>OY856412.1:721095497-722449247 GCA_963693085.1 Alisma plantago-aquatica
TGTACCAAACACGTGGATCCATTTGGGGGAGATGGATTAGGGAAAGATATCCGCAAAGGCTAGATTTCCAGCCAAGAACCCGGGAAGGGTTAACACACACTATCCAAGTGATGAGGAGCATATGGCCACATGTGAAGCATCTTTTTAACATCAACAATGAGGGGGAGTGGCAAATGATAAATCCAAAGGCTAATCTATGGGAAATCACTAGAACAAGAGCTGGTAAAGATGAGATAATGGAGCAAATATGGGCTGGAAAACATGTCCCTAAGTGGTCTATGTGTATTTTCAAAATCCTACATGGAACCTTAGCGACCTTGGACAAAATGCAGAAAATGAACAGCAATATATCTCCCATTTGTTTGTTGTGTGGAGAGGAGGAAGAGTCCCATGTACACATCTTTGGTGGCTGCAAATTCACTAAATATTTATGGGGGAAAGTTTGCAAAGAATTCCACTTACAGACTGAGCTGACTGAGGATATCAAGAGGATGGTTAAGCTTTACGGCAACAATGATAGGAAGATGCTTATGCTAGCTTCTCTATGCTTCTATACATGGACCAAAAGAAACACTCACAAGAATGGTGGAGTAGCTAGGAGTGTGAGTACTATTGCTGTAAAAATTTGTAAAAGTGTAAAAAAGAAGCTACATATTAGCTAGTGGTGTGAGTTGCTCACATGAGTGTTGTATAGAGGGCATAAGGGTTGTATGTAACTTTGACCTCCTATCTTTGTAAGGGGAAGTCAGAATATATTTACCTGATTCCGATAAGGCTTTTAATACCTATGTGGTATCATAATATTGACATCTATCTCTAAAATAAAGGTAGCATATTCTAAATACTTATGTATTACATCTTTCTAAGCTTGGCTCACCCTCTCCAATCTATTTCAATCACAATATCTAGCTCATTGAGCGGTTAACCTCCTTTGAGCCATGTAGTGTTTTCCTTATAGTTGAGTCATTGTCTCTCCCTATAGAATGAGAAGTGGTTGTCCCAGATCAACCCCATCAAACATGCCTCATATTGCCTTCTCAAAAGAACTGTCATCGATGCAAATCACTCTATCATCCACATGTGTTTTATGAATTGCAATGAAATTCATTCTCATTGGCCATAAATGGGCCTTAGATATCAGGTATTAACATGTGATATGATTTTTTTGTTTGTTTTAGACTTACTCTATATGTCAAGGATTAGATTGAACCATCGACAATCAGTCACAAAATTTTTGGAGAGCATATGTGGGTCAAGAATAGGCCCTGACCTTGACATATGGATCTTCACAAGTAGTAGTCAGGGATTTGGTCTTCGTCATTAGTATGTTATGTAGTATACTTCTAATGTCTTTATACCACTATATGTTTCAAGCATCATACTTCATTTATATTCACTATACACACATCAAGTATGAGGAATTCCATAGTATTGATTCTCACATATATGCATTCTAATAAATATATTGGATATGAAGTATGCTAGAAAGAGGAAATTTTTGATATAAATCCTTTGGTCCATAAATTGTGGATTAATTTTTTGAGAAAATATAGATCATTCTCATATTGATGAAAGAAACAAAATGATATTTCTAAACCTATATATGAAAAGTTCCATGTAATATTATTCATCTAATATATTGTAGATATATTTCAAATTAATAAGATAAATTTAGGATTATGAAAACTTCAAATCTATATACATAAGCATGTGATGAATTGAAAGTCACAATGTAGTCAAAATTTACCATCCATACATAAAAAAACAAAACTGAAGGCGGCACTCATTGTTTTGTGAAGGTTAATAGTGACTATAACCTTCATTGGTTGTGCTTAGATAAGTTTGTCCTATACTTATCAATGATGTACTGATAGGTGTCACCTTTTTTTTGAAGGTATAATAGTGATTGTTACTTAATTTTCAATGTTAGAAGTGTCTATAGGGTCACATGCACAAGGATGGACTCTTACAGTCATCTACTTAATGGGTAAGGGATCGAAGTGTGAGCTAATTTGAGTTTGGTTATAATCATAGGTTTAATTGAACCAAGGCCAGTCTACATGAATTAAGTCCTATTCAAATATGGATTGTTACCATGACTCTAGTTTGACATATAGGTAAGCACATTCATGTCCTCTCTCAATCTAGTGTAACTTGTTTTAAGAAATGATAGTTTTTACAAGAGAATGTGAGAGAGGAAAAATAGTGCAAAGCTAGAAATTAGTGGGAATTATCACCCTCCTTAAGATTCCTATCCTTCTACATTGATACAATATAGATATGGACACATAGTGAGTGCACTAGGATATGATCTTGTCCACTGTATGCTCATGCATTAGGGTAGAAAGGATATACAACCACAACATTGTGTAATATCAAGTATGAGAGCATGTCAACAAAACTACTCCCTCATTAGGTATAATATGGTATACATTTTTGGAATATGATGCTTGCACATTTACCTTTATGGTGGATATCATATTTTATTATTTTTATAATATGTCATGATGACCCCAAATATATTTTAGTGGGATCACAGTGGTGTTAGTGTACAACATACTCAATGACACGTTCGTCCAGGGTAGCCTGGGTGGTAAGAGCTCGGTAAGTCCCAATGAAAGACCCAAGTTCAAACCTCACTGAAGGCACTTTGCAAATGACAATCCACATTGATTTGGCATGGTAGGGGGTGACCAGACCGCACCCTCTCATGCCTCAAGAGTTTACCATCTTGGGGTCACCTAGGTGGGTTCTCTTGGTCACCAAAAATATATGGTGGATATGATTATTTTATTTATATGGTGGTGGGGTTTAACTATAAAATTTGGGTTTACAATTGTGTGTGAAGTGCATGGTTTTGTAGATATTTTCAGGAGTGTTGCCCTGAACCCCCATAAGGGCAGCCTCCACTAAACCCTTATTGTTTTTATATAGTGGGAACCCCACCCATAGACACATGTGTCCTATGTAGTTTGTGTAGTGTGTCAAAACTAAATTAGAGGTAAGCTCTTGTTTAAATATCCTATACTTCTAATGCATTTAATACAATATCTATTTATGGAACTTAGACATTCACATGCAAAATAGTAATGTTTTACGAATGGGTGCTTCATTATGGAAAAATACCTTTTATTTGTCAATGTGTTTCTACATGTTTTTTTTCATTTCATTCATTGTACAAGTATATTGAAGAGACTAATCTTTTTCTTATGCACTAGTGAACACACACATGAACTTGACATATTATACAATTACTTTGTATTAAAATTAAAATTAGTTTTCATTTCTCTAAACATACTAAAGTTAGATAGTGTGGTATATCTAAAATGTTAAATAAGTAGTATGATAGGAATTTACAAGAATATAGATATGCAAAATAATAATAAAAAGGAGTATCTAAACAATTGTTACCAATATTATCTATATATTTGTCCTATACATCTTTTACACATGTTGTCATTCTCAAGCCTAGATAAAGGAGGAGGGTTGGTGGTATGTTGACAAACATCATAAAATCGTGTCACCCTTTTTATGACATGGTAGGCTTTAGAGATATAAACAAGAAAAGAAAGAAGCAAAAAATGGTTATCCATGAGGCAAGGTCTAGAAACTTGAAAAGATTTACAAGAATCTAGACACAAGAGAAGGGAGAAAACATATATACAAAATGGCTTGTATAAGAGAGAGGGAAGGAAGAGACTTGAGTTAAGTAAAAAATACATTAAGAATAAATATGGTAGAGTGTCGGTTAAGGATGATGATATCGAGAATCAACCTAGAAACTACTTTCATAAGCTTTATACTAGAGATACTATGAATGATGTAACATAACCATGTGATATGAATACTAGAGAAATTATTTATACATGATGAGCTTCACTATTTGAGGTCAAGAATGCTTTGAAAGTGTATGACCCCTAACCTTGATTTATGGATAAATATGATTAACTAACTTACTAGGATTCTTAAAACCTTGATCAAGCCCTAATATGTGCTTTGATATCATGTGACAGAGTTAAGTTTCAAGTTTGGTCCCGTTTGGACACTATTTGGGTAAGTTTTGCCATATATGTGTTTGTTTTGGGGATTTTATGCAATTTATCAATATATATGACTTTTCTTGTAATTTATTACTTTCTTGTTGTTCCTCACATGTTTTCATATCATGTTTGATATAGTTGTACCTTGGGGCACCTTGGTTTAGTGGTCACATCGAGCCAGGTTTAAGGCTAGGTTCCCTCACCTAGATGCCCTAACTCGATGGTCTTTCCTTTGGATGATGGGATCCTATAGTCCACTTGTAGGTCGTGAAATCCTATGGGGGTCTCTTTATTCTTGAAGGTTTATGGTTTTCCCTCTTGAGTCACCTAGGTAGATGGTTCTTCTTGTGTAGTGTACCAACAGATGGTAACACTAGGGGTTTTGCTTGGCAACCAAGGGAAGGAAACAATTGATGGACCACCTATTCTTGGAGGTTGATGGATCCTATAGGGTTGACATCCTATGGTTAACCTAGCTTCCAAAATCGATGGACGGTCAGGTTGTTCATGGAAGTGATGTTTCAACCATGGGACACATGGCATTCATGACTTGAGACCTCTACCTTCCTTTCTCTTTCACCCTAAGCTTTATATACCTCCCTCCTTACATGTAAATGACTTCTTTACACACCTACTTCACCCTCTTCATCTTCCTTGTTGCTTAGAGCTCGTCCCTCTTTCTTGGTGGAGAAGAAGGAGCTCAAGGAAGAACTTGGCCAACCTTGCTTGCATGTGCTCCTAAGGTTCAGATCTACCCTCTTCTTGGTCATGTAGAGCTTCCTTACCTTATTTCTTGACCTAAGCAATTAAGATCTCCCTCTTTCCTTCATTTTCCTTGTTTTCCTACCTTCTCTATGTCCCTTCTTGGTCGGTTCCATGGTGTTTCTTGGTGGAGAATATGCTAGAGGTTGATGAGAACATTCTTTCTTGCTCCCTTAACCTAGGATTTGCTTATTCTTGGAGAAGGAGCTTGCTTGGATGATAGGAGTGATCAAGATAGGGTTTTTTCTCTCTCTCTTCATGCTACCTTGATATTTGGACCTTCTTCATCATCTTTTACCTGAGTTATATAACTTTTTCCACGTTTATTCCTTACTCTTAACTTGCATGTACAAGATCTTGATCTAAAACTTAGTTCTAAGTGGAAAGATGATACATTTTCCTAGGGTATAAGTTATGAGATATTTTTTGAGTAGACAATCTCCCTATATGAATCCCTAATATCGTGTGCATGTTTATACCTTGGAAGTGAAATCTCTAGACCTTGTATGCATGTGGAGATAGTGGGCTTGCTTCCTTAAACGATGGCTTTTCTCTAGTTCTTTGTGCTAATTTCTCTTTGTTTCCATAACTCAGTGGTTTGAATCCTTACACCAAATGATGATTACTATTTTTATGATCCTTCTTGTTCTTACAACCAATGCTTTGGTTCCTCTAACAAATGATGGCCTTTATGCTCACCTAAGTGGTCTCAATCGATGGTTTTCCTCCCTCTAACAAATGATGGTATACTTGATGTTTTGAACTTGTTTCTACATCTAGTGATAAAATTTGATGGTGCTTTTGGTTTCACAAATGATGGTTGTTTTGGTTCACATCCAATGGTGTGTATGGTTCCATGGTCGATGGTTTCACTGGGTCTTGGTTGATGGTTTGGTGGAAATCCACAACCAATTGTGGACCTGATGTCCACAATCGATGGTGCTTCTGAAGTTAGCAAATGATCGCCTTTCTAGGTGTATAATCGTATGGCTTCTCATGGTGAAATGGTGGTGGTTAATGCATATGATTCAATGGTCTTGCTTGCCTTGAACCTGATAGTTTTATGTGTGGTCTATGATTGGATCGTTCGTTCTTATTAAATCTGATCTGATGGTTTGGATTTGATGATTTAGAATTGATGGTTTTAAGTCCATGATTTTGTAATCTTACCTTTGGCTCAAATTAATAAAAACAAATGGTTGTTTTAGAGTGTTTATTCGTAATGCTAGCTCAACTTGCTTTGTTAAATCTAACCCTAATATAATTAAATGATGATGGTTAATCATACTTAGTGAGACACCCTTTGCCACATAAAGTGAGATTACTCAAAATTTAAACCATAATTAACCATTAACAATGGATTACCAAAATCACATGAAATTTAAATTGATTTGCAACAAGCACCATGAACTAAAATTTATTCCACAAGAGTCAACACTTGCATTTCATAACTTATTTTCAAGGTATTACAACATTGTTTTCCAATCAACCTGTTACATACAATATTAGATCCACATGTATATACCACTAAAGGCACACAAGACAAAAACCACATATCGATCATCACGTCATCAAAACACATCGAGAACACCCCCAAGGATCTGAGTGTACATGGATGACACATAGGACTCTATTACTAGACACTATCTATATACCATGATCCACCAGGTGTAGTTTCTTTTCATATATATATCCTCAGCTATCCGATCTTTAGCTTGGAATGCACGTCCACATAAAATATTTTTAACCAACGGGGTGAGACAAAAGTCCCAACGAAAGATATAAATCTCTACCAACTCCATTATTATCGCAAATGACTAAATAGATAGACTAACATACTGAGCAGGTTATTCAAGATAAACTAAATGACATATATCTCATGGATAAAGTAAATAGAGAAGTAATATGCACTTTCCACTGAGTAGTAGAACAACTAATTAATAAAAAAGGAATATGAAGAACATGTACAACTATTATAGACTAAACAATATAAAATCAAGGTAAGGATTCAACCAATGTTCTCGTATTTGATCATAAACAATCATGCTATGCAACCGTTTATGAGTTTATTATGCCCTAAGGATTTGAGTCGTACCACCCAAATCCAACCGACCACTACTAAGTCGAAATCGGTGCTATACAAGGTCTAGTAGAAGAGCCGGAATCCACGACCTCACCACCTCGTAGTTAGTACATGAGTGAAACCTACAGTGACATCACAAGTCAACAGCTTCTAGCAACATATAATCCAACTGTACAAACCTAGCCCACCTTGGTATAGCTCATGACGCTAGTGAAACTGAGCTACGGCCCACATCCGTACTCTTCCTGGGTATGGCCTGTTGGGTTTTATGGCCTCAAAGTAGGCAGTGGAAACAAAAAATTTATAGGCCATTAACCCATAATAGGAGACCGCATCAACAACTATGTAATGGGAAGGATGGTTTTAGTGAGATATACCTGGTCTTGGGGATTTCCCAGCAATAATACCTCACAATCATGTGTGGTCTTCAACGTCATGTCTTGGATGGTGTATATGCAGCTCCTGGTCTTCTCCATGGACTCTGGCCTCCACCACGGACTGCGGTTGATGTGTCCTCTGAGCGGTAGACATCTCCTGCCTCTACAGACAGTCCACACAGACCACCTAGAACTTCTTCCATTCTAGAAGAACTGGCAGGAAGGAGACGACCCTTCTGTTGGTGTACTAGCACCAACCTTCTCTCCCAAACTCAGACTACTTTTCTACAATTGTCTTTCCCTCATTGTGCCTCCCTAGTCGGGTAACACTTTCTCAGGCTCTCTTGGTTACCATAACCAGAGAGTACAACAACTTTGCAGAGCAATTGATGTTTTGAGTTGTGTGTTCTGAGAAGCCCCCAATACCCCTCTATTTATAGTAGAGGGCATGGTCAGGGTTCCTAATCTGTTCGGGAGTAGAAGGATCTAGAAATTCCATGAATAGTTTGTACTACGGTAGGCAAACCGGTCGTTTCATAAATGAACTCGTCATTTGGCAAGGTGATTCGAGTGGTTCACTAGTGAACCTGTCGGTTGGGAGTGTGAACCAGTCGGTTCACTAAGTGAACCGATCATTTCACTTCCCATACTTTCCTGCAATTGACTTTCCTCAATCATTTCTAATTAATGCAATGATTAATCCTTATTCCAACTGAATTGAACAAGTGAAATGTGAAAGTTTTCCTCCAACTGGGAAAATCTCAATTTCCTTGGTTGGCAGAAGTGTGAACCGCCCGTTTCACCAAGTGAACTGGTTGGTTGGCTCACACCAACCAATCGACTCACAAGGGTGAACCGATCGGTTGGCATTCCTGACATTGCCAATGCAGTCTCCACTTGAGCTGACACTCTAACTAGCTATTCAACATTTGATCTTGATAATTCCGAGTCCAGTAAGTCAATTGTATGTTTAGTTGAGTAACTAAACACCTTTAGTATCAATCCAAACATCATTCATGGACAATCTCCTCTTCCAAGTGTATCCTATGTGTGTGACCCTGTAGGTTCCAGTTTACGTTGGCAGTGAATGTTCATAACAACTTATGACATCACAAGAAATGAGCGGAATCTAGTAACTCATCATTGCTACCCAAGTAACTTAGAAAGTTGGAGAACAACTTCAACCTACAATCTATGATTAGTGTTACCGTGATCATATAGTTCCTTTTTCACTGGCATCCAGATTGAAGTTGAGGCATGGAATGTCATCCTCTTCAACACTCAATCCATGTTCCTTGATCTAGAGCAAACTGTCTGAGATGCATGTAAGTTCACATATCATATATTAAATAACATGAGTATAACCATACTTAGTCTCTCTTATCAAGGGGCCCTGGATATCATACTCCTTGTAGGAGGGAAAAATCCCATATCTATCACTCACAGTCAAGTCCCCATCTGTCAAAGTCACCCAATCATCACCGTTATAATAACCCATATTTTAGGACTGTGTTTGATGATGTCAAAGTGTACCCAACGACATGTGACAACTGTAGTGATTTTAGGTCTAAAAACCACATTCACCACCATCACTATGAGAGATGATTGTGACTACCATTCCATGGCATCCATGTATCATTCTCACATTGGGTTTGTCTAATATACTATTCTCTAACATATATTTGTGTGCTTGACTTGATATCATATATCATGGCTAATGAGACTCTGTCATCAGTCAACACACACTCTAGTCTTACATATTACTGTTGTTTATTTTTCTTCCACAGTAATATCTGACTAGGGACATAATAAAAATGTATGTACTCTTATCATACATATGGTCTCATCGTTCAAGTCACGTACTTGAAAGCATATGTCATAGAGTCTCATCATTCTTTATACATCTATGTATGTGTAATCATCTCATGACTGAGACAAACATAATAGATGAAATTACCTTTATTATTTTCAAATCAGGTATCTAATGCCTCATGACAATCATCATATGATTGGCTCTCTGGGCATGCCATATGAATAGACTCCCACTTGTACTTAGAGCCAATCATCCACAAATCATATTCCAAGTGATCTTAACATGTCCATCATGTTTTTGCTGCACAAGCACTTTTATAGTGGGTAAGCAACATTTGCTTCAAGTTGGTATATTGCAGTTTCACATTCCTTTGCTGTATGACAACTCGTATGAGATGGACGTGTTGTAGTATGCTATCTGAGATTCTTTTGCCTAACCATTAGCTCCATTGTTATTGCAGTATTACTACTAAGTCATCAATGGTCGAAACCTCCCACAAGTTCATCCATATGAACTTCTAGATCCATACAATATCCTTTATAATGTTCGTAACACTAAGGTACTCGGCTTATTATTATAGAATTAATCAATTATTTTATGTTGGAATAGTTCCAACTAACAATTATTATTCCAAGGTCAAACACAATTTTGTCATTTTAGAAGCTTGCATCGGTGTAACTCTTTACACCCAACTCTTCCTTACTACGATAACCAAACCTTTTAGTACTTCACAAGTACAAAAAGATGTCCTTCATGGTATTCCTATAACTCTTACTGGAGTTCGACAGATATCCATTCGTCATGTCCAATACATAGAAAATAACTGGATATTTATATATCTTGTCATACAAGATGATGATCTTGTATCTTCTTGTCATGTCTAATACATACAAGATGATGAGTTCATTTATTCTTGTCATGTCCAATACATACAAGATGATATGTTCATGTTTTCTTGTCATGTCCAATACATACAAGATAACGAGACGAGTTCATACGTGATAGATCCAATTGCAAATGCATATGACATCTATCCATGTGTTCCTTATTCTTCATAAGAAATGGGACACTCAACTCCTGAGAGACTGACTCCATGGAACATGGACAAGTTCTCTCTCACCATGTTGAACTCATTCAACATCTAGCCAAAGTATGTTCTCTTTCCTAGGACAAGAATCCATCTTGACCTATCTCTATAGATCTTGATTCCTATCACATAGGATGCTTCTCTAAAAACTTTTAGAATGCACTTCGTTGCTAGATTTTATAGTATAAGGATGATACTCCCCATCTATATGTGAAATATATTTATGCTCCCACTAAATTCTTGTAATCACACATTACATTTTCATTCTGACTCAAGTCAACCTTTTTGACTATCTTGTCAAATTGAAGATCCAATTCCGAGGTACTTGCTTTAATCCAAGGATTGATCTATGAAGATTTATAGACTTTATTTGCATTATTTGATTTATAAAACCTTTAGGTTGTGTTACATAAACATATTGCACAATATTCCATTTAAGGAATGTGGTTTAAACATCCATATTCCAAATCTCATAGTCATATTAAGCTACAATGGCAAGCATTATCCAGATGGATTTACCCATGGTAAATGCTAAAACGATTTCACTATATTCAACACCTTGAACTTGTTAGAAACTCTTTGCAACCAAATTACCCTCCATGTAAGTCTTCTTAAGGAAGACCCAAAAGTACCTTATGGGTTTTACCCCTTCAGGTGGATCAAACAAAGTCATACTTTGTTAATGTACATGGAGTCCATCTTGGATTTCATGGCTTCAAGACATATCTTAGTTTTTGGCTCTTATTAGCTTCTAGGTAGACTGTTGACTCATCATATTGTCAACTCACTGCCTTCTTGTCCATAAGATATCATATACAATTCAAGCTCTAGGTGTGTTCTACCATAACCATGAGTTCTATGTGTTACTTATGGAACTTTGAGATTCCACAACATTTTTTTATTCTCTTTATTCCCAGTGTTAAGCATGTGCCCAAAAGGAAATTTGAAGTTTATTTAGTAATCACATTCTGACTTATCAAGGTGTGATTCCTTCTTTCTGATACACTTCTCATGATATACTATCATTGTGTTTCAGATGGAGTCCATCATGATACATTATCATGATCTTCCAGAAGGTTCTCAAACTCTTTGTTCAAGGTATTTCCATATTGATCATATCAAAATTTAATACTTATACCAAGTTTTTTATGTACTTCATTTTGATCTTCTTGAACACTTCAAAAGATTCATGTTTGGATTTCACTAAATACAAACTATCATACTTACTGAGGTCATCAGTAAAAACATTGAAGTACTAGTGATTACCTTTAGCATTTATTCTAAAAGGTCTATATATATCAATATGTATAATCCTTAATAGAATGATCATTCTCCCACTACATCTAGTGAAGAACCTTTGACATTTTACACAGTAAATGAGATTAGCATGTCTCTATTGGTTCAACAACCAAAAGAGTCTAGATATCCATCATATGGATTCCAGAAATGCAATTCCCATTTATGTGCCCTAGATGGCATCGCTATAGAAATTCAAGTTTGAGTTATTTATGCCATTCATTCCATGTGTCGTACACATTTGTCTCTTCAACTATCAAGTATAGTTAGTGAGACATAGGCATTTCCATCAAAGATCATATGTTTTAAATGAAACATCAGTCCATAACACTCTTGCCCATACAAGATGTTTTTCATTGATGGCAGGTATATAATAGCAATTCACTAATTCTATTATATGTCCATGAATATCATAATGTAATTGTAATGGTAGCAACTCTTTCTCCGTATAGTTTCTAGCTTACTTCCTCTCAGGTCTTGAAGTATAGATCTCTATCTTTGCCTAAGATCCTCTATAAAGAGGTCAGTTCCCTTTCTAATGTCAAACATGTGACAATGGTGACACTTTCTTTCCTTATCTTTATATGTGAAAAAAGACATATTCCCTTTTACACTTGTCCCTTCTCCATATCTTGAGTGATGAAGATTTGGACCTTAACTTGTCTTTATAACACTTCTTGACCTTGCTTTAGTCAATGAACTTTACTCTACTGATCATTATCATAGATTTGTCCTTTATTCATTCATGCTCTGGCATCACCATGCCAAGCATTTTAGCATGATCTGGCATCACCATGCCAAGCATTTTAGACAGTGGTTTGGCCAAGTTTCTCAACATTTGATAAATTGGCTATTTGATTCACACAATGATTTGTATAATGATATGTTTGGTCAACTCTTGACTTATAAGAAATCACAGTCAATCTATATGCATCATTATATTGATCATATGAGATTATACTTGATCTCCATATGTCTGATTATACTCAAACATCACTTTGAAGAGATTATACCTTTCATGCTTTACATGATTCTTAAGATGTATAACCATCTCAAGAATGTCCATGCTTCAAGCTATTTATGCAACTCATAGTTCATATAGCTTACCATAAGGTTCTTGATGTCTTAGGCATCATTGGCATATGTCAAGTAAGCATCCAATTTTAGCCTTAGGCACAGTTGGAGTGGTTCAACTGGCTCTGGTCTTTCAAAGACTTTAGAGTTTACACTCACCATTGAGAACATTTCTCAAAAGTCCCAAACCAGATTTGAAGTTTATCCCATTTTTGAACTGATCACAATGATAATGTATTTGTGTTTGTCATTTGGATTCTAAAAAAAATTTTTGCAACTTTTTGAAATAATTTTTGATTTGTTTGATTTGATAAATTTGACGATATTAATTAGGCCTTTAATTAATTATCGCTCCCACTATTTTATTCAAACTGATAGCCCTCGCCATTAATTCAGAAGATTGCAGTGTACAACCTTCTACTGAGCCAAGATCCAAAACAATTGAGTTATTACCCAGTCAACATCAGTGTCCATAATCAATTATTAAGGTAGGTAACATTGACCAATTACATCACATGCAATTCTTAGATAGATGATATACATAACTCTTAGCCATAGTCATCTGCATGCCTCTAAGTGGTTAATCTCATTAAGACCACTTAGTTAAGCCTGACCCAAAAGCCAACATGATAGGAGTGCACCCCTCTTGGCGGGCCCACACAACTACCATAACACTTCCACGACAGCACACCACCCTTGGGATGCCCACACTTTTCGAGGAAGCTTTTCATGTGTGCTTCTTATGGAAATCATCTAAGACTTAATATTATATTGAGGGGTTTGGTATTTATATACATATACATATCCAATCATCACATATTTATAATACATATCATATACATCTATAACCACAATGAGAAAACATGTAATATCGATAAAAGCGATGATTATGGCCATCCTATTGTAATTACTTGGAGCTATAAGGAATTACGATCATCTAAGGTCTACATCATATGCAACCTATTGTTGGTGAAGATCTTTTTGCTTGAACCATTTTAGGTTGATCATCTCATCCTATGAAATGATCGGCTCACCTCCTGGATTGTTGGTTGGTCGGTCTGGCCTCTGTTGTCTGGACACCTCTAATAAATGGTTGGGCCATCACCCGGTCGATCTGGCTCCACCTTTGCAATCCTCCTCAGTCCTCCAGGCAGTCGACTCATCTAGTGTTGAGCATCTTCTTCTTCGATGTAACAAAAAATAAACTATCCTACTTTTACATAAACTTTGGGAAACATCGAGTTACATTTGAGGGCAGAAAATGTAGCAGAGAAAAGATCTCAAGTTATCTCGAGTTACATGTGGAATAAAAGGTATAGGATCAGTATGAAAGCCGAGATGCAAACAACCATAACCAACACATAGGGTTTATAGGCCATAACCACACTACACATCCACCATCAAAACTATTTTAGGGCGACGTGTATGAATTGCATATATACAATATCATATATGTATATTAGTTTGTGATATCATGTGGTATTTAATTGGATATGCACATTATTCATTTTAAATATTCACATCATATGCAATAAATAAATGAAGATAAAACTAAAATATGATCATATCGATTATCCCCAAACACAATATGTTGACGTGGCTCTGATACCACTATTGGGTTTTATGGCCTCCGAGTAGGCATTGGAAACAAAAAATTTACTGGCCATTAACTCATAACATGAGATCTCATCAACATAACGGAAACCAAGATAGAAGGATCAAGTGGTGGAATCTCAAAGGAGAAAAGAAATTGACTTTCCATGATAAACTCATCAAGGAGGTAACTTGGAACTTGGAGTCTGATGTTAACACTATGTGGCATAACATGAGCTCCTGCATAACAAAAATTTCCAAAGAGGTTTTGGGGGAGTCTAAAGGTTGTGGACCTCCACAGAAGGAGACTTAGTGGTGGAATGATGAAGTACAAAAGGCTATTAAATTGAAAAGGGAGATCTATAGGAGCTTGCCCAAATCTGGAGATGATGCAACGTTCCAAAGATACAAGCAAACAAAGAAAGAAGCTAAAAAGGTGGTTCGGGAGGCAAGGTCTAGATACTTTGATGATATGTATAAGAAGTTGGACACTAGAGAAGGGGAAAAAGATATATATAAAATGGCTCGTATAAGAGAAAGGAAAGGAAGAGACTTGAGTCAAGTAAAATGCATAAAGAATGAAGATGGTAGAGTATTGGTGAAGGACAATGATATCAAAAGCCAGTAGAGAAATTACTTCCATAAGCTTTTCAATGGAGATACTGCATATAATGTTAGCGACTCGTGTGACATGAATACAAGAGATATCATTTACACACGATGAGTTTCACCATTTGAGGTCAAGAATTCTTTGAAAAAGATGAAAATGAGAAAGGCATGCGGACCAGACAATATTCCCATTGATGTATGGAAGAGTATGGGGGATGAGGGAGTTACATGGTTAACAAATTTCTTTAACAAGATCATGAAGACCAAGAAGACGTCGGATGGGTGGAGAAATAGTATTATAGTCCCAATCTACAAGAACAAAGGTGACGTTCAGAGCTGTACAACTATAGAGGTATCAAGCTGATGAGTCACACGATGAAGCTTTGGGAGAGGAATATTGAGCAGAGGTTAAGATCTATAACACATGTATCAAACAACCAATTTGGTTTCATGCCTGGAAGATCAACAACATATGCTATTTTTCTGATAAGGAGGCTTATGGAGAAGTATAGATAAAGAAAACGAGATCTTCATATGGTGTTTATCAATCTAGAGAAGGCTTATGATCGAGTACCCAGAGAAGTGTTATGGATGGTTTTGAAGAAAAAGGGTGTGCTTATCCAATACATTGACTTGATCAAAGACATGTATGATAGCTCTACTGTAAGTGTCAAGACTCCTGGAGGAGAGACACCAACTTTTCCTATTACAGTTGGGGTACACCAAGGATCCACACTCAGCCCATATCTATTCATTCTGGTTATGGATGAGTTAACAAAGAATGTTTAGGATGATATTCCTTGGTGTATGTTATTTGCTGATGATATTGTTTTGATTGACGAAACAAAAGATGGATTGAATGATAAAGTTGAATGTTGGAGAAAGACATTGGAATCAAATGGATTGATGATTAGTAGGAGCAAAACTGAGTATATGCATTGCAATTTTAGCCAATCTCGCAGTGTGAATGATGGAGCCAAGTTGGACGGAGTAGATATACCAAAATGTGACAAATTTCGTTACTTAGGTTCTATTATTCAAATAGACAGGGATGTCCAAAATGATGTTTGTCACCAGATCACTGCAGGATGGTTGAAATGGAGGAGTGCAACTGGATTTTTATGTGATCAGAAGATCCCTCTCAGGTTAAAAAGTAAGTTTTATAGAACAGCTATACGACCAGCCATGCTCTATGAGAGTGAATGTTGGGCGGTGAAGAAACAAGGTCTCAACAAGATGAACGTGGCTAAAATGCGTATGCTGAGATGGATGTATGGGAAGACAAGAAAAGATCGTTTGAGAAATGACTATATCAGGAATAAAGTGGGGGTGGCGAGCATTGAGGACAAGTTGCGTGAGGGTCGACTCAGATGGTACAGACATGTGCAACGCAGACCTACTAGTGCGCCTATATGAAGCAATGCTATTGAGCCAAACACTATAAATAGAAGAAGAGGAAGGCCTAAATTAACATGAGATGAGCTTATAAAGAGAGATTTTGAATCTCTACATCTCAATCAGAATATGGCCCATGATAGAGCTGAATGGAAATGAAGGATCCATGTAGCCGACCCCAACATAGTTGGGATTAAGGCTTAGATGATGACGATGAGGAGGAGATCTCATCAACAACTATGTAATGGGAAGTATTGTTTTAGCGATATATACATAGTCCTGGGGCTTGCTCAAAAACATTACCTCGTAGCCATGTGCGGTCTTCAACGCCATGTCTTGGATGATGTTTGTGTAGATCCTGGTCTTCACCATGGACTCTGGCCTCCACCATGGACTGTAGCTGACGTGTCCTCCTAAGTGGCAGACATCTCTCACCTCTATAGATAGTCCACACGGACCACCTGGAACTCCTACCTTTCTGGAAGAACTAGTAGGAAGGAGACAACCCTCCTGTTGGTGTACTAGCACCAACCTGCTCTCCCAAACTCAGATGACTTTTCTATAGTTGTGTTTCCCTCATTGTGCCTCCCTAGTCGGGTAGCACTTGCTCAGGCTCTCTCAGTTACAAAAACCAGAGAGGACAACAACTTTGCAGAGCTACTGATGTTCTGAGTTGTGTGTTCTGAGAAGCCCCCAGTACCCCTCTATTTATAGTAGAGGGTAGGGTCAGGGTTCCTAGTTTGTTCAAGAGTAGAAGGATCTGGAAATTTGATGAATAGTTTGTACTGCGGCAGGCAAATCGATTGTTTCATAACTGAAATGGTCGTTTGATAAGGTGAGCCAAATGATTCACTAGTGAACCAATCACTTCACTTCCTAGACTTTCCCGCAATTGACTTTCCTCAATCATTTCCAATTAATGCAAAGATTAATCCTTATTCCAATCGAATTGAACAAGTGAAACATAAAATTTTTCCTCCAACCAGGCAAATACCAATTTCCTCGGTTGGAAGGACTGTGACCCGCCCATTTCACCAAGTGAAATGGTCGGTTGGCTCACACCAGTCGATTGGCTCACAAGGGTGAACCGGTCGGCAGGCAGTCTTGACATTGCCAATGCAGTCTCAACTCGACCTGACACTCAAACCAGCTAGTTCAACACTTAAACTTGATAGTTCTGGGTCATGTCAGTCAATTGTATGTTTAATTGAGTACCTAAGCACCTTTAGTATCAATCTAAACATCATTCATGGACAATATCCTCTTCTAGGGGTATCCTATGTGTGTGACCCTTCAGGTTCCAATTTATGTTGGCAGTGAATGTTCATAACAACTTATGACATCACAAGCAATGATCAAAATCTAGTAACTCATTATTGTTACCCAAGTAACTCAAAAAGTTAGAGAACAACTTCAACCTACAATCTGTCATTAGTGTTACCGTGATCGTATAGTTCCTTTGTCTCTGACATCTGGATTGAACTCGAGGCATGGAACGTCATCCTCTTCAACATTGAATCCATGTGCCTTAACCTAGAGCAAATTTTTTGAGATGCATGTGAGTTCACATATCATATATTGAATCACATGAGTATGGCCATACAATTCTCAGTCTCTCTTATCAAGGGGCCCTAGATATCATACTCCTTGTAGGAGGGACAAATCCCATATCTATCACTCACAGTCAAGTCCCCATATGTCAAAGTCACCCAATCATCACCGTTATAACAACTCATGTTTTAGGACTGCGTTTGATGTTGTCAAAGTGTACCCAATGACATGTGACGAGTGCAGTTATTTTAGGTCTAAGAACCACGGTCACCACCATCACTATTAGAGATGATTGTGACTACCATTTCATGGTATCAATGTATCACTCTCACGGTGGGTCTGTCCGATATACTATTCTCTAACATATATATGTGTGCTTGACTTGATATCATATATCATGACTAATGAGACTCTGTCATCAGTCAGTACACACTCTAGTCTTATGTATTACTGTTTTCTATTTTGCTTCCAAAGTAATATCCAATAAGGGACATAACAAGAATGTATGTACTCTTATCATGCATATGGTCCCATCATTCAAGTCACATACTTGAAAGCATATGTCATCGAGTCTCATCATTCTTTAGACATATATCATGTATGTGTCATCATATCATGACTGATACAAACCTAATAGAAAAAATTACCTTTATTATTATCAAATTAGGTATCTAATGCATCATCACAATCATCATATGATTGGCTCTCTGGGCATACCATACCAACATGGCCCCAACCAATCCTATAAAATCTCATAAATATAATATCATTGAGCTACGACCCGAAGACGCACTCTTACAGGGTATGGCCTCCAACCAAACATGTGTCACATATCTTGAGGCATGATCTGAGGCTCACACATGGCCAAAGTTACCCTCAATTGCTTGATATTAGGGTACCAAGCTATCCCCGCATACTCAACAGTATGCACTCTGAATTTCCCGTAGGAGTTACTTGTTTCACCATCAAGTAAATGTTGACACTTAATGGATCTATGGCATAGGGCAAGCTACAAGATTAGATTCCACTTGATTAAATCAACCAATTAAAGTGTTTTTTAGCATTAATCAAGTTACAACGTACAAACCACAAACAAATCCTTAAAAAGGAAGGGCATAGTATTACAACAACTAATATTTATAAAATAATTCACATCATCTCATAACATTGTATCACTGCCATCCACAAGGTTATCATCATAAACATTATATCATGGTATACCAATCCCTCAATCAAATACCATCGGATATCACCTCAACCAGGCACTAGGCCTTTACTAGGTCCTAAGACCCATTATATCACACTTGTGATTCATGGTTACCTCATCATGCTTCATTGGACATATAAGCATTACTCATACCAGTCATCACTTATGCCACATGACATGTAATTTCCATAGCAATCATTAGATATTACATTTAGAGAGGAAAATATGTCAAAATACATGAAACAACTTTTTGATAAAGCAAGCAATGCATCATAAGTTCTCCAATTCAAGATTAGGCTTCATGCTTAGCCTGCATAGGCTTCTCAAGAATCATTCTATCTCAAATCTCTGACATTCACTACCTCCCATAAGTTGGAGTGTATAAGGCTAAGAATTAGACATTGTAATCAAGAATGCATATTCACATATTCCTCCTTTCCATGTTCCCTTACCGAGACTTATAACCAATGCTTGATACTATTTAACCACCTTCATAGTATTAATTAATTATAACACCCCATTAACTCACAAGGTTAAAGTTATGTAATTAAGATAGAGAGAGAGTACAATATCATGCTTTCTATTCACACACATTCATTAATATGACCTGCCCTTAGAATTAGGGTCAATACTCTTTATATGTAGCCTATTAGGGTTTTACCTCATGGTTACATCACCAAACCCTAATCACACCAATTCCTACCTTTCTAAAATTGATTTAGGTTGAACAACATTAGTTAGATATGCATAGATTGTTGTGTTATCATCACTAGGTATCATGATAGCATACATGTACATATGTATTACAACCTTGCATTATGTAAACAAGTTGATCATGCACCATTCATGATGTTTCATCATTTTGTGACTCATACATTATTACTTCTTACAAATCGTTAATTACATATCATACTAAGGGAAGTAAAAACCTTAGATAACATAACTAGAGGGTTTCATTTCAAACTATCCACAAGACACTTATTAGATCATTAGACTTGTTTATATGATTTCTATGCAAATGTTGTCACCTTGTATTCCAACAAGGCTTGACTCAAACATTATTACTTCTTACAAATAATTAATCACATATCATACTAAGGGAAGTCCAAACTGTAGATTACATAACTAGAGGGTTTCACTTCAAACTATCCACAAGAACTTATTAGATCATTAGACTTATTTATATGATTTCTACACAAATGTTGTCACCTTGTATTCCAACAAGGCTTATCATCACCATCATATATATTCACATAGTTGTGTCATTAACCTCAATTCACAAGTTAAGATTATATGAAAAAAATATAGTAGACAATTGTCATGGATTATAAACTTTCATTAAGATGAGCCCATGGGTCATACTCTTCCATGATTAAGTTTATCATATGGATATTCAACCATTGAACACTACATCCATTACTTCCCACATTGTTGGAGAGTTTAGGGCTAAGCTCTTTAGTTAAGGATGGACCACTCATAGTAACATCATCCTCTGGTGCACTAGGTTTAGGAGAAGAAATTAAGATTGATCATACATTATCCAAAACAACACTAATCTGTATTATGCATTGCTCATATGTGTACATCATTGGGTATCATAGCATACCCTTCAATCCTCATCATGTGATATCGATTTCACCTCATCCACATGTTTCACCTTGACATCAACATGGTGTGTTGGGTTAACACATCTAGGTGTGTAGAATGAGCTCATCTAAGGGTATCCATTTAGACTACCCTGTGGTGTATCAGTTTAGGCCATCTTGTGGTGTATCGGTTTATCATTAGTCCAAGCATGTTGAGTTAACTACACATAAGGTGTGACAAGTTAGCTACACTTGAAGTTTCAGATTAACCTCAAAAGAGGTGTATCGATTTAGCACTCAAGGTGTGTATCAGGTTAGAACTCAAGGTGTGTATCGGTTAGCCCTTCTTGAAAGTGTGACAAAAAACCCCGCTTGAAGGTGGGACGGGCTGATAGGGTTAGGGTTTGCCATGTCAACCTCTCACTCAACCAAGGTCATCATGGTTTGGCACTCAAAGCATACCAGCCCACAAGGTTCCTCATGGTCATTATGGGCCAACATCCTCAAAGTATCTCAGTTCAGCCAACATATCAGTTTAGGCATATCTAGGGCATGACAGGTTAGCACACATCAAAGCATATCACTTAGCATCCCCAAGTCATGAGACTTTTCACGTTATCTGTCAGTTTCGAGACCACAAGTCATGATGACCACTCACAACTTAGTGTATGTGTCGACTTTGTCATCTTCTACCTTAGGAAGATTGGCCACTAGTTCATCTATTGTCATGGAAAGAAGGTGTAAGAGCAAATAAATGAAATTCCTTCATCAAAACAGCTCTTAAGATCATCAAAAACTACTAACATATATGAGATACACTATCTAGAGATGAGAAACAACATAAAAACATGAAAGAGTGAAAATAACAAAGAAGGATAAGAATTATATAACCCGCCTCAAGAAGGTCTTCTTTAAGGGTTCAAGATCCATGACCAAATCTCCAAAGCACACATTCTCAAGATGGAGGATAGTCCATCTAGAGTCCCAACTCGACCTCAACATCACCTCAAGAAAGAAGAAGGTGCCAAGGTTATGATAGATCAAGAAGAAAGGAAAGAGAGAAAAATACGACCTAATAAACCTTCATCAAAGGTATGATCCATGGCCGAGAGAGGAAGAAGAAGATGAAGAAGAGATCAAAGAAATGGCCATCAAAGAAACATAACTCACTAAGATGGAAGTTGAATAAGGAATCACCCTGAGCAAGGAATTTGACTACCCAAGATCCATGGGAACTTACTCTAGCTCCATAAGCTCCCAAGTTCGTCCACCAAGAGGATAGGAACAAGAATGGATGAAAGGGTTTTCTTATGTGAAGAAGGAGGGGGTTATATACTTGAGAGAAGAAAGAGAGATCAAAGGAGAGGTGTCATCACCTTAGGAGCTTAGGTGACACTTGTCTACAAAAAAGGGCCACATGAAACAACATGAAAGACATGGTGATAAGGTATAGTCTAGATCTTGCCCTCTTGGTCTCCTACCAAGGTCATAGTCTCACTAACCGATACCATATCCCCACACACTCACAAATTGATACACCATAACTCTACACACTCACAAACTGATAGGCCACAACCCTACACACTCACAAACTAATAGGCCACAACCCTACACACTCACAAACTGATAGGCCACAACCCTACACACTCACAAACTGATAGGCCACTGCACACTCACAAAATGAAAGACAACCTATCCAAGGTCCTCTAACCCAAGATAACACATCTAAGAGCAAAACACATCTCACTCATGTGTTCTATATATCACCAAAGATTTTACCACATGACTGAGGCCCAAACAAGGTGCCCATATCTTCCTTTATCCTCTAGATGATATACAATAAGAGAAGGAACACTATAGAGATGATAAATTGTATGTTAACCCTTCACTTCAGGTAAATTGCAATTTACACCAAAACTAGTACATAAAACACACACATCATCCACAAAGGCTCAACTTGAAACTTAAGCTCTCCACAAGGTTCCCCTTAGCATTATTATCTCCATATGATGCTAAATAACTAAGGGCACACTCACCATGTGGCATATTTCAAGATAACCCCTCATCTTGGGTAAATTGCACTTTGGTCCAAAATAAGCAATCATTGCTCAAATAACATTCAAATAGAGCCAAACTTGAAACATAAACATTCCACATGATAAAAAAACACCTCAAAGGATTATATTAAAGTTCTAAGTATCTCAATTAAGAAAAACAAACAAGGTTAGCCCAAAACCCAGGTCATGGTCCTTACACTTAGCTTCCTTGTATGTTGATATAATGAAGGGATGTTTTCTCTCAATGATTATGGTTATTCTTCTATGCTTTCTTGTGAACATCATAGCTATTAAATGCAATGTTATGCAAGGCATGTGTATAACAAGTATGGTGATGGTTTGTTGAATCTTTTATAAGGTGTGGAAAGATAATGATGTTCTTGCAGGGGATATGTGAATGGTCTTATTGGCCTTTAGGCATGTCTTGAGCCCTGATGGAGGTGTAATCCTCTTCATGGTGTGATAAGGATTGGTATCCTATGGTTATGTGATAAGGAATATGTCTCATACACTCATACATTTTATATCTTTTGAAGTTGCAACATACCTATGTTTTCTTTTAGTAATCTGTTAGGGTTTGTATGTAACTTGATTTATGTAGTTAAAATATACCCAATTGGCATTAACTAATCAAGTGAAACTATAATAATTTAATGCCTTGTGTCTTAGAACCATTTCAATGTTAGGATTGTTAGATGGGGAAATGAGTATTGTTACAACCTCAATTTTGCTTATGTTTTCATAATTGAAATGTAATGATTTTGTGAATTTGGAATTAATTGAAAAGGTTGTATGATGTGCTTCAAAGGATTGATTTATTTGCAATTATCCTTTTGTTAGGAATTTCATGGTTCCTATTATTATATTAATCCAATAATGGATATAAAAGAGAAGAAAAGAAGAAAAGTTCAAGTAATGGGAAAAGATAATGGATATTAAGAAAAAGTATTTATGAGAAATACTTGGAAATATCTAGATAGTGGCATTAATGGCCACAATTGAGTAAAATTCGTTTACATATGATTTCTAATAAAAGAATTATGAAAAGAGGAAAAAGGAGATGAAAGATAATGAGAAATCCTTACAGAAGAATATCTTAATAAAGAAATAAGTAAGATAATGAAAAATGAAGGATGTAGATACATCTAGAAGGATAATAAGCATCCTTAAAAAGGAATTTAAAAATATAAGGATTTCTTGGGATCCAAGGAGTCCCAATGAAGAAAAAAGAAAGAGAAAAGGTAAATAATAAAAAATAAGAGGATAATGTGATACATCATTAATGACTTTTTGATAATATCAAAAAGAGATATTATTTTCTTTAAGAAAGTAGATTTCGTGGCCAAGGGATTAAAAGCCAAACACAAATGTGATAAAAGAGATAACTCTCGGATTTCCTAATAACCAAAGCATATGGATAAACAAGGAAATAATTAGGAGAGAGAAGTTTGCTTCCTAATGAAGGAACTTGGGTTCCTATTGGGAAAAGGATTTATTAACTCGTGGATGGTCATCTTAGGGCACAAATAACCTCCCCTATATAAGGGGTAGAACCTCTGGTTCTAGTGCAAGAGATATCCCATGCAACCCTCTCCCTTCTTCTTGTTCTTTTTGTGCAAACCTTAACCACGAGGAGCAGCGTGAGCATGAAGCTACAAGGAGCCAATGAAGGGTTGCGATGGAAGCCTGATGTGCCATGGTACCAGGGAGTAGCTTAGCCATCGAGGTCGTGTCCTAGAGCTTACACAGCAAGTGCATGGCCTGATGAGTGAGAGATCAGCCACACTAGCTATGAACAAGTGGCTCTCCATGTGTGCAAGGGGGTGGAGGACCTAGGGCAAAGGCTGGCAGCAAGTTTCATGGCCTAGGGAGGAGAGGGAAGCCCCGCAAAGGGCTGCAAACGGCGGCCGTTGTGGCTGATCAGAATTTGAAGATGACCCATGGTTGTTGGAGCATTTTACCCCTCTAGGGTATGAAGCGCCAACCACTTACGCAAGGGAAGAACCATCATTCGGTTATGTTTCCAAGTTGAGCGGGTTACGTTGCATGGAAAGGGACACATGGCGCTCGATGATTGGCCCAAGTAAGTAAATATTGCAAAATTCGTATCTTTTTATTGGTAGCTCGGATGGATGCATATAAAATATGAAAGTTGCTCAGAAAAACGTGAGGAATCCATTAAAAATAGTTTTAGAACCTAATTCCTCTTGAAATTCGAAAATTGTGGAAGTTATCAACTTTAATGCATTAATGATTAAGAAACCCTAATTTGAGATGATTAATGTATTTAGAAGGGTTTATGGATGATTAACGTTGATATTAGCCTGTTAATTATAAAAAGGTACATTAAGAACAAAAAGGATGAACATTACACGTAATTGCTTTGATTTAGAGTTCCATGTACATGAACGAGCTTTAATGGGCCTTGAAACCCTAATGTTAGTAATTGTGACTCTTAATGGCTTTAATTGTTCAAATTCATGAATAAAGCTGAGATATGATGGTTCTACGTTATTTTGAGTATAAAGGTTCCTAATTGTGGATAAATACCCTTAATATGGTAATTAGGGTTTTCTAATGGATGTATGTGGAATTAGTGATAAATAGAGTTCATGAAAGATAAGTTGTTAATTTGAAAGGAACCAAAGATGATAATTGGGCCTAATGATCTTGTCATGAATTAAAAGGATAAAAATGGTAGCTTTAATGTAAAAGGGGCATAATAGACTTAATGGACATTTAATTGTGCCTGTAATCCAAAATTAGGGTTATATGTTGTTAAAAGGTAACCTTAATATCTTTCGTGAAGAATAGATGATATAATTAGGGTTTGTGAGTAATTGTATAAAATGAGGGTTTCAAATAGTAAAAATAAAGTGAAACCCTAATTACAATGGAAACCCTAAAAGTGGACTAGAAACCCTACGAAGCGAGCTAGGTTTAATAGATCTTGATGGCATGATCAATGATAGGAAATTATATGCATATTTCAGGATCTCTTTGTGTGCTTGCTTGCCTATTGGATTTCTTGCATTGATTGGATTAATTCTATCTCAAATTAGCCTGACAGGTATGTGGTTATGCTTATGGTTAATTGCTTTAGTTTCACGGCGATTCTCGGATGTTTTATTAGTTTCCTGAAAATAACTGCTTGGATGACTTTTATTTCATGCAACTATAAAGTGACTATGATTATCACCATAAATATGTATACAAGACTGTCTCAAATCCTGGTCCTCCTCTATGGCATTGCTAATGATGAAAAGGGTAACTTGGTAAAAGGGTCTACTTGTTAAGTGGGACCATCAGGTTATTAAGAGTTAGGGATTGGGCTACCTATGGGTAGTACCATGCGACTCTTTAGCACACCATGAGTTAGGGATTGGGCTACCTATGGGTAGTGCCATGCGACTCAACCCTAGATATTGATCTACCTGTTAGGTAGGATCATGCGGGGTTTAATGGGGATCTACCATGAGGAAGGTAGCATCCAGGTCCACTGTAGGGAGATCGCAGAGGCTAGGGTATGTATGGATTGAGCAGTTATTCTTAAAATGTAAAGTTGTTTGTTAAATCATAATTGACTACAATATGTTGTTATAGTTCATTGCATGATTATTGTTTCCCCCACATACCAACATATTTATTTATGCTGACTGACATTTTTTTTGTCGCCATTTTAGGTACAAGTTTGAAAAGGACAAATAGTAAAGTGGCATTTGTGGAATTAAATAAGAATTAAAGTACAAAGGAGGATTAGTTAGAATAGACTCCAGATGTGGATAGAAGTAGATATCCAAGTTTTTGAAAAAGGTATGCAAAGTTTTACTTTATTCCAGCTTTCAGTATAGTCTCAATAGAATTTAATAATTACTACTACTTATTTGTCAAACCTTTGATCTGGGAAATTGGGATAACGACTCTGACCTCTTGGTCTCCCTTAATTGGGGGTTATTGGGAGGCGGGGTCATTTCATTTGGTATCAGAGCACAGGTTCCTCATTTAATCTGTAGTAATTATTAAATTTACAAACTCTGTAGAACCCAAGGGAGTTATTAGAGGATTTTTTGAAAGACAGAGGTGTCTAGAAAAGGATCACGTCTGGGGGCTGGCATGATTTTCCTCCGCACTGCTAGTTGGAATACAAGGACTCCCGAATCCGTGTGACTGCCTGGCCAATGTCTTAGGATCTGACTTGAAATAAGATACCTTTAGGACTCTCTCATCTTGTTCATCCCTGCTCAACTCAAATGCTATTAATGATTTTAAGTATTAGGGTTTTCTCTCTCTTCCTTACCCTCTTGAGGTATGGGTAAGGTTGATAAGGTTTAAGGAATCCTCCACCAAATTAATGAAAAGCATGTAAATAAGATGTCATGGACATAAGCTTAATACTTAAGCACAAACTAAAGAATAGCTGCATGCTTAGGTCGGATGACATATGTTATCATGCCCTTAGGAGAGACCTGAGGCTAGACCTCCTTGTGAAGAGGATGAGTAGAGAAAGTTAGTCTTGGAGCTAGAGACATGGCACATCCTTTGAGGATGATGACCCTAACCCTAAGGGGTGGTTATAGAAAGAGATGACACGATGAGTTAGATGTCATGATAGACCAGGTGTGTGAGTGGACTTACTTTTGGATGCCCATTTGAGCCATGTGAGGTTGGATGACCTAGTACCTTTGGCGACCCAACCCTGGAAAGGGTTGTGCATGTTTGAGTGAAAGATAGCTCCTTCAATGATGAGGTTAGTGAAGAACCTATAGAAACCCTATGGGCTTATATGATCATGGCATAGTATGCACCCAGAGTATGTCAGTAGTGCTGATAGTAGGCTAAAACCATGGCCAGGAGAGTATGATGGATAGCTTATGAGATACACATAAAGAGCTATGGATAATCTTGAGCAAACATAAGTTTGAACATAGGCTTCACCTATGTGGGGGTATGCTTGTGAGCTCGATCCTTCATGGAGAAAGAACCTCTAGTAGTGAGGCTATTTGTAGGGTTATTTCTAGAGAGAGAGAGCAGGACCCAAGCAAGAAGGTTGGAAGCTTAGAATCCAAGTTATGAGGAACAATGGGGAGTTGAGGATGATGCGACCTAAGTGGATGATACCAGTTTCCTCATGCTTGATCCCTGGAGGCTGATGATATCTTAGTTGCCTTTAGAGGAACCAAATCCTAGAGATAAGATGAGGCTGCTGATACCTATGTGCCTATGGTATAGGTGTTTACCTTCTGAATTAAGAAGAAGAGTTCCTTAAGATCATGAATAGGTTTAGTAGCAAGTTGTGAGGCCTTTTACCTAGTTGGATGTCCTTGAGGAGGACTCAACTCTGAGGTGTTTCTTGAGTAGAAAGATAATAGGAAGTGCATGCCATACCTTGTACATGCTTGGCTCGTGGTTAAAAGTTGAGCAGGCAGTTGGACATCAGAAAAGTGAACCTAGGGTTCCTAGGCCTAAGAGGGGAAGTGGTGTACCTGATGCTCATGATGAGATTTGAGTTTCTATAGATTCGAGCATGACACTCCTCATGTTTAGAGGAAAGGTAACACCTTAAGTTTAAGGTATGTTTGGTGAATCCCTCATAGCTAAGTTGGTGACATGGGAAGGTATGATCTTGGTCTTATATTGAGGAATGAGAACAAGTATGACCTTGCATGGTTTAGTAGGTGGTCTGCTTGTGCCTTAGTAGCTTGTTGGGTTAAGCATGCTCATGTTGATGTAAACCCTAGACATAAGGATGTTTGTGACCTTTGTTATCAAGATGTAGTTTCCTCCCATCCTGGGAGAGGGACCCTTTTGTAGGGTGTATACCAGTTTTTTTGGTTTAAGGTAACCTAAAGAGGTCTCATAGGATCTTGAGAAGCAAGTGAAAAAGTACATAGTATGAGAATGAACTTGTAGACCCATAGATAACCATCTCTAAGTGCATGTGGATGTGTTACCATGGAGGTAATCGGTATGGGGCCTAACCAAGGTAGGCAGGTCACCATGACCCCTATGAAAGGATGAAAATCAGCCTAGGAATACAGAGAGAGATGATGGAGACTTGGGTAAGGTTCTAAGTTGGACATGTACTATGTTGGAATACTAAGTCTATCCTAGGGTCAAGTAGGGATAAGACTGATGGAAGTTGGAGTTGCCTAATTCCCTAGTTGCACATGACCATAGGGTCGAGAGGTAACAACTATCATTGTCTAAGGGCCATGGGTTAGGAGATTGATCACCTTCATGAACTCATGGGACCCAAAGGGTAGATGAGGAGGGCACTCTCTGGATGCATAAGGGAAGAGGGATGACCCCAAAAAGTGCCAGCACCCTACAAACCTAGAAGGAGATGACCAAGGATTGTGTGTGATGACCCAAGTGGGTTCGAGACCAGTTTTCCATGGAAGTAACTTTGATATTGAGATGATCGTGATTTAGAGATATATGTTGCACGTTTCAACTTAGATTTGAAGGTGTACTGGCAAGGTGGGATGTACCATCTCTACTCTTGGAATGGGAAGAACTTTGTATTTGGACTGCAGCCAAATGCTTATTTCCTCTTGTTATGGGAGTGAGAGATAGGACTGTACACATGCCATACACCAAGGATAAAAGATGATGTGAGTTGGAACATCACTATGAAGTATGAGGATTGAGATGATAACATACCCTTGTGGAGTGAACGATAGATGGATGGTTTATAAATAGTAAGAGAAATAAGGTAGTCATCTTATGAGGATGTTTTTATCATGAGCTATGAGTTATGCAAGGTTGAGTTCGAAAACCCAGAGAATGAGCTCAGAGTTTTCTTGATGAAGATAGACTTAGAGTTTGAGATGAGATAATAAGTGGAATACATGGAGGTGTATGTCTTCAACATTACTTGACACTTAAGGATGTGAAGTGAGAATGGATGATCTTGTTGAGATGCAGTTGCCTAGTTTAGGTAGAGGCTAGAAGAGGTTGTTAGGTTAGCCCTAAGTTTGTTAAAGAGATAAGTTTGGCTAACACTCAGATGTAATGATATATGTTGATCAAGTTAGTGGTGGTTTGGTTAGCCAGCCTAGGGCTTGTCATGATGGAAGGAGCATTGTATTACCTTAGATGAACTTCTCTGGAAAGGAAGGTGATGAAACCCCGACTAGAGAGGTTTAGGGTTTCTGAGGAATCAATCTTGGGGAATCATGACATACATGAGATCATGATTTTAAGATCACCATACACCGTGGTACTACGAAGATAGTAAGTGACAGTAGTACTTTGGATGCTTAAGATGAAGTTGCATGTGGCTTGTCGCCATGCAAGTCAGGAGGTGAAGGACAAATACCAGTAACCCAGTGTATTGATATAGAGGGTAAAGAGTCCCCGAGAGGGAATGGGAGTTCATCACAATGGATGTTGTGGTAAGTCTCCTATGGACCGAAGAAGGTCAAGATGCAATATGGGTTATGGTAGATCACCTCATCTAGATGACATGATCTGAGAGAAAGAGAGAATGTTGGAAAGAGGAAGATCCAGTTGAACTACATGTAAGAGAGATGGTTCAACTACACCATGATGCGAGTTCAAAAGTTCTTGAGTATGAACTGAAGGTTCACATCCATGCGGTGGAAGTAGGTACATGAAGAACTCAATATTAGTACAATTTATCACCCTAACTAATGGTTAGTTTGATCCAGACTAGAGGGTCTGATGAGAGCATGTGTGCTCATTCAGGGTGATATCTAGAGACAGTTCTTGTCCTCTATAAGATGTGATGATAACCACCATAGCCAGTATCAGGATGTAAAGAAGCTCTGTAAGGGAGGTTGTTTCAAACACCACTTCATTAAGATGATGTTGGTGAAGGGACCTCACAAAGGTCAGAAAAGGACCACAATGTGTGCAGATGAAGTCGCTTTGATCGTGCAATGGATGAAAGAGAGCCCAGAGATGACATGAGTCGTGAGATGATGCAAAGTAGACTGACATGTAGTTCATTGTGGAAGAGAATGTGATGAGAAAATCCGACCCCTTTAAGTTATATCTAAGAGAGATGAGTCCTCGATACATGGGTTCTTTTGAGATGGATTGGTGGAGAAGGTTATGTTTGACCTTACCCCTCAGGATAAAGTAATGTGTGATGAGTTCCATGTGTCCAATTTAGAGCACTATGTGAGGTACCCGGGCCATGTGCTGAGCAATGAACCTAGTAAGCCCCAAGGGAGGCTAAAATGACCTGAGTCACCTGTGAGGTTTATAGAGGCCAAGGTGTAAGAACTCAGAGAAAAGAATATGGAAAGATAAAGGTTCTTTTGAAGCACCATGGATAGGGTAAAGCCACATAGGGGTCAATGATGGACATGGAAAAGTCTTATCTTGAATTGGTTGTTTGCTTGATGGAATTTTGAGGGAAAAATTCCTATAAGAGGGGAAGGATGTTACAACCTCAATTTTGCATATGTTTTCATAATTGAAATGTAATGATTTTGTGAATTTGGAATTAATTGAAAAGGTTGTATGATGTGCTTCAAAGGATGTATTTATTTGCAATTATCCTTTTGTTAGGAATTTCGTGGTTCCTATTATTATATTAATCCAATAATGGATATAAAAGAGAAGAAAAGAAGAAAAGTTCAAGTAATGGGAAAAGATAATGGATATTAAGAAAAAGTATTTATGAGAAATACTTGGAAATATCTAGATAGTGGCATTAATGGCCACAATTGAGTAAAATTTGTTTACATATGATTTCTAATAAAAGCAATATGAAAAGAGGAAAAAGGAGATGAAAGATAATGAGAAATCCTTGCAAAAGAATATCTTAATAAAGAAATAAGTAAGATAATGAAAAATGAAGGATGCATATGCATCTAGAAGGATAATAAGCATCCTTAAAAAGGAATTTCGAAATATAAGGATTTCTTGGGATCCAAGGAGTCCCAATGAAGAAAAAAGAAAGAGAAAAGGCAAATAATACAAAATAAGAGGATAATGTGATACATCATTAATGACTTTTTGAAAATATAAAAAAGAGATATTATTTGCTTTAAGAAAGTTGATTTTGTGGCCAAGGGATTAAAAGCCAAACACAAATGTGATAAAAGAGATAATTCTCGGATTTCCTAATAACCAAAGCATATGGATAAACAAGGAAATAATTAGGAGAGAGAAGTTTGCTTCCTAATGAAGGAATTTGGGTTCCTATTGGGAAAAGGACTTATTAACTCGTGGATGGTCATCTTAGGGCATGGATACTCTCCCCTATATAAGGGGTAGAACCTCTAGTTCAAATTCAAGAGATATCCCATGCAACCCTCTCCCTTCTTCTTGTTCTTTCCGTGCAAACCCTAACCATGAGGAGCAGCATGAGCATGAAGCTACATGGAGCCAATGAAGGGCTGTGATGGAAGCCTGGTGTGCCACGGTACCAGGGAGCAACTTAGCCATCGAGGTCGTGCCCTAGAGCATGCGCAACAACAACAACTAGGCTACAGCGACGACTGCAAGTGCATGGCCTGACGAGCGAGAGATCGGCCGCGATGGCTGTGACCAAGTGGTGCTCCATGTGCGCAAGGGGGCGGCGGACCTAGGGCAAAGGTTGGCGGTGGGTTTCATGGCCTAGGGAGGAGAGGGCAGCCCCGCAAAGGGCTGCAAACGGCGGCCGCTGTGGCTGATCGGAGCTTGAAGACGACCCATGGCTATTGGACCATTTTACCCCTCCGGGGTATGAAGCACTGACCACTTATGCATGGGCAGAACCATCATTCGGTTATGTTTCCAAGTTGAGCGGGTTATGTTGCATGGAAAGGGACACGTGGTGCTCGATGATTGGCCCAACTAAGTAAAGATTGCAAAATTTGTATCTTTTTATTGGTAGCTCAGATAAATGTGTATAAAGTATGAAAGGTACTAAAAAACACGAGGAATTCATTAAAAATAGTTTTAGAACCTACTTCCTCTTGCAATTCGAAAAGTGGTGGAAGTTATCAACTTTAATGTATTAATGATTAAGAATACTAATTTGAATGATTAATGTATTTAGAAGGGTTTATGGATGATTAATGTTGATATTAACTTGTTAATTATAAAAAGGTACATTAAGAAAAAAAATGATGAACTTTGCATCTAATTGGTTTAATTTAGAGTTCCATGTACATGAACATGCTTTAATGGGCCTTGAAACCCTAATGTTAGTAATTGTTACTCTTAATGGCTTTAATTGTTCAAATTCATGAATAAAGCTGAGATATGGTGGTTATAAGTTATTTTGAGTATAAAGGTTCCTAATTGTAGATAAATACCCTTAATATGGTAATTAGGGTTTTCTAATGGATGTATGTGGAATTAGTAATAAATAGAGTTCATGAAAGATAAGTTGTTAATTTGAAAGGAACCAAAGATGATAATTGGGCCTAATGATCTTGTCATGAATTAAAAGGATAAAACTGGTAGCTTTAATGTAAAAAAGGCATAATAGACTTAATGGACATTTAATTGTGCCTTTAATCCAAAATTAGGGTTATATGTTGTTAAAAGGTAACCTTAATATCTTTCGTGAAGAATACATGAGATAATTAGGATTTGTGAGTAATTGTATAAAATTAGGGTTTAAAATAGTAATAATAAAGTGAAACCCTAATTGCAATGGAAACCCTAAAAGTGGACTAGAAACCCTAGGAAGCGAGCTAGGTTTAATAGATCTTGATGTCATGATCAATGATAGGGAATTATATGCATATTTCAAGATCTCTTTCTGTGCTTGCTTTCCTATTGGATTTCTTGCATTGATTGGATTAATTCTGTCTTGAATCATCCTGAAAGGTATGTGGTTACGCTTATGGTTAATCGCTTTAGTTTCATGGCGATTCTCAGATGTTTTATCGGTTGCCTGAAAATAACTGCTTGGATGACTTTTATTTCATACAACTATAAAGTGATTATGATTATCACCATAAATATGTATACATGACTGGCTCAGATCCTGGTCCTCCTCTATGGCTTTGCTAATGATGAAAAGGGTAACATAGTAAAAGGGTCTACTTGTTAGTGGGACCATCAAGTTATAAAGAGTTAGGGATTGGGCTACCTATGGGTAGTGTCATGCGACTGTTTAGCACACCATGAGTTAGGGATTGGGCTACCTATGGGTAGTGCCATGTGACTCAACCCTAAATATTGATCTACCTGTTAGGTAGGATCATGTGAGGTTTAACGTGGATATACCATGAGGAAGATAGCATCCAGGTCTACTACATGGACAACGTAGAGGCTAGGGTATGTATTGATTGAGTAGTTATGCTTAAAATGTAAAGTTGTTTGTTAAATCATAATTGACAGCAATATGTTGTTATAGTTAATTACGCGATTATTGTTTTCCCCACATACCGGCATATTTATTTATGCTGACCAACATTTTGTTTTGTCGACGTTTTAGGTACAAGTTTGAAAAGGACAAACAGTAAAGTGGCATATGTGGAATTAAATAAGAATTAAAGTATAAAGGGGGAAGAATAGACTCCTAATGTGGATAGTAGATATCCAAGTTTTTGAAAAAGGTATGCAAAGTTTTATTTTATTTCAGCTTTCAGTATAGTCTCGATAGAATTTAATAATTACTACTGATTATTTGTTGAACCTTTGATCTGAGAAATTGGGATAACGGCTCTGACCTCTTGGTCTCCCTTAATTGGGGGTTATTGGGAGGCGAGGTCCTTTCAAGTATTCCTGGAGGGAATCCCATAGTCGTATAAAGTTGAGTATATGCAGGTGTAAGAGTTTGTGTGTCCTTGACATCCTGATCCCAAAAACCATTTTGAGGATTACTGTGGTCATACCTCAGCATGAGAAGGACTGCAATCGTATCTCAAAAATATGTATATGACATGTGATTAAGGAAAACTATGGTTGTACCTTGTATTATAGGGTTTTGTACACCCTGGTTACTAGTGCCATGACCTATATACAAAGGGCGGACTAGGTTGTTTGCAACTTAACCTTATAAGTTATTGTGGCTGAATTGTACTGACTGAGGGAGGATGCGATCTTAGTATTCTTGCTCTCCTGGATATTGTATGGAACTAATTTTGACTTAGTAGTGGTTAGTTTGATGTTTGAGTGGTATACCTCAGACTCCAATGTTTTATAAAAGATGTAATCCAGCAGTGTAGTTGTCATGGATCCATTCTTACCCTATTCCCAATCCCACTATCCAAATGGGTAGTGTTAAAGGGATTAGAGTGCCCGTCCCTAAGTGGCCCAAAAATCTCACATAGATAATATGCAAAAATGAAATAACATTCTTCTTTATTAAAATGAACCAAAAGGTTTAGTACATAAGGCCCGTAGGCAACATGGACATAGAAAAAGATAAGAAACTAGCCAACAACTACATCCCTTTTACAATTAGATCCCATGTAGAGTCCATATTTGATGTGGCAGTCTTTATTTCAGTGGATAAATGAGTTGATGAGTGTAAATCTCTAGTTCCTTGCATTACCTAAAATCGAGAAAATCAAGACACAATGTCAATGCAATTGCATTGTACACTATATAAAAACAAGTAAAATAGTTTATAAGAAAAATAGTATACTTGGCAAGACTTATGTTTCAAAAGCATATCAAACGATCTTCCAAAAACCAAAATTTTGTTCAACAAGAATTTTATTACGAATTTCCCATTATGCTATAATCGAGAAGCATACTTATATTCATTTGTGTTACTCTATTACCCCAACATGATGGGGAGGTCACTAAGCTCCTTCTCACCATAGGAGATAGGAGGTCAATGTACAAAATCCCACTTCTTCAAATAGGGGGGGTGCTTATATTCAATAGCAACATTATCAACTTTTCCAACATCATTATCATCATCAATATAAGGGCAGTCATAATGGGTATTGCAATTTATGTTTTCATGTTTTTCAAAATATAGTATAGGAAAAACGGAAGACTAATCATAGGGAACAGTAGTTCACTCATGTAAATAGCCAAGCATATGGTCAAGAGATACATAAAAGTATCTTCAATACAATCAAGGAGGAGTTATATAATAGCGTACCTTACTAAATGAGTATTTGGAGTATAGATCCCAAGAAAGATTAGATCAACCCCTTGAGTCAGATCCTAGATAAAAATATTGGATCATGGGTCAAGATCACAATTTTAAAAAGATCATTCTTCACTATTTGATATTAGGGTTACATTTTCCTATTTTTACCTTAGGGTTAGGTCATCAACAATATTACCTAAAAGTCCAACAATTATTCAAGTATCAGACATGTTTCATGAATGGATGACCTACCTAGGTATATTTAGGAACACATGCCAACCCTAATTATTATTATCATCATTCAAATCTCTAGATCATTTTCAATATGAAATAGTATCATTAGACTGAAAATTAGATCAGGGAGATTCATGGTCAGACATATGATTAAGAGGGTTTTCCAAATTTAAGGTTATTCATCATCATATCAGGAGTAAACCTTATTTCAAAATATATGATTCATATTTTAGGGTAATGAGTTACGAAGATTAGATCTAACCCTTATTCTATCAAAATCGATTTGGTGTCTCAAAATGATCATTAGAATTAGGAAAAAAGGTTTCTCAAAGATTAATCATCATATTAGATAATTAAATAAGAAAAGGAACAAGATCTTAGAATATCAGTGATAAATATCATGAATTAGGCTTCAAAAGTATTTTTAAAAGGTTTACTGAATTTTTCTGATCAAGATTGACTATTTGCTTATTGTTTTTAGAGTTCGGATGCATTTTCTATGATTAAAATCAGGTCTGGACATTTAAACGAATATCCGAGCAGAGAGGAGGTAAATACCAAAAAAAGGAAGAGCGTGGAAAAGTAGTGGCCATTGGATCCTTGGTCGGTTTTGATCAGATCGAGATCTGGCGACTGTGAGGCCATCTGCTACTAATCAAGTGCGCGAGGATGAAGGAGCAAGGGAGGCGCTAGGACTGTCGATCCAAGTTTGGGTCAGTGTGGACTCAGATATGAGGGACACAGTTGATCGTCCCAAATAAAGGAATCATCTCGCAAGTAGGCTTGCTCCATGGTGGTGCAGTGGCCAGAGAAATTAGGGGAACATGGGAGAGGGAGAGAGGGGGAGGCGAGGTGCTGATTGGGGTAGTAGGGCCTCACTGAGGGTAGAGGTCAGATTTTTATAGCCCAAAGGGGTTACGTTTAGGGTTAGAGGGGGCTCCTCGCCCATGGCGGTGGCCGAGAGAGTTTTCTCTCGAATGTTCTCAGAACACAGGGAGTTGAGGGGGAGGGAAGGGGGTGGTTATGTTCGGATTGGTAGGGAGAGCATCCTTGTCCATTCCATTTTTGAAACGAGTCAGGATAAGAGAAACTGGGGTCTTGCCCCCCTGGTCTCCTCCCGTTGATTGCGGGAGGTAGGGGATGACCCTGCAACCACTCGATCAGGGCCCTGATCTGCGGGTGCCTGATCTGAGGGTCAGGGATCGTTCCCGCCCTACTCCACGGATCGCAGGCCCTTAAAAGGGCGAAAAAATCAAATAAAGAGGGATTTTGTGATTAAACTTTAGAAAATCATAGAAATTAGGAGTGTCCAATTTGAGTGAAATTTGTACCATTGCTTCATAAAATTGTGTAGAATATATATAAAAAATTTGAGGGCAAGATAATAAAGTTTGAGGAATGAATTTATTTCTTGGAGTAAGGTGATTATTAAACCTAATTAAAATGTCAAAAAGTGTAAACAAGTCACATTGGTCACCAAATTTTGTAATTGAGTCTCAAAATTAATTATGTAGCTAAGAAAAAATAGATTGGGACCAAGAGTGAACATAAGGAGGTCAAAATTGGAAATTGGACAAAAGTATGAGTAAAAATCACTTTATCACATCCTCCCCTCATTAGGAATTTTTCCTCAAAATTTAGGCTTCTTTGAAAAGGTCAGGAAATCATTCCTCCATGTCAGACTTCAACTCCCAAGTAGCATCATCATTATCATGGTGCTTCCACAACACTTTAACCATCTCAGTCGTCTTGTTTCTGAGCTCCTTGGTGCAAGTATCAAGTATCTTGACTGGAGCTTCTTGGTATACAAGGGTGTCGTTTAATTCAATTAGTTCATGATTGAGTACATGGCTAGGATCTCTGACATACCGCTTCAGGTTTGACACATGAAAGACATTGTGCATCATGCTATATTGTGGAGGTAAAGACAACATGTAAGCACATTCCCCAATACAGTCCAAAATTTCAAATGGACCCACATATCTAGGGCTAAGTTTTCCTTTGTTCTTTGCAATGGCTCAAATCAGTCAAATCTTCAGGAAACCATGATCACCTACTAAGAACTAAGTGTCAGTCTTATGTGCATCAACATAAGACTTCTAACGATCTTGGGCCCTTTTTAACCTCTGCTTGATTAGGTTGACATTGTCAGAATAGAGTTGTAGTTCCTCAGATTTCAAAATTCATCTTTTGCTTACTTCATCCCAGTAAAGTGGAGATCGACACAATCTTCCATACAAAGCTTCATAGGGAGGCATTCCTATACTGGACTGGTAGCTATTGTTGTAGTTAAATTCAACGAGAGGAAGGTAGTGGTCCCAAGAACTGCCCCAATCGAGGACGCATGATCTCAACAAGTCTTCTAGAACTTGGATTGTCCTCTCAGACTGTCTGTCAGTTTGTGGGTGATATGCAGTGCTAAAATTCAGCTGAGTTCCCAGTTCTTCCTGTACTTGTCGCCACAAGTGAGAAGTGAACTTCGCATCATGATCTGATACAATAGATATAGGAATTCCATGAAGCCTGTCTGTCTCTCGAATGTACAACTCTGCTAGCTCTGGGACTTTGCTTGTTGTCTTGATCGAAATAAAATGGGCTGACTTAGTTAGGTGATCAACTATAACCCAAATGGCGTCACTCCCTTTCATGGTCCTAGGTAGACCCACCACGAAATCCATGGTGATGTTTTCCCATTTCAACTTAGGGATAGGTAGGGGTTGTAGAAGACCTCCTGGACATTGATGTTCAGCCTTGATCTATTGGCAGGTCAGACACTTGGAGATGAAAGCAGCAATTTTAGTCTTCATATTCCTCCACCAGAAGTGCCTTTGCAGATCCTTGTACATTTTAGTCGATCCAGGATGCACTGTATATTTTAACCCGTGAGCTTCTCGTAACACCATTTCTATCATGATTGAATCTTCTGGGACCCATATGCGTTGTTTGTATCAGATTCCACCATCTATACCGACTGTCAGATGAGTTTGGGGCTTCTCTAACAACTTAGTCATTTCAATAAGGCTCTTCTTATTCTTTTGGGCTGACAGGATCTCAGACTGGAGGCCTGATTTTACATGGACACTAGCCAATCTAAGAACATTGCTCATATGCCTTGGGGCCCAAGGTGGCATGACTTTCATGTTCTTCCATTCTGTAGTAAAGACAAAAACACATTTAGCATGCTTCCTGCTGAGTGCATCATCCACCACATTTGCCTTACCGGGGTGGTCGACAATGGTGAAGTCATAGTCTTTAAGGTACTCAAGCCAACACCTATGTCTGATATTGAGATCCTTCTGTGTCAGGATGTATTTCAGACTCTTGTAGTCGGTGAGGATGTCGAAGGTGGCACCATACAAGTAGTTTCACCATATCTTCAAAGCATATATGATGGCGGCAAGCTCGAGGTCATGGGTTGGGTAGTTGACCTCGTTTGGCTTCAATTATCGAGAGGCATAAGCAACTACCTTTCTCTCTTGCATGAGGACACAACCCAGACCGAACCTTGAGGCATCTGTGAAGATGACAAACCCATCATTTCCTGAGGGAAGAGTCAAGACAGGTGCAATTGTCAGCTTTGTCTTTAGCTCTTGAAAACTAGACTCACACTCCTCTGACCAGATAAATTGTTCGCCTTTCCTGGTGAGCTTTGTGAGAGGCAAGGCAGTCTTGATGAAGTTCCAAATGAAACATCAATAATAGCCAGCAAGACCCAGAAAACTTCAAATCTCAGAAACATTCTTTGGGCTTGACACTCTAGAACAGCTGAGACTTTGGCAGGGTCAACATAAAATTTCCCACTAGAAATTATGTGGCCTAAGAACATGACTTCAGAAATCCAAAATTCACATTTTGATAACTTTGCATAGAATTTTTGAGATTGGAGGATGTCAAAAACTTTGCGAATGTGAATACGGTATGATTCAGCATCAGTCGAAGATATTAATATGTCATCAATGAAGACCACTACAAACTTGTCGAGGAAAGGTTGGAAGACACTATTCATCAAGTTCATAAACACACCGGGGGCATTGGTCAACCCAAATGGCATGACAAGGAACTCATAATGCCCATATCGGGTTTGAAAGGCTATTTTAGGGATGTCTTCATCCTTAACTTTGATTTGGTGGTAACCATAATGAAGATCAATTTTTGAAAAGACATGGGCAGAACGGAGTTGATCAAAAAGGTCATCAATTCTGGGTAGAGGATACTTGTTTTTCACAGTAGCTTGATTGATCAGACGATAGTCAATACACATGCGAAGGGAACCATCCTTTTTCTTGACATATATAATAGGGGCTCCCTAAGGAGAGGTACTAGGGTGGACGAAACCCTTATCAAGCAATTCCTGCAACTACTTTTTCAGCTCAGTCAATTCAGTAGGAGCCATCCAATAGGGTGCCTGAGAAATGGGTGTTGTAACGACCCCGCCTCCCGGTAACCCCTAATTAAGGGAGACCTGAAGGTCAGATCCGTTATCCCAATTAATAGGATCAAAGGTTCAAAAAATAATCAGTAATAATTATAAAATTCTACAAAACTATACTAAAAGTTGGAATAAAATAAAACTTTGCATACCTTTTTCAAAAACTTGGATATCTAACTTCTATCCACATCTGAACTCTATTCTTACTAATCCTCCTTTCACTTTATTTCTTAATTTCACAATATGCCACTTTACTATTTGTCCTTTTCAATATGTACCTAAAATGCCAACAAACAAAACGTCGGTCAACATACTGGAATATGTCGTTATGTGGGGACAACTGAAATTTCACAAATATGACTAACAATCTAAATATCACAATCAAGTTAATTAAAAAACCAATTTGTATGTTCAATGTGACATTCTCCACCGCTTTTTCCCTAACCCATGCATACCCTCCTTAGGGTTTCTCTTTTGCCAATGACTTAAGGCCACCTTCTCATTCCCGAGCTTGGTGCCTGGGGTCACCTCTCATGGTGCCCATTAGTCATTCAATAAAGACCACCTTCTCAATCCTGAGCTTGGTGTCTGGGGTCACCACTCATGGTGCCCATGGGTCTTCCCTCCGAGGCTTGACCTTTTGGCATCATCCATTAGGGTGGCATGTAGGTGTGAGAATACACACTTATACTATTATTGTGATAATCATAGTGACTATATGATTTGTAAGTATGATCATCCAAACTGATAGGTTGCATTCAATGTGATGAATCATCCAGAAAACCATTGGGAAACTAATGAGATTAATTATAATTAACCACATACATGTCAGGCTGACTTGAGTGCAGAAATAATCCAACTAAGCAAGTAATTCAGTAACAAGCAAGCACGCAAGATGATCCTGAAATATGCATCCAATTTTCCTATCATTGATCAGGCCATCAAGGTCTATTAAACCTAGCTCTCTTCCTAGGGTTTCTAGTCCACTTTTAGGGTTTCCATTGCAATTAGGGTTTCTCTTCATTTTTACTATTTTAAACCCTAATTTTATACAATTACTCACAAACCCTAATTTTGGATTAAAGGCACAATTAAACATCAATTAAGTCTGTTATGCCTCTTTTACATTAAAACTACCATTTTTATCCTTTTAATTCAGGACATGATCATTAGGCCCAAGTATCATCTTTGGTTCCTTCCGGATTAACAACTCATAGTTCATTATGGTCTAATTCACATATGAACTCTACTTATCATTAATTCCACCTTTATCCATTGGAAAACCCTAATTACCATATTAAGGGTATTTATCCACAATTAGGAACTTTTATACTAAAAATGGCTTAGAACCATCATATCTCAGCTTTATTCATGAATTTGAACAATTAAAGCCATTAAGACTCATAATTACTAATATTAGGGTTTCAAGGCCCAATAAAGCTCGTTTATGTACATGGAATTCTAAACTAATCCAATTACATGAAAAGTTCATTCTTTTTGTTCTTAATGCACCTTTTTATAATTAACAGGTTAATATCAACTTTAATCATCCATTAAACCCTACTAAATACATTAATCATCTCAAAATAGGGTTTCTTAATCATTAAAGCATTAAAGTTGTTAACTTCCACTACTTTTCTAATTGTAAGAGGAATTAGCTTATAAAACTATTTTTTATTGAATTCATCTCATTTTTCTGAGCAACTTTCATATTTTATATGCATTCATCTGAGCTACCAATAAAAATATATGATTTTTGCAATATAAACTTACTTGGACTAATGGCAAGCTTCCACGTCATCCTACTCATGCAACGTTGCTTGGTTGTTCGAAAACATAACTGAATGATGATATTTCCCTCATTTAAGTGATATGCTCTTTAACCCGTGGAGGGGCAAAATGGTCCAATGACCAATGGGTCATCTTCCACCTCCAGCCAGCCATAGCGGCCGCCATTTGCAGCCCTATGCGGGGCTGTCCTCTCCTCCCAAGGCCACGAAACTCGCCGCCAACCACCTCCCTAGGTCCACCTCCCCCTTGTGTACATGGGGCACCACTTGGTTGTAGCCAGCATGGCCGCTTTCATGCACCTCTGGCCTGCGACGTGTGACTACTTTTGCAGCCATGCAGCCGCTGCTACACCTCGGCTAGGGCCGGATGATGATGGCTAAGCTTACCTTCAGCAACATGCGACATTGTGCTTCCATTGCAACCCCTCTCGTCTCCTTGTTGCTTCATGCTCACGCTGTTCCTTGTAGTTAGGGTTTAAATACAAAAACAAGGAAGAAGAAGGGAGAAGGATGCATAGGATCCTCTTGGATTCGGATAAGGCTTCTACCCCTTATATAGGGGAGGGTATCAAAGCCCTAGGATGCCCATCCACGAGATCCAAGCCCCCTTTCTTAAAAGGAAACCATATTCCTTCATGGAAAAGCAATCTTCTCTCTCCTATTTATCTCCTTGATAAACTATATTCTTTGGATAATTAGGAATTCGAAAATCCTCTCTCTTATTCTCTTTATGCTTGACTTTTAATCCATTGGCACAGATTTATATTTCCTTTTAGTAGAAAATACCTCCTTTTTAACAATGCCACAAAATCCATTAATTATGTATCACATTATCCTCTTATTTTGTATTATTGGTATTTTCTCTTCTTTTTTCTCCATTGGGGCTCCTTGGACCCCATGAAACTCTAATATTTCGAAATCCTTTTTAGTGGATACTCATTATCCTTCTAGATGCATCCATATCCATTATTTCTCATTATCCTTTTTATTTCTTTATTAAAATATCTCTTTTTTACAATTTATCTTTATCTCTCTTTTTATTTTCCTTATTGGAATTCCTTTTAAAATTATGGATATGAAAATCCACCAAAGATAACTCAATTATACCTATTTCCACTTATTTCCCACATTTTATCATTGTTTTCAATTTCTTTCTTAATAAAGAAATATTTAATTGATCTTTTCTTTTCTTGTTGCATTATTTTTGCAACTTTGGACTCCTTGAAACCCAAGGAACCCAAGAGGCACTAAATCCAACTTTGGATAACATTCCTTTGCCTTCAAGAGGTTTCGACATCTTTCTTTTCGCCATTTCTTATTAATAATGGAGTTTCTTTTGTCCTTTCCTTGTTATTAGGCCCAATAGCCAATAAAGCCCAAAAGACAACCAACAAGGCTATTGTAAATGAAAACCATTTATTCAAAACAAATTATATCAGTATTTGTTCAAACATCTTTAATAGGAGATATTACATTTTTCACCAAAAGAACCCAAAAAATTGGGGTTGTAACATCCTTCCCCTCTTATAGGAATTTCACCCCCAAAATTCCACCAGGCACACAAACAAACAGGATAAGCCTTTCTTATGTCCATCATGGCTCCCATGTGGCCTCACCCTTTCCATGGTGCTTCCCAAGAACCTTCATCATCTCATGTTCTTCCATCTGAGTTCTTTCTCACCTTGGTATATCATACCCTCATAGGTGACTCGGGACATTTCAGCCTCTCATAAAACTGAATAGGTTCATGGATCAACACATGGTTGGGGTACCTCACATAGTGCTCTAGATCAGACTCATGGAACACATTATACATCATGTTATCTTGAGGGGTAAGGCTAAACACAACCATCTCCACCAATCCATCTGAAATGGACCATGCAGTCGGGACTCATCTCTCTTAGCTATAACTTAGAGGGGTCGGATTTCACATCACATATTCTCCCACAGTGAGCTACATGTCAGTCTGCTTTGCATCAGCTCACGACTCATTTCGCCCCTGGGCTCTCTCTCAGCCATTGCATGATCAAAGAGACTTCATCTGCACACACTGTGGTTCTTTCTTGACCTTCGCATGGTCCCTTCACCAACATCATCTTAATGAAGTGGTGACCGACACAACCTCCCTTTTCAGAGCTTCTTTACATCCCGACACTGGCTATGGTGGTTATCATCACATCTTACAGAGGACAAGAACTATCTCTAGATATCACCCTGAATGAGCACACATGCTCTCATCATACCCTCTAGTCTGGATCATACTAACCATTAGTTAGGGGTGATAAACTGTACTAGCATCGCGTTCGTCTATTTCCACCTGATGGAAGTGAATCTTTAGGTTATGAAGAACTTTTGAACTCACATCATGGTGTAGTTGAACCATCTTTCTCATATGTAGTTCAACCAGATCCGTCCCTTGACAACATTCATTATTTCTCATGTCATCTAGGTAAGGCGATCTACCATAACCAATATTACATCTTGACCTTCCTTGGTCTAGGGGAGACTTACCACAACATCCATAGTGATGAACTCCCATTCCCTCTCAGGGACTCTTTATCCTCTACATCAACTCTTTGGGTTACTGGTGTTCATCCTTCACTTCCTAACATGCATGGTGGCAAACCATGTGCAACTTCATCTTAAGCATCCAGTATACTACTGCTACTTACTATCCTAGTAGTACCACAGTGTATGGTGATCTTAAAATCATGATCTCCTATATGTAATGATTCCTCCAAATTGATTCATCGGAAACCCTAAACCACTCTAGTCTGGGTTTCATCACCTTCTTTTCCAAAGAAGTACATCTAAGGTTCTACAACCATCCTTTCATTGCATCAAGGCCTAGGCTGGCTAACCAAACAACTTCTAACTTGATCAACCGATATCATTGCATCTGAGTGTTAGCCAAGCTTATCTCTTTTTCCAAACTTAGGGCTAACCTAACAACCTCTTCTAGCCTCTAGCTAAACTAGGTAGCTGCATCTCAACCACTTTACATCCTTATGTGTAAGGAAATGTTGAAGACATACACCTCCATGTATTCCACTTATCCTCTCATCCCAAACTCTAAGTCTATCTTCATCAAGAAAACTCTGAGCTCACCTTTTTGGCTATCGAATTCAATCTTGTATAACTCGCAAATTCCACATAGCTCATGATAAAAGCATCCTCATAAGATGACTACCTTATTTCACTTGATGTTTGTAAACAATCCACATATCATTCAATCCACAAGGGTATGTTATCATCTGTGTCCTCATACCTCATAGCGACGTTCCAACTTACATCATCTTTATCCTTGGTGTGTGGCATGCGTACTATCCTATCTCTAACTCCCATAACAAGAGGAAATAAGCATTTGGCAGCCATCCAAAAACAAAGTTCTTCCAATTCCAAAAGTAGAGATGGTATATCCCACATTTCCAGTACACCTTCAAATCTAAGTTGAAACGTGCAACATATGTCTCTACATCACGATCATCTCGATATAAAAGCTACTTCCATTGAAAAATGATCTCGAACCTACTTGAGTCCACACACAATCCTTGGTCCTCTCCTCTAGGTCTGTAGGGTGCCAACACTTTTGGGGTCATCCTTCTTCCCTTATGCATCCCGAGAGTTCCCTCCTCATTTGCCCTTTGGGTCCCATGAGTTCATGAAGGTGATCAATCTGCTAACCCATGGTCCTCAAACAATGATAGTTGTTACCTCCCGACCCTATGGTCATGTGCAACTAGGGAATTAGGCAACTCCTACTTCCATCGGTCTTATCCCTTCCTGACCCTAGGATAGACTTAGGATTCTATTATAGTACATGTCCAACTTAGAACCTTACCCAAGTCTCCATCATCTCTCTCTGCATTCATGGGCTGACTTTCATCCTTTCATAGGGGTCATGGTGACCTACCTACCTTGGTCAGGCCCCATACTTGTTACCTCCATGGTAACACACCCACATGCACATTCTATAGGTTCATTCCCATACTTATGTACTTTTCACTTAGCTTCTCAAGATTCTATCAGACCTCTTTAGGTTACTTCCAACAAAATTGGTATACACCCTACAAAAGGGTCCCTCTCCCAAGATGGGAGGAAAATACATCTTGATAACAAAGGTCACCAATGATCTTATGTCTAGGGTTTACATCCACATGAGCATGCTTGACCCTAGAAGCTACTAAGGCACAAGAAGACCACCTACTAGACCATGCGAGGTCATACTTGTTCTCATTCCTCAGCATTGGGCCAAGAACAAACCTTCCCATGTCACCAACTCAGCTGTGAGGGATTCATCAAACATACCTTTGACTTAATGGGGTTTCCCTTTCCTCTAAACATGAGGAGTACCATGCTCGAATCTATAAAAACTCAAATCTCATCATGAGCATCAGGTACACCACTTCCCTTCTTAGGCCTAGGAACCCTATATTCACTTTTTGGGTGTCCAACGGCATGCTCAACCTCTTAACCACAAAACAAACATGTACAAGGTATGCCATGAACTTCCTGTCATCCTTCTCCTCGAGCAACACTTCAGAGTGGAGTCCTCCTCAAGGACAACCAACAAGGTATAAGGCCTCACAACCTGTTACTAAACCTCTTCAGGTCTAAGGAACTCTTCTTCCTAGCTCAGAAGGTAAGCACCTATTTGCATATAGGTACTAGCAACCTCATCCTCTTTCTAGGGTTTGGTTCCTCTAAAGGCAACCAAGATATCATCAGTCTCCAGGGATCATGCATGAGGCATCCACAACCATCCACTTAGGTCGCATCATCTTCAACTCCCCACTATTCCTCATATCTCTGAGTCTAAGCTTCCAACCTTCTTGCTTGGGTCCTGCTCTCTCTCTCTCTAGAGCTAACTCCACAACAAGCCTTACTACTAGATGTCCTCTCTCCATGCAGGTGGATCAAGCTCACAAGCATACCCCTACATGGGTGAAGCCATAGCCCTTTATGCTTATCTCATAAGATATCCATCATACTCTCCTGGCCAGGGTTTCAACCTATTGCCACATTACTTACGTACTTTGGGTGCATGTTATGCCCTACTCGCATAAACCCATAGGGTTTCCATAGGTTCTTCACTAACCTCATCGTTGAAGGAGCTATCCTTCACTCTAACATGCACGACCCTTCCTAGGGTTGGGTCACCAAGGCACTAGGTCATCGAACCTCACATGGCTCAAAATGTCATGGGCATCCAAAAGCATGTCCACACACCTGGTCTATCATGACATCTAACTCATCATGCCATCTCTTTCTCTAACCACCACTTAGGGTTAGGGTTAGCATCATCCTCAGAGGATGTTCTAGGTCTCTACTTATAATGGAGGTCTCTACCTCCAAGACTAACTTTCTCCACTCATCCTCCTGACAAGGAGGTCTAGCCTCAGGTCTCTCCTGAGGGCATGACAACATATGTCATACGACCTAAGCATGTATATATTCTCTAGTTTATGCTTAAAATATTAAGCTTATGTCCATGACATCTTATTTACATGCTTTTCATTAATTTGGTGGAGGATTCCTTAAACCTTATCAACCTTACCCATCCCTCAAGAGGGTAAGGAAAAGAGAGAAAAACCTAATCCTTAAGGTCCTTAACAACATTTGAGTTGAGAAGGGATGAACAAGATGAGAGAGTCCTAAAGGTATCTTATTTCGAGTCAAATCCTGAGACATTGGCCAGGCAGTCACACTAATCTGGGAGTCCTTGTATTCTGACTAGCGGTGCAGAGGAAAATCTTGCTAGCCCCCAGACGTGATCCTTTTCTAGACACGTCTGTCTTTTGGAAAATCCTCTAATAACTCCCTTGGGTTCTATAGAGTTTGTAAATTTTAATAATTATTAAAGATTAAATGAGGAACCTACGCTCTGATACCAAATGTAACGACCCCGCCTCCCGCTAACCCCCAATTAAGGGAGACCCAAAGGTCAGAGCCGTTATCCCAATTAATAGGATCAAAGGTTCGGAAAATAATTAGTAATAATTATAAAATTCTACCAAACTATACTAAAAGCTGGAATAAAATAAAACTTTGCATACCTTTTTCAAAAACTTGGATATCTAACTTCTATCCACATCTGGACTCTATTCTAACTAATCCTCCTTTCACTTTATTTCTTAATTTCACAATATGCCACTTTACTGTTTGTCCTTTTCAATATGTACCTAAAATGCCGACAAACAAAATGTCGGTCAGCATATTGGAATATGCCGGTATGTGGGGACAACCAAAATTTCACAAATATGGCTAACAATCTAAATATTACAATCAAGTTAATTGACAAACCAATTTATGCTTTCAATGTGACATTCTCCACCGCTTTTGCCCTAACCCTGGCATACCCTCCTTAGGGTTTCTCTTTTTCCAATGACTTAAGGCCACCTTCTCATTCCCGAGCTTGGTGCCTGGGGTCAACTCTCATGATGCCCATTAGTCATTCAATAAAGACCACCTTCTCAATCCCGAGCTTGGTGTCTGGGGTCACCACTCATGGTGCCGATGGGTCTTCCCTCCGGGGCTTGACCTTTTGGCATCATCCATTAGGGTGGCATGTAGGTGTGCGAATACACACTTATACTATTATTGTGATAATCATAGTGACTTTATGATTTGCAAGTATGAACATCCAAACTGATAGGTTGCATTCAATGTGATGAATCATCCAGAAAACCTTCGGGAAACTAATGCGATTAACCATAATTAAACACATACCTGTCAGGATGACGTGAGTGTAGAAATAATCCAACTATGCAAGTAATCCAGTAACAAGCAAGCACACAAGATGATCCTAAAATATGCATCCAATTTTCCTATCATTGATCAGGCCATCAAGGTCTATTAAACCTAGCTCGCTTCCTAGGGTTTCTAGTCCACTTTTAGGGTTTCCATTGCAATTAGGGTTTCTCTTCATAATTACTATTTTAAACCCTAATTTTATACAATTACTCACAAACCTAATTGCGGATTAAAGGCACAATTAAACATCAATTAAGTCTGTTATACCTATTTTACATTAAAACTACCATTTTAATCCTTTTAATCCATGACATGATCATTAGGCCCAATTATCATCTTTGGTTCCTTCCGGATTAACAACTCATAGTTCAATATGGTCTAATTCACATATGAACTCTATTTATCATTAATTCCACCTTTATCCATTAGAAAACCCTAATTACCATATTAAGGGTATTTATCCACAATTAGGAACCTTTATACTCAAAATGGCTTAGAACCATCATATCTTTGCTTTATTCATGAATTTGAACAAATAAAGTTGTTAAGAGTCATAATTACTAATATAAGGGTTTCAAGGCCCAATATAGCTCGTTTATGTACATTGAATTCTAAACTAATCCAATTACATGAAAAGTTCATTCTTTTTGTTCTTAATGCACCTTTTTATAATTAACAGGTTAATATCAACTTTAATCATCCATTAAACCCTACTAAATACATTAATCATCTCAAAATAGGGTTTCTTAATCATTAAAGCATTAAACTTGATAACTTCCACTACTTTTCGTATTTCAAGAGGAATTAGCTTCTAAAACTATTTTTAATGAATTCCTCTCATTTTTCTGAGCAACTTTCATATTTTATACGCGTTCATCTGAGCTACCAATAAAAAGATATGATTTCTGCAATATAAACTTACTTGGACCAATGGCAAGCTGCCACATCGTCCTACTCATGCAACGTTGCTTGGCTGTTCGAAAACACAACTAAATGATGCTACCACCCTCATTTAAGTGATAGGCTCTTTACCCCACGGAGGGGAAAAACGGTCCAACAACCAATGGGTCGTCTTCCACCTCCTGCCAGCCGCAGCGACCGCCGTTTGTAGCCCTACGCGGGGTTGTCCTCTCCTCCCAAGGCCACAAAACTTACCGCCAACCACCTCTCTAGGTCCACCACCCCCTTGCGCACATGGGGTGCCACTTGGTCACAACTAGCATGGCCGCTTTCACGAACCTCAGGTGTGACACACCGATCACAAAAACATGATTTACTTAAGTGGAAGCATTCATTAGCAGCGAATTACCGAAAATCACTAAAAATTAAAACCATTTTACAGAGAGGTCCACACATAGGAAAACTCTTTCACAAAGAATTGAAGTAATTTAATTACATACTAATTCACAAGTACATGTCCTGTATCATCTTTTTCTGAGAATTACAAGCATCAACTTCCCTATTAAACTAAACACAGGCAATATAAAATCTCGAGGCACTGAGCCAAAATCTCGAAAGCACTAACTACTACTCCGAGGACCTGAGAGTACAGAGATGACACATAGGACTCTATGTACATCTATACAAGGCATATCATCCAGTGTCTCCACCTGAGAAATCACTATTTTCCCTGCTGCTACTGTTGCTTTCCTTCACCTACTGAAGGATTCCTGCCTCCTCATCTGTGTCCACCTAAAAATTTGGTTCCCACATGGGTGAGACAATTGTAAATTGCCCCAGCAAGAGATATAACTCTCCGCCAGAATCATTATTATTGCAGTTTAATAAGATAAATCTGAACAGAGGAATTGTATTTCTTTAATAGCAGTTAATTCATTGTCTTAACAGATTAGAACATTATTCTTATCTAAAGAATTGCAGCTATAATCTGATAGAGTAGCATGTCACTTATCCAATAAGGGATATGAAGTACATGTATAACATTTATCCGCTATACTAAGTAGGATAATATCGACCAATGTTTCTCGTATTTCAAATTTATGCAAATACACTACACGGATGATTATACTTTACTCATCATGTGTCAAACTGCAATTAGCTTGCCAGGGTGTATTGACATCTCACTATATAGTTATAGCCAAAACGTATACTCTCTTCAGGCTTAGACCACATAGCTAATGCCTGACATTGTTTTGTGGAGTCATGGCCTATAGCCATACTCTTTTAACAAAGTATTGGGATCTTAATCCCTCCTCTCATCAGGTACATTTCCATTTCATAACAAGTTCATCATCATGATTATAGAATATGGGTATTCAAACCCTTAGTTCATCATAGAATACTTGTTACCACTTAACAGGTAAATTAATACCTCCAGGTCATCTGACCAAGGTAATCATGATTCTTGCTACACAAGCATTCCGCATAGTTCACAAGGTTCATATCACCTCTTGTTACCCCTTAATAGGAAACAAGTCATATTATGGCTTATGAAGCCCATAAATAGTTTCAATAATTAAAACATCATATGGCACACATGGCTCATTAATTTCAGGTTACCTCTCACTAAGCAACAAAGCATATGAAGGCTTATAAGGCCTATAAAACATTTTCAATATACAGAGCATCATAGCCCATACCTGGCTATGCTCATCATCTCAACATACCTGCATGATGATAACAATTATATCCATTATATATCAGTACCATGAAACACAAAGTAATACCATTATTCCCTTTTTAGGGTTAAGATTCTTCTTGCATATCATCACCCTCCATTAAGGTTTTCCATAAATAACCATTTAGGTTCTTAATATCATGTTATTAATGATCAAACCTTAATTCATTGATCCACACAACTAGGAGCCAACATTGATAACATAAGCATCTAATCATGCTTATTTATTCTCATTATTTATCATTAAATGAACTATCACATAGGATATGAGTTCCTCTCTCACGTTTACTAGAATATGATTACATCATACTTTATTAACTTGGCTTAACCTTTTCTTAAGGTATGTTAGCCTACACTTATCAAAGTGCAATACTTCATAATATAACAATTGTCATGACACACTTCATGTGTCACTCATCCAAATATATTGGATTTAAAATACATCAAGGTGTATAAATATTAAGGCGCTGAATGTGATATCTATCATGTCTTGATGTATCACTTCCCTCATCACCTTTATCTTACTTGAATTCATCCACTTAGCTTGTATTAGGGTATTTCCCATCCTAATACTTTATGCATCAACTCATCACATTTATCATGTAATGTATTGGTCATAAGTCACTTATTTAGAATATACAACCATTTCCAGTGATATGGACTCATCTTTGAGTTAGGAACTATTAATATAAAGATTTCCATTATCAACCTCTTTAGGTATTTCACTTATCAATATATTAGTTACTATTCCATTATTAGGAATAGGGTTCACATAGCATATTTCCACATTTGGGTTTCACATAACAACCTTCTATATTAGGGTTTCACATAGCATTACCTAAAATTAGGGTTTCACATCACATCACCCAGTGTTAGGGCTTCACATAGCATTACCCTGTACTAGGGTTTCATATACCTTTACCCTATTTTAGGGATTAGGGGTTTACCATTCACATCCAAGTAGGGTTTCTCATACCTCATTATCTAAATTAGGGTTACATTATCACCCTAGATTAGGGTTTCCCTCATCTTTGCTCTAGATTAGGGCCAAGGCTCAACAATCTTTTCAATTAGGGTTTCATGATCCCATTATCATGGATCAAATCCTAATTACATATTTTATTCATAATGAGAGGATTAGGGATTAATTATATAAGAATTCCTCTCTCTCCTTCTCTCTCTCTCATCCTCTCTAGGATGTTAAGCACTCCAAGATTGATCTAGGTCAGCTTTTCATTTAAGTACACACAGTTAGGGTTAACCATTATAATCACCTTTGGACTACATCATTATTAATCAAGTAGCTAACTGACCTTTAATCATATTAGGTGTCCAATTGGTTTTACCAATTTGAACTTCAAATAGTCTTGGTCACTTAGACCCCAAACGGTCTTGGTCACTCAGACCTTGAATGGTTTGAAACCGTTTAAGCAAAATAATAATGAAACTGTATGGACAATTTACACATGAAACCACTTGGGTTTCCAAACAGTTTGAGACAATTTGGTTTCAAACGGTCTTGAGATCGTTTGATCCCAAATGGTCTTGAGACCGTTTGGACTCAAACAGTCTTAAGACCGTTTGGTCCAAACTCTCTCAAAACTGAATGGTACAAAAAGGTCTTCCATCACTTTATCAATTCAGGATTTCAATCATTAAACCATCTATCAATTTAACCATTGATTTATTCTTCAATTGAACCATTGAATCACCCTTCAATTGGACCTTCAATTAGGGTTTTGAACCCAATTGAACTAGGGTTTATAATCAAGAAACCATCAATTAGGGTTTTGAAATCGAGGAACCATCAATGATTGACATTGTGGAACTAATTCAATTGAAATCATTAGATCATCATCAAACCATGACATGACCTGACCTCAAACGGTCATGAGGTCATTTGATTGACCTCCAAATGGTCTTGAGACCATTTGACTCAAACCATTATTGAAATTTGTGAAAATCAATTAGGGTTTGCATCATTGAATCAATCATCAATTTAGCTATTGATTGTATTTCAATTTGATATCACTGGATCTTCAACCATCCAATCATACTTCATCATAGACTTCCAAATGGTCTTGGTTGACCTACAAACGGTCTTGAGACCGTTTGGGTGACCTCCAAATGGTCTAGAGACCATTTGGGTTAGTCAACCCAAAGTTTTAAATCAAACAATTGAAATTTCAACACTTAACCCGATTTTCTAATTGGAGGATTGTCCATATATTGAATCAATCAATTGGATCCATTAGATCATCATCCAACATGTACTAGGGTCCTGACCTCAAACGGTCAACCCATCCAAATGGTCAACCCTTCTAAACGGTTTGGAATCCAAACCTCCAAACTATTTGCAAACCGTTTGGTCTCCAAACCATTTGGTGAAACCGTTTGGACCAAAAAATTATGAAACCGTTTGCAATAGATATTTGTGGAGGTGTGTGCTTATGATGATGTCGTCATAATCAAGCTATAAACCCACGAAGCTTGCTGTGATTTTCATGGTGATTGCATCAATCAACCAAATAAAATTTTGGGAATAAAGAAGGAATCAACAATTGGTGAAGATATGGAATCAATAACAAAGTTCAAGGGTTCAAGTTATATAGCCCGCCTTGAATTGAGCTTTAAAGCTTCAACCTCCATGTATTTAATGGTGAAAGTAACACCTTCCACTATCCCAAGCTCATCCTTAAGCTTTGAGTGAAAAGGAACGGCTAGAATTGAAGATGGAATGGAGATAATAAGAAATCATGCATTGATTTTTTATTTCCACCATGGAATCAAGGTGAAAGAAGGTCAAGAAGCTTACCAAACAGTTGGGGGTCGTCCTGATGTTGCTCCAAGCTCCCTTGGTCGTTTTTGCAAGCAAGAAGTGAAAGTTGTTTCGAAATTACCCTTTCAACTCATGGATAAAGGAGCATATATATGAATTTTATTGAAAATTCATTTAAGAAAGAGAAAGTAGGGATTATCTCCTCCATTTCCTTGCCACTTGATCCCTTCCCTTCCTTTGATACGAGTCTATCTTCCTTGCCTCATATTCCTCTCAATTATCCACGATTTAAAGGAAAACAAACTAAGCACCTTAAATCATATTATAATAATATCCATAAGTGAGTGGATATTTCTTTTTCTTATAATAATGTGAGTGGGTTCTTTTGTTCCCTTTGCAAGGCACAAGGACGTACACATATATGGATTTCAAACAACACAATTTTGGTTGAAAGGTACTTCAATTAACATATTTATTTTTGCATTAAATTGAAGTAAAGTTCTAATTATGCTTAAAACTTGATTATTTTAATATCAAGATTCTCTCTCTTCCAAAATGATTCAAATGAGGAACCCCTCTCAAATTATTTTCTCTAAATGATGCCAAGAATCATGAGGGACCCTCTTGAAGTGGCATTTTGCATATTGAACCCTAGGTTTTGGGTAAATTGCACATTACACCAAAACTAGGTTTTAATGCACAAACGTTGCTCAGCAAGTTCTTTCTTGTTATTTAGGCTACCAAAAGCCATACCACTGCATCATACTCACTCCTATGATGCTTCAACATATGAGGAACATTTTTCCATACACCATTTGCAATTTAACCCCTCAACTTGGGTAATTTGCATTTTAGTCCAAAACAAGTAAACCATTATTTCAACATTATTCAAAAAGGACTAAAATTGAAATATAAGTTCCTCTTGAGCCTTAATTACTTTTCAAGAGATAAGAGAAAGCATATAATCAACTTTATTAAGTAAAACATATAGGTTTAAGCATAACCCAGGTCAGGGATGTTACAAATTATAAACACCTAACAAGGATTTCGTCCCCGAAATCCCAGGAAAAGGAGAGACAAATTTTATTCATTTATTATACCATCAAGTCTCCACATAACATATTAATGTCATGGAGACACCATATATCTATAATTCACATAAAGTTTCTTCCATTAGTTCAACCTTATCAATGTTTATGTTTATGCAGAGCATAAACCCCTAACATATGATGTCCATATTATTTGATGCAACTAGATTGATTTCACAGTTGGCCAATATAGATAGCCAACATAAATCATCTATTAATTCTCAGATACCAGAATCCTTACTTTGGTATTCATCATATGTGTTGAGAACACATCTCATCCTTATCATATTCATTTCTCTATTGTTACCACTAAGGGTACACATGCACAAGGTATTTCTTTTATTTTAGGACATTGCTTGTTCCATATATCATTATCTTGGAACCAAAGTCCAAAGCGAATTGATACTTTTCTAAGTATCCATCAACGGATTATTTCTAATCCATGTACATCAAAGTCATAGTACTTACTTGATTGCCATGTTAATGAAAGGATGAAACATAAAGGAGCATACCCCTATCATTACCCAAGGTTGTTTATCAAAGCGGAAACACACACACACACACACACACATATATATATATATATATATATATATATATATATATATATATATATATATATATATATATATATATATATATATATATAACAGAGGTAATCTACTCAACAATCCTTTATTTGTTTGGGAAAGTTCACTTAGCAATTCCTATGTGATTGAGAAAGTTTACTTAGCAATTCCTCATTAGTTGGGAAAGTTCACTTAGCACTTCCTCATTAGTTGGGAAAGTTCACTTAACACTTCCTCATTAGTTGGGAAAATTCACTTATCACTTCCTCATTAGTTGGGAAAGTTCACTTAGCACTTCCTCATTAGTTGGGAAAGTTCACTTAGAACTTCCTCATTAGTTGGGAAAGTTCACTTAGCACTTCCTCATTAGTTGGAAAAGTTCACTTAGCACTTCCTCATTAGTTAGGAAAGTTCACTTAGCACTTCCTCATTAGTTGGGAAAGTTCACTTAGCATTTCCTATGTAATTCGGAAAGTTCACTTTAGCAATCCCTATATTATTTGGGAAAGTTCACTCAGCAATTCCTATGTAATTGGGAAAGTTCACTTTAGCAATCCCTATATTATTTGGGAAAGTTCACTCAGCAATTCCTATTTGGTTTCATTATACTCACTTAGATTGTTTTAGAATGACTACTTGATCAGAGTAATCAAAAAGATAACAATCTAGGAGTTCCATACTTGCCCTATCCCCAATAATCATATACCTGGCCAGGGTATACAAGTATTGAAATTAGGTAGATGCACTTTATTTACTATCATATTCCTCACTTTTCATATCATTATTATACACACCAGATTCTTCATTCCTAGATTTCCTTCAGGAATCACTTCTATATCTCATCTTTTATCACACAGATAAGAGAGATTATAAAGCATTTTAAGAAATACTGAGAAAAATGTAAATTCTCATCTTCCTTGTGTCCCTATAGGACTAGTCAGAGGTAGTTCAAAAACAACTACTTTCTTATTTTTAACACATATACTCATAAAATGAAGTATCATAATGGATCTATTTCATCCGACCTATCACAACCCAAGGGTTGACTATTGCATCAGATTGATTCATTGCATAGAACCACACAATTGCTTGTTGTTGACCCTGTGCTTGATTGTTAGGTGTTGATGAACCAGCTTGGGACGCTCATCCATGTCCTCTATTATTACTAGAAAACTACCTCCTTTGTGAGCCTTGCTGACTCTGCCTTGGAGGTAGAGTCACCATTGAATTCCCGTCTGGACAATCCTTTGCTAGATGTCCCAGTTGTCTACATTGGTAACAGATCTTGGTCATAAGATAGGGTCTGTTAGATCCAGTCACCGATGTTGATGCTCTGTCGGGGGATCTACTTGGAGAATTACTATGGTCCCTACCCTTACTTGATTTCCATTGCGTCTGGGTATTAAATCTCGATGATGCTGCCGATGCATAAAATTTCGGCTTCTTAAAACTTTCAGATCTTTGCCCTTGAAACTGGGTGTACATCTTCTTACCAATGGTCTATCATTTCTCGATTTCAGACCTTTCTATCCTCCTTACCGACTCCATAAAGGTGGCAAACCTCTCCCTATTCTCTAAAGCAAACATAGGAGTGGTCAGTTCAGCGTTCAATCCCTTCTTAAAATGCTAAATTCTTTCCTCATCATTAAATGCCATATGCGGACAAAACCACAACAGCTCCATGAACTTAGCTTCATACTCGCTAACGTTCATCTTTCCTTGTCTGATCCTCTCAAATTGAGAGATCTTCTCATCTAGATACGTCTTAGGGAAGTATCTACTGACGAATTCTTGTCAGAATACCTCCCATCCAATTTCTTCACCTGTCCTCTTATCTTCTTCTATAATCCACCAGTGACCAACACTCCCTTTTAGGAGGTACACAACATGTCTTACCTTCTCGGCTTCAGGAATATCAAGGATCCTGAAAGCCTTCTCCAGCTCCATCATCCACAAATCAGCATCTGCTGGATCAGCTGTACCAGCATAATCTATGGCTCCAACCCGACGAAGTCTCTCAAAAGTCTTGCCGGCTCCATATCCCTCATTGTGGGCTGGTGCCCTAGGAGCAGGTGGTGGCATCCTATCCACCATATGTGACATAGTCTCCATAAACTACCCGAATAGGGAATGGAAAGATGGATTCTCTAGTGTGGCTTGACCAAGATGAGGAATCTCAGGTACGGGTTCCTCCCTAGCTTGATCCCTTGCACCTTTTCCTAGTGCAGCAACACTGCTCTCAGCAGCATGTTCATCATGTGATCCAGACATCTTCAAGTTCTTCTTCTCCTATATGAGTAGAAGACACTATCAGATAAATTGGAAGACACTAGAATAGAGTCAACAACCTTAGTCCTATGTCTCTGTAGACTCAACGAACCTAGAGATCTGATACCACTTAATTGTGACACACCGATCACAAAAACATGATTTACTTAATTGGAAGCATTCATTAGCAGCGGATTACTGAAAATTACTAAAAAAAACCCATTTTACAGAGAGGTCCACACATAGAAAAACTCTTTCAAAAAGAACTGAAGTAATTTAATTACATACTAATTCACAAGTACATGTCCCGTATCATCTTTTTCTGAGAATTACAAGAATCAACTGCCCTGTTAAACTAAACACAAGCAGTATAAAATCTCGAGGCACTGAGCCAAAATCTTTATAGCACTAACTACTACTCTGAGGACCTGAGAGTACAGAGACGACACATAGGACTCTATGTACATCTATACAAGGCATATCAGCCAGTGTCTCCACCTGAGAAATCACTGGTGTCCCTTCTGCTGTTGTTGTTGTCCTTCACCTACTAAAGGATTCCTGCCTCCTCGTCTGCGTCCACCTAAAAATGTGGTTCCCACGGGGGTGAGACAATTGTAAATTGCCCCAGTGAGAGATATAACTCTCTGCCAAAATCATTATTATTGCAGTTTAATAAGATAAATCTGAACAGAGGAATTGTAATTGTTTAACAATAGTTAATTCATTGTCTTAATAGATTAGAACATGATTCTTATCTAAAACATTGCAGCTATAATCTGATAGAGCAGCATGTCACTTATCCAATAAGGGATATGAAGTACATGTATAACATTTATCCGCTATACTAAGCAGGATAATATCAACCAATGTTTCTCATTTCAACTTTATACAAATACACTACACGACTGATTATACTTTACACATCATGTGTCAAACTGAAATTAACTTGCCAGGGTGTATTAACATCTCACTATATAGTTATAGCCACAAAATATACTCTCTTCAGGCTTAGACCACATAGCTAATGCCTAACATTGTTTTGTGGAGTCATGGCCTGTAGCCATACTCTTTTAACAAAGTATTGGGATATTAATCCCTCCTCTCATCTGGTACATTTCCAATTCTTAACAAGTTCATCATCATGATTATAGAATATGGGTATTCAAACCTTTATTTCATCATAGAATACTTGTTACCACTTAATAGGTAAATTAATACCTCCAAGTCATTTGACCGAGGTAATCATGATTCTTGCTACACAAGCATTCCGCATAGTTCACAAGGTTCATATCACCTCTTGTTACCCCTTAATAGGCAACAAGGCATATTATGGCTTATGAAGCCCATAAATAGTTTCAATAATTAAAACATCATATGGCATACAAGGCTCATTAATTTTAGGTTACCTCTCACTAAGAAACAAAGCATATGAAGGCTTATAAGGCCTATAAAACATTTTCAATATATAGAGCATCATAGCCCATACCTGGCTATGCTCATCATCTCAACATACCTGCATGATGATAACAATTATATCCATTATATATCAGTACCATGCAAAACAAAGTATTACCATTATTCCCTTTTTAGGGTTAAGATTCTTCTTGTGTATCATCACCCTCCATTAAGGTTTTCCATAAATAACCATTTCGGTTCTTAAGATCATGTTATTAATGATCAAACCTTGATTCATTGCTCCACACAACTAGGAGCCAACATTGATAACATAAGCATCTAATCATGCTTATTTATTCTCATCATTTATCATTAAATGAACTATCATATAGGATATGAGTTCCTCTCTCAACTTTACCAGAATATGATTACATCATACTTTATTAACTTGGCTTAACCTTTTCTTAAGGTATGTTAACCTACACTTATCAAATTGCATTACTTCATAATATAAAAATTGTCATGACACACTTCATGTGTCACTCATCCAAATATATTGGATTTAAAATACATCAAGGTGCATAAATCTTAAGGTGCTAAATGTGATATCTATCATGTCTTGATGTATCACTTCCCTCATCACCTTTATCTTACTTGAATTCATCCATTTAGCTTGTATTAGGGTATTTCCCATCCTAATACTTTATGCATCAACTCATCACATTTATCATGTAATGTATTGGTCATAAGTCACTTATTTAGAATATACAACCATTTCCAGTGATATGGACTCATCTTTGAGTTAGGAACTATTAATATAAAGATTTCCATTATCAACCTCTTTAAGTATTTCACTTATCAATATATTAGTTACTATTCCATTATTAGGAATAGGGTTCACATAGCATCTTTCCACATTTGGGTTTCACATAACATCCTTCTATATCAGGGTTTCACATAGCATTACCTAAAATTAGGGTTTCACATCACATCACCCAGTGTTAGGGCTTCACATAGCATTACCTTGTACTAGGGTTTCATATACCTTTACCCTATTTTAGGGATTAGGGTTTACCATTCACATCCAAGTAGGGTTTCTCATACCTCATTATCTAAATTAGGGTTACATCATCACCCTAGATTAGGGTTTCCCTCAGCTTTGCTCTAGATTAGGGTCAGGGATCAACAATCTTTTCAATTAGGGTTTCATGATCCCATTATTATGGATCAAATCCTAATTACATTTATTCATAATGAGAGGATTAGGGATTAATTATATAAGAATTCCTCTCTCTCCTTCTCTCTCTCATCCTCTCTAGGATGTTAAGCACTCCAAGATTGATCTAGGTCAGCTCTTCATTTAAGTACACACAATTAGGGTTAACCATTATAATCACCTTTGGACTACATCATTATTAATCAAGTAGCTAACTGACCTTTAATCATATTAGGTGTCCAATTGGTTTGACCAATTTGAACTTCAAATAGTCTTGTTCACTTAGACCCCAAACGGTCTTGGTCACTCAGACCTTGAATGGTTTGAAACTGTTTAAGCAAAACAATAATGAAACTGTATTGACAATTTACACATGAAACCACTTGGGTCTCCAAACAGTTTGAGACCATTTGGTCTCAAATGGTCTTGAGAATGTTTGATCCCAAACAGTCTTGAGACTGTTTGGACTCAAATGGTCTAAAGACCGTTTGGTCCAAACTCTCTCAAAACCGAATTGACCAAAAAGGTCATCCATCACTTTATCAATTCAGGATTTCTATTATTAAACCATCTATCAATTGAACCAATAATTTATTCTTCAATTGAACCATTGAATCACCCTTCAATTGGACCTTCAATTAGGGTTTTGAATCCAATTGAACTAGGGTTTATAATCAAGAAACCATCAATTAGGGTTTTGAAATCAAGGAACCATCAATGATTGACATTGTGGAACTAATTCAATTGAAATCATTGGATCATCATCAAACCATGACATGACCTGACCTCAAACAGTATTGAGGTCATTTGGTTGACCTCCAAATGGTCTTGAGACTATTTTAATCAAACCATTATTGAAATTTGTGAAAATCAATTAGGGTTTGCATCATTGAATCAATCATCAATTTAGCTATTGATTGTATTTCAATTTGATATCACTGGATCTTCAACCATCCAATCATACTTCATCATAGACTTCCAAACGGTCTTGGTTGACCTCCAAATGGTCTGGAGACCGTTTGGGTGACCTCCAAATGGTCTTGAGACAGTTTGGGTTAGTCAACCCAAAGTTTTAAATCAACCAATTGAACTAGGGTATCTTACTTGGCTGCTATTAGGGTTTTGAACCCAATTGAACTAGGGTTTATAATCAAGAAACCATCAATTAGGGTTTTGAAATCAAGGAACCATCAATGATTGACATTGTGGAACTAATTCAATTGAAGTCATTGGATCATCATCAAACCATGACATGACCTGACCTCAAACAGTATTGAGGTCATTTGGTTGACCTCCAAATGGTCTTGAGACTATTTTAATCAAACCATTATTGAAATTTGTGAAAATCAATTAGGGTTTGCATCATTGAATCAATCATCAATTTAGCTATTGATTGTATTTCAATTTGATATCACTGGATCTTCATCCATCCAATCATACTTCATCATAGACTTCCAAATGGTCTTGGTTGACCTCCAAATGGTCTTGAGACCGTTTGGGTGACCTCCAAATGGTCTTGAGACAGTTTGGGTTAGTCAACCCAAAGTTTTAAATCAACCAATTGAAATTTCAGCACTTAACCTGATTAGGGTTTCTAATTGGAGGATTGTCCATATATTGAATCAGTCAATTGGATCTATTAGATCATCATCCAACATGTAATAGGGTCCTGACCTCAAACGGTCAACCCATCCAAATGGTCAACCCTTCCAAATGGTTTGGAATCCAAACCTCCAAACGGTTTGCAAACTGTTTGGTCTCCAAACCGTTTGGACCAAAAAATTATGAAACCGTTTGCAATATATATTTGTGGAGGTGTGTGCTTATTATGATGTCATCTTAATCAAGCTATAAACCCATGAAGCTTGCTGTGATTTTCATGGTGATTGCATCAATCAACCAAATAAAATTTTGGGAATAAAGAAGGAATCAACAATTGGTAAAGATATGGAATCAATAACAAAGTTCAAGGGTTCAAGTTATATAACCCACCTTCAATTGAGCTTCAAAGCTTCAAACTCCACGTCATTAATGGTGAAAGCAACACCTTCCACTATCCCAAGCTCGTCCTTAAGCTTTGAGTGAAAAGGAACGGCTAGAATTGAAGGTGGAATGGAGATAAGAAGAAATCATGCATTGATTTTCGATTTCCACCATGGAATCAATGTGAAAGAAGGTCAAGAAGCTTACCAACAGGTTGGGGGTCGTCCTCCTGTTTCTCCAAGATCCCTTGGTCGTTTTTTCATGCAAGAAGCGAAAGTGATTTCGAAATTACCCTTTCAACTCATGGATAAAGGAGCATATATATGAATTTTATTGAAAATTCATTTAAGAGAGAGAAAATGGGGATTATCTCCTCCATTTCCTTGCCACTTTCTCCCTTCCCTTCCTTAGATATGAGGATATCTTCCTTGGCTCATATTCCTCTCAATTATCCACGATTTAAAGGAAAACAAACTAAGCACCTTAAACCATATTATAATAATATCCATAAGTGAGTGGATATTTCTTTTTCTTATAATAATGTGAGTGGGTTCTTCACCTCCTTAAGATATTTTCGTTGCCTTTGCAAGGCACAAGGACGTCCACATTTATGGATTTCAACCAACACAAATTTGGTTTAAAGGTACTTCAACTAACATATTTATTTTTGCATTAAATTGAAGTAAAGTTCCAATTATGCTTAAATCTTGATTATTTTAATATTAAGATTCTCTCTCTTCCAAAATGATTCAAATGAGGCACCCCTCACAAATTATTTTCTCTACATGATGAAAAGAATCATGAGGGACCCTCTTGAAGTGGCATTTTGCATATTGAACCCTAGGTTTTGGGTATATTGCACATTACACCAAAACTAGGTTTTAATGCACAAACGTTGCTCAACAAGTTCTTTCTTGTTATTCAGGCTACCAAAAGCCATACCACTGCATCATACTCACTCCTATGATGCTTCAACATATGAGGAACATTTTTCCAATCACAATTTGCAATTTAACCCCTCAACTTGGGTAATTTGCATTTTAGTCCAAAACAAGTAAAACATTATTTCAACATTATTCAAAAAGGACTAAAATTGAAATATAAGTTCCTCTTGAGCCTTAATTACTTTTCAAGAGATAAGAGAAAGTATATAATCAACTTTATTAAGTAAAACATCTAGGTTTAAGCATAACCCAGGTCAGGGATGTTACATCAGGCCTATGACGTGCGACTGCTTTTGTAGCTGTGCGGCCACTGCTGCACCTCGGCTAGGGCCTGATGACAATGGCTAAGCTTCCCTTCAGCAACGTGGGGCATTGTGCTTCCATCGCAACTCCTCTTATCTCCTTGTTTCTTCATGCTCACACTGCTCCTTGTGGTTAGGGTTTAAAGACAAAAACAAGGAGTAAGAAGGGAGAAGGATGCATAGGATCCTCTTAGATTCAGCCAAGGCTTCTACCCCTTATATAGGGGAGGGTATCAAAGACCTAGGATTACCATACATGAGATCCAAGCCCCCATTCTTAAAAGGAAACCATATTCCTTCATGGAAAAACAATCGTCTCTGTCCTATTTATCTCCTTAATAAACTATATTCTTTGGATAATTAGGAATTCAAAAATCCTCTCTCTTATTCTCTTTATGCTTGACTTTTAATCCATTGGCACGAATTTATATTTCCTTTTAGTAGAAAATACCTCCTTTTTAACAATGCCACAAAATCCATTAATTATGTATCACATTATCCTCTTATTTTGTATTATTGGTATTTTCTCTTTCTTTTTCTCCATTGGGGCTCCTTGGACCCCAATAAACTCTAATATTTCAAAATCATTTTTAGTGGATACTCATTATCCTTCTAGATGCATCCATATCCATTATTGCTCTTTATCCTTTTTATTTCTTTATTAAAATATCTCTTTTCAAGGATTTCTCTTTATCTCTCTTTTTATTTTCCTTATTGGAATTATTTTTAACATTAGGAACCTTATGGATACAAAAATCTACCAAAGATAACTCAATTATACCTATTTCCACTTATTTCCCACATTTTACCATTGTTTTCAATTTCTTTCTTAATAAAGAAATATTTAATTGATATTTTCTTTTCTTGTTGCATTATTTTTGCAACTTTGGACTCCTTGGAACCCAAGGAACCCAAGAGGCACGAAATCGAACTTTAGATGACATTCCTTTGCCTTCTAGAGGTTTCTACATCTTTCTTTTCTCCATTTCTTATTAATAATGGAGTTTCTTTTGTCCTTTCCTTATTATTGGGCCCAATAGCCAATAAAGCCCACAAAACAACCAACAAGGCTATTGCAAATGAAATCGATTTATTCAAAACAAATTATATAATTATTTTTTCAAACATCTTTAATAGGAGATATTACATTTCTCACCAAAAGAACCCAAAAAAATTGGGGTTGTAATAGGTGTGGTACCAAGTGCTAATTCGGTAGAAAACTCGACATCACGATATGGTGGTAGCCCAGGGAGCTCCTCAGGAAAGACACTCAGGTACTCCCACACTATATCAATGTTTTCTAGGGCACTCGTATCAGGATTGACTATGGTTACAATTTCTATGTATGCTTTGAACCCTTTAGCTATCAAGTTTTGGGATTTAACCAGAGAAATAACAACATTTTGATTTCGATCTTTCCTTCCAGGAATTACAGGAATAGGTAGGTTGGGTTTGGAAATAATGACTTTCTTGGAACGATAATCGATTATATCATGATTTTTATGGAAACAATCCATCCCTAAAATAAGGTCAAAGTCTTCCATGTCTAAGATTATGAAATCTGACTCAAAAATATGTCCAACATAAGATAGAGGGACTTTTTCGACAATATAGTAGGAGACTTTCATCTTCCCACATGGGGTAGTTACATCAAGTATGTACCCTAAGTCCCTTGTTTCAATATTCAACATAGAGGCAAGATTCTTGGACATGAAGGTGTTTGTTGACCCAGAGTCGAATAGAGTAACAACAAAATGGTCAGAGATTTGCATCATACCTATGTATCCATATATTTTGTGTAAGGATTTTATATAAGAAAATCATGATACAATGTTCTGGAAATAATTTTTAATTTAAAAGGTACCTTCAATGAGTTTGTTTTCATTGGCCTTCGCCTCATCTGCATTCATGGCAAAGACACTAGCCTATCAATGTTCACCTTGCCTGGCCCATGCTGGAGGAGGGTGGGAGAAGTTGTCTTTGAAGTGACCCTCCTGTTTGCAGTAGTGGAAGACCGCAGATGGATACTTGCACTGGCCAGTGTGGAAGTTACCACAGTTGCGGCAGTGAGGAATATTGGCATTCCGACCTTGACCCCTATTTTGGCCAGGATTCTGGTTTTGTGCAGGACCATGGTTGTAATTCTGGTTCTGGCCTTGATTGTAGTTCTGGGCAGGGGGATTTCACTGGTTCTTCTTTCGGTTCTTGTTCTTATTGCCACCAATATGGGGTTTTCCCTTATGTTCGGGTTTTGCAGGTACAACCTCAGTCAGGCCTAGATAGGCAAGGGTAGGTAATGTTTTCTCATTTCCCATCCCTAGGGTTCTTTCCATGGACAAGGCATGGCCATAGGCATCTTGAAAATTGGTGGGTTTGGACGAGGATACAAAAGCTTTAGAGTAAGGAAGGGCCCATCAATGTAACGGTCAAGTTTTTGTTCTTCTGTGAGGTTGATGACATGCCTCTTCAGATGGTGGAACTGTCAGATGTATTTAGCCACTGTGTTAGTTCCTTGGGTAAGGGTGAGGGATTGTTTTTTTTTCTCCTTTCTCTCAGATGTGGGTTGGAAACGGTTGGTGAAAATGGGTTTGATGGCTTCCCAGTTGACAAGGATGACCTATTGTGATCGGATATAATTCTCCCACCCCAACTTGGCCACCCCCTTCAACTGGTAGGTAGCTAAACCAACCTTGTCTTGTTCAGGGCACCTAAAAACCCTAAAGGTGTTCTCCATGGACACTAACTAGACATCAGCCTTGTCTAGGACATCATCTTTGTCTTCCCTATAGAAGGCTTCTGGGATGAGTTTCAGAAAATCCTGAATAGTGATGGGTTTTGGGTTATGGGTTGGGACAAGGGATGTTGTACGAACAACTAGGTCATGGAGGGCATCCATAATGGCCTTCTGTTTCAACTCCCACTCCCCCATATCGGTGGTCTTATTAGAAGAACCGACATCTTCATCATCATTCATACGGGGCTTCTTCCCCTTGTCTTTAGTACTAGAGGTCCCTTCACCATCCCTATTGTTCTTGGTTTTTGGGGCCATCTGTAAGTGTTCAACTGATATAAGTTTTCTTATTTATAACTTTCAAAGCAAAAAAAAATGCTAGATCATGGAAATATTGCAATAAGTTTTCTCAATTTATTTTCAGATTTTAGTTGTTCCCATCCTTAAATTACCCAAAATAGAGAGAGTACATAGATCAAGTCATGACACCTTAAAGAGAACGAGAAGATGAGAAGTCATCCTACTTCCTTCTAATAGATGGCTTGGGAAAACCTTAAAGAAGACATAAGATGTTAGAAGACTCTCTAGGGTTATAGGAAGTCCTTCCATCCATTTCTGGATCAACTAAGGCCAGGTGGAGCAGGTGGAGCCTCAGTCACCATGAAGACGGATAGGAGGAATTATTCCATAACCCCCGTTGTGCTCTTTCTAGAGACCTAAGTTTTCACCATAGTGAATTTTAGGGCTTCCTTGGTTCAACAATTAAGAACATCATTTCACTAATGCATATGAAGTGTGTTATGCCTCTGATACCAACTGTCATAGATCCATTCTTAACCTAATCCCAATCCCACTGTCCAAATGGGCAGTGTTAAAGGGATTAGAGTGCCCGTCCCTGAGAGGCCCGAAAATCACACACAGATAATATGCAAAAATGAAATAAAATTCTTCTTTATTAAAATGAACCAAAAGGTTTAGTACATAAGGCCCGCAGGCAACATGGACAGAGAAAAAGATAACAAACTAGACAACAACTACATCCCTTTTACAATTAGCTCCCATGTAGAGTCCAGATTTGATGTGGCAGTATTTATTTCAGTGGATAAATGAGTAGATGAGTGTAAATATCTAGTTCCTTGCATTACCTAAAATCAAGAAAATAAAGACACAATGTCAATGCAATTGCACGATACGCTATATAAAAACAAGTAAAACAGTTTATAAGAAAACTAGTATACTTGGCAGGACTTATGTTTCAAAAGCATATCAAACGATCTTCTAAAAACCAAAATGTTGTTCAACAAGAATTTTATTATGAATTTCCCATTATGATGTAATCGAGAATCATGCTTATATTAGTTTGTGTGACTCTGTTACCCCAATGTGATGGGGAGGTCACCAAGCTCCTTCTCACCATAGGAGATAGGAGGTCAATGTACAAAATCCCACTTCTTCAAATAAAGGGGGGTTTCTTATATTCAATATCAACATAATCAACTTTTCCAACATCATTATCATCATCAATATATGGGAAGTCATAATGGGTATTGCAATTTATGTTTTCATGTTTTTCAAAATATAGTATAGGAAAAACTGAAGACTAATCATAGGGAACAGTAGTTCATCCAAGTAAATAGCTAAGCATATGGTCAAAAGATACATAAAATTATATTCAATACAATCAAGGAGGAGTTATATAATAGCGTACCTTTCTAAATGAGTATTTGGAGTATAGATCCCAAGAAAGAGTAGATCAACCCCTTGAGTCAGATCCAAGATCAAAATATTGGATCAAGGGACAAGACCATAGTTTTAAAAAGATCATGCTTCACTATTCGAGATTAGGGTTACATTTCCTATTTCTACCTTATGGTTAGGTCATCAATAATATTTCCCAAAAGTCCAACAATTATTCAAGTATGAAGCATGTTTCATGAATGGATGACCTACCTAGGTGAATTTAAGAACACATGCCATGATTATTATTATCATCATTCAAATCTCTAGATCTTTTTCAATATGAAATAGTATCATTAGACTCAAAATTAGATCAAGGAGATTCATGGTCAGACATATGATTAATAGGGTTTTCCAAATTTAAGGTTAATCATCATCATATCAAGAGTAAACCTTATTTCAAAGTATATGATTCATATTTTAGGGTAATGAGTTAAGAAGATTAGATCTAACCCTTGTTCTATCAAAATCGATTTGGTGTCTCAAAATGATCATTAGAATAAGGAAAAAAAGGTTCCTCAAAGATTAATCATCATATTAGATAATTAAATAAGCAAAGGAACAAGATCTAGTAATATCAATGATAAATATCAAGAACTAGGCTTTGAAAGTATTTTTAAAAGGTTTATTGGATTTTTCTGATCAAGATTGACTATTTGCTTATTATTTTTAGAGTTTAAATGCATTTTCTAGGATTAAAATGAGATCTGGACATTTAAACGAATATCCGAGCAGAGAGGAGGTAAATACCAGAAAAAGGAAGAGCGCGAAAAAGTAGTGGCCATTGGATCCTTGGTCAGTTTTGATCGGATCAAGATCTGGTGACTGTGAGGCCATCCGTTGCTGATCAAGTGCACGAGGATGAAGGAGCAAGTGAAGCGCTAGAACCGTCGATCCAGGTTTGGGTTAGCGTGGACTCAGATCTGAGGGTCACGGTTGATCGTCTAAAACAAAGGAACCCACTCGCAAGCAGGCTTGCTCCGTGGCACTGCAGTGGCCAGAGAAATTAGGGGAACACGAGAGAGGGAGATAGAGGGGGAGGTGAGGTTCCGGATGGGGTCGTAGGGCCTCAATGAGGGTAGAGGTCAGCTTTTTATAGCCCAAAGGGGTTAGGTTTAGGGTTAGAGTGGGCTCCTCTCCCATGGCGGCGGCCCAGAGAGTTTTCTCTCGAATGTTCTTAGAAAACAGGGAGTTTAGGAGGGGAAGGGGGTGGTTAAGTTCATATTGGCAGGGAGAGCATCCTTGTCCATTCAATTTTTGAAACGAGTCAGGATAAGTGAAATTGGGGTCTCGCCCCCCACCCTAGTCTCCTCCCGTTGATTGTGGGAGGTAGGGGACGACCCTGCGACTGCTTGATCAGGGCCCCAATCTGCGGGTTCCTGATTTGAGGGTCAGATATCATTCCCTCCCTACTCAACGGATCGCGAGCCCTTAAAAGGGCGAGAAAAAAGCAAATAAAGAGGGATTTTGTGATTAAACTTCAGAAAATCATAGAAATTAGTAGGAGTGTCCAATTTGAGTGAAATTTGTACCATTGCTTCACAAAATTGTGTAGAATATATAGAAAAAGTTTGAGGGAAAGATAATAAAGTTTGAGGAACGAATTTATTTCTTGGAGTAAGGTGATTATTAAACCTAATTAAAATGTCATAAATTGTAAACAAGTCACATTGGTCACCAAATTTTGTAATTGAGTCTCAAAATTATTTATGTAGCTAAGAAAAAATAGATTGAGACCAAGAGTGAACATAAGGAGGTCAAAATTGGAAAGTGGACAAAAGTATGAGTAAAACTCACTTTATCACAATAGCATATCTGTTTAGGGTTACTAATGATTCGCATTGGTTGTAACCATTTCCTTGTTTATTATAAAGTTGCTATCTAATGTGGTAAGAGAATCAACTATTTAGAAATGATAGTTTTATCTATTTGTTTATACATCATGTTAACTATCCTTGTTGTTATACTATCTGTTTAATCTACTTAATATATTTATCTTTTTTATTAAATAACTTGCTGTAATGAATGATCCATTTTTGCAAGTTATATCTCTTGCTGGGACATGGGTCTCATCTCATGGGTCACCGCATATTTTTAGGTGATTTTCAGCTACCCCGTCGGGTTCATGGAGGTGAGGAAGAGCAGTCGAAGACCAGTAGGAGCAAAAGATTAGCTAGTAGATAGTAGTATCCTAGAGTCATCCCTAGACTCTCCAGTTTGGGCAGGGGATGTTTTATAGATGATATGTATATGAACTCAATTTTTTGGTAGTATATCGATGTTTTTATATGGCATGTATATGTGGAACAATGCTTTTGTATACACGTTCTGGTATCTATCACTAGACATATATGAAAATACCTGATATGGTATGTGCTATTACACAAGTAGTTGGACTTATATGTAATTATCCCTAAACATGTTGGTGATATTTTGATCGGTTTTAATTTTCCTTCTCTTATGGATATGATATTAATTAGTGACCGGTCACACATTTTGTTTTTAAGAATATCATTTATCATGGAAGTGTGCCACAATTTGGTTGGTACCGGAGCTTTAGGTTTGTTGAGTCTACAAGCACATAGGACTTAGGTTTTGTGTTTGTTCTTACTAATCTAACATATCTAATCATAGATTATTCTTATACAGATATGTGTGAAGAGCATGAAGAGCATGCAGAGAGTAGCTATGTCGCACTAGCGGGGGCGTTAGGAGGTCGACACATGATGGTAGAGTGCATGTGATGGGGCCAGAACAACCTGTAGTGCCTCAGTTTGAACCTACAACCATGACAAATCTAGCTTTCAAGTCCATGTTTGGACAACTCATGGCAACAATTATGCACTTAGAGGATAGAGCACCCACACTAAAAGCTAGGGCATTTGTCCCTAATGTAGAATATCAGGGTTCTTGGAAGACATTTGAGAGGTTGAGATGTGTTGGAGCTATTGAGTGTGCGGGTACAACAGACCCGACTGACACATACATGTGGTTAATCGAGCTTGAGAACGCATTCAAGATTCAAAGCATCCCAGAAGAGGACAAGATAAAGCACGTTGTTTACCCATTGAAGGGAAATGCTGACTATTGGTGGGTCATAGAAGAAGAGAAGAGACTAGGAGTTGCAGTGGGTTAGGAAGAGTTCTAATGAGAGTTTGTGATCCCTTACTTCCCTGAGACATATATGGATGAGAAAACAACATAGTTTGAGAAGTTGTGCCAAGGTTTGATCCATGAACGAGTGTGAGAAAAAGGTTTTGGAGCTTTTGAGGTTTTATCCTCATATGGTAGAGATGGAGAAGGAGAAGATTCAAAGGTCTGAGAAGGGTCTCAGAGTTGTCTACAACAACATCTACTTTGGAGAATAGAGAGAAGTTCTCTACCTTCGTGGAGTTCGTGAGGAGGATTTAGAGGTCTGCTAATGAGAAGTGTGAAGCCAATGCTAAGAAGAGGCCAACTCAATTTCAAGGATAATCATTTGGAGGCTTCAAGAAGCCAAGGTTTTCTTTAGCACAGTCACAACAGAGATCAACTTTTTCTGAACCAAGATCAGGAGTACCGTCATTGTGGTTCCAAGTAAGGGCATAGGTTGTAGCTTTCTGCCAGCGGAAGTATGTAGTGCAACGTCAGTTGTCAGTGACAAGGCTGTCTATGCCATAGTACGACACTAGAACTTGTCACACATGTGGACACATATGGAATTTGAGGTGGGCGTGCCCTATGAAGGGTGAGGCAGTGACACAAAAACCGAGGAAGAGTCAACAACATTCACAACATCAATAATACAACATTGGTGGTGGTAGAGGATGTGATTAGACATCACAGGCGGGGTCATCTGGACCAGTTGGCAGAGGATGCAGAAAAAAATGGGCAACAACTAGATTCTATACTATGAGTCAGTTAGAAGGAGTAGTCAATCTACGTGTCATGATAGGTCAGATGGAATGTTTTCATTTTGACTTATCTGCTCCTTCTTTCATATCTATTTTGGTTGAACCGGGTGCAACACACTCTTTTATCCCCAGAGAGGTGATAAGTAGTTGTAATATGCATGTTTGTAGTATACATGATAGTATTATGCTAGAAACTCCTTTAGTTGGTCTCGTTGAGTTGCAGGAGGTGTGTCCATCTTGTGTTCTTTCTTTCTCTGTACACAACATTCAAGTGGACCTTATGCCACTTGGCATGCATGGATTCAATGTGATAATATGGATGGATACCTTAGAGAGGTAGAGAGTTGTTTTGGACTATAGTTCCAAGGTGGCAACATTTGGTGATGGAGATGTTTTATGGATCTTGCAAGGAGATAGAAAGATTCTTCCTACGTGTTTTGTGTCAATTGTTATAGCAGAGTAGCTGATGAGACAAGGAAGTGAGGCTTTCTTGGCTTATGTTTTGTATACCAAGAGGAAAAGTCCTAGTATCCAGGAGGTACCACTAGTAGGAGAGTTTGAGGATGTTTTTCATGAAGAGTTTCTTGGTGTTCTACCTACTAGAGAGATTGACTTTGAGATCAATATTGTTCCTGGAACACAACCCATAGCATAGTGACCTTACAAGATGACATCAATAGAGATGCATGAGTTGAAGAAATAGTTGCAGAAGTTGTTGGAGAAGGGTTTCATTAGACCGAGCACTTCCCCTTGGGGTGATCCCGTGTTGCTTGTGAGGAAGAAGGATGATTCCATGAAGCTTTACATAGATTACTAACAGTTGAATGAGGTCATCATGAAGAAAAAGTATTTGTTGCCAAAGATTGATGATATGTTTGATCAGTTGAGAGGTGCTACAATGTTCTCCAAGTTAGACTTGAGGTCAGGATACCACCAGTTGAGGATCAAGGTGGATGACATACCTAAGACTGCTTTCAGGACTAGGTATAGTCACTATGAGTTTGTGGTTATGCCATTTGGGATAACCAATGCAGATACAACTTTTATGGATCTGATGAACAGAGTGTTTAGACTGTATCTTGATTAACTTTGTAGTTGTTTTTATAGATGATATCTTTATATACTCTAGGTACAATCAACATCACGAGAAGCACCTACGCCAGGCATTAACATTATTGAGGTAGCACCGACTGTATGCCAAGTTCAACAAGTGTGAATTCTGGTTGACTGAGGATTTTTTTTCTGGGTCATGTTATATCTTCCAAGGGTGTTTATGTAGATCCAAAGAAGGTTGAGTTAGTGTTGGAGTGGGAACAAACTAAGAAACCCACTGAGGTCCAAAGTTTCCTAGGTTTGGCTGGCTACTATAGGAGATTCATTAAGAATTTCAATGATGTGGGTGTTACCCCTAACCAAGTTGACCATGAAAGGTGCTCCTTTTTTTGGGACAAAAAGTGTCAACGTTCTTTCTAGTTTTTGAAGGAGAAGTTGACCAATGCTCCAGTGTTAGTTCTACTTGAGAAAGGGAAAGGATACATCGTATTTGTGATGCTTTGAAGAATGGCTTGGGATGTGTGTTGATGCAGGACAAGAATGTGATTTCTTTTGCTTTGCGGCAACTCAAGAAACACGAGGAGAACTGCCCAACACATGAACTGGAGCTAGCAACTATGGGGCATGCCCTGAAGATCTGGAGACACTATCTGTATGGGGAGAAGTGTTAGATCTTCACCATCCATAATAACCTTTAATATATCTTCTCCAAGCAAGAGCTGAACATGAGGCAAAGAAGATGGATTCAGTTGATCAAATACTATGATTGCACAATAGAATAACATCAGGGAAGGAAAATGTGGTGGCTAATGCATTAAGGAAGAAGTCATATTCATCCACATTTGCATATAAGGCACAATTATACTCTATGGTGTGTCATAAGTAGGATATGCTGATATCTATTGGTCAGGTGAATGTATAGTTGGAAGTATCTCTATTGGTAGGAGTTGCATGTGAAGCCTACCTTGATACAATAGATCAGAGACACTCAGAAGAGTGATGGTGTGATCCTGTATATCTGATCAGAGTTTGGCAGCATGAAGCATGATGGCTTCCATGAAACAAATGATGGGATAGTTTTCTTTCACAACATGATAGTAGTTCCAGATGATGATGGCATGAGGAATATGGTTCTTGAGGTGGCTCATTCCTTGATGTACGTGATGTATCCGGGATGTGACCTGGTGGATTTTTGTATCCAAAGGATTTCTAATATTAAAAGGTATTTTAATAAGGAAAACAAAAAGGAGGGATAGAAAGAAATCCTCAAGAAGAGATATTTTAATAAAAAAAAGGATAAGGAGAATATGTGAATAGACTTTTACAAGAAGATAAAGGCAAACCAATATTCCCCAATATGGGAATTCGTGCCTTAGGATTTCTTGAGGTCCAAGGGACCCAAAATGACAAGATAATGGCAAAGGGAAAAGGATTAATAATTAATTTGGAGTAATTAAAGGGATAACTTGGGAGAGAAGGAAGACTTCTCATCCATTGCAATTTGTTTCCCAAATTTCATAAAAAGCTAGATAATGATAAGACAAACCTTCCCTTAAAATTTGAGTTAAAAAGGAGCTAGGATTGGGAGATACAGATTTCTCAAGTTTTTGCCAAAATTGGGAATGATTCTGAAATTAGGAATGTATTTTCCTTTTTGTTAGAACACGTGCTCTGAGGACCGTTGGATCTCAATCCAATGTTGGTTGCTCATCTTCAAAGTCCCACGTGAACTGGAACTTTGCTAGTTACAGGAGGATTTTCCATCCTGGATTTCTTGCAATCCAGTAGATGTACAAAGTTTTTAGTAGCCCCTTTGGACTTGGGAGAAGAAACCATATGGAATCATCCCTGGTTCGACTAGGATTGGTCACTGTTTTGGGAAGTACCCAATTCTTGTAAGCCTGCCTCCAACACAAGGTTGTTGTAAGAAAAAGAAATATGGTGAAGAACCCACTCACATTATTATAAGAAAAAGAAATATCCACTCACTTATGGATATTATTATAATATGGTTTAAGGTGCTTAGTTTGTTTTCCTTTAAATCGTGGATAATTGAGAGGAATATGAGCCAAGGAAGATATCCTCATATCTAAGGAAGGGAAGGGACTTAAACTGTCAGGTTAGGCATGCTCATGTGAATGTAAACTCTAAGGACGGTTGTGACCTGGTTGTCAAGAGTTGTAGTTTCATATTTTATCTTGAACTAGGTGGATTTTTACAAGTGTTACAAGGAATCACAAGGTTGAGCCACCTCAAGAACCACCTAGTTGGATAAACCATACTTGTTGGATTGGATATCACCTGCACAAAGTAGCTTTGTTCCCGGAAGACGAATAACATATAATATCATGCTGGTTCAAGAGCTGATACACTCCATGAGAATCAAATTGGGGAAGCGCACTGCAATGGCTATGAAGGTGGACCTGTCGAAGGCATGTGATAGGATGGATTAGGAGTTTATTGAAGATACCTTGAGAAGGACAGCAATACCGCAGGGCCTGATCAGAGTCATCATGAACATAATCAAGGAGGGGGAAATAACGATTACTTGGAATGGAGAGAATCTACAACCCTTTAAAGCATCATGCAAATGCGGCAAGGAGACCCATTGTCTCCTTACATTTTTGTTCTTTGCCTAGATAGACTCAGCCAAGCTGTTATAGCAGAAGAAAGGGACGGGCGATGGGTTCCATTTCATGCTACTCGACAAGGTTTTGGTATATCCCACGTCTGCTTTGTGGACGATCTCATTCTGTTTGGGGAGGCTACACCACAACATGCTCAAACCGTGATGAAGTTTTTGAAGAAGTTCGAACGAGTATCAGGATAGATATTAGCCAATGAGAAGTCTACAATCTTCTTTTCTAAGAACACATCCAATCCAGTAAGAAGGGTGATCACCAGGCTCACTGGAATAGGGCAGACGGAGAACATTGGGAAGCATCTGTGAGTTCCAATCATACATGATCGACCAAGGAAGGATTTGTACTGGATACTATTAGTAAGATTGATACTAGAATCTCAACATGGGTGAACAGGTCACTATCCTTAGTAGGCAAGATAACCCTGATCAAGTCAGTGCTCAACAAACTACCTATATACATCATGCAATCTATGTCCTTTCCATTGGTGGTGTGTGATAGTATAGACCAAGTAGTAATATCATTCCTATGGAAAGGGGCAATGAGACAAAGCGGCATACACCTTATGGCCTGGGACAATGTCACAGCAAGAAGAATTGATGGAGGACTAGACATCAAGAAGGCGAGGTTTCAGAATGAGGCCTTACTACATAAGACATGTTGGGATTTTATGTCACAACGGGAGGTGTTGTAGAAAAAAGTTATGAAGGAGAACTACTTGCATAAAGAAAACCACAGACTGGCATGTGCATCAAGGCTCTAGAGAGTGATCACCAGAATACAAGCTGAGTTGACTACTGAAATTGGGAATGCTGTGCTATCAGGTGCAAATACGAGAGTGTGGAATGACAAATGTATTGAAGGGGGTCGAGCTCTAGAATTAAAGGAAGGTAGGGTAATATCGGACGAGCTCACCAAGCTCACCGTTAATTCAATGGTCGATCTGCAAGGTAGGTGGGATGTAAATTTCATTTGACACTGGTTTAAGAATGAAATGGTGCACATCATAATGTCCATGCCTCCACCAGACCCTAAGGCAGGAGATGATGAGGTATGGTATCTAAAGGATAGGACTGGAACGATCACTGCAAAAGGGGTTTACAAATGCCTACAGAAGGAACACTCGATGAAGACCCCATGAAGGTGGAAGACGTTGTGGAAATTGGAGGTACCGCAACAGGTGAAAGCATTGCTATGGCTAGGCTTGCATAGTGGAATTATGGCAAATGAGGCAAGATCAAGTAGAGGGTTCACTGAAGACTCTCAATGCCCACGGTGAACGAACGAGACTGAATCTTTACTACATGGTTTTATCACTTGCCCGGAAAGTAGGAAGTTGTGGAAGTTTATACAGAACACTACTAAGATCAAGCTGAAACAAGCCCAAAGTAGGAAGGTGGAAGACGTTGTGGAAATTAGAGGTACCACAACGGGTGAAAGCACTACTATGGCTAGGCTTGCTTAGTGGAATTATGACAAATGAGGCAAGATCAAGGAGAGGGTTCACTGAAGACTCTCAATGCCCATGGTGTACGAACGAGACTGAATCTTTACTACACGTTTTTATCACTTGCCCGGAAAGTAGGAAGTTGTGGAAGTTTATACAGAACACTACTAAGATCAAGCTGAAACAAGCCCAAACATTTGGGAATTGGCTCAGTGCTAATATGAGGAAGATGAAAGACACCCTGGGCTAGAACGTTTGGCAAGCCATTAGGATTTTGTTGAAATGGAGCCATCGCTGCAATGTAGTGTTACAGGATGCATGGATAAGTGTTGAGGGATTGTATGCATCAATTAGGCAGGAGGTGAAGGTATGCAGGAAGGCATTCGTAAGGTAGATGATATCGATAGCTCCTACTGAAGAACCAAAATGGGGACCTCTGAGATATGGACAAGTGAAGTTGAATGTAAATGATGCAGTGAAGAGGAAGCAGATGTAATGACCCCGCCTCCTGGTAACCCCCAATTAAGGGAGACCAACAGGTCGGTGTCATTATCCAATTAATAGGATCAAAGGTTCGACAAATAATCAATAACAATTAACAAATTCTACCAACTAAACTGAAAATTGGTATAAAATAAAACTTTACATACCTTTTTCAAAACTGGGATATCTACATCTATCCACATCAGGAGCCTACTCTACTAATACTCCTTGGTACTTTAACTCTTAATTAATTTCACATATTTCACTTTACTGTTTGTCCTTTTCAAGCTTGTACCTAAAACGCTGACAAACAAAATGTCGGTCAGCATATCAAAATATACTGGTATGTGGGGACAACCAAAATGTTGCACGTATGGATAACAATTCAATTATCACAATCAAGTTAATTAACAAGTCAAATTATGCTTTTCAGTATGACATTCTCCACCGCTTTTGCCCTAACCCTGGCATACCCACCTTAGGGTTTCTTTTTCCAATGACTTAAGGCCACCTTCTCAATCCCGAGCTTGGTGCCTGGGGGTCACCACTCATGGTGCCCACTAGTCATGCAATATCATAGGCCACCTTCTCATTCCTGAGCTTGGTGCCTGGAGTCACCACTCATTCCCGAGCTTGGTGCCTGGAGTCACCACCCGAGCTTGGTGCCTGGAGTCATGCAATATCAAAATCTATCCAAATCATCTTGCTACTTATGGTTCTATTCCTTTTTAGGGTTTACTTTGAAATTAGGGTTTTATTCCATCTTACTCTCTTAAACCCTAATTTTCTCATCTATCCTTCATAAAAGTTATTAAGGTTACCTTTTAACAACATATAACCTTAATTCTAGATTAATGCATAATTAACCAGCAATTAAGTCCATTAAGCCTCCTTTACATTAAAGCTATCATTGTTATCCTTTTTAATATATGACAAAGTTATTATGCACTTTTATCATCAATTTGTAGTTCATTATGCTCTAATACTCATATGAACGTTATTTATCATTAACTCTGCCTTTTATCGACTAGAAAATCCTAATTTCTTCATTAAGGGTATTTATCCACAATTAGGAACTTTTATACTCGAAATATCTTGGATTCATCATGTTTCAAATTTATTCACGATTTTGAGTAATTGAAGCCATTAAGAGTCGAATTTGCCAATATTAGGGTTTCAAGGCCCATTAAAGCCTATTTGTGCACATGGAACCCTAAATTAATCCAATTACGTGTAAAGCTCATCCTTTTAGATCTTAATGTGTCTTTTTATAATAAACATGTTAAAAATACTTGAATTAACCTATTTTCACTTACAAAACTATCCATTATCATCAATGTGGGTTTCTAAATACCTTTTCTATCCAAATTACATACTTTTGCATAAGGATACTGATTTAGGCTTCCAAACCATTTTTAATGTATCCCTCGTATTTTTCTGATCATTTTTCATGTATTAACTTCCCTCATCCGAGTTTTCTAGCTCAAGATATGATTTTTATAGAGAAAACCCTTTTATTGCTTTATTTGTTATTTTTAGGAAAAATTGTGGATCGTTTGATCTGTGGTCCGCTGGTCCGCTTAGGATCCAGTGACCAGGATCACACGCGCCCTATCTGTGCGATCAAAAGAATTAAAAGGCCAAACTAACCTTGATGTTGCTGAATGAGGTGAGGGGCAAATTGGTCAATCTACGGTCCTCTTCTTCGTCTACCTCTCGCCCTCGTTGCTGTAGCAGCGATGGTCAACCGCAAGGTTGACTTTGGGCTCCTGTCCTCCTTTGCTAATGAAGATTGGCCAAGGAGCTCCGTAGCCCTCCACCGAACTCGATCATGGTTCTAATTGTGTGCTACGACCACGCGTTATCCTCCTCCTACTCACCGGATTCCAACGAGGTTTGCTAAGGTATGGAGGTCGCAGGTCAAGATGGATGGAGTAATTGAGCGCACGCAAGTGTTCCTTTCTCTCTTCCGCAGAGGCTTGGGTAGCAAAGAGGCATGCTGGTGCCCTCATGCACACTTTTAATCACAAGTGTTACAAGGAATCACAAGTTCTCAACTAGGGTATGACCTAGGATGTTTTATCTTGAACTAGGTAGATTTTTACAAGTGTTACAAGGAATCACAAGGTTGAGTTTGATCACCATGAGGATGAGCTCAAAGTTTCTTGATGAAGATAAACTTAGAGTTGAGATGAGATAATAAGTGGAATACATGGAGGTGTATGTCTTCAACATTACCTAACACCTAAGGAGGTGAAGTGGTAATGAATGCTCTGGTTGAGATATAGTTGCCTAGTTTACCTGGAAGCTAGAAGAAGTTGAGGTTGTTAGGCTAACCCTAAGTTTGAAAAAGAGATAAGATGTAACGACATCAGTTTATCAAGTTAGTGGTTGTTTGGTTAGCTAGTTTAGTCCTTGATGTAGTGAAAGGATGGTGATAGAACCTCGAATACACTTCTTTGGATAAGAAGGTAATAAAACCCTAATGAGAGTGGTTTAGGGTTTCTGAGGAATCGACCTTAAGGAATCATGACAATAAAGGAAATCATGATTGAAGATCACCATACACCATGGTACTACGAATATCGTAGGTGGCAGTAGTACTTCGGATGCTTAAGATGAAGTTGCATGAGGTATGTCGCCATGCAAGCCAAGAGGTGAAGGATGAACACCAGTAACCCAGTGCATTGAAATAAAGGATAAAGAGAGTTCCCGAGAGGGAATGGGAGTTCATCATTATGGATGTTGCGGTAAGCCTCCCTTAGATCATTGAAGGTCAAGTTACAATATGGGTTATGGTAGATCTCCTTACCTAGATGGCATGAGAAAAAAAGAGTAATGTCAAAGGATAGATCGGGTTGAACTACTTATAAGAGAGAGAGATGGTTCAACTACACCATGATACGAGTTCAAAAGTTCTTGAGAATGACCTAAAGGTTCACTTCCATGAGGTGGAAGTAGATACATGAAGAGCTCAATGTTAGTACCGCTTATCACCCCTAACTAATGGTTAGTATGATCCAGATTAGAGGGTCTGATGAGAGCAAGTGTGCTTGTTCAGGGTTTTGAACCCAATTGAGACCCAATTGAACTAGGGTCTCCATAGTTCGAGCATGGTACTCCTCATGTGTATAGGTAAAGGAAACCCCTTAAGTTAAGGGTATGTTGGATGAACCCCTCACAACTAAGTTGATCTAATGTTGAGGAAAGAGAACAAGTATGACCTAGCATGGTGCCTTAGTAGCTGCCGGGTTAGGCATGCTCATGTGAATGTAAACTCTAAGGACGGTTGTGACCTGGTTGTCAAGAGTTGTAGTTTCATATTTTATCTTGAACTAGGTGGATTTTTACAAGTGTTACAAGGAATCACAAGGTTGAGTTTTATCTTGAACTGTGGAGCATTATTATAAAGTGTATCTTGAACTGTGGAGCATATTTTATCTTGAACTGTTACACCCAGGCCATAAGGTGTATGCCGCTTTGTCTCATTGCCCCTTTCCATAGGTATGATATTACTACTTGGTCTATACTATCACACACCACCAATGGCAAGGCCATAGATTGCATGATGTATATAGGTAGTTTGTTGAGCACTGACTTGATCAGGGTTATCTTGCCTACTAAGGATAGTGACCTGTTCACCCATGTTGAGATTCTAGTCTCAATCTTACTAATAGTATCCAGTACAAATCCTTCCTTGGTCGATCATGTATGATTGGAACTCAGAGATGCTTCCCAATGTTCTCCGTCTGCCCTATTCCAGTGAGCCTGGTGATCACCCTTCTTACTGGATTGGATGTTTTCTTAGAAAAGAAGATTGTAGACTTCTCCTTGGCTAATATCTATCCTGATACTCATTCGAACTTCTTCAAAAACTTCATCACGGTTTGAGCATGTTGTTGTGTAGCCTCCCCAAACAGAATGAGATCATCCACAAAGCAGATGTGGGATATACCAAAACCTTGCCGAGTAGCATGAAATGGAACCCATCGCCCGTCCCTTTCTTCTGCTATAATAGCTTGGCTAAGTCTATCTAGGCAAAGAACAAAAATGTAAGGAGACAATGGGTCTCCTTGCCACACTCTGCATGATGCTTTAAAGGGTTGTAGATTCTCTCCATTCCAAGTAATCGTTATTCCCCCCTCCTTGATTATGTTCATGATGACTCTGATCAGGCCCTGCGGTATTGCTGTCCTTCTCAAGGTATCTTCAATAAACTCCTAATCCATCCTATCACATGCCTTCGACAGGTCCACCTTCATAGCCATTGCAGTGCGCTTCCCCAATTTGATTCTCATGGAGTGTATCAGCTCTTGAACCAGCATGATATTATATGTTATTCGTCTTCCGGGAACAAAGCTACTTTGTGCAGGTGATATCCAATCCAACAAGTATGGTTTATCCAACTAGGTGGTTCTTGAGATGGCTCAACCTTGTGATTCCTTGTAACACTTGTAAAAATCCACCTAGTTCAAGATAAAATATGAAACTACAACTCTTGACAACTAGGTCACAGCCGTCCTTAGAGTTTACATTCACATGAGCATGCCTAACCCGACAGCTTAAGTCCCTTCCCTTCCTTAGATATGAGGATATCTTCCTTGGCTCATATTCCTCTCAATTATCCACGATTTAAAGGAAAACAAACTAAGCACCTTAAACCATATTATAATAATATCCATAAGTGAGTGGATATTTCTTTTTCTTATAATAATGTGAGTGGGTTCTTCACCTCCAAAAAATCGTGGATAATTGAGAGGAATATGAGCCAAGGAAGATATCCTCATATTTTATCTTGAACTAGGTGGTTCTTGAGGTGGCTCATTCCTTGATGTACGTGATGTATCCTATTAGTACAAAAATGTACCCTAATTTGAAGGATTTGTACTGGTGTCCTATCCTAAAGCGTGTGGCAGAGTTCATTGCGAAGTGCCCAATTTGTCAATAGGTCAAGGAAGAGCATCAAAAACCTACATGGACGTTACAACCATTGTCAATATTGCAGTGGAAGTTGGATCATATTACCATGAACTTTGTGTTTGGCCTTCTAAGGATAGCCAAAGGTCATGATTCCATTTGGGTGATAGTTGTTAGGTGGACCAAGTCAGCTCACTTTCTTCTAGTCAAGACGACATATACATCAAAAGTTGGCACAAATTTACATGGATGAGATAGTTTGTTTGCACGATATTCTGGTTACCATGGTATCTCATAGAGGTAGACAGTTTTCTAGTCATTTTTGAGAGAATATACATACAACTTTAGGGACACAACTGAGGTTTAGCACAACTGAGGTAGACAGATGGTCAGTCAGAGAGGACCATTCATACTTTGGAAGATATTTTGAGAGCATGTATTCTGTAGTTTCTTGGTAGTTGGGACATCCATATGAGTTTGATTGAGTTTCCTTGAACAACAGTTATTAGAGAAGCATAGACATGGCACCGTATGAAGCTTTGTATGGAAGGCATTGTCGGTCACCTCTTTGTTGGTATAACACAGGAGATTTTGGGTCATGTGCTAGTGAAGCAGACTACAAAGAAGATCAAGGTGATACAAAAAAAGTTGAAGGAAGCACAAGACAAACAGAAGTTGTATACTGATAACTAAAATAGACATTTAGAGTTCCAAGTTGGAGATCGCGTATATCCCAAGGTTTCCCCTAGGAAGGGTGTATTGAGGTTTGGTAAGAAGGGTAAGTTGGATCCTAGGTTTATGGGACCATACCCTATCCTGGCACATGTTGGGAAGGTGGCATACAAGTTGGAGTTACCACCAGAGTTGCACCGGTTGCACAATGTCTTTCATGTCTCCATGCTGAGGAAGTGCCACCCTAATACAAAGCAAATGATACAACTAATGGAGGCTGAGTTGGAGTAGGATGTGTCTTATGTAGAGGGTCACGTGTTGATCCCGGATAAGCATGTGCATAAGTTGAGGATGAAGGATATTGACTTGGTGGAGGTTTGTGACATCACTGTGGTGTGGAGGAAGCCACATTGGAGTTAGAGTATGAGATGTGTAGGAAGTACTCATCTTTGTTTGTGTAGGATTTCAGGCCCCCTAATAAGGATTTCGGGGGCAAAATCCTTTTTAGGGGTTTATAGTTGTAAGACCTTTGGCCTTGATTTATGGATAAACATTCTTAATTAACTTTGTCTGATGCTTAAAACCTTAATCAAACCCTAATATAATTAACTTAGTCAGATAAACATGCTTAATTAACTTAGTTAAATGCCAAAAGTGATATGCGTCAAAGATCACAGTAATTCACTAAGATCATCTTAGAACTTAATCCTTTTTTACTTTCCATTTAAGGCTAGTATAGATGGGTCGATCCCACATGGAAATATTTTAAAGATGGTTCTCTTTTATCACGATTAATTTTTGAAAATATTTCTTTTTGATATTTTTTATTAAGGACCAGAAGTAAATTCTAGTTTGGGGGTTGGTTGTTCAAACTAGAATAAGAAATTAAAGTGCAAAGAAAGTAAAAGATTACAGTAAGCAAGGAAATGAAAATATTAAACTAAAGAAAGAAACGTAAAGAAAGAAGATGGTTCGCACAAAATAAAAGATTATCCAAGGACAAGAATAAAATTGCAAGAATTAAAAGGTAGCAATTAGAACAAGCATTAGGAGAATGGTTGAAAGCGGAAGGGAAAACATCGAGGCTTAGGGGTTTCACCACCTCATCCAAAGTGAAAACAAGATCAAGTGATACATGACAATAAGATAGAAGCATGTATGCAGATTATTCATAAACAAAACACAAGAGTTGAACTCCACGTGAACCCATTGGCCTTGGGGTTCACACTTCCTAGTCCTTCATCCTAAATAGGATTGTTCTGTGGTCACATTTAAATCCTCGTGAAATCGGTTTAGGCATTCTAAATCCTGGTTTCCATGATTACATCTGTCGAGATTAACTCACGATGAAAATGATTAATTAATTCATTTAAATCTGTGATTTCTAAACTAAGAACCATCCATCTAAAATAGTCATGTAAAACTCGATCAGATTAAACATGGAAAAGGGGCTACTCCCCTCGCCTCGATAAGGGAACTACTCACTAGTCATAGTGAGGAATGGAGAAACCAGAGGAGGAAGATAGGAAGTCATAGACCACAAGTCTAGAATCTCCAAGGAGACCAAAGGTGGTGACAATTAAATGGCTTACTTCCTTAATCCCCCGCTCGAAGAGAAAGAATGAGAAGAAAGAACAAGAACAAGAAAGAAATCCAGATCCAGAGATAAGAACTAATTTTATTACTAAAAGTAAAGATTAAAACTAACAATTGAAAGTAACAAAGCTTCAAAGTAAAATGCTAGTACAAAAAACTAAGGATCCTTTTCTTAGTGAAGTCCCCCCTCCTTTTATAGGGGAAGGAGGGGTGTAAAACCCAAAAATGGGGGTTAGAAACAAAGGAGTGGTGGCTACTGAAAGACACTAACCGCACTCCATGAAATGGCCATATCGCCAGGCATACGGTTGTCTGGTGATTATGTGGTGTGGATCTAGAAGGATGGGATCAAAACCCTAAAGAGGGTGGTGGTGGCGCCGTTTGGTTGCAATCTTGGGATCAAAGCAATGTTTGAGACAGTCATTTGGGTGATGTGGGACACCCGTCTTGCACCTCTTTGCTCTTAATCAATGGTTTGGAACCCTACATTGGTGGAGGAACCCTTTGCAAACTAATTTGATTCTAAGTCAAGCCGGTCTAGCCGTCTGGGCTCTTGGGGTGCTCATCTGGGTCCATGGGACGACCATCTCGATGAAGCGAGACGCCCGTCTGTAGTGTTCGAAGTAGCTGGTTGAGCTGAGGCCAAAGTGGTTGTTTAGCTCTGAATGTGGGGATCTCTGGGGGTGAGCCGACCGTCTGGGCCTAGTGAGACGTCCATCTCACAGGCTCAGTAGGTCAAAAATCAGTTTTGGAGAAAAACCCTACAAAAAGTGAGAATGAACATAAGTATTTGCAAAAGTAAATAAAAAAGTGGGTAAATTGCAAATTGTCCCAAAAATTACTGAAAAGGATATAAGATCTAATGAAAAAGGACTAAGATAAATATGCAAAAAGATAGATGAATATGCATTCATCAAAATACCCTGAACTTGAATCTTTGCTTGTCCCTGAGAAAATTAAATTATAAATAAAGTCCAATTTATATTCCCAATATGTCATTCCTCACCCTTGTAACATCACTATAATCCTTACCTACAAATTTTTCCCAAGTGACTCAATCTCCTAGAACCATGTAGTATAAAGTTCTATATTCCCTATCAAAACAATTATCACATCTTGCTTCTAAAATGAGATTTTGTAGAAAAATAGGCTTCATCTTACTTTTTCTTTGACACTCTCAATTTTAATTTTTTGTAAGTTGTTGCATAAGAATGGGACAAAGGGGGTGTGAGGAAAAATATTGATCCCTCCTCTATTAGACTCAGAATTTGAATTTGTGGAGTTGTGGCTACATTGGTCACAATATTTTTTCATGTGCACTTTTAGCATCTTTTGATGGTACATCCATTTGTGGGGTATGAAATTTTTATTTTGGGAAGCATGCCACCCCAGACTTGATTTTTGTCTGATGGTGATTCTTTGCTTTTCTTTTTTTAGAAGAAAAATATAGGGAAGGAAGATATGTTCGTGTTCTTATAACTTCAACATTTTTTTCTCCTTTCATATTTTTTCAGAGAGTGTCATTGATCTGTTTAGAGTATTCCTATAAATCACATCATACAAGTTTAATAACAAGATAACCTATTTGTTTAAATTTTGGATAAATTATGTTTGGTTCTGATTGATTCCTTATGACTTGCCAATTATTCCAAGGAGTGATGTTATTTAGGGGTATTAGGTGACAAAGTGGTTTTAGACATGTCAATTTGTAATAGATTTTGAAAAATGTTTTACTAAATTCCATTTGGGGTACAATGATAGATGTCTACTCAATGGGCCGACTAGATAACTGCCTTGACTACGGAAAACAAAAAAAGGATGACCGACTAAATAAAGGCCATGAACTAAAGCGAATAAATGCAAAACAATAAAAGGGAAGAATAAAGCAAATAAGGGAAAATATGGGGGTGGAAAGAATCATACCACCCACCTCCACCTCCACCTCCACCTTGGACTTAGACTTTTTCTCGTCCTGAGCAAAACCTAAATCGGAGATGGAGGGAAGAAAATCACTCTGGCAGTGGAAAGTGTGAAGATTATGGAGGGTTGTAGTAGTACTTTCCTCAATAGGGGGAGTTGGGGTTAGGGTAGACCAGACGGGCCTCATAATCTTCATATTGGGGTCGGTTGGTGTTGTAGGGGTCGTGGTGCACATGTCAAGACTCATAAGAGCATTACATCAAGTACATATCGTTGATTTATGCCCTTGACATTGCTGGTCGCATTGGATCTCCCTCAACCGATCATGTGCCTCCAAGAAGACACTCCTCCTATAGGCCTTGGGCTCGGGGATGTCGTCTGGGTTGGGATGCTCTAGAAGGAAGCACCCAATATATATCAGCAGATCTATCAAGCTAAAAACTAGGTAGACGACTACACACCTAGCATGGCATTGAAGCTCGAGAACGACTTGAGAGTCTTTAAAAAGCAAGTAGTAGACTCCATCGACACCCTTATAGAGGAACTTGCACCCCTTCAAGTATGCAATGTCAATCAAATGATGCTTCAGGGTCAGAGGTTGGAATGAGATATGAGTGTATCCCAGAAAGGAGCATGATATAGGTGACTACATGACCAATGTAGTAAGAGGAAGATGTGGTGTGGGTGGCCTGGTAGTTCAAATGGTCAATCAATGTGTTGCCCCAGTTGTATGATTCATTGTGCATAATACACCACAAGGTGTAGAGGTCACAGAGAGTCATGAAACCTTGAGTACCTTCCCCGTCGAAGAAGATGTGAGCTAGTATCCAGTGAAGATAGCAGGCCATCGAGTTGTTGATGCTTCATTCCTTGAGTCCACTGGGAAGCGTGGGTGGAAGTCTAGTGATGTCGGCCCAGAACTTTTCTGCATTGTAAGTGTCAAAGTAGACATCATGACAACACTCCATGCAATGAGTGAGCCAGTAATAATCACCTCCATCAAGTATCATGGATGTTATTTTCCTGGAGGAAATTTCAAAATCTTCACCAAAGACTTGGGACATGCAGCTTGAACTACCCCATGAGCTGTGGTACCGGCAGTAGGTGGTGATGAACTCCAACGTGAGGTCACTATACACTAGAATGACACGATACAAGAAAAGGAGAATGTGATTTTTCCTAAATATGTTGTCTACAACCTCCCGAATGCCAAGTGCATCAAGGGTGATGTTGTAGGCCCAACGAGGAAGAGAGATGCCAATTGTAGTAGTCTCCTTGAACTTGGCGTAGTGCACGGTGCTGACAAACTAAGCATAGTTCCTCGGGGTAGGGGCTAAATGGGGTGGATGTGGCATTGTGGAGTATGAATCATCGCTAGATGCAGACTCTCCTCTCTCAGCCTCTATGATGGACTCAAGCTCATCGATGTCATGTTGCATTTCCTCAGCCACATTAGGAGAGGACTCGCTAGTATGCTCTCAAAACTGGATACCGCTACCTATAGTAGATCAATGAGGCAACTCACGAGAAATTGTCTTTTTGGTGGGCTGCTTGCCCTTGCAGAAGCGGTCAAGGAAACTGTGGCATGACCCTCCCTCAGACATGATGAATGGCTACTGTGGTTGGCTCGAAACGGGTGTGTGGAGTGTCCAAATGGTCATTTGAAGTAGACAAAAATGTCGTTTGACAACTGTGAAATGGGCGTCAAGATCAAACGAAGCGCTCATCTAAAGAATATGAAACACCCATCTAAATTCATGTTTGACAAAATGAGAAGGAAGGTGACACTGAGAGATTGGTTGTCATCCTTAATTCTTCTAATTCTTGCATTTGTAGAAAATGATTTTCACCTACAGTAGATAGGTCAAGATTTAGAGTTTTTATGGCCCAATTGGCCTTATGTTCTAGTTCTATGGGTATATGGCACGATTTCCCATAAATTAATTTAAATGGATTGGTGCCTATGGGAGTTTTGTAGGCAGTTCTATATGCCCACAAGGCATCATTGAGTTTTAAAGCTCAATCCGTCCTAGTGCGATTTATCATTTTCTTTAGGATGGACTTGATTTTCTATTTGACACCTCAACTTGACCACTAGTCTGAGGGTGGTAAGGGGTAGCAACCTTGTGATGGACTCCATACTATTTCAATAAGGACTCAAAATGTTTCTCTAAAAAATGGGAACCTCCATCAGAAACTACAGTACGAGGTACCCCAAATTGAGGAAAAATAATGTCTTTGAAAAGTTTGTTCACAGGTTTGGAATCACAATTTTTAGTGGAGTTGTCTTCAACCCATTTGGAAATGTAGTCAACAACCACCAAGATGTATTTATACCCGCAAGAAGAAGGAAATGGGCCCATATAATCTACTCTCCACACATCTAAGATTTCAATATCTTGCCAAGATGTCATGGGCATTTGGTCTCTCTTAGATATGTTTTTGGTTCTTTGACATTCATCACAAGCAAGGACAAAATGGTATGAAACTTTGAAAAGAGTAGGCCAGAAAAAACTAGATTTTAGGACCTTCCTAGTAGTTTTTTGAGAGCTCATGTGCCCTCTAGTGGGGACAGAATGGCACTGCTTGAGAATGTCATGAGACTCTTCCTCAATGACACACCTACTTTATAGCCCATCTATGCACAATCTAATAAGGTAAGGGTCATCCCAATAGTAGTATTGCACATCATGCAAAAAATTAGCCTTAGAATGTTCCTTATATTCAGGGTGTAACACACCTATGGCTAGAAAATTTACATAATCAAAAAACCAAGGATAGCTTGATTCCATCTTTAACAATTTATCATCATGAAGAGAGTCATTAATGGGGATGCCATCATCATCAAAAAAATCAAGGTGACTGAGATGATCAGTAACAACATCCTCGCAAGCCTTTTTGTCTAGGATTTCTATGTCAAATTCTTCAAGTAAAAGGCCCAACGAAGAAGGCAGGGTATGGCAACATTTTTAGTCATCAAATATCTAATGGCCGCATGGTCTGTGTAAACAATGACTTTGGACCCTACCAAATATGAGCGGAATTTGTCGAAGGCATATACTATGGCTAGCATTTCCTTTTCAGTAGTTGTGTAATTTCACTGGGCGTCATCAAGAGTTTTGGATGCATAGTAAATACATGTTGCTTTTTATCAACACGTTGTCCTAGAATAGCACCAACAGTGTAATCACTTGCATCACACACTAACTCAAAAAGGCAAAGACCGGTCAGGGGGCCTAATAATAGGGGAAGAAGTAAGATCATCTTTCAAACAAACAATACTGGCCATACAAGCTTTGTCAAACACAAAGGGGGTGTCTTTTTGAAGGAGATTGGCCAAGGGCTTGGTGATATTAGAAAAATCACGGATGATATGCTGATAAAAACTCACATGCCCAAGAAATGCACAAACATCCTTGACAGAAGTAGGGGGTGGAAATTTGGAGATAACTTCAATCTTGGCTCTATCAACTTCAATGCCACAGTTGCTCACCCTATGGTCTAATACAATCCCTTCGGTCACCATAAAGTGACATTTTTCCCAATTGAGGATCAAGTATGCTTCCTCAGATTTTTCCAAAATAAGAGATAAATGGTCAAGACAAGAGTCAGAATTATCTCCATAGATGGAGAAATCATCCATAAACACCTCCATAGTGATCCCAGTTAACCCAAAGAAGATAGCAACCATGCACTACTGAAAGGTGGCTGGGGCATTGCACAGTCTGAATGGCATTCTTCTGAATGTTTAAGTGCCAAACGAGCATATAAAATTTGTATTCTCTTGGTCATCTGGATGAATGGGAATATGATAAAAACCTGAATAGCCATCAAGATAAAAGAAATATTATTCATGGGCAAGGTGCTCTATGTTGGTATGTATGCCCTGAGAGCCAATCATGGGATGATAGGTGGGATACATTGAGATTGATTTGATAAGCATCAAAAGAAAGCTTCCAATTCTTTCCGGTTCAGTAATATGAGATAATGATAGAACATATTGAATGTCTAGAGAATGATAGTACTCAATGATGTATGCTTTCAGGTTGAGGACCTGAATGATGAGATCATACAGATGCTAAGAGTTTGTACATTCTTATTATGTCCGTAGTCGGATGCCATTATGGAAGGTAGATAGACAACACTGACACACAAGATTAGATTGTGGTGTTGGTGGATGACAGAATCTCATTAGTCATGATATGGAGATATTAAACCGTACTTGTTAGAGAACAAGTGTACCAGACAGACCCACCATGAGTTTGACACATGGAACCATGACATGGTAGTCACAGTCAGTTCTCATAGTGATGGTGGTGAGTGTGATTCTTTGACCTGACATCACTACACTCAACACATGTCATTGGGTACACTTTGACATCAACAAACGTAGTCCTGAAACATGGGTTGTTATAAAGGTGATGATTGGGTGGCTTTGACACATGGGGCTTTTGAGGGGTGAGTGATAGATATGGGATTTGTCCCTCCTGAGGGAGTTTGATATCCATGGCCACTTGATGAGTAGGATTGAGATAGGCATGCACACACATGTGTGAATCAATATGTGATATTGATGTCATACATATCTCCTCCAATCTACTCTGAGATCAAGAAAGTGAATGAACGTTGACAGGATGACTGTTCCATGCCTTGAGTTCATTCGAGATATCAGAGACAAAGGAATTATACATTCACTATAACACCATTCACAGATTGTAGGATTGAAAGTTGTTTTCCAACTTTCCTTTTCACTTGGGTAATACTGATGTGAGACTAGGCACCACTCTTTACTTGTGAAGTCATAAGTGTTATGGACTTTCACTGCCAATGTGAAATGGGCCTGTAGGGTCACACACATAGGATTTAACCTGGAAGAGGAGTTAATCCACAAATGATGTTTAGATTGATTGCTAAAGGAGTTTAGTAGTTCAATTAAACACTCAATCAATTGATAGCTCAGTATCATAGTGTTCAAGGTATTGGACCGATTGATTAGAGTATCAGATTGATTGAAACTGCAATTGATTGATTCTGCGCAATGTGCACTCCCAACCGATCGGCTCATGTGATGAACCGATCGGCTCAGGTTGGTGAACCGATCGGCTCAGGTTGGTGAACCGATCGGCTCATGTGATGAACCGATCGGCTCAGGACAGGATTAATCGACCGGTTCAATGGTTGAACTGATCAGCTCAACTGGTCCAAATGAGCGAGTTGGGAAAGTCAGGTTGGTGAGAAATTTCTCTTCCTTTCACTTGTCCAATTTGATTGGAACAAGGATTGGTATTTGGATCAATTCAAAACAAAAGAGGAAAAGTCAATCAGGAACTAACCAGGGCAGTGAACCAACCGGTTCAGAAGTGAACCGATCGGCTCAGGTGTCCCAACTGACCAGTTCAGATGTGAATCGATCGGCTTAGGGTCCCAAATGATCATTTTAGGTCTGAACCGATCGGTTCAACTGGCGCAATTTGTCATATTTTGTGGAAAACCTCGAACCCTTCTACTCCTACTTTAGTCCCACATTTCCCAGGGTAGAGAACCCTGTCCCATGACCCTCCTATATATAGGGGTATTGGGGGCTTCTCAAGTACAACTCAGAATACCAGTTGCTCTACAAAGTTTTCATTCTCTCTAGTTGTGGTAACCAGGAGAGCCCGAGCAAGTGCTACTTGATAAGGGAGGAATAGAAAGGGAAAGACAACTGTAGAAAAGCGACTAGTTGTAGGAGAGTGTGTCAGTGACTAGTACGCCGACAGGAGGGTATGACTCCTTCCGGTGCTTTGTGCGACAAGGCGATTGGAGTTTTAGGTTGTCCATGTGGACTACTACAGAGGCAAGAGATTTCTACCGCTCGGAGGACAACCGTCAATCACGACATTCCCAGTGAGATCAGGAGCTGCACAAACACCGTCTAAGACCAGAGGTGAATACCGCGCAAGCCGCGAGGTAACTTCACCGAGCAAGCCTCGGGACAAGGCATGTCTCTACAAACCATCCTTCCTATTGTATAGACATTGACGCAATTCCTTTATTCTGGGTTCAGGGAGAAGAAAATTTTTGTTTCCGCTGCCTTCTCTGCCTCTTCTAAAACCCAACAGTGGTATCAGAGCCACGTCCACTGCTCTACACTTTAGGATTATCGATGTGATCGATTTTGGTTTGTCACTTTTATTTATTGCATACGATGCAAATAAAATTGGCTTTATGAATGTCCAATCCTAAATCCACAAATCCCAATATACATATATGATATGTAATATGAATGCACTCGATACACGTCGCCCTTAAATGAGTTTTGTGGTGGATGTATAGCATGATTATGGCCAATAAACCCTATGTATATGTGCTTGGTTGAATGTGGTTGCTTGCATCTCAGTATGTATGCGTACCGATTCCCTACCTCCTTATTCCTGATGTAACTCGAGATAACTCAAGATTTATTTCCTACCTTTGCTCCGCCCGAATGTAACTTGGGGTTTCTCAATTCAAATGTAAAATAGGATAGATCTTTTATTTCCTATTATGTCAAAGAACGACAGACAACCTAACGACAACCAAGAGTTGGAGGATGACATCTAACCTAGGGTTTAAGGCTAGGTTCCCTCACCTAGATGCCCTAACTTGATGGTCTTTCCTTTGGATGATGGAATATGATGGTCCACCTATAGGCTTTGGGATCCTATGGGGGTCTATTTATTCTTTAATTTCTATGGTTTTCCCTCTTGAGGTACCTAGGTCGATGGTTCTACTTGTGTAGTGCACCAACTGATGGTAACACTAGGGTTTATTCTTGGTGACCAAGGGAAGGCAGCAACCGATGGAACACCCACCTATTATTGTAGGTTGATGGCTCCTATAAGGCTAACATTTAATGGTCAACCTAGCTTCCACAACCTATGGATGGCTTGGTTGTGCATGGAAGTGATGTTTCGACCATGGGACACGTGGCATGAATGGCTCAACACATCTACCTTCCTTTCTCTTTCACCCTAAGCTTTATATACCTCCCTCCTTGCATGAAAATGAGTAATTTACAAACCAAACTCACCCTCATAGCCTTCCTTGCTACTTGGAACTCGTTCTCTTTCTTGGTGGAGAAGAAGGAGATCAAGGAAGAAGAAGGTTGGCCGACCTTGCTTGCATGTGCACTTAGGGTTCAGATCTATCCTCTTCTTGGTAGTGTGGAACTTCCTTGCCTTGTTTATTGACCTAAGCAAGTAAGATCTCCCTCTTTCATTTGTTTTCCTTGTTGACCTACCTTCCCTGTCTCCCTTCTTAGTCTGATCCATGGCTTTTCTTGGTGAATTATGTGCTAGAGGTTGAAGAACACCTACTTTCTTGCTCCCTTGACCTTGGGTTTGCTTGTTCTTGGAGAAGGAGCTAGCTTGGATGAGAGGATTGCTCAATCTAGGGTTTCTTCTCTCTCTCTCCCCTCATTCTACCTTGCTATTTGGACCTTCTTCATCATCTTTTAGGTGATTTATATAACTTCCCCCATGTTTATTTCTTACTCTTAACTTGCATGTACATGATCTTGATCTAAACCATAGTTCTAAGTGGAAAGATGATACCTTTTCCTAGGGTATGAGTTATGATGTAGTTTTGAGTAGATAATCTCCCTAGATGAATCCCTAATACCTTGTACACGTTTCTACCTTGGAAATGAAATCTCTAGACCTTGCATGCATGTGGAAATCATGGTTTTGTTTCCTCAAATGATGGCTTTTCTCTAGTGCTTTGAGATGCTTTATCTCTATTCCCATAACTCGATGGTTTGAATCCTAACACTAAATGATGGTTTGACTTAGTGTTGTTTTGATGGTCCTTCTTGTTCTTACAACTGCTGGTTTGGTTCCTCTAACAAATGAAGGCCTTGATGCTCACCTAAGTGGTCTCAATTGATGATTTTTCTCCCTCTAACAAACAATGGTATACTTGATGTTTTGGACTTTTTTCTCCACCTAGTGATAACACTCGATGGTGCTTCTGGATTCATAAATGATGGTTCTTCTGGTTCACATCCGATGGTGTGCCTTGTTTCATGGTCGATGGTTTCACTGGGTCTTAGTCTATGGTTTGGTGGAAGTCCACAATCAATGTGGACTTGATTTTCACAACTGATGGTGCTTTTGAAGTCAACAAATTATGGTTATTCCTATGAATTCTCATGATCCAATGGTGGTGAATGCATATGATTCAATGGTCTTGTTTTCCTTGAACCTGATATTTTTATGTGGTCTATGATTTGATGGTTCATGCTTGTTGCACCTGATTCGATAGTGTATTTTATGAATTGATGGTTTTAAGTCCATGATTTTTTAGTCTTACCTTTGCCCTTAAATTAATACAAAATGATGGTTGTTTTAGAGTGCTGATTTGTAATGTTAACTCAACTTGCTTTATTGAACCTAACCCTAATACAATTAAATGATGATGGTTAATCATACTTAGCTTCCTTGTATGTTGATATAATGAAGGAGTGATCACTCTCAATGATTATGGTTATTCTTCTATGCTATCCAGTGAACATCATATCTCTTAAATGCAATGTTATGCAAGACATGTGTATCACAGGTATGGTGATGGTTTGTTGAATCTTTTATAAGGTGTAGAAAGATAATGATGTTCTTTAAGGAGATATGTGAATGGTCTTAATGACCTTGGGGCATGTCTTGAGCCTTAATGGATGTGTAATCCTCTGCATGGTGTGATAAGGATTTATATCATGTGGCGATGTGATAAAGAATATGTCTCTATGTTTTATATCTTCTGAACTTGCAACATACCTATGTTTCTTGTAGTAATCTGTTAGGGTTTGTATGTAACTTGATTTATGTAGTTAAAGTATACCCAATTGGCTTTAACTAATCAAGTGAAACCTTTTTCTTGTAGTGCCTCATGTCGTAGAACCATTCCAGTGTTAGGATTTGTTGGATGGGTAAACGACTATTCCTGAAGGGAAGCCTGGAGTTGTATATTGTTGGGTATATGTGGGTGCAAGAGACTATGTGTCCTTGACATCCTGATCCTAAGGTTTTGAGGATGACTACGGTTATACCTCAATAGGAGAATGAATGCAGTCATACCTTGAATATATGTATATGATATGGGATTGAGGATAGTTGCAGTTGTACCTCAGGTGATATGGTTTTGTATACCCTAGTTACTAGTGCGAGGACCTATATACCTAGGGCAGATTAGGTTGTTTGTAGGTTGACCTTATAAGTTGTTGCGGCTTACTCGTAGTGATCGAGGGCAGACAAGATCTTATGATTTTGACGTTCCTAGATCTTGTACGAAACTAATTTCAACTTAGTAGTGGTCAGTTGGAAGTTTGACTGGTATACCTCAAACTCCCATGGCTTAATAAAAGATGTAATCTAGATGTGTAGCATATCTATTTAGGGTTAAACACAATTCACATTGGTTGATGACCCTTGCCTTGTTTCTTATAATGATTAGTTGATATATAATGTGGTAAGAGAAATACACTATATAGAAATGATAGTTTTATCTATTCCTTGACATATCATGTTTACCATCCTTGTTGTTATACTATATGTTTAATGTACTTAATTTGTTTAACCTGTTAATTGAATAACATGTTGTAATCAATAATCGTTGTTAATTGTTATATCTCTTGATGGGACATGAGTCTCACCTTGTGGGTCGCCATATCTTTTGAGGTGATTGTCAGCAACCTCATTAGGTTCTTGGAGGTGAGGAAGAGCATCTCGAAGAGCTATAGGAGCAAAAGGTTGTCTAGTAGTTAGTAGTCTCCTAGAGTCATCCTTGTACTCTCAGGTCTGGGCACAGGATGCTGTATAGATGATATGTATATCAACTTTAGTTTTTGGCAGTATATGGATGTTTATATATGTCATGTATATGTGGAACAATTTTACTCTAGTTTGTGGATCACATTATCTTCACCATATAATTGATAGGTTGTGGCCTCAACCACTGTACATATATGTAAATAATTGATATGGTATGTGATGTTATACATGTAGTTGGACTTATATGTAATTATCCCTGAACATGTTGGTGAAATTTTGATCGGTTTTAATTTACCCTCTTTTCTGGATATGAGATTAATTGGTGATTGGTCACACATTTTGTTTTGAATAATCTCATTTAGCACGGTGGTGTGCCGCAGAAAGGATCAAGACGAGAAAGGCACACATATTGGGGAATATTCCCATTGGTGTATGCGAGAGTATGAAGGGGTGAAGAAGCTTTACAGTTAATGGATTTGTTCAATAAGATTATTAAGACCAATAAAATGATGGATACATGGAGAATTATAATATAGTCCCCATATCAAGAATAAAGGAGATCACATAGTTGCACAAACTACACATATATCAAGTTGATGAGTCATGGGAAAAGGTTAACATATACAATGCAGATATCCAATAACAAATTTAGTTTAATGCCAAGAAGATAAAAAATGCTATTTTTCTTATAAGGAGGCTTATGCATAAGTATAGAGAGAGATCAGAAGAAATCTTTGTATGTTTTTTAATGATGTAGAAAAAGATTATGATCTAGTACAGTGAGAAGTGTTATGGATGGGTTTGGAGAAAAAGGATGTTCCAATCCAATACATTTACTTGATTGAAGACATGTATGATAGCTCAACTACAAGTTTGAAGATGAAAGTTTCCTATCACAATTGGGGTACACCAAGGATAAAAAATCAACCTATATCTATTAGTTGTTGTTATGGATGAGTTGACAAAGCATCTTCAAGATAATATTCCTTGATGCATTTTATTGTTAATGATGTTACTTTGATTGATAAAGCAAAAGATGGATTGAATGATAAAGCTAAACTTTTAATAAATGCATAGGATATAATTGGATTGATAATTAGTAGGAGCAAAACTGAGTATGTGCATTGCAATTTCAACCAATCTAGAATTTTAAATTGTAAAGCCAAGTTGGACATAGTGGATGTACCAAAATGTGATAAAATTTCCCATTTATGTTCTATTATTCATAAAGATGAGATGTTGAAGATGATATTTGTCGCAAGATCACTATTTATTGGTAGAAATGAAGGAGTGAAACTAGAGTATTATGTGATCCACAAATTCCTCTCATATTAAAATTTAAGTTTTATAGAAATCTATATGGCTAACCATGCTATACGGGAGTGAATGTTGGATGGTGAAGAAAACGATGTCTCAATAAGATGAACATGGACATAATGCATATATTAAGATGGATGTGTGGTAAGATAAGAACAAATTTCTTGAGAAATGATTGTATCAAGAACAAGGTGGGGGTGGTGAACACTAAGGATAGGTTGCATGAGGGCCGAGTGAGATTTATAGACATGTGTAGCACAAATCAACTAACACACCCATATGAAACAATGTTTTTGATTCAAGAAAAATTGAAATAAGAACATGGAGGACTAAACTAAGAGTTAAATAGAGAGAATTTTAAACTTCACATTTTGATTATAATATTTCCCATACCAGAGTATATTGAAAAAGAAGGATCCATGTAACCGACTCCAACATGGTTAGGATTGAGGCTTAGACGATGATAACTTTATTCGTTTTTATACCACACTTACAGAAAATAATTACTTTTATTTTTTTTGTTTCCCTACATGCCTTTCTACTCTAGGATTGTACATAATACTTTTTTTTATTCATCAAGTCTTAGGATAAGATTATTATGTGACTTTTTTTTAATAGTTATCTGTACGAAAAAGCTCTAGTTGGCCTGGACCCACACCACTCTTATAGTATAAAGAAAAATTAATCTATGTGGTTGGATGGGCACGAATATAAAAGCAAGTTACATGTATTTTTAACTAAAAATTAACTTGAGAATTGTCTAGAACTATATTGACTCTCTATATATTCAATAGATTTAGTCTACCTTAAGGAAGTAGATAACAAATCTGTAATGAAAGTGTTGCACATTTTCCACTCATTTTCGAATTAGACCTTTAGTCTAGACAATAACCTTGTCTATATGTAGTTGACATTGTCATTATTGTACTTAGATTCTAGTGACATCATTCATTCCTTGAGAAAATATTCAACACATGCAATCTAATAGAAACTTTCTAGAAGGTTTACTACAATCCTTAAATTTGTGTGTATTACAAAATCCAGACTATGGCATAAACCCACCCCATCAATGTTGTAGCACATAATTCATCAAAGGAGATGTAGTTATAAAAATATAAGCAATGTTCATATATTACATATTTAAAGTTATGACATTGAAGAAGAAAATCACAATTGATACAAGTGAAATATAATAGAACACAACCATTAAATAATTACATCAATGGAAGGTGGTGGGGAGGAAGGGTCACCTTTAGTGGGGGAGGGAATGTAGATAGAATTAATGGTGGTGGTTCTTATGATTTTTGTGGTGAATGAAGAGTGAGTGGGATGCTTAGAGGGTTAGGATCTTTCTTGAGTTTTGGTGAAAATGGAGTAAGAGAATCCATGTAGGAAGATGAAGGTCCAAATAACCAACTTAGATGGGAGGACACTGGCTTAGTGTCGTACTTGGAGAATGTAGTGGTTGTTGAGTCCCTTGACATTGATAGCATAGAGAAGTGGACATGCATGTGGTCTTTTGGGGTGAGGGAATGCAGTTGGGATTGATGGTGGTAGTACTTGGCAAGCACCATGGTGGAAGATTGACTGTTAAGATGCCTTGTCAGAGTTAATTTTTGGGTTCCTGAGTAGGGTGGGGAGGTTGAGGTAAAGGAATAGGAAGCATTGAAGGTGGACAATGGACAGTATTAGGGATTGTGACATAGTCAATGGATAGGGTCGAATGATCAACGTAGATCCAACGATATGCATCACTTTGAAGCCACTCTGACCAGGACCTCCTCCTAGCCCTCTCAATCATGCCACTCAGTTGTCCCCCCTGTAAGTAATGAAGAGAATGCTAGTTGACTTTTGGACCCCACACATCAGGAAATAAAGCATTTAATCATGCATTTGGCAAAGCAATAGATTCAACTTCCAATTTCTAGAAGCAATCATTCCTATTAGAGATAAATATTATTGGATGTATAAGGATTTTAAACTTTAGCTAGTCATATCTCATACATTATAAAAAAATTAAGATATTAGATTACAAAATTTGGTGTTGTGCCACCTAGTTAAGTAAAAAATTTAGAGTTAACAGGTAATCATGTTGTGAGTAAAAAATCATGATAGTGGTGGACAACAAGGAGAAGAAATCTAACAATTGTAACCTTAGTAGAATAAAAGACTAACTTGCAACCAAAAATATATACACAAATAACATATGATGCCTCCCATAATCTTTCATATATATATGAAAGATAAGAATACAAGGATTATTTTTTAAACAAAATATATAATAAGACATTGTAGAGAAAACCATTAACCTTTCTGATATAGTACAAAATATCTTAGCCAACACCCCAACGATACATTTAATGTTTGGAAATAATGGTAAGAATGATATAGGGTTTCCCATGACTGTTCAACCAATTTATTAATGGATGACGATATACAACACACTATCTAAACTTGGAAATTTTTCAATGTAACAATAAAATAATGGTCAAATAACATTGGATATTTTCATGTATCATGCACCAACGTGTATTGTTATTTGTATCCTTCACATTTTTATGTATTCCAAACTGTACTATAAAAATATAGATGTTATGACCCAAAAATAGAGCAGTGACTATTCCAAATGTGCCTTTACTTAGGACTGTTAGGGCTTTAGTTACTGATCCCAAATTTAGGCGCTAATGGTGAGTTTTAACTATAATTTTGTGCCTAAAATAGCTTTGACAATGCCCAACTAACTCTAAATAGTTAGCTTTTCATATAATTTATTAATTTTCAAAGTTAGAGATGTTCAACTTGCCTATTTTTGTAATTTTAGGCACTAAATAGATAAAGACATTACTTCTCCACACTTTGACCCCAAATAAGTAGCTTTGTCTTGAACTATAGTGTCCCCAACTCAACCGAGTTGGAGGAACATAACTGAATGGCCCTAACTTGGTAGAGTTTTGAGGAGAAATATATTCTTCATTAAAATGGGCTTTCACCAAGAATATGCTCCATTGCTACCCAAACTCAGTCACACCAGACTTCTAGAGAACTCAATTGTCCTAAGTATAACTAAACTTGATTGCACCAGAGTTTGAGAGGAAATGATCATGCTAGAGTTCAAACTTTATCACTCCAAAGTTCAAGTGAAATCAATCAAAATAGAGTTCTAGAAAATTCATTCATGCTAGAGTTCAAGGGAAATTGATCATGTCAATGTTTGAGTGAACTTGACCCTGCCATAGTTCAAGAGAACTCAATCACCCTGAGTTTGAGCAACAAGATTTTGCTGTCAAGTAGTTCTTCCACAAAAATCGGTGGGAGGGAACTATACCAATCTCACCTAAACTTGATCATGATCAATTTTGTGACTCATCCAAGTTCCCATCATTCTCAATCCACACACATCATCGACCGACACACCTCAATTGGTGTTTTATTGATGACATAATCAAATGATGGACTTAATCAACTAATGGGATTTCCTTGATGACTTGTGGTGCACCAACCTATGCACAAATAATGACATCCCAACATCGACCATGCTCAAGTTTGCCCAAAATTAGTCAAGTTTGAGAGGTCAAGTTACTGATTGGCTCTATAGTCAAGTTCACACCCACATCACTGAAACATCATCAATCTATGCACCCAAGACCAAACTCGGTCACATTTGAGTTTGCTCTAAATTGGTCCTAGTTGAGTTTGTGGTAACTTGTTCCTAGTCAAGTTTGGGCTAACTCGATCCTAGTCGAGTCCACACTAACTCAGCTGTGATGAGATTGCATCCACCTTCCAGGAATATCACTTAAACACCACCTATACAAATACCCCACCTTGGTCACCTTGCCAAGGGTTCCACATTTTGAGTTCCCAAACCTCTATCTTAGATCTTTAAGTCCCAAGAGGGCTAAGGGAGTCACCCTAATTTTGCCCCCCATTGGTTTGTCCACTATTCCCTTAGACTTCCACCCTCCACATATTTCCATGAACCACCAATCACCTCCCTCCATTCTTATCAACCTCCATCAACCAATACCACTCCCATCGATTTGTAAGGGTAATACCACATAGATCTACCTTCCCATGGATGTTTTAGCCATTTCCATCGGCCATCATCCTCCATTCCACCCTGCATTCATGGATCCTCCATCACCCATTCCTCCACCCTTTTATTTAGGAAGCATGTCTAGAGACCAAGGAGGAAGATGAATGGGACAAGATCCAAACCCATCTAGAGGCTAAAGATTAAAATCCACCTCGTCTCTATGGGATAATATGCCCTTCTTCCTCTTTTCTTCTATTGTTCTTCCTTTTTCTTACACAAATATTGTGTTTCAATCTTTGTTCGGTGCCAACAATCCTTCTCTATGTCTAGGTAAGCTTTGTATTTCCTATGACTCATTTTGGGTCTCTTTATTTAATTTAACCGCATCCTAGTAACTTAGATCTAAATTTAACACGGTGTTGTCTTTTACTTATCTTTTGGTTATGATTGTCTGGTTACTTGATCTCTTCTTGAAAAAAAAAATTCATTTTTCTTAGTCTTGAGAGACAATGGTGAAAATAGGTAGAAAAGTGAGTTTGGAAATGAGCCTTGAGAGGAATGTAGACTTGCTTTGGTTGAGACTCAGCCGAGTTCAAGTATACACAACTTAGCTCCAACTCAGTTGAGTTCAAGCTATCTGAGTTTAAATCTCACTAGGGTTGTGTTGCTCTGAATGTGTCATATTGTGGTGGACAAGAGATGCAATCCATAATAGAGTGAAGTATTTGTCCATGATGCTTGGGAAAGGAATGGGCCTCTGATGGGATTTTAGTCATGTTGCAAGAGAGAAAACCCCCTCCTTGTGTAACAACCACATTACATATTGGGTTTCGGCGTTAGCATCTAGATGGGATATTTGAGGGTTGTCTATGCCTAAGAATGAAGTGCATAGGTTGTCCCATTCGTGATTGCATAGCCCGAAATTGCTTCTCTTATTTGGTAGGATTATATGAAATTTGTTTTCTTCATTTTGATATCTTTTATTTTCTTAACATGGTTTTAGCTCCACACATATATCCACCTCATTGTACTATTTAGATAACTAAGAAAAATATTTAGGCAACCAAACCTCTCTACACCCTCCCTATATTTGATCATGTTCGCTACATCGATCCCCTAGACTTGTGGGTATTGAATATGTATCAAGTTATAAATAATTAAAACTAGATACATGTTGGAGTTTGGTGATTGGATTAATTTAACTACACATGATTTCAGCCCTATCACTAAACATCAAGGAAATTTGGAGTCAAAAAATACTAAAAAAAGCATATATAAATATACTAAACAATTTAAATTCAAATATGATTGTCACTAACAATTTTCTAGTTGTTCAAAAAAAATATTAATACATTGTGGTATGTTATATGCGACGAAATGTCTTGTGTATCATTTTCCTTACTAAACATGTAACGACCTCGCCTCCCAGTAACTCCCAATTAAGGGATACCAAAAGGTCAGAGTCGTTATCTCAATTAACATGATCAATGGTTCGACAAATAATCAATAATAATTATTAAATTCTACCAAGACTATACTGAAAAGCTGGAAAAAAATAAAACTTTGCATACCTTTTAAAAACTTGTATATCCAACTTCTATCACATATGGAATCTATTCTAACTAATCATCCTTGCACTTTATTTCTTATTTTCACAATATGCCACTTTACTGTTTGTCCTTTTCAATGTTGTACCTAAAACGCTGACAAACAAAATGTCAGTCAGCACAAATGAATATGCCGATATTTGGGGGAAACAATAATCGTGCAATTAACTATAACAACATATTGCAAGCAATTATAATTTAGCAAGAAAACTTTACATTTTAAACATAATTACTCAATCCATACATACCCTAGCCTCTGTGTTGTCCCTGCAGTGGACCTGGATGCTACCTTCCCTATGGTAGATCCCCATTAAACCCCTCATGATCCTACCTAACAGGTGAATCAATTTCTAGGGTTGAGTCGCATGACACTACCCATAGGTAGCCCACTCCTTAACTCATGGTGTGTTAAAGAGTCACATGGCACTACACATGGGTAGCCCAATTTCTAACTTATGACAACCTGATGTCCTACTTAACAAGTAGGCCCTGTACTAGGTTACCCTTTTCATCATTAGCAAAGCCACATAGGAGGACCAAGATCTGAGCCAGTCATGTATATATATTTTTTGTGATAATCCTAGTCACTTTATAGTTGCATGAAATAAAAGTCATCCAAGTAGTTATTTTCAGGCAGCCAATAAAACATCTAGGAATCATCGTGAAACTAAAGCGATTAACCATAAGCATAACCACATAAATGATCCAGAGTAACTTGATGTCCAAGCAAGAATATTCAAGAACAATCAATCATGCAATCAACAATATCCTGAAATTAATGCATAACATCCAAGTGTCATTGTTTTATTCAAAACATTCTCAAGATCGACTTGGATTCCACCTTAGGATTTCTAGGCCAACTTTAGGGTTTTACTAGGGTTTTAGCCTCCATTATGCATCTATCACTTTTAATGCTCTTTTGGTCCACAAACCATAATTTCAACATCATAAGCATACTTGAATGTCGATTAAGTCTAATATATCTCTTTTACACTAAAACTACCATCTTTATCCTTTTAAGTTATGACATGATCATTAAGGCCAATTATCATCTTTGTTTTCTTATGGATTAACAACTCATAATTCATTATGGTCTAATGCACATATGAACCCTATTTATCACTAATTCCACTTTTATACACCAGAAACCCTAATTACAAAATTAAGGGTGTTTATCTACAATTAGAATCTTTTATACTCAAATTAGCTTAGAATCATGGATTTGCACCATTAAAACCATTAAAATCCATATCAATATAATTTAGGGTTTCTAAGCCCATTAATGCATATTCATGCACATGGAACCCTAAATTAAATCAACTATGCATAAAGATCATCCTTTTGGATTTAATTTTCCATTTTTATTAACAATAGGTTAATATCAACTTTAAACATCCATATAACCCTTCCTAACTCATTAATCGTCAAAGATTAGGATCTTTCATTAATTAAACCATTAAAGATAGAATTTTTACATAACTTTTGAATTTCAATCATAATTAAGCTTCAAATATAATTTATTTGTGTTCCTCTCATTCTGAGGATCAATTTTCATATATTGACTTTATTCATCGGAGCTTCCTATCAAAAGTTATGATTTTTGCAAGAAAAGTCATTAACTTGAATTATCTGTTATTTTAGAAAAATGTCGATCGTTAGATTGATGATCCGCTGGACCGCGCTGGATCCAACGATCTGTGACCGCATGCCCCACCTGGGTTTGGAAAGAAATAAAAGGCAGAAATGCCCTTACCTGAACAACGGTGGCGGATGGGCATTTTGGTTATTCTCCCGGGGTTGTCTTCAACCTCTCCCTGCTCTACGCGCGAGCAGGTGGTCAACTTCATCGGTTGACTTGGTGATCTTGGGCCACTGCGAGCGAACTAAAGCTACCCATAACTTTGTCTTCCACCTACAAACTCAACCATTGATCCAATTTCTTTTTCTCATCATTCCTTCACCGCTAACAAGACAAGCTTCCCCCTATGCTACCTGCTCCTCGAAGAGGTCGTAGGTCAAGCTAGTTCTTCGAATTGAGGGCACTACGACGATCGTCGTTGTGCCGTGGTTATGAGAGGGTAGATTTTAGGTTTGCTTGTATTGCTGTGCACACTACCCTATATATAGGGTAGTTATCGAGTCCTCGGTGAACTGGGGACTTCCCCATTTCACAATGAAACCCCACCAACCTTAGGGTGGTTAGGTTCGGAACAAGCTCCTGAAGGAGATGGACTCCTTCACATCTCTGTAGATCACTTCCAACTCGTGAAAACTCTGATAAAAAATTGTAGCCTGGAATTTGTCATCCCAGATCCTTGTGAGACTAGGATTATTCCCAGGTCGTGGATCATAGATCCAACAATCATTGATGAGCACCCAAAAATGAAAAATCGGAATTTAATCCCTAGACAAATCGTGACACATGATTACTATGCAATTAATTTTCATACTTTAGGATAATTTGTAAATTTCATAACTTGGAAACCGTGCATTGTTTTCAACCAAATTTTAGGGAAATCTTTATATTTGTGTTATCTTCCTTTATTCCAATTTTGAGCCTTAAACTCGAAAGTAAGGATGTGTTTTCTTCATATGCAAGAAATTGTTTAATAAAACTTATTTTATTCATACTTTCTCTTTGTTTCTCTTTTTGTTTTCTTTATTTGAATTCCTTCTACCATTAGAAACCTTATGGATACTAAAATCCACCCATGATGACTAAATAATACATCTTTCCACTTATTTCCCATATTTTATCATTATCCCCAATATCCTTCTTAATAAAGAAATATTTAATTGATCTTTTCTCTTTCTTGTTGCATTATCTTTGCAACTTGAACTCCTTGGAACCCAAGAGGCATGAAATCCACCTTTGGATAATATTCCTTTGCCTTCTTGAGGTTTCTACATCTTTCTTTTCTCCATTTGTTAATTATGCATTTACTAATTGAATTTCCTTTTTCTTTTCCTTGTTATTGGGCCCAATAGCCAATAAAGCCCACTAAGAAACTAACAAGGCTATTATAAACGAAACTCATTCATTCCAAATCAAATCACACCATTATTTATTCATATATCTTTAATAGGAGAAATTACATTTCTCCCCAAAACAATATGAAAATTGGGGTTGTAGCATCCTTCCCCTCTTATAAGAATTTTGTCCTCAAAATTCCATCAAGCATACAAACAATTCAGGATAAGACTTTTCCATGTCCATCATCGACCCCTATGTGGCTTTACCCTATCCATGGCAATTCCAAAGAACCATTATCATCACATATTCCTTTCTCTAAATTCTTTCACCTTGGCATCTAGAATCCTCACAGGTGACTCAAGACATTTTAGCCTCCCTTGGGGCTTACTAGGTTCATTTCTCATCACATGACTCAGGTACCTCACACAGTGCTCTAAATTGGACACATGAAGCTCATCAGACATCACATTATCATGAGGGGTAAGGTCAAACATAAATAAATCCACCAATCCATCTCAAATGGACCCTTATATCGGGGACTCATTTTTCTCAGCTATAGCTCAGAGGGGTCAGATTTTTCATATCACATATTCTCCCATAGTGAATTGTATGTCAGTCTACTTTGCATCAGCTCACGACTCATGTCATCCCTAGGCTCTCTTTCATCCATCACACAATCAAAACAACTTTATCTGCACATACTATGGTCTTTTTATGACCTTCACGAGGTCCCCTCACCAACATCATCTTAATGAAGTGGTGACCGACACAGCCTCCCTTACAAAGCTTCATTATATCATGATACTAGCTATAGTGGCTAACATCACAACTTTCATAGGACAAGAACTGTCTCCATGTATCACCCTGAATGAGCACAACGCTCCCTTCAGACCCTTTAGTCTGGATCATACTAACCATTAGTTAGGGGTGATAAGTTGTATTATCATTGAGTTCTTCATGTACCTACTTCCACTGCATGGAAGTGAACCTTAAGATAACACTCAAGGACCTTTGAACTCGCATTATGGTGTAGTTGAACCATCTCTCTCTCATGTAGTTCAACTGGATCTGTCCCTTGACATTACTCCCTCTTTCTCTTAGATTATGTCATCTAGATAAAGCGATCTTACCATAACCCATATTGTATCTTGACCTTCCTCGGTCCAGGGGAGACTCACCACAACATCCATATTGATGAACTCCCATTCCCTCTCGGGGACTCTTTATCATCTATATCAACTCACTGGGTTACTGGTGTTCGTCCTTCACCTCCTGGCATGCATGGCGACAAGCCACATGAAACTTCCTCTTAGGTATCCAAAGTACTACTGCCACTTACTATCTTAGTAGTACCACAATTTATGATGAACTTAAAATCATGATCTTCTATATGTCATGATTCCTCAAGATTGATTCCTCAAAAACCCTAAACAATTCTAGTCGGGGTTTCACCACCTTCTTTTCTAGAGAAGTGCATCTGAGGTTCTACAATCATCCTTTTACTGCATCAAGGCCTAGGTTGGCTAACCAAACAGCCACTAATTTGATCAACAGATCTCAGTACATCTGAGTGTTAGCCAAACATATCTCCATGTATTCCACTTATCATCTCATCTCGGACTCTAAGCCTATCTTCATCAAGGGAACTCAGAGCTCATTCTCTTGGTTATCGAACTCTACCTTGTATAATTCATAAGTTCCACATAACTCATGGTAAAAACATCCTCATAAGATGACTACCTTAGTTCTCTTGGTGTTTCTAAACCATCCACATATCGTACACTCCACAAGGCTACGTTATTACCTCTATCCTCATACCTCATAGCAACATTTCTAATCACATCATATTTATCCCTGGTGTATGATATGCGTACTGTCCTATATCTCACTCCCATAACAAGAGAAAATAAGCATTTGGCGGCCGTCCAAACACAATGTTCTTCCTGTTCCAAGATTAGAGATGGTACATCCCACATTTCCAGTACACCTTCAATCTAGGTTGAAACATGTAACACATGTCTCTACATCATGATCATCTCGATATCAAAGTTACTTCCATGAAAAACGGATCTCGAACCCACTCAGGTCATCACACCATCCTTGGTCATCTCCTCTAGGTCTGTAGGGTGCCGACACTTTTGGGGTCATCCCTCTTCCCTTATGCATCCAGAGAGTGCCCTCCTCTTCTGCTCTTTGGGTCCCATGAGTTTATGAAGGTGATCAATCTCCTAACCCATGGCCCTCAGACAATGATAGCTATTACCTCCCGACCCTAGGGAATCAGGAAACTCCTACTTCCATCGGTCTTATTCCCACATGACCCCAGGATAGACTCCGGATTCTAACATAGTACGTATCCAACTTGAAACCTTACCCAAGTCTCCATCATCTCTCTCTGCATTCACGGGCTGACTTTCATCCTTTCATAGGGGTCATGGCAACTTGCCTACCTTGGTCAGGCCCCATACCGATTACCTCCATGGTAACACATCCACATGCACTTAGATATGGTTATCTATGAGTCTATAGGTTCATTCTCTTACTATGTACTCTCCATTTAGCTTCTCAAGATTCTATGAGACCTCTTTAGGTTACCTCAACCAAATAAAAGTTGATCCATACCCTACAGAAGGGTCCTCTCCCAGGATGGGAGGAAACTACATCTTGATAGCAAAGGTCACAAACATCCTTATGTCCAGGGTTTACCTTCACATGAGCATGCTTAGTCCTAGAAAGCTACTAAGTCTCGTAGCTAACCAAAGACCACCTACTAAACTATGCTAGGTCTCCCTGATTAGTCATACTTGTTCTCATTCCTTGACTTTGGACCAACATCATATGTCACCAACCTAAATGTGAGAAGTTCATCAAACATACACCTTAATCCAAGGGGTTTTGATCAGCCTCAGACACGGGTCCAGAGAGTGGAGACATGTCTAAGTCATCGAACTTTTATAATATATAATACCTGAATGTTTGAGACACCTGCAACTAGCATAGGGTCGAAGTAGTTCGAGGTTGAACACAGGGATAGGAAGAACGATGCTTTGGAACTTGAGTTTCACTTGTCTAGGCACATCAAACAGGTAAAAGGATAGGGTTGGTTGTAACAAGAAAGTACCACAAAGAAATCAAACTAAAAGGCTATCTCCAATTGGAGTTACTAGAAAGATTATTATTTTAGGGTTTAGAAATTTTTATAGGGGCTTTGTATATTAGAAGCTAAGAGAGTAACACTTACATCAAGGTAGGGCACGAAGGAGGAAAATTTAGGCATAACAAGCAACATCGGAAAACATCTTACATTCTCTTCTCTCAAAGAGGATGCCTCTAACCATGTACCAACTCCCTCTCTCAAGGGTGGTGGTCATAGATTAAAGTGGTAAGGTAAATCGAAGCAACACTGATCCTGGGTACTCTTGTACGCCCGGATCAGACCAAACTCTAGAGTTGCGACAACCCCCTCTCAAGGGTGTCAAAACGGGAAACACAATTTGATAGCTAGTCAAAACGTGATCCAAAAGAAGAGACTAGAGTTCAGATGCTATAAAGAAATCATCCAACAAAAAGGAGCCATACACAGAATGATATGAGATAAACTTCATATATTCCAATAAGCTTAAAGAGAGTAAAAGGTTAAGTTACATTGCATAGGGAAATGAAAGTAAAATGCAGTAAAAAAGGGGGGAAGGTAAGTATCGGTTTCCTTGATTTAGGAGGTCGATATACAGCAGCGAACCCATGAGGTTCCCCTAACCCGATTCTTGACCGTGTCATGTTCTGAGCTGTGATGGATAGGGCGTATCGGGAAAGACTCCCTGCCTGATACGACCATGTCGGATTGCCATCCCTGTCGGGTGACACGCCTTGATGGTTGGTCTGTATCGGGTTTAGTATCGTGTCGGGTTAGGAAACACTTAGGCTCTCGGGTTCCTTGTATCGGGTGTAGAGGGGTGAGCCGTCTTGGGTTGAGGCTCATCTAGGAACCTGACACATTAGGATAGCCTTCTCGGTCATCTCATGCTATTGCAGCTACCAATATAGGTTCTAAGTGAACTCCTCCCACCCCTCTCGGGTTGGGAGTGTGCTCACCTAGTATCGCTCGGCACGCCTGGGAACTGCACGCACTAGCTCCACTTTCAAATTTAGTGCTCATAGGGTTCCGACCTATCCCATCGAAGTCATGTAGCTACTATTTATAGGCAGCGACTGGTAGGGGTTGCGGTCCTGGTTGGGCCATGTGTCCTCTGTCTGCTTCACCCACCTAGCTTTGAGGAGAGGGTTGATATGTCCATTACCCGACACGGGTTGGCGGGGACCATCGTGTGCCGGGTTGCAAGTGAGTCACGATAGGTCGTGTCGGGTAAAGGCTCTTTCAGGTTAACACATCGAAGGGTGGCCTTGTCGCTCGATAGACTCTGTCAGGCTGACGGATCGTGGCGGGCAAGACTCCCTATCAGGTAAGTAGCATGTCGCTCATCAGAACTCCTCTTTGCACGATGCACCCGTGTTGGGTAGCCACCGTATTGGGCAGCGACCACGACGGGTAAGGGGGGGTGTTGCACACCATAAGAAGGACCAGAGCAGTTTGCTTATTGTAGATGGGACGGGATGGGCCCATTAGCATTCTTTGAGTGGAAAACAAAGGAAACTCTACAAAAGAAAGGAAATGTTGTTAGGAGCATTGATGAATGCATATTCATCATGAAATTCAATTATCACTTCAGGACCAATTCAACTCTATACATACTTTTCACTCAATATGAATCATAATGTGCAAAACTATTTAGTTGATTCGATTATCAAGGTTTTAACTAAATATTGTTCATTTGATGCAGGTTTTGACAAAGCTTAACAAGTAGGTAGGGTCCGCCTTCATCTCTGGCTCTGATCAAGAAATCTAACCAAGAAATTCCATCCATTCGGTCCCAAGACCATTTGGGTCCATGCGGTCCCAAGACCGTATGGGTCCATGTGGTCCCAAGACCATTTGGGTCCATGCAGTCCCAACACCATTTGGGTCCATGCGGTCCCAAGACCGTTTGAGTTCATACAGTTTCGAGACCGTTTGAGCAGCAGAGACCGTTTGAAGGAATCACTCAACCGCAAGGGATCGAGCAGTGCATGAACTCAAAGATCGCGAAGCAGAGTCCTGACCACGGCCGTGGTGGTCCAAAACGGCCGTGGTTTTCCGCTATCACCACGACCGTGTGACGTGGCCACGACCATGGCAGACCTGAGCCCTCACTCGCCATGACTGTGGTCAGCAAGCCACGACCGTGGTTAACGAGCCACGACAGTGGCATCTTTCCTGCATCAACCCGCTCTCTTTTACCACGCCTGTGTGCGGCAGCACGACCGTGTGGCTACTACCTCACCACAACCGTGGTACTACGCCACGACCGTGGCATGATTTCATCAGGGCCCATTTTCTCACCCACCGTGCCCGTGCGAGGCAGCATGGCCATGGAGTAGCAGCTCCACCATGACCGTGGTGCCCAACCACAACCGTGGTGCCCAACCACGACCGTGGTGCCCAACCACGACCGTGGCGTGTCGTCTTCAACCTCCGACCAGCACCTATTTGCAGCTCCTATACGAGATCGATTGGAGGTGTTTCGCTTACCAAATAAGGTCGCCATGAGGCCGCCACACCTACAGAAGAAGGCCAGAGATCGTTTGATAGTTCAGAGAGCCGCTAAATCAATTTACCAAGCAAACCCTCTACTGCTCATTTGCGCAGCATAGAGCGAAGCAGAACTGATTAGCTCGATGTCGATCCGAGATCGTTTGGGAGCGTTGACCGAAGCAACGACCATTTGCTTACAAACAATTTCCAAACAGTTTGATATCAAACGGTTTACAGACTGTTTAGGCATCTACTCCCAAGACCGTTTGTCAAAGTCAAAGATGAAGACCATTTGGTGATTAAACAGTTTGCAAACCGTTCACTGCTGCCAATCAGTGAAGACAGTTTGATCTCTGCACATGAAACCATTTTCTCTCAAACGGTCTCCAGACCGTTTTCTCTCAAACGGTCTCCAGACCGTTTGGAGAAGATATTTCCAGGACCATTTGGTCTATTTCTACAGACCGTTTGGGGGTGTTTTAAATGAAACTGTTTGATCTCTTCTTACCCAAGACCGTTTGGGGTCAGTCCTGTGCCTATAAATAGGACCCCAAAGGTCCTCATTGGGACATCGGATCCGGACGCCACCAGGCTGCCCGAACACAGTTCTGATCTGAATCCAGTCTAATTTACGCCAGTTCCATTTCACTTACTTCCCGTGTTGCAACCAAGGAGGCTGAGGAGAGAAGGAAGATGGAGTGAGGGAGACTGTCCAGTCTATCTTGGCAACTCCCGTTCGCGTCCAGATCTGCTCCGACATGACGTAGGAGACCGTATCTTCTTCACCGAGATGTGACTACCTTCTGCACCGAGTTCATGGTGGATTTCTCTCTCTTTCTCATTCTTCTTGTTTCTCGCATCATGAGCGAGTAGTACCTTTTTGCTGGGGTGCAGGGACTAGCCCCGCTGCCCATGCAAACCATGTTCTTTTGTTAAAATTTCCATGGCAATGTATATAACTCTTCATCTCGTGGTTAACTGTTATGCTTGTAGTTTGATTAATTGCTTGCTTTCATCTCTATTCTACCTATATTGCGAGAACATCTATATGTAGGATAGAATGTCGTTTAACAAGTTGACTCCTTGACGAGAACTTCTGAAAGGATTCCTTGATGTCGTAAGTGTTTGATCCGCGAGGGGACGAGCCATCTAGCCTTCAGTGATGCTTCTGTGTGCCTAACGCCTTTACAGGGGTTCACAACCTTAGTTGGATTTTGTATCTTCTTGTTAATCGTCGATGTTTGCTTGTATATTAATTATCTGCTCGCTTATCGATTAATGCGGTTGACTCCCAAACTAGAAATAGAATGGGATTTCTTCAGAGCCGTAAGTAAGTGATCCGGATGGTGATGGGACATCTGATGCCTAAGGTGATTCTTACGCGAACCTAACGCCCTCACGGGGGGTTCTGCAACAGCTCTATTTGGATTAATATATCTTGCCTGGTTTATTTGCGATTGAATGTGTTTGTGCATGTAGCGGTGGTGAAACCTGGTACCATCCCAGCGATTCCATATCATTGATCTAAACCCAACTATAATTCAGCCTTTACTTTCTTGAAATTAGTTTAAGTAACCTCAAATCAACCAATCGTTCTAAATATTAGTTTTACTTGTGCTAGATTCGACTGACAAGGATTCTTAAAAAGGTTGTCCTTTGGGTTCGATCCTTAACTATACTGTGATAAGACTCGTCCGCTTGTGGGTGGTATTATTGCACTTTGGTTTTGGTAAAAGCTCGGGGATTTCAACCCCGAGTGAGTTTGTCAGTGCATTAAAAAATATCACGTCAAATTCTGGCGCCATTGCCGGGGACAACAGAATCATTCAGTCAAATCTAGTTCTTTTAAGACTAATCTAGGATTTTGCTTTTTCTTTTGAAACAATTGATCATCTACTTGAATTTGACTCTATTTTATGTGGATCTCATTTTCAAAATCTTTCTATTTTCAGGTACAACCCAAGGCATAGTGTATGCACCGTTCGGACGGCCCCGGACTCACAGCGAGCTTTGATCCCGAGATAGACAGAACTTTCCATCGTCAGATCAGAGAAAATCAAGCAAGGATGGCTCAAGAAGAAGAGGTAGCCCGAAGGGTGGCTCAAGCCATCAATGCATAAAGAGAGAGACTCATGCAAGAAGCCAAGGCTGCGGTTCAGTAGGAAATCCTAGCAGCACAAGCAGCTGAATTACAAAAGGATCTTAGAGAGTTCTCAATCCCGAAACTGTGAATGTTCATCATCCAGTACAGCCCCCTCCCATCAATGCTGCCTATTTCGAAATAAGGGCACCTTGGATCACATTACTTCAAAACAACCCTTTCTATGGCAAACAAGCAGAGGACAGTCAAGAACATCTTCTGAGATTCATCGATCTATGTGCTATGACAAAGCAAAATGGAGTCACTGATGATGCCATTCGACTCCGTCTTTTCAAGTATTCCCTTGCTGATAGAGCCATAAGTTGGTACAATTCATTGCAAAGTGAAATACCCATCACCACCTGGGAACAACTCCAAAATGTGTTTCTGGAAAAATTCTATCCTCCATCTCTCACATATGAAATTAGAGGCCGGATAACAAATTTCACTCAAGTCCCTGGAGAAACTCTTGCTGAAGCTTGGGATAGATACAAAGAGCTTCTACGCAAATGTCCACACCATGGAATTCCAAAGAATCAACTCATTGAGATATTCTATAGGGGTGTGGACGATGATATTAAGAGATTTCTAGATTCCTCATCTAGAGGAAACTTCATGCGTCAAAGTTATGACAGCGCATGGAGAGTCGTCACCCTGGGAGCAGAAAATCAAGCCAATTGGGGTAGATCTGTAGGTAAAGGAGTCTTGAAAGTAGCTATGGCCGAAGCTATTCCTGAGTACAAGTCTATCGCTGAAGCCTTGAAAGTCTTAGTTGCCAAGCAAGACCATATTGAATCATCCTTAGCTGCTATTGGAAGAGCACGTTCACCCACTCGACAACCGGAATAGGTCAAGTCCACTTCCCTGTTCTGTGAAGCATGTAAGAGCACCGATCATTCCACTTTATCATGCAATGTTCTCTATGGCGTTGTGCTGAGCAATGTATGTGGACAAGGAGATAATGGTCAGATGGAAAAGCTATCGGCCATTGAAAAGATGTTGCAAACTCAGCAAACCATGATAGCTAACCAACAAGCTCAACAAAAGGCTATTGAATCTCAATTATCTCAACTTGCAGCTAGCATAAAGCCACCTGCTGGAGTCTTTGCTGGCCAACCCGAGAACAATCCTAAGCATCATGAACAGTTGAAGGCAGGCACCACCAGGTCAGGAAAAGATTATTCGGATCCCCCAGTAGAGACACCAGTGGTTATTACAGACAAAGATGAACCTATGATCGTCCAAAACTCAACAACACTAGAGTCTCAATCAAAAGAAGATAAGACAGATAAGGGAAGTCTTGAGAAATCTACTGATGAAGAAACTGAAACACCAGAACCTGATATTCATGTATATAAGCCTCGTATACCCTTCCCAGCCTTTCTAAGGCAAACCAAGCTTGATACTAGATTCAATAAGTTTAAAGAATCTATGAAGAAACTTCATGTGGATATACCCTTTTTGGATGCTCTGGCTGAGATACCAGCCTGGACTAAGTACCTAAAGTCACTACTCACCAGGAAGTATATAACTGAAGAATATGAGACCATAAAACTGGCTACAACCGCATCGGATATCATATTGAGCAAGATGCCAAAGAAACAAAAAGACCCAGGATCCTTTGGAATTTCATGTCACATTGGCGACTCATCATGCAAGAAAGGATTGGCAGATCTCGGCACAAGCATCTCTATTATGCCACTTAGCCTAGGCAAAAGACTAGGGTTTGTAGAATTTCTTCCTACTGGTATGACTATACATCTTGCAGACAATTCGATAAAACGTCCGTTAGGAATTCTCGAAGATGTCCCGGTCAAGGTAGGCAAAGACACATATGTTCCATGTGACTTTGTCATTATGGATATAAAGGAAGACACTAGATATCCTCTCATCTTTGGTCGTCCATTCCTCGCCACTACAAGAGCCTTGATTGATGTTGAAGTTGGTACCTTACTACTCAGATTAGGCAAGGAAACTCTCGAATTTAAAGTTTTTGAAAGTATGAGAAGACCAAGTATGCAGGAAGAAGTCTATTTGATTGACTGCATTGAACAAATGTCACTACTGACTCAAGAGCATCATGAATCAAATGATCCCTTGGAAATTGCTCTAACAAACCCATCAGTGGATGAACCAATCGACGAACAAGTAAAGGATTGCATCAAATCCCTCGACTCTGCTAAAGAAGATGTTGGAGCCAATAATGAAGAACTCAAGGCTATGGAAACTATAGAAGAAACAAGCGAAAAACCAGAGGCTCCCAAAATGAAGCCTCTGCCTGAAGGATTGAAGTATGTGTTTTTAGACGATCTTAAGGTTTGTCCAGTTATTATAAATTTCGATCTAACAGCTGAACAAGAAGAGAAACTCCTGAAAGAATTAAGGGAAAGAAAGATAGCCATCAGTTATAAAATGAGTGACCTCACTGGGGCCCGTCAAGCGCTGTGTATGCACACGATTCCTATGATGGAAGATCACAAGCCTACTATTGAGCAACAATGGAAGTTGAATCCAAATATGAAGGAAGTGGTCCGTCGCGAGGTCATTAAACTGCTCACAGCTGGAATAATCTATCCGATATCAGATTCGCCATGGGTGAGCCCAGTGCATGTAGTCCCAAAGAAAGGTGGAACAACTTTTATAGGGAATAAAAATAATGAACTCATCCCCACTCGAACAGTCACCGGGTGGAGGATGTGCATAGATTATAGAAAATTAAACAAGGCAACTCGAAAAGATCATTTTCTAATGCCTTTCCTTGATCAAGTCCTAGAAAGGTTGGCTCACCAAGAATATTTTTGTTATCTTGACGGTTACTTTGGATTCTACCAGATACCCATACATCCAGACGACCAAGAGAAAACAACCTTTACCTTCCCATTCGGAACATACGCATTTAAAAGAATGCCGTTTGGCCTCTGCAATGCACCTGCAACTTTCCAACGTTGCATGGCTGTAATATTTGCTAGTCTCACCGAAACCATTATGGAGGTTTTTATGGATGATTTTTCTATATATGGAGATTCATTTGATTCATGTCTAAAGCACCTCTCCCTGGTCCTCAAACGTTGTGAAGAAGCGCATCTTGTGCTAAATTTGGAAAATTGTCATTTTATGGTAAAAGAAAGCATTGTCATGGGCCATAGGGTCAGCAATAGAGGAATTGAAGTCGATAAAGCCAAGATTGAAGTGATTTCTAAACTGGTTATCCCCACAAATGTCAAAGAGGTTCGTGCTTTCCTTGGCCATGCTGGATTCTATAGAAGATTCATAAAGGATTTTTCCAAGATAACGAAGCCAATGACAAACCTATTAATAAAGGATATTGATTTCAATTTCAATGAAGAATGTGTCAAAAACTTCAACACACTGAAGCAGGCCCTTACAACCACCCCCATCATTAGAGCTCCCGACTGGGACTATCCTTTTGAAATTATGTGCGATGCCAGTGATTATGCTGTGGGCGCTGTTTTAGGGCAATATATAGTGAAGAAACACTATGTGATCTATTATGCATCGAAAACTCTCGATGAATCCTGGAGGAATTATGCTACTACCGAGAAAGAACTTCTAGCAGTCGTGTATGCCTTTGACAAGTTCAGATCCTACCTAATTGGTTCGAAGGTTATTGTCTACACAGACCACACTACCATTCGTTACCTTCTGGCAAAGAAAGATGTGAAACCCAAGTTAATTAGATGGATCCTTCTATTACAGGAATTTGATTTAGAGATAAGAGATAAAAAAGGTACAAAGAATGTTGTAGCAGACCACCTCAGTCGCATCCACACTCAGGATACTGAGAAGATTCTGATTAACGATTCTCTGCCGGATGATCAACTAATGAAAGTCTCAGAAGTTATACCGTGGTACTCGGATTTTGTGAACTACCTTGTTGCTGGGGTTATCCATCCCCAATGCACAGGGAATGCACTAAAGAAGTTCATGCATGATGTGAAGCAATATCACTGGGATGAACCATATCTTTTTAAACTATGTGTTGATGGTCTGTATAGACGATGTATCACCGAAGAAGAAGCTCAATTTATTTTGGAACAATGTCACTCAGGACCTGTGGGAGGACATATGGGCTCTAAAAAGACTGCTTTAAAGGTTTTGCAATGTGGATTCTTCTGGCCAACCATATCCAAAGACTCTTACGATTTTGTCCTATCATGTGACAAATGTCAAAGAACATGTAATATAACAAAGAGAGATGAGATGCCACTGAATCTATGGCAAGAAGTAGAGATATTCGATGTTTGGGGGGTGGACTACATGGGTCCATTCCCATCTTCTCATGGATTTTCATACATCCTAGTGGTGGTGGACTACGTCTCAAAATGGGTTGAAGCTATACCAACCGTCACTAGTGATTCCAAACCCATCATCAAATTATTCAAAGATATTATCTTCCCACATTTTGGAGTGCCACGAACCGTGATATCTGACGGAGGTTCCCACTTCCTTGAAAGAAGCTTTGAGGCTTTATTGAGAAAATACGGTGTAACACACAAGGTAGCCTCACCTTACCATCCACAAACAAGTGGACAGGTAGAGGTTTCTAACCGTCAGCTAAAGACTATTCTGGAAAAAACTGTAGGACGCAATCGAAAGGATTGGGCAATGAAAATCAATGATGCCTTATGGGCCTATCGAACTGCTTATAAAACACCCATTGGGACTACACCTTTTCAATTAATATATGGAAAAGCTTGCCACCTGCCAGTCGAACTGGAACACAAGGCATGGTGGGAAATTAAACAATTGAACTTTGATATGAAAGAAGCAGGCCAAGCCAGGATTCTGCAACTCCAAGAGCTGGATAAACTCAGGATGACAGCTTATGAGAATGCACGAATCTACAAAGAACGTACAAAACTTTGGCATGATGGACATCTGAAAAGAAAAGACATACAAGTGGGATACCAAGTTCTGGTATTCAACTCAAGATTGAAGTTATTCCCAGGAAAACTCCGCTCACATTGGTCTGGACCATACATCGTCAAGAGCATCTCTCCACATGGTGCCTTCTCATTATGGAGTGAAAAGTCAGGTGAATTTGTAACAAATGGTCACCGCTTAAAGAGATATTTCACCTCAACTGACATAGGCACTAAAACAACACTGGAACTCACCAATCCAAAGGATCTACCGTGAAGCTGAAGGATACAGTCGAGCCATCGACATAAAACAAAGGCGCTTGTCGGGAGGCAACCCGATCAATAAATTTATTTTACTTTGGTTTTCAAAACAGAATATTTCTTCAATTTTGTTTTTACATTCTAGTCAATTTTTCATTAAATAAAATTCACATCGCAAGATGCTATTTTAAGATCTAATTACCCTTCACCTTTGAGATTTTCAGATAAGAGGATGCGCGCTGATCGGAACGCAACCACACCTGGTGGTCAATCTGGAATGATTTTTCCCTCCATCTTGGATTTAGAGTTTGCTCGGGACGAGCAAATCTCTAAGTTCGGGGTGGAGGGTGGGTGGTACGTACCTCACTTTCCACCTACACCCATCTATTTCATACTTAAGTTTTCACTATCACATTCTTGATAAAAAATTCAAAATTTTCAAAATTCTTTAATGTTTTTCAAAGAAATTGAACAGATACGTGATGAATTTTTGACGCTTCCTTTTTCATTAAAAGTCACTCTCTAACTTGCTATGCATTTTCAATCATTATATCCTCCCTAATCATAGTAAATCCTCAAAAGGACCACTTTTTGAAACAAGCCTTCTGATTGAAATCATCTTGTGTAGCTCACGATTCCTAACATCATGACACTAATGCAAAAATGACAAGTGTCTGTCGAACTGATTGGGATCAAATACGTCGTTCTTCCTAACTGACTAGTGGAACAATAACATGGAATCTCCACTGGATCCTCATCAAGTCACTATTTGAGTAGAGTATGATAAAGAGAACGACCCGGTGCACTGAATTGTAAATCAAGTTGCATTCTGACCTGAACTCTCTTCTACACTTCTTCTATCATCTTCGTACCCCTCCATCCATAAAAAAGAAACAAAATAGCCGAATATGGTGCCAAACCCTAAGTTCGGGGTGGCACGCCACTTCCCTTTTTATCCGCTTCTTCCATACCCCTCGCAAATAAATAGGGGCGTACTACCAAAAATGCAATCTCGAGTCGAATAGAGGAGAGATTTGCAAACAAAAGATGCCAAAGTGCACACAAAAAGAAATGCAATCTCGAGTCGAATAGAGGAGAGATTCGCACAAAAAAATGCAATAAATGAAATTTCATAGCAAATAAAAATCTCGAGTCGAATAGAGGAGAGATTTACTTCTTCCTTCCATACCACCTTTCACTCCATTTTCTACCTAATGGCATAATGCATGCCCCCACTATCATGAAAAACACCAGTGTCATATCGGATGCACACTTGTTGTTCTGCGGGAATCTATGGACTCTTACAAAGCTCTTTGACATGCTTGTTGTTGGAAAAAGTGAGGAGGAAGTGATATTGGAAAATGAACTCGGGAATGAAGATATGGTAAGATGTGTTTAGTGGTCTCAGGAGGTTGAGATACTGAGTCATATTGAGTAGAAAGAAAACATTCGTGATGTGAAGATGAAGCAATCACATGAATTGAAAGTATTCATTTGGCGACTGTTTCAAATTTTGTGTTACTCGAGGACGAGCAACGTTTAAGTTCGGGGTGTTTTGATGAATGCATATTCATCATGAAATTCAATTATCACTTCGGGACCAATTCAACTCTATACATACTTTTTCACTCAATATGAATCATAATGTGCAAAACTACTTAGTTGATTCGATTATCAAGGTTTTAACTAAATATTGTTCATTTGATGCAAGTTTTGACAAAGCTTAACAAGCAGGCAGGGTCCGCCTTCATCTCTGGCTCTGGTCAAGAAATCTAACCAAGAAATTCCATCCATTCGGTCCCAAGACTGTTTGGGTCCATGTGGTCCCAAGACCATTTGGGTCCATGCGGTCCCAAGACTGTTTGAGTTCATATGGTTTAGAGACCGTTTGAGCAGCAGAGACCGTTTGAAGGAATCACTCAACCGTAAGGGATCGAGCAGTGCATGAACTCAAAGATCGTGAAGCAGAGTCCTGACCACGGCCGTGGTGGTCCAAAATGGTCGTGGCTTTCCGCTATCACCACGACCATGTGACGTGGCCACCACCATGGCAGACCTGAGCCCTCACTCGCCACGACCGTGGTCAACAAGCCACGACCGTGGTCAACGAGCCACGACCATGGCATCTTTCCTACATCAACCCGCTCTCTTTTACCACGCCCGTGTGCGGTAGCACGGCCGTGTGGCTACTACCTCACCACGACCGTGGTACTATGCCACGGCCGTGGCACGATTTCATCAGGGCCCGTTTTCTCTCCCACCATGCACGTGCGAGGTGGCATGGCCGTGGAGCAACAGCTCCACCATGACCGTGGTGCCCAACCACGACCGTGGCGTGTCGTCTTCAACCTCCGACCAGCACCTATTTGCAGCTCCTGTAAGAGATCGATTGGAGGTGTTTCTCTTACCAAATAAGGTCGCCATTAGGCCGCCACACCTACAGAAGAAGGCCGGAGATCATTTGATAGTTCAGAGAGCCGCTAAATCAATTTACCAAACAAACCATCTACTGCTCGTTTGCGGAGCATAGAGCGAAGAAGAACTGATTAGCTCGATGTCGATCCGAGATCGTTTGGGAGCGTTGACTGAAGCAATGACCATTTGCTTACAAACAATTTCCAAACCGTTTGATATCAAACAGTTTACAGACCGTTTAGGCATCTGCTCCCAAGACCGTTTGCCAAAGTCAAAGATGAAAAATGTTTGGTGATTAAACGGTTTGCAAACTGTTCACTACTGCCAATCAGTGAAGACCGTTTCATCTCTGCACATGAAACCGTTTGCTCTCAAACGGTCTCCAGACTGTTTGCTCTCAAACAGTCTCCAGACCGTTTGGAGAAGATATTTCCAGGACTGTTTGGTCTATTTCTACAGACCGTTTGGGGATGTTTTAAACGAAACTGTTTGATCTCTTCTTACCCAAGACCGTTTGGGGTCAATCCTGTGCCTATAAATAGGACCCCAAAGGTCCTCACTGGGACATCAGATCCAGACGCCGCCAGGCTTCCCGAACACAGTTCCGATCCAAATCCAGTCCAGTTTATGCCAGTTCCATTTCACCTACTGCCTGTGATGCAACCAAGGAGGCTGAGGAGAGAAGGAAGACGAAGTGAGGGAGATTGTCCGGTCTGTCTTGGCAACTCCCGTTCGCATCCAGATCTGCTCCGACACGACGTAGGAGACCATATCTTCTTCACCGAGCTGCGACTACCTTCTGCACTGAGTTCATGGGTGATTTCTCTCTCTTTCTCATTCTTCTTGTTTCTCGCATCATGAGCGAGTAGTACCTTTTTGCTGGGGTGCGGGGACTAGCCCCGCTGCCCATGCAAACCATGTTCTTTTGTTAAACTTTCCATGTCAATGTATATAAATCTTCATCTCGTGGTTAACCGTTATGCTTGTAGTTTGATTAATTGCTTGCTTTCATCTCTGTTCTACCTATATTGCGAGAACATCTATATGTAGGATAGAATGTCATTTAACAAGTTGACTCCTTGATGAGAACTTCTGAAAGGATTCCTTGAGTTTGTAAGTGTTTGATCCACGAGGGGACGAACCATCTGGCCTTCGGTGATGCTTCTGTGTGCCTAACGCCTTTGCAGGGGGTTCACAACCTTAGTTGGATTTTGTATCTTCTTGTTAATCGTCGATGTTTGCTCGTATATTAATTACCTGCTCGCTTATCGATTAATGCGGTTGACTCCCAAGCTAGAAATAGAATGGGATTTCTTCAAGGCCGTAAGTAAGTGATCTGGATGGTGACAGTACATCTGATTCCTAAGGTGATGCTTATGCGAACCTAACGCCCTCACGGGGGGTTCTGTAGCAGCTCTATTTGGATTAATATATCTTGCCTGGTTTGGTTGCGATTGAATGTGTTTGCACGTGTAGCGATGGTGAAACCCGGTACCATCCCAGCGATTCCATATCATTGATCTAAACCCAACTATAATTCAACCTTTACTTTCTTGCAATTAGTTTAAGTAACCTCAAATCAACCAATTGTTCTAAATATTAGTTTTACTTGAGCTAGATTTGACTGAAAAGGATTCTTAAAAAGGTTGTCCTTTGGGTTCGATCCTTAACTATACTATGATAAGACTCGTCCTCTTGCGGGTGGTATTATTGTACTTTGGTTTTGGTAAAAGCTCGGGGATTTCAACCCCGAGTGAGTTTGTCAGTATGTTCAAAAGTATCACGTCAAGCATAGTGTGGGTTATTTCTATACAAATAATAAGATAAAATAGAGAGGAAGGAAGTTTAGGAGGCATGTTTGATAGCAAAATATAGGTTTTAACAACCATAAAATGGGTGTTATCAATTCCCCCAAACTTAGCATTTTGATTGTCCTCAATCAACCTGTACTTATTTTAAAACTGTGTTTGTGATACTTCTTCATAAGTAGACATAGTCTTCAGACAAAGGGGTTTAAGTGAGTTTCTGAGATGTCCTTGAGGAAAATTATGTCTAACTATGAACAACGGACTTTATTTTCCGTACCTTATTTAAGCAAAAAATTTCTCTTCAGCTTCAACGAGACTTTAGTGCATGGTTTCAAAGTTAGCTTTCACACCAAATAGCTTTGGGAGTAGGAAGTTGGATTTTTGGGTAGGCTTAAGGATTTTTGGGTTTTTATTTCTTCCCATCAGTCCATCCAGGTATGGGTTTGTTAACAGGCATGTGGTCCCTACATTCCAAGCCAGTTGGCTTTAGAGCAGGGATTTCACATCCTACGTACCACTGCCCCAGATCTACCATGCCTAAAGATGGGTACTTTTGGAAAGGCAAGTGTGTGTGTTTTTTCTGGCACAACTCTCATGCTTTTATTCACTCTCATAAGGCTTTTCTCTCTTTTCGGGATTTTTGGTGGGTAGGGGAAAAGATGAGTTTGTTGTTTGGGTAGCTTTTTCCTTCACATGCACATCTCTTAGCTATTGTGAGATTATTTTTTGACATTGGCGTAGAAAAGTTGTAGTCCTTGTCATTTGAGACTGTGTTTTCAAAAGGAACATAACAAAAGCGTGCACTGCCTTAGACACTGAGAAGACAAACTGGAAGAAGTCATATCAGATTTTTACTATAAAGTGTATTTGTACAATTGTTGAGAGGCAAGCAGTTGTATATGTGCTATTTTGTATCAAACATGTATGTATATGTACACATGGTGAGATAAGGAAAAGAATAAAAGAAAAAGGGAAAAACATTTAGTACCTCCCTCATTGATATATAGTATCCCCCCGCAAATTTACCCCACACTCTGTCCCAAAGTTGTGAGATAGATAAGGTAGGGTAGTAATAAGTCAGTGAGGGTTTAGCTGGTGTGCGCGCCTTCGTCTAATAGAAGCTCCATCACATACTCTCCTCATTTTCTATGATTGTCGATGTGGTGGAGCTTGACAGGTGTTTGCTGTAGCACCACCAATCTAGATATCCATTCTAGCATTTAGATGTCGTAGTCATTTGATTGTGGAGCTTGTTTTGGACTGTTGTGGCAGAATTGAAGCTCATGCCACTTGGTCTCCGAGTTCTCTAGGAATGGATGGATCAACTTTGCCACCTCGATGTAATATTTCCTTGCTAATTGCTCAAGGGGTGTCAACGGGGTTGATGTACACTACACCGGGTGGTCTTTGTTGGTGTCAGAGTTGTTGTAGAAGATTGCTGCTCACGCGCAAGTGTACATCATCAGGAGCGTCCAATGGTTGTAATGTAGTATTGGGAAGAAGATGATGCACGACATGCTGCTTTGTATCTGGTCCAGAAATAGCTGCTTCGCTCCTAATTCGTCATCCAGGCAGATATCGTTGAACACCATCAGATGGGCGATGTAGGCATGTTCTAACTTCTTATATAGAATCTGGATGTAGGCTGATGCTACCGACAATGGTAGACATCCTCCTACCTTTACTATGTCCCAAAGATCATTGAGAGGGACTACGACATTGTCTATCTCATAAATGACGTCTGTGGGTATAGAATTAGCTAGCTTGAGGAGGATTTCATTGACCTGTTCTTAAGATAGTGAAGCACATGTGGAACGGTCAAAATCGCTGATCAAAGTTTCTAAAACATTAGGTGAAACGGAGCCTTCGTTGGCGAGTATTTCTCGCAAAACTTCAATCTGATTGCCTATCCCGTAGACATCTGTGGTTATCTGTACTTCCTCTCTTGAGGGGATGCCACACCGAGAAGATTCAGACTCTGCATCTATATCCAGTAGCTCCTCTGGAAGATCTGCATCTCGAAAGTAGTGCATGTCCTTGATTAGAAGCAGCGCGTACGTGCTTCTTAGTTGGTAGAAATTTTGCCCCTGGAGCTGTCTTATGTATCCGAATATATTCAGCAGCTTCATTGCATGTAGGATGATGAAGGTGCTATTTCTGCTTCCCGACTCCTCTTGGAATGGGAAGTCTGAGATTGAGAAGAAGTTCCAAACACCGCTATGGCGTCAGACTCCTTGTTTGATTATTCGATGAAGACGCAGTGGGAGGAATCTGAGGCATTTGTCTTCGGGGCGTACGAAACTTTGTCTTGTGTGTGGGACCTCCACATTGCAGTAGCAGAGGAGGGAGACATCGTGGTTGCGGAGGTCCGCCACATAGAGGAACCAGTTCTTTCTGTGCTTGTAAGGGGCCAACACCAGGTTTGGACTGTGCTCTTCAATGTGCTGGAGCATATCTGCCACCTACTTTGTGTTGTATGCCCCTGCCATTATTCTATTTGCCAAGGCCGGGGTGGCATTGTAGACAAATTGCCGGCCTGACCTAATGGTGATGTTTTCAATCATCGCGCCCTCCAGGACCCTAAAGAGCACCTTCTCCACGATGGCTGGTGAGCGGAACATGCTTATTAACACTCTTTGTTGTACAAAGAAGTAATTGTCACTCCATATGACAGCTTCTCCATCTACCTACGGCCTTAGGACCATGTTTAGTAGCTTCTGGTCCCAGATCATCAGGTAGCTGATTACTCTCCTATCGAAATCAGCCATCTTGAAAGAAGGGATCTCCGATGGCGCAGAGAATGCATCTTTCGTCGAAGTCTTTTCTCGGGGGGGGGGGGGGGGTTGTTGCTGATGGAGAAGTATATATCCCCCCCTTCTCCCTCTGATTCTTCTGATGAACCCTCATCTAGCCTGATAGATATGTCTTCGTCTTTTGGGTGGTCTAGGAAGGGTATGGGAGTAGCAGTGTTGACACTGCAGGCACTCTCTTGTCCCGCTGGAGCCCCATCGGCAGTTTTATCCGTCACTTCTTCCTCGGGTGTTGTGGAGGGCCCACTGGAGGAGGAAGAAGACGACGATCCAGAGGTTGGCACCAAAGATGTAGGTTGAGAGCCAAAGCCTGGAGGAGAAGGGGATCTCCTGGGACGTCTTGAGCGGGGATGGTCATCCCTCTGATTTAACCTTTCTTCAATTGCGTTGAGGCGTTGGAGTGCCACCTGCATTGTATTGTTCAACACTTCTAGCTGAGCAGGCAGGCTAACCAGGGTTGGTAGTTGGTGCTCCTATTCATTCAGCCTCTTCTGGAAAACATTGAACATGCAGGTTAGGAAAGCAAATGTGGTTGTGTGATTACTAGTTACCTCCCACAAGTTGTCGAACTAGAGGCCAAACATCTTCCCTAGCAATGAAGGGGTTGCAGTTGGTCATCTTGTCATTTGTGTACCACTCCTCATGTGAGAAGATCGACCCGAAGAGTGTGTATCTTCGATCAGAGATGAGTTCATCTGAACCTTCCGTTAGGGCGTGGCTTAAGGGTGAGGCATTGGCACCCTTACGATTGCTTCTGCCTCATTGGTTTGGGGTGGTGGAGAAGGGTGTGGAGTGGGCGGAAGCTGATTTACCATCTGACTCTCAGCGTCCTCCTCCACAGCAATTATTGGTGTCACAAGCAGCGGCATCGGTGCTGGCTACACAGCCCTGAGCTCCACCTCCAGGAGCTCAGTGAACGCGTCATCATTGTTGTGGGGCACATTTCGCTATGCCACTGCTTCTGCCCTCATAGGTGTGGCTGAAGCTTCAGGAGCTGCAGTTGTCTCTTCTGCGGCAGTGTCCTCTGGGGCTATCATCATTATTTCTGCCCTGGTGGTGTCGAAGACTCTGACAATCATTGTTTTTTCCTCAGTAGCCATGGCAGTTGTTGTTGTGGTGGCCGCGACTGGTTTAGGAGCAGCAATAGTGGCTTCGGGGGTGGCTACTGTTAGTTTTTTGGTGGCGGTGGACGGCTCAGTGGGGGCAGCGATCACTGACGATTTGTCCTGCCAAGCGTCAAGAGGTATTGGCCTTCTTACAGCGGCCACCCTTTCTTTTACCCTTGTGGTGGCGGCGTAAGCGGCTTCGACTATCACAACTTCAATTTCCACTGTGGTGAAGACCAACTTCTCTATGTCGTAGTTGGCATAGAGTGGGGGGGTAGGAGGGTGTCCATCCTTACAAACTTGTAGAAATAGCAGTGGCCCTCCTTCTTGATGATGTTCACCCTTATTAGGAACTTGATGTCAATCTTGTCATCACCTCTCATCCTCGATAGGCTATGCGGCTCCTTTGGGTATCCTAACCCTACCGCGATCAGATTTACAAGCCCTCCCATATTGTAGTCCTTGGTGGCATCCTTCACTAGATGTAGCCTGTTGAGCAGGAATGGCCCCAAGTTGATCGTGCGCCCCTCCATCATATAAAGCTCTTAAGTGTACTAGTTGCTTGTTTCGTACTTACTGAAGACCAGGCTCGCCACGATCTTGTACACTATTCTCCATAAGTAGGAGTGCACCGCCGCCACCTTGCTCCCCGACTTAAATGAAGACTCCCCAGTTAGCTTCCTCCAGAGTGCCAGTGGGTTGAACCTTTCGCCTTCAGTGATTCTAACCCCGTTGTTTAAAAGCTCCCTTTAAGCTTCATTGGAGGAGAAGATCTCATTGAGCAATCTCTCGGAGATATCATGATCTTCATTATAAAGGTGCCCCTTCAATCTGTCTAGTCTGCTGAATCTTTTGGCTTCTTCTAGTGTATTCTTGACCCGATGGAGGGATGACATGAACTCCCTCGTGAGTTCGGTGTATGAAGCGATGTAGCTGAAGCATAGCTTCCTTAGCCCAGTAGCTCTTAGGACATTCTCGAGCCTGTCGAAAATGCCTATTTGATGGAAGGATAACTAGTGGAAGAAGCGGGTTGGCTGGTAGACTTTGGCTGCCAACTCTGCATACTTCCGCCTATGTTCTTCGTCTCTTGGCGTGAACCGGCCTGGCGAATGATCCAAAGGCTCTGGTCTAGCTGCTGCGGTTGAGGTCGTTGATGGGGATGGTGGTTCTCCTACTCTGGGCCGCTTTTTGGCCTCATACGGCCCCACTATATCGGGGTTTGGGCGCTTCTTCCTGGTTGTGGTTGCTTCGGTTGCGGCCTCAGGATTGATCCTATGACCATGTTTGTGACTTGGATGACAGTTGGCTTGATGCGGGCCATTTCTGTAATGTTTAAACAAGAATGGGGTAAGAAATAAATTTACCACATGGGTCACCTTGCCTGATATCGGGCGGCAGAAAAAGACGTGTCACCCGATGCAAGATAGGTGACACTCGAAAAACTAATATTAGGTAAGGGTTTATATGCGCGATATGAGAATACCCCATACAAACAAGTTGGTATCGGGTGGATGGATACACATCTTGTCACCCGACATGAGGTCTGGATGATAGGGCAGGTTGATATCAGGTTTCTTTAATAAAACAAGCCCTACCCGATATGCATCATTGCCTGATAGGCTATCTTGTTGGGCAACAACCTGTGTCGCCTGATACGAGCCGAACCTTTCGTAAAACAAACCGGGCGATAAGGGTTTCTTGTCATAAAAACATGAATCCTTCTCGACATGGGTGCTCAAGGTCGTGTCACTTGGGCATCAATATCGCGTGACACACATGTCGCACGATAGAGGAAAAAGACTGATACGTTAATCAAAGTGGCAAAGAAAACCTATCGCGTGATAGACAAAGCACGACACGAGGCGAAGGTCCTACCCGACATGGGTTTTGTGCGAAAAGCGTATCGCGTGATACGACCTGGCCGATATGGTTGGCATGACACGAACGTTTGAACCACATGATAGTGTGTATCGAGTTTATCCTATATCGAGAGGGAGATGGTCGATATGCAACACGGGTATCGGGAAGAGGATGGCCGACATGAGAGCTGGAGTAAGCACAAGGATGCACAATATAGGAGTAGGTGAAAAGTAAATTTTGTGCCTGACATGGTTAAACAGAAGTTACTATATATAGCCGTGGCGAGTGGGGTAAAACGGGTAAAACTGGGACACATTTTGTGTGATAAGGCACATCGTTTTCCGTAACACGGTAAGATCAGTCTAATCCATCGTGTTGGGAAGCGATTTTCCTTCCCAGGCACGCTTAGCGCATGTCGTGCAGAATCTTTGTGCCGGCCGACACACACTTCCTTTCTGCTCTTTTTTGCCTGATAATGGAGTCACGTTGTGTTGCGCGATATGCGTCGCCCGATACTCATGCCTGATACGACCCTAATTCCCCTTACCCATGGTGTCAGGTAAGGGTAGAGGTTTAGTCTGATACGAGAGAACTAGTTGGGCAATACAACATTCATAAAGCACGCCATTTAGAGCAAAAAAGGCACATTCAGCATACACACCTGATATGCAACAACAACAAAAGCTAAGGCTAAAGCAAAACAAAGATAGGAAAACAAAGAAATCAGAAAGCACGTGGTGGGTAAAATATCATTGGCACAAGAGTAAACTTTCAGCCTCAGATGGTGTTACTCACCAAGCTAAATAAAACTAAGTCGGTGGCCTACAAAACAAGTGAGTTTGTGTCTGTGGCGCATACACTGACTCGGGCCTTATTCGTATTTTTTTTCTACAGGAAAGGAAATAACTTCCTATGCTAGAAAAGTAAAGATTCGGGCTGCCTCCTGAAGAGCACTGTGGTTTGTGTCATCAGCTCGATAGCTTCAAATCCTTCTACTCTGCCTCGGCAGTTGTAGCTTCATCGTCTTGTAGGGGCATCTCTGATCATCAGACAAATGCTTCGTCTTCATAAAACCTTTTGACTCTATGCCCGTTCACTGGAAAAACTTTCGACAAATCTTCTTTGTCATAGAGCTCCATCATTCTGGTTGGATAGATCTTTGTGACGATGAAAGGCCCAGACCATCGGGTTTGCGGCTTTCCTGGAAAGAGCCAGATAGAAGATTTAAATAATAAAACCTTGTCACCTTCGTTGATGTCCTTCTTCTTCAGGTGGGCGTCATGCCAGATCTTGGTTCTTAGCTTGTAAATCATTGCATTTTCATAGGCATGGAGTCTCAATTCTTCAAGCTCTTGAAGTTGAAGAAATATTTTCTTTCCAGCTAGTGTTGGGTCCATGTTGAGCCATTTGATTTCCCAGAATGCTTTGTGCTCCATCTCCAAAGGTAGGTGGCATGCTTTCCCATAAATCAAGCGGTAGGGTGTGGTACCCAACGACATCTTAAAAGTTGTTCTGTATGCCCAAAGAGTGTAATCTAGTTTAGCCGACCAGTCCTTGCGGGACTTGTCAACTGTCTTTTCTAAAATCTGCTTGATTTTCCGATTAGAGACTCGACCTATCCATATGTCTACGGGTGGTATGGCGCTGTGACATTGTGACATACACCATACTTCCGCAAGAGAGACTTAAACTGTTTCTCAGCAAAGTGAAACCACCATCACTAATGATGGTTCTCGGCACCCCAAATCTTGGAAGATAATCTTAGTAAAGATCTTTATTACTGCTTTAGCATCGCACGTAATGGCAGGCACTGCTTCAACCCACTTAGAGACGTAATCAACAGTAACCAGGATATATTTAAAACCATAGGAAGAAGGGAAGGATCCCATATAATCTATACCCCAAACATCGAAGATCTCCACCTCGATCCAATCCAAAAGTGGCATCTCATTTTGGCGAGAGATTTTTCTAGTTTGTTGACATTCATTATAGGACTTCACATAAGCGTGCACATCCTTGAACAGAGTTGGCCAGTAAAAAAATGACTAGAGGATCTTAGCAGCAGTCCTCTCACCTCCCAGGTGTCCTCCATAGGGAGAGGAGTGACACTCAAATAAAATTTTGGGGGCTCCATCCTCAAGTATACATCTTCTATATAACCCATCGGCGCAACGCCTAAACAACAAAGGATTGTCCCAGTAGCAATTCTTTAAATCAAAGAAGAATTTCTTCTTCTGATTATAAGACATGTCCGGGGGAAGCTGTTTACAAGCTAGGTAGTTGTAGAAATCTACATACCACGGCCCCTCTGGGTTGGTTTTCTGGGCAACATATGTGGATTCATCGAGATAACTTTCATTGATGGGCAGTGGGTGGTGATCTTCCACCCAAATCCTCGAGAGGTGGTCAGCGACCACATTTTCTGAACCCTTCTTATCTTTTATCTCGTGATCAAATTCCTGTAACAACAACGCCCAGCGTAGTAGCCTGGGCTTAGTGTCCTTTTTCTGCATCAGGTACTTGATAGCCCCATGGTCAGTATGTACTATTACCTTGGAACCCACAAGGTAGGACCTAAACTTGTTGAAAGCATACACAATAGCCAACATCTCCTTTTCAATAGTCGTGTAATTCAATTGATCTTCGTCCAAGGTATTACTTGCATAGAAAATGACGTGGTGCTTCTTATCCTTCTTTTGGACTAGAACAACACCAATGGCGAAGTCACTGGCATAGCACATAAGCTCAAATTGAAGATTCCAGTCGGGGGACTGGAGAATAGGTGCAAATACTAAGGCGTATTTCAGCTTGGAGAACGCTTCCATGCATTCATCTGTGAAGTCTAACTTCACATCTTTGACCAAGAGGTTGGAAAGAGGTTTTTCTATCCTCGAGAAATCTTTAATAAATCGCTGATAATAGCTGGTGTGACCCAAGAAACTTCAAATAACTGTAACTGAAGTGGGCAGAGGGAACTTAGCAATCGCCTTGACCTTAGATGGATCAAACTTAATACCCCTGTTGGACACCTTGTGTCCCAAAACTATGCCCTCTCGAACCATGAAATGACATTTCTCCCAATTTAGATTTAGGATTTTCTCTTCACACCTTCTCATCATAAGTGACTGGTTGTTCAGGCAGTCATCAAAAGAGCTGCCAGACACGCTGAAATCGTCCATAAACACTTCCATTTTGTCTTTGAGGACATCAACAAAAATTGCATCCATACACCTTTGGAAGGTAGCAGGTGCATTACAAAGCCTAAGGGGCATCCTCCTGAAGGCAAAAGTTCCATATATGCAAGTGAAGGTGGTCTTCTCTTGGTCATCAGGGTGAATGGGGATCTAATAGAAACCTGAGTATCCATCCAACCAACAGAAGTAGGAATGATGGGCCAGGCACTCCAACATCTGATCAATGAACGGAAGCGGGAAATGGTCCTTGCGGGTGGCAGCATTGAGCTTACGATAGTCGATACACCTCTACCAGCCGGTAACCATCTTGGTGGCGATCTCAACTCCATCATCTCCCTTGACCAACAACATAGATAAAACCAACATCCAGAAATCTTTACCACTTCCCTACTAACAACTTCCCGAAGCTTTTCATTTAACTTTCTTTGTGGTTGGGCATACGGCTTAGAGTCTTCCTCCAAATGGATCCTGTGCATGCACACAGAGGGACTTATACCCCTCATGTCTCTGATTGAGTACCCCAAGGCTTTCCTCCTCAGCCTTAACTCTTCGAGCAACTGATCTTTTTGACTATCAGTCAACTCTGAGTTGATTATTACCAGATTCATCCTAGCTTCATCCAAAAAATGGTATTCCAGGCCTCTTGGTAAAACATTCAGTTCTGGCGGGACTTCTTTTTCTTGTTCACAGGCTGGGTCTTTTTGGAGAGCAGCATACATGACTGTCTCCACAGGGTCATCATCTTCGAAACAACCTTCCACATGTAGAAGAGCTAGCAAATCTTTGACCTCCGGGTCTTCGACCTCTTGTGTTTCTCTAGATAAGGCACGCATAAGCGGGTATACCATGGCCTTCTCCTTCTGTATTTCATCGCATAACTGCTGGTAGCTTTCAATGAAATAAGAAGATTCAAAGAATGCGGGGGCCTTCATACAATCTCGGATGTTGAAGTTGATGTTGTCTCTTCCAACCTGGATTGTAATCATACCTTCCTCCATGTCGATGAGGGCCCAGCCGGTAGCTAGGAAAGGTCACTCAAAGATGATGGGGCAGCTGGGGTCTTCTACAGTGTCAGTCAGAACTATATCACAAGGAATAAAGAAACTCCCTACTCGGATAGACACATCCTCAACAACTCCGACCGTCCTGGTAAAGGTATGATCGGCTAGCTGGATTCTCATATTGGTGCTCACCATGTCGGTGAGACCAATCCTTTTAGCAAGAGACAGAGGCATTAGACTGATTCTCGCCCCCATGTCGGCCAGACCTTTTTGGGTTACATCATCTCCAACTGAAAGGGGATCAAAAAGGCCCCAGGATCTCTCTTCTTGGATGGCATAGTTGCAGTGATGAAGGAACTGGACATCTGTGCCAGTTTCACTGTCTCTACATCCTCACCTTTCTTCTTCCTAGATATTAGATCCTTCAAAAACTTGGCGTAGGTTGGAATCTCTTCGACGACGTCCAGAAAAGGGATGTCAAGGTGCAGTTTCTTTATTGCAGCCAGAAATTTCTCATATCTCTTCTTCAGTTGGGCTTTAACCAGCTTATGGGGGAAAGGTACGTGGGGTGCGTACTTGTCTGGACGCTCTTCAAAGGAGGCATCATTGACCTTATCTTTAGTTACTTTCTCTGACTTTAGCGAAACTTCTTCCTCTTTCTCTAGGTTGACTTCTTCGGCAGGATCTGTTGGTGACGTTACCAACTTCTCAACGGCTGGCGAAATTATCATTCCTGACCTCAAAATGGTCATTTTTGCAGTCTCCCCTCTTGGATTGGTTTTAGTGTTAGAGGGGAAACGTCCTACCTGATGGTTGATAGTTTAGGCAAGACTTTCCAGTTGTTGATCGATATATTTATTATGTTGCTAGATCTCTCCAATCTGGGATGAAAAGCCTCCCATCTACTGTTACATCAGCTTCAACATCACCATACTGTCCACTAAACTTTTGTGCATCTTCTCATTTAGTTCATTTTGCCTTTTTGCAAAAGACATCAACTCCGTCATCATAGACAGTCTATGTTGCTGATTTGGCTGGAAAGTCCGTTGCTGCGGGAACCCCATCTGGCATTGTTGATTTGACGGTCCTCCAGAGGGTTTTCCACCCACCAGTTGGTGGGAGTTCTCAGCAGCACTAGTATTCCCATAAGATAAACTAGGATGGTCATGTCTTCGGTATTGGACGTAACTCACATTCTATGTACTGATTTCATCAAAATCTTCTTGGGGTGTCGTGTGTGGGCAGAAGTCAGATAGGTGGTTTAGCTCTCCACAAGTGACATAGCTTTTTACGACTTCCTGTCGAACCTTCCCTTTGTATCCTTGCTCCTTGAGGGTCTGGACATCTGTCACTATCTCATCAAGCTTTGCCACGAGGGCCTCCATAGCCTTAGATTCACTTGGAGTGGTGTGGTTAGTCGACTCCCAGTCGTAATCGCCATCTTGTTGATTCGTGGCCATGTTTTCAATGATTTCCCTATCCCTTTGAGCACTGAGTCCCAAGAAGTCACTGCCAGCTGCAACGTTCAAGGACTTCCTCTCTACGGGACACATCCCATTGTAAAATGTGGTGATTAGCTTGGGTTCAAAAAAACCATGATGAGGGCATTCACGCTGATAGCTCATAAATCTCTCCCAAGTTTCATGAAGATTTTCCAATGACTTATGAGAATACCTCGTAATCTTGTTCTGGCATTTAATTGTCCTCTTAATAGGAAAGAACTTGGAAATAAAAGAATTAGCAAGATGCTCCCATTCGGGGAGGCTTCAATCTTGAAGACTGGTGTACCATTCCAGTGCCTTATGCCTTAGAGAGAATGAGAAGCACTGGATGTAGATATGCATCAACAGGACTATGTTGATCTTGAAGGTGTTGCATGTCCTCTTGAATGTCATTAGATGGTTGTACGAGTTCTCGTCGGGGGTGTTCCTGCCAAACTTGTTGTGCTGGAGAAGCTAAAGGAAAGAAGGCTTCAACTCAAAGTTGGTGACATTGAGGGGTTGCATAACAACGAGATTCCTTTCCACATTTACCCATACTTGGAAAAATGAGCGCAGGGAGCGTACTTAGTCAGCCATTACTTGCTAAAGACAAGGATGACCTAGTGAAAGGAAGAAAAGTACTTGGAAAGGAAGGAAGATGTAAAAGGTATCAGTATGTTGTATACATATTATGTGTAGTAAATATTATGTGCAGTAGGTTTTTGTAGTGTTATATGCATATGTACAGGGTTATTGGCAAAGTGCAAGAAAAATTCAATTTCATAGAATGGTTTTCATTGCCTATCCCCAGCAATGGCGCCAAAAAGTTGACCAGCCTCAGACGTGGGTCCAGAGAGTGGAGACGTGTCTAAGTCATCAAACTTTTATAATTTATAATACCTGAATGTCTGAGACACCTACAACTAGCACAAGGTCGAAGTAGCTTGGGGTTGAACGCAGGGATAGGAAGAACGGTGCTTCAGAACTTGATTTTCACTTGTCTAAGCACATCAAACGGGTAAAAGGATAGGGTTGGTTGTAACAAGAAAGCACCACAAAGAAATCAAACTAAAAGGCTATCTCCAACTGGAGTTACTAGAAAGATTATGATTTTAGCGTTTAGCAATTTTTATAGGGGCTTTGTATATCAGAAGCTAAGAGAGTAACACTAACGTCAAGGTAGGGCACGAGGGAGGAAAACTTAGGCATAACAAGCAACATTGGAAAATGTCCTACATTCTCTTCTCTCAAAGAGGATGCCTCTAACCATGTACCAACTCCCTCTCTCAAGGGTGGTGGTCGTAGATTAAAGTGGTAAGGTAAACTGAAGCAGCCCTGACCCTGGTTACTCTCGTACGCCTGGATTAGACCAAATCTAGAGTTGCGGCAGCCCCCTCTCAAGGGTGTCAAAATGGGAAACACGATTCGATAGCTAGTCAAAACGTGATCCAAAAGAAGAGACTAGAGTTCAGATGCTATAAAGAAATCATCCAAAAAAAGGAGCCATACACAGAACGATATGAGATAAACTTCATAGATTCCAATAAGCTTAAAGAGAGTAAAAGGTTAAGTTATAATGCATAGGGAAATGAAAGTAAAATGCAGTAAAAAAGGGGGAAAGGTAAGTATCCTTGATTTAGGAGGTCGATATACAGCAGTAGACCCCTGAGGTTCCCCTAACCTGGTACCAGGCAAGAGCTATGACCGATACGCCCATGTTAGGTTCTTGTTTGTGTCGAGTTCTGAGCCATGACAGATAGGGCGTATCGGGAAAGACTCCCCGCCCGATACGGCCGTGTCGGGTTGCTAGCCCTATCGGGCGACACACCTTGATGGTTGGTCTGTATCGGGTTCAGTATCGTGTCGGGTTAGGAAACACTTAGGCTCTCGGGTTCCTCATATCGGGTGTAGAGGGGAAAGCCGTCTCGGGTTGAGGCCCATATAGGAACCTAATACATTAGGATAGCCTTCTCGGTCATCTTGTGCTGCTATAGCTACCGGGATGGGTTCTAAGTGAACTCCTCCCTCCCCTCTCGGGTTGGGAGTGTGCTCACCTAGTATCGCCCGGCATACCTGGGAACTCCACGCACTAACTCTACTTCCAAATTTAGCTCTCGTAGGGTTACGACCCATCCCATCAAAGTCCTGTAGCTGCTATTTATAGGCAGCAGCTGGTAGGGGTTGCAGTACTACTTGGGTCATGTGTCCTCTATCTGCTTCGCCCACCTGGCTTTGAGGAGAGGGCCGATACGTCCATTACCCAGTACGAGTTGGCAGGGACCATCGTGTTCCAGGTTGCAAGCGAGTCATGCTAGGTCGTGTCGGGTAAAGTCTCTATCAGGTTAACGCACCGAAGGGTGGCCTTGTCTCTCGATGGACTCCATCAAGCCGACGGATCATGGCGAGCAAAACTCCCTATCGGGTAAGTAGTGTGTCGCTCATCAGAACTCCTCTTTGCGCGATGCACCCGTGTCGGGTAGCCGTCGTATTGGGAAGCGACCATGATGGGTAAGGGGGGTGTCACGCACCACAAGAAGGGTCGGTGTAGCTTGCTTGTTGTAGATGGGCCGGGACGGGCCCATTAGCATTCTTTGAGTGAAAAAATGAAGGAAACTCTATAAAAGATAGGAAATGTTGTTAGGAGTGTAGTGTGGGTTATTTCTATACAAATAATAAGATAAATGGAGAGGAAGGTAGTTTAGGAGGCAGGTTTGATAGCAAAATATAGGTTTTAACAACCATAAAATGGGTGTTATCAGGTTTCCCATTCCTCTAAACATGAGGAGTGCCACGATCAATCTATGGAACCTCATGTCTCATCATGAGCATCTGGTGCACTTGGAACTACTACTTCCCCTCTTAAGTCTAGGGACCCTAGGTTCACCTTTCCCCAAAAGCTGTCCAACTGCATGCTCAACATCTAACAACGAACCAAACATGTATGAGGTATAACATGCACATACCATAATCATTCCACTTGAGTAACACCTCAGAGTTGAGTCCTCCTCAAGGACAACCAACTAGGTATAAGGCCTCACAACTTGTTACTAAGCCTCCTCAGGGTCTAAGGAACTCTTCTTCCTATCCTTAGAAGGTCAACACTTTTGTCCTCTACTCATAGGTACCAGCAGCTCCAACTTTCTTCTTAGGGTTTGTTCCTTTAAAGGCAACCCAGATACCATGTATGAGGCAACCCCAACCATCCACTTAGGTCACATCAAACCCAACTTCTCAGGGTTCCTCATATCCTGGAGTCTAAACTTCCAACCTTCTAGCTCGGGTCCTACTCTCTCTCTCTCTAGAGCTTAACCCTACAACAACCTTACTACTAGAGGTCCTCTCTCTAAGGTAGATCAAGCTCACAAGCGTACACCTACATGGGTGAAACCTATGTTTGCTCTAGATTATGTATAGCTCTTTATGCTCATCTCATAAGCTAACCATCATACTCTCCTAGCTAGGGTTTTAGCCTACTATCATCCCTACTGATGTACTTTGGGTGCAACTTTGCCATGCTCATATAAGCTCATAGGGTTTCTATATGGTCATCACTAACTGCATTAATGAAGGAGCTATCCTTCACTCTACCATGCACGACCCTTCCCAGGGTTGGGTCGTCAAAGGTACTAGGTCAACCAACCTCACATGGCTCATATTATCATGGACATCCAAACCAAAAGCATGTCCACCCACACACATGGTCTACCATGACATCTAACTCATCGTGTCATCCCTCTCTAAACCACTTAGGGTTAGGGTTAGCATCACCCTCAGAGGATGTACCAGGTCTCTACCTTTAATGGAGATCTCTGCCTCCAAAACCAACTCTCTACTCATCCTCCTGACCAGAGGGTCTAACCTCAGGTCTCTCATGACAACACATGTCATACGACCTAAGCATGCAACAATTCTTTATTTTACGCTTAAACTATCAAGCTTATGTCCATGACATCTTATTTACATGCTTTCTATTAATTTTGGTGGATGATTCCTTAACCTTATCATGCATATCCTATCCTCAAGAGGGTGAGGAAGAGAGAGAAAACCCTAAACTTTATAATCCTAATAGAATTAGGGTTGATAAGGGATGAAAATAGATGAGAGAGTCCTAAAGTTATCTTATTTTGAGTCAGATCCTAAGACATTGGCTAGGCAGTCACACAGATCCAGGAGTCCTCGTATTCTGACTAACGGTGTGGAGGAAAACATTGCCAGCCCCCGGACGTGATCCTTTTCTAGACACCTCTGTCTTTCAAAAAATCCTCTAATAACTCCCTCGGTTCTATGGAATTTGTAAAATTTAATAATTACTAAAGATTAAATGAGGAACCAATGCTCTGATACCAAATGTAACGACCCCACCTCCCATTAACCCCCAATTAAGGGAGACCAAAAGGTCAGAGCCGTTATCTCAATTAACAGGATCAATGGTTCAACAAAAAATATAATAATTACTAAATTCTACCAAGACTATACTGAATAGTTGGAAAAAAAAATAAAACTTTGCATACCTTTTAAAAACTTGGATATCTAACTTCTATCCACATATGGAATCTATTCCAACTAATCCTCCTTGCACTTTATTTCTTATTTTCACAATATGCCACTTTACTATTTGTCCTTTTCAATGTTGTACCTAAAACACCGACAAACAAAATGTCATTCAGCATAAATGAATATGCCGATACGTGGGGGAAAAATTAATCGTGCAATTAACTGTAACAACATATTGCAAGCAAATATAATTTACCAAGCAAACTTTACATTTTAAACATAACTGCTCAATCCATACTTACCCTAGCCTCTGCGTTGTCCCTGCAGTGGACATGGATGCTACCTTCCATATGGTAGATCCCCATTAAACCCCTCATGATCCTACCTAACAGGTGAATCAATTTCTAGGGTTGAGTCACATGGAACTACCCATAGGTAGCCCACTCCTTAACTCATGGTGTGCTAAAGAGTTGCATGGCACTACACGTGGGTAGCCCAATTCCTAACTCATGATAACCTGATGTCCTACTTAACAAGTAGGCCTTGTACTAGGTTACCCTTTTCATCATTAGCAAAGCCATAGAGGAGGATGTTGCGATGATTTTGAGTCGCATTTATAGACCTGTTTTATATGTGGTTTATGCTTTAATTAGTCATTTCTATGGTTAATATCGCATAATTCATCCATTTTGGTCTTTGCCATCATTTTATGTCAAATCCCCTTAGTTTCATCATTTTGAGCATTCATTATCACATTATTATTATTTGTGTGGATTTATTTGATCTTGTCTTTGAATTTCAGGAAAAACAAGTATTTGCTTCCGTCGATACCATCGACGGAAGTCGATACCATCGACGAGACCACAGGTTGCCAGCCGAAAGGAGCAGCAAAGAGTCGATACCATCGAAGCTGATGTCGATGGTATCGAGACACCTTCAGGTTGCTGGCGAAGAAGCAGTCGATAGTATCGACACCAAGTCGATACCATCGACACATGGAGGCTACAACATCGCAAAACGACAGAACCGACGCCAAAAAGGAAGTCGATACCATCGACCCGCGTCGATGGTATCGAGATGATGAAGGGCGCGATAAAGGAAGGATTTGCAGCCAGTCGCTACTGTAGTGGGTCGATACCATCGACTCGTGTCGATGGTATCGACGCCGTCAGATATGCGTTGGATTCAGATTGATTTCAATCGGACGGCTGGAGTTAATTAACGACCTAATTAGGGACTTATACCTAATGACGGCCGCCCAGACAGAAGAGGATCGGATTTTGGCTTTTGCACAAGTGCCGAGGAGCGAGAAAGGAGAACGGAGGCCAGAAGTTCATACCTGTCGATCCGGACGCTGCCGAAGACGGATTTCACCACCGAGAGGCGGGAAAGCACGTGTTCTACGCAAATGATCAATCGGTTCTTCTCCGTTCAGGGGTTTTCCCATTAAATTCACATTTTTCATATGATTTCCCCTATTTCTACCATGTACTTGTGTGAGATGAACATGCGGGGCTAATCCCCTCCATCTTTAGGACCGGGAGTAGCCCGGGAATGCATTGTATGACAGTTTTATATTAATAATTCATATTTTCTCTCTTAAATCCGTGGTATAGTTTCATTTTCTCCATATATTGTTATGCTTGATCACCATGATAATAACCTAATGCCCTTAATCACTTCAACAGAAGGATTAATGGTTGAAAAGAGACGAAACCTACATTAATTGATAAATCCCTTGACAAAGGTGGTGTAAAATTAATGGTGGAAACTGAGAGACCGTTCGTAATGCACTTAGTTTAGGGAATAGGTTACTACGACGGTGGAACCGACCTAAACCTAAGTAGTGAATTGCACCACGACAGTGGGTAATTCTGTTTTAGGCCACTACCCGGATAGAAAAAGAAGATTGAGGCATTATATAAAATCTAATACAATGAATACCCGCGGTGAAACTGCAATCCTAAAGATACCTTTTTGAATTGATTAAATTAACCTTTAATCGATTGTTTGCTTTGTTTCATTTTTATTTTCTTTTAATTTTGACAACAAACCCCAATTTGTTATTTGGCTTAGTTGATCGCAAATAGTTAGTAGGAGTCTCCGACAATTCTGAGTATCCCTGTGTTCGACTCGGGCCTCACAAGGCCTATACTACTCAACGCGTATACTTGCGTTTTTAGCGCGTAGTAAAATACACGTCAAGTTTTTGGCACCGTTGCCGGGGATACGGCGGAAGTGTTGGCACTTCGAGTGCTACGAGCGGCCACTCTAGGCCACAAATTTCTTTTTAATTTTCATTCAAATTCAAATATTTTTACATTGCGCTATAATTTTTTATACTCGTCTAAGCATAGTACTGAACTCGAATTTTCTTATTTCAGGTACTGTGCATGGTGCATACACGTAGTACGGACTACGCCAATTGCACACCCAAGGTTCCATTTCTGGGACCTGAGGACGAGGAGCATTCTGAGCACGAGTACCAAGAAGAGATAGATTCTGAATCTGAACCAGAAGAGATGTCTGAGCCACAAACCATATGGGAGAAGATCAAAGCTTCTTCCTCATCAGCTTCAAAGGGGCCTATAAAGAAGTAGGCGATCAACATACCGACATATAAGATCGATCCAGCGTTGATTAATTTGGTAAAATCAAATGCGTTTCATGGGCTGAAGAATGAGGATCCTGTTGCACACATCAACCAGTTCGTTGAAAACTGTGACATGGTAAAAATAGACAGGTTTCCACAAGATGCATTGTACCTCAAGTTGTTCCCGAGTTCCTTGGCGGGAGCAGCAAGAGAGTGGCTACATAATCTAGACGATGAGTTCATGGAATCTTGGGACCATATGGTGGAGGTCTTCTTTGAGAGGTTCTTCCCTCCCGAGAAGACTAACGACATGATCCGGAAGATTCACAATTTCACCCAACAGGCCGGTGAAACATATTCTGAGACCTGGGAGCGATTTCAGGTTATGTTGAGGAGATGTCCGCATCATGGGATGGACAAAGAGACACATGTGAAAATCTTCTATTTTGCTCTCTCCGAGCATGATAGGAGTAATCTGGATTCAGCCGGGTCGGGATTTTTTATGAACAATACTGACACTAGATGCTGGGAAATACTCAAGAACATGGCTAGAAAGCAGTCTTGGGGAGAAAGAGAGAGAGGCCCAGTTGAGCAAGCACGAGTCGCCAGTGAATCAAAGGCAATGAGAGAGCTGAATGAGAAGATGGATCTTCTCGCAAAGAAGTTACTGCAAAAAGAAAATGAGTCTGAGGATGAGGCTCAAGTCAAGTACATGAGACAACAACAAGGGTACAGGAACAATGACTACTCATGGAGAAAGGACAAAAAGTTCTCATGGAAGGATCCGAATAATTTTCTGCAGGATCCGGAAGCCAAGCCCGCGCCAGCTGCAGAGGACAAGAGCACGGAGTTGCTCAATCAGGTCATCAAGCAAAATCAAGAGTTAATGAACACATTCGGGCAGCAAATCAAGCAACAAGGAGAATACATGAATCAATTTGGGCAGACCTTGCAGAGCCATGGGGCTCAAATGAGGACCATAGAGACCTCCATGGCGCAGATGGCAGCTGAAATTGCTAGTTTGAAGAAACCAGCACATCCGGGTTTTCCGGGGAACACCAATGTTCCCGGGGGAAACCAGCAAGCCAAGGCAATTTTACTGAGAAGCGGCAAGAAGGTGCTGAATCCAAGAATGGATGAAACAAGCACACCGCAAGATAAAGTTGAAGGTGAAACCACTACGGAGCAGCCCACACCAGTCACAGGGCAAGTTGAAGAGATAGACGTGGATGGTATTGAAGAACAGGTTGCTGAGGGGGAACCGCAGAAAATGATGCCTTATGTGCCACCTCATCAAAGGGCACACGCCGTTCCGGTCCCTTATCCGAATAGTGCAAAGGCAAGGAAGGTAGACGCACAGTTCAAGAAATTCTTGGACAACTTTAGGAAGCTTTCGGTCAATATTCCATTATTGGAAGCTATTGAGCAAATCCCTTCATACGGGAAGTTTCTAAAAGATGTCATCACCAAGAAGAGGAAAATACCAGATACTGAGGTCGTTGTGCTAAAGGAGCAAGTGAGTGCCTTCATAATGGGCACTCTGCCGCCAAAGAGACAGGATCTCGGGTGTTTTAATATTTCTTGCTATATCGGGAAGTTTAAATTTGGAGAAGCATTGTGTGATTCAGGGGCAAGCATCAATTTGATGCCCCTTTCGACATTCAAAAAGCTGGGATTAAAGGAGTCACGGCTGAGAAATATGACTATCCAATTGGCCGAAAACTCTGTGGTGAAGCCTTATGGAATCTGTGAAGATGTCTTAGTAAAGGTGGATCGATTTGTCTTTCCGGCTGATTTTGTGGTTATGGAAATATAGGATGAGCATGGCAATGAGCTGTTACTTGGACGCCCATTCCAAGCTACAGCTGACATGATCTTAGAGATGGGGAGAGGTCGCTTGACCTTAGGCATAGCAGATGACTGCTTTGAGATGGTCATGCCCTCTAGCACTGTGTCTTCTAAAGCAAAAGAACAATGTAACATGGTGAAACATATGGATCACAACATCTCACTCTGCCTTGGAAAACCATTTCTAGACATGGATCATGTAATGAGCAAGATGGATAATGGAACCTTAGCTGTGGATATCATGGAGCAAACTAAGGTTGTTTCTTTGTGTAAAGCTATGGGATTTCCGAATGATGAGAATGAGGACATTCTGCCCTCTTGGGAGGATGATGCGATTGCTATTTCTGTTGTTGATGCATATCCAGAATTGCCGCTGGAGGCTTGTTTGTTGAATGTTACCTATGATTGGAGGCGGAGTAAATCACTCAAGGAGTGCGCTAAAATGCTTCAGATGCTTCCATGCTTCTATACGAGGCACTATGAAGATTTAGGTGCACTTCCCCCACCGCTGCATTCATCTCTTATCAGCCCGCCAGAGTTAGAATTGAAGCCGCTGCCCCCGCATCTCAAGTATGTCTTTCTAGCTGAGAAAGACAAGTTACCGGTGATCATATCTGCTTATTTGAGTGCGGACGAGGAGGAGCAATTGCTGATAGTGCTGAAAAACCACCGTGGAGCTTTTGGGTGGTCTGTTGCAGACATCAAGGGGATTTCCCCTACTCTTTGCCAGCACAAGATTCGGCTCGAAGAGGGAGCCAAGCCTGTTATTCAGCCTCAAAGACGTTTAAATCCGAGCATGATGGAGGTTGTGAAGAAGGAGGTCATCAAACTTCTTGCTGCAGGGATTATCTATGCCATATCAGACTCGACGTGGGTGAGTCCCACACAGGTAGTCCCTAAGAAGGGGGAATTACTGTCACTAAAAATTTGTTGAATGAACCTGTCACCACCCGATTGGTAACCGGGTGGAGAGTTTGTATTGACTACCGTCGTCTGAATGCTGCCACACTTAAGGATCATTTTCCTTTACCATTTATTGATCAAATTTTAGAACGTCTTGCCGGTCGGTCGCATTTTTGTTTTCTGGATGGGTATTCGGGGTATAACCAGATCTCGATTGATCCTTTGGATCAAGAGAAGTCTACGTTCACCTGTCCCTATGGGACTTTTGCTTACCGACAAATGTTGTTTGGTTTATGTAATGCACCGACGATGTTTCAACGCTGTATGCTCGCCATATTTTCTGACATGGTAGAGCGATGTCTTGAGGTTTTTATGGATGACTTCTCAGTTTATGGTACATCGTTTGATGAATGTCTCTATAACCTAGACAAAGTGTTGCAGCGTTGTGAGGACACACACTTGGTCCTTAACTGGGAGAAATGTCACATGATGGTGACAGAGGGAATAGTGCTTGGACACAAGGTGTCTAGCAAAGGTCTTGAGGTGGACCCGGTAAAAATTGAGGTGATTTCCAAGCTGCCCCCACCAAATTCTGTAAAAGGGGTGAGAAGCTTTCTGGGACACGCCGGGTTCTATCAGCGATTTATAAAGGATTTTTCTAAAATTGCAAAACCTTTATCCGAGATTTTGGAGAAAGATGCAGTTTTCAATTTCAATGATAAGTGTCTACATGCGTTCGATGTTTTGAAAGAAAAATTGATTTCTGCCCCGGTTGTTCAAATGCCGGATTGGACAAAACCTTTCGAATTGATGTGTGACGCTTCAGATTTTGCAGTAGGAGCCGTTTTGGGGCAACGGGTAGATAATAAGCCCGCTGTGATTTTCTATGCTTCAAAAACTCTGAATGATGCTCAAATGAATTATACAACTACTGAAAAAGAATTACTTTCCGTTGTGTTTGCTTTCGTAAAATTCTGGCAGTATTTAGTGGGATCTAAAGTAGTTGTATGGACTGACCATGCTGCAATAAAATACTTGATGGAGAAAAAAGATGCAAAGCCTAGACTCATTAGGTGGATTTTGCTCTTACAGGAATTTGACATTGAAATCAAGGATAAATCTGGGATTGAGAATGTAGTGGCTGATCATTTGTCTAGGTTAGAAAGGGTGGATGAAAAAGATTTACATATACCCATAACTGAGACGTTTCCGAATGAACAACTTTTGAAAATTAACTCTAAAGAGCCTTGGTTCGCTGAAATTGTAAATTATTTAGCTTGCGGGATCATCCCGGAAGATTGGTCATATCAGGAGAAAAAGAGATTCTTTCATTCCTTAAGATACTATTTTTGGGATGATCCAATTCTTTTGAAGCAATGCAGGGATGGTATCTTACGCAGGTGTGTGCCTGAAGTGGAGTACGAGAGTGTTCTCCATCATTGCCATGCATCACCTACGGGAGGACACCATGCCAGTTCGCGAACCGCAGCTAAGGTGTTGGAAAGCGGCCTTTATTGGCCAACTTTGTTTCGGGATGCCTACGATTTTGTGAGGCAATGTGATCCTTGTCAGCGAGCAGGTAATATATCGAAGCGACAGGAGATGCCCCTGAATGTATTTCAGGAAGTTGAGGTATTTGATTTGTGGGGCATAGACTTCATGGGACCCTTTGTGTCCTCGAACTCCAATTTGTATATCTTGCTAGCCGTTGACTATGTGTCGAAGTGGGTGGAAGCAATCCCCACAAGGACTAATGATTCTACTGTAGTGTGCAGGTTCGTGAAGGAAAATATTTTCTGCAGGTTTGGGATACCCCGAATGATAATAAGCGATGGGGGTACACACTTTCGGAATCAGAAGTTCGCGACATTACTGAAGAAATATGGGGTCAAGCACAACATTGGCACCCCATATCATCTGCAGACTCAAGGCCAAGTGGAGGTCTCAAACCGTGAAATCAAGAAGATTCTAGAGCGAACGGTGGCATCCACAAGGAAGAATTGGAGTGCCCTATTACCGGACGCACTGTGGGCATATAGAACGGCTTACAAAACACCTATAGGCACTACACCTTTTAGGTTGGCGTATGGTCGGGCTTGTCACCTTCCGGTGGAGTTGGAGCACAAGGCCCATTGGGCGCTTAGAAGGCTAAATTTGAGTTATGATGAAGCTGGGAGAAAGAGAATGTTCGAGTTGAACGAGCTGGATGAGTTACGGATGACGGCATATGAGAATGCCTGAATATACAAGGAGCGCACCAAACTGATCCACGATCGTCACATCGAGTTGCGCACGTTCAAGAAGGGAGATAGTGTCTTGCTGTTTAACTCCCGACTCAAGTTGCATCCCGGGAAGCTAAAATCCCGGTGGAGTGGGTCGTTCGTGGTGGAAGAGGTAAAACCACACGGCACGATTTTAGTGCGTGATGGTGATGCCACGTTCTTGGTGAATGGACAGAGATTAAAGCTGTATTTTGGTGAGAATTACAAGAGAAAAGTGAATGAGGTTAAACTCATTACACTTTCGAATGAATGAGATGCCCGGAAGCCATCTAGCCTAAGACGTTAAATAAGGGTGCTTGTTGGGAGGCAACCCAACCATCGGTACATTAGGATAGTTTAATTATAATCATAGGTTGCTTTATTTTCGTTCATTTTTTAGTGTAAAGAAGATACCTTGATCCATTTGTTCATTGTGCAGGCTGAGGCAGATTCGATACCATCAACACACTGGTCGATGGTATCGACATAGGTTCAGGTTGACAACTGCAGAGTTCGTTCTGTGTCGATACTATCGACGGTCTCGTCGATTGTATCGACACACCTACAGGTAGGTCGCCCAACAACAGTCGATAGTATCGACACAGGAGTCGATACCATCGAGATCTCTGGAGAAGTTCAGATCGATTTGTCTCAATCAACTCGATACCATCGACGGCCTTGTCGATGGTATCGACATGGTTCCAGGTTGAAATGAAAAAAAAGCGGTGTCGCAATGAAGCCAAGTCGATACTATCGACACCTGTCGATGGTATCGACCATCCATGTCACCGATCCGCGCAAAGAAATCGACGGCGATCGCGGCGTCCACGTCATCGATCCGGGTGCTGCATCGATACTATCGACTTGTGTCGATGGTATCGACAGGTCAGTGATCCGGGTTACAAGATCAAGCAATCGTCAGCCGTCGATACTCGCGAGGGGGGCGGATGGCATCGAGACGTGTTGATACCATCGACCCGCGTCGATGGTATCGACGGGTACACAGTGGCGTCGGCCAAGTCTATATAAGGAGAGTCATTATGTCATTTGACGTCACACCTTCAGAGTGATCTTCCTCCTTTGCGCGGAGCACTCCCCCGAGCCATCCAAGATCGAAGAGCAGCAACACCGAGCAAAGATCTTCACCGAGCGGAGAGTCAATTCTCCATCTTCCCCGAGCTCTTCTTCAACCCCTTTCTCGTCGCCAACATGGTGCATACAGCCGGAGCATCGTCCTCACACGAAACTCCGACGGAATTCGTACCACCACCAACAACATCGGTCGTTCGTCCCCGACTCATCCATCCTTCCCCAGAGGTTCGAAAGATCTACGAGGAGATAATGCGGAGGAAGATCGAGCCTACCCGGTATGTGGATCGGGAGATGGTCTGAGATCTGGGATTCGAGGCCAACTTGGCCTATGTTCTTAACGGACAGGCCCATCACACTAGAATTAGGCCTGGAGAACTGGAGTTTCACCAAGATGGCCAGCTGTTCTTTGGTGATTGGCCGACATTTAAAGAGTTGGTAGCCGAGTTCATGGCGTCGTTGGACGTCTGCATCTTTCCCAACGACATCAATGCTACCGACCGAGAGTGGATCCAGGGCCGGGTGTCTTTCCGGCTGTACAACCACGACAGTTCAACAAAATTTTCAACTGGAACCATTCCCAATACGACCACCGGAGGCCAGACCACCGCACCGATTATGACGTAATCTTCTCCAAGTTGGTGACGGTGCCACAAGGGAGGTCGGTTAGCTACCACAACGCTGCGGTAGCCGACTTCGAGCACCCCTTCGTCCGAGTCCTGCATCGGATGCTGAGTTCCACAGTTTTTGCGCGGGGTGATCTGGCCCTTAGTAAATTTCAAGGCTCCGATCTTTTCTTTCTATACAAACTTCTGAAGAGACAAGAATGCAATTGGGGTGCATTCTTTTTACAGCGTGTGATGGATGTGAAGAGGAGTACGAGGAAAGCGCCGATTCATTTCGGTGGGCTCATCACCAAACTGGCATCATACTTGGGACTAAATTTCCAATCCCTCACTCCTCTTTCTACCAGAAGTAAGGTCAACTTGCAACATCTTCACCGGGCCAACTTAATTCTTCTCCGGGATGGCGTGGCATTTGCGCATTGCCACGTGAATCAAGCGTACCAAGAGTGCGCGCTGCCGGATCCCGTCTTCAACATCGAGGGCGCACAACATTTTAGATGGCCGATCATAGCCATCGACTCCGATGAGGAAGAAGGCGGCAATGACGGCGGTGACGACGGATAGGATGACGAGGCCGAGGAGGAAGAAGAGGCCTTTACACCTCTTCGAGCACGCGTAGCACCCCGGAAGCATCCTCGGATGCATCCAGGTGCTTCATCATCTTCTCCGCATCCGCCTCCACCGCCGCCGTCCTCGCAGTAGAGCGAGGATGTTTATTCTATGCAGGGCATGTACAACATGCTCCAAGACATTCAGCAGACGCAGCACAACCACACCACTGCATATGCCGGTATTCAAGACACCACCAACTGACTTTTTGTCAACCAGCAGGCGATCTTCGAGAATGAGCGCCTTCTTTTTTCCAATCAAGAGAGTATCCATGATCGCCTGCATAGGATGGAGCAGCAGCTGCAGCCATTCTACGACCACTACTGGAGTCAGGGCTATTTTGGTGGGTATCCACAGCCTCCACCAATGCCCCCGTATGAGCCGAACTTCCAAGGGCAGTTCCCGTCTTGGGACCCCACTTCTTCGCAGCCACCTCCACCTCCACAAGAATGATCGGGTATCTCTGTTCCAATCTTTAAGTTTGTTTTTGACTATGAGGCCATAGTCGAATTCAAGCTTAGGGGGGTAGTTGGAACAGCTCTATCTTTTATTGTTTTTAGTTTTTAGCATTGTTATTTGTTTCTTGCATCTTTAACTTTTGTAGGATCCACATGCTATCTAGTGTAATTGTGGATGTCATAAATTGTGTCATCTTGCTGTTAGTGCATGGGGAATTCAAGGGAAATTTGAAAATTTTGTGTCTTTGGATAGCTTGTTTTGTTTTGACCTTGGGAACACATCCTGTGAAAATGATTGATTATGTCAACTTTAAAACAACATTTCATACCTGTACTCCTAATGATTCATGAAAGTGGACGGAAATGGTTTTTGAGCCTAACCTAACCAAATGGTAATGAGACCTTAATTGGATGTAAGAGAGAGAACCCTCTAAACTACTACACAGGTCAGTAAGGAGGGACACATAATATCTTTCTAAGGTTCAGTCATCTAGTCTTGTGATCGTTCCATTTCATTTTTCCATAATCCACCTCAGAATTGGAAGTAAAGTGCAGTTTTAATTCCTTTTGTGTGCATAGCATTTAGATAGGACTTGCATTGGTATTTTCCATATGTTTGCATAAAAAAGAAAAAAATATATATAGTGAATCATGCACATTACCTTTAGGTGCATGCCATGTAGTTGCATTCATGATCTTCATGCATAAAGTAATTCATGTATCTCAATTTTGCCCTAATGGTGAATTAAATTGTTCCATACTTTCTAAATAGTGAAAAAAAAATTCTGAGTATGCAAGAAATAGCCCAATAAAAATATCTTTGAGCAATTATGGATATGTGGGCTGAAAAAAAAAGCTGAAAATCTGCAATATATAAAGAAAGAAAGAAAAAAAGAGAATTTAGAAGAACGTGAAATAAGAAGGAGAAAGGAACATGATATCACCTACATTTCTGGATAATTGAGTACATGATGTAGCTTGACTAGATATCCATCTCATTTTGAGGTGGATGGTTAGAGCATGCATCATTTCACCCAATTTTAGGCATTAGGGCATTTCTAATGTGCATTTGCATCATATAGGACATTTTTGTATTATGCATGTTGAAACTGTACAATACTTCCATTTTCTTCCATGAGCCACCCATTTTCATCCACCCGTTGCTCGGATTGGTAGGCCACCATGAATTTCTCCTCACTAATGAATATCAGGAGAACTGCTTCCATGTAGATGGTAGTTAGGGTGAGCAACGTAGTATAGGCGATCACAAGATGCACCAATGCTGAATCGGCGAATTTTATTATGTTAACTGCCTTATGTGATAGTGTTCATCGGTTAGGAGGTTGATTTCTTTTATTGATGATTACTGTCACCTTTAGGGTAATTACTGTTCTGTGGTTAGAGAAGGTCAGTTTGTGAATGTTCAGTGGGAGTCATATGGGATGTTGGGTTGGTGTGTTGTTTTTCAGTTGACATTTGCAATTCTATTCTAAGGATTAGTTGCTCGTGGGCAAGCAACGTTCAAGCTTAGGGGAGTTTGATGCGATGATTTTGAGTCGCGTTTATAGACCTGTTTTATATGTGGTTTATGCTTTAATTAGTCATTTCTATGGTTAATATCGCATAATTCATCCATTTTGGTCTTTGCCATCATTTTATGTCAAATCCCCTTAGTTTCATCATTTTGAGCATTCATTATCACATTATTATTATTTGTGTGGATTTATTTGATCTTGTCTTTGAATTTCAGGAAAAACAAGTATTTGCTTCCATCGATACCATCGACGGAAGTCGATACCATCGACGAGACCGCAGGTTGCCAGCCGAAAGGAGCAGCAAAGAGTCGATACCATCGACGCTGATGTCGATGGTATCGAGACACCTTCAGGTTGCTGGTGAAGAAGCAGTCGATAGTATCGACACCAAGTCGATACCATCGACACATGGAGGCTACAACGTCGCAAAATGACAGAACCGACGCCAAAAAGGAAGTCGATACCATCGACCCGCGTCGATGGTATCGAGATGATGAAGGGCGCGATAAAGGAAGGATTTGCAGCCAGCCGCTACTGTAGTGGGTCGATACCATCGACTCGCATCGATGGTATCGACGCCGTCAGATATGCGTTGGATTCAGATTGATTTCAATCGGACGGCTGGAGTTAATTAATGACCTAATTAGGGACTTATACCTAATGACGGCCGCCCAGACAGAAGAGGATCGGATTTTGGCTTTTGCACAAGTGCCGAGGAGCGAGAAAGGAGAACAGAGGCCAGAAGTTCATACCTGTCGATCGGGACACTGCCGAAGATGGATTTCACCACCGAGAGGCGGGAAAGCACGTGTTCTACGCAAAGGATCAATCGGTTCTTCTCCGTTCAGGGGTTTTCCCATTCAATTCACGTTTTTCATATGATTTCCCCTATTTCTACCATGTACTTGTGTGAGATGAACATGCGGGGCTAATCCCCTCCATCTTTAGGACCGGGAGTAGCCCGGGAATGTATTGTATGACAGTTTTATATTAATAATTCATATTTTCTCTCTTAAATCCGTGGTATAGTTTCGTTTTCTCCATATATTGTTATGCTTGATCACCATGATAATAACCTAATGCCCTTAATCACTTCGACAGAAGGATTAATGGTTGAAAAGAGACGAAACCTACATTAATCGATAAATCCCTTGACAAAGGTGGTGTAAAATTAATGGTGGAAACTGGGAGACCGTTCATAATGCACTTAGTTTAGGGAATAGGTTACTACGACGGTGGAACCGACCTAAACCTAAGTAGTGAATTGCACCATGACAGTGGGTAATTCTGTTTTCAGGCCACTACCCAGATAGAAAGAGAAGATTGAGGCATTATATAAAATCTAATACAATGAATACCCGCGGTGAAACCGCAATCCTAAAGATACCTTTTTGAATTGATTAAATTAACCTTTAATCGATTGTTTGCTTTGTTTCATTTTTATTTTCTTTTAATTTTGACAACAAACCCCAATTTGTTATTCGGCTTAGCTGATCGCAAATAGTTAGTAGGAGTCTCCGACAATTCCGAGTATCCCTGTGTTCGACTCGGGCCTCACAAGGCCTGTACTACTCGACGTGTATACTTGTGTTTTTAGCGCGTAGTAAAATACAAGTCACGTGGGTAGCCCAATTCCAGAATCATTGGGGTTTGTTGCCTAAAAACAATCGATTAAAGGTTAATTTAACTCATGGTGTGCTAAAGAGTTGCATGGCACTACACGTGGGTAGCCCAATTCCTAACTCATGATAACCTGATGTCCTACTTAACAAGTAGGCCTTGTACTAGGTTACCCTTTTCATCATTAGCAAAGCCACAGAGGAGGACCAGGATCTGAGCCAGTCATGTATATATATTTTTGGTGATAATCCTAGTCACTTTATAGTTGCATGAAATAAAAGTCATCCAAGCAGTTATTTTTAGGCAATCGATAAAACATCTAAAAATCATCATGAAACTAAAGCGATTAACCATAAGCGTAACCACATACCTGATCCAGAATAATTTGATGTCCAAGCAAGAATATTCAAGAACAATCAATCAAGCAATCAACAATATCCTGATATTAATGCATAACATCTAAGTGCCATTGTTTTATTCAAAACATTCTCAAGATCGACTTGAATTCCACCTTAGGATTTCTAGGCCAACTTTAGGGTTTTAATAGGGTTTTAGCCTCCATTATGCATCTATCACTTTTTATATATATAAGTCAGGAGATGCTATTATTCAACCTGCTCTCCTCTTGCAGGGAAACACCAATTATTACAAGGTAAGCCTACTGAAAACTTAATTTTGGTAGAACTCCTACCATTACAGATTGAATAGGGGAGAGAGTGACCCACAGGGTCGAGGAGATGATTGATATATAACCGATCATCCTGGAAGGTTTTGATGTGGTGTTTGGCCAGGACGTCCACCAGGTGTAGGACATTTCTATTGACCTTCATGATGGTAGCATCCTGAGTATCAGCAAGTAATGCTTGAGTTTCTGTCACCCACCATCTAATAGCTGGTGCGCTCCCAGCTATGTCCTTCAGTGCATGCACTGCCATAACACTATCCAATATCAGCTCAATGCAAGCTACATGATTTTCTTTGCTTGCAACTGTAGCCAGATGTAGAGCTCTTATTTCTGCTTCAACTACATATTGGACCTTGATCTTCTTCGCACATCCCCCTAGCCACCTCCCATTGTGGTCGATGGCTACTACCACTATTGCTGCAATGTTTCCATGGACAGCCACATTTGTCATCCATATAGTTCACCTTTCATCATTCTGAGGTAGGGCATATTTATTTATACTAGAATCTTTGTGAGATTCTTCCGTGTTGCTCCATGCTTCTGTTATTAAATTGATGTTGCAGGTGATTGGAAGAATTTGGCAGATCGTGGGAAGGATAAATTTCTCAAAAACAGACACATTTCTAGCTTTCCATATTGTCCAACAGGTCTGAGTGAATGTGTATTGTGCTTTCATATCTTCCTTTAGTATCTTTGATAGCCAGTTTCTAAACTCTGTTGTTGTACTTGCTTGTGAGATGTTCAGAAAATTTGCTTGGTGCCAAACCTCGGCGGCGTACGGGCAGTCTCTTAGAGCATGAAGTGTTGATTCCTCATAGTTGTCACATCTTGGGCAGAATGATGAGTCCATGAATTTTCGTTGTCTCCTTCATACATTTGTCATTATGGATTCATGTGCAACCATCCATAAGAAGGTTTTTACTTTTGCAGTTGCTTGTATTTTCTAGATTTTTAGCCACATATCATTCCGTTGATCGTTGCACCCAGTGTGGATCATATCGTATGCTATTTTAGACGAATACTTCCCCCTGGTGTCATACTTCCAACTCAACATGTCATGCTCATAATCAGGATGAGGTATAGGTAAGCTAGTTATGTTATGTACACATGTTGGTGGAAGCTATTCATTTAGGAAATCAACATCCCACTCGTTATTGAGGTTCACCGTGCTGGAGATGTTCCTATCTTTGATATCTTCTGAGATATATCTTGCACAGATGTGTTCAAGTTTACTGTATCCTGGCACCCAGTTGTCTGTCCAGACGGATGTGTCCAGGCCATCACCCACTGTTTTGATGCAGTTTGATATAGCAAAATCCTTGCCCATGAAAAGGGCTCTCCAAAAAGGTGTAGCACGGCTGCATTTCTGGTTGTTGTAATGTTTGTACTTGTTTTGTAGTCCCTCCCTCCAAAGGGAAGATTTTCCATTAAGGAGATTCCATGTGTTCTTCCAAATGAGTGCTTTGTTCCAATCCGACATTGATTTGATTCCCAATCCTCTGTTGTCCATGCTGGCTATAGCTTTTTTCCAGGACACCAAGGTAGTTGGGCGATCTTTATGGCCCCCTCCCCACACAAAATTTTGAATGGTCTTGTCCAATTTGTTGCAGATGGAGATAAGTAGCATAGCTATTTGTATGATGTATGTAGGTAAGGATGTGAGGATTGATTTATTCAGACAAATCCTACCTGCTAGTGACAGTGTCTTAGCCGCCCAGCCATTTACCTTTGAAGATACATTTTTCACGAGATATGCATACGTATCCTTGTTAACTCTGTTGTGGAGAAGTGGTACTCTGAGATATTTTCCCAGATCATGGGTTTCAGCAATTCTGTTGGCTTGACATATCTATGTACGCCGAGTATGGTTAACAGATTTAGAGAAGAAGATTTTCAATTTTTCAATCGATATTTGCTGACCGGATGTCGACTCGAAATTCTTGAAACAATTGTTGATGGTGGTTATCTGTTCTAGCGAGGCGTGGGCAAAGATAACAATATCATCTGCAAAAATGATGTGGAATATAGCCAGACCTTGTTGTGACATTTTCACCAATTTCCATCTTTTATTGTTCCTGAGTTGTTGATCAGTTGTGTGAATCTCTGCATGCATAACACAAAGAGGTAGGGGGAGAGGGGATCTCCTTGTCGCAATCCCCTAGATGCTTTGAAAGATGGGAGAGTCTCCCCATTTAGGAGTATACTAGTTCGACCTGCAATCAACGAATTCATTATGTAAGTTTGAATGTTGCTTGTCCAGGCTAATTTTTACAATGTATCCTTGATGAAGTCTCAAGAAAGTCTATCATAAGCTTTAGAAAGGTCCACTTTAATAGACATATAGGGTGCACTTGAGTTCCTTCACATATTATGAATTAACTCTTGGACCACAATTATGTTGTCTGTTATACTTCTACCAGGCACAAAGCTTGTTTGGACTCGCGAGATCCACTTGGGGATATGGTGCATGACTCACTCCACCACCACTTTAGATGCTATCTTCATGATGGTATTATTCAGGGAAATAGGTTGTAGCTGGCTGCAATTCATTGGATTATTGCACTTGGTAATTTGTACAATGGTCGAATTAGCTAGTGCTTCGTCAATGGGATGACCATTGAGCATATTGTGAATGGTTTTCATAACTGAACTTCTGATATTTTTCCATTGTTTTTTAAAGAAAAGATTATCAGTCCCATCCAGCCCTGCTGCTTTGTAGGGATCTACTTCTTTTATAATTTTCCAGATTTTGTGTTTGGTTGGAGCTAAAGCAAGCTTCCTGAGTTGGCTATTGCTTAGTCTTTTGAAGGCTGCCAACATTGTAATGTACTGAGTAGTCTGTTGTGTAGGTGTTGTGAACATATCTTTAAAGTATCCTTGGATTAACCCGTTGAGTTTAGCTTGGTCTGAAATCCATTCCCCATTACTGTTCTGAAGTGTAGAGATGTGATTAGTTTGTCACCTGTTCTTGACAAAGGAATGGTAATATTTACTATTGTTGTTGCCATTCTGGAGCCAGTTTATATGACTGGGTGTTTCCAAGTCTCCTCTTGCATTTGCAGTAGAGTGTTCAGCTTTCCTTCTAGCTCGATGCATCTTTTGTCTCCCTCGTCACTACAGTGGGATTCTAAATCCTTTTGAGCTGTAGTAAGTCTTTAGATGAGCTCATTCTTTTGCTTGTGTTTCGTCATGATGATCTGTTTATCCCATCACATAAGTTGCTCCCTTGCTCCATTTATGGCTTCATGAAAGAGAGATTCTAGATTCCATTCCCTTCTTATTAGTCTATTGAAGTTAGGTTGAGCATACCAACTCGCCTTTGTTTTAAAGAAAAAATTTTGTTGCTTGGAAGCTTTGTAGCAAATAGCAATTGGGTTATGATCCGAGCCAAAGTGAGGTAGGTTCTCATACCCACCATTAGGAAATTTATGTATCCACTCAGCGTTGGCTACTGCTATGTCGATTCTCTCATGCAGTATGCCCTTTTTGTAGGTAAATTTATACATGGTGCTGCCTATGTCGGTGAGTCTCGCCTGAATGAGAGTGTTGTTGAATGTTGCTGCTTCCTGGAGGTTGAAGAGATTGTATCCTATTTTCCCATATAGACTGAGCATGCAGTTAAAGTCCCCTAGTGTGATCCAAGGTTCTTTTATGGAGCTGCTGAGATGTATCAGATGATCCCATAGGATGGGTCGTCGTACAGGAGAAGGAGATGCATATATGAAAGTGATATACATAGTGCCATTTACGTAATAGTGGATGAAGTATTTGTTACTCTGGATAATTTAGACATTACATTCCCATTCATTTCATAGCACCCATATGCCACTAGAGAAGCCCGTAGCTTCAACTCTATGTGAGCTTGCAAACCCAATGTCCTTGATAACTTTTTCTTCCTGTTCTCCAGAAATGCAAGGTTCGGATATAGATACAATTTAACAGAGTGTTTCTTAATCATGTTTTTGAGGTAGTATCTGGCCTTCTTCTTTCCAAGACCCCTTATGTTCCATGCAAGAGTATTAATCATTAAGGAGTTTGGGAAAAGATGGTTATTGACTTGTACCTACAGTAGAGGAATCCTCCTCCTCTTCTCCTCCTTCCTCGGGTACTATAGGGATGGTGTTTATGCAAAGTACCTTCTGATGTGGTGTCTCCTTTCTCCTTTGCTTTTCTACCCGCCATTACAGGTTGCTTAGTTGTTTTCCTCGTGGATGAACTCGGGGTTCCACCTACTGCTTTGGAGTTTTCATACTCCCCATTTCTTGGTTCTACAACACTCTCTGGTTCTTCTTCGGGTCTTCCCATGACTATCTCGTCCCCAACAGGTGTTACCACAGTATGTCGAGGTTCCTCAGTGGCGGTAGAATTTCTTTGTGTTGTCTTCTCTTTGCTTGTTGTTGTCTCTTGACTTTGCATCTCCGTTTGTACAGTAGTGGTTACATAAGTGTCCTTATCCCTCCATTGTTTCTTGCACCATACCTTGGGGCTCCCTTCACTATCTTGTTGCTTCTATGCAACTTCAATCTGTTTTCCTCCGGATGGCACAGGTTCTTCATCTTCCTCATCCAAGATGTGATATATGTTAGCCTACTCTTTCCCATGTATCTTGCCTCTCTGATTAGACTCCTTTTCTTTTTTCTTTGGTGGTCTGTTTGTTATCATTTTCCTTCCATAGTATACCTACCACTTATCCTCATCAACCCACCTCATGCCGGCATCTTCCTCTGTGGAGGTAGGTTCTTTCGTAGCTGGCAGTTCCACTGGTCCTTTACATTCTTTTTCATTATGTCCTAATCGTCCACATTTTACACAGAAGTGAGGTAGTGATTTGTACTCCATTTTATATTCTCTCCCGTTGATCAAAATCGCCAGGTGGATAGAAAGTTTTGTATCCAAATCAACGGCCATCCTGGCAAATCTACTTCTTGTTTGTTGGATAGAGTGATCATCTGCTCAGATCAGTCTACCCACAACCTACCCAATCTTGTTAAAGATCTCCATGTTGTAGTAGTGGATTTGTAATCCTACCACTTGAACCCACATAACGATATGATCAGGTATTCCCTTTGATGGTTCAAAATATCCATCCCAGGGCCACACCATTAGACATCCTCAAAATAAGGACCAAGGCCCTGCTGTGAGGACTTTATCATGATCATTCTTGTTGTAGAATTGGGCAACGTAGTACTGATCCGTCAGTTCATATAGATCAAATCTTCCCGCCAGCCTCCATAGTAGTTTCAATCGCTCCTACATTGTGAGAAACCCCACAGGTCTGTCTATAAGTTTGGTGATCATAGAGTACTTTAACGGCCTACTTAGGATTTCTTCAGCCTTCGGCGCGACATAGATCTCTGGATATCCATGAACATTAATCAATTCTATATCTTCTAGATTTAAGATTTCTTCCGGTTCGTTTCAATGAAGATGAGGTTTGTCACACCCCCATTTCCTCCTCCTGTGCATGCCTATTTGTAGTTTAAAATTTCCTTCTACGGAAGGGGGTTTCCATCTTCTGCATATATTCTGTCCATATCCATAGATATCATATCAACCATTATGGTCATTCTGTCATGGATCCCAGGCTTCTTACCTTGAATATCCCTATAAGTGATATTTAGTCCGATCTCCCTGGCCAGTGTATGTGTTCCTACCGCCTTTCGGATGGGGCTTTTCCTTCCTTCCTTACCTCCACCTGCAGTTTGTTTGTCATCCTTTAGGGTTCTGTTGCTATCGCCCATGCTGCCGCCACCCCCTGAGTTCCCCATCATTTCTTTAACCACAACATGTCTTTAATGCCTATGCATCTATCACTTTTAATGCCCTTTTGGTCCACAAACCCTAATTTCAACATCATAAGAATATTTGAATGTCGATTAAGTCTAATATATCTCTTTTACACTAAAACTACTGTCTTTATCCTTTTAAGTTATGACACAATCATTAAGGCCAATTATCATCTTTGGTTTCTTTCGGATTAATAACTCATAATTCATTATGGTCTAATGCACATATGAACCCTATTTATCACTAATTCCACTTTTATACACCGAAAACCCTAATTACCAAATTAAGGGTATTTATCCACAATTAGAATCTTTTATACTCAAATTAGCTTAGAATCATAGATTTGCACCATTAAAACCATTAAAATCCATATCAACATTATTTAGGGTTTCTAAGCCCATTAATGCATGTTCATGTACATGGAACCCTAAATTAAATCAACTATGCATAAAGATCATCTTTTTGGATCTAGTTTTCCCTTTTTATTAACAATAGGTTAATAACAACTTTAAACATCCATATAACCCTTCCTAACTCATTAATCATCAAAGATTAGGGTCTTTCATTAATTAAACCATTAAAGATAGAATCTTTACATACTTTTTGAATTTCAAGCAGAGTTAAGATTCAAATATAATTTATTTGTGTTCCTCTCATTCTGAGGATCAATTTTTATGTATTGAATTTATTCATCGGAGCTTCCTATCAAAAGTTATGATTTTTGCAAGAAAAGTCATTAACTTGAATTATCTGTTATTTTTAGAAAAATGTTGGCCATTGGATTGATGATCCTTTGGACCACACTGGATCCAATGATCCATGATCGCACACCCCACCTGGGTTTGGAAAGAAACAAAAGGCAGAAATGCCCTTACCTAAACAACGGTGGTGGATGGGCATTTTGGTAATTCTCATGGGGTTGTCTTCAACCTCTCGCTGCTCTACGCGTGAATAGGTGGACAACTACATCGGTTGACTTGGCGATCCTGGGCCACTGTGAGCGAACTAAAGCTACCTGTAGCTTCATCTTCCTCCCACGAACTCAACCGTTGATCCAATTTCTTATTCTTGTCGTTCCTTCACTGCAAACAAGGCAAGGCTTCCCCCTATGCTACCTACTCCTCGAAGAGATCGTAGGTCAAGCTAGTTCTTTGAATTGAGGGCACTACGATGATCATCATTGCGCCACGGTTACGAGAGGGTAGATTTTATATTTTCTCATATTGTTGTGCACACTACCCTATATATAGGGTAGTTATCGAGTCCTCATTGAATTGGGGACTTTGCCATTTTACAATGAAACCCCACCAACCTTAGGGTGGTTGGGTTCAGAACAAGCTCCTGAAGGAGATGGACTCCTTCACATCTCCACATATCACTTCCAACTCGCGAAAACTCTGATCCAAAATTGTAGCCTGGAATCTTTCATCCCAGATCCTTGTGAGATCGGGATTATTCCTAGGATGTGGATCATAGATCCAATGATCACGGATGAGTACCCAAAAACAAAAAATCAAAATTTAATCCCAGATAAATTGTGACACATGATTACTATGCAATTAATGTCCATACTTTAGGATAATTTCTAAATTGCATAACTTGGAAACCGTGCATTTTTTTCAACCAAATTTTAGGGAAATCTTTATATTTGCATTATCTTCCTTTATTCCAATTTTGAGCCTTAAACTCGAAAGGAAAGATGTGTTTTCTTCATATGCAAGAAATTGTTTAATAAAACTTATTTTATTCATACTTTATCGTTATTTCTCTTTTTATTTTCCTTATTTGAATTCCTTCTACCATTATAAACCTTATGGATACGAAGATCCACCCATGATGACTAAATCATACATCTTTCCACTCATTTCCCATATTTTATCATTATCCCCAATATCCTTCTTAATAAAAAAATATTTAATTGATCTTTTCTCTTTCTTATTGCATTATCTTTGCAACTTGAACTCCTTGGAACCCAAGGAACCCAAGAGGCACGAAATCCACCTTTGGATAATATTCCCTTGCCTTCTAGAGGTTTCTACATCTTTCTTTTCTCCATTTCTTAATTATTCATTTACTAATTGAATTTTCTTTTTCTTTTCCTTGTTATTGGGCCCAATAGCCAATAAGGCCCACTAAGCAACCAACAAGGCTATTATAAACGAAATTCATTCATTCCAAATCAAATCACGCCATTATTTATTCATATATGTTTAATAGGAGAAATTTCATTTCTCCCCAAAAGAATCTGAAAATTGGGGTTGTAACAAAGCACATCTTGAGATTTGAAACTTGTTAGACCCTCACTAATTGTTAAACAGACAAATAAACTCACGTCCAACATAAAGCAATTGTGATGGCACATCTTGAACTATTTTTCTCCTAATGTAATGCAATATTTTTTGTGAAGATTATGTATACCTTTTGCATTAGACTATGCATAAATTGTATTGTTTGGCTTATAGTCATTGGTTCAACAAGCCCATCATACAATGACATGTAATGGTTTTAACATTTGTGGTTGGTTGTGTGATAGTTTATATATTCTATCTACATATATTTTTTGTACTATTGTAGACCATCAGGCACACATATACACACATATATATGTGTGTGTACGTATATATATATTTATAAATGTATATATATATATATGTGTATATATGTCCATATATACATATGTATGTATATATACATATATATATGCATATATATAGGGAGAGAGAGGGGATGTCTTCGTGATCCAGTTGGGTAACATAAATTAGTTACCCAACAATTTTGGTTACAATCTGAGTGTTGTGGTTAAAGTTTCAACATTTAGGTTATGAATTTTTAGTCTTAGTTACAGTTCTAGTCAGAGATTTTTTTTTCTTCTAGAAATGTTATTTTTATTACTTTTGGAAAATGAAATACAAAACATACATTGTTTTAAAAAATGAGTCTTTCTATTACAAATGTGATTGTCTCACTATAGGTTGGTGCCTTCCTGTTACAAAACTAGATCGACAGGTAACTAATCTTAGTTACTCAACTCAGGCAATGAATATATGGATATATATATATACATATATATATACATACATATATATAAATATATATATACATATATATACATACATATATATGCATATATATATATATATATATATATATATATATATATATATATACATACATATATATACATATATATACATATATACATATATATGTATATTTATATGTGGTGACAAGTTTAAAACTATGAGTGACAAATCATTTTTATTTATTATTGTATGGATTATTCATGAATAATTGTGTACCACATATGTATATCTAGGAATCACTCCTAGAAATGGTCAGATTTAGTCCACCTCAGCAAAGTGAACCCTAGAACTAGAGGCAAGGTGGGTTTCCATGTGTATTTTATATTTTGAAAGTGGTTGTAGAACTAGTCTTATGTATCATTTTTTTTTCTAAGTAAATTCACATGAACAATTCTATTTTTTTTCTCTCTTGAACTACACAATTCAAATTAATGACCAAGTTGGTTGTTGACTTGGGCCATACATAAACTTATCCTTAAAATAGATAATAATCATTCTAAGTAAAAAAATTAGATTATCAACCCAATTATGTGACCATACTTCAACATTGTGGTCCTCTTATGTCTGTCCAAATGCATGATATAACTATTATTCATGTCACATTGTTGAATTCAATCCTCATTAAAATATTCCAACTCATCATCATAAGTGGCTTTTTCATATTGACTAGAATAAAGCATGTTTACCACCATTAAGGTTCATGAGAGAATTTTTTATCTTGTTACAAAACCCAAAGATGTAATGGTAGCATTGCCTTTTTGTTGAACAAATTTCAAATATGAAACAATACAATATAGTAATGTATTCAACAAAAATAGTTAATGCCTCATTAACATAAGTGCAAACTAGCAAGCTTTATAAAACTTTCATGAATAGTTCATGAAGCTTGGAAAATAAATATATGATGTTTCCTTGTGATATGCTTCTAATTTGTAATAAGATCAATGAGAAAACATTAAACGAGTCTATTGTTTAAAAAACATATGGATGAGCTTCATTCCAAGTACAATTAGATATAGTTATTATTAGATATAAGATCTTGAATTGTGTCAGGATTAGAAACCTGAATATATGTAGTGGGAGTTGGAAGTATTTTGCATTCTGTCTAAGGCATAATATTTACTTTATCCATTAATTAGGTATGAAGTCAGACATATTGTATAAATTTTGATGCGTCCCTGGTCATTATTGAATTTGTAGTAGATGTGAGTTGGACCAACCTATTGAAAATATGTCAAATGAACTTATGATGAGTCAGTCAACTTATGTGAGTATGAGCAAATTGTCTTGTTGTGAAAGCAACCAAACTCTTATAGGGTTTTTGAAGGTTGACGACCTTTAGAAAGTTGGCCAAATTTCACATGGGAAAGTTGATATAGTTTGTTGAAAGGTTGAGTGGCCAATGGCAGTACTGTTTGACTTGCTAAACAAGTCAGTTGACATTTTGACAAGTTGGTCTACTTATATTATATATTGCTAAAAAATAAAATAGGTAAAGACATAAATTTTCAAACACCACTAGTGTCTCATATATAACCAAAATACAAGATAAATATCATATCTCTTTCCGTGAACTTTCCACTGGAGGCATCGTCATCATCAATTGTCTCCCTACTTCAATCAGTTGTTTGGACATGGGGGACAATGACAAAACATACAGAATGATTTTTGTAAACTTGCAACATGGAAGAGTCTATCTAGAGGGACCCCTTTTCTTAATCTATATACTTGGGAGATGGAGTATGTGCAAAGAGGGGTGAAGCCTAGGGTTTTTAGAGAATTAATGTTGGTTGAAGTTGGAAGTGTTTATTATTGTGAAATTATTTCATGGAGTGTGGGCAATTTCCTATTGTTATGTTATGCTTTCAACATGTAGGTTACTAGGTAGAAGTTCCTTTATTAAATTTTAATAAAAATTAATTCTCATCTACATTCCTCATTAATTATTTCAGCAAAGTTAGTTAGAATCCTAAGGATCTCAATGTGACAAATTTCTGAATATATTGGATTACCTGATGATTTGGATAGATGGAAGCTCGATTGAAGAGGTGTTTAACAATGCACATCAATACTTATATTATGTTGTAACTTTTCATAATGTTAATTTCTCTAGCATAAACATGCCTATACTTGACAAATGATAATTCAGTTTGAGTAGTTTTGGTTAATTGCTTAAAATTGCAGCATTTTTATGCTAGATCAATATGATTTGGTTTTTAGGAACTATATAGTATGATTACTCTTAAATTTCCAAAAATCTATCTAGAATTTAATGAATCATGAATAAAATATTTAGGGGTTGGTCATTTTACCAGATTAAGGGTTTATGAATGAAATGTTAGTGGTGGTGGTAATAGAATTATAAAAGGCATGGTGTTGCATTTGTTGTTATATTTCTTGAAGTTTGAGTTAATTATATGAACATGCATGATATAGCTTCTATAAACCAATGAGCAAGTCTATTTTCATGATAGACATTTTTTGTATAATATGATATGGACCTCAAGATTTGATTGGTATACATTCCATCTTACATAAAGAAAGGTGAATATCTTTTTGGTAAACATATACACATATTACTTTTTAAATCATGTATATAAACACCTGTCGTTGATGATAGAGTGATGAAGTGTGAGTGTATCTATTGCACTCAAGGTGCATTTTCATGTTTATAGTATCTGAATGTGTTATCTGTGATATGCTCTATTTAATGGTTACATATAAAATTAGTATTGTAAATAAATATTTTCATGCTTGACAAATCCTTTATTAAAACTAATCTATCAAAAGAAGTTGAGATAAGTACAACCATAAATGCTAAAAATATAAACTTTGAGTATGATGTTATCTCAATAGTTTTGTTATGCTAGTTGTTTGAAGACATCTCTCTAGTGTGAGAACATGCAGTTTCCATAACTATCATATATTGTTTGAGGTAGAGAAGGAGATCAATTCGTCATTCACATAGCTATGATCGACACTTAGTGTTTTGGTATTGACAAGAATGTGGTTTTGTGGATGCTAACACTTTTCCCTTGAGACAAAGAATAATGGACCGTAACGACATTTCCTTACTCGTGATATTGTTTAGTTCGAAAGGAACTCGACTTGAAGAAAACCCTTACTACACCAGTCAATCTTTGTAAATGGATACCCACTACAGGAGTTGGATCTTTTAACTTACAAAACAAACCTAAAACTAACCAACACATCGTAAAATATATCTTACACACTCTTACATGCAAAGATGATGACAGACACATGTTGATCCACTATGATGAACATGCATGCCTTTATTTTTCCATACCTATATCATCCTGTCAAGTTTTTATATTATTAAACACAACTCATAAAACTCAAGTGTGGGTGATGAGTAAATGCCAACATTGTTGTTACCTTAAATGTAGGTACATAGATAGCTAGAAGGTTACATATTGGTTGGATATAACACAAAAACAATTATGACAGGCAGAAGGTTGCATTCTATAAAGTAGAAATTGTAATATAAAATCATGAATAACATTATATAGGTGATCAACAAGTCATATGATTTGAAGCTAATCACTTAAAGAGAGAAATCTAAGAGGAACTTGAAGGTATCATCATGACTTTGCGTACATGACTATAAAGGAAAAGCAGATAATTTGTTCAACTAGTTTATACTTCATGGTATTGGGTTTATTCATTTTGCTATTTGTTTATAAAGAATATGTAAAACTGGAGAGTATGTTCCATGTATGTATCTTAAGAATAACTTGTGTGCATTAACTAATACCAATTTGTTGCAAGAATGGTTGTATATAGTGACTAGTTGAGCTCTATTTCTAGTATTTTGTTATGTTTTTCACGACTATCAATGGATGTTACAACATAATTGGTAGGGTCCCGCTAGTTGACCCACATTGTTTGCACCATTTTAAAACTAAATATTCTCAACTCAGACCTACAAAACTTGCACCCACTATGACCTGATCTAGTCTGATGTAACCCATTCATTTGACAAATATACTTTTACACAAGTTTTAGTTTGAGGTCAGTTATAATTCTAAGTTTGTGAACCTGATTAATGATATGTGAGAAGTACCATTTTCTAGAAAACTTTAAGTCAAGGAAATGGAATTGGATTTGAATAAAAATAGAGTTAATTTAGTAACCAATCTATCCATGCATACTTGTCTTGGGATTGTGTTGAGTAGCTTTCTACCACCTTTGTAGTTAATGTGATTTTTGGATGGTTGCTAGTTTGTTTATGTGTTCAACGTTCTTTTGAGCATACCTAGTGTACTTTGTGTATGCATTAGGATTTAGTGTGACATGTTTATTTATATATGTTAAGACAAAAATAATTCAGTTGTTTTGAGGAATACTATGATTTTCTTATTAAAGTGGTGAACTTTAGAAATATAAAAGTGAACCAACAAGTGTTTTTTCTTGGAAATATTTTAGTTATATATATGCAAATATTTAAATTTTCTTGGTAATGAATTTTTGGTTTATTTATGTAGAGTCTGCTAATTGTAACACCCAAACTCTAAGTTCTTATTAACGATAAATTGGGGAGTCAAGTGATAACAATAAGCCCTAGGGACATTCTTAGCAAAGGATGTTTATAAGGATACTATCACCAAAATGTGGATATCATGGGATGCCTAGGTATATAAATGCTTTTAAGAGAGTATATGTAATTATCCTTGAAAACTAGTCCCCAATATGTGTGCATGCCTACAATGATTCCCCTTGTTTCCTTTCTAGAAGCTACAATAACAAATATTAGGGAGAGGTTGTTTCTATACCATACATTGGCTAGAGTTGTGTCTTTTAAGATCATTGGTGTATGAAACAACCTTAAGAATTCCATTTAGAAAGGATAATGACTTGGTTAGTTGAGAAACTAAATGGAGGATTTGTTTTCATGTTTGGTGCTTCTCATACATTGTTTAGTGGGACTGTATCCTTTTCTCAAAGAGTAAAATTTCTAATTTAAATCACAATGAGACTTACTATTCCATACAATGATGTAGGACACTCCAATTACAAGACATTGTGTTTTATAAGATACATGTGTCATGGTGGAATATCCATAAATACCACATTCCTTATGAAACCTTAAGTATTTTATTCAATAAAAGAGAAATCTAAGTTCACAAATATTCAAAAACATGGATGTGTTCCACACCCGGTAGTTAATTGTCAACTCTTTGACAACCTTCCAGTGCATCATATCCTATTTTCTCAAATATACAAGTGATCATCAGTTTGCCACTTATTGTACAATTCATGGGTAAGTAGATTGGGTGACTTCTTATTCTTGAGGATAGTAATAAAACGAATTGTGCTTGTGTTGGAGGAGTTCCCATTGATGGATCTCCAAGTGGGTTGTATAGAAGTTGTTTCAAATAAAATTTTCCTATAATTGATTGCTAGAAAGTTTATAATACCTCTGATATTATATCTTGGTTGCAGGTCAATATGTCATTTTTGTTAAAGATTCATAAAGAAATACATTCGTACTTCATACAAGCAATGAACTAACATATTAGAGAATATATATATATATATATATATATATATATATATATATATATATATATATATATATGTGTGTGTGTGTGTGTGTGTGTGTGTGTGTGTGTGTGTGTATGTAGGACAATGATCCAGTGAGAAACATAGCTGGTGAAAGCATGAGAGGCATTTGAATAACTCTCCACATAGATCATTTTTTCATAATCCAACCATACAGATTACATGTATACCTTAATATCCACCTTCCTATAAAATTTTATCGCCATCCAATTTGTAGATCATTCACAACAACCAAATATTTTTCGACACTCTATATTGAACTTCAGGCTGACCGTTGGATGCAAAAAGTGTATATCGTACATATGGACATGTAAAAAATGTCTGATTGAAATGATTTTTTGCAACAAGGTAAATGAAATGATGTTTTTTCCATCTATATGGTTGGATTTTAAAAAATAGTTACTAAATTTTAGTTATTCAAATGCCTCTCATGCTCTCACTGTAGGATGTTTCTGACTAGATCACTACCCTATATATATATATATTTATATATATATATATATATATATATATATAAAGGTAGTGATCCAATGAGAAACATCCTATGCTGAGAGCATGAGAGACATTTTAAGAACTATAAATTTACATTTTTTTCAAAATCCAAGTGTATAAATGGTAAAAGAATCAATTATAATTTACCTTCCCGCAAAAAAGTCTTTGCAATTAGATATTGTTTACATTTTCATATGTACACTATACATATTTTACATTCAACAATTAGTCTAAAATTTAGTATAGAGCATTGAAAAGTATTCTATAATTGTGAATGCTACAAATTCGATGATGATGAAACTTTGTAGAAAGGTAAATACAATATATGCTTCTAATCTATATAATTAGGTTATGAAAAGTTGGTCTCTGTTGAGAGTTATTCAAATGCATCTCATGCTCTCACCAGGATACGTTTCTCACTAGATTGCCCCCCCCCCAACAAACACACACACACACACACACACACACACACACACACACATATATATATATATATATATATATATATATATATATATATATATATATATATATAGTGAGAGAGAGAGAGAGAAGAGAAATTTAACAAGTTATTAATTAGAGGAAACAACCAATATACCAAATAAATAGCATAAACAATAATGACAAGAACACCAAAGTAGCAATTAAACAAGGATATCATTTCATGATTCCATCAGGCGTCTAAAAATTAGACACTTCACACCATGTTCAGTATGAGCCAAGCTAATCCACAAATAATAACTGACAAAGGTAAAACTTACAGTAATAATACAAAGACACTTGACGTGTTCAATGTTCCATTACCTAGAATCCCTACAACCTAAGATGTTAGATAAAAGTCAAAGACAACAAAGATCATCACACCCTCTCCCCAAATAGTTAGTATATAATGTAATTAATTCCTTTTTGAAGATATAGATTATTGACTAGCCTATATTGGGAATTGTAGGAACTGAATAGATAAAGAAATTACTTCTGCAAACTCCAAACCCAATAGAGAAACATCGACTTCAACTATAATGTCTCCAACTCAACTAAGTTAGATGAAGATGACTAAATGGCCCCAATCTGGTCAAGTTTGGATGACACATCCATGCTTCATCAACACAATCTTCCGTAGAGAATATGCTCCATTCCTACCCAAAATTGATCACCCCAGACTTCTAGAGACTCGATTGCACCAGAGTATGAGTGAACAAGATCTTTCCAGAATTTGAGCAAAATTGACCGGCTAGAGTTCGAGAAAACTCCATTCCTCTAGAGTTTGAGTGAAATCAACAACACAAAAGTTCTAGCAGACTCAATCACATCAGAGTTCAAGCGAATTTGATCGTACCAAAGTTGGACTCAACTCAACCTTGCCAGAATTCAAGCAAACCTAGTCAAGCATGAGCTCGAGCAGTAAAAGCTTTCTGCCAAGTAGTTCTTCCACAAAAACCTAGTGGGAGAACTATACATGTTACACCCAAATCTCATATTAACTACTAATGTAACACCCCACTTCTTCATGCGTACACAAACTAAGTGGAAGCATTTATCTTTGAAGGGTGATGTCACATCATGATACTCATTGAAAATAAACAAATAAATCACTATGCAATGCCTTAAAAAGATTAATACAATGTCCATTGGATATGAAAACTACAACTAGCTTCTTCGTAAAGTCTAAGATCTAAGAACTAAACATGGAATGATGTAAATATTAAAGTGAACATTCTAAATAATAGGATCATATAAGATAGATGGCATCCCACCAAGTTGAGCTTGATGTTGTTTTAATCCTTGGCTTACTCTTCTTTAATCCTTATTTGTTCCAATGCCTGGGGGCATCACATCCCCAACCACGTAAAGGGAATAACATCACATCAGTAAATGGTACTAGAACTTTATAGCATAAGCAAAATAATTATACTTGACATTAAGGAAAATTGAGTTGAACATTAACTTAATTAAAATATGCATCTCTCAATGATTGCCTAATGAAGATCACATAATGCTATGAAAGCCCATAAATTGGCTAAGAAAGTCCACAATGAGCACTTGAGGTCTATGATTCTGAAAACATATAAAACTTTAAACGATTTATAACATGATCTTAACATGATCCTTAATATGAACATTAGCATAATCTTGAACTTCAATATTTAACATGATGGTATTTCTCCCACTTTTCATATAGTTGCAATTTCTCACTCTTAACATGGGTACATTAGAAGATCTTAAGCATACTTAAACATGCTACTTGTAACTCTAAGATATAGCAAATATTAATCATGGATAATTTGTTGCATTACTTGAAAAGACTAAATTCTTTCATGATCATATAATCATGTTCTTATGATATAATTGACACACATAAATCAAACTAATTATACAAAACAACATTGCATGCTTACCTAGAACAAAGTAGGTCCTAACTTAGTCGCTCTGATCTTAAGTGAATCTAAAGTATCCAGAAATTAACATGGTTTACATTAATTATCACCTTTTTACATTCTAAACCTTAATCTTAGGTTATTAAGAAAACATGACCTGACATTATTAAATTAGGGTTTAAAAACCATAACAAATGATTTTTTTGGAAAAAATACTTCCCAATATTTATATTTTCATATTTTTCTGATTAACCATTGTTCTATTATGAATTTTCAAAGAACAACCAATCAGAAAACAAAGAAATTCCACTCAAGCAACATTATTCAAAGTGAAGTTGGGACCTCTCTCTAAGATGGCCCAAATATGGGACTTCTATAATGGAAACATGCTCTCACAACCAAACATACAAATGGTGGGTCATTCAGGCGTGAAAAAATACTAATTTGCCCATTCAATTAAAATTTCTAGTTAGATCGACGTGGACACCAAGGTCAAATTGTGCCCTTGCTTCTTTCATGTCATTCTAGCATGAGTAGCATCAACATAAGCTCACATTCCTCAAATAAAAATCCTTGAATTAGTTATTTTCGTAATCGAGAAAATTTAGAGATGAATCCCTTGGGTCACGACGGTCACATGGACCTTCAAATTTCTTATGTCTAGGGCTCCCATGTATAGTGTATTTCATGGAAGCAACAGAGCAAGGAACGTTGAATCCTAAAAATAGACTCAAGGATGGTAGAAACTTGAGAATATAGTGGGAATCACTTAGTCGAGGTCTATTGTAGATGAATCATAGGAGAAATGAGGTGAACTGTAGAAGGAAACCTCTACTCTCCCATCATGCCCCAGAAAATGCCCTACCAATCCCACACTTAGATTTGTTTAAAAAGATAGCTAAAACTCTCAATCAAAAGAGGGGTAAGCTTCTATAAAACATAAGTTAAACATGGAGGCTCCAGGTGGAACAATGGCTAAAAAACTCAAAAATCGATGGTTGATACTTGTGACAGTAAATAGAGGGGTTTGGGGAAAAGATGGAATCTACTTTTGGAGAAGAATCAAATATGTAGAGGAATATAGGGAATTGGGTAGGAGATTTATGTCTCTGGAAATGGTCGCAGTGGTTGGGAAATGCCACTGTGAGTCGCTGGCTAGTGATGGGAACATGTGTTCGGTGGGGGATTTGATAGAGGGGTCACCATGGGTTTAGGGCTTCTAGAAGTATTTCCTAATCCCCAATGATAGACTCTAGGTGACAAGAAGGTTTGTTCTATATATAAATGGAGGTTAGTGTGATCATCTGAGAGTCCAGTCCCTCTAGAATAGGGAATCTCATTGTCTATGGAGGTTATGGTATATAATCCCATGAAGTTTGGGATCATAGAGTCACACACTCGCAGAAAAGGTCATCACGTGTTTCACTGCAATTGGAAAAGGATAAAATGAGATATCATAGGTGAATGGGGAGTCCCCCCTTATTTAAGTTCATCTGGAACTTGTGTGAGTGAAGGAGATGAGTCCAGGTACCTCCCTGATTTTGGAGTCTGAGACAACCAAACTCTATTCCAACACAACGTAGGGCATGACCCAGTTAATAAAAACAAGAAAGTATTTGTTGGATGACTATATTTGTTGATATTTTGATTTTCATTCCTCTATTAAGATTCACATGTATCTTACTTTTCACTTATAATCTCATTTTCTTTTTTGTGTACTTGCCTCTCTCTAATTGGTCTATTAGAGTATTACGGTTTGCAGTGTGTCATCACTAGAATTACATGAGATGTATCTCATGATACTTAATCTTCAAAATAATCAGTTCCTTTCCTTATATTATTGCTTAAAATTTTAATTCCTTATTGTAGGAATCATCAAAGTTGTGTAATTATTTACTATGATCTCAGATATAAGAATACATTCATATGAAAAATAATGCAAGCATATAAGAAATATACAATAGAAAATTTATTGTCCATTAATCCTTTAACAAAATCTAAAATTTCATATCATTCTATTTTCTTATCTTAGGCTTTGTTCCCCCAAAAATATATACTATTATTCTTACACTAGCTAGGACTCCATAAACTTGTATATGTACATTATTCATTATGAAGTCATACATTAATTTGCTTCATTCTTATCCCTTTCCCATCTTCAAATGATTTTATGAATATCCCTCTTACTTGCACGTGGTTTTTTTTTGTGGGTGTTCCTTCTCATTTTACTTTTATGCAAAAGGATATAGATAAGGAGGAGATATTTAAGTAAATAGGTTTCTATTCTTCAAATATTCACTCAACACTTTTATCTTAAAAATCATACTATTCTTCTCTTATTTGGGGCTAATCATATCTTATAAAAGGGAACCAACTATTTAACATTTTCTTTTATCTGATAGTTTGCTTACTATGATTTAAATACGAGATTATCAACCAAATATTATCAATGTATTTCCCATCATCACTTTGTTCATGTACACCATATCTTACATCTAGCATCATTAAACTTCACACATGTGGCAATTTATATTAAAATATTGTAAATTTATTGAAAATTCTACATTTCATTTTTAACTTTAATGTAAACATCTAATATATAAGAAAAAGTTTCATTGATTAGTTAATGTATTTCATCACAATGTCTTCAACCATTATCTAAGTTACTAGTGATATTAACTGATCAATGTATAACCAATTAAATGACTATCTTTAATAGGCTAATACTATGTGCAATACATATCCATTTATCTATTTTTATTAAATCTTACTTGGTTATATACTTTGAGCATATTGATAATCCCATAATCCCTTGTCATCTTTGTATTAACTAAAATTGACTAATTTCCAAATTCATAAGTTACCAGAAACCAACCTCACCTTACAGATTAACTATGTATTAGTATATCAATATTAATTCTAAATAATAGAGCTTACTGACTAATTCTTCCACATTACTATGTTTATCTGAGTCAACCCTATTTGTTTTCCCATTACATTTATCTATCCAACTGAAGTAACTAAACCCATAGGAAGAAAAGAAAAGAAAAGATTGACCTACATGAAATGGGCTAGCTGATTGCAGTTTGGATCGATCTTAGACGGATTTACCTTCTGATCCTAGTGTCAGTTCCATGTCATTAACCTCCCCATGAACCAACCTAGATCCTATAGATGGTGGTCTCCTTGAGAAGGTTGAAGTAAACCTCCAGGGCTTTAAAGAAGTGAGATCAATCACCCCTCTACTAATAACAATGGTAAACAAAATCCAATTGGATAGCAGAGGAAGTTAAAATTTGACTATATTCAATTTAACAAAGAGTACATCAAAATTTCCCCAGTATGGGAGTACATGCTTTATAAAAAAAAGGATCTAAGTAGAGGGAAACTAGACTCCAACAATATGTCTCCAATAAAAAAATAATTTAACAAATAATTTCATGTGCGAAGGATGGACTCCTTTTCCTAGTCATAGGCTAGTTCATCATGCTCTTGTTGCGCACTCTGATCCAAACCTGGGTGGTTCGATGGGATAGAGAGAAAATTTAGAAGTATTATGTTAGAATACTAGAAAGTAACATAAAAATAAGATCATAAAAATATAATATGATATGACTTTCTTTATACTGTTGATATTTGAAATGAACAAAAATGGTCTTACCTATGTGAACCCTAGATGTTCTATATTCATAATATATGGTTCAATTGAGATTGTTGTACATTGAGAATCTGCATCAGGCATTGGTTCGTTATTTTGACATAAAGTAAGCATAACATCATTCTTATATGAGTTATCCTAAGTGAATATTGTTTCCACATGTTAACATAAATAGGAGTTGATTAACCCCAAGTAGTTCTTGGCTTTAGGATTGCAGGTTCATCTTGGTCTGATCGGCAAGATGCATTACTAGGATATAATGACTCCTACAACGTTTGAATAAGAGTAAGACATGACAATAGAATACCAAGATATATAAGGGTATGAAAATAATGAGATACTAGAATTTAAAGGAAATGTTGAAATAACTAAGACAAGTTGATTTGAGTTAATAATTAAGTGGTACTTTGAAATATGGAAGAATACTCTAAGTTCAAGCATCAAAAAAAGTAGGGAAAACTATTGAAACTTGTGTCGAGATATGGAATGCTCAACTTGTGTTAAGAAGTTATATATGATATAATGAATAAGATACAAGATGAATATATATATATATAATTATAGAAAATAAATATATTAAGAAGAATGAGTTCCACAATCAAGCCTAATAGTTATGAATTCTTTAATTGAGGAAACATAAGATAAAAAAGACAAACGGAATGAATTATAAATGTCATCAAAGAGGAATAATTCTTATAAGGGTAGAAGTAAAGAGAAATTTACCAAAAGAAATGGATCAATAAGATATGAAAGGTAATCAATTAAGATGAGATAGAAAAATAAGAAATAACAATGATCATCGTTTAAGAAAAAGGGTTGTATGATAAGAGGAGTATATCAAAACATATATCCCAAGAAAACTTTAATCTATCATCCTTATTTCCATTTTATATTGATATCTCTATCAAGTAGTTGGTTGATTTTACTCCAATATGCTTAACTAGTTTCTTGTACTCCTCAAACCTAAGAAGGATGAGGGTGATGTTAGATCAGTGAATAAGCCGCATGGATATAAATTTACATTAATATTTAAATGAATATTTTTTTCCTTGCATGAGTCCTATGAACTGAATGGAAGTAAATTTCTTTTAAAAGATTAAAAAGTTTTAAACTATGGCACAAGAAATAGATAATGAGATCTATACAAGTCAATGAGTTCCAAATTTGCATAGATATATGAATGTGAATTGATTTATAAAAAATTAGTGACTCTGACTATCTAACTTAATGGTCTCTAACGACCTAGCCTAAGCTTTGATACCAAGTTGTTACATTGACTTCTCATATTAACTATTAATCATGAGATTAGGGCATAAAGTTATCGCTAAATAAAGCCAAGCATCACTCTTACTTATTATTTTTCGATTTAAAAACCCATATATGAAACATTCAATCAAATAAATTAACCTAGCATAAGTATATAACTTATAAGCCTCTTATGACCCACTTAGACCACCAATGCACACATGATATTGAGGGAGATTAATGGGGGTGGGGTGGAAATTTGAATGTGGGTAGTGATTTTGGTGCTCTGTCAAATGGGGGCTAACACTCAGTCTTTCTTTCTTGCCCCACCTTTCCTAGATGTGATAGGCCTAGTTGGTTTCAATTTAGGAGTATCGTAAATGATTTCAGGTGTTGATACTTTAATAATGCCCAAACAAGGTAAACACCTTAACATTGGTGCCATATCTCTAGTGGGACTGTGATGATCGGATGTTGATAATTCAGACGAGATTGGACAAGATAGACACCCAAAATGACCAACCCCCTATGGTTCATGTGCTATGCCTACTCTCAAATGAGCAGATTCAAAGGTTCAAACTCTTACCGGAGAGACATCATAGTTCGATCGCCCATACGATGGTATATGCACGTCGAGATGATGATTTGATATCAACAATGTCATCAAACCATATTCTCCCTAATATAGTGCCCTTGATGGAGCATCAAGAATCCACAGGGGAAGTCACGCCCATGGCAGAGGATGTTCTCGCATAGATTGGGGAATCAAAACAATGAGGGATGGAATGAAGTTCATCAAGGAGATCTAAGCAAGGGAATTATTTAACATCGATGGACAACATGTCCTTTTCCCATGTACCTAAAGAAGCATCCTTCAGGTGTTTGAGGAAAGGCCACTGGCAATCTTAGTGTAAAGCACAAAAGGCCTATTGAATGTGTTGACACTGATCACCTTACAAATTATATGCAAGAGGAAACATATTGATGCTACATAAGGATACCCAACATAAACAAATTTCACAATTGAGAACCCTGGCATCGAGGCCTACTAGGATGACATGTGCTCTGAAAGCATAAAGGAAGAGTGTTTGTTAGGTTACCATGAAGATGAATGATGAAGAGAGATAAGAGGTGGATGAAGTACTTAAAGTAGTAGTTCAAGTTTCTTGGGAGGAGGAGCAACTCCCATGGGATATAATGCATGAGGTTTCAATCTCTCTTTGGCCTACGATAATAATATATGAACAGATGGTGAGGAAGAAAGCCCTCATATTCTTAAATTCTCAGTGAAAAGTTGATGACATTGTCGTTGGTCCACCACCGAAGATGCTGAACAACACCCGAAGTGTCACCTAGAAAGGAAATATCCAGAGAACGGTATGGTGTTGGTTGGAGGATTCAACTTTTATGTGCAGAGACAAGTCCCTGGAAGAATTGGTGGGTACTTTTAGATAGTTGATTGGTCAATCAACATGGTAGAGATCCCTGAAAAAAGGTATGATATCTTGGTCTTAGTGGAGGCCTCCCAGATGAAATCCCCCAAAAGTTAGATGTCTACTATGACATTTCCAAGCTGACCATTAGGCTTCCCATAGTTGTCTTTAAAACACATGATACCGGTGATGTCACCCAAGAGGGATCAGTTAGAGGACTGGGATAGTGCCAACCTATCATCCCAGTCACAACTTCCAATCTACCCGAGCTAAATCGAAGGCAACAACGCAACCGAGGTGGCTTGGGAAAGGTTGTCGATAACAGGCTTCCATGGAGGTTTGTGGTGGATCAGGAGCGGACCAGGAAGGTGCTTACTTTGAGAAGGTTGGATGACTTTGAACTAGACACATGATGTCTACAAAATTCATGTAGAAGACCCTCCAACAGAAGGGGAAGTAAGAGTAGGGAAGATAGTATAAACTTCGAAAAGAGATAGTTATACAAGGGAGGATACTCTAACCGAGATGTGGAGTGGAACATGCTTAGAAGACGGTTAGATAGTGATCCATGGGAGGAAGACTACTATGAAGATTTGGATGATGCTGGCAGAGAATTAAGAACTAGGAGAGTGAGATCCTTCTAACTTGGATTTAGGTTTTAATGTGATGATCCTTGGTCTTATGGTTAGTACCCATTTTTGGAATATTAGGGGTGCATCATACAAGAGAGCTAGAAAGTTTTAAGGGACATTTATTGTCAGCAAAAACCACATATGGTGGTGATTTGTGAACCATTTCTAAAAGTAGTGAGGGTGGAAGAATTCATTGATCTGGTTCAGTTGGACTGGTGTTGTTCAAATGAGATGGAAGGAGAAAATATTTGAATCTATGTGGACAAGTCTTTGAATCCATCTGTGTTAAAAGCACATGATCAAAGAAACACCATATAATGGAAATATAGTGATGACAAGGATGTGTTCTTGACAATAATTTATGCAAAATGTGACACATGTTTAAGAAGGAGTATGTGGAAGAACATGGAAGGTTTGCTTGATGTTGTACACAGAAAACAATGGACACTAATTGACGACTTAAATATCATTAGATATGAGATGGAGAAGAGAGGTTTGAATCCATCTGATGCATGGGTTATGCATAACTTTAATGAATGGATTAATATGATGGGTCTTGAGGGATTCCTTTTTGATGGCAGCTCATACACGTGAGTGGACAAGCAGAGAGGAATTTTAACAAAGTGGCAAAGACTAGATAGAGGTTTCCATACAAAGTTGGAGACCCATGACTATAAGGGACCGATTGTAAAACACCTTAGAGGGATTGATCATTAGATCATTTTCTCATACTCTTGGTAAGGTCAGATAGAGGGAATCATCAAAGATACCCACACTAATTTTTGTTCCTAGAGGCATGGTTATCACACCATGAATGCTTGACGATTATCAAGAAGGGATAGTGCTAAAAGGGGTCTTTGAACCCTCAATGGAGTTTTTTTGTGAAGACTCAGAATCTTAGAAGAGTCATTAAGAAGTTGGCTCATGAGACCTTTGGCCACCTAAATTAGAGAAGACAGGATTTGAGTGAGATAGTTCACTTCTTATAGATTGCTTATGATGATAACACAAATGTCCACAATGATGTGGTACTTAGGTCAGCATAGGAGGAGCTAGATGAAGTGCTAAACATGGAACACATGATATGGTAAGAAAAGACAAAGATTAGCAAGCTTAATGGTGAGGATATGAACACTACTTTATATCATGTGATAGTGAAGAATAGGAGAAAGATATTAGTCATTAAGAAACTATAGAGGGAATATGGGGATTGCTTATATGGTGACACAAGCATAGCCAAGAGGCCACAAGATATTAAATGGCCCTTTTGCAAGTTAGGGGACCGGGGAGAATGACATTGGTGACCCTTTTTTCTAGGCTATGTTGGAGACATTCATAAGTGATGATGGTTCATCCTTTGGGATGAATCCATGATAGAAAAGATATACATCACTTTAAAGTAGATGGGCAACTAAGTCATGCCCGACCTCGATGGATTAATAGTAAAGTTCTATATATCATCCATGATGTGATAACTAAGGACACTATGGAGGCTATCATATCTTTCTTTAAGGGTAGTGGGATGCATATGAGTTTCTTTTGCAGTAGGTTGGTTCTCATACCAAAAATCAAGGAATCATATTCCCTCGTGACTAACCCATTTTGGTTGAAAATTTGACCATTCTCGTTATGGCCAAGATTATGAACAACAAAATGGCACCCTTCTTGTCGTATGTTGTTTCTCTGGAGCAGGGGGCATTTGTTAAAGGTAGGAACATCCTCAACCATATCAGATTGTCTAGAGATTTAATGAACAACATTAATGTGGGACTAAGGATCATACTCTTATCATTGAATTGGATAAGATAGAAGTGTATGATAGAGTATCATGGAAATATCTCAGGCTAGTTTTACAGAAGATGGGTCTTGATAACCACATGACCAATCTCTTCATGAGTTTATTTGAAGAATCCTAAGTCACAATGGTGATTAGAGTATGTTATGATGGTATGTTTCATATAGGGAAAGGTTTGAAACAAGGCATCCCCTAATCCCCAACCTTGTTTATTCTGATAGAGGAAGGCATTTGTATGCTCCTAAAGTGCTTTTCTAATGAGGGACGTATAAGTAGGTTTGTCACAAAAGGTTTAGAAACCTCAATTCCTATCCTTCTTTTTGTAGATTATGTGATTTTGTTCACTATGAGTAAACTATAATAGTTGGAGGTTCTCACAACCACAATGGAGCTATATGGAAAGATGTCTAGTCAAAAGATGAACCCAAGAAAATTGGTTTTCATTGTTGGTAAAATTGAGGATGAGGTGGTGAATATGCTGGAATAGATGTTGGACATGGCTTGCAAAGGAGACATCATGAATTACATGGGTGCTTTGTTGGTGAGAGGTGGATTAAAAGCAAACCACTTTGCATCTATACTAACCTCATTTGAAGGAAAGCTGGCCGAATAAGAGTCCAATCTTCTCTGTTTCAGTGGTTGATGCATTCTTATCTAGAATGTGTTGGCATTGATCCCACTATTCAGTTTGGAAGCCACCCCAATCATAAAGAAAATGCTGAATAGATCAGATTCTATAATGAAAAGCTTCCTTTAGCATTCTAGAGACGAATCCAAAAGAAAAGTTTGGGTGGTCTAAAAGAAGGTGACTAGAAGCAAGGACAAGGGAGGGATGGGGATTCACGATATAGAGATTACTCAAGAAGCTTTTATTGTTTAAGGTTGTCGGGAGGTTATTACGAAGGATCATTATTAGTATCTTTTTGTAGGGATAAGTATGAGAGGCTTAGGGGTGTCGATGATGACAACTATCAACTAAATATGATGTTAGGGACCCATCCTTCCCCTCTTTGGAGGTACATATAGAAATGCTTTCCAAAAATAATGAATAATATGTCGTGGGTTGAAGGACAAGGGAATATTTCCTTCTGGTTTGATAAATGGTGGTGAGAACCTCTACATCCCTTGGAAAGAAGATCGGGCCTTGTGAACAAAGAAGCAAAGCTGGATGATTTTTGGATTGAACATGATAGCTGGAATTTGTAGAATATATGTGATGTTTTGAACAATAAAAGGTTTAAGAGGGTGGTCGAATCTCTAACATTTTTATTGGTCCATCATGACTTTCCAGTGTGGGTTTTGGAACAATCAAGCATTTTCTCTCTAAGTTCAATCAAGCACCTACTTACAAATAGCCAGAGGGGAATGAGGAAGGGTAGAAGTGATTGACAGATGGCTATGGTATATGGGTAATCACCCTTGGAAGAATACAACTACGTCAAAGTTGTTGCAGTAGGTGCTTGCCACTAATAATGGGATTATGCATTGTTGAATTCCCATTGATTCTAAGTGTGTTTGCTATTCCTACCCATATCAGTAATCATTGATACATCTCTTCTTCTTTAGTGACCTAAGTCATTCTATGGAGAAGGGTATGATGGATGTTTTAGATGAATACATGGAAGTATCAAAGCACTGGATCTTGGTTGCCACAATTTAAGGGTAGTGTTGATAGAGCGATTGTTGAAGGTTGGGTGAAGGGATTGATACCAAATATTATCATTTCAGTGATTTGGAGGAGAAGGTATGAGATGAGATGTGATGGGAGAGGAAAATCATACAATAGCACCTAAATAGAGGTTATGACTATCCCAGATTCTCTCTATAAGCATAGATGTTTTTGGAAGGATTTCTCATGCCATGCTAGGGAGGACTCAATGGGGTATTGCCTGGAGGATGTAAATTTGAAGCTCAAGCACATCAAGGTCTAGAAATGGAACCTACTCGACTTGCACAATGTTAAGGTCAACATTGAGGTTGGTCGTAGTGGCACAAGTTCGTATTTTAGAAGATGGTGTATGAATTATGTTACACAAAACATAACGGTCAGGTGGTGATGGCCTTCAGATCCTGGTTCAATGCCAACCAGTTCTAGGAGGTAGGGGTCAAGGTATTTGTGATAGTGATGAAGACTACGGAGAAAAAGAGATTCAATGTGATAACAATGGAGGTTAGAACTATGCTGGTGATGGATACTCTTTAGGGAGTAGCAAGATACCCATGGTGGATGAGATAGATGATTGAAATAGCTAAAACATCAATACATGATAGGTTCGTCAGGGGGTCCCTTGTTTCAAGGAAGTCAATGTTCTGACAAGGGAATTTGGTGAGTGCTTTAGGGACCATGCTGACATGGTGTTTGTCTGCAGAGCATGACATTTCCTAGCCAGAATTAGAAGATTGATGGAGATGGACAAACAAGGGATACCTTATATTATGTCTAGATGGAAAACACATAGCTTGTTTTTGTTGTCATAGTTTCTTTCTGTTGTTTTTTAGTGGAGGATATTGGGTGGTGTATTTCTTGCATCACATATGAATGGTATATGGAGGAGAGATTTATAGAGGCATGTATTTTTTTGGTGTGTGTGTGAAAGGATGGGCATGATGTGAATCATGTCCTGTAGACAGATGTAATTTCCCCCCCTTTTTTGGTGTTGATGAGGAGTGTTGGATGAATGAAATCAACCCCTGGTATATATTTTGAAAAATTAGTGATACAACTTAATTTTCTATGAACTAAATTCAATCTTAAAGATACACATTGAAACATTAATACTAATCCTTCTTATTTACAAGTACACAAATCTTAATAACTAAATACATGTTCTAGTACTAAAGACACAATATTCTACAATATCATTCACATCTCTTTCTATACAAGGACCTATAGTAGACAATGACCTAGACTGACTATTTTTACCTCAAGACACTACTAGAATTCTATATGGTAGGACTCCTATGAAAAACTATTGCTATCTCCATATCATCATTGTTAGCTATTAAGTGTGTGAGCTACTGGCTAAGTGAATGAAAATTTACCCAAATAAACTAAATAATGCATATATTCTATACTAAGTGGATTGCAACATTAATGGAATTAAGAATGTTATTAATACTAATCTAAATGAGAATTATGTAAAATTCATCACCACATTAAAACATAGAGAATAAGTAAACACTATATTTCTGATTACTTAATTTGAATAATCTAACACTACATATTGAATCTAACTTCTTACTCTCTTTGTTATCTTATTAATGTCAACAATCCACTTGAAGTGTACCACAACATGTGAAAGAATCACAACAAGCTATGATATCACTATATAAGAATTAGAGTAGAATCGAGACTCTAACTCTACTACTAGCTCCTCTATCTGAACAGGGCTCGCCACGTCTGGCCACGACAAATGTATCTAATGGTTGGATAATCCAGACTGCTCCTCTAAACCTGGGTACTCACGCTGAGAGTCAAAGCATTCTTAAACTACCTACATTAGAGGTTCTTCAAGGGATGACTAACTGGGTAGTAACTAAACTGGGTACCACCAGATCTCCAGTAAATGTTGGATACCTAACTGTAACTATACTAAATTTGCTACCACTAGGATCTCTTGATAATGTTGGGTGCCACTGTGTATCACTGGAACCTTCAATTAAGGTTGGATGCCCTTACTATTATTCAAGAAGTCATTCATACTGGGCTTAACCCATTGTGTCATACCAACACACTCTAACTTGACATTTCCAGTGGATAAGTCATTTCCTTCACTACAATGCATACCGCCACAAGGAATCTATAGTGTTTAGGGCATCTTGATTTCTAATTGATTCTTTAGTTTCTCTAAACAACAATCTCGTAAGCTTTCTATTAGATTTATCTTGTTATCAAAATTATTCCTTTTTCTTGCTATATTATGCACTATTTCACTACAGAAAACAATATTGAACAATTCTATGTAATTTTGGTACTTGAAAAAATAATAGAACTAAACTGTAGATTATCAACATTGTATTTCACTTGGTCTTAATATTCTGGACATATATGAATATAATTAATGAATTTGTGTTATAATGATACTACTTAGATTTCATATTGAATGTTTTTTAACTAACCTAACTAAATTCAACTGAACTATTGGTATGTAATAACATGAATAACTTTAACTAATCATTGAATAAATAACATTGGAATCTAGATATCTAATAGCACACTCTAGCACGTGTTTCACTAATTACTGACTAGGGAGAACCTAGATACACCAACTCCTCTGTGATATATTGTGTCCAAAACTCATATAAATCATGTACATGCGTTATACTACTATAGTACTAAAATTATTCATCTTCGATCAATTTTTCTAGTTATTTAGATCATATATGTTTGGGTCTCTTAGATCCACAAAAATATAAAATAGAAGATGATACAACCATGTTGTTCATGTCGATGAAAACCATGGCTAAAGGATACTTCCACACACTTTGAGTTCATTTCACCAAAATCTTTGCAAGAATAACCTAAATCAATTGACTTCCAACAAAGAAAGTGACTTAGATTTATATATCTAAATATTAATAGGAAACAATTATTTCCTATAATACAAGTCATTGTTGACTAGTGTATAAAATTTTAGCTCAAAATATAAAGTCTTGAGAGCCATTTTCACCCTAAATGGCCAACAACCACCAACTTAGGGAAAAAGTTGATGAAAACATGAGATTTCATCAAAAATAATTTTATAACACAAAAAATTATGTTCAAGTAGGTTTTTTATATGTAGATATTTTTAAAATAGGAATGAATTCAGAATTTCATAGTAAAATTCTTATTTTACCAAAAATTAATAAAATTCCCTAAAATAGGACTAAATTAGCACCAAATAGCTTAAATTGAGTTTGTTACATACTTAAATATGTAAATGGGTGAAAACTCACTCACCCTTGTTGTAATTAGGTCAAAAACATCCTCCCCTATTCTAGAAGGTAAACTCTAAAGTCTACAAAAATTTCCACCAAATGACTAAAGTGAAAAATCTCCACAAAATCACTACGTTGGGATCCTTCTACATTCAACATTAATTTGGGAAGAACTTGAGGCAGATGAATTCTAGGTCAAAATCCACCTAAATTTCCACAAAATCACCTCTCCACCCTCAACCACAAATTTTTAGAGAAGAAAATGAGGTTTGAGTTGTTTCAAGTCGAATTATGCCAATAAGGCCCTTCGAGGTGCTTGTGTATTTTGCAAAGAGATCCATAAATGAAGTTTTCTTTTAAATATTGTTTTTCATAATAATAATTAGGCATATCTTGAGCATTTGTTCATCAAATGAATATATGTATCACTAATAATTAGAGAAAAATGTTGCATCAAATTTATTTACCATGATTCCATTAGTTCAACCTATTTTAGGACATATTCAAGATAGAAACAATGATTTTAGCAAGTCTAGGGTCTAATCAAGCAAAATTGGTATATTATATCTTAATTAATCAATCAACTAAATAAAATGTGATTTTGATACTATTTTTAAAAAATGCATAATTAATAAGAAAAATGTAGATTAAAGGTTAATAAGGGTTTAGTTTTTTACAAATCATCCCTCTTTTAGGAATTTCACCCAAAATACAAGATATGGATGAAAAATAACATCACATATAGATTAGATATGAAATTCACATTAAACATCTTAAAGTTGAACTTAGGGTCTTATAACCCTCAACTACCTACTAAGTAGGGGGATGGTAATTACAATACCAAGATAACCTTAACTTGATCATTCTCAAGTTTGTGAACCGATCAAGTTCTTACCATCATTATAAGAAAATATAATCATAATGATGGGAAATGTTCATCATAATTGTAAAAAAAATCCTTGTTATATTTATTAAGGATGGAAAAATCATTCGTCACTTTTTTCGTTATTGGTCTTGTTGTTATTACCCGTGACAATGAAAAATTTCATTCCATCACCATTATAAAAAATGAGAGATAATTTATCTTATCACTAATGGTTATAACGTCAACTTAAAGTAGTTGCCATAGCTGGTAATCACGACAACATAGTTCTGTCGTATATACCAATAATGACAAATTTATAAGTACTCTCATCAAGGTTAATTGGGATGAAAATTTTTGCCGTAAATAGTTATAATGATTCCTAATATTTTTATATAATTTTCAAAATAGATGTATGATATGTTATATAAATTTGTTTGTTAACAATATTCATCCAATGTACACAGTTGAACAAATCATGGAAACTTCACAAACTCTTTCATTTATTGTATTGAACATAATGTTGACTTACATAGTAGAGGACGTGAGCCTTTACCACCTTGAATAAATTACCATGTACAATATAAAAATGAACTTCATCTATTACTACAAAACCTCCTACAATTATAGATTATGGCCATATCCAAACTCTTGTGCCTAGGTTGCACCCTGAGAGCCAGGTAGAGAAAGGAATGTGCATTTTTGTAGTTCATATTTTGTGTTGCAGAGTGATGAAGGCATGACATGGGACAACCATATTTTCCATCTCCCTAAGTTGTGATATTGTCATAAGTGATAAGAGGAAGGATGAGTGTGGATAACTTCGATATAACCTCCATGTTTTTCTCAGAATAAAAAGCTTTCAAATGAACATCCTATTATGCAACATGCAATTAACAAAATCATGACAATATATAAAATAACACAAAAGATTGAACTTCAAGCATATAAAACATAGCTAAATACCCAAGACAGTAAGGATTGTTTGACTACTCAATATATAATTTAATAATGTCCAAGAAAAGGCTACTATGTTTTGAAGAACATCCTTTGTAAGGGGATGTTGGTTATCCATATTCAGATGAATTCAACCATATCTGTTGATCCAATGATCCAAAAATTGAGTTTGGTTTTCTAGAGAAAGAAAAAGTGAATCATTCAGTAGTTTTCAGTTATATAGTAGATGTTGGGAGTTATTTTTTATGTTAAATTGGTGGGATGCTACCATCCAACATGGTGTGCCTTCCTTTGTTTGACTACTCAATATATAATTTAATAATGGTGTGTCTTCCTTTGTTTGACTACTCAAATAGGTGGGAGTTGTTTTTTATGTTAAATTGGTGGGACGCTGCCATCCTTTGTTTGACTACTCAAAATATAATTTAATAATGTCAAAGAAAAGGCTACTATGTTCTGAAGAACATCCTTTGTAAGGGGATGTTGGTTATCCATATTCAGATGAATTCAACCATATCTGCTAATCCAGTGACCCAAAAATTGAGTTTGGTTTTCCAGAGAAAGAAAAAGTGAATCATTCAGTAGTTTTTAGTTATATAGTAGATGTTGGGAGTTGTTTTTTATGTTAAATTGGTGAGACAGTGCCATCCAACATGGTGTGCCTTTTTTTGGTAACGTTATAGCTTGGCACGGAAAGACATGTGACCCAATTGTACAATTAATGTTGAACAACATTAGAAATAAACATAAAGTCTACATTTCTCAATTTATAGAATCCTAGAATTTGTCGTTGGTGCATTTAATTAATTTAGAATTCCAGATAATATTGCTAAATCTTGACAAACGAACGTTCCCTAAGATGAACGAAACATGGTTGAATACCCAAAATAATGAGTACATCAATGACTGAGTAGGATCATTGACTCATAAAAAATCTTAACGATATAAAAATAAGTCATTATAATTGTTCAACTACTGCTCCACTAGCCATGCATCTACACAAAATTCAAGTTGGGGTGCTTCTTTAGGAAAGACTCTTGATGTTATAATGTCATACCTCCATAAGCATTATGAAACTATAGAAAAGAATTATAAATTATCTTAGTCCAAATAAGAACAAGAGAGTTGCATTGAAGTGAGTTTCACAATGCAATTGACAAATTGACTGACAAAAATGATTGGGACATAATAGATACCCTTTTTTCCTGCCACCATTCCCACCATCCTAGTTAATTATGAACCTCTCCTTTCTGAAGCTTATTGGAAATGTGAGAACATTCCTTGGTGTCAATTTTATTTTGTCTAAATACAACAGTCGAGCTCCAGAAATTGTAACTACTTAGCCACTTTGAGAGCCTTCCCCCAACACCAGTCTATTCTAATGGCGAGCTGCATCTAATTTGTTATGCACCTCTCCTTTTTGAATGAGATTAAAAACTTAAGAACATTCCTTGGTGTCATTTTTATTTTATTTAAATATAGAAGAAGATTGAGCTCTAAAATTCTCAATTGTGTTGCTACATGGAGAGCTTTCACCAACACCAGTCTACTCTAATGAGCTGCATTAGAGTTGTTACACTCCAGAAACACCATTTTGTTGTGGACTGGAAAATGGCTTCCTAATGAAGGAATTTTATCTCTAGGAACTATGCGATAAATCCATCATGACCTTCTGGACTTGAAACTGGAAAGTGTAGCATACAACATTCCTAGGACTCTGGCATTCTCCATAATTATTGAAGTAATAAACTAGTGACCAGTAATTGGACATGGAACCTCCTGGCCCCTTCTTGGGCAAAGTTTAATGGACGAAAGAACATAACACTACCATTAATAGGTTGGAAATTCGACAATTACAGATCACAAATTCCTAAAACAACTATCCACATAGTGTGTATTTATTTCTCAACCCAAGAGAAGACCAGAGAATAGAAATCAATTGAAGACACATTTCTGCAAGAATGAGTTTACTTGGATTACAAACTTTAGAGTTTGAATCTAGAGGAAGGTGACTTGGAATTCAACATTTTATCTCTTCACTCTAACTTTTCCAAGAGGCTAGTGTAGCAATTTGCAACTAGCCACCAATGGCATCAACTAGATCCCACCTCTACAGAAAGGCAGATAGACAAGTGGATTTTGCACTAAGGGATGATACTACATCTTAAAATAAATATGAAAAGGGCAGATAGTGAATCAAGGAAGAGAGAGTCTTATCACCTTATACTTATGGGATCGATACTCTATAGAACGGTCCTCCATGCTTGACTTCACCATGAAGAAATAATGCCCTAAAGTGTGCTGGCTACTCCTCTTCATGGCTGAGCCTAAGATTGTCTCACAGACTCAAGCTCTCTAGTACAACCTTAAGGAGTCGGCCAACGCCATAAATCCTTGACTTACAATTTAAATGGCTTGTAGTCAATAGATTGAAAATACGACCTCCTGATTACAATATACATAATACCTCCAATGTGTTCTTTATAAACCTATGCAAAGCAAGATTTATACACATTCTCAATGAAAAGACATGATTACATAACCTAACACTAAGCATTATTTATATGGAAAAGGAAGCCATACATCTCGCATGAAATAACATAAGGATTAGTAGAGACATGACCACAAAGATAACATGAAGTGGTATATATCTCATGAGATTAGTTCAATATGTACCCATCATTTTTCCTAGTTCTATGGTGAAAAGCATCCTCCAAACATTAACATGTACTATACTCCCTCAACATGTACCAAATATTATGCATATCTAGAATCAGTGAAGGTTATTGTAGCTTAAATTGGAAGTGAGTGGGACCGAAGAGATACTTAGAAAGAAGTAAAATTCAATGGAATCATGAAGAAATAGTTTTATTTATATATGAATGTGTTTTGAATTGTTGAGGTAATCAGCTGTGCAACTGAACCACCAAAAAATCACCAATAGTTGCTTAAATAATCAAGTTGGGGGCATTAAGGCCACATACAAGCCAAATGCCTTACACAACAATTGCTACTACCTTTTCCCCAACTAGTTGTATCGCTAAACACATTATATGAAATATTATTTAGCTATATGGATGAGTCCATGGAAGAAACATTGGATTACAACAATTGTAGTAACTAAATCTAATCAACATGATGAAGGCATGGATAAAATGAAAAATTTACCAAAGACAGTGATTGAGAAACCAATTACAAACACTCATTTTAGAAGATCCCCATCAACATGAGTGAGAGGTCCAGTCTCTCTAAAGTGTTTGTGTCTCTCTGCACATTTTGAGAAAGATAATTTCACATGTTGGAAGATTAACACCATTACATGTTGATATTCTTATAAACATTAAGGAACTAATAGAAAAACTCAACAAATTAGATATGAGCATACCAAATTTGGTCCTTAGTTACATATTTCTATAAGCACATTATAACCATAATTTGTTTGGCACAGTTCTATCAACATCATGACTTACAAGTTAAATAAATAAATAAATAAATATGATGCTTTGGAGAGCTCTATAAATAATAAAGCTTTTCACAATGAATGAGCAAATGGAATATCATCATTTCTACATGTGTGAACTAATTTGTAGTAGGGCTATATGTCTCCCAACCCTTCTTATTCTGTTACACTTGTTGATGGATACTAACTCTTATTCTTTTTGTGTGAGAACAAAATTTTAAGTTTCATAGTTCACATTACATACCCAAGCAGTAGAGAGGGAACCCTCACAAGAAAAACAAAGGTGCAAAACTCAAGAAATATCTAGATCTTAATTTTTCATAGATGTTCAAAATCTTGTTTGAAAAAACAATCATTTTTTGTGGATCAATTACTTTAGAAAATATTTCTTGAGTTTTTTCACCTATTATTCTGATATACCCATTCTAAAAAGGGAAATGATTGTACACAATCATATTATCTCTCATTTTGTTCCATATGAATGTATTTCTCCATCACATTATTCCTTTAGTTCTGCTTTGTCTTTTGTACTTGTTCCTAAATCAGTTTTGAGACCCTAAAATATTGTGGATAGAATTTGAAGTAGAATGGTATATTCCCTTGTCTCATACCCAACTAGAAAATCAATTGTCACATGAAACTAGATCTTCTCTATTAAAGTTAGTCTAGTTGTCTCAATGGATGGGTTAAAAGCTAGTTTGGTTTAAAATGAGTAGACTCAAATGTACGGTGGCAATCCTTCACACAAATTTCTCTGAAGTTGTTAAATGTCATCTATTAGAATCCTCTTATCCTTTATTGCCACTTTTAGCTTATGTATTAGATGGAAATCAACAATGATATCTTACATGGTGATTAAAATGAATCAATACATAAGGAGCATCAAGTGTGTTTTGCTTAAATGGAGTTTTTTAAGGTGTGCATTATACTTAAATATTTACATTGTCTAAATCAACCTATGAGAGCATGGTTTTATAGATGTAATCATGATTTTCCTGAGTATAAACTTCAACTTTACAATCTAAATCACTCAGTCACTTACAAAGGCACATCTTCTAGTTGTCTATGTTGCTGACATTTTTAACTCTAGAGATGACAACCTGCCATAGCTAAAGACTTTCTTATTTAACCTAATATCTAGGCAATCTCAAGTACTTTCTTGGTATTGAAGTTTCTCGTGCCATGTCTCAAAGGAAATGTGTTATGGAATATACTAGTATTATAGGAGATAAGCATACTTATACACCTATTTAGCCCAAGCTCAAGTTGTTTGGTGAGCAGGATGTTGTCTTTGAAAATTGACGCTGATAGAGATGTTTGGTTGGCAAGATAAATTACATCAACAATCACTCGTCCTTGTAAGTCCAATCATCAAGAAACCCGATACAGGTCATTGGGATGATATTACATGTTATGCATTATCTCAAAGAAGTCTAGGCAAGGATACAAAATAATGGTCATGTGGTATATAAGGATACTTCAGTGCAAATAGGGCAAACTCCGGCATGGACAAAAATCCTATCATAGAATATTTTGTATTTGTCGGAGGCAACATTGTGCCACAAAAACCAAGGAATACGTCAGTGTATACAGGTCAAATATTGAATTTTAACATAGAGCAATGTCATATTCTACTTGCAAGTTGTTATGGATTACACAACTACAAGAAGTGCTTAGTTTTCCACAGTTTGACACCATGAAGATAAAGTGTCACAATCAATCTGCAATACACCTGATTCTAATTGTGTATTTCACGAGGACAAAGTATGTTGAAGTAGACTTCCATTGTATACAAGATACTACAAGGATGTATAATAAACTACACAAGTCAAATCAGAAAATAAGTTGGAAAATTATTTGTCAAGTCAAGAAAAGGGTGTGGGTCTAATTTTCCTCCCACAAGCTAGGTGAATTAGTTATGTTGGTAGGGTTAGTTTGAAAGTATCTCAATGTCCTATACCATGTTGTAGTAGAGGTCCTATAAAGTTTGTAATATTCAGTATTTGTAAGTCCTATAAGTGAAAAATAATATATTAGAGTGTAGCAATTTATCAAATAATTGGCTGTTACAGATATGATAGTCACCATACTAATTATCATTGACTCAAACCTTTTTCACTAAAAACAACTTACAGAGTAATATATATCATCATTGTTAAATTTCAATGGCTGCTTACAATGTCAAGCTTTTCAAAGATCCATATGGGATGATACTTGATCAAGAAAAGCAAACTAGCAAAGAAAATGCTAAGGTGTTCATACCTGAGTTATAAAATTGTTAGCACCATTAAGGCCATCTCCCTCCCCCATTTTGAATAAGAAAATGATTCTTTATCTGAATCCATATGTCCACTGTGATATCCCTTGAGCAAGTTTCAGCATTACAACAATGCATCAACTACAATCACCAACCCCTTCTGCTGAGAACATAATATCACCAGCTTGCTAAATGGGGACAAGTCAATAGATTTGCCAAAATAGCTACTCCTAGTAGATTGCTTTATGAATTTCATCTTGGCATCATTAACTATGTCAGGAATTGAAACTAGGTATACAACATAATTGAGACAATAAAAAATTAGAAAAAAATGATCAAGGACAAAGTTACTCATGTCGAGAAATTCATGATGAAATTGGACTAAACTGATATTGGAAATGCAGTCCTCGCTAGACCATATGCATGTGGCTGCGCAATAGCAACAATATCTGGAATTGCTAAGGTGATCAACTATTTAGCTGAACCACCAAAAATAGCACCTACATCTGCTCAATTCATCAAGTTGGGGGCATAAAGGCCACATACAATATTCTAGGATATCCAAGCACTACTATTCCAGCTCCTAGATCACATATTGTAGAAAATAAAAAAAATGGGTAGATCAAACTTATCCGTAATGTATTCAAATAGCTTTGTAAACCATAAGACAAAATGTGAGAAGGCAACACTCACTGCTCCACTTAACATCCCAATAATGAGGTACAAAGGTAATCCTACAAAAGTGAGATACACCTCCTTACTTTTGTCTTAATGGTGAGCTTCATAGTGATGTCCACAAAATGTGAAGGAGTGCATGGAAACAAGAAAAAACAAGGACCTTATAAGGGTTCAAGGTTGATTAATAACTCAACCACATTATAAAAATAAATACGCCAGAGCACATACTGTCAGTTCACGACATTTCAATTTTCCATAGATGTATTTCATGTGGCATCCAAGCCATCAATTCTATCATAGATCCTATGGCCTGTGCCATGATTATAGAAATGTCACCATCATTATCCCTAATGGGACCATATGCATCAATAGCAAGGCTATTATTGTTAAGTGTTTGTTTACTATTGGTATGTAGGCCCAGAGAATCAATCATATGATGATTGTAATGTCATAAATTGTAAATGATTTGATTAATTAACAAAAGAAAAGCTTCCAATTTATTATGTTTCATTTAGTTATGAGATAAAGATGAAATACTATAAATGTCTAGAGAGTAATATTACTCAACGATGTATGTCTTCAAGTATTAGCCTTGTTGAAGTGAGATCATACGAATGTTAAGAGTACATATACATATTCTCATTATGTCCCTAATCGGTTGTTATTGTGGAAGGTTGATAAACAACAATAACACATAAGATCAGAGTGTGAGTTGGTTGATGACTAAATGTCATTAGTCATGATATGGCAATATCAAACCAAGCACATAGATACATGTTAGAGAACAATGTATCAGACAGGCCCACCGTGAGAGACTGACACATTGAAGCCATCATCATGGAAGTCACGATCAGCTCTCATAGTGATGGTGGTGGTTGTGGTTCTTATACTTGAAATCATTGTACTCATCACATGTCATTGGGTACACTTTGACATCATCAAATGTAGTCTTGAAACATTGGTTATTATAATGGTGATGATTGGGTGATTGTGACACATGGGGACTGATTGTGAGTGATAGAGATGGGATTGGTCCCTCCTATAGGAGTATGATATCCAAGGTCTCTTGATTAGAAAGACTAACAAAAGTATGGCTATATGCATGTGAGTCAATATGTGATATTTAGCTTACATATATCTCGTGTACTCTACTATGGTTCAAAGAACAAGATTGAATATTAATGAGGATGACTGCTCCATGCCTCTCGTTCAATCTAGATATTAGTGATAAAGGAACTATATAAACACTGTAACACCATACACAGATTGTAGGTTGAAGTTGCTCCCCAAATTTCCATTCACTTGGGTATCACTGATGTGCGACTAGGTGCCACTCTTCGCTTGTGATGTCATAAGTTTTTATGGACATTCATTGCCAACATGATATGGGACCTATAGGGTCACACACATAGGAACTCACCTAGAAGAGGAGTTCAGATCTTGAATGACAATTGAATTAAGTATTAAAATGTTTAGATAGTTGATTCACACAACAAACAACCTGACATCACTGCCAAATGACCATCTCAAGAGTTGAGACGAGCCTCTGGAGAGTGCCGAATGACCATCTCAAGTGTTGAGATGGACGTCTGGAAAGTCAGGGTTGTTTTGAGTTGAAATTGGCTAAGAAGAGAATTGACCCAATCGGATGGCTCAACTTGGGTCACCAAACGACCGTTGGGTGATTGAGATGGCCATATTGCATGGGAAAGATGGTCTAGTTTGGTCAAGGGAAGGTTCTAGACATTTCCCTATTTGTTTTGCTTGTACATTACTTGTTGTGCAATAAAATCAATGTCAAATATTGATGGGAATTGAGTTCCCAATTTTGTGTACAACTAGAAAGTGTGAAATGACCATCTCGCTGAGTGATACAACCATCTTGTTGGGTGAGATGACCGTTTTGGTGCACGTAGGTGAAAAACTTCCAGAATTATTGCAAAACGTTGACATCTTTCGGTCCTTTACACTCCCACATAGACTGGGAACCCTGACCCTAGCCTCTGCTATAAATAGAGGGGTATTGGGGGCTACTTAGAGCACAACACAAACAATTAAGAATCACTTTCTTTGATAATTGTTGTCCTCTCTGGTTGTGGTAACCATGAGATCCCTGGAAACTCATACTCGATTAGGGAGGGATAGCCATGGGAGAGAAACAACTGATGATCATTGTTGTGGGAGAGTAGGTTGGTGACTAGTACACCAATGGGAGGGAAAACTCCTTCCTTTCCATTCTAGCAGGACAACAAGAGTTCTAGTTGGTTCATGTAGACTACTCTAGAGGTAGGAGTCCTTTTGATGCTGCTAGGAGGACAACATCAACTCACAGTCCATGGCAAGATCTGATGAGCCACTACAGTAGTTGTCTGTGTCTGCTATCTGTGGATGAGCATTCAGACAAGTCCCAGTACAACCAGGAGCTCCACTGACACCATCCAAGATAGGGTCGCATCTACATCAATGAAGATTGTTGTTGGACTTTCTCTAGGACCAGGTATATCTTTGTGAAATCATCCTTCCTACAACACCATTATTGATGCGATGTACTAGTTAATGGGAAATATGTCAGTAATTTTTTTGTTTCTGCTGCCTATCTGATGTCATATTTTCCTACAGTGGTATCAGAGCCACTTCAAATAATTATGTTTTGGGATAATCAATATGATCAAATTTTGGTTTTATCGAGTTTATTTATTGCATGCAATGTGAACATTTAAACTAGATAATGTGCACATCTGTCTTATCTCCACATAAAGAACCCAAACAATATATATATATATATAGATATGTATATATATACATATATATATATAGATATGTATATATATATGTATATATATATGTGTGTGTATATATATATGTATATATATGTATATATATACATATATATACATATATATATGCAATTTGCACGTGTCACCATAAAATTGGTTTTGATGGTGGATGTGAATCATGGTTATGTCTAAAACCCCAGATCTGTGTGTGCATAGTTGTGGTTATTTATTCCTATTGTTAATCAGTCTATGTATCGAGCCTCTCTCTCCTTTCCAAATATAAGTCAATGTTCTTCTTCCTATTTCCCCTCAAATTTAACTTGAGGTTTTCCCCATATACAATGTAATATGAAATAGGATAGTTTTAATTTATGTCTCGATGTGAGATGATGATCTATGCAAGAGAGAGAAGACCGGTTCATGATACGACCTAATCGACTAGAGGATCGAGGAGGCTAGATGAGAGGAGGATGAACCGATCTACTAGTAGCCCAATCGACTGATTAGAGGTGTCCAAACGCTGCTTGGACTTGAGAACCAAATGTCCACTTTAATAGAGCCCAACCGAGCGACCAGGAAGCGAGCCGACCGGTTCAAGAGTTGAACCGATTAACCTGGATTGGCTCCGGCACAGATCTTCACCAAAAATAGGTTGCATATGTTGTGGATCGTAGGTGGTAGTAATTCCTTGTGGATCCTAGGAATTATATTAGTATGACCATAACCATCGCTTGTGTGTTTTATTTATTGCATGTTCTAGTTTGTGGTTATAGAATGAATATGATACATACTATAAGTATGTGGTAATTGGATAAAGTATATGCATTTATACATACAAACTCCCTCAACTAAAATATTAAGTCTCATATGCTTTCCAAAAGTAGCAGACATGAAAAGCTTCACCGACCAAGCGTAGGTTCTGCCTCTGCGTGGTGCACTATCTATCTCATGGAAGTGTGATGGTAATAATGTAGGTTCCACCTCCACGAGGTTCATTATTATCATGCTCTCTTTTTGGTCAGGTTTGACTGGTGATTCTCAGAGCATCTGGGCCTAGAAGCATGCATATGATTATGGCAAGGTGTTGTGCTTATCATCTATCCAGAATTGCATATGATGCAATTGGCAAGAGTTTCCTACCATGATGGTTGAGTGTGTTTGTGGTGTTTATCGGGCCACTGTTGAATTATCTTGTTTCTGGCCCACTAGAATATTGTATGTTACAATATTCCGTATTGATATTGAGAGCTATCAATTCAAATAAAATAGTGGGAATGATAGTTAATTAACGACCTAATTGATATTAAATTCATCAAATCAAACTAAATAAAAAAATTTAATAAATTGCAATATTTCTTTGTAGAATCAAATGCCAAACACAAACACGTGTAAATTGCCATTACTCAAGAAGAACAAAATGGGAGAAAGTTCAATAAATGGCTAAGGACTTTGAGAAATGTTCTCATCAATGAGAGAAAGCTCTATGTCCATAATAGACCAATGCTAGAGGAACCCACTCCAAATATGCCTAAGGATAAATGAATGCTTATTGGAAGCATGCCAATAATATCATAGACATTTAAATACCTAATGCTCTGATGTATGAAATTTGAGTTGCATAAACAACATGACAAAATACAGACATTCTTGAGATGGTTACACAACTTAAGAATCATGTAAAGCAAAGAAGGTATAATGTCTCCAAAGCACTAATTGAGTGTAAACTGAAAAAGGGAGGTCTTGTAGAACCCCATGTGCTCAATATGATTGACATGTGGAATGATTGGGATTTATCTTAGGTCAAGAGTTGACCATGAATATGATTATGCAAGTGTTGCATGAATCATATAGTCAGTTCATCAAATGCTTGGCATGTCGATGCCAATGCAGGGAAGAAGAAGGACAAATTTGTGATGATGATTAGTGGAAGTAAGTCCTAGGGCAAAGGCAAGGCTAAGAAGTGTTCTGAGGCTAAGCTAAATTCCAAGTTTTCTACACTCATGTTATGGAGAAGGATAAGTGTAAAAGGAATATGTCCTTTTCACTTAAAGGATAAAGAAAAGAAAGTGGGACCATTGTCACTTGTCTGGGCAGTGAAAAGAACTATCCTCATTATAGAGGATTTTAGGAAGAAGATGGAGATAGAGATCTCTACTTCAGGACCTGAGAAGAAGTAATCTAGAACTATGTTGAGTAAGGGTTGCTACCTCTACAGGGTGAAATCATCATTCATGGACACATAAAAGAATTAGTGACTTTCTATTATGTACTTGCTATTAATGAAAACATTATATGATTTATATGACAAGAACATTATGTTTCATCTTAAAAGATATGTTCTTTTATGGCAATGCCATATGTCTCACAAACTATACTTGACATTTGTAAAGACAAATGTGTATGACACATATACTGAATGACTTGATGACCCAAACAACTGAATACCTATAGCACTATCATGTAGAGTGCATACATTTACATAATCCATATGATGGTTATCTAGACTCTTTTGGTTATTGAACCAATAGAGAAATGCATGTCTTATAAGTTGTGCAATATGAAAAAAGCATCTTCATTGAAGTAGTGGGAGATCGACTATTCCATTAGGACTAGTACAAACTGATGTACGTAGACTTTTAGAGTGAATGCTAAAGGTAATTACAAGTAGCTCATCATATATTTACTGATGCGATCAATAGATATTGAAATTTGTATTTTATGAAATACAAGTATGAATCTCATGAAGTGTTCAAGGAGATTATGGATGGAGAATGTAATTTACTTGTTAAAGTATTAAGATACAATGATATGATCAATGTTGAAATATTTTAACAAGAGTTTGAGTATATTCTGGAGAGTACGTGATAGTGTATCACAATGAACTCCACCTGAAATATACTAATGTGTCAAAAAGAAGGTATCACACCCTGTCAAGTCATGTTGATATTATCAATAGAATCTAGCTAATCTTACAATTTGTTTTAGGCACATGCTTTATACTAAAACAATGTAAAATCTAAAATGGTTTAAAAGACACCATATGAGATGCAACATGGGAGGGATCCCCGATGTGTCTTTTATAGTGATTAGGATTGAATGCTTATATAAGAAAATTGTTTCTTAAAAGGCTTTATCCACAAATCACATGAATGCTATCTTGTTGAATACTACTTATATTCCAACCCGACAACAAAGTGTGTGTTGCTTGGATGGATGAATTCCTAAATGAAAATTAGTTCTAAAGGAATCAGTGGGGGTAAAGTAGAACTCAAAATGTTCGAGACAAACAAGAAAACATTGAACCTAAAGAGGTACAATAGGAACAAGGAGAATCACAAACTATTGTGGAATCTCAAATTCCTCATGTAAACACAAAAGAACACGCCTTGAATTTGAAATATTATGATATCTTATAACTCAAGAAGGCGGTAAGTTGATCATAGAGATGAGTGAACAACCTAACTAGAAACTATTGAAGGATCAGAATTTTGAGAAATGGCTTGAGGTCATAAGATCAATGATGGACTCCATGAGAATCAATAAGGTATGACCTTGTTGGATCCACCTGAAGGGGTAAAACCCATTGGGGGCATTTGGGGGTCTATAAGGAGACCAACATGGAAGGGTAGATTGGTCGCAAAGAGCTTCAAATGAGTTCAAGGTGTTGAACAAGATGAAGTCTTTTCACCAGTTACCATGGTTACATCCATCTGGATCATGCTTGTTGTTGTAGCTTGGTATGACTATGATATTTGTAATATGGATGTTAAAACCACATACCTTAATTGGAATAATTAAGAGGATGTATACATGACACAAACTAATGGTTTTATAAATGCATTAATGCAAAGAAATTCTATAATCTATGAAAGTCAATATGTGGATTGAAGCAACATCTCAGAGCTGGAATCTTCTATTTGAAAAGTCAGTCAAAGGGTTGACTTGAGTCAGAATGAAGACGGAATTCGTTATTACAAAAGATTTAGTGGGAGCATATTATTATTCCACATAATGATGGGTAATAATGCCCTTATCCTACAAATATTAAAACTGGGAAAGGAAAGTACCTTCTATAAGAAGGGTTTCGGTGAAGCATCCTATGTTATACAAATCAAGGTCTATAGAGATAGATCTAGAAAGCTTCTTATCCTAAGTAAGAGAACATACATTGGCAAGATGTTGAAGGGTTCAACATGCAAGACTCAATGAGAGAAAACTTGTCCATGTTCCATGGAGTTAGTCTTTCAAGAGCTTAGTGTCCCAGTTCTTATGAAGAACACATGGATAGATGGCATATGCATTTGCAATTGGATTTATCTTGAATGCAATGTAATCTACTTATCCCATTATCTCTTGTGTATTGGACATGAAGAGAGGATATAACATTATCTCGTATGTATTGGACATGATGAGAGGATATCCAATCATCTCATATGTATTGGACATAATTAGAAGACATATATACATACCTACCTAGGAATCTTGTATGTGTTGGACATGACAAGAACATATGTGTCAGATGCCAGTGAGAGTCACTGGACTACCATAAAGAACGTCTTTAGATGCTTGTAAAGCACTTAAAGGATTGGTTCCTTGGTTATGGTAATACAGAAGAGTTGGGTGTAAAGAGTTACACCGATGCAAGCTTCCAAATTGATAAAATAATAACAATCTATGTTTGACATTAAATGAGAACTGTAAGCTAGAAAGGGTTCTGAGCTAATGACAGTTGTGCGAATCTAAAAAATAAGCTGAGTATCTCTATGTTATAAGAACAACAGAGGATATTGTATGGATCAAGAAGTTCATATAGATGAACTTGTGTGAAGTTCCAACCATTAGTGGCAAAGTAGAAATCTTATTTACAACAATTGAGCTACTAGTTAGGCATAGCATACTATGAGACTCCCATCTCATACGAATAGTTGTTAAGAAAAGAGATGAGAAAATTGCAAAATACTGACTTAAAGCAAACGTTGCTAAAACCGTTATAAAAGCACTTGCGTTGCAGAAGCATGATGGTCATGTTAGGTCACTTGGAATGAGATCCATGGGTGATTGACTCAAGGTGCAAGTGGGAGTCTTTTGGTATGTATGCCCAAAGAGCCAATCATATGATGATTGTAATGGCATAAATTGTAAATGATTTGACAAAATAAACAAAAGGCAAGCTTCTAGTTTATTTTGTTTCATTCATTTATGAGATAATGATGGAACACTATAAATGTCTAGAGAATAATATTACTCAATGATTTATGTCTTCAAGTATTAGAGTTGTTGAGGTGAGATCATACGGATGTTAAGAGTACATATACATATTCTCATTATGTCCTTGATCGGTTGTTATTGTGGAAGGTTGATGTACAACAATAATACATAAATCAGTGTGAGTTGGTTGATGACTAAATCTCATTAGTCATGATATGGCAATATCAAACCAAGCACACAAATTCATGTTAGAGAACAATGTATGAGACAGATCCACTGTGAGACTGACACATGGAAGAAATCATCATGGAAGTCATAGTCAACTCTCACAGTGATGGCGGCGGTTGTGGTTCTTATACCTAAAATCATTGCACTCATCATATGTTGTTGGGTACACTATGACATCATCAAATGCAGTCCTGAATATGGGTTTCTATAATGATGATGATTGGGTGACTTTGACACATGTGGACTGACTGTGAGTGAAAAAGATAGGATTTGTCCCTCCTACAGGAGTATGATATCCAAGGCCTCTTGATTAGTGAGACTGAGAAAAGCATGGCCATATACATGTGAGTCAATATGTGATATTGAACTTACGTATATCTCATGCAGTCTGCTCTAGTTCAAGGAACAAGATTGAATAATAATGAGGACGACTGCTCCATGCCTCTAGTTCAATCCGGATATCAGTGAAAAAGGAACTATACAAACACTGTAACACTATACACATATTGTAGGTTGAAGTTTCTCCCTAACTTTCCATTCACCTGGGTAGCACTGATGTGTGACTAGGCACCACTCTTTGCTTGTGATGTAATAAGTTGTTATGGACATTCACTACTAATGTGATATGGGATCTATAGGGTCACACACATAGGAACTCACTTAGAAGAGGAGTTTAGATCTTGAATGACAATTGAATTAAGTACTAAACTGTTTAGGTATTTGATTCACACAACAAACAACCTGAAAACACTACCAAACAGCTATCTCAAGAATTGAGACGAGCGTCTGAAAAGTGCTAAACGACCGTATCAAGTGTTGCGACGAACTTCTGGAAAGTTAGGGTTGTTTTGAGTTAAAAATGGCTAAGAAGAAAACTGACCCAATCGGTTGGCTCGTCTCAAGTCACCAGATGACCGTCTTGCATGGGAAGATGGTCTAGTTCAGTTGAGGGAAGGTTCTAGACATTTCCCTATTTTTTTGCTTGTACATTACTTGTTGTGCAAGGAAATCAATGTACAACATTGATGGGAATTGAGTTACCAATTTTGTGTACAACTAGAAAGTGAAAAATGACTATCTCGTTGGGTGAGATGACCATTTAGACACAAGCATGTTGTGAAACTTCTAGAATTGTTGCGGAAATTTGAGATCTTCTAGTCCTTTCCACTCTCGCACAGACTGGGAACCCTGACCCTGGCCTCTACTATAAATATAGGGGTACTGGGGGCTTTCTAGAGCACAACACAGACAATTGAAAATTTGTTTCTATGACAATTGTTATCCTCTCTGGTTGTGGTAACCATGAGAGCCCATCCAAGTCCTACCTGAATAGGGAGGGATAGCCACGTGAAAGAAACAACTGAAGATCATTGTTGTGGGAGAGCAGGTTGGGAACTAGTACGCTAATGAGAGGGACAACTCCTTCCTATCCATTCTAGCAGGACGATAAGAGTTCTAGTTTGTCTGTGTGGACTACACTAGAGGCAGAAGTCCTTTGGTTGTTGTTAGGAGGGCTATATCAAGTCCTGCTCCATGGTGAGATATGAGGAGTCGTTGTAGTAGTTTTCTGAGTCTGATGTACATGGAGGAGCAGTCAGATGAGTCCTAGTGTAACCAAGAGCTACACAGACACCGTCTAAGACAAAGTGTGCATCTACATTGACCAGGATTATTGTTGGACTTGCTCAGAGAGGATAACAATTGCTGGACTTGCTCTAGAATTGTTGTGGAAATTTGAGATCTTCTAGTCCTTTCCACTCTCGCACAGACTGGGAACCCTGACCCTGGCCTCTATTATAAATATAGGGGTACTGGGGGCTTTCTAGAGAACAACACAGACAATTGAAAATTTATTTCTATGACAATTGTTATCCTCTCTGGTTGTGGTAACCACGAGAGCCCATGCAAGTACTACCTGAATAGGGAGGGATAGCCACGTGAAAGAAACAACTGAAGATCATTGTTGTGGGAGAGCAGGTTGGGAACTAGTACGCCAATGAGAGGGACAACTCCTTCCTATCCATTCTAGCAGGACGACAAGAGTTCTAGTTTGTCCGTGTGGACTACACTAGAGGCAGAAGTCCTTTGGTTGTTGTTAGGAGGGCTATATCAAGTCGCGCTCCATGGTGAGATATGAGGAGTCGTTGCAGTAGTTTTCTGAGTCTGATGTACATGGAGGAGCATTCAGATGAGTCCTAGTGTAACCAAGAGCCACACAGACACCGTCTAAGACAAAGTGTGCATCTACATTGACTAAGATTATTGCTGGACTTGCTCTAGTACCATGTATATCTTCGTGAAACCATCATTCCCACTACATAATTATTGACACAATATGCTGGTTAATGGAAAATATGTCAGTAAAATTTTTGTTTCCGCTTCCTATTTGATGCCATATTTCCCTACATTTACAACAAAAAATTAGTACCTTAATTGTATAAAAAAATCATCAATATCAAGTTGTTGTTATCAATATGGATCCATGAAACATTAGCACCTGGTCAAGGGCATAATCCCCCTCTGAAAACTAAAAACTAAGACAATAGAACTCAAAAATATAATGAGGAAGACATGGGGTTTGCAACCACTACCTTAAATTATCCTGACATATTGTAATGTATTCAATACAATGTCCAATGTCATTGAATCCAAACTCTCAAGACTTTCATCTTAGTCATTCTGTACAATGTCACAAGCCTCAATAATAAACTCTATGACATATCAAATAAAGATCTAATCATAAGTCATCTCAAAAAAACATATGATCTAATACACAATGATCTTTGGAAATATGATAATACAAACAAGGTTCGAGATAGAATAAGAAAGAACATTAATTCCAGAAAGCATCACCATCTATCAGTTGTTCTCACATGAACACCACTATATTTTGTTCACAAGGGGGGAGGATAATGTCTAATATAATATATGTAAAAATAAATATTAGACGTTTAAGAGCCTAAGATGCCAGTTTATCCATATGAAGTTATGCTATAGAATGGGAAGGGCCATTTCAGTTGGAGGAGCATCACAAGCTAAAGGAGCATTTTTAGTTTGAGGAGCATTTTTGGTTGGAGGAGCATCATTTTCAGTTGGAGGTGGAGCAATTGTTTTTGACATGGGAACTATCATGGCTCAAGGGAGAATATTACTTTGTTTGGAAGACAAGCTATTCAAAAAATACAAATGACTATCACTTGACTTGCTAACACCATGGCTTCTCCCTCATGTATGATTCCATAAATCTCCTAATTTATAATCCATGACCACATCCCTTCTCAGTTACACTCAATTGTTTCAGTGAGATGAACTTCTTAGCCTTAGACTTAGCCATTAGATCTTTATCATTTCTTATTGTGGCTACAACCAACTTCCTACATCATCACAAAGCTAGTTATAGATATAATTACATAAAAAATCAACATAAACAACAATGCATCACATAGAATGCAAAAGACATGAATTATGTATGAATATAACTTTTTTGCATCACACCAAATACTAGTTGAAAATGAAATTTCTTACACTAATAAACATAAATGATAACATTATGAATAATAAGACGAAAAAAACCATTATATGATTGACACTCAGAACACCAAATGAGATATGATATACATAAAGGGGAAGGCTATTTTAGTTAATATTATCATATAACAATGGGATCTTCTAGGCATCACTTATATCATCAACTAGCTCCAACTTGTCTTGTAATTCCACCTTTGTCACAATATGCCACCCTTTATTGATGTGACATTTTGGATAAAACACTTGTGATACTTGAGTAGCTAAAATAAATGGTTCAAAAGTCTTGCAAATAAGTTTGTAGTCAACACTCGTGAATCCATACTCATCTGTCTTTAGTCCTTTAGCAACATCAAACCAATCACATTGAAACAACACCACTCGCTTACTGCCAAACTATTGCAATTCTATAATCTCAATTAGTTGAGCATAGTAATCTTTGTTAGTTCCACTTCCATCATCACCAACCATGGTCACCCCACTACATTGGGACCTTGATCGTTCCATTAATTACATAGCCATAGAAACATATCACACATTTGAGTAGACCTTGTGATAATGAAAGCAATTCATATGTTTTCTTACTTTTATCATTATCACGTTGATCTCCAATATGTAAAAATAGTTTAGATAAATCAAATCAAAATAGAGTATATGCATTATCATACTGAAATTAATAGACCAACTTACTTTCATCTTAAACCATTCAATGAAATTATCATTTAAATCCATCATGGATATTTGATCTGGTTCAACTCCTTGAATTTGAAAATATTCTCTTGAACAAATTGAAAAATGTTTTGTGATAAAGTTAATAAAATGAAACATAAAATTTATCAATTAATGACTCACATAAACATTTTAAGAATAAATTACTCAATGGATAGCTTAACTTCCTTACAATTGTTTATGATATATATGAGCTTTCTCCCACTCAAGTGCATCAATGTCTCTTGTTGTTCCACATCCTAATCCTCTTCCATTATATGGTAAATAGATAATATTGTGGATTCATTGGCATCTTAATCATAATTGAATCTAAATCATAATTTCTATCAAGGAGATTGAACTTTGTCTTTATAGTATGCAAATATCTTGAACAAAGATTCATGCATTCTTCTTCCGTATAACCTTCTACTAGGGGACCCTTTGGACAACATCAGTTGTGAATATAGGACTTTAATGTGGATAGATATATTTCTATTGGATACATCCAGTGACCATGAACAAGCCCACTAACATAGACACATGTGACAAATGAATAGGCAAATGCAACTTCATGTCAAAAAATGATGGTGGAAAAATTTACTCCAACTTATGAAGTGTAATTGGAATTTGATCATCAATTTGCTTTAGATCTCCCATATATAAGCACTTACAACCCAAAACCTTGAAAAAACATAACAACTCAACAAGTGGTTCATAAACATCCTTGGGACGAAGGCCAGGCAATGCAAGAGGGAGTATGTGGTGTAATGGCATATGATGGTCATGACTATTCGATCCTAGAAGTTTACTATCTTTGAGGTTCACACACTTGAAATATTCGAAGAAAAACCATGTGGTACCTTTAAATCCATCAAAAATCTAAAAACTTTTGTTTCCTATCTTGAGATAATGTGAATGATGCATCATGCAATATTGTTTTCCCTCCAGTTATCATTGGGTTCAACTCTTGTCTAATATTCAATACTTGCAAATGAAGACAATACTTATAATTGTAATTTGTCTTATTATTCACATTCATAAGAGTTCCAAGAATACTATCACAAATGGTTTTCTCTATGTGTGTCACATCTAAAGTATGACGTATCAAAAGATCTTTCCAGTATGGAAGCTTAAAGAAAATACCTTTCCTATTCTAGTTATCCCCCATACTCTTGTGAGATACCTTTCTTGAGCATTTTCTTCGGATATTTCCTTCCAGACATTGTACTTGAATGAGGACATCGTTACCACTTAGTGGTGTAGATGGTGTGTCCTTCTCAATAGTGCCATAAAATGCAAATTTATTCTTTCTCCACCGATGATTTAAAGGTAAATAACACCTATGGCCCATGAAGCATTCCTTTTCACCATTATCCAGCCTAATAGAATGAGTACCCTTATGACAACACAGGCAAGCAAGTTTTCCATTGGTACTCCATCCAGATAAAATTCTATATGCAGGAAAATCATTTATGGTCCACAAAACAACAACACAAAGATTAAAATTTTGATGTGTATTTGTATAAAATGTTTGTATACCATTATTACAAAGCTCCAACAATTCATCTATCAGAGGTTGCAAATAAATCTCAATCCAATTAACTGGATCATTATGAACTGGAATAAAAATTAACAAAATGAGATTGGTTTGCTTCATGCACATCCAAGGAGGCTAGTTCTATGGAATAAGAATAACGAGCCAAGTGCTATATGATGATCTAGAATTGTTAAATGGTTGAAGAACATCACTATCAAGGCCTAGTATAACCTTCATCAACTCTACTAAATAAGTTCCATGACCTCATTAAACTCTTTCCATGTCAAGGAATCACCCAGATGATAAAAATCCCCATCATCTTCCTTATTGTGATGCCACCTCATTAGTGAAGATGTTTTTTAGGACATAAATAGCTTTTGAAGATGAGGATATAGTTAAAAGTAACACAACATATTTTCTAGTACTTTCATTCCATTTGATTTTAGTTTCTCTTCCCCACTGTGCATGTCATACTTCCATCCTGAAGTATTGCAAATTTTACATTTATCAAGGCCACAATCTTCCTTCTAAAAAACAACATACAATCATTCACACATGCATCAATATTGGCATATGAGAAACTGAGATCTTTAATTGTCTTCTTTGCTTCATAATAAGAGATAGGGAAGGCTGAATCGACTGGAAATAGTTCATCTTTCAATAGTTCAAGTAGCATTGTAAACAAATGATTACTCCATCTTCCAAAGCTCTAGAGATGACGCAACTTTATTAAGGCAAATAATTTTGACCCCTTTGATCCCTTATAGAGAGGTTGATTCAGGTCATCCAACAACCTAAAAAACTTTTTAGCCTTGGTATTATCTTCCTCCTCATGATCATCATGGTTGGAATATTCCATTTATCCATCATTCCTCTCAAGATTATGTAAACTAGGGTGCATTTCTTCAAGAAAATCTAGCATCTCATCATTTTCTTCATTATCCCCTTCATTGTTATTGACTAAATTATCTACAATCAGACTCACTTTCATGTCATGTATCACCATGATGATACCAAAGAGTATATCTCCTCAAAATGCCATAAATCGTCAAGTGTGTTTTTACGACATCACGTGGGATAGAAGAAGTATTGCACAATGAATACAAGGACATCTGGTTTCATTTGCACCAATTTTTTGACATGCATAGATAAGAAACCCTTCAACACGAATTTCATTTGCTAGATCATCAAGTCTATCATCAAAAAGTTTAATCAATTCCTTATCTGGTGTGATTTTCTACAAAGAAGAATTAATGTTATTGTTTAAAATCATATAATATAAGCATTTATTGTTGGTGTTAAATGTAAGATTTTTTTTCTCTTATTGGTTATCTTTATACAAAAAGTTGCACAAGTATGGCACACAACTCCACTCCTTTGGGTGTCTATATATTCAGTGTTCTAGCATTTAGGTTATGCACAAACCATGAATAAACTTAAGGAACTCCTTCTATGGAAATACATAAGAGGACTTGTGAACCAATGGTTTAAATTCAATATACATTATAACCAAACTGATTTAAATTGTTATCTATGTATCTGACATCAAATTATGTTTGCAGTATATATATATATATACACACACACATTACACCCAAATTGGGATACATTTATGTTGCTAGATATGTATATGCACAACTAGATAGAATTTCCATTTATATATTCTAATATGATATGCTCTTCCACATTGGTGACATCCTTCTCCTCACTGCCATTCCCACCCTGATCACTCTATGGCTAGATCTCACATAGGGGAAGTTACAAGTATTTGTTTAAGACCCTAAAGTTTTTTTACTAAATAAAATGAAGATAAAAAAGAAAAAACATTTAATTTGGACACCTAATTATTGTCTTTTAGGTGCATCGATGTTGAAATGGGATATAGTGAACTTATCATCTCTAATAGTACTATAGGGAAAGTTGAATTGTCAAGTGGTTGTTGTTCTACAATCTAAAATGTGATTCATGCATTATTTGAAGCCAATATAAAGATTTCTATGCAACTGTACATAAAATACTGACTAGGAGTATTTCTAAGAGAATAATAACACCTAGATTGAAGTTATACAAGAGATGTTACTATTGCTGGGATCATAAGAATTAGGTTTGTTCCTCTTCTTATTTTCCTAGGTCCAATATTGTTCTTGAAACTGATCTTAGGAACAATACTTTAGCTACTACTTATTCACTTCTCTCTATTAAATGAAGGAGGTCATGACTAGTGGTTTTTATCTTCACTTCTGATGTTCTACTGTTGATGAGGAATGGAGTTAGGACCTTTACTCTGTATCTGGATACATATTGGCTCAGTTATGTTATCAACTATAGTTGGGTTCTTTTCTTTGCGATTCTAATCATTACAGAGAATGGAGGAAAGTAGGAGCTACTATTATTTTCTTATTCATGAGCATGTCTCTGATTGGTTTACATCTTTCCTTATATTTTGAATTTCTATTTATGGTTGTGATTGAAGTTATGATCTTTGTTTTTTCTTGATGTTAGTTCTTTCTCTAGTCTATAGGAAAGTAACTTGTTCATGAGTCTAAGATCAATACATAGCCTCTTAGATGCCTAATAGATACCAATGCTTAATATATATGCATTAGGTGTTTCATTTTTTAAACCATTCAAATAGAGTATAATATAGCTAGAATATATTATACATGCTAGTCAAAGGGATTATAATGGGACATAATTTTGGTGGGACAACATTAATATTCAGTCCATAGTCAATGAAACTCTTTGAATAGAAAACATATTGGACATAACTAACAATATAAAAAATGGACCATGCAATAAATGTGGATTGACTAATAGTCTAATAGGAAAGAAAAAGAACATATGACATAGAAACCCTATTTTTGGAAAGGGATGGTAGACCTGATTTTGAGGTGTGACCTAGCATATTAGAAGGAAGCAACAGGATAAAGTGGAGAGGGCATTGGACATAGTGGTAAATGGGAAGGGAGATATAAACAATCATAAGATAAATGGAGATTATGGCTACAAACTTGGAAGGACGAGAACCAATTTTATAATTTCCTATGAGTGTGACAAAAGGAGAGACTAGTGAAGCAAAGTTACATGGCTTCGTCAATCATGGACTGCGGTCACACTCCGGCCTAGTTTGGTATGCACATTAGATATAATGGCTCCAAAGATGATAGAAAGAAGCATACCTCTCATTGGTTCCTTCCATTATGACTCATGACATGAGTCTAGAACTTCATAATACAAACCCCTACTATTCCTTAGACCATGGGACAACCAAATGACTACCATCTCTCTGACTCTGACCACCTCTCACCTCATACATGTCCAACTTGCTTTAAACAACAATACTAGTATGAACAAGTTACATAAAAGAATATTTCAATCAATTATAAACACTAGTGAAACCTATTATATAATTTTAGAGGTTCCCACTTCAAGAGGGTTTAGGTTACGACGGGAAATTTTAGTAAAAGAATATTTGAGAATCAATTCAAGAACATACAAAGATCTCTAGTAGAGATTTTCTATAAATAGTGTCTTCAAGGTATCTATGGTGTAAAATCTTACATAACACTTTTAGTTTATAAATAAAAGAAATGATTATAAAAATAATAAGAAAATCGGAAATGACTATCGAGGTTAACAATAAAAATTACACCATGATAGGTAAGGTACTAGTAAAAGGTGTCAGTTGATCTCAATTTGGAGGAAGGTTGTGGATGTTGCACAATGAAATCACAAGACTTCATTTGGGTGGTTCTATAGTCATCCGTGCTAGTAGGTTAAAACATAAACAACAATAATACAAACTTCTAATGTTAAAATAACTTAAAGTAACAAGAAAAAACAAGTTAAAGGTTTACATATTCTCATTAGAATTGTTCTTCCTTTATATAAAAAGGCATCCAAGTTCCTTAAGCTTAATAGAGAGCCAACTATTAATGAAACTAATGCCATAAAATTTGACATCACATAAACCTAGATAAGCTATGCCTCATCGATTTTCAAATTGCCATATTCAACCAATGAGCTCACATTGTTGTTAAATGATTTATTCCCCTTAACCTCCTTTCCCCAATTTCCAATTTTTCGAAAATAAAAATAAACTAAAACAAATGCCACTATATCATCTTGAACCACCATGATTTTCTCTTCCCACATTTTCATCAACACCCTTCACTCACTCTTCTCATCTTCAACCACCAGAATTCTTGATTTCTTGTAATCTCTCCTCGGTCATTTATCTACTTTAAGTGCAAATTCATCTTTTATAAAAATACGCTTTCAATGATGACAATTTTGACCTGCTAGGATCCATTCCCATCCTAAGAAACCATCCTTTTTCAAGAAGTTATCTGTTTCAAAAAATTCTTTTGTTGCTGACAAGTTCGACACTGCTATGATCAAACCCCATCCTAAGGAACTATCATATTGATCCACGTTCCATGTAAAGTATATTCTTTAAGTGGTACCCTATTAAATCCATTCCATTGAAAGACAATGAGATCACAATGATGTTAAATGTTTTGTTTCCTTAACATCCTTTTCCTATTTTTCCACAAATTTTAAAATAAAATATAAAATAAAACCAATGCCACTATCTCATCTTGAATCACCAATTCTCTCTTCCCACATTTTTCGCAATACCTTTCACTCACTCTTTCCATCTTCAACCATCACAATTTTGATTTCCCACAATCCATTCTCAGACACTTCTCTCTTTTAATCATGAATTTATTTGTTTTAAAAATATTCTTATGATGGTGACAAGTTCGACCCTATTATGACAAATCTCCATCTAGAGGAGCTGTCCTATTTCACTAGTTAATATATATTAAAATTATTCTTTTATTGTTGAAAATTTTGACTCAATCAAACCTGACGTGTATTTTACTACGCGCTAAAACGCAAGTATACACGTCGAGTAATATATGCCTTGTGAGGCCCGAGTCGAACTCAGGGATACGTGAATTATTGGAGACTTCTACTAACTAATCGCAATCAGCTAGACCGATTAACAAAGTAGGGTTTTGTGTTCAAATTAAAAAGAAAATAAAAATCAAACAAAGAAAACAATCGATCAAAGGTTAATTTAATCAATTCAAAAGGATATCTTTAGGATGGCGGTTTCACCGCGGGTCAACATTGTATTAAGTTTCATATAATTCCTCACACTTCTCTCTCTATCCGGGTAGTGGCCTGAAAACAGAATTACCCACTGTCGTGGTGTAATTCACTACTTAGATTTAGGTTGATTCCACCGTCGTAGTAATCATTCCCCTAAACTAAGTGCAGTATAAACGGTCTGTCAGTTCCCACCATTAATTTTACAACTCCTTTGTCAAGGGTTTTATTGATTAATGTAGAATTCGTCTCTTTTCAACCGTTAATCCTTCTGTCGAAGTAATTAAGGGTGTTAAATTATTATTATGGTGATCAAGCATAACAATAGAAATGGAGAAAACGAATCTATACCACAGATTTGAGAGAAAAATATGAATTATTGATATAAAAATGTCATACAATGCATTCCCGGGCTACTCCCGGTCCTAAAGATTGAGGGTTTTAGCCTCTCATGTTCATCTCACACGAATACATGGTAGAAATTGGGGAATTCATAAGAAAAACGGGAAATAAATGGGAAAACCCCTGAACGGAGAAGAACCGGTGGATCCTTGGCGTAGAACACGAGCTTTCCCCGCCTGTCGGTGGTGGAAATCGTCTTCGACAGCGTCCGAATCACCCGGGATGAGCTTCTCAGCCTCCATTCTCCTTTCTCTCCTCCTCGGCACTCGTGCAATCCAAAATGAGATGATCTCCCTATCTGGGCGGTCGTCATTAGGTATAAGTCCCTAATTAGGTCGTCAAATAACAACAGCCGTCCGATCGAGATCAAAACAGATCCAACGCATATCTGCCGGCGTCGATACCATCGACGTGGGTCGATGGTATCGACCCGGCGGATTAGCGGCAGCTTTCCTTTCTTTTATTCTGAGCGCCTGTGGTGATCTCGATACCATCGACTTGGGTGTCGATGGTATCGACTCCTTTAGCGTCGGTTGTTGTCGTTTAGCGACGCTGTAGCTCTCCTTGTGTCGATGGCATCGACTTGGGTCGATGGTATCGACAGTTTCCTCGCCAGCAACTTGAAGGGATCTCGATACCATCGACTTAGGTGTTGATGGTATCGACTCTGTATTGCTCTTCTCGGCTGACAACCTGTGGCTTGGTCGATGGTATCGACTTCCGTCGATGGTATCGACGGAAGCAGATACTTGTTTTTCCTGATATTTCACAACAAGACCAAGTAAATCCACACAATTTATAATAAGATGATAAATAATGCTCAAAATAGTAAAACAAAGGGGATTTGATATAAAATGATAGCAAAGACCAAATAAAGTGAATTATGCAATAATATCCATAAAAAATGAGTAATTAAAGCACAAAACACATATGAAAAAGGTCTATAAATGTGACTCAAAATCATCGCATCAAACTCCCCTAAGCTTAAACATTGCTCGCCCTCGAGCAACTAATCTTTTAGAATAAGATTGCAGATGTCAACTAAAAATCAACACATCACCCCACATTCCACATGACTCCCACTGAGCGTTCTCAAACCGGCCTTTCCTAATCACAGAACAGTAATTACCCTAAAGGCGACAATAATCATCAATAAGAGAAATTATCCTTAAAACCGATGAACACTATCACATAAGGCAGTTAACATAATAAAATTCGCCGATTCAGCATTGGTGCATCTTGTGATCGCCTACACTACGTTGCTCATCCTAACTACCATCTACATGAAAGCAGTTCTCCTGATAATCATTAGTGAGGAGAAATTCACGGTGGCCTACCAATCCGAGCAACGGGTGGATGGAATGGGTGGTTCATGGAAGAATTTGGAAATATTACACAGTTTCAAAATGCATAAAACAAAATGCCCTAAATGATGTGAATGCACATTAAAAATGCCCTAATGCCTCTAATTGGGTGGAATGATGTATGCACTAACCTTCCACCTCAAAAAGAGATAGAAATCTAATTAAGCCACATCATGTACTCAATTTCCTTGTTATGCAAGTGATATCATGTTCCTTTCTCCCTCTTATTCCATTTCCTTCTAAATTCTCTCTTTTTTTTTCTTTTCTCAATTTTTTCAGATTTTTAGAAAAGAAAAAAAAAATTCTTAGCCCACATATCCATAATTGCTTAGAGATACATGTGTAAGGCCATTTTCTTCACGATTGGAAATCTTAGCATAATTTTGAGGTTATGGAACAATATAGATCACTTTTTAAGACAACCTGATGTACATGGTGTACTTATGCATGAAAATCATGAAAGTTATGAGTGCAACTACATGACATGCACCTAAAGGTAATGTGCATGAATCACTATACATTTTTTCGTTTTATGCAAAAGTATGAAAATAACAATGCAAATCCTATCTACATGCTATGCACGCAAGGAGGAATTAAAACTGTACTTTACTTCCAATTCTTTGGTAGATTATGGAAAAAGATGAAGTGGAATGATCACAAGATTAAGTTACTGAACCTTAGAAAAATATCATGTGTCCCTCCTTACTGACATGTGTAGTAGTTCAAAGGGTTCTTTCTCTTATATCCAATTAAGGTCTCATTACCATTTGATTAGGTTAGGCTCAAACAACCGTTACTATCCACTTTTCATGAGTCAATGGGGGTGTGGGTGTGACATATTGCTTTAGAGTTGACATAATCACTCATTTTCATAGGACAAGTTTCCCAAGGACAACCAAGTTAAGCTATCCAAAAGACCCAGAAATTTTGAAATTCCCTTAAATTTCCCATGAAAAAAAAAATGAGATGACAATTTTTAAGACATCCACAATTACACTAGATAGATGTGGATCCTAAACAAAAACTGAAATTGCAAGAACTAATTAAAGCAAAAACTAAAAACAACTAAAGAAAAGATAAAAGATAGATCTGTTCCAGCCACCCCCCTGAGCTTGAATTCGACTATGGCCTCATAGTCAAAAACCAACTTAAGGGTGGAACAGTGATACCCTGATCAATCTTGCGGAGGCGGTGGTGGATATTGCGGTGCCGTAGGATCCCAAGACGGGTACTCCCCCTGGAAGCTTGGATCATATTGGGTCCTCGGTGGAGGCTGTGGATAGCCTCCAAAGTAGTCTTGACTCAAGTAATGGTCAAAGAAGGGCTCCTGTTGCGTCTCTATCCACTGCAACCGGGTGTGCATTTGCTCTTGGTTGGCGAGGATGAGCCGCTCGTTCTCAAACATAGCCCGTTGGTTGTCAAGTACCCGGCTCGTAGTCTCATGAATGCCGGTATACATACCCATGTGCTGCTGCTGAGTCTGCTGGATGTCCTGCAGCATGGTGTACATCCCCTGCATGGAATAGGGATCCACGGATGGCTGCTCGTACTGTGGTGATGGCGGCAGGGGCTGAGATGATGAAGATGCACCCGGATGCATCTGAGGACGCTTCCGTGGTGCCACACGTGCTCGAAGAGGTGTGAAAGCCTCCTCTTCCTCTGCAGCCTCGCCTTCTTGCTCGTCACCACCGTTGTCTTCCTCGGAGGACTCGATGGCTATGATTGGCCACCGGAAGTGCTGCTTGCCCTCTATGTTGAAGACGTCGTCCGATAGGGAGCTCTCCTGATAAGCTTGGTTGACGTGGCAATGAGCGTACGCCAACCCGTCCCGAAAAAGAATAAGGTTTGAACGGTGCAAATGTTGCACGTTCACCTTGCTCCTTGTAAAGATCAGAGTCATGGACTGAAGGTTCAGCCCCAAGTAAAGTGCCAACTTGGTGACAAGACCACCAAAATGGATTGGAGCCTTCCTTGTGCTCCTCTTCACCGCCAGGACGCGTTGTAGCCAGAACGCCCCCCAGTTGCACTCTTGACGTTTCAGGAGTGCGTAGAGAAAGAACAGGTCACTCTCCTGAAACTTGCTCAAAGCAAGATCGCTTCGAGCGAAGAAAGTCAAGCTCAACATCCTATGCAGGACCCGGACGAACGGGTGCTCAAAATCCGCTACCGCTGCATTATGGTAGCTCACAGTCTTTCCTGCCGGCACTGTAACTAGCTCAGCGAAGATTTTGTCATAGTCGGTGCGGGCGTCGAGGCGTCGGTGATCGTTGCGGCTGTGGTTCCAGTTGAAGTGTCGTTGAACTGCTTCAACGTGATGTTGTAATTGTTGTTGAAGAGTCGGAAGGACACCCTTCCCCTGATCCACGTCTGGTCCGATGGTACCACGTCATTTGGTACAACGCAGATATCAAGAGACGCCATGAACTCAGCCACCAGTTCCTTGTATGTGGGCCATTCGCCGAAAAACAGATGCCCATCCGCGTGACAGTCGATCTCATAAAGGTGATTGGTGTGCCACGCTTGCCCGGCCAACACATAGGCCAAGTTGGCCTCGAACCCCAGCTCCTGGATCATGCCCCGGTCCACATACCGGGTGGGCTCGAACTTTCGCTTCATAATATCCTCGTAAACCTTCCTCACATCCATGTTGGCATGAATTAGGCGTGGACGAGGGATGGAAGCGGGTGGGGGAGGAACAAACTCCTCGATCTCCAAAGGGTGAGCGCTTGAGGACGACGCTCTGGCGGTGTGCACCATGGTTGCGAGAAAAGATGGGATTAGAAGTAAAGAGCTCGGTGAAGATGGAGAAGAAATTCTCCACTCGATGAAGATCTCCACTCGATGACACTTCTCTTCAGTCTTGGAGGGCTCGGGGGAGTGCTCGGCGCAAAGGAGGATACTTGCTCTGAAGGTGTGACGTCAAGTGACGTTGCAAGTCCCCTTAAATAGGCTTGATCGGCGCCCCTGTTGACCCGTCGATACCATCGACGCGGGTCGATGGTATCGACACATCTCGCGTGTATCTGCCTCCCTCGCGAGTATCGACGGCTGAAGTTTGTTGGATCGAGAAACCCGGATTGCTGACGTGTCGATACCATCAACGGAAGTCGATGGTATCGACGCAGCACCCGGATCGCTGACGTGGCTGTTGCGATCGTCGTCAATGTCTGTATGCAGATCGGTGACATGTCCGTCGATACCATCGATAGATGTCGATGGTATCGACTTGCTTTAATTGCGACACCGCCGTTGTGTTGCATTCAACCTGTGATGATGTCGATACCATCGACGAGGCCGTCGATGGTATCGAGTTGACTAAGCAAAATTCGTCTGAATATCTCCAGAGATCTCGATGGTATCGACTGGGGTGTCGATACCATCGACACTTTTAGTGCGACCTGTCTGTGACCATGTCGATACCATCGACGGGGGTGTCGATAGTATCGACGCAGTGCGATTTTTGCTGGTGTCAACCTGAACCCATGTCGATACCATCGACGGGTGTGTCGATGGTATCGACCCTTCCTGTGCCTGCACATTCAACAAACGGATCAAGGTATCATTTTTAAACTAAAATTCAAACGAAATAAAAGCAATCTATGACTAAAATTAAACTACCCTAGTGTACCGATGGTTGGGTTGCCTCCCAACAAGCGCCCTTGTTTAGCGTCTTAGGCTAGACGTCTTCCCTTCATCTCATTCATGCACAAGTGAAATGAGTTTGACCTCATTCACTTTCCTCTTGTAATTCTCACCAAAATACAACTTCAAGCGTTTCCCGTTCACCAAGAACGTGGCATCTCCATCATGCACGAGAATCGCTCCGTGCGGTTTCACCTCTTCCACAATGAAGGGTCCACTCCACCGGGATTTCAGCTTCCCGGGATGCAGTTTGAGACGGGAGTTGAACAATAGAACACTGTCTCCCTTCTTGAACGTGCGCATCTCAATATGGCGATCGTGGATCAGCTTTGTGCGCTCTTTGTAGATGCGGGCATTCTCATACGCCGTCATGCGTAGCTCATCCAATTCATTCAATTCAAACAGCCTTTTTCTCCCGGCCTCATCATAGTGCAAGTTCAGCCTTCTTAGCGTCCAATGGGCCTTGTGCTCTAATTCCACCGGAAGATGGCAAGCCCGGACGTACGCCAACCTAAAAGGCGTGGTGCCTATAGGTGTTTTGTACGCCGTTCGATAAGCCCAAAGCGCGTCCGGTAGCAATACACTCCAATTCTTCCTTGTGGATGCTACGGTCCTTTCTAAAATCTTCTTGATTTCTCTATTTGATACCTCCACTTGTCCTTGCGTCTGTGGATGATATGGGGTGCCGATGTTGTGCTTGACCCCATATTTCTTTAAAAGTGTCGCGAATTTCTGATTTCGAAAATGTGTGCCTCCGTCACTTATGATCATTTGGGGAATCCCGAACCTGCAGAAAATGTTCTCTTTGACAAACATGCACACTACGTTCGAATCATTAGTCCTTGTGGGGATTGCCTCCACCCACTTCGACACATAATCTACAGCAAGTAAGATATAAAGATTTGAATTTGAGGACACAAAGGGTCCCATGAAGTCAATGCCCCATAAATCAAATACCTCAACTTCCTGAAATACATTCAGGGGCATTTCCTGTCTCCTTGAGATGTTACCTGCGCGCTGGCACGGGTCACATTGCCTAACAAAATCATAGGCATCCCGGAACAAAGTGGGCCAATAAAGGCCGCTCTCCAACACCTTAGCTGCTGTCCGTGAGCTAGCATGGTGTCCTCCTGTAGGCGACGCATGACAGTGGTGGAGAACACTCTCGTACTCCACCTCCGGCACGCACCTGCGAAGAATACCATCCCTGCACTGCTTCAAGAGAATCGGGTCATCCCAAAAATAATATCTCAATGAATGAAAGAATTTCTTTTTCTCTTGATAGGACCAATCCTCCGGGATGATCCCGCAAGCCAAATAATTCACAATTTCCGCAAACCATGGTTCTTTAAAATCAATTTTTAAAAGTTGCTCATCGGGAAAGGTCTCGGTAATGGGTATGTGCAAACCTTGTTCATCAACCCTCTCTAACCTAGACAAGTGGTCGGCTACCACATTTTCAATTCCCGACTTGTCCTTGATTTCAATATCGAATTCTTGTAGGAGCAAAATCCACCTAATTAGTCTAGGCTTCACATCCTTCTTCTCCATCAAATACTTTATTGCAGCGTGATCAGTCCACACAACCACCTTAGAACCCACTAAGTACTGCCGAAATTTTTCAAAGGCGAACACGACAGCCAGTAACTCCTTTTCCGTAGTTGTGTAGTTCAATTGAGCATCATTAAGAGTTTTTGAGGCATAGAAAATCACAGCAGGCTTGTTATCTACCCTTTGCCCCAAAACAGCTCCCACAGCATAATCGGACGCATCACACATCAACTCGAATGGCTTTGTCCAATCCGGCGTTTGAACAACCGGAGCTGAAATCAACTTCTCCTTCAAAACCTCGAATGCGTGAAGACATTTCTCATTGAAATCAAAAACTGTGTCTTTTTCCAACAATTTCGATAATGGTATTGCGATTTTCGAAAAATCCTTAATAAATCGCCGATAAAACCCGGCGTGTCCTAAAAAACTTCTCACCCCTTTTACAGAATTTGGTGGGGGTAACTTAGAAATCACCTCAATTTTTACGGGGTCTACCTCAAGACCCTTGCTAGACACCTTGTGTCCTAGCACAATTCCTTCCGTCACCATCATGTGACATTTCTCCCAATTGAGGACCAAGTGTGTGTCCTCGCACCGCTGCAACACCTTATCTAAGTTATAAAGGCATTCATCAAAAGACGCTCCATACACCAAGAAGTCGTCCATGAAAACTTCAAGACACCGCTCTACCATGTCAGAGAATATGGCGAGCATGCAGCGTTGAAAAGTCGTCGGCGCATTGCATAAACCGAACGGCATACGGCGGTAAGCAAACGTCCCATAGGGACATGTAAACGTAGACTTCTCTTGATCCAAAGGATCAATAGAAATCTGGTTGTACCCTGAATAGCCATCTAGAAAACAAAAATGCGACCGACCAGCTAGACGTTCCAAAATCTGATCGATAAATGGCAATGGAAAATGATCTTTAAGAGTTGCGGTATTCAATCGGCGGTAGTCAATGCAAACACGCCACCCGGTTACCAATCGGGTGGTGACAGGTTCATTCAAAAGATTTGTAGTGACAGTGATTCCCCCCTTTTTAGGGACTACCTGTGTGGGACTCACCCACGTTGAATCGGATATGGCATAAATGATCCCTGCAGCAAGAAGCTTTATGACTTCCTTCTTGACAACCTCCATCATGCTTGGATTTAGACGTCTTTGAGGCTGTATGACTGGCTTGGCTCCCTCCTCGAGCCGAATCTTGTGTTGGCAAAGTGTAGGGGAGATCCCCTTGATGTCCGCCACAGACCACCCAAAAGCTCCACGGTGGTTCTTCAGCACTATCAGTAGTTGCTCCTCCTCATCCGCACTCAAGTATGCAGAAACAATCACTGGTAACTTGTCCTCCTCAGCTAGAAAGACGTACTTCAGATGCGGGGGCAATGGCTTCAATTCCAGATCCGGTGGGCAAATAAGAGATGATTGTAGCGGTGGGGGAAGTGTACCCAAATCTTCATAATGCCTCGTGTAGAAACATGGAAGCATTTGAAGCATTTTGGCGCACTCCTTGAGTGAAGTACTCCGCATCCAATCATAAGTGACATTTAACAAACACGCCTCCAAAGGCAATTCCGGATATGCATCAAAGACGGAAGTAATAATCACATCATCCTCCCATGAAGATGGAATGTCCTCATTCTCATCATTTGGAAACCCAACAGCCTTGCAAAAAGAGACAACTTTAGTTTGTTCCATAAGGTCCACTGCTAGGGTCCCATTATCTATCCTGCTCATAACATGAGCCATATCCAAAAATGGCTTCCCAAGACAAAGTGAGATATTTCGTTCCACATGCTTAACCATGTTGCAATGTGCTTTTGCTTTATTAGATGCATTACCATTGGGCATGACCATCTCAAAGCGATCATCCGCAATGCCCAAGGTCAAGCGACCTCTCCCCATCTCCAAGATCATATCAGCTGTAGCTTGGAATGGGCGACCAAGTAGTAACTCATTTCCGTGCTCGTCCTGCATTTCCATAACGACGAAATCAGCCGGAAAAACAAAGCGGTCTACCTTTACCAAAACATCCTCACAGATTCCATACGGTTTCACCACAGAATTATCGGCCAATTGGATGGTCATGTTACTTGGTCTCGACTCCTTCAATCCAAGTTTCTTGAACGTAGAAAGGGGCATCAGATTGATGCTTGCCCCAGAATCACAAAGTGCTTCGCCAAATTTGAACTTCCTGATAAAGCAAGAAATATTGAAACAACTGGGATCCTGTCTCTTTGGCGGCAAAGTGCCCATAATAAAAGCACTCACTTGCTCCTTCAATACCACGACCTCAGTGTCGGGTATCTTTCTCTTCTTGGTGATTACATCTTTGAGAAACTTCCCATACGACGGGATTTGTTCAATCGCCTCTAGCAAAGGAATATTCACTGATAACTTCCTAAAGCTGTCCAGAAATTTCTTAAACTGTGCATCCACCTTTCTTGCTTTTGCACTATTGGGATAGGGGACCGGAACGGTATGTGCCCTTTGATGAGGTGGCACATAGGGAGTTAATTTCTGTGGTTCCTCCTCAGTGGCTTGTTCTTCCTTACCATCTTCAGCTATGTCCTCAGTTTGCTCTATGACAGGTGCGGGCTGCTCTTTGACTGTTGCTTCTTCAACTGTGTCCTGCAGTGTGCTTGTGTCATCCGCCCTTGGATTTAACACTTTCTTACTGCTCCTCAATAAGATGGCCTTGGCCTGTTGGTTTCCCCCGGGAACATTGGTGTTCCCCGGAAAACCCAGATGTGCCGGCTTCTTCAAGCTTGCAATCTCGGCTGCCATCTGCGCCATGGAAGTCTCTATAGTTCTCATTTGAGCCCCGTGGCTCTGCAAAGTCTCCCCAAACTGGTTCATAAATTCACCCTGCTGCTTTATTTGCTGCCCAAAAGTGTTCATCAACTCTTGATTTTGCTTTATGACTTGATTTAGCAACTCCGTGCTCTTGTCCTCCGTGACCGGTGCAGGTTTGGCGTCCGGATCCTGCAGAAAGTTATTTGGATCCTTCCATGAAAATTTCTTGTCCTTCCGCCATGAATAATTGTTATTCCTGTACCCCTGCTGTTGCCTCATGTACTTGACCTGAGCCTCATCCTCGGACTCATTGTCTTCCTTCTGCAGCAACTTCTTTGCGAGAAGGTCCATCTTCTCGTTCAGCTCTCTCATTGCCTTTGACTCACTGGCAACTCTTGCTTTCTCAACTGGGCCTCTTTCTCTTTCCCCCCAAGATTGCTTTCGTGCCATATTCTTCAGTATTTCCCAGCATCTTGTATCAGTGTTATTTAAGAAAAATCCGGAGCCAGCCGAGTCCAAATTGCTTCTATCATGCTCGAAGAGAGCAAAGTAGAAGATCTTCACTTGGGTTTCCTTGTCCAGTCCATGGTGTGGACATCTCCTCAACATGACTTGGAATCGCTCCCAAGTCTCAGAATAAGTTTCACCCGCCTGTTGGGTGAAATTGTGGATCTTCCGGATCATATCATTGGTCTTCTCAGGAGGGAAGAACCTCTCGAAGAAAACCTCCACCATGTGATCCCATGATTCAACAAACTCGTCGTCGAGGTTATGAAGCCACTCTCTTGCCACTCCAGCCAAGGAACTCGGGAATAACTTGAGGTAGAGCACATCCTGCGGAAATCGATCTATCTTCACCATATAGCAGTTCTCCACAAACTGACTAATGTGTGCCACTGGATCTTCATTTTTCAGTCTGTGAAATGCGTTGAATTTGACCAAGTTAATCAGTGCTGGGTCGATCTTGTATGTAGGTATGTTTAGCCCCTGTTTCTTTATAGGCCCCTTTGATGCCGAGGAAGAAGACGCCTTGATCTTCTCCCATATTGTCTGTGCTTCAGCCATTACTTCTTCTTGTTCTTGCTCAGATTCAGAATTTATATCACTGTGGTGTTCCTCCTCGTAGTAGTCCTCGTCCTCTGGTCCCGTAGATGGAACCTCAGGTGTGCGATTCACGTAGTCTCGACTACGTGTGTGCACCATGCAAAGTACCTGAAAAATGGAAATAGGGGTTCAGTACAATGCTTTGAACGAGTCAACACAATTATAGAGAAATAAAGGAATTTTTTTTTTGAAATTGTTTTAAAATAAATAAATAAAAATGTGGCCTAGAGTAGCCGCTCTTAGCACTCAAAGTGCCAATAATTCGCCGTATCCCCGGCAACGGCGCCAAAAACTTGACGTGTATTTTACTACGCGCTAAAACGCAAGTATACGCGTCGAGTAATATAGGCCTTGTGAGGCCCGAGTCGAACTCAGGGATACGTGAATTATTGGAGACTTCTACTAACTAATCGCAATCAGCTAGACCGATTAACAAAGTAGGGTTTGTGTTTAAATTAAAAAGAAAATAAAAATCAAACAAAGAAAACAATCGATCAAAGGTTAATTTAATCAATTCAAAAGGATATCTTTAGGATGGCGGTTTCACCGCGGGTCAACATTGTATTAAGTTTCATATAATTCCTCACACTTCTCTCTCTATCCGGGTAGTGGCCTGAAAACAGAATTACCCACTGTCGTGGTGTAATTCACTACTTAGATTTAGGTTGATTCCACCGTCGTAGTAATCATTCCCCTAAACTAAGTGCAGTATAAACGGTCTCTCAGTTCCCACCATTAATTTTACAACTCCTTTGTCAAGGGTTTTATTGATTAATGTAGAATTCGTCTCTTTTCAACCATTAATCATTCTGTCGAAGTAATTAAGGGTGTTAAATTATTATTATTATGGTGATCAAGCATAACAATAGAAATGGAGAAAACGAATCTATACCACATATTTGAGAGAAAAATATGAATTATTGATATAAAAATGTCATACAATGCATTCCCGGGCTACTCCCGGTCCTAAAGATTGAGGGTTTTAGCCTCTCATGTTCATCTCACACGAATACATGGTAGAAATTGGGGAATTCATAAGAAAAACGGGAAATAAATGGGAAAACCCCTGAACGGAGAAGAACCGGTGGATCCTTGGCGTAGAACATGATCTTTCCCCGCCTGTCGGTGGTGGAAATCATCTTCGGCAGCGTCCGAATCACCCAGGATGAGCTTCTCGGCCTCCGTTCTCCTTTCTCTCCTCCTCGGCACTCGTGCAATCCAAAATGAGATGATCTCCCTATCTGGGCGGCCGTCATTAGGTATAAGTCCCTAATTAGGTCGTCAAATAACAACAGCCGTCCGATCGAGATCAAAACAGATCCAACGCATATCTGCCGGCGTCGATACCATCGACGCGGGTCGATGGTATCGACCCGGCGGATTAGCGGTAGCTTTCCTTTCTTTTATTCTGAGCGCCTCTGGTGATCTCGATACCATCGACTTGGGTGTCGATGGTATCGACTCCTTTAGCGTCGGTTGTTGTCGTTTAGCGACGCTGTAGCTCTCCTTGTGTCGATGGCATTGACTTGGGTCGATGGTATCGACAGTTTCCTCGCCAGCAACTTGAAGGGATCTCGATACCATCGACTTAGGTGTCGATGGTATCGACTCTGTATTGCTCTTCTCGGCTGACAACCTGTGGCTTGGTCGATGGTATCGACTTCCGTCGATGGTATCGACGGAAGCAGATACTTGTTTTTCCTGAAATTTCACAACAAGACCAAGTAAATCCACACAATTTATAATAAGATGATAAATAATGCTCAAAATAGTAAAACAAAGGGGATTTGATATAAAATGATAGCAAAGACCAAATAAATTGAATTATGCAATAATATCCATAAAAAATGAGTAATTAAGGCACAAAACACATATGAAAAAGGTCTATAAATGAGACTCAAAATCATCGCATCAAAACCCATCCTAGAGAAATGTCACAATGGCCCACTTTCCCGATCAATTCTACACTTTAAATAGTACCCTATTAACTTCTTTCCATTCACAACCTATTGATATTTACTTTGTTAAATGATCTATTCCCATAACCTCCTTCCCTAATATTTCACTAATTTTCAAATCACATTAAATAAGTACACCATTGCCATCAATCAACCATGTTGATGTGGCAACTAAAGCAATTTCTTGAGACAAGGTATTTGTATCTAGTTGTTCTAACAACTCTGCACTCAATCACATACAACTTTATGTGAAAATATTGATATCGACTAGTAGTAGTTGATTCAAATCAAGATAAATCATTTGTGTATTTCAAAATCTGCCTGCTTCAAAGTTGAGCATGAAACAAATATGGTTGTAGCCTGAGCTAAAAATAACTTATAAAGAATGATATGATCATATGGAATTTAACTTTCCACATTCTTGAACTTTTCAAGCTACTACACAATACTAAGTGCCTCATCCTCATTGTCTATTTTTGAGTTTGTAAGTGAACCATAGAAAGAAACAATAGGAAAACTTGAAATATATATTTTAGTAGAACATTACTCAATTCGTATGGGAGAACTTGACAATATACAATAACTAAACATGACACTAGATTTTTATTATTTAAATCAAAGTATGCATATTGTATTAAAGAAAATTAAATATAAAAGATATATACTGAAGAATGGCTCAACCAATATAAACACATTCTTATATTAAATCAAAATAAGAAATCTACTATCATGGTTGATTAGTTGACTCCAACATGAAATTACATTTCATCAATGTCGTTCACTCATTATTCCATATCTAACATGGTTGATTAGTTGAACGACCATGATTCTCTCTTCTCACATTTTAATCAATGTCATTCACTCATTCTTTCCATCTTCAACCACCATAATTTTGACTTTCCATGACATCTCTCAGTCACTTCTCTTCTTTAATCATGAATTTATCTGTATTAAAAATATTCTTATAATTTTGATAAGTTTGACCCCTCTCTAATCAATTCCCATCATAAGGACCATCATATTTGTCCTTCTTAAAGTATATACTTTTATGTGGTGTTGTATTAACACCATTCCATTATCTTCCTTTTTTAATGCACCCCAATCACTCTAATGTTCCTCTTCTCTATTTTCGTCATCAATGATAATCCTAGTAAACCACCATGTTTGACCTATCATTAACTCTTTCTTATTTTACAACAACTAGCATCACATAGACTTCACATGTTTAAAACTATTTTCTGATTAACTATTAACTCGCTATCTTTTTTCTCACCAATTCTTTGGACAGACCATTTTCCTTTTTAAAAATCTAACCAGTCATTACAATCTATTTTGAATGTTCAATATTTTTTTGATTCTCTCTCTCTTCCAAGAATACATTTTGTACTATATGTGCTTATTCTTATATATACTCTCTTTATATCATATATCTCTACAACAACTCTTTTGTCCATTATACATCTTCTTAATTTCTAAAAATCTTAATATGAAATCTTTGTGATAAGATCACAACCACATAATATAACTAAATCAACACTTTTTTTGCCATGTATTCTCCACATAATATAACTAAATCAACTTTTATAAAGATAAATGGTACTACAATAGACAATATATTAATCATGTACATGTTTACTATAAAAATGATATGAATTCATTGAATTGTTTAATATTTATTATGGAAGTCATATTAAGATAATGAAACATCCAATTTAATAGCTAATTGAAAAAATATTCAAAAACTATACAAATGGAAAGTGTTTCTAATTTTGTTTTTTTATCTATGTAGCATGTGTGTGTTGACTAGTCTAGTCTAAAATAGTAATTTATGTTTCTTCAATTACATGCATTCTCCCATTGATAGCTCCTAAAAGAAAAATATCTGACGAAAAAGGAATATTACTGCATAAATGTGCATAACTATCACTACATAGAATGACTTACTATCCTAATCATATATGTAAGAATTTTTCTACATGTGATTGATGTAGCTTCTGATAAATTTGCATAGCTAGGATATCTATTCATTGTCCATATACAATTGCATGCATTCTCCCATTAGAGCTCCTAAAAGAAAAATATCTAAGTAAAAAAGAAGATTACTACACACATATGCATGTCTATCACTACATACATAATATACTACCCAAATTAAAATGTAAGAAACTTCCTATATGTGATTACATATAGATTCTAGCAAAAAAGTTTTTTCATTTACTCATGTAGACAAAGTCATTATTATTAGATGCTTACCATATCAAGAATATATTATTTCTTACTCTCAGTTATAATTCACTATAGTAAAAAAGTATGCAATTAAAAACAATTTCTAACCACCGTTCAAGTAACATTTAGCCTAGACTTTGATGTATCATATTTCATCGACTACAAACCAAATACGTTCCAAAGAAAGAAGTTAAGTGAGATCAAATTCTCTCTTAGGTTTTATCTTTAATGAAATACCTTATCCATATAGAAAGAGGCGCCTGTTAATTATTTAATTGATCCACAAGAGGGGAGATCAACATTTACACCGACTGATATCTTAATTTTTGGATGGATTGGAGGAAAACATGTGTGTGGATCTGATAAGAGTTTCCCCACTTGTGGGCCTGAGTAGTGGGGTATTTACTATAGGACAAGCTGCTCTCAAAGCTACCTCTGTAACATACTGAATTTTGGGTTTATTTGCTATTTGACCCATTTTCAAGATTTTATTTCCTTCATATCCTTTTTGTCCTTTTTTCCCAAATTTTCCTATCTTTTCTATCCTCTTTGTCCTCAATGTTGAAATTGAGCAACACTTAATGGTTGGAACTATATTTACCCATATTTATTTCAATGAATGGGGTTTTTGCACAAATATATTAATTAATGTGTTAGTTATAGTTTAATAATGCAAAATGACCATTTATGAGAGACAATTAGTAGATTATATTAATTTAGGGTTTTATGGCTTTGTGGGACAAGAAATGAGAAATAAGAAATTTTATATCAAAAGGTACTAAATAAATTTATTAGGCACTTAGCATACAATCAATTACAAAATGTGTTCAAAAGGAGAAATTAATGTAATGGAGCTACTAGTTAGGCATAGCATACTACGACACTTCCATCTCACACGAATAATTGTGAAATGAAGAAATGAGAAAATTAAAAAATATTGACTTAAAGCAAACGTTGCTAAACCCGTTATAAAAGCACTCGTGTTGCAGAAGCATGATGGTCATGTTAGGTCACTTGGGATGAGATCCATGGGTTATTGTCTCTAAGTGCAAGTGGGAGTCTATTGGTATGAATGCCCAGAGAGCCAATCATATGACAATCTTAATGGCATAACTTGTAAATGATTTGATAAATTAACAAAAGGTGAGCTTCCAATTTATTATGTTTCATTTATTTATGAGATAATGATGAAACACTATAAATGAATAGAGAATAATATTACTCACTGACATATGTCTTCAAGTATTAGCGTTGTTGAGGTGAGATCATAGGGATGTTAAGAGTACATACATATTCTCATTATGTCCCTGATTGGTTGTTATTATGGAAGGTTGATAGACAATAATAACACATAAGATTAGTGTGAGTTGCTTGATGACTAAATCTCATTAGTCATGATATGGCAATATCAAACCAAGCACACAAATACATGTTAGAGAAAAATGTATCAAACATATCTACCGTGATACTGACACATGATAGACATCATCATGGAAGTCATAGTCAACTCTCACAATGATGGTGGTGGTTGTGGTTCTTAAACCTAAAATCATTGCACTTGTCACATGTTGTTGGGTACACTTTGGCATCATCAAACACAGTCCTGAACATGGGTTGTTATAACGATGATGATTGGGTGACTTTGACACATGTGGACTGATTGTGAGTGATAGAGATGGGATTTGTCCCTTCTACTGGAGTATGATATCCAAGGCCTCTTGATTAGTTCGATAGAGAAAAGTATGGCCATACACATGTGTCTCAAAATGTGATATTGAGCTTACGTATATCTCATGAACTTTGCTTTGGTTCAAGGAACAAGATTGAATAATAATGAGGATGACTGCCCCATGCCTCTAGTTCAATCCGGATATCAGTGAAAAAGGAACTATACAAACACTGTAGCACCATACACAGATTGTAGGTTGAAGTTGCTCCCTAACTTTCCATTCACTTGGGTAGCACTGATGTGCGACTAGGCACCACTCTTTGCTTGTGATATCATAAGTTGTTATGGACATTCACTGCCAACGTGACATGGGACCTATAGATTCACACACATAGGAACTCACCTAGAAGAGGAGTTCAGATCTTGAATGACAATTCAATTAATTACTAAACTGCTTAGGTATTTGATTCACACAACAAACAACCTGACAAAACTGCCAAACAACCATCTCAAGAGTTGAGACGGGCGTCTAAAGAGTGCCAATTGACCGTCTCAAGTGTTGAGACAAACTTCTAGAATTTTAGGGTTGTTTTGAGTTGAAATTGGCTAAGAAGCAAACCAACCCACCTGGCTGACTCGTCTCAGGTCACTAGACGACTGTCTCACATGGGAGAGATGGTCTAGTTCGGTCGAGGGAAGGTTCTAGACATTTCCCTATTTTTTCGCTTATACATTACTTGTTGTGCAAGGAAATCAATATCCAACATTGATGGGAATTGAGTTGCCAATTTTGTGTACAACTGGAAAGTGCAAAACAACCGTCTTGCATCCCAAACGACCATCTCGGTGGGTGAGATGACCATTTTGATGCAAGCATGTTGCAAATATTCCAAAATTGTTGCAAAAATTTGAGATCTTCCAGTCTTTTCCACTCCCGCATAGAATGGGAACCCTGACCCTGACCTCTACTATAAATATAAGGGTACTGGGGGCTTCCTAGAGCAGAAGACAGACAATTGGAAATCAGTTACTCTGAAAATTGTTGTCCTCTCTTGTTGTGGTAACCACGAGAGCCCAGGCAAGTCCTACCTAAGTAGGGAGGGATAGCCATGGGAGAGAAACAACTAATGATCATTGTTGTGAGAGAGCAGGATGGCAACTAGTATGCCAATGAGAGGGACAACTCCTTCCTATCTGTTCTAGCAGGATGATAGGAGTTCTATTTGGTCTGTGTAGACTACTCTAGAGGCCAAAGTTCTTTGTCTTCTATTAGGAGGGCTACATCAAGTCGTAGTCCATGGCTAGATCTGAGGAGTCACTGCAGCAGTTGCCTGAGTCTGTTGTTCATGGAGGAGCAGCCAAATGAGTCCCAGTGCAGCCAGGAGCTGCACAAACACTGTTCGAGACAAAGTGTGCATCTAAATCGATAAGGATTGTTGCTAGACTTACTCTAGTACCATGTATATCTTTGTGAAAATATCCTTCCCACTACATAATAATTGACACGATCTTCTGGTTAATGGAAAATATGTCAGCAACATTTTTGTTTCCACTACCTATTTGATGCCATATTTCCCTACATTTACAACCCCAAATCACTACCTTAAATGTATAAAAAATCATCAATAGCAAGTTGCTTTTATCAATATGGATACATGGAACATTAGCACTTGGTCAAGGGCATAATCCCCCATTGAAAACTAAAAACTAAGACAATAAAACTCAAAAATATAATGAGGAAGACATGGGGTTTGCAACCACTACCTTAAATTATCCTAACATATTGTAATGTATTCAATACAATGTCCAATGTCATTGAATCCAAACCCTGAAGACTTTCATATTAACCATTCCGTACAATGTCACAAGCTTCAAATAATAAACTCTAGGACATATCAAATAAAGATCTAATCATAAGTCATCTCAGAAAACATATGATCCAATACACATTGATCTTTGGAAGAATGATAATACACACAAGGTTTGAGATAGAATAAGAAAGAGAATTACTTCAGAAAACAATATATGTAAAAATAAATATTAGACGCTTAAGAGCCTAGGATGCTATTTATCCAGATGAAGGTATCCAGATGGTTAAAGAGAATCACCACTCCTATGCCTATAAGAGCCTAGTAAAGCATTAGTTTCAATTCATTGTTAGATATAGTCAAAAACATTATAACATATATGTATATGCATCATAAAAGAAAAACAACACAAAAAAGCACCACCAATTTTTGAACTGACCTCATAATTAACTTAAGGTTTCTTTTTATAAAATAGAAGGAGAAAGGGTTTAAACACCATCATCCTCACTAAAATCTAGAAGTTTGTGAAATTTGTAATTGTTGACTATCATGTCTAGTACATTTTCCACATTCTCCAAACATTTTTGTGTGAAATGCTTTACGTCTTCTGCTACTTTAAGAACTTGTTCTTGAATGTTCAAAGATTCACTTGTCTTTCAATGCTTGGTCTTTTGTTTGAAGTTCATCAAGTAAGGAACTTTTTCTTTTGCCTGGCCCTCTAATATCTCTTAGCTTTACACCTCCACCATACTAGATATGTATTCTTAGTCCTTGATTCACCATAGACTTTTTCTACAACCTCAATAGGATGAAGGGAGGGCTCAAATTTTTGTATGCTTATGATTTTTCCCTATAAAAATATATTATTAAGTAATATATAAACAATATTATGTATTTTGATGCTTACATGAACTTGGGATGACTTCTTAGTAGCTAAGGTATCATCTTTCTTATGTCTTTCAAAGTAAAATGTTGCCAAGTCAGGTGGGTTCCCGTCTTTTCCTCCATGTAGTATCACCAACATTAAATACATGCATATCTAAACAAACACAAATTAATGAAAAGTAATAATGTGTATAAACGACCTTATGCCATGATATTTCTCTAAGAGGCATGCTACTTGTGCGATGAAGTAATTTTGTGTTCAATATTTCTCTATTTTAGAGTTTCTCTTACTCGATGAATAAACTTTATATAACATCCACATTGATAGAAGAAGATAATTTAGAAATTGAAGTGTATGTAACTTGAATTGATGTAAAGGTTTAAAATTTAGTAGGTTACTTACCATAAACTTTTCACTATGAAAAACTACTTTCACAAGCCATTCCCAGTCATTGTCAACTTCAATAGCCATAGGTTTCTTTAGTAGTTGTTGCATGTCCATTCACTTCACTCTTTGATGCATTTATGCCCTCCACTTCATCCATAATTCTATCAAATGTTTCAAAGTGTGAGCTTTATAATTTTCCATGTTGTGGCTTTAGAATTTTTCCTAGTACATGTTTAATACCACAAGGACATTAATACATCATGGATGTCTACCAAATGAAGATAACAATAAGGTTATCAAATGTTTACCACAATTGCAGCCCACATGTGATCTTTTGTATATCTGTAACATCATTCCATGAATGCACTTTTATTGGACAAAATTTACAATCATGAACAATTCTTCCCAAATGTCTACTACACATCTTGTGATTTTTTTTCCAAAGGGGCACCATAAATAGAAGGTAATATCTATCTTGGCACCTTCTCTTAGTCTAGCCACCTTTTTGCATTTGTGACATCCTCAGCGTATGAGTACCCTTTCAATAACATTGGTTGTAATCAATTAAAAAGCAAGAATCATTCAAATAATATTGTATGAAAAATATAATGTATGTATTTATGAAGCACATGACACAAGAAACACATAGACTTTCAAGTACTACAAAACACAAAAAAGGAATAACTGATGATACATATGAAAATTGCTGAAAAAATCAGTAATCTGTCAGAAATAAATATCATAGGTTAATCTTCTAATATATACAAAATATGGAGTACTCATGATAAAGGAAAATGATCATATACATTGAATAACCATTGATGGAATGAGAGGGCATCACTTCAGTATCCATACACTCCTCTTGTTCATTTAGAGCTTTCTCAAAAGGTGTAGGAATAGTTTTAGTTTGGGAAGGGGCATTTTCAGTTGGAGGAGCATCACAAGTTGGAGGAGAATTTTCAGTTTGAGGAGAATTTTCAGTTTGAGGAGCATTTTTGGTTGGAGGAGCATCATTTTTAGATGGAGGTGGAGCAATTGTTTTTGACATGGGAACTATCCTAGCTCAATGGAAAATATTACATTGTTTGGAAGACAAGCTATTCAAAAAATACAAATGACTGTCACTTGATTCACTAACACCATGGCTTCTCCCTCCTGTATGATTCAACAAATCTCCTAATTTATAATCCATGACCACATCCCTTCTCAGTTACACTCAATTGTTTTAGTGAGATGAACTTCTTAGCCTTAGACTTAGCCATTAGATCTTTCTCATTTCTTGATGTGCCTACAACAAACTTCATACATCATCACCAAGCTAGTTATAGATATGATTGGATAAAAAATCAACATAAACAATAATGTATCATATAGAATGTGAAAGACATGAATTATGTATGAATATAACTTTTCTACATCACACCAAACACTAGTTGAAAATGAAATTTATCACACTAATAAACATAAATGATAACATTATGAATAATAGGACGGAAAAAACATTATATGATTAAAACTTAAAAAACCAAATGAGATATGATATACATAAAGGGGAAGACTATTTTAGTTAATATTATCAAATAACAATGGGATCTTCTAGGCATCACCTATATCATCAACTAGCTCCAACTTTTCTTGTAATTCCACCTTTGTCACAATATGCCACCCTTTATTGATGTGACATTTTGGATAAAACACTTTTGATGCTTGAGTAGATAAAATAAATGGTTCAAAAGTCTTGCAAATATGTTTACAGTCAACACTCATGAATACATACTCATCTATCTTTAGTCCTTTACCAACATTAAACCAATCACACTTCTAGGATTGAATAGTCATGACCATCATATTCTATTACATCACATACTCCCTCTTGCATTGTCTGGCCCTCTTCCCAAGGATGTTTATGAAGCACTTATTGAGTTGTCATGTTTTTTCAAGGTTTTGGGTTGTAAGTGCTTAAATATGGGAGACTTTGAATCAAATTGATGATCAAATTCTAGTTACACTTCATAAGTTGTAGTAATTTTTTCCATTATCATTTTTTGACATGATGTTTCATTTGCCTATTCATTTGTCACATGTGTCTAAGTTATGTAAGCTTGTTCACGGTCACTGGATGTATCCAGTATAAAGATATCTATGCACATTAAAGTCCTATATTCACAACAGATGTTGTCCAAAGGGTTCCATAGCAGAAGGTTATACAGCAGAAGAATGCATGAATCTTTGTTCAAGATATTTGCATACTATAAAGACAAAGTTCAATCGCCTTGATAGAAATTATGATTAAGATGTCAATGAATCCACAATATTATCTATTTACCATATAAGGGAAGAGGATTAGGATGTGGTACAACAAGAGACATTGATGCACTTGAGTGGGAGAAAGCTCATATATATATCTTAAGCAACTGTAAGGAAGTTAAGCCATTCATCAAGTAAGTTATTCTTAATATGTTTATGTGAGTCATTAATTGATAACTTTTATGTTTCATTTTATTAACTTTATCACATACATTTTTTAATTTGTTCAAGAGAATATTTTCAAATTCAAGTAGTAGAACCAGATCGAATATACATTATGGATTCAAATGAGAATTTCATTGAATGTTTTAAGATGAAGGTAAGTTGGTGCATTAATTTCAGTATGATAATGCATATACTCTATTTTGATTTGATTTATATAAACTATTTTTTCAAGTCAGAGATCAATATGAGAATGATAAAAGCAAGAAGATATATGAATTGCTTTCATTATCAGGTCAACTCAAATGCGTGATATGTTTCTATGGCTATGTAATTAATGGAATGATCAAGGTCCCAACGTAGTGGGGTGACCATGGTTGATGATGATGGCAATGGAACTATACTTTGAAATATTTGAAGAAAAACCATGTGGTGCCTTTAAATCCTTCAAAAATCTAACAACTTTTGTTTCCTATCTTGAGATAATCAGAATGATGCATCATGCAATACTATTTTCTCTCCGATTATCATTGGGTTCAACTCTTATCTAATATTCATTGTATGCAAATACAGACAAGACTTATAATTGTCCTTTGTCTTATTATTCACATTCATAAGAGTTCCAAGAATACTATCACAAATGTTTATCTCTATGTGCGTCACATCAAAAGTATGACGTATCAAAAGATCTTTCCAGTATGGAAGCTTAAAGAAAATACCTTTCTTATTCTAGTTATCCCCATACTCTTGTGAGATACCTTTCTTGATAATTTTCTTAGGACATTTCCTTCCAGACATTGTACTTGAATGAGGACATCATTACCACTTAGTGGTGTAGATGGCGTGCCCTTATCAATAGTGCCATAAAATGCAGATTTATTCTTTCTCCAATGATGATTCAAAGGTAAATAACATGTATGGCCCATGAAGAATTCCTTTTCACCATTAGCCAGTCTAATAGAATGAGTACCCTTATGACAACACATGCAAGCAAGTTTTCCATTGGTACTCCATCCAGGTAAAATTCCATATGCAGGAAAATCATTTATGGTCCACAAAACAACAACACAAAGATTAAAATTTTGATGTGTATTTGCATCAAATGTTTGTATACCATTATTACAAAGCTCCAACAATTCATCTATTAGAGGTTGCAAATAAATCTCAATACAATTACTTGGACCATCATGACATGGAATCAAAATTAACAAAATGAGATTGGTTTGCTTCATGCACATCCAAGGAGGAAAGTTCTATGGAATAAGAATAACGATCCAAGTGCTATATGATGATCTAGAATTGTTAAATGGTTGAAGACCATAACTATCAAGGCCAAGTCTAACATTCCTCAACTCTTCTAAATAAGTGTCATGAGCTCATTAAACTCTTTCCATGACTAGGAATCAGCCAGATGATGCAAATCCCCATCAGCTTCCTTATTGAGATGCCACCTCATTAGTGAAGATGTTTTTGAGGACATAAATAGCTTTTGAAGACGAGGATTTAGTTAAAAGTAACACAACATCTTTTCCAATATTTTCATTCCATTTTCTTTTAGTTTCCCTTCCCCACCGTTCTTGTCATACTTCCATCCCGAAGTATTGCAAATTTAACATTTATCAAGGCCACAATCTTCCTTCCAAAAAACAACATACAATCATTCACACGTGCGTCAATCTTGGCATATAAGAAACTGAGATCTTTAATTGTCTTCTTTGCTTCATAATAAGAGATAGGGAAGGATGATCGAGTGGGAATAGTTCATCTTTCAATAGTTCAACTAGCATTGTAAACAAATGATTACTCCATCTTCCAAATCTCTAGAGATGAAGCAACTTTATCAAGGCAAATAATTTTGACCCCTTAGATCCCTTATAGAGAGGTTGATTTAGGTCATCAAACAACCTAAAAAACTTTTTTGCCTTGGTATTTGGTTCCTCGTCATGATCATCATTGTTGGAATATCCCATTTCTCCATCATTCCTCTCAAGATTATGTGAACTCGGGTGCATTTCTTCAAGAAAATCTAGCATCTCATCATTTTCTTCATTATCCCCTTCATTGTTATTGACTAAATTATCTAACATCAGACTCACTTTCATGTCATGTCTCACCATGATGATACCAAAGAGTATATCTCCTCAAAATTCCATAAATTGTCAAGTGTGTTTTTACGACATCACGTGGGATAGAAGAAGTACTGACACAATGAATACAAGGATATATGGTTTCATTTGCACCAATTTTTTGACATGCATAGATAAGAAACTCTTCAACACCAATTTCATATGCTGGATCATCAAGTTTATCATCAAAAAGTCTAATGCATTCCTTATCTGGTGTGATTTTCTACAAAGAAGAATTAATGTTATTGTTTGAAATCATATAATATAAGCATTTATTTTTGGTGGTAAATGTAAGCTTTTTTCTTTCTCTTATTGGTTACCTTTATACAAAAAGTTGCACAAGTATGGCACACAACTCCACTCCTTTGGGCGTCTATATATTTATTATTCTAGCACTTAGGTTATGCATGAACCTTGAATAAACTTAAGTAACTCCTTACATGGAAAGACATAAGAGGAAGTGTGAATAAATGGTTTGGATTCGATATACTTTATAATCAAAATGATTTAAATTGTTATCTATGTATCTAACATCAACTTATGTGTGCACACACTTTTTTTTTTTGATGAAAAAAACAGCTACTAAGTTAGATGTTGATTACATTGCTACTCCTTGCTACTTTATCTAGTTCTTTTTTGTACAAACAGACAACTTCTTTGGGAGGTATTTGGTAGAATCGACAATGGTCTTTATTCTTTAAATGTAACTTTGCTAGTTTATCAGCTAGCTCATTACTAGATCTTCCTCTGAAACGGATCTCAGCATTTTTTGGTTTTGTCTTCCTGATCTTCTCGAGCCATAGTGCAAGTTTAGGCCAGATGCCATCTTCTCCTTCAGTTAACCTCACAGCCACACTGCAATCGGACTCAACTATAATGTTTGCCCAGTTAAGCAATTCTGTCTGTTCCAGTGCCAACATTATTCCGGCGAGCTCAGCTTCAGTAACATTTGACGTCTCCACAGGCGTGCTCCATGCCCCAATCCATTCACCGTTATGATCTCTAGCAATGGCGGCTGCAGCTGCGCCCTGCTTAGTAACAGCTGCGTCTACGTTAAATTTAAGAGTACCTCTAGGTGGTGGGATCCAGTCTTCGTGTATAGTGACTGCTCTTTCCGACGGTGTGGCCGTCCAAGCCAAGCTATGTATGCATATGTCCCTCCTTATGCCTGCCCTAATGTTCTCCTTGCTAGTATGGGTTCCTTCCATGACCGCTTTGTTCCTAGCGTGCCATAGACCATGGCATATAATCCAGAAAACCTCTTCGGTGATGCCGATGTCCCGTGTTGTGAACTTGCGCCATGTATCAAAATTACTTGTTGTAAAGAAGGAGTGCTGATTAGTAAAAGGTATGTGGTCTTGCCATACAAATGCGGACATCCTGCAGTCTCTTAGCGCATGTATGAGCGATTCATCTTCTTCCTCGCACCTAGGGCAGGTGCTCACCTCGGTCATGTGCCTCAGCTTTCTTCTAACATTGGTAAGGAGGGCATCATGTCTAGCAAGCCAAGCAAAAGTTTTGATTCTGCCTGCCATCCGCAGGTTCCATGGTGAATCCCAACTACCTTGCGTCACTACCTCTTTCTGCCTTCTTAACAACTCGTACGCCGAGCTAGTGGTGAAAGCTCCATTACCAGTGTGGCACCAGTAGCTGCAGTCTTCTATGTCTTCTGCTATAGGAGGATGGATGTGAAGAATTTGTTGTACCACATCTTCGTCGAACCAATCTTGAAGAAAAGCAATGTCCCAGTGCCCCTCGTCTGTGACTAGAGAGTTCACTGTTAGGTCGGAAATATCGTCTGGTATCGTCCTCTTGACTACCTCCCTGAGCTTCAGGTTGTCCTTCACCCAGATGTCGTGCCATACACTCACTGATTTGCCACTCAACGGGATCCTTCGAATGTTATCCTTCATGAACTTGCACAATGATACACAGGCTCTTCCTAATCTTGAAAGTGCTCCTTCTCCCCCTTCACTGCACCTGGCGCGTCGGTGCCGCATGGCTCTGCACCATATAGTTTCCCTGCCTGTAAGAAGGTCCCAGGCATGCTTAGCTAGTAACGCTTGATTCCATTCCCGCATGGTTTTAACCCCCAGACCTCCTTTGTCTTTTGAGCTCGTAACCTTGTCCCAAGAGACCAAAGATATCGATCTACTCCAGCTTCCTCCCCAGACAAATTTCCGTATGGTGCTATCCAATCGATCACATAGGGTAAGAGGAAGAACTGCCGTCTGCATCGCATATGTGGGAACCGCCGTTAAACTCGACTTGGCAAGGCACAACCTTCCTGCCATAGACAAGCTCCTCGCAGCCCACGCGCTAACTTTTCCTTCAACCTTCTCGAGAACGTCTGCATACGTTCTCTTTGTCACTTTCGAGTGGATAACCGGTACTCCAAGATACCGACCCAGGTCGTTTGTGACCTGAAAGTGACAACATCGCTGAATCTGTCGCCGGGTCGGGGCTGGAACACTCGCAGAGAAGAAGACGCGAGATTTCGATACTGAGATGGATTGTCCCGACTCCTGCTCAAAGGTCCTGAAGCATTGTAAGATACACCTCATTTGCTCCTTGGTCGCCTGAGCAAAAAGGATAAGGTCGTCCGCAAAGCACACATGAGCAACTGAGATGCCCGATCTGCCCAGTTTAACAGGTCTCCATGCTCCTCTTCGAGTTCTTTCCTAGATCATTTGGCTAAGACGCTCAATGCAGAGAACAAACAGGTACGGGGAGAGTGGATCTCCCTGACGTAACCCTCGGCTCGTTTTAAATGGTCGAGAAGATTTGCCATTCCATATCAAGGTGGTATCTCCACCTGATATCGAGTTGATGATATAAGCTTTAATGGATTCAGGAATGCCCACCCGATTCAAGGTGTCCTTTATAAACAGCCATGACATTTGATCGTACGCCTTTGTTAAATCGATTTTGATTGCCATGGTTTTCGCCCCCTTCGGATTCTTCATGGTATGTATGAGTTCCTGGACCAGGGAGATGTTGTCGGTAATCCTTCGTCCTGGGACAAAGCTACTCTGCTCCTCCGAAATCCAGCTAGGGATGTGCTTCTTTAGCCTCTCCACTATGATTTTAGATGCTAACTTCAGCATAATGTTATTCAGAGTGATAGGACGCAGCTGTTCACACTTCTCAGGATTTGGACACTTGGGGATTAGGATAATGGTGGCATTACACACCTCGTCAGGAATAGAATCTCCTCGCAGCATATTTTGGATCGAATTGGTAATAGAAGGACCAACCGTATCCCAATTGTGTTGTAAAAATTCTGCATTCACTCCATCGGTCCCGGCAGCTTTATAGGCTTGCATCTTACTCAGAACCTGTTGAATCTCAGTAGATGTAGGTATTGCAGCTAGGCGAACTGCTTCCTCCGCTCCTAGCTGCTTAAAGCAACCTGGGACACTATCTATTAGTCTCTGTCTCCGCGAGTTGCAGCGCTCTTTAGGTGCAGACAAGGCTTTCTCAAAATGAGTTGTAACCAAAAGCATGATCTCCTGTTCGTCTGTGATCCAGTGACCGTGCTGGTTTCTGATAGATAGTATAGTATTGCTACGTTTACGCTGCTTTACCCAGGCTTGATAGAAACGAGTGTTATTGTCCCCATTTCGGAGCCAATTGACATGAGCCTTCTGCTTCCAATCCTCCTCTTCCTTATTGATAATCACCTGCAACTTAGTTTGCATATTAGTGCATAAGGAGTCAGTTATAGGATCGTACCGGTCAGCTAACATATTTGGGAGGGTATCAATGTTATGATACAGACGCCTTCTTTCTTTAGCTTGCTTTATCTTTCTTTCTTTCTCCCAATTAATGATATGATGCTTAACCGAATTGAGAGAGGAGTGGAAATCTGCATTGCCTACCCAATGCATCTTCAACATGTTTTTGAAATCCTCCTCCTTGTTCCAATTCACTTTGGTCAGGAAGCGATGGGCGTGCCTTTCATTTCTCTTCAACCTCAAAAGAAGAGGGCAGTGATCAGAAGATATTCTGGCTAAGTGGATCAAATTAACATTAGGATAGGAGTTGATGAAATCCACATTGGCAGCAGCCCGATCCAGCCGCTCTTGAAGAGCTCCATGTTTGTAAGTGAATTTCGCTCCAGAAAAACCCAGATCGGATAGACCGGCCTCCATCAAAGTTTCTTTGAAAACCCTGGCCTCTCTATAGTTATACCAGTTGCTCCCCATCTTCTCAGCAGGTGAAAGAGTGGTGTTGAAATCCCCCATAATCACCCACGAAGCTTTGATGCTTCTGCTCATTGTGATGATATGCTTCCAGAGTAGCTGGCGAACTGTTAACTGAGGACTTGCGTATATAAATGAAACCACCAAATTGTTGTTAAAACGACAAGTGATGAACTGTCTATGGCAGCATAAGATTTGAACTTTGAGCTTTTCTTCTTTCCAGCACACCCAGATGCCTCCAGCAAAACCCCTCGCCTCCACCCGATAAGAGAAGTTGAAACCCAGGCTCTTGATGGTTCTTAAAGCTTTTGCTTCACTTATCCGTGGTTCTAGAATAGTAACAACTTCAGGATTGTGTTCCCTAATGAAATTCCTGAGGGTAGAGCACCTGTCTTTGTTCCCAATACCACGAACGTTCCAGCACATAATGTTCATAATAACAGATTTAACTATATAGAGGATAACTAAGGGTTGTGAGAGGGTATAGCTTAGCAAATGGTTGCCTCAGAGGTCTTCTCCACTTCACACTGCTCGGGATGCAGATTCTCCTTATACTGATCCTTCTCAACGTGGCTGTTCTGCTCAAAAGCTTTGCATTCAGCGATAGCTTTAGCTAGACGTGTGCTGCGGCGTAAGCCAGTTCCTGTATCCGGCGGTCTACCCCTTCTCTTCTTTGAAGTTCCGCTAGCCTGTCCTGCCTTCATAGGTTGCAAGGATTTTTTCTTCTCGGGCATTGTCTTTCCCGTCTTGGACCTTTTGATCTGAATTGTCAAAGGCGTGCGCTCCCGTTCATCCTTTTCTTTCCCTCCTATGTCGATAGAGGCCGCAGGTTCATCGTCCATGTCCTCAACATTGATGACTTCGTCTACTGCTGGATCAGCCACTTTGTGATTTCCGTCTTTATTGCTGCCTCCTGAGCCTGCCTTCTCGTTCGACAGTGTGTTCGCCATAGTGTTAGTGATGTCTCCCAGCACGCTAGTGCTCTTGTTGCCTTCGTTATTCCTGTCACCCTTATTCTCCGTGTTAGGTTTCTTCTTTCTCCATACCTTCGCGGTTGTGTGGGTAACAGTTTGCTGCTCGACCTCAGGTGTCTTGCCCTTGTCAAGGGTTTGCACTCCATTATCTTCATCCTCCTATAGACCTTCAAATCTATTCGCGTGAACCTCCATGGCTGCTTCCCTGATTCTGTGGTGCCTCTTCCTACCACCTTTCGTCCTTAACGTTTGCCACCCTCCGCTGTCAGCAGAAAGATTACCGCCTCCTCCGGTCGGACGAAGAAATTTTGCTTGCGTTCCTTGTACCTCTGATTCAGAGTCCTTTAGATGACAGTTCTTTGAGATATGACCCTCCTTCCCACACTTGGCACACGCCCATGGGAATCCCTCATAGACTACTTCATAAGACTTCCCATTTATGAGAATGGAGTTCGCCAGCTCCTTAGTTGTATTGATTTCTATGGCCAGTCTTGCGAATCTGCTTCTCGATCTGTTCTCCGTATAGCTATCAACCTTTACTAGGCTTCCCAACGCCAAGCCTATATATTCGAACATAGTTTCAACATACAGATGTAAAGGTAAGTTCATGATTCGTACCCATGTCACGATATAATCCGGAAAGGCTTCAGTTGGCTGGAACAGAGGATACCACGCCCAAACGACGACATTGCACCCGAATAGTTTCCATGGACCTCCTGTTAAGGCTGTTTCATAATCATGTTTACATGACATTTGTAGGACGAAGTGGCCATGTTCCAGTTCGAACATATTGAATCTTCCTTTGATTCGCCATAGAAGCTTCAGTTTATCTCTTAGGGTCATGTACCCAACCTCGGTTCCGAGCATCCGTACCACAACTGCGTATTTCCAAGGCCGGGCTAGATCTTCCTCTGCGTCGGGATCAACGTGGATGCTAGGTGTTCCTTCGTCGTCTGTCAATGTAACCGCCCCTAGGGGTAAGTTCTGCACGAACAGATTCTCCAGGAAGAATTCCTCTCGCTCTATATTGTTTGCACCACCTGTGTTCTTTCCCAGATTCACGACGTCTGCGAAAGAGGTCGTGCTTGCCACAGATCTTATCGGCCGTTCTGGGTTGATTCCTTGAGCGTACTTCTCCGTAACTCCCTTATTGTTCACGTCAGATGTTAGCAGGTTCTCACTTACCGGTGCTGGTTCTCTCATGCCGGCCACCATGAAGTTGAGACCTATCTCTGGTATGTAGTGGTTAGTCGTGCCCTGCCTAGGTTCCTCACGGCGGAGAATCTCATCCATCGGGACTATGTCTTCTCCTTCTGCCAATACGTAGTCCGGTGAGGCGAGGATCCCTTCCTTCGGATCCAGTTCCCTGCCATCGCTTTTGTCCCCCTGGGTTCCACGTCCCCCTCTTCCTCCACCTTCCCCGATCGCTCCTCGTCCCCCACTCCCGCAAGCAAACCCTAGCGCCGCCATCAGATTCCCCCCGTGTGCACACACTTTATATATATATATATATATATATATATATATATATATATATATATATATATATATATATATATATATATTTATATATATATTTTTTTATATATATATACATATACATATATATATATAGAGAGAGAGAGAAATTAAACCCAATTTGGGATACATTTATGTTGTTGGATACGTGCATGTACAACTTGATAGAATTTCCATTTATATATGTTAATATGATATGCTCTGCCACATTGGTGACATCCATCTGCTAACTACCATTCCCACTCCACCCACTCTATGGCTAGATCTCACATAGGGGAAGTTGCAAGTATTTGTTTAAGACCCTAAAGTTTGTTTACTAAATAAAATGAAGATAAAAAAGCAAATACATTTAATTTGGATGCCTAATTATTGTCTTTCAGGTGCATCAATGTTGAAACGGGAGATAGTGAACTTATCAACTCTAATAGTACTGGAGGGAAAGTTAAATTGTCAAGTGGTTGTTGTTCTACAATCTAAAATGTGATTCATGCATCATTTGAAGCCAATATAAAGTATACTATGCAACTATACATAAAATACTAACTAGGAGTATTTCTAGGGGAATAATAACACCTAGATTGAAGTTATACAAGAGATGTTGCTATTGCTGGGATCATAAGAATTTTTTTTGTTCCTCTTCTTATTTTCCTAGGTCTGATTTTTTTTCTTGAAACTAATCTTAGGATCAATAATTTAGCTACCTCTTATTCACTTCTCTCTATTAGATGAAGAAGGTCATGACTAGTGGTTTCTATCTTCTCTTCTGATGTTCTACTATTGAAGAGGAATGGCGTTAAGGCATTTACTCTATATTTGGATACATATTGGCTCATTTATGTTAACAACTATAGTTGGGTTCTTTTCTTTATGATTTTGATCATTACAGAGAATGGACGAAAGTAGGAGCTACTATTATTATCTTATTCATGAGCATGTCTCTGATTGGTTTACATCTTTCCTTATACTCTGAATTTCTATCTTTGGTTGTGATTGAAGTTAAGATCTTTGTTTTTTCTTGATGTTAGTTCTTTCTCTAGTCTATAGTAAAGTAACTTGTTCATGAGTCTAAGATCAATGCATAGCCTCTTAGATGCCTGATAGATACCAATTCTTAATATATATGCATTAGGTGTTTCATATTTTCAACCATTCAAATAGAGTATAATATAGCTAGAATATATTATACATTCTATTCAAAGGGATTAGAATGGGCTAGAATGTTGGTGGGATGACATTAAAATTCAGTCCACATTCAATGAGTCTCTTTGAATAGAAAACATATTGGACATAACTAACATTATAAAAAAAGGACCATCCAATAAATGTGGATTGACTAATAGTCAATAGGAAAGAAAAAGAACATATGACATAGAAACCCTACTGTTGGAAAGGGATGGTAGACCTTGTTTTGTGGTGTGACCTATCATATTATAAGGAAACAACAGGATAGAGTGAAGAGGGCATTGGACATAGTGGTAGATGGGAAGGGAGATATAAACTATCACAAGATAAATGGAGATTATGGCTACAAAAATGGAAGGACAAGAACCTATTTGATATTGCCTATCAGTGTGACAAAACGAGAGACTAATGAAGCATAGTTACATGGCTTGGTCAATCATGGACTGTAGTCACACGCCAGCCTAGTTTGGTATGCACATTAGAGAGAATGGCTCCAAAGATGATAGAAAGAAGCATACCTCTCCTTGGCTCCTTCCATTATGACTCATGACATGAGTCTAGAACTTCATAATATAAACCCCAACTATTCCTTAGACCATGGGACAACCAAATGACTAACATCTCTTTGACTTTGACCTCCTCTCACCTCATACATGTCCAACTTTCTTTAAACAACAATATTAGTATGAACAAGTTACATAAAAGAATAGTACAATCAATTCTAAATACTAGTGAAACCTATTATAGAATTTTAGAGGTTCCCACTTCAAGAAGGTTTAGGTTACAAGGGGTGATTTCAGTAAAAGGATTTTTGAGAATCAATTCAAGAACATACAAAGATCTCTAGTAGAGATTTTCTATAAATAGTGTCTTCAAGGTATCTATGGTGTAAAATCTTACATAATACTTTTAGTTTATAACTAATAAGAAATGATTATAAAAATAATATGAAAATTGGGAATGACCATCGAGGTTAACAATCAAAATTACACCATTATAGGTAAGGTACTAGTAAAAGGTTTTAGTGGATCTCAATCTAAAGGAGGGTTGCGGGTGTTGCACACTGAAGTCAGAGGACTTCATTTGGGTAATGTAGTCATCTGTTCTAGTAGGTTAAAACATAAACAACAATAATATAAACATCTAATGTTAAAATAACTTAAAATAACAAGAACAAACAAGTAAAAGGTTTACATATTCTCATTAAAATTGGTCTTCCTTTATATAATAAGGCATCCAAGTTCCTTAAGCTTAATAGAGAGCCAACTATTAATGAAACTAGTGCCATGAAATTTGACATCACAGAAACCTAGATAGGATATGCCTCATTGATTTTAAAATATGCCATATTCAACCAATGAGATCACATCACTGTCAAATGATTTATTCCCCTTAACCTCCTTTCCCCAATTTCCAATTTTTCTAAAATAAAAATGAATTAAAACCAATTCCACTATAACATCCTGAACCACCATGATTTTCTCTTCCCATATTTTCATCAACACCCTTCACTCACTCTTCCCATCTTCAACCACTAGAATTCTTGATTTCCTATAATCTCTCCTTGGTCATTTTTCTCCTTTAACCACAAATTCATCTATTATAAAAATACTCTTTTAATGGACATGTTTGACCCACTATGATCCATTTCCATCCTAAGAAAGCATCCTATTTCCAGAAGTTATCTATTTTAGAAAATGCTTTTGTTGCTGACAAGTTCGACACTGCTATGATCAAACCCCATCCTAAGGAACTGTCATATTGCCCACGTTCCATGTAAAGTATATCCTTTAAGTGGTACCCTATTAACTCCATTACATTCAAAGACAATGAGATCACAATGATGTTAAATTATTTGTTTCCTAAACATCCTTTTCCTATTTTCCCACAAATTTTAAAATAAAATATAAAATAAAACCAATGCCACTATCTCATCAACCACCAATTCTCTCTTCCCACATTTTTAGCATTACCTTTCACTCACTCTTTCCATCTTCAACCATCACAATTTTGATTTCCCGCAATCCCTCCTCAGACACTTCTCTCTTATAATCACGAATTTATTTATTTTAAAAATATTCTTTTGATGGTGACAAGTTCCACCATGTTATGACAAATCTCCATATAGAGGAATTGTCCTATTTCACTAGTTAATATATTTTATAATAATTCTTTTATTGTTGAAATTTTTAACCCGATCAACCCCATCCTAGAGAAATGTCACAATGTCCCACTTTCCTTATCAATTCTACATTTTAAATGGTACCCTATTAGCTTCATTCCATTCACAACCAATCGATCTTGATTTTGTTAAATGATCTATTCCCATAACTACCTTTCCCTAATATGTCACTATTTTTCAAATAACATTAAAGAAGTACACCATTTCCATCAATCAACCATGTCAATGTGGCAACTAAAGCAATTTCTTGAGACTAGGTATTTGTATCTAATTGTTCTAACAACTCTGCACTCAATCACATATAAATTTAGGTGAAAATATTGATATCATCCAGCAGTAGTTGATGCAAATCAAGATAAATCATTTGTGTATTTCAAAACCTCCCTACTTCTAAGTTGAGCATGAAACAAATATGGTTGTATCCTGAGTTAAAAATAACTTATAAAGAATGATATGATCACATGGAATCTAACTTTCCACATTCTTGAACTTTTCAAGCTACTACAAAATACTAAGTGCCTCATCCTCATTATCTATCTTAGAGTTTGTAAGTGAACTGTAGAGAGAAAAAATAGGAAAACTAGAAATAGATATTGTAGTAGAACATTAATCAATTCATATGACTAAACTTGACAATATACAATAACTAAACATGACACCAGATTTTTATTATTTAAATCAAAGTATGCCTATTGTATTAAAGAAAATTAAATCTAAAAGATATATACTGAAGAATGGCTCAACCAATATAAACACATTCTTATATTAAATCAAAATAAGAAATCTACTATCCTCAGTATTGAAAATTGAGCAACCTTTAATGGTTGGAACTACATTTACCCATATTTATTTCAATGAATGTCTTAACTATTGTGTTAGTTAGAGTTTAATAATGCAAAATGGCCATTTATGAGAGATAATTAGTAGATTATATTGATTTATAGTTTTATGTCTTTGTGGTACAAGAAATGAGAAATAAGAAATTTTATATCAAAAGGTAGTAAATATATTTGTTAGGCACTTAGCATACAATCAAATACAAAATGCATTCAAAAGGAAAAATTAATGTAATGTTAGCTCCACACACTTTAATAGCAAACCCACGAATTCTCAAGTCAAGTGGAATTTCTCTACCCTCTTAATTAATTAAATGAATATGCAACTTTAACATATATAAATGCCTAATGCATGGAAAAAGGAAACCTACTTAACTCCTAATTAACTTGCCCTCTAAATTGCTTTAAAATCAGATATTAATTGTCCCAATTGAATTATTATTTAAAATCCTAATTACCTTAGGTTTTAAATGTGGTATTTGACTAAGAAATTAAGCTCTTTTCTAAACCTATAATGCATCACTGCGTTACTCCCATCTCCATCTCAAACATGATGTCACATTCTCCCCCTCCAAAATGGGTGACGCCTCGTCGTCTCTGTCTTCGCTCCTGTTCGTTTCCTATATCTTCCCCCATTCCTTCCTTTCCTCCTCAACACACAACCCCTAGACACCCATCTTCCTCCTTCATCGTCTCCTTTAGTGCCCTACCGTCTAGCCAGTCCCTTCATTGCGCCCAACAGCCGCGACATTATGAAGAACATGGTTACCTACTGATCAACTGCAGATCGTTGAAGCAGAGAACAACGACGCCCCTATGAGCCCATCCCCGCCAACCAACCGGTTGCATGCCTTCCACCATCAGCTCATCCAACCACCTATAATCAATCACCTCTCCACCACCCTGCCCTCATGATTTGAACAAGATTAGAACAAACTTTGAACACTACCGCTATTTGCAACCTGCCTCGCCAGATCCCACCACCGTCAAACACCTCGACCACCTGCAAGCCTCCTTCTTTCCTTGGTCATCACGAACATATCATGACAACAAGCAAAGATCACCAGATCACCAAGGGCACCGCTCGGGTCCCTGTCTAGGCGGGTGCCTCCTATTTTCAGATGAGGCATCCACTAATTCAGACATGAATCACCCCCTTCCCTGCTCTGATACTTAACATGTGTTTCAAAAATAACCTCCACCATCAATGGCCTATGTCATGGCTTCAATTGAGAAGACTCAGGAGGTGGCATAACATTAAATAAGATGGTAAGGGTTCATTATCATCTTGGTTTGATATTGCAGACTTCCCATCAGTGACGATCTATAGTGGATTCAATCCATTGTGATCTTCACATCCTAGCCTTGATGGAGTCCCTCCTTCCCCAATCTATCGATGACCATAAAAGAGATCAAGAACCAAACTCTTCTCCTCCTATTTCTCATCCACCTCGCCCAATACCACTAAGAAATTCCTACAACACAACTCCATTTCCAGAACAGCCTCGATGCCATCACACCTTGACAGCAACGCCATCGACTCCTCTCCTACAACGACGTCGACTCCTTCTCTTGCAGCAAACACCATGACATTGTGATGCCATCATTAATATCTACAACATCACCTGACACTATTTTGGCTAGCAGCAAGACACCACATGAAGATCTAGAGGAATTAACTTGGGATGAACCCTAGATATGCTCACAAACATATCATCACAGATCCATTGGTTTCTGTTGTCTAAGGTCAGTAATTCTTTCCCTATTTTTTTAATAATTAACGTATGATGACAATGGGAAGTAAACCATGATAATACATGCACCTTGTAATAAAGTTAACTCTAGGTATATATAAATACAATTATAAATATGAGTATGATCCTAATGTTGATATATTAATACATGTATAAGAAATAGTCATAATATGCATGTATGTAAGAGTGTGGTTAAATATGATATCTAAATCTTAATTTATGATCCTTATAGTAGATCTATAACTAAGGAGTTGTTTTGCAAAAATATGTTCACATTATTATATCATATTGACTTACTTGTATACATCCTATGAGTTTATACATGTATCCATGTAGTACTACATATCAAATGATGGATGCAAGATGAGAATATTGCCATATTGTAATCTTGATTCTCGTGGATCAACTAAGGATAGAAGATTATATATAAGATGAGTTACATTTTAATACTACACAAAAATTATCAAGAATTTTGATAATCATGTTTCAACAAACCCTAGATACACAAATACATACTTATGCAATAGATGGTAATTATAAAGAAAAATATAATTATGGAATGCATCTAACTATATTGTCTTCTTATGAATTAAATGGTGAAAAAGATAATAATGTGTAAAAGAATATACTTCTATAAACATATATCTAAATGACATGTTAGTTGGATCAAAGCATGTGTATATTAGTAGAATATACTTACACCAATATACATGGTAAGCATGATGTGAGGAATAATATGGATTCACATTATAGAGAAGAGAATGACATCATTAAACCTAAATTGTATGAATATATATTATTATCTACATATATATGAGTTACATAGACTTATGTGACTAAAGATGAGTAACTAGAACTAAGATAGATATATAAAGCATCACATATTATCTCAACAAAGATTAAAATCATAAACCCTAACATGACATTAGATGATCGGGAATTGGGTAAGAATAATATAAAAATATAATAGGAATGAAGATGTTCACTTTGACTTGGCTAGCATACATAATGTGTTTATAGGATGAAAAGTTGACTTTGTGGACCAAAGAATACTATTCAAGTTAACCGTTATGTGTGAAAAGAGGTATGTGCATTCTAAACCCTAAGTTATGCATATTTTATCCACCCTAATTTCCCAATGAGGCATGAGCCTATACACTAGTTCCTACAATTCTTTTTTATTTCACTTCAATTATTCTAGGGTCTTGGACCCCACTTGCAAAGTTTCAATTTCTTAAATCTGCCATTAAATTAATCTAGCATGATGATGTAAATGACTAATTAACTAATGTAGTGTACATGAGTACAAACCACCCATAGTTTGGGCATGAGCCCTGGGGAATGTGACCACTCTCCCCACTTTTATATATATATTTGTAGGTGTTTGGGAATGTGACCACTCTCCCTTACCTATTTGTTTTGGTTGAGGTTAGGTAGGTGCCTCAGCCCTATATTAGTTTAATGTAGTCATATTAAATCATGCATGCAAACTTTATTACTATTTGACTTGGTAGAATTCTTAATTATTTACTTGCCTCATACTTTTGACCCTCTTAGAATTGTAGTTCTTTATCATGCAACACTTTACTTTATGTTTGTCCTTATTTCTTTAATTGACACATACCTTTTTCTCTCCTCTTGCTGGGTGATCCCAACCACCCAGGTTTAGGATCAGAGTGCGCAATAGGAGTATGGTCAACTAGCTTAAGCTTATGATAAGGTGTTCATCCTTCCATCATGGACTATTTGTTAAGTTATTTTAATTTGAGACATATTGATGTAGTTGAGTTTACCTCTACTTAGATCCTTTATTTTTATAAAGCATGTACACCCTTATTGGGGAAAATTTGATGTACTCTTTACTAAATTGAATATATTCAAAGTTTTAATCTTCCGCTACTATTCATTGGATTTTGCATATCATTTTTATTAGTAGGGAAGTGATCTCACTTATTTATAGCCTTAGCCAAAGTAGCCAAGCATGAGAAAGTGTGTGTCAACAATCAACACATTTTTATACCTTTTGGGTTTGACACTTTTGGTTTGTTAGCATCGAGGGCTTTGGAGCTTCTCAAGAGGGTTCAAAACATTATGCTCAATAACATCATGACCCCTAAGTCGATGGGTGTAGTATTTTGGAGGGTTGGATTTGCTATTCAAAGTGGATTGGTGGCTCAGCTTGTTGCCCATCTTCCATGAGAGTTCCTAAAGGAAAATATCTAAGTGAGAAAGGAATTTTAGTGCACAAATATGAATATCTATCACTACATGTAATTTTTACTACTCTAATCAAATATGTACAAATATTTTTTCCATGTGATTAATATAACTTCCAATAAATATGTTTCTTCAGTTACTCATGTCAAAAAACTTTTTTGTTATTAAATATTTAATTTATCTAGAATATGTCATTTTTTTGCTCCTATGATAATTTATCTTTACGAGTTGTTAAGGAAGTTTACAAAATGTATATGTGAGTAAAAAAGGTTCTCTGATTGTTCTTCAAGTAACATTCAGCCTAGACTATAATATATCACATTTCACTTACTACAAACCAAAGGTATTCTAAGGAAAGAAGTTAAGCAGTCTAGAAGTCTCTCTTAGATTTTGTCTTAATAAATACTCCTTATCTATATACAATTGCACTCAAGTACATCTCTCTTGTTTCCACACACCCTCTACAATTGCTCTATTTTGTTCTTAGAAAACACAAAAATGGTTATGGATGTGGTATTTGTTGCTTAAAACTTGTGAGAAAATTGTGGCTATCCTAAGGTTGTTCTAAGTGGCTCCTCAAGAACAAACATTACACATTGTTGTAGGCTCTAATCAAATAGCTTATTGAAGATATGTCTTAAGAATAGTTATCCATGTATCATCGGGTGTGATGCGCTGTAAGTAGTTGTTGTCAATAAAACATTCAAATACATGATTCATTGATAGCAAGTGATGTTTCCTTTGTGGGAATTAGATTCCATTGAACTGCATTTATGATTTTATTCCAAGCATTAATGGGGATATGCCAAGAAATGAACCAATTTTTTTATCCCCTCTCATGCCTATGTGGGTCAAAGTAAATAATGATGAAGTCTCTAATAACAAAAGAAAGTTATCAACTGCTAATGGGCTTATTAGTGAAGCTTGGAAGACTGCTTTTTAATTCAAAATGGTGTTAGAAATAATGACATGAAGAATAAAGAGTACCAATGAGCGTGAAGAATATACATTAATAAGAACCTATTGAATTAAAGTTGTCAAACACTTTTTGAACATTATATAAATGCCAATTTTCTCTCATGACTTGCTTTCTTTTTCTCCCTCTCTCACATGGATCACAAAATCCACAAAAATTTGAAACTGATTAATGTCAAAGGTTTAAAATTCAGAAACCTATATTGTGATAGTCGACATTCTAAGATCCACAACCCCACATAAAGACACACCGCATAAGACCTATGAACAACAACAATCTGAAGTTAAATCAGTGTATTCACATGGTAGATCAAATAAGTAAGAGAAATCTGAAATAGCATACTCTATCATTGCACTTGAAGGAAACATCAATCTTGCTGCTTTCCTTGTTGTATTCTTGTAGTGGTAGCCTCCTATTCAAGCCCTTCCTAACTCCCTCCATGGGTTCACAACCCTTCATCCTACCTTTGATCACTCATTAGCCAATGGCTGCTACTACATAAAGCAAAAAGGAATAAAAATGGATGAGTAAAGAGACAATGCAGGAGTAGCTATAGAAAAATGACAGTGGAGAGATCTTATGAAAAACCTAAAATGAAAACGGAATGAAATATGTGTGTTAGACCTTAAAAAAAACCTAAGCAAGGCTTTAGCTCTTACGAAGAACCCAGAATTAAAAAAAATGGAATCTAGTCATACGAGAAACTAGAATCTGTTGTTCTATTGATTATTTTCTTAGCCTGCATATTAACTTTCCAAACTAGCCAACTATATAATAGCACCATTAATCAAGAAACATTTAAGAAGTTTTTGAAAATCTTGGAAGGGGAAACCTTATTGGATATCCATCACTAAAAATGGATCCATCCTACACACCTTCCTGGTTATTGACTTCATTTTTCATTGGATCAATCATCAATTAATGGAGTCACACCGTTGTGGATCTTACTTGCCTCCTTGCAATCGATCCACCGTAGTGTGCCTACCCAAGATACCGTCAGGAGAAAGAAGGGTGTTGGGAGCCGGAGGCTGAGTGAGCGATGCAGAAGAAGGCACATGGAGTGGTGCCATAGTGCATATGGATCTAGTGCTCTCTATGTGTGTGGGCATGCTGGCAAGGGTAGGGAGAAAATAGATTGAAGTGGGAGGAAGAGTTGGAGCATAGTGAATCAGTGTTTGTGGGAGGTGAGATCAGGAACTTGTGCGGTGATTGAAAGATCAATTAGCACTGATTCTACGTGCATTGTGGGGGGTAGGTGCGGGAGAAAAAGATTTCATCCCAAATTTTTGATGAAGTAGTTTTCTAGAAAAAAAAGTTGAAATTAAGTCAAATTTAAGTATAATAAAGCAAGCTCAAAGAAATAAGGTATAAATAAAACCAATGTAGTGACAATATAGACATGCCATTTAGGATGGATAAAATGTTTAGTCATTATTAAGTGTGCTAGTAGTGACAACAAAATTTTATGGTCGCATTTAGGATAACAATTATGAACAATGATTAGCATTGTCATTATTTTGATCATTAGCGCCTTCCTTTCTTGTAGTGATCACTCCATCAACACACATCCTTGACTAACACACCTCAACCAATTTTTGATCGGTGTCACAATCAAGTAATGGGTTTCGTCAACCCATGGAATTTCCTTGTTAACCGATGACGTTTTGTCAATTACCAACCTACACACAAATACTGACACCCCAACTACAACACACTTGAGCTTGCCCAAAATCAATAAAGTTTGAGAGGAAGAGTTAAAGATTGGCTCCATAGTCACGTTCACACCCACATCATAGAAACATCATCAACCTATGCACCCAATTGAACTTGGTCATGCTTGAGTTTGTGATAAAGCGGTCCTAGTTGAGTTTGTGCTAACTCAATCCTGGTCAAGGTTGCACTAACTCAATCCTAGTTGAATATGCACTAACTCAGTTGTGATTGAGTTTGCACCCACCTTCCAAAAATATCACTTAAACACCACCTAGCACTATACATACCCCTCCTTGGAGACCGAGTCAAGGGTTTCACATTTTTTAGTTCCCAAACCTCCATCTTACAACTTCAAGGCCCAAGAGGGCTAAGGGACTCACCCTACTTCATCCTTGTTGGTTTTTACACCATACTCATATACTTCCACCCTCCTCCACATATTTCCATCTACCACCAGTCACCTCCCTACATTCCTATCAACCTTCATCTACCACCACTACTCTCATGGACCTTTAAAGGTAATACCACCTACATCTACCTTCTGCTGGAGGATTTCAACTATATCTATCATCCATCAGCCTCTCTTCCATCCTACATCTATAGATCCTTCATCATCCATCCATCCACCATGTCCTTTGGGGTGGATTCAAGGATGAAGGAGGCAAAGGAGGTCATAAGACCAAGGAGGAGAATGCACAAAAAGAGATCCAACCCATATTTGAGTTCCTTCTTGGATTTGATTCATTTTGGGCCTCTTTATGTACTTCAACCTGATTCTAGTAACTCAGATATAAAGTTAACATGATATTGTCTTTTACTAATCTTTTGGTTCTGATTGTTTATTTGGTTGGTATCTACCTTTCATGAGCTTTCCTTTTTCTTAATCTTGAGAAACAATGGTGAAATTTGGTAGAAAGTCTAATTTGGACTTGAGCTCTGAGAGGAATCTTGGCTGAGGGTAGACCTACATTGGCTCCAACTCAGCCAAGTTCAAGCCAGGTTGAGTTAGATTCAACTCAATAGAGTTCAAGCTGCTTGAGTTGGAACCTCAATAGGTTTGTGCTGCTCCTAATGTGTTGTATTGTGCTGATTGAACCAGTCGACCAACCTCGAATTGATTGGTTGGATTTCCTTAGCATGAAAGCAACAATAAAAACAATCAACTTCCCATGGTTAAGAATCACACATCATTCAAGTTGTCGACCGACTGGAAACCCCGGTCGATCGACTAGTGCGTCGATCACGAAATTTTCTAGCTACTGTTAGGCCTCATTGTAGGGCTCACAGGGTTCTTCCTCTACTATAAATGGAGGGGTGAGTGCTCAAACACATCATCAACCCCACTCTATTATTCCATAACTCTGTCTGGGAGAATAAGAGAAATGATTGAAGAAAAGGAGTTTGCAAGTGTTGTCCCTAACATGATTTCTCTTCTCCCTACCCTTATTCTTTGTTATGGGTAATATGGAGTAGTCTTTCTATTTTCAAGACATCAGGACTAGGCCCATGATCCTCATAACTTATCTTAGCAAATTGTATTCACCTTAAACATAATAAGAGATGTGTTTTGTTTAACAATGTGTAATATGAATTGATCACTTGTACTCCATGACTATTATGATATGCCATGAGATGACCTTGGATTTGTGGACCGGATTGGATAGAACTCACATGTTCTTTGATGAGACCAAAGATAGGAACATGTCTGACAACTGAACCAAGACCCGCAGAAAACCAAGACCACAACTTTGTGGATAGTTTAATCTATGGGGTCTGATTATGTAAGGAACAATTCTCCATGGTCCCAATCTAAAAGATATCTAAAAGGAATTAAAAGTGGCTAAGATAACTATGGGATTTGTGGTGGTGAAACTTAAGACTTTTGACAATTTCATTTCACTGAATTGATCTTTGATTGATTTGTTCCTCTTTTTCTCTTTAGTTCTCTTTTGTTTGTTGTTCTCTTTTTGGTCCTTAGTTTAATCTTTCTTGATAACTTAGTCTTTAGTTCTACAATTTTCTTTCAATAATTTGTTTCATTATGTAAGTTTATAGATTAATCACTCTCCTCAAAATTGGTTTTAAAGCATCCTTCATTGCATCAGATTTGATTTAAACTCCTGACAAGCCATTTGTAGGGAGTGATACCTTCTATACTATTTCAATTTATTTGTTTACAAGTGAATTTATTAGCCACTAAAGGTTAAACTTTAGGGACGATTCTATGGTGAATTTTGTGAGTTAGTGACAACACATCAGGCCAAAGTGAATTGAGTTATTAATATGTCAAAATCCACTTTATAACGATTAAGGCAATGTGGGATAAGTTAGCTCATGTTTACTCACATCAACAAAACTTTGAAAAGGTGCTTGCAATATTTAAAAATATGTCTATAAAGAATTATATAATGATACCGATGTTGATGGTTATTATAATAAATGTTGTGCTCTTTGGGATGAGTTCAAAGTTTGCCATCCCCCAACTTCTAACACCACTAAAATTCAAACACAATAAAAATGAACTGCAATTGGTACATTTTCTCATGGACTACCTATTTTTGTTGCGAGAGGCGTGGATCAAATAGTGTCCAATGTTCCTCTAACAAAACATATAGATGTTCTTAAATAAGTTCAAAGATCCCATCTATTTCTTGTTCTCCTGTTTAGCCATCAACTCTTCCAGTACATTATAGTGACAATACCATGATATCTTTCATGGCCTTGGTAAAGGACGCGGTCATTTTGGACCATCTAGACAATGATGTGGTCAAACCTCCAATGGATGTTGAAATGGTCCCCCCTCTTGGATCTCTTCATTGTAACTTATGTGGGTGAAATAATCATAATGAAGATTTTTGTTGGGTAAAACATGGCTAGCCCAACTCATGGGCTAATTAGGCATCTACTAAATACAACAAGGAAGAACAGACCCAACATCCATTTCTTCTGTGGATTATATATGATATGAATTTGAAAAACTTTTCCAAGAACAAATCTTGTCTCTGACGTTGGTTCCACACCTATATGGTGGTTCTATTTTCTTAGCATCCTCGGGTCCTTATGCTAAAAAAAATGGGTCACTGACTCTGGTGCTTTTACTCATATTTTTGGTAGTTCTAAACTTTTTCTAGTATGAGCACTTCATCTACTATCCATTCCCTGGTGGTTGTTGATGGCACTCAAGCCCTAATACATGAGGTTGGTAATATTGGAAGTACAAACAACTTCTTTCTCAGATCTACATTATATGTTCCTTTCTTCCCTCTAAATCTTCTATCTACAGTTTGTAAACTAGTTAAATGACGTCAGTGTTCTATTATGATTGACCTTGATGGATGTGCCTTTCAGGATCTCCACATGAGGAGTAGGATTAGTTTGGTCCATTAGGGGCTAGATGACTTCTACTATATTGATGCTCTACAGCCTGTCGTGCTTGTATCTTCAGTGGTTTTGGGGAATTTAGTGGCACTATATATTGGGACATCCATCTATTGGTATGTACGTCCAAAGATCCAATCACATGATGATTGTAATGGCTTACCATACATGATTAAGCATCAGTCTCCATTGTGATTGTCTCATCCATAGAAGTTGTAGAAGCAAGGACCAACAGGTTATCCTCGACCAACATTATTATAAGATGTGTGACCGCCATTAGTAGGGAGACGACCTCCATGACCATGGGCTCAACTTCGTCCATGGTAGGAATCGATGCAAATAACAAGAGCTGGATGTTTGACTGTAGGAGCAGGTGTCAAAGAAGATAGTCTTTGAACATGTTTGAGGACGTCCCTCGACAGAAGTTTTAGATGAAAATTTCTTCTTGGCTGGAGTTTTGAATATTTCATACCCTCTTGGGATTTTTTTGATGAGAGTATACATGAGATAATTGATCCCATATTGCTTTGGAATCATTAAGATAGAGTGAAGATTGGATGATCTTTGGCTTAGTGCTATTAAGAATCCAGGACATAACACTGAGTCATCTTTGGACCATTGTGCATAAGTTTGCTTGGTTTTCTCATTCATCGCAACAGTAGGAGCAATGGGAGGGTCAGTGGTGATTGACTTGACAAGTGAACTGGTCAGTTGAACACTTGAATAGTTTGGATGATTTCCTTTATTATTAATCAAATCATTTACAAGATATGCCATTACAATCATCATATGATTGGATCTTTAGATGATTTCCTTTATTATTAATCAAATCATTTACAAGATATGCCATTACAATCATCATATGATTGGATCTTTGGACGTACATACCAATAGATGGATGTCCCAATCTATAGTGCCACTAAATTCCCCAAAACCACTGAAGATACAAGAACGACAGGCTGTGGAGCATCAATATAGTATAAGTCATCTAGCCCCTAATGTACCAAACTAATCCTACTCCTCGTGCATAGATCCTAAAAGGCACATCCATCAAGGTCAATCATAATAGAACACTGACATCATTTAACCGATTTACAAACTGTAGATAGAAGATTTAGAGGGAAGAAAGGAACATATAATGTAGATCTGAGAAAGAAGTTGTTTTTAAACTGGTTAAATGACGTCAGTGTTCTATTATGATTGACCTTGATGGATGTGCCTTTCAGGATCTCCGCACGAGGAGTAGGATAAGTTTGGTCCATTAGGGGCTAGATGACTTATACTATATTGATTCTCCATAGCCTTCTGTGCTTGTATCTTCAGTTGTTTTGGGGAATTTAGTGGCACTATAGATTGGTACATCCATCTATTGGTATGTACGTCCAAAAGATCCAATCATATGATGATTGTAATGGCATATCTTGTAAATGATTTGATTAATAATAAAGGAAATCATCTAAAGATCCAATCATATGATGACTGTAATGGCATATCTTGTAAATGATTTGATTAATAATAAAGGAAATCATCCAAACTATTCAAGTGTTCAACTGACCAGTTCACTTGTCAAGTCAATTGAACCAACTTTGGCAAACAGAACCATGAGACGACCATTTCAGCAAGTGAATTGATCGATTTAGGTTTGTGAACCAAATGCTTTAGGTTGTGAACCGACCGTATGGTTAATCAATTCAATTGGATCAAGGATTGATGATGATGTCATGTTGTGTATTATCAAATATTAATTTACAATACAATTGTAATGGGGGAACACACTAAAATGACCAATTCAAGGGTTGAGCTGATCAACTCACATGTGAACTGATCGGTTTCATGTTCACAGGTTCCAGGAAATTCATGAAATTCCGTCTTCGACTCCTGCTTAGACTGGAAGCCCTGACTGTGTCCTTCCTATAAATAGAGGGGTACTGGAGGTGTGACGTCCCTGATGTTCTAAAACTTAATCTAATGTGTGATGTCAAAATTGAAACTCTCACCTCAGTAAGAGTCCCAATTTAAACACCTACACTAGGCTAAGGAGAAGAAAATCAAAGGAAGTCGGAAGGAAACCATAGTAGCACATGCACAAGAACAATAACAAAACCATACAACACATGTCCACCATTCAACATATAATTACATAATGAATTGTTACAACATTTGATATTACATATTGAACAACAAACGTTACATATATATGTACTACCACTAAACAACATGATCTTAAGACAACAAGTCCACCTATACATCCGCTCACCATACAACTCTCAACTATCATAGCCTTCAAGATCACATGTCCACATCACCTAAACAAGAGATTACATGTGGTACACATCAACACAATATTCAAGAATATTATACTGAGTATGCCGATGTGTCTTTTTATATACCTCTCATTACTAAGATTGGCAATAAGATAAAACTAATACTTGGCAGTAATAAACAAATATAAGAAAAGGCATATACTTGAACAAAGATGTTTGTTACCAAAATAGAAACACATGTTTTAGGCACATTTTCCATTATATCATCCATGCATTTACTACCTGAGAGTTGAATGAATTAAGGCCTTTAGGATCTACTACCAAAGAGTTGGATCATTTCCAAGTACTTTACTACCAAAGAGTTGAAGTACTTACTTTCCAGCACTTTACTACCAAAGAGTTGAAGTGTTTGGATATATTGGAACAAATATATTATGCTTCATGTGTTCATAACAATAAGTATGAAAAATCAAGTAATATATCATACAAGAACAATCATTTCATCCAATATTATATTCCAAGTGTTTACTAAACATACAATGCAAGCATGCTGTATAGTAAGCCAAGTAAGAGGTAATAACATACCTTAAGCTGAGATAATCTAATCACATTCCTGATTTCAACTTTATCCATGTCAATCCCTGATAAAGATAAGATCGTATACCATCACTAGGTTCTCATCATCGTAACCTAGTTATGTCCATTTAAGGATTTACTTAACTCCTTAGGATATTCCCATCATTATTTTTTGTCTTATCCTCTTGAGATTAAGTTATTGGTCTTGGATTACATATTGACATATAGAATCTGAATATTTTATTGTACATAATTATGTGCACATATTAACCCTACATGATATGTATTAGTCATATTAGGGTTTATATCACTTTAGGAGTCGTCATCATAACATGAATTATGTGCATAAGATTGATATGTTAGTTTGACATTGTGTTCCATATAGTGTTATGAACATATATTGGATTTTCCATGATTTATTGAGCATACTTGTAATTATTGCATATTAATTAGGGTTATTAGCCCTAATTATCCATATGGAGAAAATTATATGATTTTGTGCATCAACATCATAATCACTGACCTTAACTAGATTAGAAACATGAATATGAACCTATTAACACTTTACCATAATTTTAAGCCATCATGTATTATTTATTATCCATATAACAAGAATATAACATCATACATGATATTACTGACATTTAAGCTACAAAAGACTAATATTTTAGTTTCAAGTTGATCTACTTATTTTCTTAAACATTTTGGTACTTTGTTTGTATTTTTCAGACAATGGATGTATTTACTATGATTTATACAAGATCTGAGTATTTATCAAGATAATTACCTTTTTCGGCCACTCAAGACCCGCCATGTGGCCTCTAGGGCTGGCGCAACTCCTTTGCTTGTTGCGGGCTGGTTTTGTCTTGGTTCACTTCCTCTAGACCCAGTCTGATCTGAGGCCGGCAGGTTCAAGCTCCAGGAGCCAGTTTGCTTGGTTTGATGGGAGTCAGACCCGGTCTGCTCCCTGCCTCTCTCTCTCATGTCAAGTCCGGCTAGCATCTGATGCCATGAGGATGTACTTCATTGGACCCTCATGGCGCCTTCAGGTTCGTACAAGCCTTCCAGACTCCCACAACCACACATTCTCTGAGTCCTCTACTCTTGCATGTGTGTCATCTCCCGGACCTGTGAGCCACAGTGGTTGGGCTAATCTTCGGCATGGGATCAACCATGTATGCCCTTGGCAACGCCAGAAACTATTCTACTGGAAAATAGCCACCTCCATGAGGAGGCTCTCCAGGTCGAGCTAGCTCCATCACAGCTCTGTATGTGAACTCTGCTCGACCATGATGCCTGCGTGCGTGAGATGGGGTTCTTCCGCACAATGTTGCCTCTACGAGGAAGCTCTCCACATCGAGGTGGCTCCACCATAGCCTACCTTCCCGTTACTCTCATCCTTAGATGATGACTCCTCCACCTTCACATTCTATCTCTCCAAGGCTCCCTGTGTGTGTCTGTAACTCCTCCCTCAGACCATGACAACTTGCGGCAAAGTGACAATGGAGAGGGAGGATCGTAGCAGTCAGCTTCGTATATGTGAGTGATGGGTCAGGGGTTGTAGGTTATCTCCTCCATACTGAATACAACTACCCTATCTCTACCTCATTCCATCCCATGATCATTGATCGTCGATGTGTGGAACGTGCTCATTTCTATGTTCCATGATCTCAGAGCAGTTTAAGGAGGAGAGCACCTTACTGCCAAACAATCACTCCCATCCAAGGACTTTAAGCAGAGTGTTGACTAGGCCAAACTGTGGTACTCTTCAAACAAAAGGGCAGGCTATCCACATGTTCACTATATTGGTTTGATTTACAACCTAGTCTAAGTCAGTAAAAATCTTGTTCATAAATCACCAAAGATACCAAAATTTCACCATTTTCAAGTCTACTTATCTCCTACTAGGAGCGTTCCGATATTACCTTGTTTGGGACATGGATTCCTCATCACTCAAGCTACATCCAATCCAAAATTTGGTAACAAGGCTCAATTATTAGATCATCCACTAATATCACAAAATGCCCATAAACAAGGGCATTGTACATGACACTAAGATCAGATAATATCCAAACTAGTTAATTCGAAGTATGAAATCACTTATCTCATTAAGCATTTAAAGGCTCCAAAAATTCACTTCATCACATCCTACACACCTTAAAGAAATTTCATCCTCAAAATTAAGTCAAAAATCCAATCCATCACATCATATACATCTTAAAAGAAATTTTTTCCTCAAAATTAAGCCACACACTTACTTCAAGGAAAAACCAAAAGGTCTTCATCCATATGTAGGAAACCACTTATGTTCAACCCATCCAAAAAGTAAGCCCCATAATCATAACTAAACCACCATTAGGAGGTTTAAAAACATCTAGGGTGAATCACCCCTTCATAAAAGGTTGAAACAACGACTTAGAAATATTGGTTATGTCATGACATATCTCATTTTTTAGGGTTTCATCCTTATCCTTACCCATGCATTAGGTATCCCACATCATATGACCATGTTCTAAATGTGTTAAATAAATTTACCTCATTATCAAGGTGTTATCAACATTTTATTGAGCTAATTGTTAGAACATGTTCAACATTAACATATGCCTTTTAGGAGGGAGTTAACACATTACATGTCTTTTCATTAATGAAAATAGCAGATGTAATTTCAATCCATCATTATTAGCAATAAGTAAGACCCAAATATCTTTTCATTGTTGGCTATAGCGACAAAACAATTTCTTAGTCAATGATAATATCAACGATCACATATTTCTTTTGCATATGGATAATAGACAACATAAGTTATTGATTGTTGAATGTATTAGTGACACCTAATTGAGCTACAGTTACTCATCATGACAACTTCATTGTTGATTGTTGACAATATTAATATCATATTATAGGATGTGGTTTGTTTTCCTGAATTCAGATATGCCTTTGGATTTATGATTTTGTTTGGTAGGGTGTATTAATGTTGGTTGATTTGCAACTTTACATTTAGATGCCAATTCCCGTAAGTCACATCTGTTTACGGTGTGGTCAGATGTAAAATAGTGGTTTTTATTATCTATTTACATCATTGTGCCACCTCTCTATGTCCTCAGGTCATACATACACAACTCAATCTTTTAGCCAATCACAATTTCTCTCGCATGCTTCATTCTGTAGTTCACGAGTTCCTGCAAATTTTAAGCTAACAAAAAAAGACACCAATTTCAATTAATATCAACCACTTCAAACCAAATACAATTTGTGCAATTTCAAAGATGTACATCTCATCCCCATGTTTTAAAACACACACTTTTCCACTAAATACACCCTACCAAACATGCCCTAGGTTAATGACACAAGACAACAAATGCAATTTTACATTCATCAATGGCCATAGATAAAAATCAAATTGTTCAACTCCTTATATGTATTTTTAATATTATACAAAATAAACAACCAAAAAATCTTCCAAAATTGACACACAATTATTAGAACAAACAACTTATTCATTGATAAGTAAATTATATAGATAGCTAAATAAAATTGTATTGGATGACTAAAAGGCTTATAGTGCATTCTCTTATATAGGATAAGAGAGGAGATACAAAACCAGAGATGAGCAATATGGGGCACATGCTAGGCACATGACACTCAGTGAAACATAAACATATCTCTATACTCCACCTCAAGATGGAGCGTAGATTTTGAACATGCCCAACTTATCCACTAGAGTCTGGAAGTGGGCCTTTGGAAGAATTTTGGTGAAGATGTCCGCTACTTGTTGCTCAATGCTGAGATATGGATTACAAATACAACCAGAAAGAACAATCTCATGGACAAAGTGGCAATTGACCCCTATATGTTTTTTGCTTTCATGAAATGTCGAGTTGCTCATAATAAAAATAGAAGCCTTGTTGTCACAAAACATCGGTATAGGACTGGAGTGAGATATGTGAAACTCATTGAGAAGACTTTGGACCCATAAAAGTTCACATGCAGTGTGGGACATGGCTCGATATTCTGACTCTGCACTGGACCTAGCTACTACAGTCTACTTTTTGCTTTGCCAAGTAACTAGATTTCCACCCACAAACTTGTAATAACTAGATGTAGATTTATGATCAGATCGACTTCCTGCATAGTCAGAATCTGAAAAACCTAAGAGGTTGCAATGGCCTTGCTTTATATAATAAGCCTTTGCCTAGAGAGCTTTTGAGATAACATAGAATGTGACACACAACATCCCAATGACGCTTTTGTGGTTTGTCAAGAACCTTCTTATGAAACCTACAACAACAATAAGGTCAACTCTCATGACAATGAGATAAATAAGCTTGCAAACAAGTTTTATAAATTGGTGGTGATCAACATAAGGGGTAGAGTTTTCATAGTCCCAAATCATATTTGGGTCAAAAGGGGTGTTGGCTAGTTTACAGCCAAGCATACCAATTTCCTACAAAAGATCAAGGACATATTTTCGCTGGGAAAGACACAATCTTGCAGATGATTTGGATACCTCTATGCCTAAAAAATATCTTAGCTTTCTAAGATCCTTGGTGACAAATTATTTTTCCAAGTAAGTTTTTAGTAGCCTGAATGCTGAAGGAATTAGTGCCAGATAAGATGATATCATCAACATAGACAATAAGAATGACTAGCTCATCCACAATTTTGCAGATAAACACAGAATGATCTGAATGGGAAAGATGCAAGCCCAAATTTACTAAGATCTGAGTAAGCTTGTCGAACCAAGCATGGGGGATTTGTTTTAGGCTGTAGGTGGCCTTTCTCAGTTTGCAAACTCATGAGAAAGGTTCCCCCTAAGCAATAAATCCCGGTGGTTTCTCTATGTAAACTTCTTCCTACAAGTCTTCATACAGAAACACATTTTTGACGTCTAACTGAAATAGGGGCCAATCTTTGTTGACAACAACAGAAATGAGAATTCTAACAGAATTTGAGCATGCTACATGAGAAAAAGTTTCAATGTAGTCCACACCATAAGTTTGTGTGTTGCACTTTACCACAAAATGAGCTTTTAGTTGCTCAATCGTACGATCTAGTTGATATTTAATGGTGAAGACCCAGTGACATCCAACAGTGGAGTAGGAAGCAGGACGATCCACAAGCTCCCACATCTTGAGATTAGAGAGTGCTTGCATTTCACGTTCCATAGCTTGTTTCCATGCGAGAATGAGAAGAGATTTTGTACCAGATTTGGGAATAGAGACAACACATATAGTAGAAGTGAAGCACCTAAAATATATTCCGATTAGAAGATGAGTAGAAGTGACTAATAGGATGTTTTGTGCAGGAACAAACATCATTGCATTGACTGATGGGTGGGTGTAAGTCAGAATTTACCTCAATGGTTGTATGATCATCTGTAGAAGGAGGAATTGGTTGTGGAGGGATCATGGAGGGAGTACTTGTCTTGTTTCTTCGCTTGTAAACATGTAGAGATCGCGCTTCGGGTGGAAGCTCAAAAGAGCGCACAATCTCAATAACATCAGGCAACGGCGTGGGTACCAACATATCACTAGAGAGTGATGCTATGTCATCCAAGTAATATAGCATATGCTAAAAAAAATACCACATCAGAACTCACAAACTATTGCTTTAGAATAGGATCAAAACAACGATATCCATTCTGGGTTCTAGAGTATCCCAAAAATATACACTTGGTGGAGTGACAATCAAGTTTTGTTAACCCCGAGAGTAGGTTTTTGACAAAACTGGTACACCCAAAAATGTGGGGAGGAAATGAAAAAAGTTGCACATCAGGAAAAAGAATGTTGTAATGAATTTGACTGTGTAAAATAGAACATGGTATGTGATTGATAAGATAGCACGCCATAGAGACAACCTCGTGCCAGAAATGTTGAGGAACTTTATAATGAAGGAGTATAATGCGAGCAACCTCTAACAAGTGACAGTTTTCCTTTCACCAACTCCATTTTGTTGTGGAGTGTAGGGGAAGGTAGTTTGGTGTAGAGTGTCACAGATAGAATAAAAAGATGTCACTGGTTTTTGCATATATTCAACAACATTATCGGTACAAACAGCTTTAATAAGTTTTTTGAATTGTATTTGTACTTCTGAGAAAAAAACACTACTATTATCTAAAACCGTGCTACAATCTTTTAGTAAAAACAACCAAGTAGAATGAGAGTAATAATCAATGAAGGTCATAAAGTATTTAACTCCAAAGTGGCTAGGAATATAAAATGGACCCCAAATATCTGCATGAACAATGTCAAAAATGCATTTAGCTCCAATATATTTCTTAGAGGGAAACACAGTATGAGTTTTTTTACCCAAATGATAAGATTCATAAGAAAATATTTTTTTAGATAAAGCGGGAAATAAATGTTTCAACTTTGCAATAAAGGGGTGACCAAGCCTGTTGTGACACTAGAGTCTCGTCACTGATGTTGATAGAAGAGCAGACGTCGCTGGTGGTTCATCCAGATAGTAGAGTCCTTCTGGTCCCTCATGGCTCGAACCCATCCTCGACTTCATGTGGATATACTTCAAAACACAACTAGAAGGATCACATTTAATGGAGCACTGAATATTTTTCACAGTCTTACTGACAGAAAGCAGGTTAACAGGAAATTTTGAGATACATAAAATAGATTTCAAATGCAGTTTACGAAACAAGGGAATAATGTCAATGCCATAAAAAGAAGTTTTAGATCCATCAACAACAATAAAAGGTGGAATATGAGTAGTTTTAGTAAGAGCATGAATAATTTGATATCACCAGCCATAAGAATTGATGCACCAGAGTCAATGCACCATTTATTTTTACCAACAGAAGGAGAGGCTAGAAAAGTAGAAGATCCAACAGTGGGCGTAGATGGAAGCTGAGATATGCGTTCTTGAAAAAAATTCACAAACTCAGAGCGAAGTCACTCAGTTGAAGGTGTAGCATGTGGTTGTTCAGGTGCAGTAGTATCAGCTAGAGTTTCTACATATGCTTGGTTTGCCCAAGCAGGCTTACCATACATGATTAAGCATCAGTCTCCATTGTGATTGTCTCATCCATAGAAGTTGTAGAACCAAGGACCAACAGGTTTTCCTCGAACAACATTATTATAAGATGTGTGACCGCCATTAGTAGGGAGACGACCTCCATGACCATGGGCTCAACTTCGTCCATGGTAGGAATCGATGCAAATAACAAGAGTTGGATGTTTGACTATAGGAGCGGGTGTCAGAGAAGATAGTCTTTGAACACGTTTGAGGATGTCCCTCGATAGAAGTTTCAGATGAAAATTTCTTCTTGGCTGGAGTTTTGAATATTTTAGACCCTCTCAGAATTTTGCTGATGAGAGTTTACATGAGATAATTGATCCCATATTGCTTTAGAATCATTAAGATAGAGTGAATATTTGGATGATCTGTGGCTTAGTGTTATTAAGAATCTAGGACATAACACTGAGTCATCTTTGGACCATTGTGCATAAGTTTTCTTGGTTTTCTCATTCGTCGCAACAGCAGGAGTAGCGGGAGGGTCAGTGGTGATATGACAATGGCGGCCTTGTGCTTTGACATACAAGATGAATGATGCCGACCTGAGATGATAATTGGAGTCGTCAAGTTTGACTGTGGTAACACATAGGGAACAAGGAGGCTCAACAGAAAACATGGTGAGCATAGATGAAGAAGTAGAAAAGACTGTTGGTGCAACAGTAGTAGATCCCACAAATAGAGATCAATAGGTCTGAAGAAATCTGCTATGGGACAGTGAGAGAAGTTGTAGATCTGACACATTAGATCAGAATAGACCCACTACAAATAGAAAAACTCATAAAAGAACCTATGCCATCATGAGGAGAATTAAGATCCCACCATGAGGCATAGGCAGAAGAAGCCAAATGTAAATGAAGGAGAATAGAAGTAAGGAAGTGGGCTAGAAGGGAGAGATGGTGGGTGATGGGATTGATGGGAGGTGGATGAGGGGGGTGGATTGGGGTTACGGGGAGGGCAGCAACAAGGGGGTGGGAGGTGGTGGTGGTAGTAGGTAGAGGTAGGAGAGGTGATAGTGGGGTTGGAGGGGAGGGGGTAGGGAGTCGGAGGCGGCGGGGAGTAGGCAGAGGGGGTGGGGCAAGAGGGGCTATAGGTGGGAGGGAAAGGAGGGGAGAGGGAGAGTAGCAATGTCGGTAGGGATTGTGGGTAGCGGTGGGCGAAAGGAGCAGGAAGAGAGGCGGCAGGTAGGAAAGGAGAGAGGAGGGGTGGCAACGGGGGGCTGCTAGGTTTTGAGGGGCAGGGTTATGGTGGGAAATTACACGGGAGAGAACATGCTCTTGATACCATATAGATAGCTAAATAGAATTGTATTGGATGAGCAAAAGGTTTACAATGCATTCGCTTATATAGGATAAGAGAGGAGATACAAAACTAGAGAAGAGAAATATGGGACTAAACCACACAAATAAAAACATAAGTGAGACACATGCTAGGCACATGACACACAATGAAACAATTATACAAAAATCATCCTTATAGTACAAGAATGACATATTTTTTCACAGTTATACAAAAATCATCAATATAACTACTAAATGTATGGTCTTTAATGGTTATAACGAAAAGATAAATTGTTCAATCTATCATTATTCAACTTAAATGTATATTTTAATGGTTATAACAATAAGACAAATTGTTAGTCCTTGATAGAATTAGCAATTACATTATTCTTCCCCATACACTAATAACAACACAAATATTTAGTTTTGGTTGTATTAGCAGTCACATAATTCTGCCAAAAATACTAATAAGGACAACTCAAACATTTTTCAAAAAAATGTAATAGACAAATTTTTCTGGCATAAATAGCAATAATGATAATATAATATTTCATTTGTATAACTATATTTTTTCAAATATCAATATCATATAACATAAGGGACATTCTTGACTTCCAAATTGTCACAATTTTCTTTAAATAAACATTCAATTTTATCAATAATCAAAAGTAAGTTACATAGAAGTCATTCATGGAGATGACATTTACCTTGCCACTTACATAGAAACAACACATGTATCTTAGTAACGAGATTTACACTAAAATGTTTCATCAGTTGCTTGCAACAAGGAGCAACAGTTGGATAACAACACTTGAGAAGATTGTCATTGCTCATCTTCATTGAGGTCTAGCTGGAAAATTGACATTCTCAATGGCTATACCTTGAATGAAGCTCAAGAGACAAACATAGAAATTTGTTAGAGCAAGAAAAGACAACAATGTTATGTTTTTAGTAAAGTCAATCTAGATACACCAGGGACGCAAAGTTCCTGCTTAGCATCCCTAGGTTGAGACATGTATCAAGTAAAGAGAAATTCTAGTATTACATAAACATCCCTATGAGAACAAAGGCCAACGTGATATTACAAGAAAATCTAAAAAATTGACATTTGTAAAACTTTGATACATTTCTCCATTTTTGCCCTAGTGAGGATTATGAACCTCTAGTTAGTGATTCACAATTGAACTTGTTCTGTTTCAAGATGTCTATCTATAGGTTTTTTTCCTAGCTGCATGATGGAGACATCCAAGGGAATTGGTCTAAGAGTTTCAAATTCCACATGCTATGACTTCATATCAAGGAATCCTTCACGGTGATAGGAAAAGCATGAGAGTACATTTTCTTAGACATGTCTTGACCATACCATGGGTTTAAGTGCAAATCATCTGTCAATTATATGCATGTAATGTCAATTTCCAACTATCATAGAAATAGTTTAAGCACCAAGTTGCTAAAGGGTTCCTATAGCTCCCATGTGATGGCTTGCCCTTGAATGACTACTAGTAGCACTGCTAGATCAAATACCTACAAGAAAACAAAAAGTCTATGCTAAACAAACTAAATAGTTATAAAACACATGTTTTTGTGAAAGTATTCATACTAAGACGTAGTCGAATTGACAAGTATATATTAATTACTACAACAGATGTTAATTATGCAAATCCCCTAGCCACATTCCATCTCAAATTCATCAACAATTTATGTTCCATAACATATCACATGATAATTAACAATTAATAAGAGAAATCACTGATATACAACAAAAACTTTAGATTTGCATCATTTCTATGTCAAATATTTTACATGTATACATATTACATCTCTACATGTTAATAACCTCAAAAAGCTAAGAAATCATAAATATTCGGATGCATAACACGAGCAAGTAAAACAAAAGTGTGAGGGAGTGAAGTTTTTACATATTTAAAATCCCATGACCTTTTGCATTATTATTTTTGTATCAATATTTACTTGTGGGTTGGAGGTTGTCAGAAACACCACCACCTATTCTTGGCACACAGTTAGTATGACTAATCCTATAATAACAATAACAATGCCCCTTTAAGAAGGAGGTAGAAATGGCAGTTCAAAAGGAAAGATTCTGGTTTTCACCCCATTATAGAAACCAGCATAATCTCCACAAACTAACCACTCTCAAATAAAAAAATACCATAACCAACAGTGGCAATGTATAAGATAAGGAAATTGCAAACCAATTAGAAACAAACTCAGAATAAGAGAATTATTATAGCTCATACTTTCCTCCAATCTTTGTACTATCATAATCTCTACAAAAAGAATTCAACTATAGCGGAGGACAACAAGCCAATATCTAGCCAAAACTAGATCAAACAATAGAGGTCCAAATCTAGTCCTCATTAGCAACATAAAGTTAGAAGAGAACATAGAAAATCACTAATCATGAGTTTTTTCATCTGACATAGAGAATTACACATCCAATAGCTATCTTTCAAGAATAAAACCAGACCCAGGACAAGTAGAGGAACAAAAGCAACACTAATAGTAGAAGGTCTTGTGTCTAGGCCATGATAAATAGGGAGGATGCCATGAATTTCTTTTTGATGAACAACACATGTGTGATGCATATCCTAGGATTTGTATCATAAATGATACACTGCCTAGGATTTGTACCATATTTACAACACAACTCGTTTTATGTTTTTTAAGATGAAGCGAACCTACAAGTCCTTCAAATATGATGAGGCTATTATTGTTTTTCTATTTTTTATGGATGGCATAGGGATATAGAAGATAGATAGGAGAGATTTCTTTCCTCTTCAATGTCAGTGTTGGCTTATTTTCTTAGATTAGGAGAAGCTACAGAATTTGGGATTGTTACTGGAATAAGGAGATGCATGGTGTTGGTGATTATGTATATGTAGCATCTTTTGATTTTTCTTGCTTGCACAGTGCTAAATGAATATGATTGACACCAAGCTTATATTAGAAAAAGGTAATTTTTGGAGTCATGCAAAGTGGAACTCAACCAATATGATTTTTTCAATCTCTAGTAATTCTGATATTTAACCAAAAAACCCATAAACTATTCGTTCGAGCTAGTTTTAGAGTACTTAGAAATAGTTGACTGGTTTCAATGTACATTTATAAGAACAAGAAAGAAATCCAAGAACAAAGTCACTAGTCTAAAAGGAATACTATCAAATGCTAGGTACTGCAATATAATAAATGACAGAGGAAATTGCTTCTAAACTTTCCTGTTTGTTCTTCTAATGTCTCTTGTTGATATCATACGCAAGTACAAGGATCATAGATAGGATACTTACATCTTATGATAAATCTGAAAGACAATCTGATATTTGCAAAGAACAATGCAATCATTGCATTTATATGTATGCAAATGCCTCTTATTAACAGAACATTCTTAACTCAGTTTGCAATAATGTTTTACATATGGTAAGGTCAATGATTATAGAAAACAATGGAAGTAGAAGAGGCTAAATATTGGGACATATTCATGGTAGTTAAGGTCACATGGTGGGTATGGATGGTTTCGTAGTCATGGGAGCATATTTGGAAGATATTGATGAGGGTAATGCTTCTCCTTTCAAGAAAAGAGGAAGTGACTGAGAAGACAGAGGGGGCAGAAAATATGAAGGAAGTTGCAAATTGTGTAACCTTTATGTCACCATTTACAAAATGTTTTTTATTGGAATAACAATTCTACAACCATCCAAAGAGGTATATTATCTAGAATAATGATTAGACGAATTATATTTCATTGCAAGTGGCAATGATTCATGGAGATCCAAGTCTTATACCATATTGTATTTGCAAGAACTGATCAATTATCCTATGAAACATCCTCGACAGGCATGTATATTTGTTTCTGTGGGATCATCTTCATCGTGGAGGGTTGTAGGGAACTATGAATCTAAAGGGAACTGATCAGATGATTCATGTTATTTTTGCCTAACCATTATGCATATTAAACATGTATAATGGTGCCAGGACCCGCTCTTTTGATCCCTTACTGTATTTGTAGTCATTGTATCCATCATCACAAGCCAAGCCCTAGCATTGTGATTATTGAAGCCCTAGTCACAGCCTTAGTCATGGCAATTGTCCTCAAGTTAGCCCTAGCCCAATCCATGAAAGTTGTTGCCGCCATAGTCCTAGCCATACCTCATTTCAAGCCCTAGCACTAGTTCTTCCCCTAGTTGTCAGTAATGATTTTGAGGATGGTAGTGATGAATGTATGCATAGGGTTGGCTTCTAAAAAATGACTTAGGTTTGAATCACTCACCCAACTCGAATATACTTGATCGATTTTGAAATATTTCTATATTATTATTCATGGGTAGATGATCACACCTATGGTCTGGATAGGAACCAAAACCCTAGACTTGAACTTTTGAAGCCCAAATTTTGGATATTTGAATCTTGACTCTTCCATTATGATCTTGTTAGTACATGACCCAATTTATTTCTTGATATATAATCTCAACTATGGAGACATAACTTGAAAGTGAACTCAATTAGTGAATTGTGATCTTTTGGTCCCTTTATTGATCAATACAAGTTTATGAGAGACAGTTGATATGATATAATGTTGAGGACATGATTTTTACTATACAGTTGAGGATGATCCAATATCTGAGGATACAAATTGCATTGGATAGTCCCAAATTTTAAGGATGTTTTTGAATTTTGGGGACAAAATTCCTCTTAAGGGTGAAGGATGTGACAAAGTGCATTTTGGACACAATTATGATTTAATTAATCATTTACCCTCACAGACTTGAATCCCTCATTCCTAATGTCTCCCATGAATTCATGAATCTATAATAACCTCCAAAGTAGAATAACTCACACTTCAAATCAAGTTGATGCACTTGTGTGCATGAAACTCTAACTTTGTTATACCCTTCAATCCTTTGATTAAATTCTTGATCATACATGCTCATTTTGATTTGGAATTTTGCACACATGTTGTAGACTCTATCACGAAGCACTAGTCCAAATTCAAGGCCATTTGGAAATTTCTGCAATTTTATATGAGTTTTCTAAGTTTTTCTCCCCTTTTAGCCCTAAATACCCTCTTTATTTTTCCTTTTCTTGTTTACTGGGCTCGGCCCAATACCTGCCTGGCCTAACTTGGCCATGGAGCCCTTGAATTGGGGAAATTCCCCTTCAACTCACATTGAACTAGTCCAAACCAACCTCTAAACCCTCCTCGCTAAGCGTGTCATACTACATGACCCAACAACTGTTGGATGTCGATCCAATGACGCTTGGGTCATCATCTACCCCATGCCTAGGATGGAAGGTCTGCCCAGCTCTACTAGACCTGATTCTAGCCAAACTGCATGATAGGATCCCTCTAGCCCAAATTCTTCTTTAATTCGCTGCCTTTTATCTTTGTGAATCTTCCACCACCCTTAATTGATTGAAACCTTAGCTTTGAGGTCAAGGAATACCGCCCGCCACCCGTTGCAAAATGAGCCCCTACGAAACCCTAAAACCTAGCCATGTTAGCCTTTAAAAACCCTAACCCTAACTTTATTTCCACCTTGCAAGCCTGAGCTACACTTTCACATCCTTCCTCATTCCCTATTTCCCCTTTCCCTCTTTTGCCCAGCCAGCTCTCCACCACGGCACCGCCTTGCTTCTTGTGGGCATGCACATGATTGGTGATCAATCATGATCCTTATATTACAATTAATGGTTGACCGAGACCAAGAGTTGATATCCAGATCATCCCTCGTGCCCCTCCCTCTTTCTCATGTCTTACAGACGTTCCCAGGAGGTCATCGCCCCTCATCTATTGATCAGGAGTGATGTTCAAGCACTGACTAAGAATCTGACATCCATAGATTTTTCTTGTATATCCCTTCTTGTAAATTTCCCTCCTCTCTACTCAAAAAATACAGTAAATGATGAAAACTTGCAAAAAAAATCATATCTTTTGATTCCTAGCTCCAAATATTACGAACAAATAGTCCATTTTGATCAGACAAATCTAATGAATTGTATAAAAATACTTTTGAGACCTGATTCTAAATGATTCTCAGTTATATCCCTAGACTTTTATTTCTTGCTTATTTAATTTGTCAAATGACTCGATAATCATGAGTGATTTTTGGAACTCCTAATGTTTGACTCTGATGAGTATTTTGAAACACGAAAAGCATACTTGACTCATTTGTGACATATATCTATATTTATTGACTTAATTCAATCTTGAAAATGATTTATATGAATAATGATTAATCTTGATGATAGTATATTAATGATTGACTCAAATCTTGTGAAACCCTTGATCATTTGACCTAATACTTGATCCATGACTTTACTTTTACATCAATAAAGACTTGATCTAATCTAGAATACCAATGATGTTAATCCATCATGATGATGATCTAGAGACTCTATTATGAGTTGAATAATGATAATAGTTAGGGTTATCTCATATATAATTCTAAAATACCTAGGTAGGTCATTCATACTAGAATTATCTTGATACTTGGATAATGTTGACATCTTGAAATATTGTTGATAATAAGTGAATGACCTAACCCTAAGGTTAATAGGAATGAATAACCCTAATCTTGAACAGTGGTACATGTTCTTTGTGTATATCATGATCTTGACCCTTGATCCACATCTTTATTGATCTAGGATCTACTTGAGACTTTGATCAGTTATTTCTTGGAATCCCTACTCTAAATCTTCGGTGAAAGGTACATTTTTATATTAATTCCTCCTTGAACAAACTAGTGGTATTGAATGATACTTGTATGTACCTCTTGAAAATCTTGGATATGTATTTTTTTGAGATATTATTCCCTACTTATTAGTCTTCTGACTTTCTATATTATAGCTTGCAACAAACTTGAAAATATAAATGATATTGCCCATTATGACTGCCAGTAGTACTTGTTGATATTGAGTACAAGTGACCTCCTCATTCAGAGGGTGGAACTTGTACATGTCAAATGATCTCAAATCTTGTACATGTCAATTGATCTCCTACCTCATCTAGAGAGGAGCCTGGTGACCTCCCCCATCTCATTGGAATGATGGAACCACATAAAATATATAAGCATGCTTCTCGATATCAGCATAATGGGAAGTTGTAATAAAATTGAATTGTTTGAAATAAAAATCTTGTTAGATAAATGTTGGCTTGAAAATCATTTTTTGACTATATTTTGAATATAAGTCATGTCAAGTACTATATTTTGCTATAAGTGTTTTTCAATTGTTCAATATATGTTCTTTTCAAAGTGTATCGATGCATTTATTGATTGCGTCTTGATTTACCTAATTTTAGGCAAACCATATGGATCATTGACTACATCGCTTCTAATATTGATAAACTCTAATGATAAGTAAAAATCTACAAAATCTTCAATTTGGGTTGGTTAGTCATGAAATCTATTGTTTTATGAGTTATTATTTCTTATTGTATATGCCAGTGTATGAGATCCTTTTGGTCCACTCAGAGACGAGTGTTTCTATCCTTTTACCACTATCTAGGCAGTGGGATTGGGATTGGGGTAAGAATGGTTCCATGACAATTGGTATCAGAGCTTACACACTCCCATATATTCCAAGTAAATAACATCTCGAGTCCCCTAAACCCAAGAAACCCTAAAGTCAATATTGGTAAAATTTGAGGTGTCTAGGCTCAGGGTTCTAGCATAATTCCTCCTATTCATCTTCATGGTGGTTCAGGTTCCCCACTTTACCTAGCCTTAATTGATCCAAAATTGGACCTAAAGATTCTTCGTTGAAACCCTAAAGAGTCTTCCAATTATCTTATCTTCTCTCTAAGGATTACAATAGACCATCTATTAGTTTGATGTAGGGTGACTCCTCGTCTCTTCTTTTGCTGGGTATCATGACTGGATATGCACTCTTTCTATTTTGGGTAGTATGGGAAACAACAAAAATTGTGAAACAAATTTTGAAACTATATCCTATAGTTTTATATACTCGTAACTCAACCTATGTGATTAAAGGACTCATAAAAGGATGTACATTGTAGATGGTCCCACAAACCCATTGTCAAAGAGCAAGACCCTCTCGAACCAGTAATGATCAAAAAGTGAAGATTGATAGAAGGAAGATTAAGAAGAAAGAGAGTGAAAAGACCATTGAAATTAAGCAAGTTTTTGAATAAGTTGAGAATGATGTAGACAAGGGAAAAAAGATAAATGCTAAATAATTCTAATGGTAATGTTTGGGAAGTACAAAAAAGGATATTCATGGAAGTTATGACCAAATGGGCAAGATACACAACATCGATAATTCTTGGAGGAGTCCAAATTACCATGACTACCTTTACCCCTACATCCAAGCCTGTAGTCATGGACATAGAGACAAATATAGAGGTTGGAATTGCAAAGGAGGACATGTTCATTCACAAAATATATGAAAGAAAGGACTAATGAAGTCATTACTAGATCTAGATTGTATTCTCTTGATTATACAACCCTTTATAACTTTTTAAATGAACTATGTACTCACCATATCTTTGAAAATTGAAATTTTGTTCCCTATTTATGACTACCTCTAAATTGTCATCTTATTTATTATTTAGAGTTTGGAAAGGTAACCCTTTACATCCAATTTTTATTTCTTGACCTAAGTCTCAAATAGGTCAGGTATATGACAATACTAATACTCAATCTTGAAACCTAATTTTAAATACAATGTTGACTATAGATTGTGGCTAAATTCCTAAAAAGACCTAAGTCTAGGTCATTCATCAAATTTTTATACCATAGTAATAAAATTGGTGATTGAATATTACAAATGTTGCTCAAATGTTGCTTAATTGTTGCTCAGATATTAAATATGGAAGAACGATCTCACCTAAGGTCTAGATAGAAATCTAAACCCTAATCTTTGAAATGATTTGACCTACAATCTTGATGTCTAAATTTCAACTCTTGATATTGATGTACAAAATTTTGAAACATGATTATAATCACCCATGTGATCTTAAGATCACCCACGATATGGCTAGTGACTTTCATCTGGAATATGTTTACTCGGTAATGATTTTGAGGATGGTAGTGATGAATATATGCATAGGGTTGATTTCCTAAAAAATGACTTGGGTCTTAATCAGTCACCCAACTCGAATATACTTGATCGACTTTGAAATATTGCTAGATTATTATTCCTGGGTATATGATCATGCCTATGGTCTGGATAGGAATCAAAACCCTAGACTTGCACTTATGAAGCCCAAAATTTGGATATTTGAATCTTGACTCTTGAATTATGACCTTGTTAGTACTTGACCCAATTTATTTTGTGATATATAATCTTAACTATGGAGACATAATTTGAAAGTGAACTCGATTAGTGAATTGTGATCTTTTAACCCCTTTTATTGATCAATACGAATTTAAGAGAGATTGTTGATATTGGTATAATGTTGAGGATAGATTTTGACTATATAGTTGAGGATGACCCAGTATTTGAGGATACAACTTGAATTGTATAGTCCTAAATTTTGAGGATGTTTTTTGAATTTTGGGGAAAAAATCTTATTAAGGGGGGAAGGATGTGACAAAATGCCCTTTGGACACAATTATGATATAATCACTCATTGAATGTCAAAGACTTGAAGTCCTCAATCCTAATGTCTCCCATAAATTCATGACTATATCGTAACCTCCAGAGTAGAATAACTCACACTTTAAATCAAGTTGATGCACTTGTGTGTATGAAACCATAACTTTGTTATACCCTTTAATACTTTGATTAAATTCTTGATCATACGTGCACATTTTGATTTTGAATTTTGCACAGATATTGTAGACTCTATCATGAAGCATTGATCCAAATTTGAGGTCATTTGGACATTCTTACAATTTTATATGAGTTTTCTAAGTTTTGCTCCCCATTTAGCCATAAATACCCTCTTTATTTTTCCTTTTCTTGTTCATTGGGCTCAACCAATAGCCGTTTGACCTAATTCTACTGTGGAGCCCTTAAACCGGAGAAATTCCCCTTCAATTCACACTGAATTGATCTAGATCAACCTCTGAACCCTCCTAGATGAGCGTGCCCCACTACATGACCCATAAATCATTGCATGTCCATCCAACGATGCTCGGGTCATCTTCTACCTCGTGCCTAGGATGGAAGGTCTGCCCGACCCAGTGAGACCCGACTCTAGCCAAACTACCCAATAGTCTCCCTCTTGCCTTGATTCTTCTTTCATTTGTTGCCTTTTATCTTTGTGAATCTTCCACCACCCTTAATTGATTTAAACCTTGCATTGGAGGCCAAGGAATACCACCACCACCCCTTAAAATGAACCCCTTTGAGACCCTAAAACCTAGCCCTGATACCCTATAAAAACGCTACCCCGAACTTTGTTTCCACCTCGGAAGCCTGAGAGGAACCTTCACATCGTTCCTCACTCCCTATTTCCCCTTTCCCTCTTTTGCCTGGTCAGCTCTCCGCTACAGCGCCGTCTTGCTTCTTGTGGGCGTGCAAGAAATTGGCGAGCAATCGTGATCCTTAGATCACAATCAACGGTTGACTAAGACCAAGAACTAACGGTCAGATCACCCCTCGTGGCCCTCCCTCTTTCTCCTTTCTTGCGCACGTGTCCAGGAGGTTGTTTCCCCTCATCCATTAATCACAGTGATGATCAACGCTGTCTAAGAATCCGATGGCCATATATTTTTCTCGTGTATCCCTTCTGGTAAATTTCCCTCCTCTACTCAAAAATTCCAGTAAATGGCCAAAATTTGCAAAAAATTGTATCTTTTGATTCCTAGCTCCAAATATTATGAACAAATAGTCCATTTTGATCATAAAAATCTAATGAATCATATAAAAATACTTTTGAGACCTGATTCTAAATGATTCTTAGTGATATTCCTATACTTTTATATCTTGCTTATTTAATTTGTCAAATGACTCAATAATCATGAGTAATCTTTGGAACTCCTAATATTTGACTCTGATGAGTATTTTGAAACACTAAAAGCATACTTAACTCATTTGTGATCTAGAGCTATATTTGTTGACTTGATTCAATCTTGAAAATGATTTCTATGAATAATGATTAATCTTAATCATGGTACCTTAATGATTGACCCAAATCTTGTAAAACCCTTAATCATTTTACCTAATATTTGATCCATGACTTTACTTTCACATCAATCAAGACTTGATCTAATCTTGAATACCAATGATGCTAATCTAGCATGATGATGATCTAGACTCTATTATGACTTGGATAACGATAATAGTTAGGGTTAGCTCATATATTCCTAAAATACCTAGGTAGGTCATTCATACTTGAAATTATCTTGACACTTGAATAATGTTGGACATCTTGAAATATTGTTGATCATAAGTGGATGACCTAACCCTAAAGTTGATAGGAATGAATAACCCTAATCTTGAACATTGGTACATGATCTGTCACAGAATGTTCTTACACCAATCCCAATTTCACTACCTAGACAGTGGTAGCTATAGTCATTGCCCTAGACATAGCCTTACTTGTCACTTATCCCTTACTATAGTATAGGGGTATTTGTCATAGTCATCGTCAAAACCCTATCCCTAGACTTATCCCTTGTTAATGTTTTCCCCATGGCCTGAGAACTAATCAAAGCCTTAGCTAAACTCAAGGCCTAGCCGTGGCCCTAGTTATCATCATCATTGTAGCCCTAGACCTTACCCTAGCACTTGCACTACATGTCACTATTGTTATAGGCCTAGTCGTCTTTATTGCCTAAGATTTTACCATCATCATAGGAATAACCCTAGTCATAGTCATAGTCGTAGCCTAATACGTTGTCTTTCTCATCATGTCTCCCTAGGAAAAACACTAGCATGTTGCACTAGTCATAGCCTAACTCGCCACCCTAACTTTCTTCCTAGCCCATACCCTAGGTTGTTGCCCAAGTCTTAGCCTGATTCATCATCATGCATGCACTATCCATAGCCATGCTCTAGCCCAAGCTATCATCATGGTTCTCGTTGTTGTCAGAGATCTAGTCAAAGCCCTAGCAATAGCACAAGATGTAGTCGTAGCCCAACAAAGCCCTAGCCCTATCCCAAGTTGTATCACTAGTCATAGTCACCCTACACCACAAAGTAGTTGTAGCCATCATCGTAACCTAAGTCATCTACATCGCCATCAATGTAGCCCTAATTATCTTTGTTGATGTTTTTGTCACCTACATTGTAGCCTAGCCCAAGTCGTCTCCATCCATGTCGCCATCATCATAGCCTAGGTCCTTGTCGTAGCATTTTTCATCGACATAAACCTAACCTTAGTCGTCATCATTTTTGTAGCCCTAGATCTTACCCAAGTCCCATCCAAGCCTTATCCAAAGTTGACATCGAAGTCTTGGTCAATGTCCTCATTTCCTATAGTCATTGTTGTCATTGTAACCCTAGTTGTCTTAGTTGTCAACATAGCACAAGCCATTGATGTTGTCGTCACCATATATGTAGCACAACATAGCACATTATCCCTTTCCATTGTCGTCGAAGTAGCTCTATCCCTTACCATATTTGTAGTTGTTGTAGCCATCATCTTAAGCCAAGCCTTATCATTGCGATCATCATAGTTGTAATTACAACTTTAGTTGTGACAATTATCCTACTACAGCCCTAGCCCAAGTCATCAAAGTTGTCGTTGCCACAATCATAGCCATAATGCATTTCAAGCCCTATCACTAGTCCTTCCTCTAGTTGTAGTTGTCTTTGTCATTGTATCCCAAGCCCTATCTCTAGTTTTCACCATCGTAGTAGACCTACTCCTACCCTTAGACCAACTCAAGGCATAGCCACCATAGTCATAGCCTAATCAATCAATATTGGCATTGCGAGAGCCCCAATAGTAGTCGTAGCCTTAGCCCAACTCAATGCCTAACCCTGGTCTTAGTTGTCATCATCATTATAGCCCTAGACCTTGCCCTAGCACTAGACTAGATGTCAATATCATATTAAACAAGTCATATTTATTGTCTTCAATGTCGCCATCGCCATAACCATAGACCTAGTCATATTCATAGTCATAGTACCATCGTCTTTCCCATCGTGTCTCCTTAGCCAAAACACTAGCATGTCACCCTAGTCAGCCTAAGTTGTCACCCAAACTTTCTACCTAGCACAAACCCTAGGTTGTCTCCCAATCTTTGTGTCTATACCAAACCCTAAGTTGTTGTCCTAACCTTAACTCTAATGGCATAGTTGTTGTATTCATCATCGTGGCCCTAGCCCTAGCCTTAGACCTAGCCCTTGTTAATGTTGTCACCATGACCCAACACTATTCGTAGCCTTAGCCCAACTCAAGGCCTAGTCTTGGCCCTAGTTGTCATCATCTATGTAGCTCTATACCTTGTCGTAACACTATCACTAGATGTCACTATTGTAGTAAACATATTCATCTTTATTTCCTTAGACATCACCATTGTTATAGCCATAACTCTAGTCATAGTCGTAGTCGTAGCCGAAGATATCATCTTTCATGTCATGTCTCCCTAATCAAAACACTAACATGTTGCCCTTGTCGTAGCCTAACTCGTCATCCTAGCTTTATCCATAGGTTGTTGCCCTAGTCTTAACCCTATTCATTAACGTGCATTCCCTAGCTATAGCCATGGCCCAATCCCAAGCTATCATCATGGTCATCATCATTGCCATAGCCCTAATCACAACCCTAGCCAGTAAAAATAGTAAAATATGTAGTTGTAGCCCAGCCAAGCCGTAGCCATAGCCCAAGTTGTATCTCTATTGATCATCATCCTATCCCACAAAGTAGTTGTAGTCATTGTTGTAACCCTAGTCATCGACATCACCATCATTGTAGCCCTAATTATCTTTGTTGATGTTGTTGTCATCTACATTGTAGCCTAGCCCTAGTCATCTCCATCCATGTTGCTATCACCATAGCCCAATCCCTTGTCAATGTTGTCACCATGACCCAACACTAGTCGTAGCCTTAGCCCAACTCAAGGCCTAGTCTTGGCCCTAGTTTTCATCATATTTGTAGCTCTATACCTTGTCGTAGCACTATCACTAGATGTCACTATCATAGTAAACCTATTCATCTTTATTTCCTTATACATCACCATCGTTATAGCCATAACTCTAGTCATAGTCATAGTCATAGCCCAAGATATCATCTTTCCTGTCATGTCTCCCTAATCAAAACACTAACATGTTGCCCTTATCATAGCCTAACTCGTCATCCTAGCTTTATCCATAGGTTGTTGCCCTAGTCTTAACCCTATTCATTGACGTGCATTCCCTAGCTATAGCCATGGCCCAATCCCAAGCTATCATCATGGTTATCGTCATTGTCATAGCCCTAATCACAACCCTAGCCAGTAAAAATAGTAAAAGATGTAGTTGTAGCCCAGCCAAGCCCTAGCCATAGCCCAAGTTGTATCTCTATTGATCATCATCCTATCCCACAAAGTAGTTGTAGACATTGTCGTAACCCTATTCATCGACATCACCATCATTGTAGATCTAATTATCTTTGTTGATGTTGTTGTCATCTACATTGTAGCCTAGCCCTAGTCATCCCCATCCATGTTGCTATCACCATAGCCCAATCCCTTGTCACAACATTGAAATAGACCTAACCTTTATTGTCGACATTGTTGTAGCCCTTGATGTTGCCCAAGTCCATGCCAAGCCCTATCCGAAGTTGACATTGACGATGTGGTCAATGTCCTCACTGCCTGTAGTCGTTGTCATTGTAACCCTAGTTGTCATAGTGGAGGTATCCCTAGACTTAGCCTAAATCCTAGCCTTAGACATATTCGTCTACCAAGTCCTCTCCTTATATGTAGTTGTCCCATCACCCAAGTTGTAGAGCTAGTTGTCATCCTAGACATAGCCCACATCATCGTCTTGTCCTAGCCTAAGCCTATTTTTCATCATAGCCCTATTCGTTGTCAACATAATTTCCCTAACCCTAAGCCTAGCCCAAGCATTGTTGTCTTTTTCATAATAGACATAGCCCTAGCCCTGCCATAGGCAAAGTCGAATTCCAACCTAGCCATTCACCTAATCATCATTTTTGCCATAGGCCTCGCTTTTGTCATCTATTCTGTAACCCTAGTCATTATCATCTTCTTATCTTAGCCCCAGTCCTAGCTATAGACATTATCCTAGACCTAGTCTTACCTATCTCTTATCCCTTGCTATCATATTGGTATACTTGTCATAGTCATTGGTGAAGCCGTAGCCCTAGACCTAGCCCTTTTAATGTTGTTGCCATGGCCCCAACACTAGTCGTAGCCTTATCCCAACTCAAGGCCTAGTCCTGGCCCTAGTTTTTGTCATCATTGTAGCCCTAGACCTTTTCCTAGCACTAGATGTTACCATTGTAGTAGACCTAGTCATCTTTATTACCTTTCACATCGCCATCGTCATTGCCATAACCCAAGCTTTCATCATTCCTATCACATCTCCCTAGCCAAAACACTAGCATGTTGCCCTAGTCATAGCCTAACTTGTGCCCCTAGCTTCCTCCCTAGCCCAAACCCTAGGTTGTCTCCCTAGTCTTAACCCTACTCATCGTCATGCATGCCCTATCCATAGCCATGTCCCTAGCCCAAGCTATCATCATGGTTCTCGTCGTCATCATAGCCCTAGTCACATCCCTAGAAATAGGACAAGATGTAGTTGTAGCCCAACCAAACCCTAGACATAACCCAATTTGTATCTTTATTCATCATCACATTATCCTACAAAGTAGTTGTAGTTGTCTTTGAAACCCTAGTCATCTACATCACCATCATTGTAGCCCTAATTGTCTTTGTTGTTGTTGTTGTTGTTGTCACCGACACTATAGCCTAGACCAAATCATCTGCATCCATGTTGCCATCACCATAGACGAAGCCCATGTTGTAGTATTTTTCATTGAAATAGACCAAGCCTTAGTCGTCTTCATTGTTGTAGCCCCACCTCTTGCCTGAGTCCCAGCCAAGCCCTATCTAAAGTTGGCATCGACGTCATGGTCAATGTCCTTGTTGCCTATTGTCTTCATCATTATCATAGCCCTAGTTGTCGTAGTTGTCAGCATAGAACAAGTTTTTGATGTCATCTTTACCAAAGATGCAGCACAACCTAGTACACTATCCCTTGACATCATCGTCCCCTAAGTTGTCGACGTAGCTATATCCCTTATTGTATTTGTACTTATTGTAGCCATCATCACAAGCCAAGTCCTACCATTGTCTTCGTCATAGCTATAATCATATTTAGTCATCACAATCATCCTCACTGTAGCCCTAGCCCAAGCCATCAAAGTTTTCATCGCCACAGTCATAGACTTAACGCATTTCAAGCCCTATCCCTAGCCCTTCCCCTAGTTGTAGTTGTCATCGTTGTTATAGAAGAATCCCTGGCACTAGTTATCACCATCGTAGTAAACCTAGTCATAGCCTTAGCCCAACTCAAGGTGTAGCCATGGTAGTCATAGCCCGAGCAATAAACATTTTTGTTTCCATAGCCCCAACACTAGTTGTAGCCTTAGCCCAACTCAATGCCTTGCCATTGCCTTAGTTTTTGTTGTCATTGTGGCCCTAGAACTAGCACTATATGTCACTATTGTAGTATACCAAGTCTTCTTTCTTTCCTTCAACAACATCATCATTATAGTCATAGCCCTAGTCATAGTCCAAGACGTCATCTTTTCCATCGTGTCTCCCTAGCCAAAACTCTAGCATGTTGCCCTAGTCATAGCCTAACTCGTCAGCCTAGCTTTTTCCCTAGACCAAATCCTATGTTGTCACCCTAGTCCTAACCATATTCATCGTCGTGCATTCCCTAGACATAGACATGGCCCTATTCAAAGCTATCATCGTAGTTCTCGTTATTTTCATAGCCTGAATCACAACCTAGCACTAGCACAAGATGTAGTTGTAGACCAACCAAGCCCTTGTCATAGCTAAAGTTGTATCTCTAGTCATTGTCACCCTATCGCACAAAGTAGTTATAGTCATCGTTGTTAGTCATCCATGTCTCCATAATTGTAGTTGTAATTATCTCTATTGATGTTGTTGTCATCTACATTGTATCTTAGCCCAAGACATCTTCATCCATGTCACCATCACCATAGCCCCAGCCCTTGTTATAGAATTGTTCAATGACATAGACCTAACCTTAGTCATTGTCATAGTCATAGCCCTTTCTCTTGCCTAAGTCTCAACCAAGCCCTATCTAAAGTTCATATCAACGTCTTAGTCAATGTCCTCATTGCCTATAGTCATCGTTGTCGTCCTAGCCCTAGTTGTTGTCATTGATGTAGCCCTAACCTTAGCCCACATCCTAGCCTTAGCCCTATCCGTCTGCCAAGCCCTCTCCTTAGTCATAGTCATCCCATCACCCAAGTTGTAGCGCTAGTTGTCATCCTAGACATATCCCAATCCCTTGTTGTATTTATTGACTTCAACATTGGCATTGTCATATAGCCAAAACCCTAGTGATAGTGGTATTCATTGCCTAAGACGTCACCTTTCTTGGCATGTCTCCCTAAACAAAACACTAGCATGTTTCCCTAGTCGTAGCCTAACTCATCACCCTAGCTTTCTCCCCAGCACAAACCTTAGGTTGTCGCCCTAGTATAAGCCCTAACCATCATAGTGCATGCCCTAGCCATATACATGGCCCTAGCCCAAGCTATCATCTAGGTTCTTGCTGTCATCATGTCCCTAGTCAAAGCCTTAGCCATAGCCCAAGTTGTATCTCTAGTCGACATCACCCTATCCCGCAAAGTAGTTGTAGAGGTCGTTGAAACCCTAGACATCTAAATCGCCATCATTGTAGCCCTAATTGTCTATGTTGATGTTGTTGTCACCTACATTATAGCCTAGCCCAAGTCATCTCCATCCCTGTCGTCATCACCATAGCCCAACCCATTATCATAAAAAAATTCATCGACATAGACCTAGCGTTAGTCATCTTCATCATTGTAGCCCTAGATCTTGCCTAAATCCCAACCAATCCCTATCTAAAGTTGACATCGACATCGTGGTCAATGTCCTCATTTCCTATAGTCGTTGTTGTTGTCAAATCCCTAGTTGCCTTAGTTGTCAATGTAGTGCAAGCCATTGACATTGTCTTCATTACAGATGTAGCACAACATAGAACATTAGCCCTAGCCATCATCGACCCCTTAGCCGCCGATGTAGCTCTATCTCTTACTGTATTTGTAATCTTTGTAGCCATCATCACAAGCCAAGCCCTATCATGGTGGTCACCATATATGTAGTCACAACCTTAGTCGTGGCAATTGTCCTCAGTGTAGCCCTAGCCCAAGCCATCAAATTTGGCATCACCACAGTCCTTGCCATACTGCTTTTCAAGCCCTATCACTAGTCCTTCCCCTAGTTGTAGTTGTCTTAATCGTTGTAGCCAAGCCCTAGCACTAGTTTTTACCATCGTAGTAGACCTAGTCGTAGCCTTATCCCAACTTAAGGCATAGACACCATAGTCATAGCCCAAGCAATCAACATTGTCATTGCCAAAGCCCCAACACTAGTCGTGTCCTTAGACAACTCAATGCCTTGTCATGGCCTTAGTTGTAATCATCATTGTAGCCCTAGACCTTGCCCTAGAACTAGCACTAGATGTCACTATCGTAGTAAACCAAGCCGTCTTTCTTGCCTTCTATGTCACCATCGCCTTAGCCATCATCGTAGCCATAGACTAAGTCATAGACGTAGTCAAAGCTCAATTCATCTTTCCCTTCGTGTCTCCCTAGACAAAACACTAGCATGTCTCCCTAGGAATAGCCTAAATTGTCATCCAAGATTTCTTCCTAGCCCAGACCCTAGGTTTCCACCCAAGCTTTGTCCCTAACCCAAACCCTAGGTTGTCACCCTAGGCTTAACCCTATTGTCATACTTGTACTCATCGTGGTACCCCTAGACCTAGCCCTTATAAATGTGATCACCATGGCCCCAGCACTAGTCGTAGCCTTAGCCCAACTCAAGGCCTAGCCCTAGTTTTAGTTGACATCACCATTGTATCCCTAGACCTTATCCTAGCACTAGCAGTAGATGCCACTATCATACTAAACCTAGTCATCTTTATTGCCTTCGACTGGCCATCGTCATAGCCATAACCCTAGTCATAGTTGTAGTCATAGCCCATGACGTCATTTTTAACATCACGTCTCCCTATCTAGAACAATAACATGTCTCCCTAGTTGTAGACTAACTCATGGTCCTAGCTTACTCAGCCCAAACCCTCAGTTGTTGCCCTAGTATTATCCATATTCATCGGCATGCATGCCCTAGCCATAGACATTGGCCTTTCCCAAGCTATCATCGTGGTTCTCTCCATTGTCATAGCCCTAGTCACATCCCAAGCAATATCACAACATGTTGTAGCCCTACCAAGCCCTATCCATAGCCCAAGTTATATCTCTAGTCATCGTCACCCTATCCCACAAAGTATATCTATCCATCATTGTAACCCTAGTCATCTACATAGCCATCATTGTAGCCCTAATTGTCTATGTTGATGTTGTTGTCACCTACATTGTAGCCTAGCCCAAGTCGTCTACATCCATGTCACCATCACTATAGCCCAAGCCCTTTTCATAGCATTATTCATCGACATATACCTAGCCTTAGTCATCATCATTGTTGTAGCCCTAGCTCTTGCCCAAGTCCCAACCAAGCCCTATTCAAAGTTGACATCAATGTTGTCATCAATGTCCTTGTTGCCTATAATCGTCGTTCTCTTCATAGCCCTAGTTGTCTTAGATGTCAACGTAGTACAAGTCATTGACGTCATCATCACGATATATTAGCACAACCTATCACACTATACCTTGCCATCATCGTCCCCTTAGATGTCGATGTATCTATATCCCTCACTGTATTTTTAGTCATTGTAGCCATCATCACAAGCCAAGCCCTAGTGTTGTGTCCATCATAGTTGTAGTCACAGCTTTAGTCATTGCAATTGTTGTCACTTTAGCCCTAACCCAAGCCATCAATGTTGTCGCTGCCATAGTCGTAACCTTAGTGCATTTCCATCCCTAGCTCTAACACTTCCCCTAGATGTTGTTGTCTTCATTATTGTAGCCCAAGCCCTAGCACTATTTATCTCCATTGTAGTAGACCAAGTCGTAACCTCATCCCAACTCAAGGTGTAGCCACCATAGTCATAGTCGAAGGAAACAACATTTTTGTTGCCATAGCCCCAATACTAGTCATAGCCTTAGCCCAACTCAATGCCTTAGCCCTAGCCTTAGTTGTCATCATCATTGTAGCCCTAGACCTTGCCCTAGCACTACTACTAGATGGAAGTATTGTAGTATGCCAAGTCATCTATCTTACCTTCAACGTCGCCATCATCATAGCCATAGACCTAGTCATAGCCGTAGTCGTAGCCCAAGTCAACATCCTTCTTATTGTGTCTCCTTAGCCAAAATACTAGCATGTCACCCTAGCTTTCTGCCTAGCCCAAACCCTAGGTTGAATCCCTAGTCTTAAATCTATTGGTGTACTTGTCGTAGTCATCGTCGTAGCCCTAGCCTAGACCTATCCCTTGTTAATGTTGTCACCATGGCCCCAACACTAGTCGTAGACTTAGCCCAACTCAAGGCCTAGCCATGGCTTTAGTTGTTGTCATCATTATAGCCCTAGACCTTATCCTAGAACTAGCACTAGATGTCACTATTGTAGTAAACCTAGTCATCTTTATTGCCTTCAACATTGCCATTATCATAGCCATAACCCTAGTCATAGTTGTAGTCGTATCCCAAGACATTGTCTTTAACATTACATCTCCCTAGACAAACCAATAGCATGTCACCCTAGTCATGGCCTAATTTATCGCCCTATATTTCTACATAGCCCAAACCCTAGGTTTTCACACTAGTCTTAGCCCTATTCATCGTTGTGCATGCCCTAGCCATAGCCATCACCCTAGCCCAAGCTATCATCGTGGTTGTCTCTATCATCATAGCCCTAGTCACAGACCTAGCACTAACACAAGATGTAGTTGTAGCCCAAACAAGCCTAGTAGTAGCCCAAGTTGTATATCTAGTCTTTGTCACCCTATCCCACAAAGTAGTTGTAGATGTCATATAACCCTAGTCATTTACAATGCCATCATTGTAGGCCTAATTGCGGTCCTCAAATCCATAGTCACAACTTTAATCGTGGCAACCGTCCTCACCATAGCCCTAGACCAAACCATCAAAGTTATCATCGCCATAGTCGTAGCCATAGCACTTTTCAAGCCCTATCACTAGTCCTTCCCCTAGTTGTAATTGTCCTCATTGTTGAAGCCCAAGCCCTAGTACTAGTTGTTACCATCATAGTAGACCTAGTCATAGCCTTAGCCTAACTCAATGTGTAGCCACCATAGTCATAGCCCAAGCAATCAATATTGTCATTGCCAGAGCCGCAACACTTGTCGTAGCCTTAGCCCAACTCAGTCCCTAGCTCCTACCTAAGTTTTCATAATCATTGTAGCCCTAGATATTTCCTTTGGACTAGGAGTGTATGTCACTATCATAGTAAACCAAGTCATCTTTCTTACCTTTGCGTCAACATCGGCATAGCCATAGATCTAGTCATAGTCATAAATCAAGTCGTCATCTTTCTCATTGAGTCTCCCTAGCCAAAACACTAGCATGTTTCCCTAGTCATAGCCTATGTTATCGCCCTAGTCTTAACCATGTTCTCTGTCATTCATGCCCTAACAATAACCATCACCCTTTCCCAAGCAATTGTTGTGGTTTTCACCATCTTCATAGCCCTAGTCACAACCCTAGCACTAGCATAAGATGTAGTTGTAGCCCAACCAAGCCCTATCCATAGCCCAATTTTTATCACTAGTCATTGTCACCATATCTCACAAAGTAGTTGTATTTGTCCTCGTTAGTCATCTATGTCGCTATCATTGTAGTTGTAATTGTCTTTGTTGATGTTCTTGTCATCTACATTGTATCCTAGCCCAAGATATCTTCATCCCTGTCATCATCACCATAGCCCAAGCCCTTGTCATATAATTTTTTAATCACGTAGACCTATACCTAGCCTTAGTCATCATCATAGTCATAGCGCTATCTCTTTCCCAAGTCCCTGCCAAGCCCTATATAAAGTTTATACCTACGTCATGGTCAATTTCCTCATTGCCTATAGTTGTTGTTGTCGTTCTAGCCCTAATCGTCACAGTCAATGTAGACCTAGCCTTATCCCACATCCAAGCCTTAGCCCTATTCATCTACTGAGCCCTCTCCTTAGTCATACCCATCCCATCACCCAAGTTGTAGCACTAGTTGTCATACTAGCCATATCTCTCATCATCATCTTATCCTAGCCCAAGCCTAGTTGTCATAATAGCCATAGTCATTGCTGACATAATCACCCTACCCTAAGAGTAGCCCAAGTCTTATCATCTTGGTCATCATAGATGTATCCCTAACCAAGTCGTAATAAATGTCAAAGTCCAACCCTAGATCGAGTCATCATTTTTACCATACGCCTTTCTTTTGTCATCTATTATGTAGCCCTAGTCGTTGTCGTCTTCTTAGTTTAGCCCAATTCCAAGCTATAGTCATTATCCTAGACCTAGCCTTAGATATCCCTTATCCCTTGCTATTGTATTGGCGTACTTGTTGTAGTCATCGTCGTAGCCTTGCCACCATGACTAGAGCACTAGTTATAACCTTAGCCTAATTCAAGGCCTAGCCCTGACCCTAGTTGTCGTCTTCATTGTAGCCCTAGACCATATCCTAGCACTAGCATTTTATGCCACTATCGCAACAGACCTAGTTGTCCTTTGACATCACCATCATCATAGCCATAACCCTAGTCATAGTCGTTGTTGTATCCTAAGATGATGTCTTTCATGTCAAGTCTCCCTAGCCAAAACACTAGCTTGTCACCCTAGTCATAGACTAACTCGTCGCCCTAGCTTTCTCCCTAGCCCAAATCCTAGGTTGTTTCCCTAGTCTTAACCCTATTCATTGTGAATGCCCTAGCCATAGCCATGGACCTAGTCCAAGTTGTCATCTAGGTTCTTGCTATCATCATAGACCTCATCAAAGCCCTAGCAATAGCACAAGATGTAGTTGTAGTCCAATCAATCCCTAGCCATATCCCAAGTTGTATCTCTAGTCATCGTCACCCTATCCCACAAAGTAGTTGTATTCATCTTCATAACCCTTGTCATCTACATCACCATATTTGTATCCCTAATTGGTCTCTATTTATGTTGTTGTCACCTACATTGTAGCCTAGCCCAAGTCGTCTCCATCCATGTCGCCATCACCATATCCCAAGTCCTTGTCGTAGCATTTTTCATTGACATAGACCTAGCCTTAGTCGTCATCATTATTGTATCCCGAGATCTTGCCAAAGTCCTAGCGAAGCCCTATTTGAAATTGACATCGACATTGTGGTTAATGTCCTCATTGCCTATAATCGTTGTTGTTGTTGTATCCGTATTTTTCTTAGTTGTCAACATAGCACATGTCATTGATGTCATCGTCACAATAAATGTAACACAACCTAGCACACTATAACTTGCCATTGTCATCCCCTTAGCCATAGAAATAGCTATATCCCTCACCGTATTTGTAGCCATTATATCCATCATCACAAGCCAAGCCCTAGTGTTTCGGTCATCATAATTACAGTAACATATTTAGTCGTCATAATCATCCTCGATGTAGCCCTAACCCAAGCCATCAAAGTCATCATTTCCACAGTCATAACCTTAGTGCATTTCAAGCCCTAGCCCTAGCCCTTCCCCTAGATGTAGTTGTTGTCGTCGTTGTAGCCCAAAGACCTAGCCCTAGTTGTCACCATCATAGTAGACCAAGTTGTAGACTTAGCCCAACTCAAGGCATAGCTACCGTAGTCATAGCCCAAGCAAATAAAATTTTTGTTGCCATACCCCAGCACTAGTCGTAGCCTTAGCCCAACTCAATGCCTAGCCCTGGCCTTAGCTGTCATCATCATTGTAGCCCTAGACCTTGCCCTAGAACTAGCACCAGATGTCACTATAGTAGTATATGAAGTCATCTTTCTTACCTTAGATGTCTCCATCGTCATAGCCATATCCCTAGCCATAGTCATAGTCATAGCCCAAGTTTTCGTCTTTCTTGTCGCATATCGCTAACCAAAACACTATCATGTCATCCTTGTCATAGCGTAAGTTGTCACCCTAGCTTTCTCCTAGACCAAACCCAAGGTTTTTGCCCTAGTCTTAACACTATTTGTCATTCATGACCTAGAAATAACCATGGCCCTAGCCCAAGCAATCATCATGGTTTTCATCATTGTCATAGACCTAGTCACAACCCTAGCACTAGCCCAAGATGTAGTTGTAGCCCAACCAAGACAGTCATAGACCAAGTTGTATCTCTAGTAGTTGTCACCCTATCTCACAAAGTAGTTATAGTTGTCGTCATTAATGATCTATGTCGCCATCATTCTAGCTGTAATTGTTTATGGTGATGTTGTTTTCAGCTACATTGTAGCCTTGCCCAAGACATCTTCATCCATATCGCCATCACCATAACCCAATCCATTGTCGTGGTACTATTTATTGACATAGACATGGCCATAGTTGTTGTCATAGTCGCAGCCCTAGTTCTTGCTCAAGCCACAACCAAGCTCTATCTGAAGTTGATATCGACATCGTGGTCAATGTCCTTGTTGCATATAGTCAAATTTGTCATTCTTTCCCTAGCTATCACAACTGATGTAGCCTTAGCCCACATCCTAGCCTTAACCCTATTCATCTGTCAAGCCCTCTCCTTAGTTGTAGTCATTCCATCACTTAAGTTGTAGTGCTAGTTGTAATACTAGTCATAGCCCAAATCATCATCTTGTCCTAACCCAAGCCTAGTTGTCATCATGCTCTAGTTGTTGTCAACATAGTTTCCCTAACCCAAAGCCTAGCCCTAGCCTTGTTGTCTCTGTCATCACATATGCATCTCTAACCCAATAAGAAAAGTCAAAGTCCAACCCTAGCCCTATCACTAGTCATCATTTTTGCCTTAGGCCTTACTTTCATCATCTATTTTGTAGCCCTAGTTGGTGTCGTCTTCTTAGCTTATCCCTAGTCCTATCTATAGCCATTGTCCTAGACCTAGCCTTAGATATCTCTTATCCCTTCCTATAAAATTGGCATACTTGTCGTAGTCATCGTGTAGCCATAGCCCTAGACCTAGATCCCTTATCAATGTTATCGCCATGGCCCCAACAGTAGTCGTAGGCTTAGCCCAACTCAAGTCTAGCCCTAGCCCTAGTTGTCATCATCATTGTTCCCATCCCTAGCACAAGCTATCACCATCATAGTAGACCTAGCCATAGCCTTAGCCCAACTCAAGGTGTAGCCACTGTAGTCATAGCCCAAGCAATCAATATTGTCATTTCCAAAGCCCCAACACTAGTTGTAGCCTTAGCCCAACTCAATGCCTAGCCCTGGCCTTAGTTGTCATCATCATTGTAGCCCTAGACCTTGCCCTAGAACTAACACTAGATGTCATTAGCATAGTAAACCAAGTTGTGTTTCTTTCCTTCGACGTCACCGTCATCATACTCATTGTCATAGCCATTTTTGTAGCCCAAGATGTCATGTTTCTGGTTTCATCTCCCTATCCAAAACACTAGCATGCCGCCCTAGTCATAGCCTAAGTTGTTGCCCAAACCCTAGGTTGTTGCTCAACCTTTGTGCCTAGCCCAAACCCTAGGTTGTCATCCTAGTCTTAACCCTATTGGTGTACTTGTCGTAGTCATCATCGTAGCCCTAGCCCAAGACCTATGTCTTGTAAATGTTGTCACCATGGCTCCAATACAAATCATAGTCGTAGCCCAACCCAAGGTCTGACCCTGGCCCTAGTTTTCGTCATTATTGTTGCCCTAGACCTTATCCTAGAAATAGAACTAGACGTCACTATTGTGGTAAACCTAGTCATCTTTATTGCCTTTTATGTCTCCATCGTCATACACATAACCCTAGTCATAGTTCTAGTCATAACCCAAGACATCATCATTAACGTCATGTCTCCCTATCCAAAATAATAGCATGTTGTCCTAGTTGTAGCCTAACTTTGTGCCCTATCTTTCTCCCTAGCCCAAACCCTAGGTTGTCACCCTACTCTTTTCCCTATTCATCGTTGTACATGCCCTAGCCATAACCATAGCCCTATCCCAAGCTATCATTGTGGTTCTTTCCATCGTCATAGCCCTAGTCACAGCCCTAGCAATAACACAAGATGTAGTTGTATCCCAACCAAGTCGTAGCCATATCCCAAGTTGTATCTCTAGTCGCTGTCACCCTGTCAACACAAAGTAGTTGTAGTCATTGTCACCCTATCCTACAAAGTAGTTGTAGTTGTCTTTGTAAGTCATCTATGTCACCATCATTGTAGGCATAATTGTCTCTATTGATGTTGTTGTCATCTACATTTTATCCTAGCCCAAGACGTCTTCAACCATGTCACCATCAGAAAAGCTTGATCCCTTGTCGTAGAATTGGTCATCAACATAGACCTAGCCTTATTCATCATCATAGTCATATCCCTACCTATTCCCAGGTCATAACCAAGCCCTGTTCAAAGTTGATATCAACATCATGGTCAATGTCCTCATTGCCTATATGTCTCATCATTATATCCCTAGTTGTTGTATTCCATGTAACCCTAGCCTTAGCCCTAATCGTCTACCAAGACCTCTACTTAGTCGTAGTCATCCCATCACCCAAGTTGTAGTGTTAGTTATTGTTACGACCCGTGTTGAGCTTATCCCGTAAGTATGCTGTTAAGCAAGAGTTTAGCTGATGTGTTAAGTTATAAGCTTGTTTTTGTTAAAAATATTTAAAATGGATATGATATGTGCTTAGTGTGTTTTCTAGCTTCTAAAGCGTGTAGGATCTTACGCTTGAAGCGTTTCCAGAGAAATCGTTCGAATCCAACCTTCGAGTCAAAAGTTGCATGTTTTTGGGCTTATAGGGACCCGTTTGTAGTTTTTGAACTTTGCATTTAGGCCCCTAAGTTTCTTCCTTATCCTTTCTCTCTTTACCTTTCTCGTTTCATTTCACAGAAACGAGAGAACGCTCCTGCGTTCTGCTCCTTGCGTGAGAGAGAGAGAAAGAGAGAGAGAGAGGGAGCTGAGAAGGGAGAAGCACTGGAGCTTCGTTTTGCTCCGATCAGCTGTTGCAGATCGTTCTTTCCCTCAGTAGATCTTCATCTTCATCGATTCGGACCGGATTTGCAGCTGGAGCTGCATTTGCAAGAAAAACGACCAAGAGATTGGGGTGCACGGAGCAGCCCTAGCTTGTTCCTTTGTTCCTTTCAGGTGCGGTTTAGTTGTATGCGTCGTTTGTGATCGTTTGGTGGTGTTTGTTCGAAGTTTGCCCGTCGATTCGAGAGAAATCGACTTTTGCAGGCCGTTTTTGGTGTTCTGCCTGTGCGCGGTTCGGCCGAGTTTCTATTCGGTCGGCCGAGTTCTTATTTAGGGCTTTTGTACAGCGTTTTCTGATCGGCCGAGTTTTGATCTTGGTCGGCCGAGTTTCTCAATTAAGATAAGCGAACAGCGTTTTTGTCGGCCGAGTTTGGGTCCTGATCGGCCGAGTTTCTTTGTAGGTTTTTCAAGCGGTGAGTTGGTCGGCCGAGATTGGTCGGCCGAGTTTCAGAATCTGGGAGGCGTTCGGCCGAGTTCCAAGGTGGTCGGCCGAGTTCCAAGTTGTGAGTGGCAGTTCACTTAGAAATCATTATTTAACTCATTTTAAATGCTTATTTGCTTCAGTATCAATTGATATGACCTTTAAACAGTATAGCATGTACATTTTAGTGTGATAAGTTCATTGGAACTTGAAATGTGTGATGTAAATGATGAAAAAGAGGAAATCCTATGTCTTACAGTTGCTATATGATATTTCTGTTTAATTGTTTATCTGTTGGTTAATTAATAGACCTAAGGGCCCTAACACCGTATAACCCCTAAAGGAAGGTCTGTTACTTAGGGGTGAAACTCGTGTCCAACATCAACCGGTTGAGTAATTCTGGTGGCACGAGGAGAGAAAGAAAGGCAGTGTCTAACAACAATCGTGCGTGTGTCACGATGGCACTGGGAAAAAGAAAAAGAAAACTTGGTTATCTAACATCATTCGTGTGTGTGTCACGAAGGTAACCCTGTGACTCTCCTCCGGTGTACTCCGGTTAAAGGAGGAGTCGGGTGCACTCAGAGTAGTGCTTTGAGGCCGTGGAGCCTATGTTCTGGCCGGAGAGCCAGGGGTCCTGTAGCAGAGTAGGGCTGGCGTCAGACTTAGCATTTCCCGGGTGTGTCGCTAAGTCTTGTACGGTGGGACCGTAGCATGGACTTGTTGCGGATCTTTATATGCAGAGTACACTGCATATATTTAGGGCATAATAAAATAAATAAATAATCATGTAGGTTCACAGTAAATTTATATAACTGCATATCTACCTGAGATACCTGTTGATGTTTAGAAATGTGATTACTATCTGTATATCCGCTATGTCAATTGAACTGCCCTGCTTGAACTGTATACCTGTTTATTTTCAGTTTATAAACCTGACGAGTTGTTTAATGATAGCTAAGTGAAATGTTATTCACTGAGCGAGTAGACTCATCCCTCTACTCAAAACATTTTCAGGTCAGCACCAGCATCAGGAGTCAGAAGGATCATTTCATCCTAATGCTAGTTGATAGAAGGTTTGTAGTTAGTCTAGTAGAGGTCTCTTAGTCCATTCCCCTCGATCCTCGGGACAAGGTGTGAGCGAGAGAGAGAATGTGTACAAAGATGTAAATTGTTGTTGACTCTGTTTATATTTCTTGTCAGTTAATAGAAATGCTTCCGCAGCTTGTTTAGTTTCATTTACAGTATAAATCAGTTTTTCCTATTAATGTGGTTAATTGTTTTAAAAAGTGATGAATGGTTGGCTTATATGTAAAATCCCACCTGCCGAGTCCTAATCTCGTGGTTTGCGGTTAATGTGAGATTGGGGCGCGACAATTCTTGGTATCAGAGCATAGGTTGAGTATATGAATACTCTAAGTCAAGGTCAGGGGACGATAAGAGACCAATAGGATTAAGGTTTAGGTGTCTTTCTTCTATCTGTAGTTTTCTAACAGGAAATGTTCTGTTATATCATTGCAGATGGCAGGAAGAGGCTTTGATCATGATGATCAGGTTGAGAGCCATGTTGGCCCTGATCCTTTGTACTTGGGTCCAGGTGGTGGTGACCACGTGGATGAAGCATCCCGTATGTATAGAATGTTTCTGGAGACCAGGGAGAAGTACAAGGCTGATAAGCGAGCTTCTACTTCTACCAGCAGTAAGGATCTGATGCGATCTTATGAGCTTGTGAAAAAGCTTGGTGGCACAGAGTTTAGTGGCACTACAGATCCCGCCGAAGTTGATGAGTGGTTTAGACAGATAGAAAAGGTCTTTCGTCTAATGGAGCTTCCAGAAGATAAGAAGATCAATCATGCGGTCTACCTTTTGACGGGCGATGCAGAGTTGTGGTGGCGTGGTGTGGAAGAAAAGAGGAGAGGAACAAAGCTTTCCTGGCAGGATTTCTCTGAGGAATTTCATCTCAAATTCTATCCACCCACTTTCCTTAATGAGAAAATCAGGCAGTTGTAGAATATCAAGTAGGGGAACATGACAGTTACAGAGTATGAAGCACTTTTCACACGGTTGGCGAACTTCTGTCCACAGCTTGTTCCCGATAACAGAGAGAGATGTAGAAGGTTTCAGGAAGGACTAAGGCCAGAGATTCGGCATACAGTTTCTGCTACTAGTAGGAGGAACAGAGAGAACTTTGGTGAGTTTTTTGAGGCTGCAAGACAGGTTGAAGAATCTGTGAATGCTGACAAGGTTCCCGAGTCTAAAAAGAGATCTGCAGACTTCAGTAGAGGGCAATCCAGTAGTGGATACATAGGTGGAGGTAGAGGTTTCTTTTCTAAACTTGGGTGTGGTTTTGGTTGTTTCGGCAGGCAGAAATCTGAGGATGTCACTACTTTTAGAGGCAGAGGAGGATACAATCTAGGAAGATGGGGCAGTGCCGATAGTGGACAGTCTTCTGGGTCGTCAATGTCAGTGACAGGTCCTCAGAGGCAAGAGATACTGCCATGTGACAAATGCGGAAGGCCACATACTGGTCAGTGTTGGGGTGCAAATCCTCAGGGTTGTTTTATCTGTGGACAAGTAGGACATTTCAAAAAGGAATGTCCTCAGCTTCGACAAGCAGCATCGCAAGCTTTCCAGCCTCAATACCATGATGTTCCGAGTTCCTCTGTGGCTTCTGGTTCTAGAGGTGGTGGAGTGTCTAGTGGCAGGAGTGGTCAGAGAGGACAGCGTGGCAGAGGGAGAGCTTCAGCACGTTTCTTTTCTTTGACACCTCAGGAAGGTATAATTTCTTCACAAGTTGTTACAGGAGAGATGTTTTTGTTTAATAGTATACCAGTTTCAGTTTTGATAGATCCGGGAGCTACTCATTCTTTTATACGATGTTCTTTAGTTGATGAACTTAATCTGTTAACTCAAGAGTTGGAAGATGAGTTAGTATTGAGAGTTCCACTAGGTGGACCAACAGTTTTATCCGAGTTCTGTCCCGGATGTTTGTTATCTTTTGGAGGTTTTACCTTTGCTGCTAATCTCATACCCCTGGATGTAAATACCTTTCAAGTCATCTTGGGTATGGATTGTCTTGAGACATATCGAGTGCAACTCGATTGTTGGAAAAAGGAAGCTACCTTTCAACTAGGAGAATTTTCTTGTGTCTTTACTGGAGACAGGAAAGTTCTGCCTACGTGCATAATATCAGCTGCTGTAGCTGATAAGATGTTACAGAAAGGATGTGAAGCGTTCCTTGCTCATGTGATTGACACCAGAGCAGAGAAGAGCACTGCCAGTGTTTATGATGTGCCTGTGGTTTGTGAGTTCTCTGATGTTTTTCCAGAGGAGTTACCAGGCTTACCTCCTGTCAGAGACATTGATTTTGAGATTCAGATATATCCAGGTAGTCATCCAGTAGCACTGCCAGCCTATAGAATGGCACCTGCAGAGTTGAAGGAACTCAAGGTACAGTTATAGGAGTTGCTAGATAAGGGTTTCATTAGACCCAGTTCTTCACCATGGGGTGCTCCAGTCCTGTTTGTTAAGAAAAAGGATGGTACCATGCGTCTCTGTATAGATTACAGGCAACTGAATAAGATCACTATAAAGAACAAGTATCCATTGCTGAGAATAGATGATCTGTTTGATCAGTTGCGTGGAGTGAAGATCTTCTCTAAAATAGATTTGAGATCTGGGTATCATCAGCTTAGGATAAAGGCTTCTGATATTCCCAAAACAGCTTTCAGAACCAGGTATGGGCATTATGAGTTTTTGGTCATGTCGTTTGGGCTGACCAATGCCCCAGCAGCCTTTATGGATATGATGAACCGGATTTTCAAACCGTTCCTAGATCAGTTTATTGTAGTCTTTATAGATGATATTCTAATCTATTCCAGAGACGATGAACAGCATGAGAAACACTTGAGAGTAGTGTTGCAGTTGTTGAGACAACACCAGTTGTTTGCTAAATTTAGCAAATGCGAGTTCTGGTTGGCCGAGGTAGCATTTCTTGGACATGTTATCTCGAGAGGTGGAGTTAATGTTGACCCTAAAAAAGTTGATTCTGTGCTTCAGTGGGAACAGCCTAAGACTCCTACCGAGATCAGAAGTTTCTTGGGTTTGGCAGGTTATTATAGAAGGTTTATAAAGAACTTCAGTGAGATAGCATCACCTTTGACACGCTTGACGAGGAAGGATGTACCGTTTGTTTGGTCTGATAACTGTGAGAGAAGTTTTCAGATCTTGAAGAAAAGGTTGACTTCAGCACCAGTGTTGGTTCTGCCAGAAGAAGAAAGAGGTTATACAGTGTTTTGTGATGCTTCCAGGAGAGGTTTGGGCTGTGTATTAATGCAAGAAAGCAAAGTTGTTGCTTACGCATCTAGACAGCTTAAGAAGAATGAAGAGAATTACCCTGTTCATGATCTGGAATTAGCTGTTATAGTGCATGCTCTTAAGACATGGCGTCACTACTTGTATGGTGAGACATGTCAGGTGTTTACAGACCATAAGAGCTTGAAATATATCTTCACTCAGAAAGATTTGAATTTGAGACAGCGCAGATGGCTTGAGCTGATCAAGGATTATGATGTGACGATCGATTACCATCCTGGTAAGGCAAATGTTGTAGCTGATGCTTTGAGTAGAAAGTCAAGTTCAACAGCCAATGCATTTTCTATGGCATGTTTCAAAAGAGACTTGCTTGTAGATATGCGAAGGTTAAACTTGGACTTGGAGGTGACAGGACAGAGTGGGTTGATTGCTCAGATGCATGTCAGACCTACTTTTTATAATCAGATTAAGGAATTACAGCAGAGTGATGATGAGTTGTGGAAAATCATGCAGGATATGTCAGAAGGTAAGAGGACAGAGTTCAGGTTTTCTGATGAAGGCATGTTGTATCTTCACGATAGGTTGTGTGTACCTGGAAATAGTGAGTTGAAAGAGCAGATTCTTGAGGAAGCGCATACTTCTATGTATGCTATGCATCCAGGTAACACAAAGATGTACAGGAATCTCAAAGAGCTGTACTGGTGGTCTGGCATGAAAAAGAATGTGGCTGATTACGTGGCTAGGTGCGGGGTGTGTCAGCAGGTTAAGGATGAACATCAGAAACCTGCTGGTACTTTGCAATCGCTTCCTATACCAGAATGGAAATGGGAACACATCACGATGGACTTCGTGGTAGGATTACCCAGAACGCCTAAGGGTTCGGACTCGATATGGGTGATTGTGGATAGACTAACTAAGTCTGCTCATTTTCTTCCAGTCAAGTCAACCTTTGACGTTTCAAAGCTGGCTAAAGTTTATGTGGATGAGGTAATCAGGTTGCATGGGATTCCAGTTTCTATTATTTCTGACAGAGATCCAAAGTTTACATCTAGATTCTGGAATCAGTTACATCATGCGTTGGGCACAAGGCTGAAGTTCAGTACAGCGTTTCACCCACAGACAGATGGTCAATCTGAGAGGACCATTCAGACCCTAGAAGACATGCTGAGAGCATGCGTGCTACAGTTTAGAGGCAACTGGGAAGAACACTTAAGCCTAATGGAGTTTGCATATAATAACAGTTACCATTCTAGTCTTGGAATGGCTCCATATGAAGCTCTTTATGGCAGGAAGTGTAGATCGCCAGTTTGTTGGTCCGAGGTGGGTGAGAAGGAAATTCTTGGACCTGAGCTAGTTGATGTAACTACAGAAAAGATATCTGTGATCAGGGATCAGTTGAAAGCTGCTCAGGATAGACAGAAAAGTTATGCAGAGAGACGACGTCGAACTCTTGAGTTTGAGGTTGGTGACGAGGTTTACTTGAAGGTTTCACCGTGGAAGGGAGTTCCGAGGTTTGGCAAGAGGGGTAAGTTGACCCCTAGATATATGGGTCCATATCCTATTGTTGAGAGGATTGGACCGGTAGCTTACAGGTTGGATTTGCCGTCTGAGTTGGCAAATCTTCATGATGTCTTCCACGTGTCTATGCTGAAAAAGTGTCATCCTGGTACAGATAAGATTCTAGATTCAGAATCGGCGCAGCTTAGAATAGATGTGTCCTATATTGAAGGACCAGTGCAGATAGTTGATCACCGGATCAAAAAGCTTAAGAACCGTGAGTTATCTTTAGTGAAGGTTTTGTGGAGGAATCACAATATATAGGAAGCTACGTGGGAACTAGAGTTGGAGATGCGTGGCAAGTTTCCTTTTCTCTTCTAGGAATTTCGGGACGAAATTCTTATAAGGGAGGGAGATTGTTACGACCCGTGTCGAGCTTATCCCGTAAGTATGTTGTTAAGCAAGAGTTTAGCTGATGTGTTAAGTTATAAGCTTGTTTTTGTTAAAAATATTTAAAATGGATATGATATGTGCTTAGTGTGTTTTCTAGCTTCTAAAGCGTGTAGGATCTTACGCTTGAAGCGTTGCCAGAGAAATCGTTCGAATCCAACCTTCGAGTGAAAAGTTGCATGTTTTTGGGCTTATAGGGACCCGTTTGTAGTTTTTGAACTTTGCATTTAGGCCCCTAAGTTTCTTCCTTATCCTTTCTCTCTTTACCTTTCTCGTTTCATTTCACAGAAACGAGAGAACGCTCCTGCGTTCTGCTCCTTGCGTGAGAGAGAGAGAGAAAGAGAGAGAGAGAGAGGGAGCTGAGAAGGGAGAAGCACTGGAGCTTCGTTTTGCTCCGATCAGCTGTTGCAGATCGTTCTTTCCCTCAGTAGATCTTCATCTTCATCGATTCGGACCGGATTCGCAGCTGGAGCTGCGTTTGCAAGAAAAACGACCAAGAGATTGGGGTGCACGGAGCAGCCCTAGCTTGTTCCTTTGTTCCTTTCAGGTGTGGTTTAGTTGTATGCGTCGTTTGTGATCGTTTGGTGGTGTTTGTTCGAAGTTTGCCCGTCGATTCGAGAGAAATCGACTTTTGCAAGCCGTTTTTGGTGTTCTGCCTGTGCGCGGTTCGGCCGAGTTTCTATTCGGTCGGCCGAGTTCTTATTTAGGGCTTTTGTACAGCGTTTTCTGATCGGCCGAGTTTTGATCTTGGTCGGCCGAGTTTCTCAATTAAGATAAGCGAACAGCATTTTTGTCGGCCGAGTTTGGGTCTTGATCGGCCGAGTTTCTTTGTAGGTTTTTCAAGCGGTGAGTTGGTCGGCCGAGATTGGTCGGCCGAGTTTCAGAATCTGGGAGGCGTTCGGCCGAGTTCCAAGGTGGTCGGCCGAGTTCCAAGTTGTGAGTGGCAGTTCACTTAGAAATCATTATTTAACTCATTTTAAATGCTTATTTGCTTCAGTATCAATTGATATGACCTTTAAACAGTATAGCATGTACATTTAGTGTGATAAGTTCATTGGAACTTGAAATGTGTGATGTAAATGATGAAAAAGAGGAAATCCTATGTCTTACAGTTGCTATATGATATTTCTGTTTAATTGTTTATCTGTTGGTTAATTAATAGACCTAAGGGCCCTAACACCGTATAACCCCTAAAGGAAGGTCTGTTACTTAGGGGTGAAACTCGTGTCCAACATCAACCGGTTGAGTAATTCTGGTGGCACGAGGAGAGAAAGAAAGGCAGTGTCTAACAACAATCGTGTGTGTGTCACGATGGCACTGGGAAAAAGAAAAAGAAAACTTGGTTATCTAACATCATTCGTGCGTGTGTCACGAAGGTAACCCTGTGACTCTCCGCCGGTGTACTCCGGTTAAAGGAGGAGTCGGGTGCACTCAGAGTAGTGCTTTGAGGCCGTGGAGCCTATGTTCTGGCCGGAGAGCCAGGGGTCCTGTAGCAGAGCAGGGCTGGCGTCAGACTTAGCATTTCCCGGGTGTGTCGCTAAGTCTTGTACGGTGGGACCGTAGCATGGACTTGTTGCGGATCTTTATATGCAGAGTACACTGCATATATTTAGGGCATAATAAAATAAATAAATAATCATGTAGGTTCACAGTAAATTTATATAACTGCATATCTACCTGAGATACATGTTGATGTTTAGAAATGTGATTACTATCTGTATATCCGCTATGTCAATTGAACTGCCCTGCTTGAACTGTATACCTGTTTATATTCAGTTTATAAACCTGACGAGTTGTTTAATGATAGCTAAGTGAAATGTTATTCACTGAGCGAGTAGACTCATCCCTCTACTCAAAACATTTTCAGGTCAGCACCAGCATCAGGAGTCAGAAGGATCATTTCATCCTAACGCTAGTTGATAGAAGGTTTGTAGTTAGTCTAGTAGAGGTCTCTTAGTCCATTCCCCTCGATCCTCGGGACAAGGTGTGAGTGAGAGAGAGAATGTGTACAAAGATGTAAATTGCTGTTGACTCTGTTTATATTTCTTCTCAGTTAATAGAAATGCTTCCGCAGCTTGTTTAGTTTCATTTACAGTATAAATCCGTTTTTCCTATTAATGTGGTTAATTGTTTTAAAAAGTGATGAATGGTTGGCTTATATGTAAAATCCCACTTGCCGAGTCCTAATCTCGTGGTTTGCGGTTAATGTGAGATTGGGGCGCGACAGTTATCATCCTAGACATAGCCCAAATCATTGTCTTGTCCTAGCCTAAGCCTAGTTATTGTCATGGCCCTAGTCATTTTCGACACAATTGCCCTAACCCTAAGCCTATCCCAAGCCTCATCGTCTTCATCATCAGAGACATATCCCTAGCCCAGTCCTAAGCAAAGTTGAAGTCCAACCCTATCCCTTGACCTAGTCTTCATTTTTGCCACAGGCCTTGCTTTCATCATCTATTCTGTAGCCCTAGTCATTATCGTCTTCTTAGCTTAGCCCCAGTCCTAGCTATATACATTTCCCTAGACCTAGCCTTATGTATCGCTTATCCCTTGCTATCATATTAGCATATTGTTGTAGTCATCATTGTAGCCCTATCTGAAGTTGATATTGACATCGTGGTTAATGTCCTCATGCCTATAGTCATATTCATCGTTCTCACCCTAGTTGTCGCATCGGATTTAGCCCACATCCTAGTGTTATCCTTATTCATCTATAAATCCCTCTCCTTAGTCGTTGTCATGCCATCACCTAAGTTGTAGTGCTAGTTGTAATACTAGCCATAGTCCAAATCATTGTCTAGTCCTAACCCAAGCTAAGTTGTCATCATATACCTAGTCTTTATCGGTACAGTTGCTCTAACCCTAAGCCTAGCCATAGACTCCTCATCTATGTCATCATATATGTATCCCTAACCTAGTAGTAAGCAAAGTCAAAGTCCAACCCTAGCCCTAGTCGTCATTTTTTCCATTAGCCTTGCTTTTATCATCAATTTTGTAGTCCTAGTCATTGTCATCATCTTAGCTTAGCCCCAGTCCTATATATAGCCATTGTTCTAGACCTAGCCTTAGTTATCGCTTATCCCTTGCTATCGTATTGGCATACTTGTTGTAATCATTGTCATAGCCCTAGCCCTAGACCTAGCCCTTATCAATGTTGTTGTCATGGCCCCAACATTAGTCGTAGCCTTAATCCAACTAACGGCCTAGCCCTGGCCCTAGTTGCTATCGTCTTTGTAGAGATAGACTATGTCCTATCATTAGCACTTGATGTCACTATCATAGTAGACCTATTCATCTTTATTTCATTTGATGTCGCCATCGTCATAGCCATAATGCTAGTCGTAGTCATAGTCGTCTTCATTGCCTTAGTTGTCGCAATAATCCTCTCTTAGCCCTAACCCAAATAATAAAATTTGGCATTGCCACAATCATATCCTTAGTGCAATTCAAGACATATTCCTAGCCTTTCCCCTAGATTTAATTGTTGTCATCATTATAGCCCAAGCCCTAGCACTAGTTGTCACCATCATAGTAGACCTAGTCATATCATTAACCCAACTCAAGGCGTGGCCACTGTAGTCATAGCCCAAGAAATCAATTTTTTTATTACCATAGCCCAAGCACCAGTCCTAGCCTTAGCCCAACTCAATGGCTATCCCTGGCCTTAGTTGTCATCATCATTGTAACCCTATACCTTGCCCTAGCACTAGCACTAGATGTCACTATCACAGTAAACCAAGCCACCTTTCTTGCCTTCGATGTCACCATCATCATAGACATAGCCCTAGTCATAGTTTTAGTCATAGCCCAAGTCGTCATCTTTCCCGTCACGTCTCCCTAGCCAAAACACTAGCATGTCGCCCTAGTCATAGCCTAAATTGTCACCCTAGCTTTTTCCCTATCCCAAGCCTAAGGTTGTTGCCCTAGTCTTAACCCTATCCATCTTCATTCATGCCCTAGCAATAGCCATGGCCCTAGCCCAAGCGATCATTGTGCGTTTTGCCATTGGGATAGTCCTAGTGATAGCCCTAGCCCTAGAATAAGATGTAGTTGTAGCCCAACCAGGCCATATCCCAAGTTGTATATCTATTCATTGTCACCCTATCTCACAAAGTAGGTGTAGTCCTCATTGTTAGTCATCTACGTCGCCATCATTGTAATCGTAAGTGTCTCTGTTGATGTTGTTGTCATCTACATAGTATCCTAGCCCAAGACATTTTCATACATGTTGCCACCTAATCCCAAGCCCTTGTCATAGAATTTTTTGATGATATAGACCTATCCTTATTCATTCTCATAGTCATAGACCTAGATCTTGTCCAAGTCGCAGCCAATCCCAATCTGAAGTTGATATCAATGTTATGGTCAATGTCCTCGTTGCCTATAGTCATCTTTGTCGTTCTAGCCCAAGTTGTCACAGTCGATGTAGCCTAGCCTTAGCCCACATCCTAGTGTTATCCCTATTCATCTACAAAGCCCTCTCAATAGACGTAGCCATCCCATCACCCAAGTTGTACTGCTAATTGTCATCCTAGCCATCACCCAAGCCTAGTTCTTGTCATAGCCCTAGTCATTGTCGGCACAGTCTCCCTAACCCTAAGCCTAACTCAAGCCTCATCATCTTTGTCATCATAGACATAGCCCTTACCCAGTCATAAGCAAAGCTGAAGTCCATACCTTGCTCTAGCCATGGTTGTCATTTTTGCTAGAGACCTTGCTTTTGTCATTTATTTTGTAGCCCTAGTTGTTATCATCTTCTTAGCTTCACCCCAGTCCTAGCTATAGCCATTGTCATAGATCTAGCTTTAGCTATCACTTATCCCTTTCTATCGTATAGGCATACTTTTCATAGTCATCATCATAACCCCTAGCCCTAGACCTAGCCCTTATCAATGTTGTCGCCATGGCCCTATCACTAATTGTAGCCTTAGCCCAACTTAAGGCCTAGCCCTGACCCTAGCTGTCGTAATCATTGTAGCGCTAGATCTTATCCTAGCACTAGCACTAGATATCACTGTCATATTAAACCTAGTCATCTTTATTTCCTTTGACACAACCATCGACATAGCCATAACCCTAGTCATATTTGTAGTCATAGCTCAATTCGTCATATTTCCTATCACGTCTACCCAACCAATACACTAGCATGTTGCCCTAGTCATATCATAACTCATCACCTTAGCTTTCTCCCTAACCCAAACCCTAGCTTGTCACCTTAGTCTTAACCCTATTCATCTTGTGCATGCCCTAGCCATACCCATATCCCTAGCCCAAGTTGTCATTGTGGTTCTTCTATTTGTCATAACCCTAGTCACAACCCTAACATTAGCATTAGATGTACTTGTATCCCAACCAAGCCCTTGACATAGCCCAATTTGTATCTCCAGTCGTTGTCACCATATCCCGCAAAGTAGTTGTAGTGGTCGTCGTAATCCTAGTCAACTAAATAGCCATGATTGTATCCCTAATTATCTTTATTGATGATGTTGTCACCTAAATTGTAGCCTATCCCAAGTCATCTCCATCCATGTTTCCATCACCATAGCCCAATCCCTTGTTGTTCGATTTTTCATCGACATAGACCTAGCGTTAGTCATCGTCGTCATCGTTGTATCCCTAGCTCTTACCCAACTCCTAGCCAAACCATTGTGGTCAATGTACTTGATGCCTATAGTCGTTGTTGTCTTCGTAGCCCTAGTTATCTTAGTTTTCAATATAGCACAAGCCCTTGACATCTTCGTCACCATAGATGTAGCACAACATAGCACATTAGCCCTTGCCATCTTCGTCCCCTAATCCTTCGACGTAGCACTATCCCTTACCGTATTTGTAGTTGTTGTAGCAATCATCACAAGCCAAGCCCTAGCATTGCGGTCCTCATAGTCGTAGTAATATATTTAGTCGTGGCAATTGTCCTCACTATAGCCCTATCCCAAGCCATCAAAGTTGTCATCACCACAGTCATAACCATACTGCATTCCAAGCCCTAGCACTAGTCCTTCACCTAGTTGTAGTTGTTGTCTTGTCATAGCCTAGGCCCTAGAACTAGTCGCTACCATCGTAGTAGACCTAGTTGTAGCCTTTTCCCAACTGAAGGCATAGCCACTGAAGTCATAGCCCAAGAAATCAACATTGTCATTGCCAAATCCCAATACTAGTTGTAGCCTTAGCCCAACTCAATGCCTAGACCGGGCCTTAGTTGTCACTATCATTGTAGCAGCAAACCTTTCCTGAGCACTAGTACTAGATGTCTCTATCGTAGTAAACCAAGTCATCTTTCTTGCATTTTACATCCCCATATTCATACACGTTGTCATAGCCATAGCCGTAGTCATAGTCAAAGTATCTTAAGTCATCATCCTTCCTATTGTGTCTCCCTAGCCAAAACACAAGCATGTCCCCCTAGTCATCACTTAAGTTTTCACCCTAATTTTCTCCCTATCCCAAACCCAAGGTTGTCACCCTAGTCTTCACCCTATTTGTCATCGTTCATGCCCTAGCTATAGCCACAAACCTAATCCAAGAAGTCATCTAGGTTTTTACCATCGGCACAGACCTAGCCACATCCCTAGCACTAGCAGAAAATGTAGTTGTACCCCAACCAAGCCTTATCCAATGCCCAAGTTGTATCTCTAGTCATTGACAACCTAACTCACAAAGTATTTATAGTTGTCATCGTTAGTCATTTACGTCTCCATCATTATAGCCATAATTGTCAGTGTTGATGTTGTTGTCAACTACATCGTAGCCTAGCCCAAGACATCTTCATCCATGTCGTTGTCACCATAGTCAAAGCCCTTGTAGTAGAATTGGTCATCGATATATACCTATCCTTAGTCATCACCATAGTTGTAGATATAGCTCTTGCCCAAGTCACAATCAAGCCCTATCCAAAGTTGATATCGACGTTTTGGTCAATGTCCTCATTGCCTGTAGTCCTTGTTGTCATTGTAGCCCTAATTTTCACAGTTGATGTAGCCCTAGCCTTAGCCCACATCCCATCCTTATCCTTTTTCATCCTCCAAGCCCTCTCCTTAGTGTAGTTGTCCCATCACCCAAGTTGTAGTGCTAGTTGTCATCCTAGCCATAGCCCATATCATCGTATTGTCCTAGACCAAGCATAGCTATTGTCATAGCCCTAGTCGTTGCTGGCAGTCACCCTAACCCTAAGCCTATCCCAATCCTAGTTGTCTCTGTCATCATATACGTAGCCCCATCCCAGTCGTAAGCAAATCTGAAGTCCAACCCTAGCCCTAGACCTAGTCATCTTTTTTTCCATATGTCTTGCTTTCGTCATCTATTTTATACCCAAGTCATTGTCATATTCTTAGCTTAGATGCAATCCTAGCTATAGCCATTGTCTAAGACCTAGCCTTAGCTATCACTTATCCCTCACTATTGTTTGGCAGATGTGTCATAGTCATCACCATAGCCCTAGCTCTAGACCTAGCCTAGTCCAATCCTAGTCATCATTGTATCCCTAGACCTTACCCTAGCACTAGCACTAGATGTCACTATCATAGTAAACATAGTCATCATTCTTTTCTTTTGACATCGCCATCTTCATAGCCATAAACCTAGTCATAGTCATAGTCATAGCCCAAGTCGTCATCTTTCTCGTCACGTATCCCTAGACAAAACACTAGCATGTCACCCTAGTCATAGCCTAAGTTGTCACCCTAGCTTTCTCCTAGCCCAAACCCAAGGTTGTCTCCCTAGTCTTAACCAAATTCATCGTTCCTAGCCTAGCAATAACAATGGACCTAGAATGAGCAATCGTCATGGTATTTTTTGTTGTCATAGCCCTAGTCACAGCCCTAGCACTAGCACAAGATGTAGTTGTAGCCCAACCAAGCCATAGCTATAGCCCAAGTTGTATCTCTAGTCATTGTCACCCTATCTTAAAAATTAGTTGTAGTTGTCGCCGTTAGTAATCTACGTCGCCATCATTCTAGTTGTAATTGTCTTTGTTGATGTAGTTGTCATCTACATCATAGACTAGCCATATCCCTAGTCATAGTCATGGTCATAGTCATAGTCATAACCCAAGCCGTCATTTTTCCTGTCACGTCTCCCTATCCAAAACACTAGCATGTCACCCTAGTCATAGCCTAAGTTGTCACCCTAGCTTTCTCCTAGCCCAAACCCAAGGTTGTCTCCCTAGTCTTAATTGAATTCATCATTCATTCCCTAGAAATAACAGTGGCCCTAGCCCAAGCAATCCTTGTGGTTTTTGTCATTGTCATAGCCCTAGTCACAGTGCTAGCACTAGAACAAGATGTAGTTGTAGCCCAACCAAGCCATATCTATATCCCAAGTTGTATCTCTAGTCCTCGTCACTGTATCTTAAAAAGTAGTTGTAGCCACCGTCGTTAGTCATCTACGTTTCCATCATTCTAGCTGTAATTATCTTTTTTGATGTTGTTGTCAGCTACATCATAGCCTAGCCCAATTCATCTCCATCTATATTTCCATCACCATAGCCCAAGCCCTTATCATAGTATTGTTCAACAACATAGACCTAGCCTTAGTTGTAGTCATTATTTTAGCCCTAGCTCTTACCCAAGTCCAACCAAAGTCCTATCTGAAGTTGATATCAATGGCATGGTCAATGTCCTTGTTTCCTATAGGCGTCATTGATGATCTATCCCTAGTTGTCATAGTTTATGTAGCCCTAGCCTTATCCCTATTCGTCTACCAAGCCCTCTCCTTAGATATAGTCATCCCATCACCTAAGTTGTAGTGCTAGTTGTCATCCTAGACAGCCCTTATCATCATCTTATCCTAGCCCAAGCCTAATTGTCATGATATCCCTAGTCGTTGTTGACATAGTCACCCTAACCATAATCCCAGATCAAGCCTCATCGTCTCTATCATCATAGATGTAGCCCTAACCCAGTCATAATCAAAGTTAAAGTCCGACCCTAGCCCTAGACCTAGTCGTCATTTTTTCCATATGCCTTTCTTTCATCATCTATTTTGTAGCCCTAGTCATTCTCATCTTTTTTGCTTCACCCCAGTCCTAGCTATAGCCATTGTCCAAGACCTAGCCTAATCTATTGATTATCCCATGGTATCATATTGGCATACTTGTCATAGTCATCTAGGTAGCCCTAGCCCTAGACCTAGCCCTTGTCAATGTTGTTACCATAGCCCCAACACTAGTAGTAGCTTTAAACCAACTAAAGACCCTTCCTGAGCCCTAGTTGTTGTTATCATTGTAGCCTGAGAACTTGTCCTAGAGCTACCACAAGATGTTACTATTGTAGTAGACCTAGTCATCTTTATTGCCTTTCACATTGATGTTGTCATAGAGATAACATGAGTCTTAGTCATAGTCATAGTCACAGCCCAAGACATCATTTTCCCATCACGTCTCCCTAGACAAAATGCTAGCATGTCTCCCTAGACGTAGCCTAACTCATGGCCCTAGATTTCTCCCTAGCCCAAACCCTAGGTTTTCACCCTAGTCTTAACCCTATTTGTCATCGTTCATGCCCTATCCATAGACATGGACCTATACAAAGCTATCTTTCTGTTTCTCATCGTCATCATAGCCCTAGCAATAGCACAACATGTAGTTGTAGCCCAACCAAACCCTAGATATAGCCATTATCCTAAACCTAGCCTTAGTTATCACTTATCCCTTGTTATCGTATCGGCATACTTGTCATGGTCAACGTTGTAGCCCTAGGCCTAGACCTAGAGCCCTTGTCAATGTTGTCGCCATGGCCCCAACACTAGTCGTAGCCTTAGCCCAACTCAAGACCTAGTTGTGGCCCTAGTTGTCATCGTCATTGTAGTGCTAGACCTTGTCCTAACATTACCACTAGATGTCACTATCATAATAGACCTACTAGTCTTTATTTCCTTCATTGTCATCATAATAGATGTAACCCTAGTCATAGTCGTAGTTGTATCCCAAGACATCTTCTTTCCCATCACGTCTCCTCAGCCAAAACACTAGCATGTCATCCTAGTCATACACTAATGCATCACCCTAGCTTTCTCCCTAGCCCAAACCCTAGGTTGTCATCCTCGTATTAACCCTATTCATCATCATGCATGCCCTTGCCATAGCCATGGCCCTACCTGAAGCTATCACTGTGGTTCTCATTGTAGTCATAGCCCTAGCCACAGACCTATCACTAGAACAAGATGTAGTTATAGCCCAACCAAGTCCTTGCCCAATCCCAAGTTATATCTCTAGTCGTCACCATATCCTACAAATTAGTTGTAGCGGTCATTGTAACCCTACTCATATAAATTGTGATCATTGTAGCGGTAATTGTCTCTATTGATGTTGTTGTCACCTACATTGTAGCCTAGCCCAAGTAGTCTCCATCCATGTTTCCATCACCATAGACCAAGCCCTTTTCGTAGAAATTTTCATTGACATAGACCTAGCCTTAGTCATCTTCATCGTTGTAGCCCTATCTCTTGCCCAAGTCCCAACCAAGCCTTATCCAAAGTTGACATCAATGTCATCGTTAATGGTTTTGTTTCCTATAGTCATCATTTTTGTCATAGCCCTAGTTGTCTTAGTTGTCAACATACCACAAGCCATTGACGTCGTTGTCACTATGGATGTACCACAACATAACACATTATCCCTTACTATTCTCGTCCCCTTAGCCATCGTTGTAGCTCTATGCCATACCATATTTGTAATCCTTATAGCCATCATCACAATCCAGGCCCTAGTATTGTCATCATCATAGCCATAGTCACAGCTTTAGTCCAGGAAATTATCATTGTTGTAGCCATATCCCAACCCATCAAAGTTGTCATCTCCACAATCATAGCCATAGCACATTTCAATCCCTAGTACTAGTCCTTCCCCTGGATGTATTTATCATCATTGTAGCCCATGCCCTATCACTAGTTGTCACCATCGTAGTAGACCTAGGCATAGCCTTAGCCCAACTCAAGGCGTAGCCACCGTAGTCATAGACCAAGCAATCAATATTGTTATTATCAAATCCCAAGCACTAGTCATAGCCTTAGCCCAACTCAATGCCCGACTCTGGCCTTATTTGTCATCATCATTGTAGCCCTAATCCTCCCCTACCACTAGCACTAGATGTCACTATTATTGTAAACCAATTTGCCCTTCTTTGCTTTGACATCACCATCTTCATAGCCATAGTCGTATCTCAAGTTGTTGCATTTCCGATTGTATCTACCTAGCCAACACACTAGCATGTCACCCTAGTCATAACCTAAGTTGTCGCCTAAACTTTCTGCCTAGCCCAAATCCTAGGTTGTTTCCCAAGCTTTGTGCCTAGACCGAACCCTAGGCTATAGTCCTAGTCATCTTCGTAGCCCTAGCCCTAGACCTAGCCCTTATTGATGCTGTCACCATGGCCCCAACACTAGTCATAGCCTTAGCCCAACTGAAGACTTGGCCATGGCCTTAGTTGTTGTCGCCATTGTAGCCCTAGACCTTATCTTAGCACTAGCACTATATGTCAATATCATAGTAAACCTAGTCATCTTTATTTCCTTTGACATCAACATCATCATAGCCATAACCCTACTCATAGTTGTAGTCATAGTCGAAGACGTCATCTTTAATGTCATGTCTCCCTAGACATTATTGTAATCATATCCAAAATAATAGCATGTCTACCTAATCGATCCTAAGTTGTCACCCTAGCTTTCTCCCTATCCCAAACCCTAGGTTGTCACCCTTGTCTTTAGCCCTATTCATTGTCATCCATGCCCTAGACATAGCCATGGCCCTAGCCCAAGATATCATCATGGTTCTCTTCATCGTCATAGACCTAGTTACAGCCCTACTAATAGCACAAGATGTAGTTGTAGCCCAACCAAGCCCTAGCAATAGCCCAAGTCCTCTAGTTGTTGTCACCCTAGCCTACAAAGTAGTTGTAGCCATCTTCGTTAGCCATCTACGTCGCCATCATTGTAGTCATAATTTTCTTTATTGATTTTATTGTTAGCTACATTGTATCCTAGCCCAAGACGTCTTAATCCATGTCGCCATCACTAAATCCTAAGCCCTTGTCATAGAATTGGTCATTGACATAGACCTATACTCAGTCGTCATCATAGTTATAGCCCTAGCTCTTGCCCAGGTCAAAACCAAGCCCTGTCCAAAGTTGATATCAAATTCATGGTCAATATCCTCATTGCCTACAGGTATCATTGTCGTTATAGCCCTAGTTGTCATAGACGATGTAGTCCTAGCCCTAGCCCACATCCTAGCCTTAGCCCTATTTGTCTATCAAGCCCTCTCCTTAGTCATAGTCATCCCATCACCCAAGTTGTAGTTCTAGTTGTCATCATCACCATAGCCCAAATCATCATCTTGTCCTAGCCTAAGCCTAGTTGTCATCATAGCCCTAGCCATTTCTGGCATAGTTTCCCTAACCCTAAGCCTAGCCCAAATCATCGTCGTCTCAGTCATAATACACAACCATACACCTCTTGCATGATATGAGGTCAAGAATAGACCCCATGCACAATATAGTGTCAAGAACCCACACCTCTAAACCCAATATGGTCATGAACATACATCATTATCACAATATGCTTATGAGTTTACACCTCATGCACAATATGGTGTTGAAGGATACACCTCATGCACGATATGGTGTTGAAAGATACACCTCTTTCCTGATATGATGTTGAAACCCTAGATGGTGATGGTGATACACCACTAGAAAGATATGGTGATGAGAATAAGCCTTATGCACGATATGTTGACACATACACACACCTCAACAATGATATTGGGTTAAGAATACACCTCTAAACCGATATTGGGTTAAGCATACACCTCTAAACCGATATTGGGTTAAGCATACACCTCTAAACTGATATTGGGTTAAGCATACACCTCTAAACTGATATTGGGTTAAGCATACACCTCTAAATCGATATGGTGTTAAGCACACACCTCTAAAAAGATATGGTGGGTAACCCAATACACTAGATGACAAAAGTGGTAAGGTGGTTAATACCCTAGAACATGTGATGGCCAATACACTAAAGTATGGTGTGGCTAATATCCTCAAGTGAGGTGAGGATGTTATGCCCATGTATGGTAAAGATGATACACCATATGTTTGGTAAGGATGATACCTTGATGGGTAAGGGTATGAGGTATATGATGATGCCTAGCTCGATATACACCTAACCCAATACATGTGTTCAACTTGACATACATGATTCAACCCAATACACCTTGTAAAGGTGAAGGCAAGACACTCTTAGGAGTGATGAGTGTAACACCAGGTAATGGTGTGATTAATATATTGATAAGTGAAACACCTAAAGTGGTTGATAATGGTCAGCCCTATATCAACAATGCCTTAATCCGAGATGAGTCCATATCACTTGATGATAGTTGGATAATTCAAGTATGTGACTTGTGTCCAATACACTACATGACAAATGTGATGAGTTAGTACATAAAGTATTAGGATGGGAAATACCCTAATACAAGATAAGTTGATGAACTTAAGTAAGTTAATATGATGAGGGAAGTGATACACTAAGGCATGATTAATATCACATCTAGCACTTCAAGGTTGATACAAGGCAATCAACATTATCACACCACTAGGGGATAAAAATCTCTCATCACATTTCACTGGAGAGTATCACCTCGAATCTAGGCATTAAGCCTCTTCCAAGGTCACAGGACCTAATCATATCGTCATTATCTCATCATACCCCATCAAGGCTCATAATTATCAACCATGTGCAATATAAAGCTATCAAAACATTCACAAGCTATGAAGTGCACTCAACCTGCAACATTAGGGTTATACGAGTAGGAGAGATAAAACATCATCTCATGTTAATCACTTCAAGAAAGATAAGTGTTACATCATGTACTCCTGATTAGGGTTAGGGTTTCCCATATAGCATTTAGCATTATACACCCTGGTAATTCATTCCCACATTCTTAGAACACATCTGTGTTAAGCAACATTATGTAGATAATAGTCAAACTATGTATATCATCATTAGAGACCAAACAACATGTCGACCACCTGAATCAACATGAAAAGTGACCACAAGAGCTCACTAAGGATTGCAACCATTAGTGTTACATCAAGAATGGCAACCGATAAAGATCCCCACTAAGGAATGATGACCGTCAAAGCCATACAACATAAGACCAAAGCACAACATCTCTATTAGCGACCAAGGCACAAAAGATAGCGACCACACAAGGATCAGGACACCCAATACATAGTGACCAATTCTGTTGAGGAATAGCAAGCACTATGTTCTCAAGGCATAGAGACCTCACATGGTCTACCTAAGATAACGACCGCTAGGCTCAACTACATTAGCGACCTATATGGGTGAGAGATAATTATCGTCACAAAAAAACTCAAGATAGTGACCGCAACAAGGTCAAGGATAATGACCATCACAACATGAGTAATGTGCATCACAAGAACTCAAGATAAAGATCGTTACAAGGGTCAAAATAACAACTACAACAAAGGCATCATTGATAGCGACCAAGATAGCTAGGGTTAGGATTATGATGACCAAATCAAAACCCAAGCACATCACCAACATGAACTTAACGACTGCAAAGGAGCCAAGAAACACATCGATCAAAATCAAAAGCTTAACATCAGCCAACTCAAGTGTCACCAAGGTAAAAATGCCATGAAAGAGTACCATCAAAACCCTAAAAACATTAATCATCAAGATCAACAAAGGAACTATGCTAAGAGATATGAAATCAAGCATCCAACACATAAACAAGGATCAAAACCTCCATCAAACACATGATATATGAACCATATACATGGTGATAAAATCAACAATGAAAATGCAGGCATGAATCAACTCCATCAACACTTAGATTTGGGTGCAAGAGTTAGGCTTTATGAGGAAGAGAAATCTACCCAAGAATACTTCAAGATCTTAAACCCTAATTCATGATAGAATCATCTAGCAACATATGATCAAGTTTTAGAGATAAAAATAGTTACATAGAAGTAAGATATAGGTGCAACAATAGTAGAAAAGAGAGTCATATAACTTGCCTTGGAGAAGATCAACTCCAAAGCCACAAGCTCCAAGAGAAAGAAGGAAAGCACCAAGCTTGGATCCACTTCCACAGCCAAACAAGGTCACCTAAATAGATGAAGAACACACCAAGGTCAAAGGAAGCTCAAAAGACAAAGGGTAGAAGGCCTATGCTAGAAAAGAAAGAAGAAAGAGGGAAAACTGCATCTCACTCAGGTACTACTATGGCCAAACCATAGTCTCGACCTCTATGGAGAGAAGTTCCTCTAGATAGCCACCATGGAAGAACTATAGTATACATCAAAGAGAAGAAAACGGGGGTAGGGTTTCAAGGAAATGAGATCAAGGGTATGAAACCACTTACCAAGAAAGAAGATCACCAAGAACCACCACAAGGAAGATGATCAAGCCCTAGATCACCACATGCAAGAGGAGGAGGACCACCTTCTCCAACATCAACATCTCCTCAAGCACCACTAATATCAAGGTTGAACACAACAAAGTAGAGAACTAAATGGGATACTTGAATGTGAAAGAAGGAGCATATATACTCAAGGTAGGAGGGAGTTAAAGATCATGATTTATCAAGGCATACGAGAACCAAAAGGACACATGTCCCTCAAAGCCACGGCCATGCAAGAACACATGCAAGAGGATCATACAAAACTATGTGGTGTAGCGACCACTTAGGTCCTTACCACATAACTGTCAAAACAAACATCAAATGTCAACACAATAGTGACCAATATTATGTCTCCCCAAAGATAACAATTGTTATGAACAAAGCACAAGGATCAACATGACTTAGGTTGATATAAACCATCCACGATCAAAACATAACAGTCACTAACACACCCAAAAACATAACGGTCAAAATCAACATGTGAAACATATTGGATACTATTCACAAGGAACAACAACAAATTCGTTATACACAATTCAAGCATCCATGCAGAGCATGGAAAACCCTAGATCAACATGTGATGTCACCTCATCAACCAAACCTCAAAAAGGTGCCCCTATGCACTATACTCTCTCTCTCTATATATTTCATGATGTCAAATCACAATAGGCACAACCTACATGTGGCAAATTTCAAGATAAACCCTCAACATGGGTAAATTGCAACTTAGCCCAAAACAAGCATACTTATAGCATAACTAGCTAAAACAATATCCAAACTGGACCAAACTGAAAGCATAAACATGTCACATGTTATTAAAGTGCATCATAAGATTATATTAAGGTTTATACATCTTATTAAGACAAACAAGAAAGATCAAGAACTAATCTAGATCAAGGGTCCTACAACCATAAACCCCTAACAAGGGTTTCACCCCAAAAATCCTACACGTAAAGATACAGATACTTTCTACGCATCTCATCCTCAAGCTCCCACATGGATTCATCTACACCACGGTGATTCCATAAAACCTTAACCAAAATAATGTCCTTCTTCTTCTTCAGCTTCTCCACCCTTCTATCAAGTATCAACACAAGACCCTCCACATATGTAGTGTCCTCATCTAACTCAACCTCCACAGGATGTAACACTTACTCTGTGTCAGGGTGACACTTCCTCAGCATAGAAACATGTAAGACAGGATGCAATATGTGCAACTGAGGTGGAAGATCCAACTTATAAGCCACCTTCCCAACACATTCCTCCATAGAATAAGGTCCCATATACTTGGGAGCCAACTTACCCTTCTTTCCAAACTTGAAAGTGCCTTTGCAAGGAGAGACCTTGAGATACACCTTGTCTCCCACTTGAAACTCTAACACCCTTTGAGGATTATCAGTGTAAGACTTTTGTTTGTCCTACTTTGCCTTCAGCTACTGCTAAATCACTTTGATCTTCTCAATCATCTGTTGTACAAGTTCATAACCCAAAATATGATATTCGCCCATCTCATACCAACATAATAGAGATCTGCAACGTCTTCCATACAAAGCCTCATAATATGCCATATCAATACTTCTCTGATAGTTTTTGTTATATGCAAACTCTTTCAAACTGAGGTGGGCATCCCAACCATCCAAAAATTGTAGGACACAAGCTCTCACCATATCCTCCAACATTTGTATCATCCTTTCAGACTGTCCATCTATCTGTGGGAGGAACATTGTACTGAACCTCAACTACATACCCATCGTTGTATGCAGTTGTTCCCAAAAATGACTAGTGAACTAAGGACCTCTTTCTAACACTATCATTTCAACTATAGGAGACAACCTGATGCCCTTCAGTCAGATAACCCTATGAGAACCATGACTACTCTGTTCCTCAAGAAGACATATAGAAAGGTGAGGCACACAGTGATTGGAATATTGTGCAAATAGACTATCTCATTAACATACACATGTGCAAGCTTCTCTATTGTATAGGTTGTCTTCACAGGAAGGAAGTGTGTTGAATTAGTTAACCTATCCACTATCACCCATATGGAATCATGACCTTTAGCTGTCCTAGGAAGTCTAACTACAAATTCCATCGTGATATGATCCCACATACATCACAATATAGGTAACAGTTACAAATTCCCTACAAGTTTCTGATATTCTACCTTGACGTGTTGACCTACAAGACACTTTGCCACAAACTGAGCTACATTACGCTTCAAGTCCCCAAAACAGATCTTTCATTTTGTGGTACATTTTGGTACTGCCTGGATGCATGGCATACATCGAAGAGTGAGTCTCTTTTTGAACCAACTTCCTCATATTATCAACATTAGAACAACTACCCTACCACGGTAACACACTATCCCATCCCCTGACTTGTGGAATCCATCACGCTTCTCACTACCAAACTTTGCTCGGATCTGTGAAATCATAGTATCATCATGTTGTGCTTCTCTGATCTATTTCCTCAACATAGGCTTCACCTATAACTATGCTAGAAAGCCTGTAACAAAGACACTTCCATCTTCTCATTAATTTGACATAAGGATACCAACATGTCCCGCCTATGGCACACTAAAGAACATAGTTGTGCCTCCTCTATAGATGATGATGACGAAGACTTCCTACTCAAAGTGTCTACCACCATGTTTGCCTTCCTTGGATGGTAGACTATGGTGAAATAATAATCTTTGATCAACTCCATCTAACAACACTACTGCATATTCAACTCTTGCTTAGAGAAAATGTATTATAGGTTCTTATGGTCGGTGAAGATCTGACAACTTTTTGTTGTAAAAGTGGTGTCTCTTCAAAGCATGGACCATAGTAGCAAGCTCTAAATCATGTGTCATGTAGCTTTCCTCATTTTTCTTAAGTTGTCATAAAACAAAAGAAATTGTGTTCTTTATCTTTCATCATCACGCAACCCAAACCATTCTTTGATGCATCACAAAAGACAATGTAACCTTTCCCTTGTTCAGGAAACACTAGTATTGGTTCACTGGTCATCTTCTCCTTTAGAAATTGAAAAGAACACTAACACTTGTCGTCCCAAACAAATGGTACACCTTTCCTCGTCAGCTTTGTTAGGGGTAACGCCAATGCGTTGAAGTTCTTGATGAACCTTCTTTAATAGCATGTCAAGCCAAGCAAACTGTCACGCCCCGATCTCACACTAAACACAACCCACGAGATTAGGGCGCGACGGAGGGATTTACACACAAGCCAAACCACTCATAACTTTTTAAACATTTTAAAGACATTAAAATGATAACCTGATTTATGCTGTAAACTAAAGCTAAACAAACTGCGGAAGCATTATTATTAAACTGACTAGAAATATAAACAAAGTCTACAGCATATTACATTGTTCGACATAAAGTAAAGCATAATAGTTAATTTACATCTTTATACACATTCCACATACACATTCTCTCTCACCCACACCATGTTCCAAGGATCGAGGGGAAAGGACTAAGAGACCTATAACTAAACTAACTACATATACCTTCTACAGGCTAAGCGTTAGGATGAAAAGATCCTTCAGATTCCTGTTGCTGTTGTTGACCTGAAAATGTTTGAGTAGAGGGATGAGCCTACTCGCTCAGTGAATAACATTTCATTTAGCTATCTAGCTATCACTAAACAACTCATCAGATATATAAAATGGAAATAAAACATAAGTGCAGTACTAAGCAGGGCAGTTCTAGTGACATAGCAGATTTACAGATAATAATCACATTTTTATACAACAACAGATATCTTAAACAAATAAATAGTTATAGAGAATTGGCACTAAAGTTCAAACATCTTAACATATTATATTTACTGTGATCCTATATGATTACATATTTATATTATTATTATGCCCTAATCATATGCAGTGTACTCTGCATACAAAGATCTATAGCGAACTACGATCTCACCGTATAAGACTTAGCGACACACCCGGGAAATGCTAAGTCTGACTTCCAGTCCTGTTCTGCTACATGACCACAGGCTCTCCGGCCCACAGGCTCTCCGGCCTCCTCTGCACTCACCATGAGTGCTCTGGACTCCTCCTCTAACCTGAGCACACAGGCGCAGGGAGTCAACACTGGGTTACCACCAGAATTACTCAACTGGTTGGTGTTGGATAACCCTTTACTTTATTTATTATTTTTCCCCAGTGCCACCGAAATTACTCAATCGGTTGGTGTTGGACACTGTCTATCAACCCTCATGCCACCAGAATTACTCAACTGGTTGATGTTGGACACGAGTTTCACCCCTAAGATGCAGACCTCTCAAAGGGGTTCTACGGTGTTAGGGCACCTAAGTCTATTAACTGATTAACATATAAACACTTAAACAGGAATATCACATTTCATACTTATTTCACATTCTGAACATCACTTGAAAACACATATACATCATTTGTCATCTTTAAACATGACTCAGTATCACTTATCCAGTTTCAATGCTAAACATCCATTTTTAATCAGCGTATACATTGCAACTGTAATATAGGAAATTCCATCATTTTCATCAATCATATTACGTATTTCAAGTTCCAATGAATCTATCATACTCTATTGTATGTGCTACACTATTTAGGAGTTATACCAACTGATACTGAAGCAATTAAGCACTTAAATTGAGTTAAATAATGATTTCTGAATGAACTGCCACTCATAATATTGAAACTCGATCGATTGGTCAGAAACTCGACCGATTGCTTCACAACTCGACCGATCAGCCTGCAACTCGACCAGTCAGCTTGCTGTTCCTGCAACTCGACAGTAGAATGGCTTCATCATGCACAGATCTAAAATTGACCCAAACAAAAGCTAAGTCTTAGGCTAAGGCTGCAGATTTCTTTTCTAAAATCTAGACCAAGCACAAGGGCATCATCTCCTTGGCAAAAGCCACGCCATAAGGTTCTGATTCAAACCTATTTGCAGAACAGACACCTCTACGATTACTGACAGACTGAAAAGGAGAACCGTGCTTGATATTGGCACATCTATAGCTGCAAAGTCGAATCCATGGCCATGAATCGGAGGTAGAAAGTACCTTCCCGGAGTTTCAGATCAGCCAACGAACTCCTCCTTGGTCGTGCGCCGCTGCTACGTGCATCTACTGTTGCTGCAAGGTAGGGGCACCGCCCAACTAGGTGAGCTTCGATTGGGTTGCTAGATGCAGCTGGAGCTACAATTGGGTGCACGAACCTCATCAACGGGATCAAATGCACCTTCCTTGGTGCCTAGCTCGCCCAAAACGGCCCATGGTCGGCGCCGTGCAGCAGCCAAGCTGCTGATTCTGCTGTCCGCCACTCAGCTGGACGAGGTGCTGTGCACCTAGGGCGAGGAAGAAGAAAGAGGGTTGAGGAAAAAGAAGAACGGAGGTGGCGCCCTGGCTGGTCGGAGGTGTTGCGCACAAAATCGCCCTCAATCGCGCCCCTCTGCTGCTGCGATCGGGCGGATAGGTTGGGTGTCGCTCTGTCGGTTGCCCTGTTTCGATCGGGAAGACAACGAAATAAAAGGGCAAAGATAGTCGGCCCACTAAAAGGGATAAGGAAAATAAATAGCCAATTGTGGGTAAATTACAACCAAGGTCCAAAGAACTAGAAAATAGAATAACTTCTGCCTCGAGGGTCCGAATCAAACGATTTTTCTTGCAACTTTTCAAGCACGGAATCCACTATGACCTCAGATAAAGAAATCATCCTAATTGGATTGTCTCACCTGATCAAATAACTAATTGCATCTCAGCATTTAACTGAACCTAAATTACCTTAATTATGCACTAATCATGATACTTACTGGTTAACTTTAAAACGGGTCATAACAATCTCTTTCCCTTATAAGAATTTCGTCTTGAAATTCCTAAAAGAGAAAAGGAAACTTGTTACTCATCTCTGACTCGTGCTCCCACGTAGCTTCCTCTAGGTTAAGATTTCTCCACAGAACTTTCACTAATGGTATCTCACAATTCTTGAGTTTCTTGATCCTCTGATCAACTATCTGTATTGGTCCCTCAACATAGGACACATCTGATCTGATTCCAGATCAAACCACAATACATTGTCTTTGTAGAACTGTTATAACAGTAACTCAAATTATGGTAATTACTGAGAAATTATCATACTATACATGCAGGCAAACTAAAATTCTTAAATAAACAGAATGCATGTTAATTTGGCACTTTATACTAAAAATCATGCAATTGAACTATTAAACATCACTACATCTCATACTGAGAATTTTGATATCAAAATACTTGATTCATTGTACACCCTATCCTTAGGGTTTCAGTTACCTCATTCACTTGTCACATGGCAACACCCTATCCTTAGGGTTTCAGTTATCTCATCTATTTGATTGCAGTTCAAATCACAATACGGTATCATTCTAGAACTGGCAGAGCAGTTTATTCAAAATCATTGTAATTACTGAGTAATCCTTATATCATGCATGCAGGCAGATTTAAAATTCATAAATATCCCAAACTCATATCAATTTTGGCACATACATACTAAATTCATGCAATTGAACATCTTATTACACCAATAAGAATAATTTACTTCACATATAAGAAATCATCTGTAATATTTATCAATTATCTGAAATTTCTAGAAGAACGTGCACATTAACCCAAATCCTGGTTTGTGCATCACATAACTCAATTAAGAGTTGCTTACGTATCATATCACAAATAATTAATAGTACTTGAGAATTTCTAGTAATATCTCAGAGAAATGTGCCAATTCATGCAAATGTTAAGTCACACACATTAACATAACAGGAAGCATGCAACTAGGTTTATTTGCATATTTTAATGCTATCGTATTTTCTTGAAATCATGCACCTGATGATTTACCAAATTTGTATTATCTGGGTTTATACCCAACCCGTACCATTATCAGTTGTGTATTTCTAAACTCAACATTCACACTAAGCAATTTGGGTTTCGATGAACTATGTAAATTCACTGGTCCAATCTACACTTTCTACCATACAGAGCTTCATACGGGGCCAAACCAAGATTGAAATGGTGACTATTGTTGTATGCAAACTCTATAAGGCTTAAATGTTCTTCCCAACTTCCACTGAAATGCAAAACACATGCTCTCAGCATGTCCTCAAGAGTCTGAATGGTTCTCTCAGACTGACCATCCGTCTGCGGGTGAAAAGGTTGTACTGAATCTTAACTTTGTGCCCGAAGCACGATGCAACTGTTTCCACAACCTAGATGTGAACTTAGGATCTCAATATGATATAATTGAAACTGGATTACCAGGCAACCTAACTATTTCATCCATGTATATCTTAGTCAAGTTTCGAGACATTAAAGGTTGACTTAATATGAAGAAAGCGAGCAGACTAAATTAGTCTATCCACAATCATTCATATCGAGTCATAACCTCTAGGTGTCTTGGGTAACCCTACCACAAAAATCCATTGTGATATGTTCCCATTTCTATTCAGGCATAGAAAAAGATTACAAGGTAGTTGTAGGTTTCTGGTGTTCAGCCTTAACCTACTGGCACACACTACTTCTAACCACGTACTCAGCTACATCCTTTTTCATACCTGACCACCAGTATAACTCCTTGAGATTCATGTACATCTTAGTGTTACCTGAATGAATAGCTTACATTGATGCATGTGCCTCTTCAAGAATCTTTTCTATCAAATCAATGGCTCCAGGTACACACCACCTATCATGCTAATACAACACAACATCATCTGAAACCTAAACTCTAGTCTTTACCCCATGTCATGTCATGCATGATCTGATGTAACTCACTGTCATTCTGCTGAAGTTCCTTGATATGATCACAAAAAGTAGGCTTGACTTGCATCTGTGCAATCAAACCGCTCTATTTTGTCACCCCTAAGTCTAAGTTCAACTTTCACATTTCTACTAACAGGTCTCTATTGAAACATGCCATGAAAAATACATTAGCTGTTGAACTTGACTTTCTGCTTAGAGCATCAACCACCACATTTACCTTTCCAATGTGATAATCTATCGTCACATCATAAAGATAGTGACGCTGTGTCATAAAAGCATGAACTACAACAACTAACTCCAGATCATGTGATGAGTATTTCTCCTCATTCTATGCTACTTACCTCTTGTTACTTATCCTTCTCATTTTGATCCTATAGAATAAACATCCCAAAAATTGAATCACACAAGGTAAATATATATTATTCCTCATTCTTATTATTACTATAAGAATTTATTTCGTATCGCACTTCACTTATATTGTATTTCTCCTATTGTTTCAAACACATTTGTTACATTTCGAATTTGTATCTTACTCTTTTCTCTGAATCATTTTCATATTGTTTATCTACCTTTCAGATTAACTACCTTTAAACCCTGGATTACTATCAATACTAGTTTACTTTTCATGTGCAAATCTCATGATTTTGTTTTATAGAGATGCTAATATTCAAGGTCAAATCACTAGAGACATCCCTTGAACTACTTCAACTCTAATCATTCTAGGGTTTGGTCCTTATCAGTAACATAGCATTATTGTGATATGACTTTGCTTCCTTAGTTTGAAATCAAACTTTAGATCTCATAAGTTTTACTCAAGTCTTCCTTATCTTATCACTGGAATTTCCTTCCTCTTACTTGATCATCCAAATAAGTTACATTCTCAATTTACCCTGCTAGGGTTTCATCATCATATTGTGTGTCATCATTTTACTTACTTAAACGTCTCTACCATGGTAGTTATGCACCATATATGATTCATTTTCTAATTTACACGTTTCTTCATGTATATCATGTTTCTCTTCCAAAGGCTCTTTATTTCTATGTACTTATTATATACTTAACTCTTTTCTTCTATTTTCCCTTTTCTTTGAAGTACATAAAAGTATTTTATTCTATTACATGATCCATTCCATGGTGGATTCTTACTATCTTAGCCCTTACATACTATTCTCATATCTTTTCCATATTCTCATATTTAGAGTTCATATAATACAAATCATTAAATTTAATCTGAACCTTATATCGTGTTCTTTTATTTCCAATTAAGGATTGCTCATATGAGGTTCCAACGTTGAGCCTCTGATATCAGTTCCAACTAATACTTAGCTATCCTAATCTTTCTCGTATATCTCAACATCTTAGTGTATATACATTCTCACTATGTTGCGGGTCTAAATTATCCAGAGTCTACTTTCATTATATTCTTAATAAGAGTCGTTAGATCCTAGTAACACATCCTGCCAGTCGGACCAGGCCGAACCTGTAGTCCTGAAGCCAAGAGCTACTTCAGGATTAACCAACTCCTATTGATCTTAAACATGTGGAATGAATATCCACTCAGAGCAAACTCATTTAAACATAATTTCGGGTCTATTTTAATACAAAGAATGCAAACACTAAATAAATCACTTTATGACACAACAATGTAAAAGAATCATATTTATTGTACAAACTGAAAATCTAAATTCATGCATATAAGAGCATTTCTAGTGATCTTCAATCAAATAAGTAATATAAAGTAAGAGTTATATCACATCCTATATTTAATCTCTTACTCATACATTAATTTCTTATCTCATAACCCTAAGATTTCTAGGGTTTCTCTCTAACCTATCCTCCCTCTGCATACCTGGCCAGGGCATCCAGAGAAGAATAGACAGAGTAGCTTGATACTGGTCAATCTAAGTATTCAGACACCTGGCCAAGGTATCTAAACACTCAGACCTCCCAGAGCTGAAAACACATCACTTCTTATTCGCCTCACTAATAACTTTATCTTTTGACCCTAATGATTCTTAACGACTCAACCTAAGCTCTTTACTTGGTTCTCGTGACCACATCCTCTTCCTGCCATCTGCAATAGTATAACAGAACACTTCCTATTAGAAAATTACAGATAGAAGAAAAACTCCTAAACCTTAATCCTATTGGTCTCTTATCGTCCCCTGATCTAGACTCTGAGTAACTATGTACTCAACCTAGGCTCTGATACCAAAATGTCACGCCCCGATCTCACACTAACCACAACCCACGAGATTAGGGCGCGACGGAGGGATTTACACACAAGCCAAACCACTCATAACTTCTTAAACATTTTAAAGACATTAAAATGATAACCTGATTTATGCTGTAAACTAAAGCTAAACAAACTGCGGAAGCATTATTATTAAACTGACTAGAAATATAAACAAAGTCTACAGCATATTACATTGTTCAACATAAACTAAAGCATAACAGTTAATTTACATCTTTATACACATTCCACATACACATTCTCTCTCACCCACACCATGTTCCAAGGATCGAGGGGAAAGGACTAAGAGACCTCTAACTAAACTAACTACATATACCTTCTACAGGCTAAGCGTTAGGATGAAAAGATCCTTCAGATTCCTGTTGCTGTTGTTGACCTGAAAATGTTTGAGTAGAGGGATGAGCCTACTCGCTCAGTGAATAACATTTCATTTAGCTATCCCTAAACAACTCATTAGATATATAAAATGGAAATAAAACATAAGTGCAGTACTAAGCAGCACAGTTCTAGTGACATAGCAGATTTACAGATAATAATCACATTTTTATACAACAACAGATATCTTAAACAAATAAACAGTTATAGAGAATTGGCACAGAAGTTCAAACCTCTTAACATATTATATTTACTGTGATCCTATATGATTACATATTTATATTATTATTATGCCCTAATCATATGCAGTGTACTCTGCATACAAAGATCTGTAGCGAACTACGATCTCACCGTACAAGACTTAGCGACACACCCGGGAAATGCTAAGTCTGACTTCCAGTCTTGTTCTGCTACAGGACCCACAGGCTCTCCGGCCCACAGGCTCTCCGGCCTCCTCTGCACTCACCATGAGTGCTCTGGACTCCTCCTCTAACCTGAGCACACAGGCACAGGGAGTCAACACTGGGTTACCACCAGAATTACTCAATCGGTTGGTGTTGGATAACCCTTTACTTTATTTATTATTTTTCCCCAGTGCCACCGAAATTACTCAATCGGTTGGTGTTGGACACTGTCTATCAACCCTCGTGCCACCAGAATTACTCAACCGGTTGATGTTGGACACGAGTTTCACCCCTAAGATGCAGACCTCTCAAAGGGGTTCTACGGTGTTAGGGCACCTAAGTCTATTAACTGATTAACATTTAAACACTTAAACAGGAATATCACATTTCATACTTATTTCACATTCTGAACATCACTTGAAAACACATATACATCATTTGTCATCTTTAAACATGACTCAGTATCACTTATCCAGTTTCAATGCTAAACATCCATTTTTAATCAGCGTATACATTGCAACTGTAATACAGGAAATTCCATCATTTTCATCAATCATATTACGTATTTCAAGTTCCAATGAATCTATCATACTCTATTGTATGTGATACACTGTTTAGGAGTTATACCAACTGATATTGAAGAAATTAAGCACTTAAATTGAGTTAAATAATGATTTCTGAATTAACTGCCACTCACAATATTGAAACTCGACCGATTGCTTCACAACTCGACCGATCAGCCTGCAACTCGACCGGTCAGCTTGTTGTTCCTGCAACTCGACAGTAGAATGGCTTCATCATGCACAGATCTAAAATTGACCCAAACAAAAGCTAAGTTTTAGGCTAAGGCTGCGGATTTCTTGTCTAAAATCTAGACCAAGCACAAGGGCATCATCTCCTTAGCAAAAGCCACGCCATAAGGTTCTGATTCAAACCTATTTGCAGAATAAACACCTCAACGATTACTGATAGACTGAAAAGGAGAACCGTGCTTGATATTGGCACATCTATAGCTGCAAAGTCGAATCCATGGCCATGAATCAGAGGTAGAAAGTACCTTCCCGGAGTTTCAGATCAGCCAACGAACTCCTCCTTGGTCGTGCACCACTGCTACGTGCAGCTACTGCTGCTGCAAGGTAGGGGCACCGCCCAACTAGGTGAGCTTCGATTGGGTTGCTAGGTGCAGCTGGAGCTGCAATTGGGTGCACAAACCTCATCAACGGGATCAAACACACCTTCCTTGGTGCCTAGCTCGCCCAAAACGGCCCATGGCAGGCGCCGTGCAGCAGCCAAGCTGCTGCTTCTGCTGTCCACCGCTCAGCTGGTCGAGGTGCTACACACCTAGGGTGAGGAAGAAGAAAGAGGGTAGAGGAAAAAGAAGAACGGAGGTGGCGCCCTGGCTGGTCGGAGGTGCTGCGCACAAAATCGCCCTCAATCGCGCCCCTCTGCTGCTGCGATCGGGCGGATAGGTTGGGCGCCGCTCTGTCGGTTGCCCTATTTCGATCGGGAAGACAACGAAATAAAAGGGAAAAGATAGTCGGCCCACTAAAAGGGATAAGGAAAATAAATAGCCAATTGTGGGTAAATTACAACCAAGGTCCAAAGAACTAGAAAATAGAATAACTTCTGCCTCGAGGGTCCGAATCAAACGATTTTTCTTGCAACTTTTCAAGCACAGAATCCGCTATGACCTCAGATCAAGAAATCATCCTAATTGGATTGTCTCACCTGATCAAATAACTAATTGCATCTCGGCATTTAACTGAACCTAAATTACCTTAATTATGCACTAATCATGATACTTACTGGTTAACTTTAAAATGGGTCATAACAAAAACTATAAGCCTCTATTGGCATCTTTAGTTGCTCCCATTCTAACATTGATTGTACCTTCTTGGGATCCACAAACACACCTTTAGTAGATACTAGTAATTTCACGTACTTTGCATGTAAATTATATGTATATCAATTATTATAATTAGTTATATATGTAACTAAAATACATAAAGATATGATATGTTTATTATTACAAGGAAACATATTATTTAAGATTTGTATCATTCATTGTTTACTACTTTCAAGAATTCAGTTTACAAGGAAATTTGTTATTTAATATGATATGTATTGTTTGTTGTTTCCTACTTTTAAGAAGTCATTTTTCTATTATATCCAATCTATTCCACCAGTTAGGATGGGCACTATTCTTCTCTTCTCATTCATTTAATTGTCTCTTTTTGTTATAGCTACATTGTTTGGTTAACCCTTGTTTCCTCTCACGTGTTTATAACTTTACACGTACATAATTATTTTTCCACATATCCATCTATTCAAGAACCTTTTATTGATGATTCTTCAATAGTTTCTATGTATAATCCATCATGTTTCTTTATTTACAATTCTCAACTTTGATTAGTTGAATGATACATTGGTGTAATTCCCCTTGTCATCCTATTCTTTTTTTAATATAAGTTATCCACACTAAATCATTAAATGGCTTCTAACTAAATGACTAATCACAATTGATAGTTGAGGATGATGATTAACACTACATTGTTTTTCATGACATATATGTCATCAAATGATAATAAGCTTACAACAAACAACATATTCAATCACATGTCTTATACAATAATGAAATGATAACCATTTATTATCTAGGTATACATTTAATACACAATATGAGGGAAGAAAAACATGTCACATTTGTATTTATTATATTTTCTTTTCTAGTAGTTGGATGGCTCAGACTTAAGTATTAGTAAACGGGGGTTTTCCCCTCATAACTATGTAATAGTTGTGCAGTTTCCCTAAGATTGCATTTAGCAAAGGGATATAGTTCCTTTAAATAAATTTTGATGGTTTTCTCTCCCCTTTTCAAAAACAAATATTACAGTGATGCTTGTGTATTCTTTCTAAAATATGTATCACTTCTACATGCATCCATTGTAATTGATGTTTTGTTTCAATTAAAATGATATGACTAATTTTGTAGGTCATAAAAAATTCTTTATCCAATGATGAGCTTTCTACATCCACATGTGGAATTTCATAACCACTTAAAATTGTCAATGTGAATTTTCAAATCACAGTCTGAAACCACCTACTTTTGTTGTACACAACGATAGTATTTTTTGGAAACTACTACCAGTTCCTATAATTCAGGTTCTGATGGGGTAAAACATTTGGAAAATAAAGAAACCAAATTTGATAATTTTAAAGTCAAATATATCAATATTTATATAGAAATGAAATATTATGTTCGCCACAATATTGTGGCATACACTTATTAAATCGGGTAAGAGAGGCATACCATGAAAATTTCAATTATCAACAAATTTATGTGTATACAACAATTCATGCCTTACGATTACATCTTTTGAGTCAAAATTAGTTCTAGGTACCATTATGATCACACCACCATGACACTGCTATTTGTTTTATCTCTAAAGGGTAGAAAGTGTATCCCTATGCTTGAAAACATGAATAGAAGTTGTATATTTTTCTATGCTACTGTTTAACTATAATTGTTTTAAACTTACAAAAATACTTCTAAATCAATTTATAAAATCATGCCAAATCACAATGTGACACCACATATTTGTGTTCTTGATAAAACACCAATGATTTTTCTCTAACTCTAATCCTATGAAATAAAAGTATAAAGAAAATATTATTTAAAATTTCCACCACTTTCTTAATATCAACCAGTCTTTCATTGTCTTCAGTTGTTATTGCACACACATGTAACCATTTTTAGAAAGAACAAATTTAATTGAATCAAAATGGGCTACAAATGAATAAAAAGTAATATGTCAGTCTTTTCAATTATAATCATGTGTTACATATAGAAAAGAAATTATACTCCTCCAATTATGCCCGATGCTAGGGGAATCTATTTTACTACATTGGGTGAAAATATTTAGATTACAATTGAAGTGCTAAATGATATTCATATCAAAATCATTATATAACAATGCCTAGTCAACAACATAAATGTTTTTTAGTATTATAAACTCCACATGTTAGATATTAATTTAAAACACACAATAGAGAAATGAATCACTCAATATTTTACTATGACACATATGGCTAGTCTATCAATTCAACCTATATATGCTAATCATCACTTCATTAGGTACAAATTATGATAGAGACCACAATCTTGAATGTGAGCACACAAGAAAAGATAGTCAAAGGAGAAATCATTCCTTTTGGAGAGACTTCATTGATATAAAGTTGTGATCAACTTTACAAAACAAATATCTCACATTTGGAACTGGGGTAGGGAAAGAATTTTAAGAATAAACATATCATTGGTAGAATAAATTCTATGGAGTGAAGTTAGTTGGAATTATTTATTAGATACTATTATTGATAGCAAATTCTTGAAATAATGAGTGGTGCATGTACCATTTTGAGATTCAATGTTGTTCTCTTTTCATAAAAACAAAACAATATGTTTATATTGTGTTGTATCATACACACTGGGGGAAGAGAATTTTTTTCAAATCTACTAACTCTTATTTATGAGTACGTGCACTCATATCAGGTGTATGAACTTCTTTTAGCTCTTTGTGATACTCTTGTGGTATTAAAACATCAAGAGTCAATGCTAAAAAAGTGATAATATGGTGGTGGTGTTTACTCTTCACAATGGTAGATGTTTTTTTGTGGGGATTAACATCAAGTCAATGAGAGTGGCATGAGATAGGGGTAATGCTCGAGAAATGTTGAATTACACAATAATATCATGATTTTTTTTTAATTTCAAAGAACAACACTATTGGACTTCCATTCATTGGTTGTTGTCACTTAACCAAACAAGTGGAAGTAAATAGAATGCAACACAACAATAAGAAAAGTTGTTTTGCCAAACCGAAATAGGGAGTAACTTGATGTAAATATATTTCATGTATCCACACAAAGTAGTCTTGCAATTATTGTGTAGGACTTAATCTTCTTGTTATCTTCGATCTTAGGTGTCCTCTATTATATGTTTAAAATTGGTTGATGTCTCATATATTCTGTAAATTTTTTATAAATACATATATAGTTGTTCACACAAATGTTGCATGTGGGTGGTCTAAACTTTTAGAGTGTAGTGATTTTTCTCCTTGTCGAAAGTCTTTATCAATAGGTCGGAGGGATGCAACATCATATGGTATTAAAAAAGGATGATAGATGCCATTCTGCTTGATTTTTTAGAATTTGATTTAATACAAAGTAGTAATGTGTCCCACAATATTCTGTAATTACAACTAAAATTGGAAAAGTTATTGCTTCCATATGTATAATGGATAAGGTTTAAGAGAACCATACACATATAGAACAAGAACATACAAAAAGACAATCATCTTCTTGCATAATCTAAGAGAGAGTACCAATCATTTCCAAATGTATGATGAAATCCCTATTAATTATGTTTATTGGCTTCAGATTGTATAAGAAGCCCATCATGTTCTTTGTCCCACTTTAAATTTGGAACTAATTCTTCGTTAGATAATCTCTATAGTTATAAAACAAGTGTTCATCATATAAATCTACGCCTTTAAATTTTCAATTACATAGACTCTATGGGTAGGGTTGTAGCATTGAGAAACTTCAAATAAAATATATAATGATTGCAGTAAAATGTTTATACATGCCTACATGTCAAATGTTGAAATACTTTATATTTATAGGGGGAGGATAAGTACACAAAAAATTAGTATGTGATAGAACACGCAAATAGGGTACATGATACATAAAAGTAGGGTATTAAAAAAGAAAACAAAGTTGGATTACACATGCTTACAAGAGAAGAGCTCAAAGAATGCTCATGTTTCTATAGGACGTGTCTGATCTTAGGGTTTAGATGTTTCGAGTAGAAGAATAGAGTTGGTGATTCATAACAATTTAAATAGACCTCAACATGTGATTACCTATTGAAAACATGTTCTATACATGTGATTATAATTACTAAATTGGTAACTTGACAATAAGAAAATCCAATGAGATTAGAAAAATATACTCATGAATGATATGATTTGAATGGGAAAAAAATTATTGTTTTACAATTTCTATACATGATAAAGATGGTATCCCATAAAGTTGTGGTCTCATGAACTCTTTCTTTGATTTTTATTGAAAAGACTCCTAAGACCATTCCAACCTACAAGAAATTGTGCCCCGCTTGCAACCATTGTTGTCTATCTTTGAGTAGACTCAAAATAGAATGATAAACATAACATGTCATTTTAATTATTCGATACTGTTTATTATGCTATGGATTGGTACATATGCACGGCCATATGAAGGCATATATAAGTTTCCAATATAGATGAAGGAATGTCTAAGCATTCATATCAATAGTGGTATTAGTAGATTAATATTTATATGATCAAAATAGCATATTATTTCCTAGACTACATCATCAATATGTAATTAATGTTGTACGTAATATATCACAAATGTAATCTACAGTCCTTGGAGATTTATCGAACTAACATGTTATTTTTAAAGATAACCTTATATGTATAGACTAATCTCCAACAAACACGGCATGTTCATATTGATTAATGAGTCCTTAACTTATTAATCTGGACATCCGTGTCACTTTTGTTGTTTTACAGCTTAGGAAACCATGTCATACTCGCAAATAATAATGGGCAACCTATTGAATTAAAAGAAAATCGAAGTAATGATTACATCTTTCAAATTTCACTCATGGTATTGAAATCGATCCAGCAATTTTTTTTTACAAATAATCATATAGGAATTAGGCCTCAAATCAGAACATGAATGGAAACCTTTGTCTCAAAACCATAATAAGCAACATAATAAAAATTGTTGATCACAAGATGGATGGTATGTAATTGAAACTGAGCTTTTAGAAGTAAAAGTGTCTTTAAATAATCAACAAAAACTTACTTGATCTTTGACAGAAGCACGCCCTAGAAAGCTTCCCATATAGGAATTCAGCAATCATGGATCTAGTAACGTCATATAGGTCATGTTTGTGGCTTCCTGTGAACCTTCAGAGTATCCAGAATGAGGGGGAATGGGAATGCGTGAAAGGAGAAAACATTAACACACATTTTCACTATCGTTATCATTTGATTCTTTATTGTCAGATGTGATAAGTTAAATACACCAAAACAGGTAACAACTCTGCCCTCCTCTCAGCATTACGCATAACATGAGTGGCAGCTCCATGAATTGCAACTTCTTAAAAAATCATTTTCATATATAAATAGAATACGACTCATGCAAAAAGATTGCATTGTAGTAATTTAAAAATACCAAAATAAAAAAAAGCATTTACCTCTTTTAGGCGGCAGTATTTTTTTATTCTTAAGCATTACTTATTCACTTGTGCCATGAACTAAATTTATTCATCCCCTTCTTCCTTGTTCATCATATTGAAACTGAAACATTCCAAACAGAGGAGTTGATTTCATTTCTTATTTATGACATTAATAAAAGTTGGAATTTGTGTGAAGTTTATTGGAAAGACCAAACCAGATAAGCACTTGGCGGAAGATATATATTCTTGCCTACGAGCCGCTCTGTAAATACATGATAATGACACTGTCTTTAACATCACTTCTTCCATGCATGAGATTATTTCAGCAAAGAAATAGGAGCAGGGTTCATAATGACATCATCCAGTCAGCTACATTTACGAGCAGATTGATGGCCAGTAGTAGTAAAGCCTTTTGGCCCACGCGATAGTTGAAATCATAGCACTTGAGGGTTTTATAATTGCAGAGGGCGTCGTGTTTTGCAATTGTAGAATCTTGTTGGACCACCGGTTGCATCTTCACTCGGGTCACAGATGATGTCAGTATAGGTACACAATTGATGGCTCGACACGACTTTGATCCTTTGTATGGGACATAGACGAGATAGAACTGGGGCAACAGTGGGAAACAATAACTTCTTTCACGTATGGTTATTGCGAGCAGAGTCCATATTGACTTCCTCCAATCATGTACATTTACAAGCAGATTGGGGGCCAATAGTAGTACAGCTTTGTGGCCCTTGCGATCGTTGAACTCATAGTGCTGCAGAGGATGTAACCTTTTTCCAGATGTAGGATCTTCTTGAACAACCGAACTGCATCTTCAGATCACAGATGTTGTCCTTATAGGTACACAACTAATGGCACAATACCATGACCTTCTGTGCTGAGAAAAGGCGAGGGGTAATAGAGGAGACGGAAATAATATCTTCTTTCTAGTCTGGAAATACGCAGATGGTTCTCCCAGTCACATAGCCTACGTTGGGCAGAAACACTGGCGCGTGCGCTCAATTCATTTTTCATCGACATTCAGACGGATCGGGCGGTGGCGCTCAAGTGGAATTAGGTATAGACGAGAACGTGGATTATGGTTTTGGATAGAGTGAAAATAGGAAGTTGATGAGAAACGGACTGCAGACGATAAAGAGTCCAATTTTTTTTGTATGAAACGAGAGGGGAGGGACGGAAACGAGTATTGGTTCTAAGTAGAGTAGAATAGTAGATCACGTGCCCAAAAAAAGGTACCTCCTTCAGACAAAACTCGCACTTTCTGAATTTAGCATACAACTTATGTTTTCTCAACAAGGTCAAGGCATGTTGTAGTTGCTTCTCATGTTGCTAGATGTCTCTATAAGATATTAGGATATCGTTGATGAATACAACCATGAACTAATCAAGGTAAGGCCCAAACACTCTCTTCATCAGATCCATGAACGTTGTCGGTGCATTGGTTAGCCCAAACGGCATAATCATGAACTTGTAGTGACCATACCTAGTCCTAAAAGGTGACTCGGGTATGTCATCCGCCTTAATCCACAATTGATGATATCCTGGCCTCAGATCTATCTTTAAGAAAACTGTAGCACTCCTCAACTGACCAAACAGGTTGTCTTTATGTGTCAACATGTACTTGTTCTTGATCGTCACCTTGTTCAACTATCGGTAATCGATGCACAACCTCACAGGTCCATCTTTCTTCTTGACAAACAACACAGGAGTACCCCAAGGAGACGTGCATGTTCTGATAAAACCCTTTTCAAGCAACTACTGCAATTGTTTCTTCAACTCTTGCATCTCAGCTGGCACCATCCTATACAGTGTATGTGCTATCGGCTGTGTACTAGGAACTATATTGATCTCAAAATCAATCTCTCAAGGTGGGAGGACACCAGTAAACTCGTCAAGAAACACATCTTCAAACTCACAAACAATTGTCGCTTCATAAATGCTAGGACTCCTCACCTTGGTATCTTCCACATGTGCCAAGAATACTTCACAACCCTGCCTCATCATCCTCTCTAATGTCATCAGAGACACCAGACATGTTGGAATAATCTTCCTATCTCCATGGAAGATCCATGAAACATCACTGTTATAGAACGTAGCCACCTTGGACTATAGTCCAAGACCACTTGATACTTCTCCAAAGTATCCATACTAAGGATCACATCAAATATGTGCATATCAAGTGGTATAAGGTCCACTTGAATGTTGCATGCTGAGAAAGAAAGAACACAGGATCGACGCACCTCCCGCAACTCAGCGGAACCAAACAAAGGGGTTCTAGGCAAAGACTATGTGATCTAGAACTAACAGGCAAGGAACAAGTAGCAATCACTTCTCTAGTGACAAAAGAGTGTGTTGCACCCAGGTCAACCAAAATAGATATAAAAGTAGGAAGAAGACAAATCAAAATGAAATAACTCCATCTGAACTGTTACGATCCAAGGGTTGACTACTTCTTTTGGCTGACTCATAGTATAGAATCGAGTTGTTTCCTATTGTCACCCCCGTCCTCTGTTGGCTTGCCCAGACAAACTAGCATATGATGCCTGATCGCATCCTCTGCCACTACCACTGTTGAACAACTGTTGTCTCTATTGTGACCCTTGTTGATTCTGTCTCAGTTGTTGGGTCAACTCCTCATCCTTTATTGGGCAATACGGCTTTGTATGTCCAGTCTGTCCACACCTAAAGAAAGTCTTTCTCTCATACCATGGCCTAGATGGCCATGTCACTGAAACTGACGTCGTGTTATGAGCTCCTGTTGATGGAAAACTATGACATCTGCCTCTACTTGGAAACCATTATGACTGAATAATTGACCTATGTTGTGACTGAAGTGTCAAAAACTAGGCTTCTTGAAGCCTCCAAAAGATTGTCCATGATATTGAACTAGCCTCTTCTTAGCATTTGCCTCACGCTTCTCCACAAATGATCTCTCTATCCTCATCACAGACTCTAGGAATGTGACAAACCTCTCTCTATTCTCTAGAGCTGACACCATCGTCATCAACTCTAAGCTCAAAACCTTCTCAAAATGTCTGATCATCTCCTTGTCTATCATATCCATATGTGGGAAAAACCTCAGAAGGTCCACGAACTTGGATTCATACTTGTTGATCGTCATAGATCCCTACTAAATCTTCTCAAACTACGTGATCTTCTCATCCAAATAGGTCACCATGAAGTATCGAATCACAAATTTCCACCAAAAGTCTTCCCAACTGATCACCACTCCATGCCTCTTCTCCTCCTCGATGGTCTACCAATGGTCATCACTCCACTTCAATAGGTAAACTTCATGCTTCGCCTTATCCTCCTCTAGGATGTTGAGGATCTTAAAGGCCTTTTCTAGCTACTTCAACCACATATCAGCATTGGGGGATCTTTCGTACCCACATGCTCCAACACATTGAAGCCTCTCAAAGGTCTTCCCAGAACCTTAGGACTTCGCATTGAAGACAATTTCCCTAGCTTAGGGTATGGGCGTTTTATCCACCATATATATCATCATGTACAAACAGGGACTGGAAAGTGGGATTGGCCATAGTTGTTGGGTCAAACTAGGGCACTTCAGGCATTCCATCATCCCTAGCCTACCTCCTGGCACCACCTCCTGGTGTAGCAACATTGCTCTCGGCAACATGTTCTTCTTGTCCTCCAGACATATCTTCTCTTCTTCTGCATAAGCAGAAAATGCAATAATATATATCGGATAGGCAAGAATAGACACAACTATAGTCCAATATCTCTATAGACTCAACTAACCTATAGAACTGATACCAACCTTGCTTGTGACGATCGTTCTCCACAAAAGCAAGCTTACTAAAAAACAAAACACAGAATTATCAACTAACAACCACATTATCACAAATAGGGTAAAATAAAACCAAACTGGTATTATCATCTCAAGAAAAACACATCACATCTGAAGTGACAAACTTGTGCCACCTATATCATATAACATGCCAAAAGATATTACATATCATTGTTCAGTGGCCATCCTGCCACAAATTGCTACATATGATAGCATGTTCACATAGACAAGAAATATTTGTACAACCATGGAATACTTCCAAAACTCTTATCAATGTAAAACATCTACAAAACACCCCCAAGAAACTAAGAGTATAGGGACGACACATAGGAGTCTACTACAAAACACTAACATCATATCCAACCTACAAATAGCTACTGCTCTTGTAAGACCCCTAGCCTGAGTTTTGGGGTAACCTTGTTTGATTTGGCTTAATTAGGTTCTTATAACCTTTCTCTAATCTTTTGATATGTATTTAGAGCTTGTGGAGATCTTAGATTTCAATTTTGATCTTGTTTGGATGAAGTTTGTGCTTTCTGTGCTAGTTTTGATGCAAATTACAATTTATCCAATGTAGGGGTTTGGTGTGCAATTTTCCACCTCTAGTGTGTTCCCTCTCTTTCTTGACATCTTCTAGAAGAAATAGGAAGAGGTGGGCACCTTGTTTGAGCCTTGGTTGAGGAGTATCACCCCAGGTGGTAATTAGGGTTGATGTGAGTGTTGAATGCCCTGACCATGTGTATTGGTTGCGTTGTCTCAACCTTGGGTTGCGACCAAGGTTGATCTTGGAGGGTGTCACAGTTGAGACACCTCCTATAGGTGTTGGGGGCCATTACCTTGGTAGTCTATGGTGGTCTTAGGTCGAGATGGTTTCCCTAGCTTAGGTTGTCTCGACCTAGGGATGGTAGTGGGACCTTGTCTCGACCTAGAGGTGATGTTAGGTGGTGGTGTTGTGACCATGGGAGGTGCACTCTAGGAGGGTCATGACCACGACCATGTGTGTTGACATGGTGGTCAAGACACTATCTAGATAGTATCACCATGTCTTGCATGTCATGCTAAAGTAGTTTCATGTTGGCCTTTTGAGTGAACAAGTATCCCTTCGGTCCCTTAGTATGTTCATACCTCACCCCTTTGCTCTCTCTCATCTTCCATCTATATAACCCCTTATTTCCCCTTTCTTGCAACCCTTTCATACATCTATCTTCTTCCTTCTTCCTTCTTCCTTTCTTGTTCTTGGAGCTTGGTGGAGCAAGGAAGTTCATCCTTGGATCTTAGGGGATCAATCTCCTCTTACATGTGGTGGTGGTGGTGGTGATCCGAGCTTATTTTCCATCCTTGGTAAGTGTTTGTCTTCTAAGTTGATGTTTCTTTTGATCTCGTACCTTCATCTTCCTCTCTCTTTTCTCGGCCCTAGACCATGGTTCTTCCATGGTTGTCACTTTGGGAGATAAACTCCTCATCACAAGGGTCATAGACCATGTTTTGACAAGGTAGACCCGAGTGTAAAGATGATTTCTCCTCTATTTCTCCCTTTCTCTTTTAGTTCAGCCAAGAGCTTCTTTGCTTCTTTCCTTAATCTAGCTTTGATCAGGATGTATTCTCCTTCTTGAGGTGCTCTTATATCTGAGATTGGAGTTTTGGTGAAGCTTCTTCAACCCTTGGATTGTGTTCTTGGAGCTCTTGATCTTGGATTTTGGAGCTCTTGGTGGTGATCATCTTCAGGCGGGTTATATAACAATAAACCTACTCTATTATTGCACTTCTTTATGATTTTTATTACTATCTTCTCTCTAGATTACTTACTCATCATGCTTGTACTTAGTGGTAATTTCTAGAGTTTGTTTGGTAGAGACATCTTGCTCAGTTTGGTAGAAATCTAAAACCCTAATCTATGCGTACCCAATTTAGTAGACGATGAGTTGTGGAGGTTCTTCTCTATGTTTTGCCCTCTATCTTTCTCACATGCATGGTGTTCATGTACATAGAATTTGAATAGATGTTAGGTTTATTCATTATTACCTTGATCATGATTTTTCCCTTCTTTGGAAGAGGTTCTTTCTTGGTGATTTCTTGACCTATGATTTAGGATTTGGTGACCGATTGCTTAAGTTTATCTTCATGGTGACCCTTGTTCTTCCCTTGGTTTTAGTTCTATTTTGAGACCTAGATGGTGCATCTTGGTGTGGTCGTGACACTTCCCTCATGGTGGTCACTACCTTGATAGATTTGGTTGAGATGCTTCCTTGTGGTTGAGTTTGACCTAGCGGTGTTAGGTCAAGGCTTTTGGTGTTAAGTGTCCTAGTCACCCCTGGTGTTGGTGTCTTGTTCCTTCCTTGCTTGGGTTGAGACTCACCCTAGAGTGTAGGGTCACAACCATGATGGCATTGGGCCACAACATGGGTGGAGGTCGAGACACCCTTGAGATTGAGATAGGTTTGGTCGAGACATGTTGAGGTCAAGACACATTTGGTCGAGATGCTTTGTGAAACCCTAGCCCTAAGGGTCACAGACGCGACATGACCTAGAGGGTTAAGGTCATGACATGTTGGTGGATGGTTGAGACACATGAGTGTTGTGGTCATGACATGGACCATGATGGTTGATCATGACCTATGTGGTTATGTGGTCAACATAGGGTGATGGTAGGTGGATGAGAAGCACATGTGAACACTTAATCATATTCATATATGAATGATACATAAGCCATATATAATGTTATTTAGAATGGTTAATCAAATCTAATGATGTTTCCTATTTCTTATACACTCCAAGATCATGGAGGTTTATGGTTCTATGGTTGATGGTTGAACCTAGTCTTGTAAACTCTAATCGGCTAAGAGGAAACCCTAACCCTAATAATGAACAATGTTCTTGCTTGTTTCTCTATCATGAAAGGATTATGATGTTATGTGGTTAACTCTCTTTCTTACCAACTTATAACCATGTAGGTGTTATGATCTTGATAATAATAGCTAGTGTAGTCTATGATGATTATGATATGACATAGGTTGAATATGCCCTTGTGAGGCATGTTGAAGCACTTATGATATAGAAATAATGTGAATGGTCCTATGACTTGGCAGTGACTTGTTGTATAATATGAGATCTATTTTCCCAATGATGATTTGAGGGATCGATATCCCATGATATGTGGCCTTGTTTATGATGGTGTGAATGGAAATAATGCATGCATCTTGTGGAGATAGTGTGAAAAGATCACACCCTATACGTTTTATATCTTTTGGAGTTGTGTTATGCCCTTACTTTTATAAAACTTGTTCTGGCTTTGTAATTTTGAACTTGCTTGATGTTAAAAAGGCATTTAAATAGACTTAAATAATCAAGTGGAACCTGATCATGTAGTTCTGCCCTGTGCTAGAGATCCATCTCAATGTCAGCACATGTTGGATGGTGAAATGGGCTTTCCCTAAGGGGAAGCGTGGAGTGATATGTTGTTGAGTATATGCATTCATAGGATTGGATGTGGGCCATACCCTGGCAGGAGTGCAGTTGTGGGTCATAGCTCAGTGATATATTGCTTATGTGGTTTCACAGGATTGGCTATTAGTCATACCCTGACAGGAGTGTGGCTATGGGTTGTAGCTCAGTTTCACTAGTGTTGTAACCTATACCAAGGTGGGCTATGACTTTCACTATTTGACTATATGTCACAAGTTGCAGTTGACTGGTATGTATCTGTTGTATACTCATGTACTAACCATGAGTTTTGGTGAGGTCATGGATTCTGGCTCTTCCATAGACCTTGTATGGCACCGATTTCAACTTAGTAGTGGTCAATTGGATTTGGGTGGTATAGCTCAAATTCTCAGGGCATAATAAAATATGTAATCAGCCATGTAGTACACTTGCTTAGGATTAAATATGAGAACATTTGTTGTAGTCTTGCCTTACTTTTGTACATGTTCTTCATATTCCTTCTTAGATTATTGATTGTTCTATTGTTCGGTAATAAGTGCCCCACTAGTGCTTAATTTGCTTAATTGAATAGATATATATCATTTAACTGAATTTTCTCATCTGGATTAGCTATGTATCTACTTGCTTTAGTTATCTATGTTAATAATAGTGTTGGTGGATAGTTATATCTCCCGTTGAGATTTGGAATCTCACCTTGTGGGTTTCTACATATTTTAGGTGGACGTGCATGAGGAGGTAGAGATCACGCAGCGGAGGCAGAGCAACAGCAAGGAGGATAGTAGTTGTTGAGGTTGGGAAAGATGCTTGTGGTCTTTTTGTTGTTAGAGTCCTAGAGTTGTCCCTATACACTCGGGTCTTAGGCAATTGTGTATGTTCCTCAATGGTGTTATCGATATGATTTTTTGATTTATGCACCCTTGTTGTGTATAGTTGGTTGTTGTACATGTTTATGTAAATGAACAGATATCACAATTGACAAGTAGTCTTTTATGGACATGTTGTAAATGATGATGGTTTATGATATATAATTCAGATGGCAAGTTTTTAGACTTTGATGTAATAAGTTCTTGATGTTGGTTCTTATTGTAATTGGTTTTATTTTTTAGTATTTTTTGATAATCCATTCAAGAGTTTTGTTTTAATCTCCTGGTATGTGTTTGTGTGATAAAGGGGGTCACAATTTGGTTGGTATCAGAGATTTAGGTTCATTGAGTCTACATTGACCTTGAATAGGGTTTGTGTATGTTCTTGTGTCCTCCAGTCTATCTTATAGTGACTTCTTCTTATGCAGACTAAGAAGAAAAGCTTTAAGATGTCTGGAGAAGATAAAGAACACACTGCTGAGAGCAGTGTTGCTACACCAGGTGGTGGTGTAAGGAGTCAATTGCAAGAAGATTGAGAACTTGAGGGGCCCCAGTTTGACTTAGCCATGCTTGAAAACCCTACCTTTCAGTCTCTTTTTGGGCAGTTCATGGCTACTATGATGCATATGGCGAACAGGATGCCTGCACCTCATATTAGGGCATCGATTCCCAATGCAGAATCTTTGGGTACTAGGAAGATTTTTGAGCGACTTCTCTGTGTTGGGGTAGTGGAGTATTTTGGGATGAAAGATCTAGCGGATGCTGACCTGTGGCTTATGAGCTCAAGAAAGCCTTCAAGATCCTTATCATCCCGTAGGCGGATAAGGTGAATCATGCGGTGTGTCTTCTGAAGGGGAGTGTTGGCCATTGGTGGGCCATAGATGAGGAGAAGAGGCTAATAGTGGTTGTTGGATGGGAGGATTTTCAACGTGAGTTTGGCATTCGACACTTTCCTCGAACCTATCTGGATGAGAAGACCAACCGATTTGAGAGTATCTGGTAGGGATCCATATCGATCAAAGAGTACGAGGCCAAGTATGTGGAACTTCTTCGGTTATGTCTACACATGGCTGCCATGAATGATGAGAGGATATGGCATTTTGAGAAGGGTTGAACTTTGAGTTGTCTATCCCTGTGGATGCTTTGGAGAATAAGGAGAGGTTTTCCACTTTTGTGGAGACTATTTGGAGGATCGAGAGGTCTGTGATAGAGAAGTAGGATTCAAGTGCCAGGAAGAGGTCTGCACAGTTTTAGGGGCAGTCGTCAGAAGGCTTTAAGAAATAGAGTTTTTATGCACTACCAACACCATCGAGGTTCAGTTCTCAAATGCAGTGGTCACTGAGTAGAGGTAGAGGTTGTAGCCTTCCACCTGCTAGATCTCACAACATCGCATCAATGTCAGTGATGGGGTCATCTAGGCCACAATTTGATACCAGAGCATGCCACAAGTGTGGGAGGTAGGACACTTGAGGCGGGAGTGCCCAGTAAGAGATAATGAGGTGACCCAACAACTAAGTCAGAGCGAGTAGGGCTCGTAGAGGTAGAAGTTGAGCGGTGTAGGAGGATGAGGATGTAGGAAAGCATCACAGGTTGGATTGTCTGCTCAAGGAATTAGAGGATGGGGTGACAAATTACTACAGCTAGATGTTACACCATGAGTTAGTCAGAGGCAATGGTCAACTCATGAGTAGTAACAGGTCAGATGGAGTTATTTTATTCTGATTTGTCTACTTCTTGCTTTGTATCTATTTTAGTTGACACGGGAGAAACACACTCTTTTTTCAGTCGTGAGGTGCTTGATAGTTGTCTTTTGTTTGTTAGTCATAAGAGAGATAGTTTGTTGTTAGAAACCTCGTTAGTCAGTTCCATAGTGTTGTAGGAGGTGCGTCCTTCCTATGTCCTTTCTTTCTTAGTGCTTAACATACAAGTGGATCTCATACCACTTGATATGCATGGATTCCATGTAATCATTGGAATGTACACCTTGGAGAAGTAAAGAGTGGTCTTGGATTGTGGTTCCAAGTAGGCGATGTTTGTATATGGTGATTATACATGGATCTTCCAAGGGGATAGGAAGATTCTTTCGACGTGCTTGTATCAGCGATGGTAGTAGGGAAGCTGTTGAGGCAAGGTGTGAGGCATTATTGGAACATGTATTAGATACTAAGACAAGGATTCCTAGCATTCAAGAGGTGTCGATTGTCAGGGAGTTTGAGGATGTGTTTCTTGAGGTGTTCCCCCATCCCAAGAGATTGAATTTGAGATCAATATAGTCCTAGGCATGCAGCCAATATCTCAAACACTGTACAGGATGGCTCCAGTAGAGATGGTAGAGTTGAAGAGACAGTTGCAAGAGTTGTTTGATAAAGTTTTCATCAGGTCAAGTATTTCATAGTGGGGTGATCTAGTGTTGTTTGTAAAGAAGAAGGATGGTTCCATGAGGCTGTGTATAGACTACATCTAGTTGAACAAGGTGACGATAAAGAACAAGTATCCCTTTCTAAGGATAGATGACCTATTTGATCAGTTGTGTGGCGTGATATTGTTCTCAAAGATAGACATGAGGTTATGATATCACCAGTTGAGGATCAAGGAGGATGATGTACCTAAGTCAGCTTTTAGAACAAGGTATGGTCACTATAAGTTTGTGGTTTTGCTGTTTGGGTTGACCAATGCACCGTCAGCATTCATGGACTTGATGAACAGAGTGTTCTGACCGTTTCTTGATCATTTTGTGGTGGTTTTCATAGATGACATCCTGATATACATTCGTGATAGTTAGCAGCATGATTAGCATGATTGACCTTGTTGAGGTAGCATTAGCTTTATCATAAGTTCAATAAGTGTGAGTTCTAGTTGATGGAGGTTGCTTTTCTGGGGCATGTCATATCTGCTAAGAGAATTTGTGTAGACTCCAAGAAGGTTGAGTCTGTGACAGAGTAGGAGCAACCAAGGACGCCGACAGAAGTGTGCAGTTTTTTGGGTTTGGCAGGCTATTATAGGATATTCATCAAGAACTTGAGTGCTATCACTTTTCCCCTAATAAAGTTGACAAGGAAGGACATGTTGTTCATTTCGGATGACAGATGTCAGTGTGCTTTTTAGACGTTGAAGGAGAATTTGAAAAGTGCTCCGATGTTGGTCTTGCCTTAGAAAGGGAAAGGATACATAGTCTTCTACAACACATCCAGGAATGGTTGTGTGTTGATGTTGGAGAAGCAAGTGGTTTCTTTTGCTTCCTGATAGCTTAAGAAACACGAGGATAATTACCCAACCCACAACCTAGAGTTATATGATGTGGTCCATGCTTTGAAGATCTGGAGGTACTACCTTTATGGAGAGAAGTGTCAGATCTTCATGGATCACAAGAACATGAAGTACATCTTCTCACAATAAGAGTTGAGCATGAGACAACAACACTGAATGGAGTTAATCAAGGACTATGACTACACGATTGATTACCATCCAGGGAAGGCTAATTTTTGGAAGATGCACTAAGTAGGAAGTCTTTTTCTTCGCCTGTGGATAGAACCTAGTTGAGTTCTTTGGTGTGTCACAAGTGAGACATATTGATTTCCTTACGTCAGATGAACGTACGGTTGGAGGTGCCAATGCAAGGAGGTTTGTTGGCACAGTTGCAGGTGAAGCCCACACTAAGACAGCAGATCAGAGAGGCACAACAAGTTGATATCGTGATACAGTAGATTAGATCAGAGTTTGGCAGCGAGAATCATGATGGCTTCCACAATTCTGATGATGGAACGATTTGTTACCTTGGCAGAGTAGTGGTTCCTAATGTTGATGATCTAAGGAAGATGATGTTGGTAGAGGCTCACTCATCCGTATATGCTATGCACCCAGGTAGCACCAAGATGTATCATACCCTGAAGGACATGTATTGGTGTCTTGGCTTGTGGCAGGACGTAGCAGAGTTTGTTGTGAGATGTGCCATATGGTAGTAGGTTAAATCCAAACATCAAAAGCCTACAGTGATGCTACAATTTTTGCCTATACCATAGCGGAAATGGGATCATGTGACTATGGACTTTGTAGTTGGTCTTCCTAGGACAGCCAACGACCATGATTCTAGTTGGCTGATCATTGATAGGTTGACCAAGTCAGTGCATTTCCTTCCTGTGATGACAACATATAAATCTGAGAAGCTTGCCCAGATCTATGCTACTGAGTAGTGCATTTGCATGGTGTTCCAGCTACCATCATGTCTGACTGGGGTCCCTAGTTCACGGGTCTCTTTTAGGAGCGACTACACACAGCTTTGGGTACATAGTTGAGGTTTAGCACTGCCTTCCACCCGTATATAGATGGTCAATTTGAAAGGACCATTTAGACCTTGGAGGATCTATTGAGAACTTGTGTTCTCTAGTTTTCGGGCATTTGGAATGTGCACCTCATCCTGATAGAGTTTTCCGACAACAAGAGTAGCATTGACATGGTGTCGTATGAGGCGTTGTATGGGAAGCATTACAGGTCTATGTAGTGTTGGTATGAGACAGGAGAGTATCAGCTTCTTGGTCATGAGCTTGTGCAATAGATGATAGAAAATATCAAAGTGAGTCAACGACAGTTGAAGGCAGTACAGGACAAGAAGAAGTTGTATGTAGATAACCACCATATACCTTTAGAGTTTCAAGTAGGAGACAGATTGTACCTCAAGGTCTCTCCCTTTAAATGTGTTCTGAGGTTTGGTAAGAAGGGTAAGTTGGCTCCCAGGTTTATGGGACCTTACCCTATGGTGGCACATGTTAGGAAGGTGGCTTATAGGTTGGAGTTTCCACCTGAGTTGCATAGGTTGGATCTAGTGTTTCATGTGAGTGTGTTGAGGAAGTGACATCCTAGTACAGAGTTAGTGTTGCATCCAGTAGAGGTAGAGCTTGATAAGAACATGTGTTGTGTTGAAGGCCTAGTGTTGATCTTCGATAGAAGAGTGAAGAAGCTGAAGAAAAAATACATAGTGCTTGTGAAGGTTCTGTGGCATCACAGTGGTGTTGATTAAGCCATGTTGGATCTTGAGGAAGAGATGAAGAGTAAGCACCCCTCTCTTTTCTCTTAGGATTTTGGGGGTGAAATCCTTGTTAGGAGTTTATGGCTTGTAACACCCCTGACCTAAGTTTTGGGGTAACCCTATTTTCTTTGGCTTAATCATGTTCTTAAACCTTTCTCTAATTTTTTGAGATGTAATTAGGGCTTTTGCAAAGCTAAAGTTTCAAGTTTGATCTTGTTTGCATGAAGTTTGTGCTTTTTGTGCTAGTTTTGGTGTAAATTGCAATTTACCCAATATAGGGGGTTGATGTGCAATTTTCCACCTCTAGAGTGTTCCCGCCCTTTCTTGACATCATCTAGAGGAAATAGGAAGAGGAGGGTGCCTTGTTTGAGCCTTGGTTGAAGAGTATCACCCCAGGTGGTGATTGGGGTTGATGTGATTGTTGAATGCCCTGACCATGTGTGTTGGTTGTGTTCTCTCAACCTTGGGTTGCAACCAAGGTTGGTCTTGGAGGGTGTCGTGGTTGAGACACCTCCTCTAGATGTTGGGGGTCATGACCTAGGTAGTCTAGGATGGTCTTGGGTTGAGATGGTTTCCCTGGCATATATAGGTTGTCTTGACCTAGGGATGGTAGTGGGACCTTGTCTCGGCCTAGAGGTGATGTGAGGTGGTGGTGTCTCGACCATGGGAGGTGCACCCTAAGAGGGTCAAGACCACGACCATGTGGGTTGACATGGTGTTCGAGAAAATACCTAGAGTGTATCACCATGTCTTTCATGTCATACTTAAGTGGTTGCATGTTGACCTTTTGAGTGAACAAGTGTCCCTTGGGTCCCTTAGTATGTTGACACCTCACCCCTTTGATCTCTCTCATCTTTCATCTATATAACCGCTTATCTCCCCTTGCTTGTAACTCTTTCGGCCAACTATCTTCTTCCTCCTTCCTTGCTTGTTCTAGGATCTTGTTGGAGCAAGGAGGTTCATCCTTGGAGCTTGGGGAATCAATCTCCTCTTGTATACAGTGGTGGTGGTGATCCGAGGTCATTTTCCATCCTTGATAATTGTTTTTCTTCTAATTTTATGTTTCTTTAGATCTCCTACCTTCATCTTCCTCTATCTTTTCTTAGCCTAGACCATGGTTCTTCCATGGTGGTCATTTTGGGAGAGAAACTCCTCATCACAAGGGTCATAGACCATGTTTTGATAAGGTAGACCCAAGTGTGAACAGGATTTCTCCACTCTTTCTCCCTTTCTCTTTTGGTTTGGCCAAGAGCTTATTTTCTTCTTTCCTTGGGCTATTTTTGACCTTGGTGTCTTCTCCTTCTTGAGGTGGTCTTATGGCTGACAATGGTGCTTTTGGTGATGCTTCTGTAACCCTTGGATCGTGTTCTTGGAGCTCTTGATCTTAGAGTTTGGAGCTCTTGGTGGTGATCACCTTAAGGTGGGTTATATAACACTCTATTATTGCACTTCTTTATGCTTCTAATTATTGTCTTATCTCTCTATATTGCATCCTCATCATGCTTGTACCTAGTGGTAATCTCTAGAGTATGTTAGGTAGAAACATCTAGCTCGGTTTGGTAGAAATATGAAACCCTAATCTATGTGTACCTGATTTAGTAGATGAAGAATTATGGAGGTTCTTCTCTAAGTTTTGCCCTCGATCTTACTCCCATGCATGGTGTTCATGTACGTAGAAGTTGGATATATATTAGGTTTGGTCTTGATTACCTTGAGCATAGTTTTTCCCTTATTTGGAAGGGGTTCTTTCTTGGTGATTTAGTGACCTCTGCTTTTGGATTCGGTGATCATTTGCTTGAGTTTTCCTTCATGGTGACCTTAGTTCTTCCCTTGGTTTTAGTTCTGTTTTGAGACCTAGATGATGCATCTTGGTGTGGTTGTGACACTTCCCTCTTGATGGTCATGACCTTGATATCTTTGGTCGAGATGCTTCCTTGTGTTTGAGTTTGACATAGCAGTGTTAAGTCGAGGCTTTTGGTGTTAAGTGGCCTAGTCACCCCTGGTGTTGGTGTCTTGTTCCTGCCTTGCTTGGGTTGAGACTCACCCTAGAGTGTAGGGTCACAACCATGATGGTCTTGGGTCACGACATGGGTGGAGGTCGAGACACCCTTGAGACCAAGATAGGTTTGGTCGAGACATGTTGAGGCTGAGACACCTTTGATTGAGATGCTTTGTGAAACCCTAACCCTAAGTGTCACGGACGTGACACAACCTAGAGGGTGAAGGTTGTGACATGTTGATGGATGGTAGATATAGATGAGTGTTGTGGTCATGACATGGTTTGTGATAGGTGGTCGCGACCTATGTGGTTATGTGGTCAACATAGGGTGATGGTAGGTGGATGAAAAGCACATGTGAACACTTAATAAAATTCATATATGAATGAAACATGAGCCATATAATGTTGTTTACAATGTTATCTAATCAACTCTAATGATGTTTTCTAATCCTTATACGCTTCAAGATGATGGAGGGTGATGGTTCTAGGGTTGATGGTTGAACCTAGTCTTGTAAACTCTAATCGGCTAAGAGGAATCTCTAACCCTAATAATGAACAATGATCTTACTGGTTTCTCTATCATGAAAGAACTATGATGTTATGTTGTTATCTCTCTATTTCTTATCAACTTCTAACCATGCAAGTGTTATGAGATTGATAATCATATCTAGTGTAGGCTATGGTGATTATGATATGACACAGGTTGAATATGTCCTTGTAAGGCATGTTGAAGCACTTGTGATACAGGAATAATGTGAATGGGTCCTATGACCTGGCAGTGACTTGTTGCATAATATGAGATGACTTTTCCCAATGATAAGTTGAGGGATCGATATCCATGATATGTGGCCTTGTTGGTGACAGTGTGAATGGCAATAATAGAGGCATCTTGTGGTGATAGTGTGATAAGATCACACCCTATATGTTTTATATCTTCTGGAGTTGTGGTATGCCCTTACTTTTGTAGAACTTGTTCTGTCTTTGTACTTTATAACTTGCTTGATGTCAAAAAGGCATTTGAATAATCTTAACTAATCAAGTGGAACCTGATCATGTAGTTCTGCCATGTTCCATAGATCCATCGTAGTGTCAGCACTTGCTAGATGGTGAAATGGGATTTCCCTTAGAGGAAGCTTGGAGTCATATATTATTGAGTATATGCATTCACTGGATTGGTTGTGGGCCATACCCTGGTAGGAATGTGGTTGTGGGTTGTATCTCAGTGATATGTTGCTTATGTGGTTTCACAAGATTGGTTGTGGGCCATACCCTGATAGGAGTGCGGCTATGGGGCCGTAGCTCAATTTTACTAGTGTCGTAACTTGTACCAATGTGGGATAGGACTTTTACTGTTTGACCATATGTCACAAGTTGCAGTTAACCAATATGTCTCTATTTTGTACTCGTGTACTAACCACAAGGTTTGGTGATGTCATGGAATTCGTCTCTTCCATAGACCTTGTTTGGCACCGATATCGACTTAGTAGTGGTAAGTTGGATTTGGGTGGTATGGCTCAAATCATCGGGGCATAATAAAACATGTAATTTGCCGTGTAGTACACTTGCTTAGGATCAAATACAAGAACATTGGTTGTAGCCTTGCCTTTATTTTGTACATGTTATCTAGTAGAGAATATACATGTTCTTTGTACTCCTTCTTGGATTAATGATTGTTCTACTGTTCAGTAATAAGTGCCCAATAGTGCTTAATTTTCTTAATTCAATAGATACATATCATTTAACTGACGTCTGGCTTAGTTTTGTATCTACTTTATTTAGTTATCTATGTTAATAATAGTGTTCGTAGAGAGTTATATCTCCCGCTGAGATTTGGAATCTCACCCCGTGGGTTTCGGAATCTTTTATGTCGACGTGCACGGGGAGGTAGAGTTCGTGCAGTAGAGGCAGAGCAGCAGCAAGGAGGATAGTAGCTGCTAAGGTTGGGAATGTTTCTTGTGGTCCTTTTGTTGTTAGAGTCCTAAAGCCGTCCTTGTACACTCAGGTCTTGTGGAAGTTACGTATGTTCTTCGATGGTGTTATTGATATGATTTTTTGGTTTATGAGCCCTTATTTACATGTTTATGTAAATAAACAAATATCACATGCGACAGGTCATCTTTTATGGACATTTTTTAAATAATGATGCTTTATGATATATAATTCAGATGGCAAGTTTTTGGACCCTAATGAAATAAGTTCATGATGTTGGTTCTTGTTGTAATTGGTTTTAATTTTTAGTTTTTTTTATAATCCACTGTAGAGTTTTATTTTAATCTCGTAGTTTGTGCTTGTGTGATAAAGGGTGTGTGGCATCCAACTCACAGAAACATAATTAACTTAAGCGGAAGCGAATAATCTGCATCGGATTACTGAAAATCACTAAAAATTTAAAACTTTTTACAAAGAGATACATACACTGGAAAATTCTTTCAAAAAGAACCAAAGTAATTCAATTACATTTTGGTTCACAAGTACATCTCTTATACCATTCCTTCTCGAGAGTTACAAGCATCAACTGCCCTGTTAAAACTGTACATAGGCAGCATAAAAATCTCGAGGCATCAAGCCAAAATCTCATATCAATATTAAACTAACTATTGACTACTAGGACCTGAGAGTACAAAGACAACACATAGGACTCTATACACAAACATGAAAGCCAGTGTCTCCATCTGGATGTCACTACTATCCCTGCTACTGCTGCTGCTACTGTTCTTCACCCGTTGTAGGGTTTCTGCTTCTTCTTCTGCGTTTACCTAAAAAGTTGGATCTCACGGGGGTGAGAGAATTGAAATTGCCCCAGCGAGAGATATAACTCTCTGCCAGAAACATTATTATTGCAATTAATAGAATAAAACTGAGCATAAGAATCATAAGTATTCAACAGCAGATAAATCAATGTCTAAACAGATTAGAGCATTACTCTCTATTCAAGTCATTTCAGCTATATCTTGATAAAGCAGCATGTCACTTATTCAATAAGGAATATGAAGGACATGTATAACATTTATTCATCTAAGATATACTAAGCAAGATATCATCAACCAATGATTCTCATATTTCAACCTTAAGAAAATATGCTACCCGACTGATTACATTTTACAATCATACTTAAGCCCTGAGGAGATGAGGTATACCGCTCATACTCCAACTGACCATTGTGAAATCGGAATCGGTACCATACATAGGTCAATAGAAGAGCCAGATTCCCATGACCTCATCTTCCTCAGTCAGTGTGAGGACCAAATGTAGGACATCTAGTGTCTCTGCTAAATAGCTTTCTAGGGTATACCGGTAACTTTGATATTAGAGTTATAGTGGCATGTTGTACTCTCTTCGCAATTGAGAGATATTATATTTATCTCACATCGTTCTGACATTAGGATCATCAGGAGATTAATGATAGATTCATCTCGGCATTCGGGAGATTAGTGATACATCTATCGCGGCATATATAATGAAGGATTGAGAGATTTAATGTTTACCTCGCATCAATTCCTCCATTAGGGCATAAGGATATTCGCGCCCATAACCCCCACATACTCAAAAGTATGCCCTCTAGGAGTTCCCATAGGAAAACCTATTTCACCATCACCAAACTACTGATGACGATGGATCTATGGCCAGGGCTCTACATGATAAGATTTCACTTGATTAATTAAGTACATTACTGTATTCTTTTAGCATCATCCAGGTTTTCAGACATAATTCATTATAACAAATGCTACAAAGAATAAGTATTACTTCTATTAAGTCATTTTCAAAGCTTTATAAAACATTGGGATTTCAATATCCCTTGTCACGTCAGGGGCATTCTCATCCCTTAACATCTCATCATTAAGATTGTGAAATATGGGTATTCAAATCCTTAATTTATCAAGAACACTTGTTACCACTTATTAGGTAACTAATACCTTCAAGTCATCTAACCAAGGTAAACATGATACTTGAAGTACTGATATCTCACATGGCTCCTAAAGCTCATTAATCTCTTGTTACCTTTCACTAGGCAACACATCATATTATGGTTCACAAGGCCCATAAAGAAATTTCAATAGTAATCATCATAGCTCATACCTGGCTAGGTCCAATATCTCATGATACATGCATGATTAGTGCCCCAAACGGTCTTGAGACCGTTTGGTGTCAAACGGTCTTGAGACCGTTTGACTCAAACCAAACAAGGAAAACTCATGGAATCCAATTAGGGTTTCAATAATGACCCGATCTAGGGTTGATTATTGATGGACCTTCAAATGTTGGAGCTTGTTGAAATCAATTCAATTCAATCCATTGGATCATCATCCATCACATCATTAATTGATCTCCAAACGGTCTGAGACCGTTTGATCCCAAACGATCTTGGGACCGTTTGGTTTCAAACAATCATGAGACTGTTTGCTCTCAAGTTCATGAAACTGTTTGCAAAGGATATTTGTGGAGGTGTGTGCTTAGGATGATGTCATCACCATCAAGCTTTAATCCTGCAAAAACTACTACCGTACGTATGGAAATTGCATCAATTGATCAAAGGGATTTCAAGAAGAACAAAACAATCAACCAATGATGGAGAATTGAATGTAGTAATAACATTTAAGGGTTCAAGTTATATAACCCACCTTCAAGGAAGCTTAAAAGCTCCAAACTCCACGTCTTTAATGGTGTAAAAAGCTCTCTCAACTCCACAAGGTTCGTTCCTCAAGCTTTTGAGTGAAAAGGATTGGCTAGGATTGAAGATTGCATGGAGAAAAGAAGAAATCAAGCATTGATTTTCAATTTCCACCATGGAATCAAGGTTGAAGATGACTCGGGAGCTTACCTACATGTTGGGGCACGTCCTCTTGTTTCTCCTAATCTCCTTTGTCCACGGCCAAAGCAAGGAAAGAAAAAGGATCAAGAAATCCTTTCATTTGGCTTAGAAATAGGATGTATATAAGAAAAATCAATGAGAGAGAAAGTAATAATTAATTCCTTTATTTTCTTAAATTGATGTCACATCTCCCCCTCAAATCCTTGCCCACGAATCCATCCTCTTTCCCTTTGCAATCCTCTCCTTTATCCATGAATTAAAGGAAAAGAAATTAAGCACCTTAATTCATATAATAATAATATCCATATTTGAGTGGATATTACTTTTCCTTTTATTAATGTGAGTGGGCTCTCCACTCACTAGGATATTTTAGTTGCCTTAGCAAGGCACAAGAACGTACATTATTGTAGAATTTCAACCAACACATTTTTGGTTTAAAGGCACATCAATTAATATATTTATTTTTGTATTAAATTGAATTAGGGTTTCAATTATGCTTAAATCTTGATTATTTTAATATCAAGATTCTCTCTCTTCCAAAGGGATTCAAATGAGGTGCCCCTCTCAAATTATTTTCTCTACATGATGCCAAGAATAATGAGGGACCCTCTAGAATAGGAATTTTTCATATTGAACCCTAGGTGTTTGGTAAATTGCACATTACTCCAAAACTAGGTTTTATTGCACAATCATGGCTTAACAAGCTCTTTCTTGGTGTTTAGGCTTGTGGAAGCTATACCACTACATCATACTCATACCTATGATGCTTCAACATCTGAGGAACATTTTATCATGTAACATTTGCAAGTTAACACCTCAACTTGGGTAATTTGCACTTTAGTCCAAAACAAGAAAAACAGTGTTTCAACATTATTCGAAAAGGACTAAAATGAAACATAAGTTCCGCTTGAGCTTTAATTACTTTTCAAAAGATAAGAGAAAGCATATAATCAACTTTCATAACAAAACATCTAGGGTTAAATCATAACCCAGGTCAGGGATGTTACAAATTATCCACCCCTAACAGGGATTTCATCCCCGAAATCATCAACGAAAACATTAAGAGAAAAGAGAAGGGTACTTCCTCCTCATATCTTCCTCTATCTCCCATGTAGCTTCTTCAATGCCACGATGATGCCATAGAACTTTTACAAGACATATGTCTTTCTTTTTTATCTTTTTAATTCATGTATTAAGGGTCATCACAGGTCCTTCAACATATGATATATCATCATTTAATTCTACCTCCATAGGTTGCAAAACTAACTCTGTGTCAGGATGACACTTTCTCAACATGGAGATATGGAACACTGGATGTAACTTATGCAACTCAGGTGACAACTCTAGCTTATAGGTTACCTTTCCAATCTGTTCAATGATTGGATAAGGCCCCATAAATCTAGGATCTAACTTTCCCTTCCTTCCAAATCTAAGGACACCTTTCCAAGGTGAGACCTTGAGATAGACTCTGTCTCCAACTTGGAATTATAAAGGTCTTTGCCATTTGTCGACGTACTATTTCTATCTATCCTGTGCAACCTTTAATTGTTGTTGGATTACTTTAATCTTCTCTGTTGTCTGCTACACAAGCTCAGGACCCAAAAGTTGATATTCTCCAATTTCATACCAACATAAAGGAGATCTACAATGTCTACCATACAATGCTTCGTATGGTGCCATATCAATACTATGCTGATAGCTATTATTGTAAACAAATTCTATCAAGCTCAGGTGTAGATCCCAACTTCCTACAAACTGAAGGGCACATGCCCTAAGCAAATCCTCCAAGGTTTGTATGGTCCTCTCAGATTGTCCATCTATCTGTGGATGAAAGGTTGTACTAAACCTTAACTGCATACCCAAAGCTTTATGTCGTCGTTCCCAAAAATGACTCGTGAACTGAGGACCTCTATCAGAAACAATAGAAACTGAAACCCCATGCAACCACACTATATCTCATCTACATATATTTGTGCCAGCTTCTCAGCATTGTAGGTTGTTTTGATAGGAATAAAATGTGTTGTCTTAGTCAACCTATCAACTATCACCCAAATGAAATCATGACCTTTGGTTGTTCTGGGCAAACCAACCACAAATTCCATGGTCACACGATCCCATTTCCATTGTGGTATAGGAAAAGGTTGCATTGTTCCTACGGGCTTTTGATGTTCAACTTTAACTCGATGACACATCGGACACCACATAACAAACTCAGCTACATCCTTCTTCAATCCAAGCCAACAATACATATCCTTCAAGTTATGATACATTTTGGTGCTCCCTAGATGCATTGCATACATCAAAGAATGAGATTCCTCCAAGACTAACTTCCTCAAGTCATTGGCATCAGGTACCACCATCCTACCATGGTAACAGACTACCTGATCCTCTAACTCATGAAAGCCATCTCATTTCTCACTACCATACTCTGACCTGATCTATTGAACTACAACATCAGCTTGCTGTGCTTCTTTAATCTGCTATCTCAGAGTAGGTTTTATGTGCATCTTAGCTAACAACCTGGCTAACAAAGATACCTTAAGTTGTATATTGTTTTGCCTCAAGGAGATGAGAATATCTCTCTTAGAGCACACTAAGGAGTTCAACTGTGCTTTATCTAGGGCTGGTGATGATGATTTCCTACTTAGTGCATCAGCCACTACATTAGCCTTCCCTGGATGATAATCAATTGTACAATCGTAGTCCTTGATTAACTCCAGCCAGCGGCGTTGTCTCATGTTCAACTCATGTTGTGAAAAGATATATTTTAGATTCTTATGGTCTGTGAAAATCTGGAATGTCTCTCCATAGAGATAATGCCTCCAGATCTTCAAAGCATGGACCACAGCAGCTAATTCTAGATCATGTGTTGGATAATTCTCCTCATGTTTCTTAAGTTGTTGAGAGGCAAAAGAAATCACTTGATTATCCTACATCAACACACATCCTAGTCCATTCTTAGATGCATCACAGAAAACTATATACCCCTTTCCTTGCTCAGGTAACACCAGCACAGGTGCACTTGTTAACCTATCTTTCAACAACTGGAAAGAATGTTGACACTTGTCATTCCAAACAAAAGAAACCTCTTTCCTGGTCAACTTGGTTAGGGGTAAAGCTATAGAACTAAAATTCTTAATGAATCTTCTGTAATAGCCTTCCAGTCCTAGGAAACTACGTATCTCTGTCGGTGTCTTTGGTTGTTCCCACTGCAAGAAAGATTCTACTTTCTTAGGGTCAACACAGATACCTGAGGCAGATATTACGTGTCCTAAGAAAGAAATTTCTGGTAACCAGAACTCACATTTGCTAAACTTAGCATACAACTTATGCTCTCTTAGCAAAGTTAAAGCCTGACGGAGGTGTTGCTCATGTTGTTGAGCATCTCTAATGTAGATCAAGATATCATCTATGAAGACTACTATGAACTGATCAAGAAAAGGTTGAAAGATTCTATTCATGAGTTCCATAAATGTAGTTGGTGCATTAGTTAGTCCAAATGACATAACTATGAACTCACAGTGGCCATACCTTATCCTAAAGGCAGACTTAGGTATGTCACTCTCCTTGATACACAACTGATGATATCCCGATCTCAGATCTATCTTAGAGAAGATAGTTCTGCCACGCAACTGATGAAACAAGTCATCAATCCTTGGCAGAGGATACTTGTTCTTTATGGTTACTTTATTTAACTGTCTGTAATCAATGCATAACCGCATCGATCCATCCTTCTTCTTAATAAAAAGAACCAGAGCACCCCATGGTGAAGTACTTGGTCAGATAAAACCTTTCTCAAGCAACTCCTGCAGCTATTTCTTGAGCTATGCCATCTCAGCAGGTGCCATTCTATATGGTGTTTGTGCTATTGGTTGCATGCCCAAGATTAGATTAATTTTGAAATCAATCTCTCGGGGCGGAGGTATGCTTGGAAGATCCTCAGGGAATACATCTTCAAACTCTCTAACTATAGGAACCTCAGAAAAATTAGAGACATCCTTTGTGGTGTCTACTACATGTGCCAAGAATGTAAAGCATCCTTGCCTCATCAGCTTTTCAGCTACCATAGCTGACACAAGACAGGTTGCAAGAATCTTTTTTTTTCCCTGAAAGATCCATGTGTCACCATTATATGTGAACACAGCTTGCTTGGACTCACAATCCAAGACAACCTTATACTTTTCTAGGGTGTCCATCCCAAGAATTATATCAAACCCATGCATCTCAAGTGGTATAAGATCCACCTGAATGCAATGTTCAGAAAAAGAAAGAGTGCAGGGAGAACACACCTCTCGCAACACTGTAGATCCCAACAAAGGGGTTTCTAATAATAGACTATCTACTCTATGACTGACAGTCATGTTGCAATCAAAGATCACTCTTCTAGTGATAAAGGAATGCGTAGCACCCGGATCAATTAAAACAGATACGAAGCAGGATGTAGACATATTAGAATAAAATAGTTCCATCTGACCTGTCACAACCCTTGGGTTAACTACTGCATCAGGTTGATTAATCGCATAGAATCTAGCCGTTGGTTGCTGTTGACCTGATGCTCGGTTTTTGGGTGCTGACGATCCAGTTTGGGACGCTTGTCCACATCCTCTAGCTCCACTTGGAAACTGTCGCCTCTGAGATCCTTGCTGACTCTGCCTCTGAGGTTGAGTCACACTTGCCTCTCTAGCTCGACAATCTTTCATCAAATGTCACATCTTTCCACATATAAAACAACCTTTGTTCCCTGACTGTGGTCTGAGTGGTCCTGTCACTGACACTGATGTTGAGTTGTGGGCTCCTTCCGATGGTAAACTATGGCCTCTACCCCTATTCGACATCCATTGCGTCTGGGTATTGAACCTTAGTGGTGCTATTGGTGTAGAAAATCTTGGTTTCTTAAAACTCTCAGACCTTTGTCCTTGGAACTGAGTATATACCTTCTTACTCTTGGTCTGACGCTTCTCAGTCACTGACCTTTCTATCCACCTCACGGACTCCACAAAAGTGGCAAACCTCTCCTTGTTCTCTAAGGCAGACATAGGAGTGGTCGAATCAGCGTTTAACCCCTTCTCAAAATGCCGAATTCTTTCCTCGTCAGTAGCTGCCATATGCAGACAGAACCGCAAAAGCTCCATGAACTTAGCCTCATACTCGCTAATGTTCATTGGTCCTTGCTTTAACCTCTCAAACTGAGAGATTTTCTCATCTAAAAACGTCTTAGGGAAATATCTACTGACGAATTCTCGTCAGAACACTTCCCATCCGATCTCAACACCTGGCCTCTTTCCCTCTTCTATGGTCCACCAGTGGCCAGCACTTCCCTTAACAACACTTTCCTTAAGAAGGTACACTGCATGTCTAACCATCTCAGCTTTTGGGATATTAAGGATTTTGAATGCCTTTCCAGCTCAGCCAGCCACATGTCAGCATCTACTGGGTCAGCTATTCCAGCATACCCTGTGGCTCCTACCCGGTGAAGTCATTCAAATGTCTTGTCGGCTCCCTATCCTTCATGGTGAGCTGGTGCCCTAGGTGCAGGTGGTGGCATCTTGTCCGCCATGTGCGTCATAGTTACCATGAACTGCCCAAACAGATCATGGAAGGTTGGGTTCTCTATCATGGCTGGGTCATACTGGGGATGTCCAGGTTCTGGTTCTTCCCTATCCTAATCTCTTGCACCTCCTCCTGGTGCGGCAATGCTACTCTCAACAGCATGTTCCTCGTGTGATCCAGACATCTTCAAGTTCTTCTTCTCCTCCTATAGGAGCGGAAGACACTATCAGATTATTACTAGAAGACACTAGAACAAACTCAACAACCTTAGTCCTATGTCACTATAGACTCAGCGAACCTAAAGCTCTGATACCACTAAATTTGTGGCATCCAACTCACAGAAACATAATTAACTTAAGCGGAAGCGAATAATCTACAGCGGATTACTGAAAATCACTAAAAATTTAAAACTTTCTACAAAGAGATCCATACACTGGAAAATTCTTTCAAAAAGAACCAAAGTAATTCAATTACATTCTGGTTCATAAGTACATCTCTTGTACCATTCCTTCTCGAGAGTTACAAGCATCAACTGCCCTGTTAAAACTGTACATAGGCAGCATAAAAATCTCGAGGCATCAAGCCAAAATCTCATATCAATATTAAACTAACTATTGACTCCTAGGACCTGAGAGTATAGAGACAACACACAGGACTCTATACACAAATATGACAGCCAGTGTCTCCACATGGATGTCATTGTTGTCCCTGCTACTGATGTTGCTTTTGTTCTTCACCCACTGTAGGGTTTCTGCTTCTTCTTCTGTGTTTACCTAAAAAGTTTGATCCTACAGGGGTGAGACAATTGAAATTGCCCCAGCGAGAGATATAACTCTCTGCCAGAAACATTATTATTGCAATTAACAGAATAAAATTCAGTAGAAGAATCATAAGTATTCAACAATAGATAAATCAATGTCTAAACAGATTAGAGCATTACTCTCTATTCAAGTCATTTTAGCTATATCTTGATAAAGCAGCATGTCACTTATTCAATAAGGAATATGAAGGACATCTATAACATTTATTCATCTAAGATATACTAAGCAAGATATCATCAACCAATGATTCTCGTACTTCAACCTTAAGCAAATATGCTACACAGCTGATTACATTTTACAATCATACTTAATCCCTGAGGAGATGAGGTATACCGCTCATACTCCAACTGACCATTGTGAAATCGAAATCGGTACCATACATAGGTCAATAGAAGATCCGGATTCCCATGACCTCATCTTCCTCAGTCAGTGTGAGGACCAAATGCAGGACATCTAGTGTCTCTACTAAATAGCTTTCCAGGGTATACTAGTAACTTCGTTATTAGAGTTACAGGGGCATGTTGTGTTCTCTTCACAATCGATAGATATTATATTTATCTCACATCGATCTGGCATTAAGATCATTGGGAGATTAATGATACATCCATCCCGGCATTCGGGAGATTAGTGATACATCCATCTCTGCATATATAATGAAGGATTGACAGATTTAATGTTTACCTCGCATCAATTCCTCCATTAGGGCGTAAGGATATTCATGCCCATAACCCCCACACACTCAAAAGTATTCCCTGGATCTATGGCCAGGGCTCTACATGATAAGATTTCACTTGATTAATTAAGTACATTATTGTATTCTTTTAGCATCAGCCAGGTTTTCAGACATAATTCATTATAACAAATGCTACAAAGAATAAGTATTACTTCTATCAAGTCCTTTTCAAAGTTTTATAAAACATTGGGATTTCAATATCCCTTGTCACATTAGGGACATTCTCATCCCTTAACATCTCATCATTAAGTTTATGAAATATGGGTATTCAAACCCTTAATTTATGAAGAACACTTGTTACCACTTATTAGGTAACTAATACCTTCAGGCCATCTGACCAAGGTAAACATGATACTAGCAATACAGATATCTCACATGGCTCCTAAAGCTCATTAATCTCTTGTTACCTTTCACTAGGCAACACAGCATATTATGGTTCACAATGACCATAAAGCAATTTCAATATTAATCATCATAGCTCATACATGGCTAGGTCCAATATCTCATGATACTTGCATGATTATTGCACATGATAATAGTTATATTAATTACATATGCAATGTAAGAGTAACATCACTGTTTCCACTTTAGAGTTAGAATTTCTCAAATCATGTCAATTAGAAATACTCATCCCATTACCCAAATTAGGGTTATGGTTTATCATCATATTTCCCAACATTAGGGTTTCATGCATTATAACCCAAGATTAGGGCTCCACATACCTTTACCCTCTATCAGGGTAGGATTTCATATCAAAGTGTCACATATTAGTACATAGCATCACCTTGAAATAGAATTTCACATTACATCATTGCATTAGGATTTCACTTGACATTACCCTTGATTAGGGTTCCACATGACATCTTTGAATTAGGGTTTCACTTACATAACCCTTGATTGGGGTTTCTCATAACATCACCCTCAATTAGGGTTAGGGTTTTCTATTCACATCTAATTAGGGTTACATCTACAAATGTCCCAAAATTAGGGTTACACCCTGTATTGCCCTAATTTAGGGTTAAGACTCACTATTCTTCTTAATTAGGGTTTCATGATCTCATCATCATGGATCAATCCCTAATTACATATTTTACTCATAATGAAGGAATTGAATCTTGTATTTACATATAAGTACTACTTTCTCTCTCATCCTGTCTTGGATGTTGAGTACCTCAAAGTTGACTCAATTAGGCGAATTCTTTATTCTAATACACCCAATTAGGGTTAGTGTAGTGTGTTGAGATTTTGCTTCCATAATCTCCAAAGATTAATCCTTTAAGGTTACTAATCACCCTATCTTATTAAGGGAACAACTAATGTAATCACCCTTGATTTACATCATTTAATAATCAATTAAACAATTGACCTTTAATCACCTTAAGTGTTCAAATGGTTTTGATTAATTACTTCCCACACGGTCTTGGTCACTTAGACCCCAAATGGTCTTGACCAACCAAACCCCAAATGGTCTTGCTTGAATGACCTCCAAACGGTCTAAGACCGTTTAGACCTCCAAATGGTCTTGGTCTAACGGTTTGAAACTGTTTAGAAATTTTGTGCTTGCAACCGTTTAGCCAAAACGTTCTTGAGATCGATTGAGTACCCAAATGGTTTGGGATCGTTTGGTCCCAAACGGTCTTGAGACCATTTGGTCCCAAAAGGTCTTCAGACCGTTTGGACTCAAAAGGTCTTCAGACCGTTTGGTCCAAACCTCCTCAAAACCGATTGGATCAAAAATGGTCTCAACCACTCAAATTGGTTTAGGGTTCCAATGATTGATCCCCTCATCAATTGAATCCATGGAATCACTCATCAATTAAACCCATGCATCGACCTTCTATTGAAATAATGGATCACCCTTCAACTGAATCAATCTTCAATTGAACCTCAATTAGGGTTTTGAACCCAATTGGATTAGGGTTTGAAATTGATGAACCTTCAATATTGGTCATTGTGGAACCAATTACTATCAAATCATTGGACCACCTTTCAATTTGGGCATGACCTGACCTCAAAAGTTCTTGAGGTAATATGGCCCCAACCGGTCTTGAGACCATTTGACCCAAACCAAACAAGGAAAACACATGGAATTCAATTAGGGTTTCAATAATGACCCGATCTAGGATTGATAATTGATGGACCTTCAAATGTTGGACCTTGTTGAAACCAATTCAATTCAATCCATTGGATCATCATCCATCACATCATTAATTGAGCTCCAAACGGTCTGAGACCGTTTGATCCCAAACGGTCTTGGGACCGTTTGGTTTCAAACGATCTTGAGATCATTTGGTCTCAAGTTCATGAAACCGTTTGTGAAGGATATTTGTGGAGGTGTGTTCTTAGGATGATGTAATCATCATCAAGTTTCAATCCTGCAAAAACTACTACCATACGTATGGAAATTGCATCAATTGATCAAAGGGATTTCAAGAAGAACAAAACAATCAACCAATGATGGACAATTGAATGTAGTAATAACATTTAAGGGTTCAAGTTATATAACCCACCTTCAAGGAAGCTTAAAAGCTCCAAACTCCACGTATTTAATGGTGGAAGAATCTTTCTCAACTCCACAAGGTTCGTTCCTCAAGCTTTTGAGTGAAAAGGATTGGCTAGGATTCAAGATTGCATGGAGAAAAGAAGAAATCAAGCATTGATTTTCGATTTCCACCATGGAATCAAGGTTGAAGATGATTAGGGAGCTTACCTAAAGGTTGGGGCACGTACTCATGTTGCTCCTAAGCTCCTTTGTCCATGGCCAAAGCAAGGAAAGAAAAAGGATCGAGAAATCCTTTCATTTGGCTTAGAAATGGAATGTATATAAATAAAATCAATGAGAGAGAAAGTAATAATTAATTCCTTTATTTTCTTAAATTGATACCATATCTCTCCCTCAACTCCTTGCCCACGAAGCTATCCACTTTCCCTTTGCAATCCTCTCCTTTATCCATGAATTAAAGGAAAAGAAATTAAGCACATTAATTCATATAATAATAATATCCATATTTGAGTGGATATTACTTTTCCTTTTATTAATGTGAGTGGGCTCTCCACTCACTAGGATATTTTCGTTGACTTTGTAAGGCACAAGGACGTCCATTCTTGTATAATTTCAACCAACACATTTTTGGTTGAAAGGCACATCAATTAATATATTTATTTTTGTATTAAATTGAATTAGGGTTTCAATTATGCTTAAATCTTGATTATTTTAATATCAAGATTCTCTCTCTTCCAAAGTGATTCAAATGAGGTGCCCCTCTCAAATTATTTTATATACATGATGCCAAGAATCATGAGGGACCCTCTAAAATAGGTATTTTCCATATTGAACCCTAGGTTTTGGGTAAATTGCACATTACTCCAAAACTAGGTTTTATTGCACAATCATGGCTTAACAAGCTCTTTCTTGGTGCTCAGGCTTGTGGAAGCCATACCACTGCATCATACTCATACCTATGATGCTTCAACACCTGAGGAACATTTTATAATGTAACATTTGCAAGTTAACCCCTCAACTTGGATAATTTGTACTTTAGTCCAAAATAAGCAAAATAGTGTTTCAACATTGTTCGAAAAGGACTAAAATGAAAATAAGTTCCTCTTGAGCCCTAATCACTTTTCAAAAGATAATAGCAAGCATATAATCAACTTTTATAACAAAACATCTAGGGTTAAAGCATAACCCAAGTCAGGGATGTTACAGGGTGTCACATCTCTTCTTGCTACTCAGCCTCAATCGCACGATCTGTACCACAATGTGCACGACCACCTAAAAGATGTGGAAACCCATGGGTTGATACCAACATCCCAGTGAGAGATATAACTCTTAGGCAACATCTATTGTTAGAACAATAAGGATAACAGAGCAAATAAGCATGATTAATGATTTTAGTTAATGATATAAGTAAATATGTTAACACATATTAGGGAGTTTAAGCAAATACAAACTGAGAAGTAGATCATTTTATACTTTTAGAAGGAATATGAAGAACATGTATATCCGTAATCAACTATACATTATAAGAAACAAGGAAAAGGGTCATCCAATGTGAATCATATTTAACCCTGAGCAAATATACTACATGATTGTATTACTTCTTTCATTATGATCTGAGGATTTGAGTCATACCACCCAAATCCAACCAACCACTGTGAAGTTTAAATCAGTGCCATACAAGATCTATGGAAGATTCTGACTCCATGATCTCACCAACAACTCCCGGTCAGTGCGAGAAACAAAGTAGAGACAATAGTCAACTGCCAACAATGACATATAGTCAAGATGATAACAACTAGCCCTCCTTGGTACATGGCATGAAGCAAGAGAACAAGTCATGCATGCCCGTTCACAAAGAGGCATCATGCAATTACATTGTTGTCTTTCACAAATCACAAACTCTGAGGCATGACTACAGTCATCCTCCATTACAATTGTGGATGCAAGGAGATACCTCAACTTGCGCCCCCACATATTTAACAATATGTGCTCTGAGTTTCCCCTAGGAATTGCTCGTTTCACCATGTAGAAAAATACTGACATTGAAGATGGATATGTGGCACATGGAAACTACATGATTAGGGTTTCACTTGATTAATTATGCCAATAAGTGAATTAAGGTTGCATCATACAGGTGGGCATACGAACCCTAATTCGTTATAGTAAGCATAACTGCAAAACAACTTCAGAAGATATAAAATGTATAAGGTAAAATCTTGTCACATGACCATATGATACACTTCAATACAAAGCTATCAACATAATCACACCACTAGGGGACAACAATCCCTCATCACATCTCATTGGAGTGTATCACCTCAAATGTAGGCATTAAGCCTCTGCCAAGGTCACAAGACCTATCCACATCATCATTATCTCAGCATGCCCCATCAAGTCTCATAATTATCAACCATGTGCAACATAAATATATCACAACATTCACAAGCTATGAAGTGCACTCAACCTACAACATTGGGGTTATACAAGTAGGAGAGATAAAACATCATCTCATACTAATCACTTCAAGCAAGATAAGCATTACATCATGTACTCCTTATTAGGGTTAGGGTTTTCCATATAGCACTTAGCATTATACATTGTGGTACAACTTTCCCACATTCTTGGAACACGTTAGGGTTAAGCATCATTATGTAGATAACACCCAAACTATGCATATCATAATTAGCAAACAAACCACATGTCGACCACCTCACTCAACATGAAAAGTGACCACAAGAGATCACTAAGGACGTCGACCATTATGGTTACATCAAGAATGGTGACCCCTAAAGATCCACCAAGGAATGACGACCGTCAAAGACATGCAACATAACGACCAAAGCACAACGTCGTTGTTAGCAACCAAGGCACAAAAGATAGAGGCCACACAAGGACTGAGATGCTCAATACATAGAGACCAATACTAGTGAGGGATAGCAACCATTATGGTCTCAAGGCATAGTGACCACACATGGTCTTCCTAAAATAATGACTACTAGGGTCAACTACATTAGCAACCTATATGGGTGAGAGATAACATTCGTTACAAAAAAAAACTCAAGATAGAAACTGCAACAAGGTCAAGGATAACGACCATCACAACATGAGTAACATTTTTCACAAGAACTCAAGATAATGACCATCACAAGGGTCAAGATAACGACCACATAGAAGGCATTATGGTTAGCAACCAAGATATCTAGGGTTAGGACTATGATGACCAAATCAGAAACCATTCATATCACCACCATGATCTTAACAACCGCAAAGGATCCAATTAACATTTCGGTCAAAATCAAAAGCTTAACATTATCCAATTCAAGAATTACCAAGGTAAAAATGCCATGAAAGTGTAGCATCAAAACCCTAAAAACGTCCATCACCAAGATCAGCAAAGGAACTATGCTAAGAGAGATGAAATCAAACGTCCAACACATATAAACAAGGATTAAAACCTCCATCAAACACATGATAGTCAAACCATAAACGTGGTCATAAAACCAACAATAAAAATGCATGCAAGAATCATCAGCTCCGTCAACACTTAGATTTGGGTGGAAGAGTTAGGGTTTAGGAGGAAGAGCAATCTACTCAAGAATAGTTCAAAATCTTAAACCATAAATCATGATAGAATCATCTAGAAACATATGATCATGTTTTGAAGATAAAAACAATTACATTAAAGCAAGGTATATGTGCAACAATAGTAGAGGAGAGAGTTATACAACCCACCTTGAAGAAGATCAACTCCAAATCCATGAGCTCTAAGAGAAAGAAGGAAAGCACCAAGCTTGGATCCACTTCCACAACCAAACAAGGTCACCTCAAGAGAAGAAGAACACATCAAGGTCAATGGAAGCTCAAAAGAGAAAGGGTAGAAACCCTAGGCTGAAAAGAAAGAAGAAAGAGGGAAAACTTCATCTCGCTCAGGTACTACCATGGCCAAACCATAGTCTTGACCTCTATGCAGAGAAGTTCCTCTAGATATCCACCATGTAAGAACCATAGTAGGCAGCCAAGAGAAGAAAAAGGGGGTAGGTGTTCAAGGAAAATGACATCAAGGGTATGAAACCACTTAACAAGAAAGAAGATCACCAAGAACCACCACAAGGAAGATGATCAAGCCCTAGATCATCACATGCAACAGGAGGACGACCACCTTCTCCAACATCAACACCTCCTTAAGCACCATCAAGCTCAAGGTTGAACACAAGGAAGAAGAGAGAAAGAAGAGAGCGAAAGGGGATACTTTCATTGGAAAAAAGGAGCATATATACTCAAGGGTAGGAGGGAGGGTAAAGATGATAAGGTGTCAAGGTATAAGAGAACCAAAAGTATACATGTCCCTCAAAGCTACGTCCATGCAATCACACATGCAAAAGGGTCATCCAAAACTGTGGTGTAGTGACCAATTAGGTCCTCACCACATAACGGACTAAAAAAACATCAAAGGTCAACACAATCGCGACCGCTATTATGTCTCCCAAAAGATAATGGTCATTATGAACAAAGCACAAGGCTCAACATGACGTAGGTCGATATAAAGCATCTAAGATCAAAACATAGTGGTGGATAACACACCCAAAACATAACGGTCAAAACTAACATGTCAAACATATCATACGCTATTCACAAGGACCACGAACAAGGTCACTATACAGATCTCAAGCATCCATGCAAAGCATTCAAAACCCTAGTTCAATATGTGATGTCACCTCATCAACCAAAGCTTAACAAGGTGCCCCTATGAACCATACTCTCTCTCATGATGTCAAAGCACAAGAGACACAACCTACATGTGGAAAATTGCAAGATAAACCCTCAATGTGAGTAAATTGCAACTTGGTCCAAAACAAGCATACTTATAGCATAACTAGCATAAACATTATCCAAACCAGACCAAACTAAAAACATAAAAATGTACATGTTATTAAGCTACATCACAAGATTAGATTAAGGTTTACACATCTTATTAAGATAAACAAGAAATATCAAGCACTAAGCTAGGTCAGGGTTATTACATCCTAGTGCAGCAACACTACTCTCAGCATGTTCTTCGTGTTCTCCAGACATGTCTTCTTCTTCTTTTGCATAAACAGAAGCAGCAATCAGATATACTGGACAATGTTAGAATAAATACAACCCTAGTCCTATGTCCTTATAGACTCCGTGAACATAAATCTATGATACCAACCAAGTGTGACACACCGGTCAAACTAATCGAGATGACTCAAAACAAAAGCATGTAATCAACTACTAAACAAGCATATTACCACAAGGCAGAGTAAATCAAAATCAATATCATATAACCATCTCAAGAGGAACATATACATCCAAGTCCAGAACATGTCACCACATGTATCACATATCATATCATAATGGTATTACATCACTATACAATATCCATCCTACCACAAACCTGTTATAAAAGATAATTTGTTCACATATACAAGACATACATGTACAACCATGACATACTACCAAAAACCTTATATCAATGTACAAACATCTACAAAACACCCTTCCATGACCTAAGAGTACAAGGACAACATATAGGACCCTCCATGAAACACTAGAAGCATGTCTAACCTTCTTCTTTCACTGATCTCCTTGCTCCTCTTCTTCAACCACGTGATCTCTATAATGTCACTGAAGGCTGCCTAAAAAATTTTAGAAACCCACGGGGTGAGACCAACATCCCAATGAGAGATATAACTCTTCGTCAATGACTATTGTTAACACAAATTATACTCAGGAAAGTAATATTATTAACAGGATGACCAAATTTAGCTAAATGAATAATTAAATTGTTCACAAAAGTTAAGAAAATTAAGCAGCTACATCTGATTAGTAGAACATCATACCCTTTTAGAAGAAATATGAAGAACATGTATAGTAGTTATCCACTAAACAATATGAGAAACAATGCAAGGGCAACATCCAATGTGAATCATGTTTTTCCCTAAGCAGATATACTATACGACTATATTACGTATTTTAATTGAGCCTCATGGAGATGAGGTATACCACTCATACTCAAACTTACCACTTCTAAGTCAAAATTAATCCCATACAAGATCTAGGAGAATCATACTCCTATGATCTCCTCAACCCTCGGTCACTATGAGTCTTCTGTAGTGACATATAGAGTCCAACTACAAAATAGCCTAGTCTGCCTTGGTATATAGGTCACGACACTAGTGAACAAGGTATGCAAACCCAAACATCTGAGGTACAACCGCAGTTGTCCTCTATCACATCATATAAACTAAGATATGACAGCAACCATTTTCCTACCAGGGCATGACCGCAACCATCCTCTAAATCATGGACTCAAGATGTCAAGGATACTTGGTCATGTGTACCTCACATACTCAACAATGTACTATGAGTTTCCCTTAGGAATACCCATTTCACTACCCATCAAGTTCTCACATTGGAATGGATCTATGGCATAGGGAAACTGAATGATTAGGGTTTCACTTGATTAATTATTTCCAATTGGGTATCTTTCAATACATCAATCAAGTTAGGACGTAAAAACCTTAAACATATACTATAAATATAAGGTAGATTGTAATGTCAAAAGATGTAAAACATATGAAGCATAAAGTTGATCATATCATCACATGGTATTGTCTCACTGCCATACACAAGGCTACAACCATTATCTCATAACTATGGGATAACAAATCCCTCGTAACATAACTAGAGGGTATCACCTCAAATTAGGCACTAAGCCTCTGCCAATGTCATAAGACCTAGTCAAATCATCATTATCTTACCATGCCTCATCAAGGCTCATAATTATCACCCAATATTATATAAGAGATACCATAGCAATTACAAGCTATGATGTTCATTCAACCTGCAACATTAGGATTACACAAGTAGGAGAGAGAAATACTTCATTATATGCTATCACTCAAGCAACTAAGCATTAATCACCATGTACTCAAAATTAGGGTTAGGGTTTCTCATAATTAACTAATTAGGGTTTTCATAATAGCACTTGTCTTTTAAACCTAAAGATCACCACTTACCCACATTCTTGGAAGATATAAGATTAAGCATCATTATCATAACCAAACAATCATGTTACCAGCAAAGTGTATCGACCATGTGAGTAACATCACCTCTAGAGACCACAAGGCATTGGTTTCCCTAGTGACCACTAGGGTTAGGTCATTCATAGTAACTACAACAACACCCTTCAACATGGCGACCAACACACATGTAAAGATCACCTTAAGGTCAAGTCATAGAACCACAACACATGTTAAACATAGGAACCACATGACACATCAAAACATAGAGACTATCTCATGCATCAAAGCATAGTGACCAACAAGAGGGCACTCTATGTGTAATGACCATCACCAACATCAACTTCATTCATATCAGTCACAACAAAACCTCAAAGCATAGTGACTGCAAGAGAGCATCCACTTCGACCAACACATGACAGTCATCACATAAAGGCCCTCAAAAAAGGGAAACATTACAACCATGCAAGATTAAAATAACACATAGCGATCGGGGTAGTTAGGGTTAAGGTTATGGTGACCAAATTAAAACCCAAGCTCACCATCAACATGGTCATAACGACCACACAGAACCAAGAATATATGGCGATGAAAATAGATGAGAAACATCAGGAATCTGAAATGTCAGCAAGCTGAAAACCTCATGAAGATGATCATCATCAAAACCCTAAAATGATCATCACAAGAATCAACATAAAAACCAAGCTATACGAGAGAAAACCAAGCATTAAGCACATGCATGCAAGAAATAACACTGCCATCTTCAACAAGATATCTAAACCAAAATCAAGGTGATAAAACCAACATTTAAGATGCATGTAAGAACCAACAACTCCACTATCCATAGGCCTCGATCATAAGAATTAGGGTTTAGGAAAAAGAGTTAATCTATTCAAAGATAACCACATAATCAGAAACCCTAAATTAAGATATCATCACTAAGCAACTTAAAATCACGTTTTAAAGATAGATAAAGTTGCATTTAAGATCATGTGCAATAATAGTAGAGGAGAGAGTTATATAACTCGCCTTGAGGTGAAGACCAAATACCAAGCCAGGAAGCTCCAACAGAGAGAAGAAAACCATAGCTTGGATCAACTCCACGGCCAAGCAAGATCACCTCAAGAGAAGAAGAGAAAACCTAGATCAACATGTTCACAAAGAAGAGAGGATACATACCCTAGGTCAAAAAAGAAAGAGGAAGAGGAGATCTTCATTTCTCTTAGGTACTACCATGGGAGAAGGATGGATTTTACCTCTATTGGAGAGATGTTCCTCAGGAAAACCACCATGGAGAACAATGGATTGGCCAAGAGAAGAAAGAGAGGATAGGTGTGCAAGAAAATGAGATCAAGAAGGATAAACCACTTACTAAGGTCAAATATCACCGAGGATCAACAAAGAGGAGATGCTCCAACCCTAGATCACCACATGAAATGGTTCGACCTCCTTCTTCAAGCTCAAGCACCTCCGCTTGCACCACCAAGAACAAGGGCAAACTCCAATCAAGAAGGGAGAATAAAGAGAGAGATAAAGGGTTCATTTGCATGTAAAATAAGGGGTATAAATACCTAAGGGTAGGAGAGAGGAGAGGGAGATGAGGTGTCAAGATACCAGAGCCACTAGTGACACTTGTCCCTCCAAAGCTCTGCCATGCAAGCACTCAAGATGAGAATGCATGAAAGGGTGATAAAATAAAATCTAGGTAACAACCTAATGCACCCATCGGTCAAAGAAAAACTAAGGTAACAACATGGTAGCGACCGCTAAACCATGTTAAACAAAAGCAAACAGTCTCCACAACATCAACACAAGACAAAACATAATGACCAAGATCAAGAACAAAGCATAGAGGTCTATAAAAACACAATCACTTTAGTCGCAACACATAAAAGGATCAACAAACACAGTCGACATCATCATCAACTCAAGCATCCATACAAACCATAGCTCAACACACATGATGCCACATCGTCAACTAAGGTCCAACAAGGCATCCCCATTGATCTTTCTCTCTCTCTCTCTCATGATGGAAAAACATAGGAGGCACAACCAACATCTGACAAACTTCAAGATACACCCTCAACGTGGTTAAATTGAAACGTGGTCAAAAACAAGCATACATATAGCATAACTAGCTAAAACATCAACCAAACATGGTCAAACTGAAAACATAAGCATGTCATATGTTATTAAAGCACCTTACGAGATTAGATTAAGGTTTTAAGCATCTAATTATGCTAAGCAAGAAAGATTAAAAAGAAATCTAGGTTAGGGGTCTTGCATCCCATATCATGTTGGTAGTTAATGTCCATAACTAGTTTATGAAATCACAAGCAAAGAGTGGTGCATAGTCACATATCAGTGCACCCAAGTGAATGGAAAGTTGGAGAACAACTTCAACCTACAATCTGTGTAAGGTACAGTGATTTTCTAATTCCTTTGTCTCCAATATCCAGAATAAAATCGAGGCATGGAATCATCATCCTCTCAATGTTCAATCCATGTTCCTTGAACCAGAGCAGACTGCCTGAGATATATGTTTACTCAATATCACATATTAATTCACATGTGCATGTGCATGCTTTTCTCTATCTCGCTTATCAAGTGGACAAAATATCAAACTCCAATAGGAGGGATAAATCCCATCTACATTACTCACATTCATCCTCATGTCTCACAGTCCATCTGATCATCACCTTTATGCCAACCCTTATTCATCATCACAGTGGATGATGTCAAAGCACACTAAATGACATGTGATGAATGTAGTGACTTTAGGTCTAAGAACCACAATCACCACCTTCACTATGAGATATGACATGACCACCATGTATGGTTTCTATGTATCACTCTCAAGGTGGGTTTGTCTTATACATTATTCCCTAACAAGTATCTATGTGCTTGGTTCGATTTAATATATCATGGCTGATGAGATTTTGTCATCATCCAACACACACTCTATTCTTGTGTGTTACTACTGACTATCAACCTTCCACAGTAATATATGACTAGGGATATAATAAGAATGTATATACACTTATCATATGTTTGACTTCATTGTTCAAGTCACGTACTTGAAGACATACGTCATTGAGTAATATCATTCTTTAGACATTCATTGTGTTTCTACTTTATTTTATAACTGACTGAAACATATTGAATTGGAAGCTTGCCCTTATTATTAATAATAAAATCCCTTATGTAATATTCCATCCAAATCATCATATGATTAGCTCTCTAGGCATACATACCAACAGTCACCCACTTGCACTTAGAGACAATTAGCCATGAATCATATTCTTAATGATCTAAACATGTCCATCATGTTTCTGCTACACAAGTACTAATCTAGTGGGTTAGCAACACTTTGCCTTTGGTCTATATATTTCATGTTTCTCATCTCTTCGTCGTGAGATGAAATTTTCGTAAAATGCTATTTGATATTCCTTGCCTAACCAGCAACTCCATTATTGTCACAGTGTCTTGACTGTGTCATCAATGGTAGAAACATCTTTAAGTTCATCCATATGAACTTTTAGATCCATATTGTAACATCCTGGGATCTGAGGCCTCGGATAACATGATCTTAAAAGGAATGATTGGACTACGCATATCACCAAGGTGCACCTCCTTTTCTGGGAGCCCATTACTAAAGAACTCCATAGTTAAGCGTGCTCAGCTTGGAGTAGTACTAAGATGGGTGACCAGTCAGCAAAGTGATCATGGCTTGTGCATGAGTGAGAATAAAGTGTGCAGTTAAGGCTAGTGGTGGTATGTGGGGCCAGTCATCATTCCTGAATCTCTACTAGAGCCTTGGGTAGTGGGCCCGAGCATTACAAATGGTATCAGATCCATAACCCCTCCAGTAGGTGGGGCCCGCATGGGCATGTGGCATGCCAGTCTTGAATCGTGTGGTCCAGGAATGTAGGAAAGGGTTGTCCATGGTTGGCGTAGCCAACCTTGTGCTAGTATTCTATGATCGGGAGTTGGGTGTCCATGGGCCATTGTGGGTCTGCATTGAAATGGGGTCAGATTATGAGGCCATATAGTTGAGCCTTGATGAGGACATCAAGTGTAACACCCCTCCCTAGGGTTTCTTACGTAACCAGCGGAAGCACAGCCTAATCCCCAACATTATCCATATTGTGGGGTACTTGGCATATTTGGGAGGGATTGTCACATTCATGATCTCATATCAACAAACAAATAACACTTGGCATTATTGAAATATAGATTCATACATAAGTTCATGGAAGAAAAGCTACATCATGTTTCTAAGGGTATACTAAACATAAACTAGATAATATAAAGATGACAGGATCTCCATAGATGGACGTCCCACCAGGCAACAACTCCTTGGATTCTTTGGGTCCTTGGTACTCTCAAGATGATTCCTTCTCTTTAGCTTCAACTTATGCGGACATCTCGTCCCCAGCCATGCAAGGGAAAAAAAACATAGTAAGTAAGCGGCATTGGCATATTATAGAACATAAAAATAAAATATACATGTGGCTCAACATAATCATGAACATGCATTAATACTAATTGTTTCTTGATGTCTTTTACATAAAGAAATTTACTAGAAGAATATGCTCCTCTCTTAATGCCCCATAAGGAGCCCATAATGCTCGGAAAGCCCATAATTGCTCGGAAAGCCCATAATGCTCGGAAAGCCCATAACAAGGTGCATATAAATCTAAATCCATTTCTATTATTCATGATCTTGCTTAAACTTAGCTTATCTTCTTAATATCCTAACTTAATCTTAATTGGGATTTCTCCTTCTTGAACATGGTTGGGATTTCTCCCCATGACCATAATGGGATTTCTCCCTCTTAAGCATGAATGGGAAACTTATTCCCTATAAATCTTGATTTCTTGTATCTTAATCATAAACCATAATCTTAATGGGATTTCTACTCTTAGACTTAGATTATAACAACCAACATCCAATAATCATATACATTGAGGAAAAACATGTACTTTTCAAGACTTCAACATAAAAATGCATAATATATCATAATCATTCAATAATTCAAATTTACTAGGCCAAAGGCATGGCCCGCTTACCTCGAACTAAATCACCTAAGTCAAACTTGGTTTGACTGATTGGATTCCCTTAAACACCTGAAATAAACATAATTACCATTTATCATATATCATTAAACCCTAATTTGCTCATATAAATATTGAGATGTTAAAACAGCAAAATAAGTCGATAAAAACCTCAAAATCGGATTCCTCATCAAAAATCCTTTCCAAAACATATTTTTGCGTATTTTTCTGATAATCAGGAGATTTATTACGAATTTTTAAAGAACAGACCAATAGCAAATCAAGAAAAAGCCACGTGTAAATCTATATATTCAAACCCAGAAAAAGGGGCCCGCATTTGACTTGGCCCAATCGGGCTTGGCCAACTAGGCTGCGATGCCCGCCTCTGAGGAATCGCGATCAGAGAAGGGAGGACCAGTGAAATCCCAAAAATACCCCTCTCGACTGAACACATCAATAAAAAAACCGAGGGGGCCAGGGGTCATTGCACACCCTGGTTTCTTCCCTGCCTGCTCTTCGCGAGCCATGGATCGAGCAGCTCGTATGAGCATTTAGCTTCCGATCCAGAGTCGCTGGTAGGGGGTCTCTAGAGTTACCAAGGCATCGAGCGAGATCACCAACCCCTGGCGGATGCACATAGCCCTTTTCATGGGCTCAGTCGTGAATTGGAGTTCGAGAAGCTGCTCCGGTCATGGAGCCATAAAACGGCAGTACGGCGATGTCGATTCGTCAGGGAGAGCGAGAAAAAAAAGGGACAAAATCCCTCAGATGGACTCGCGGAGGAGAGACATGAAGGAGGGAAGCATCGACTGAAGCGAAAACAGCCGCGAAGGTCATCGGAGATGACGACCAGAGCTTTGCGGCGAGAAACAGGGGCAGTGGTCAAGTTCTGAATCCTAGCGAGGAGTCGCCCGCCAAAACCATAAAAATGCTCCTTGAGGGGCGTCGGAGTCGCAGGAGACGAAAGGTGGCTCGAGGGGCCACTGGACATGGGTGTCGGTGAGAAACCAAGCCACAGACAAACTGAAGGAAAATTCGCTTTTGTCGACCCAGAGGTTGGGCAGGATTCAGGGAAAACTGAAAGCGGAAAAACCTTCGCGGTAGGTAGGTGATGCTCACCGCAACCGTGATTGGGTTGTAGAGGTCAGAGGAGTCAGGGAGGAGCTTCGGTCGCCGGAGGAGGAAGGTCGAGCAGGGCGGGGAGCCAGGGGGATCCAGCGGACAAATTGAGAGCGGAGGAGAAGAACTCGGGGGTCGTCTGTGCTTTTGAGCGCAAAACAAAGGAGGGGGTGCTCTGTGGTGGCGGCTGGGCTTGCAAGGAGGAGAGGGTGTCGGAGCCCTAAAATGGGCGTTTCTTCTATAGGGCACGAGAGCACGCGAGCAGGGGCTCGTTGGGTTCGGGAGAGAGAGACGAATTCAATGGCGAAGAAACGACGTGAAACCGTCAAGGAATGATCGAGATCGACTGCGAGCATTCAAGGTAGTTGAAACAGATGCTGGCTCGCGAGAAAAGCGGAGGTAGGAGAGAATACGAGTGTCATTGGATCTTGATCCAACGGCCACCGTGTACGCGTGCGAGAAAAGTAACGTGTGACGCAATGTAAATGCGGGACTATAGCTTGAATGGGTTGCATAATTGAAATTTCATTCAAATCTTAGTCAATTAATATTCAAACCTCTATTAAATCAATTTAAGGGTCAAACAAGGTCATAATGGGTTCAAATTTGAACCATAGGTACATTAGAGGGTCTAGAATATTCTCATACAATTGGATTTTATGCTTTTACTCGTTTTAGGCCTAAAATGACAAAAACCCTTATGTGTACTTAAATGACCATGATAAATACAAATAAAGTCATTAATTCTTCAAATAAGAATTACAAAATATGAAAATGTGCACTCAACATTATTTCTTTTCAACTAACAATATGGAGACCATTAATCAAGAAATTAAACATGTAAATCACTAATAATCATATGAGAGAGAAAATTTGACATAAAAGCATTTATCCTCATTTTTCTTTAACAAAAAGGGCATAGATATACATGAAGACATTTTCTTTAAATAAAACAAGTATAATAGAGCAATTGGACATACTAAATGATTTTGCAAAACTAATCATGGGAAAATTGCATTTAAGTCCTCAACAATTATCTAAATTAGGAAAGAGCATGCAAGGAATAAAATAATTAGGAAATTTTGCATAATAAGATTGGGGTGTTACAATACTACCCACCTTAAATAAATTTCGTCCTCAAAATTTCCTAGGGTTTATACCCACCCTAAGGGTTTCACATAAGCATACAAATATTTCCATACAATTTTTATTATAAAAGGAGAATACATAAACAAAGCATTATGATTACACATAAATTACTCAACTACCCTTACCTTGATCATTTTCCTCTTCTCCATCAGACATTTGTATGGTGAAGAGCCTTGGTTTGACCTTGGGTGGAGGATTAGGGTTCTTAGCTTGGTTGTGGTTGGGATCCTTCTTTGCAAGCTTAGGGCAATTAGGCTTGATATGCCCTTCCTCACCACAATAGTAGCAAATAGAAGTCCCAAACCTACAAGGACCACCATGGTTTCTCTTACACTTGGGGCATGGGGTTCTCCCATTCTCAGGGGAAGGCTCATGGGCTTTTCTCTTGTTGTTTGAGGGTGGAGGGGGTTGATGGGGCTGATGGTGACGATTGTTTTGGGGTACCTCTTTCTTATGATTCCTCCCAGGATGCTCCTCCAATTCTAGGGCTGCATCCAAGGCTGATTGCATGGTCCGGTGTCCTCTACCAGACAAGGCAAAACTTAGGTCGGGTTTAAGTCCTCTAATGAACTTCTTAGCTCTCTTTAGCTCAGTGTACTCAGGACCATACTTTTGGAGCTTACGGAACTTCATGGCATACTCAGTGACAGTCATGTCACCCACTTGCTTAAGGTTAACAAACTCATCCTCCTTTCTTTCTAACATGGCTTCGGATACATAATGGTCATTGAAGACTTCCACAAACTCATCCCAAGAGAAAGGAGGGTCATCATCTTCCCTAGAGGCTAAGAGGTTTTCCCACCAAGTACGGGCTGCACCCTTGAGCATATGGGTGGCAAATCTAACCCTGCTACGTGGGGGACACTCTAGGTCTCTAAAGCAATGTTCCATGTTGCTCAGCCACTCCTCAGCCTTAGTTACTACATCAACCTCATCTTCACCATGGAAAGCATCGGGTTTAATCTTCAAGAAGTCTATGAGGGAGATCTCATGTGTTCTAGGTGGAGCTCTAGGTTGGAGGGCATTGGTCAAGGCTGCTACTAGGGCATCTAGGGTGATTGGTGGAGGGACGTGGTTCATGTCTTCAGTCTTATCACCACTAGAGGATCCGTGTGAGTGCCTTGACTCACCAACCTTCTCCTTCCTCTTAGGGGCCATCTGAAAGGGTAAACATAACATGATATTAGAACATAATATGAATCTCTAATGTTGCCTTAGTGGCCATCTATTCCTTGCTCTGATACCATTTATGTAACACCCCTCCCTAGGGTTTCTTACGTAACCAGCGGAAGCACAGCCTAATCCCCAACATTATCCATAATGTGGGGTACTTGGCATATTTGGGAGGGATTGTCACATTCATGATCTCATATCAAGAAACAAATAACACTTGGCATTATTGAAATATAGATTCATACATAAGTTCATGGAAGAAAAGCTACATCATGTTTCTAAGGGTATACTAAACATAAACTAGATAATATAAAGATGACAGGATCTCCATAGATGGACGTCCCACCAGGCAACAACTCCTTGGATTCTTTGGGTCCTTGGTACTCTCAAGATGATTCCTTCTCTTTAGCTCCAACTTCTGCGGACATCTCGTCCCCAGCCATGCAAGGGAAAACAAACATAGTAAGTAAGCGGCATTGGCATATTATAGAACATAAAAATAAAATATACATGTGGCTCAACATAATCATGAACATGCATTAACATTAATTGTTTCTTGATGTCTTTTACATAAAGAAATTGACTAGAAGAATATGCTCCTCTCTTAATGCCCCATAAGGAGCCCATAATGCTCGGAAAGCCCATAATTGCTCGGAAAGCCCATAATGCTCGGAAAGCCCATAACAAGGTGCATATAAATCTAAATCAATTTCTATTATTCATGATCTTGCTTAAACTTAGCTTATCTTCTTAATATCCTAACTTAATCTTAATTGGGATTTCTCCTTCTTGAACATGGTTGGGATTTCTCCCCATGACCATAATGGGATTTCTCCCTCTTAAGCATGAATGGGAAACTTATTCCCTATAAATCTTGATTTCTTGTATCTTAATCATAAACCATAATCTTAATGGGATTTCTACTCTTAGACTTAGATTATAACAACCAACATCCAATAATCATATACATTGAGGAAAAACATGTACTTTTCAAGACTTCAACATAAAAATGCATAATATATCATAATCATTCAATAATTCAAATTTACTAGGCCAAAGGCATGGCCCGCTTACCTTGAATGAAATCACCTAAGTCAAACTTGGTTTGACTGATTGGATTCCCTTAAACACCTGAAATAAACATAATTACCATTTATCATATATCATTAAACCCTAATTTGCTCATATAAATATTGAGATGTTAAAACAGCAAAATAAGTCGATAAAAACCTCAAAATCGGATTCCTCATCAAAAATCCTTTCCAAAACATATTTTTGCGTATTTTTCTGATAATCAGGCGATTTACTACGAATTTCTAAAGAACAGACCAATAGCAAATCAAGAAAAAGCCACGTGTAAAATGTATATATTCAAACCCAGAAAAAAGGGGCCCGCATCTGACTTGGCCCAATCGGGCTTGGCCAACTAGGCTGCGATGCCCGCCTCTGAGGAATCGCGATCAGAGAAGGGAGGACCAGTGAAATCCCAAAAATACCCCTCTCGACTGAACACATCAATAAAAAAAAACCGAGGGGGGCAGGGGTCATTGCACACCCTGGTTTCTTCCCTGCCTGCTCTTCGCGAGCCATGGATCAAGCAGCTCGTATGAGCATTTAGCTTCCGATCCAGAGTCGCCGGTAGGGGGTCTCTAGAGTTACCAAGGCATCGAGCGAGATCACCAACCCCTGGCGGATGCACATAGCCCTTTTCATGGGCTCAGTCGTGAATTGGAGTTCGAGAAGCTGCTCCGGTCATGGAGCCATAAAACGGCAGTACGGCGATGCCGATTCGTCGGGGAGAGCGAGAAAAAAAAGGGACAAAATCCCTCAGATGGACTCGTGGAGGAGAGACATGAAGGAGGGAAGCATCGACTGAAGCAAAAATAGCCGAGAAGGTCATCAGAGATGACGACCAGAGCTTTGCGGCGAGAAACAGGGGCGGTGGTCAAGTTCTGAATCCTAGCGAGGAGTCGCCCGCCAAAACCATAAAAATGCTCCTTGAGGTGCGTCGGAGTCGCAGGAGACGAAAGGTGGCTCGAGGGGCCACTGGACATGGGTGTCGGTGAGAAACCAAGCCACAGACAAAATGAAGGAAAATTCGCTTTTGTCGACCCAGAGGTTGGGCAGGATTCAAGGAAAACCGAAAGCGGAAAAACCTTCGCGGTAGGTAGGTGATGCTCACCGCAACCGTGATTGGGTTGTAGAGGTCAGAGGAGTCGGGGAGGAGCTTCGGTCGCTGGAGGAGGAAGGTCGAGCAGGGCGGGGAGCCAGGGGGATCCAGCGGACAAATTGAGAGCGGAGGAGAAGAACTCGGGGGTCGTCTGTGCTTTTGAGCGCAAAACAAAGGAGGGGGTGCTCTGTGGTGGCGGTTGGGCTTGCAAGGAGGAGAGGGTGTCGGAGCCCTAAAATGGGCGTTTCTTCTATAGGGCATGAGAGCACGCGAGCAGGGGCTCGTTGGGTTCGGGAGAGAGAGACGAATTCAATGGCGAAGAAACGACGCGAAACCGTCGAGGAATGATCGAGATCGACTGCGAGCATTCAAGGTAGTTGAAACAGATGCTGGCTCGCGAGAAAAGCGGAGGTAGGAGAGAATACGAGTGTCGTTGGATCTTGATCCAACGGCCACCGTGTACGCATGCGAGAAAAGTAACGTGTGACGCAATGTAAATGCGGGACTATAGCTTGAATGGGTTGCATAATTGAAATTTCATTCAAATCTTAGTCAATTAATATTCAAACCTCTATTAAATCAATTGAAGGGTCAAACAAGGTCATAATGGGTTCAAATTTGAACCATAGGTACATTAGAGGGTCTAGAATATTCTCATACAATTGGATTTTATGCTTGTTCTCGTTTTAGGCCTAAAATGACAAAAACCCTTATGTGTACTTAAATGACCATGATAAATACAAATAAAGTCATTAATTCTTCAAATAAGAATTACAAAATATGAAAATGTGCACTCAACATTATTTCTTTTCAACTAACAATATGGAGACCATTAATCAAGAAATTAAACATGTAAATCACTAATAATCATATGAGAGAGAAAATTTGACATAAAAGCATTTATCCTCATTTTTCTTCAACAAAAAGGGCATAGATATACATGAAGACATTTTCTTTAAATAAAACAAGTATAATAGAGCAATTGGACATACTAAATGATTTTGCAAAACTAATCATGGGAAAATTTCATTTAAGTCCTCAACAATTATCTAAATTAGGAAAGAGCATGCAAGGAATAAAATAATTTGGAAATTTTGCATAATAAGATTGGGGTGTTACATCAAGAGTCTAAGTGGGGGAGATTGTAACATCCCAGGATTTGAGGCCTCAGATAACATGATCTTAAAAGGAATGATTGGACTACCCATATCACCAAGGTGCACCTCCTTTTCTAGGATCCCATTACTAAAGAACTCCATAGTTAAGTGTGCTCAACTTGGAGTAGTACTAGGATGGGTGACCAGTCGAGAAGTTGATCATGGATTGCGCGTGAATGAGAATAAAGCACGCAGTTAAGGCTAGTGGTGGTCTGTGGGGCCAGTCGTCATTCCTAAAACTATACTAGAGCCTTGGGCAGTGGGTCTGGGCATTACACATATAGTATCCACTCCAGTGTTCATAACACCATGATACTTAGCTTCTACTATAGAATTGAATTAATGATTTTTAGTACATAACCCTTCCAACTTACAACTCTTTTCTTAAGAATAAACATTTTATATTGTGATCACTTCTTTCCATTTCAGAAGCTTACATTAGTGTAACCCTTACACACAACTCTTCCTTGTCTCTATAATCTAGCAACTAATCCTTTAGTGCTTGTCAAGCTCTAATGCATATCTTTAATGTCATTCTAATGACCCTCATTGGAATATAATACCATCTTGTCATGTCCAGTACATAGAAGATTATGGGATGAGTACATTTATATAGCATACATGATAGATCCAATTGTTGGTTCATATGGCATCTTCCTCATGTCTTTCCATTCTTCATAAGAATCGGAACAAGGGTTCTTGAGAGACAAATCCCATGAATTATGGTCAGATTCTCTCTCATTGAATCCTTCATGTTGAACTCTTTTAGCATCTAGCTATTGTATGCGCTCATACTTAGGTTATGAAACTGTTTGGAACTATTCCTATCACATAGGATGTTTCACCTAATCTTTCATTGTTGAAGGTGTTTTCCATGTTAGGTCGCAATGTTTATAGTATTGAGATGTTATTCCCCATCAATATGTGGAATATTTATATATGCTCCCACTAAATATTTTTTAATCACATATTTCATTTTTATCTTGGATCAAGTCAAAATCTTTGGCTATCTTGTCAAATCACAAGACCCCATCTCTGAAATGCTTGTTTCAATCTCTCATATTGAACTTTTTATCTTATAGACTTTATTTGCATTCATGAAGTTATAAAACCTTTAGGTTGTGCCACATACACATCCTTTCATATATTCCCTTTAAGGAATGCAATTTTAAGCTTCATATGCCAAATCTCATAGTCTATACAAGCTGCAACAACAAGCATGACAATTGGTGAAGGAATTTCTTCATGTTCAACAATTTGAACTGATTTGAGAACTTTTGCAACCAATATGTCCTTTTAGGTTATCCATGTCAGTCTTTCAAATGAAAACCCAACTGCACCCTATGGGTTTTACCCCTTTAGGTGATACTAGAAAGGTCATACCTTGTTAGTGTACATGGATTCCATAATAGCTTTAAGCCACTTCTCAGATTTTGGTTCTCACTAGCTTCTAGTTGATTTGTTGGCTCATCATCTTATGACCAACCTATATAAGTTGTTGGATTCACAATCCTTCTATCTCGGATGCATTTTACTAGAACTATCTTGTTCTGTGTTACATTAGGAATTTGAGATTCCACAACAATTTGTGATTTCCCCATTGTTCCCATTGTACCTCGTTGTTGATCTTGAAACTTTTAAGTTCTACTTTTACTCCCACTGATTCTTTTGGAACTTAGTTATCCTAAAAATAAACATTTTGTTTTCAGATTAGTATTAAAGTAGGATTCAACAATAATGGTTTATGGATAAACCTTTTCAAGAAACTACTTTCTTTAAGTAGCTTTCATTCCTTAAGACATATCAAGACATTCCCATTTCATATCACATATGATGTATTTTAAACCATTTTAGTAGGTTGTTTTAGTGAAAAGTATATATCCATGAGGAAATTAGAAAATAAGATTACATGATAATCACATTATGATTCATCGGGATGTAGTTCCTTCTTTTTGAGACACCATCATATTTCAGGTGGATTTGACTTGTGATACACTATCACAATCCTTCTAGAAGGTCCTCAAACGATTGATGTAAAGTATTTCAACATTTAATCATATAAAAGTTTCTTAATACTTTTATCAAAATTATACTTCATTTATGATCTCCTTGAACACTTAAAGAGATTCACATTTGTATTTCACCAAATACAAACCCTATATCAACTGATCTCATTAGTGAAAATAATGAAGTCAAACAAATATTTGTAGCATTTATTCTAAAAGAACATTATACGTCAATATGTATAAGCACTAATAGAAAAGCTTTTTCTCTCCCCTACACCTAGCGAGAGGTGGTTTATCATTAGCTCATAAATGAGATTTTCATGTATCTTGTTGGTTCAATAACCAAAAGAGTCTAGATAAATATATGTATGGATTATACTAATGAATTTCTCATATATGTGCTCTAGATGAAAATGTTAAACATTGTTTAAGTTAAAAATTATAATCTTACTGGTATTTACATTATTAACATTCATCTTTAGATCCTTTCATATAAAGATCACTAGATGTTGACGCATTGCCATACAAGATCCCATCTTTGAAATAGAAGCAATAACAACTCTTTATTGATTTAACATCCTTGTCATACAAGATGCATAAAGTAAAATGTTTTTGTTTCAGCATAATTAAATAGTAGTTCCACTAACTCTATTACATGCCAAAAGGGCTGAGATAAATTCTAAATGTAAACTAAGGTTGTAGCAACTCTTGCTCCACACAAGCCACTCTTGCCCTTCTATAAAGGCTTTACTTCCTATCAGATCTTGCACATCAACGTATGCCAGATCTACAACCGGTATCACATACCAAGATGAAGAAGTAATCAAATTTATCTTATAATGTTTATACCTGAAGTAGAGGTTTATTCCCCTTCCTTCTTCTTCTTTAATTCCTCTAGGAAGAGAGGACAATTCCTTTTCCAATGTCCAGGTTGGTGACAATTGCCTCCCTTCTTTACTCCTCCCTTTTCCTTAAAATCTAAAGATTTGGGCTTCTGGCCAGCTTTAGAACTTTTCTTAGTTTTGCCTTTACCTTTAGACTCTCTCTTTATCTTGATGATCATCATCACTGACTTGGGCTTGTGTTTCTTCATTTGTGTCTCAAATGTTCTCAACATGCCTAATAACTTTGTCAATGACTTGTGTAATTCATGACAAACTGACTATATGATTTTGGCATAGAATGCATAATTACATCAGTGGACAACTCTTAACCCAAGGGGAATCCCATACTAGCAAAGTTCTCCACATACCCAATTACCTTAAGCACATGAGGACCTACTGGATCTCCTTTTATGATGTTACATTTGAACAACACCTTAGAGATATCAAATCTCTCTTGTCTTATCTAATCTTGGAACATGTTCTTAAGATGTGTGACCATCTCAAAAACATACATGTTCTCATGTTGCCTTTGAAACTCATAGTTAATGAAGCATAGCATCAGATATTTGACATAAACCACATCTTTAGTATGATTCTCATAAGCATCCCTATCAGCCTTAGGTGCATTGGGAAGGGGTTCATCTGGCTCTGGTGTTTCCAAGACATAGAGCTTGCACTCCTGTGTGAGAACAATCATCGGCATCCTAAACCAATCATGGAAGTTGTTCCCATTTAACTTGTCCTTCTCAAGGACTGGTCGTAGTGAAAAGGTATTGTTGTGTGTTTCCATTTGATGCTACACAAGAATTTGCAATTTTGACACAATCTCATTTTTTATTTGATTTGATTAAAATTTTACGATGTTGATTAGGTATTTAATTAACTATCCTCTCACCGTTTTACTCAAATTTATAGCCCTCACATATCACTTCAGAAGATTGCAATGTACAATCTTCTAGTGAGCCAAGATCTAAAAAAATTCATCTATTACCTAGCCAACACCAGCATCCATAGTCAACTATTAAAGAAGACAACATTTGTCAATTCTATCTTATATAATTCTTGGATAGATGATATGCACAACTCTTTGCCATGGTCATTTGTATGCCTTTGGTGCTTAATCTCATTAAGTACACTAATTAAGCCTAACCCGAAAGCCAACATGATAGATATGCAACTTGCTTGGGGAGAATCTACATATCTATCATCACACTTCTACGAGATGGATGGCGCACCATGCTTGGGCATAACCTACACTTTGTCAATCAATCTTTTCATATGTGTTTCTTATGAAAAGCATCTTAGACTTAATACTTTATTTGAGGGAGTTTGTATATATATAAATATGTATACTTTATCCAATCACCACATATATAGTACGTATCATATGCATGTTATATCACACAACAAAAACATACAATAAATAAAAAGTGATAGTTATGGACATTCTAATGTAATTCCTTGGATCCACAAGGAATCACCACAACCTAGGGTTTATATAACTGTAGAATCATATTGTTGATGAATATTTGTGATTGCCAATCTGGATTGATTAGTTCAACCGTTGACCCAATCGGCTCGCCTCCTGACTGGTTGGTTGATCATCTCCTCAGTCATCTAGACTCCATTTCACCATCTTATGGGTCCTCAGTTGATCAATTGGACCACCAATTGATCGGTCCTCCATCTTCTACGCACATCTTATTCATAGTAACAAGAATTTAAACTATCCTACTATTACATAATTATAGATAAACATCAAGTCACATTCAAGGGGAGAAAAGGTAGGAGAGAATAATACGCACTACAAAAAAAAGATGATTTAGTTACGATTGTTGAAGTTATATTTAATTTATGTGTAGCGAGAGAAATTTTTACTTATAAAATATATTTGTGTAACTTAAATAATTGTAGTCACCTCAATAAATAAGATATAACTACAAATTTTTACTCCTTTTAATTGTATGAAAAATAAATGTAACGAGCCAGAGGAAAACACCTGCATTCTCTCCCCATTATCCCCTGTGCTTTCTATGCGAACGGTTTTGCCTCCCAACCCAAGCTCTTGATCATGACCCGCGATGAGCTCTCCCGATAGCATGCCTGCCTGATGTTGATCCGAGTTGATCCTCTCCCATGTCGATCGACCCACCCTCCTGATCGCGACGTCGAGGCACGTTGTCCCGGTGGCTTGCCTCCTCAACGTCGAGCAGAGTCGAGCCTCCCTGAATCGAGCACTCTGGAGATCCGCCTTCCCAACGGCTGACTCACAATTTCTAGACAGTCGCCGCACATGGGTTCCAATTCCCTCGACTTGCCAGCCAAGCATCCCTGACGTCGAGCACTCCAACGACCTCTAATCGCCTCCCCAAACCTGATCACACGACGCCTCACCCGAGGCTCTAGCGTCATCTGGGCTTCCCCCCTTCTGTTCGAGCGTGCCAACGACTCCCCCTTCCCGTGGTTGATTGCGGTTGACGGACGTCGCCGCATGCAGGCTGCTACTCCATCGATTTTCAAGTATTTCCTTTCTGTAGTGTGATTGCAGTTACAAGAAACTCTTCCAAGCCTCTTATGTAATCATCCTTTTAAACAATTGTTTTCTGACCTTCAATAACCATATTCAAACCAACAATAGGTATAAACCAGCTGTTTCGTAATCCTCCATTTGCTGGTATAGTTAGCCTTGGTATTTGAGAAATTAAATAAGACCTTATTACATAGAATATATTAAACGAGATGGAACTGTTAATAAATTATAAAAGAAGATAGAAGACTAACATTGGAAGATGTGTACTTTGGCAATAATACTTAAGAAGAGTATATTCATGAGTGGGTGATGTGTAGTATATAAGTTAACATGATGAACAAAAGAAGACCATGTCTACATCCATCAATATCAAATTGTAATGTTGTGCTTTAGTTGTGGAAATAAACAACTATGGTTGTGATATGTGATCATATGTGATACTCTGCTCCTACATATCTCTCAATTATATATATATTGGGTGGTGCATCAAACGAGAATAATGATTGTCTGCAAATATTGGATGAATCTAGGACACATTGGGAAGTCCTTATTTCTCCATGTTTGGATGGTATGACATATATACATGCAGACTGTGGTAGGTGGTTTACATATGGGTCAAAAACTCGTCTGAGTTGATATATGAGGAATAAAGACTAACTTTATCTAGAGTGCATATTGAATATCATATAGATCAGAATCATTGTGATATAGAAACAATAACATATGATATAATCATGAGTTTATCATGTTTAGGATGAAGAAGACAACAAATGATTGACTGCTTTCAGAATGGAACTTATCAGTCAATGTCAATTTTTCCATAAGCATGGTTATTTAAATTCCTAGTAAATTCAAGGTCTTATATTTTGATAGAATTTACAACATATTCTTTTAACAAAGCGGAAAAGCAAGCCAAATTGCTATAGGTGTTAGAATATTTATATCACAGAAAGTATAATATAGTCCATGATCCTTTGGTTACCATTGAAGCGTGATTTTGTTGTTGCCATTCTAATCAATAGTCCTAAAATAGTATGCAACATACTCATTATTATATACTGAATGAGCCATTATATGATTTTGAAAAGAATAGTAGAAAATATACTAACTGATTTTGACTTGTATATGAGCCATGTAATGGTATCAATAGGTAAATAAGATCTCCCTACAATGGTAAATAGGTGGGATAGCTTTGGAAAATGAGTAGGTAATGCTTTCTTCATTGGTAGAGGTTGGACTGGCCTCTGTGCCACTATCCCTCATCAAGCTTTGAAAAGTATAATTTCTTATTGGTCTGGGCAAACTCTACCCAAGATATGGGAAAGAGCTCTTAAATCTTATCGAAACTAAGTTATGTAACGATTTTTAATACTTTATATTCTTAAATTTTTTTCTTGATTTCTATAGGTAGTCATGATAGATAAAAGTTGGATCCATGAAGAATATAGAACAAGCACAAAGTATTTACTTGGAGTGGTTAAATTTATAGAGCATGCATTTTCAAAATCCAGTAGAGATGGGACTATCATATGTCCTTGTAAGCAGTGCTTAAATGTGCATAGGTAGAATCGGAAAGTCATGACTAAACATTTGTTATGGAATGGATTCTTGACCACCTACATAAATTGGATTTTTCACGGTGAGGGTTCATTTGATAGGTCTGAGGATTCACAAACACAAAATGACACGTCCAAAGATGACATGAGAGACATGTTGCATGATGTGTATGGAGTATCATAGGATGGAGAGAATATGGAAGACAACGACCATAGATTTGTATTTGTTGATGATGCAGAAGCTAAGTAATTTAATAAATTGTTAGAGGTTGTTGCACAAGAATTGTACCTTGGAAGTAGGAAGTACTCTAAATTATACATTGTTGTGAGGTTGTTTCACATAAAATGTGTCAATAATTGGAGTAATAAGTGATTTTTTGAGCTGCTTGAGCTTTTGAAAGAATTGCTTCTAGAGGGTGAGACGTTGCCCGACTCTTATTATGAATTTAGGAAAATAATCAGGGACCTTGGACTTGACTATGATAAAATTGATGCTTGTAAAAATAATTGCATTTTGTATCGAAAGGATTTTGCAGATAAGACTTCATGTTCAAAATGTGGTGCTTCTAGATTTAAAGAAATCCAAATTGATGAATCAGGCGTAGAAAATATTCGTATGAACAAGAAAGGAGTTCCTTGTAAAGTCATGCACTACTTTCCCTTGACTCCTAGGTTGAAGAGATTTTCCATGTCTTCGAAAGTGTCACCCCTAATGCGGTGGCATGATGAAAGTCATACCAAGGATGGGATTCTTCGACATCCAGCAGATTCTCCAGCATGGAAGATGTTTCATAATATGCAAGATGAGTTTGCTTCTGATTCTTGCAATGTTCACCTTGGATTAATTTCTAATGGATTTAATCCTTTTGGCCTCACGAGTCTATCATATAGCATTTAACCCATTGTATTGATTTCGTACAACTTGCCGCCATGGTTGTGCATGAAGTCTCCCAATTTTATCTTGTCGATGATTATTCCTGGTCCAACTCTACCTAGAATGGATGTAGATGTCTACCTACAACCGTTGATTGAGGAGTTAAAAGAACTGTGGGAAGCTGTTGTCGATATTTATGGTGTTGATCGTAAAGAGGTATTCAAGTTGCATGTTGCCCTACTGTGGATGATAAGTGATTTTTCTGCATATGTTTATCTATCTGGTTGGCCAACTACTGGGTATCTTGCATGTCCTTTCTGCAACAAAGTTGCGTGCTCATGGAGATTACCATATAGTAAGAAAGCATGTTTCATGGGTCACAGGAGGTTCCTTCTAATGGATCATAAATTTTGTAAAGATTCTTCATCATTTGACAGAAAAGAAGAATTTAGAAGTGCTCCTAAGATGCTATTTGGAAGTCAAGTTCTAGATCAAACTAGAGATGTAGATAATTTACTATATAACTGGAGAAAGTGAAGTATATTTTTTGTGTTGCCATACTGGAAGCATAACCTTATGCGTCATAATCTTGACGTGATGCACATAGAAAAGAATGTATGTGAGATTTTGATTCACACACTGCTAGGAATGGAGAAGTCAAAGGACACTAAAAATTCTCAATATGACCTCGAAGAGATGGGCATAAGGCATAGACTTCACATTATCAAGGATGGAAATAAAAATATCATCTCGCCTTCATGTTTTACTTTGAAGAAGGAGGAAAAAGAAATATTCTATAAGTTGTTGAAGTCTACTCGAGTTCCTGATGGGTATTCTTCTAATATAGCTAGAAATGCACGCATCAAAGAAAGAAAGTTGTTGGCATTGAAGAGTCATGATTATCATGTATTGATGCAACAATTTCTCCCATTAGCTTTACAAGTAGTGTTGCCCAACAAAAATGTTAGATCTGTTGTAATTGAGTTGTCCAAGTTTTTTAAAGACTTGTTCTCTAAAGTCATAAATTCAAATACTTTTGAGAAGTTGGAATCCAGAATAGCAGTGACTCTTTGTAACCTAGAGAAGATTCTCCCACCACAAGAAGCGAAGATAGCCAGACTGATATTCTATCATTGGATGTACCCCATGGAGAGGTAATCTTTCTAACAATTAAATTTGTTAAGACTTTGCATCCATTCGTATGTGATGTTCTTACAAAATATTTTCTTCTTCTTATTGTAGACACTTAAAAACTTTAAAAACATATGTGTGAAATAAAGCTGCTCCAGAAGCTTCTATAGAAGAAGGTTACTTGGCAGACGAATGCTTAACATTCTGTTTGAGATATCTCTCAGGAGTTGCGATAAGGTTCACTAAATTGTCTAGGAATGACATGGAAGATGAAGATATGGATAATATGAAGAGTGGTTTATATTCTTTCATAAAGGTCATCATTTAGGAAAAAAGACTCCTATTACGCTTGATAGCGCAATGCTCAAAGTTGTGAATCAATATATTTTAGCTAACTGTGATGCAGTTGATCCATACGTGAAGTAAGATCGTTGTTTGCTTATCATTATGTAATTTCATATTTATGTCTAGGTGTGTTACACGTTTTTGTTGGCAGGGAGCATATTCGATACTTGAATAAAATCAATACACGTACACGACAATGGGAAATTAGTAATCTTCATATGAACAGTTTCAAAGAATGGTTTAAGAAACATGTAAGTTTAAATAAGTTATTTCCAATATCATAATAACAAAAAATATAAATAATAAATTCTTAATATTTTCAGATTGAGGAGATGGCAAAATCGACAACTATGCCACCAAACCTTTTAGTGTTGGCTCGAGGACCGTAACAAATGACGATGCAATATGCTGGATATGTAACAAATGGTTATAAATTTCACATCAAGGATTGAGAATGCGGCAGAAAAACACAAAATAGTAGAATTATGGTGAACGCTCAGACAGAAAGTTTTTCTAGCTCCAAGGACAAAAATCATGTAACGAGTTAGGTTACATACTATGGGGTGTTAAGGGATGTTTTCGAGATTAGTTATTATGAGAAACTTAAAGTTGTATTGTTCAAATGTGACTGGGTCAATGCAAACAGAGGCATAAAAAAAACTAAAAATGACTTCACAATGGTCAATTTAAAACATATTGTTGTAATTGATCATCCATTTGCATTGACCTCTCAAGAACAACAAGTGTTTTATGTGAAAGACATAAGTCAAAAAATTGGAGCTTTTTTGTGCACACTACACCTCGTGATACTTATGACATGGATGAGAAGCTTTATGATAATTTCATGGATGGAACCTACTTATTTGAAGATAAATATTCAAGTGATTTGGAAGATATCTTAAGTGATGTTTGTGATGACTTTAATTTAGTCAGAGAAGACATGGAGGGTGTGACCTTTTATGAAGGGGGTCATGATCCCCATCATTGATCTTATGTAACTCTTTTTATTTTATTAGTTGGGTCAAATAGTGGAAACACTCATGTTATCCTTTTATTTATAAAATGGTCATTTATTCTTTTACATGAGTATATATTTGTTGCATAAATATTTTCTTTTGGGTTAATCTGCTTAATGAGTTTGCTTGTTGGATGTTGGATTCATCAACAACATATAATATTATTTAAATTTTTTATTTTATTTGAGGACCACAATTAGAGAATGTATGGCATACTTTCAGTTTGTAATTAAATATATTTTTTTATCAATTATCTTTTTAGGAGAATGAAAAGATGTAGTCAGCTATTGTCTCCACTTACTGATGATGTCTGCAATGAAGGATTAACTCATGGGAGTATGACAGGTAAAATCACAAATTACATCATTTAATATATTTCTTAGAACTGCTCATCTCATCATTTTAGTTGCAGGTATTTCCAAAAGACCAAAAGGAGGATATCTTGGTTCGATAAATGTTGATTGGGGGTGCTCAAATGCAAAGGAAGGACATAGAAACAGTAAAACTGTGGTGGGATCAGTTGCAAACAACAACATAAGTTCTTCTTTGAACCTTTTAAAAGAAAAAAAAACCCTCTGTGTCAAGTGATGAAGTTGGTACTGTTGGTAAAAGTCATGTGGTGGCAATCTCAAATAATGCTAGAGAAGGAAGTCATTCTAAAAGACACTTAGAAAAAAGAAGTCATCAAGGAGTGTATGTAGGAGCAAGTATGCAATGTTTGGTAAATGATGTCAGTAACAATCAGGAGATTGAAATTGATAATTTAGATAAAGATCAACATTTTGTTGCTGATTCTCCTATTGTTGATCCTCGGCAGAGTGTAGGTAAGAAAATTTAGATACAAAGATGCATTACATCTTTCACAAAATATTACTTATTTATATGTGTATAATATGTATATCCTTGTAAATGCTTGCATCATATTCATGATTTTGTAGGGGGGCTACAAATAAAAAAGGGGCTATTCTAAGTGTATCCAATTATGGGGTAAGACATGGGATAAAAAGTTGCCTATTACTTTGGATGAGAATGGAGATCCAATAGGGCCACAGCAGAATGACATGTCTTCCTTTTTGGGAACTATTTCTAGAAATTCTGATCTTGCACCATTAAACTATCTTGATTGTGACAAGTACCTATAGAAAACAAAAATGATATTTGGAATTATGTGGAGGTAATTCTAGTCTTTGAGATATAATACAATTCTGTGAATTTTTTGTTAAAAAATGATTCTTTTGTTACAGACCAAGTTTGTGACGTCCCCGGATTTTCTAAAACTTAATCTGGTGTGTGACGTCCAAATTGAAACCCTCACCTCAGTGAGAATCCCAATTTAAACATCCCACACAAGGCTAAGAAGAAGCAAATCAGAGGAAGTCAAAAGGAAACACAATCAGTAGCACATGTACATGAACAATAATAAAACCATACATACATGTTCACCATTCAACATATAATTACAACATGAATTGTTACATCACTTGATATTACATATTGAGCAGCAAACTTAAACATATACATGTACTACAACTAAACAACAGGATCTTAAGACAACAGGTCCACTTGTACATCAGCTCGCCACACAACTCTCAACTATCCTGGATCTTCAAGAGCATAACCACAACCTAAACAAAAGATTACATGCGGTACACGTCAGCACAATATTTCAAGAATATTGTACTGAGTATGCCTACGTGTCTTTTTATATACCTCTCATCATATCTTGGCAATACGATAAAACTAATACTTGGCAGTAACAGAAGAATATAAGAAAAGCATATACTTGCACAAAGATATTCATTAACAAAAGAGAACACATATTTTAAGCTCATTTTCCATTATATGCTCGTGCATCCGCCTACCAATGGGATAGATGCATTCAGGCCTTATGATCCGCTTACCAAAGAGATAGATCATTGTACACGTGATCCGCTTACCAAAGAGATAGATCACTCACTAGCACTACGCTTACCAAAGAGATATAGTGCTTTCATATAATGGAACAAATATATTATGTTTCAAGTGTTCATAGCCATAAGTATGGAAAATCAAGCAAGATATCATACAGGAACAATCATTTCATCCAATACCATATGCCAAGTATTTTACTACTCATATAACACATGCATATTGTATAATAAGCCAAGTAAGAGGTAATGGCGTACCTTCCAAAGAGACATCCTATTCACAACATATTCCTGATATCAACTATATCCTTGATTAAACCTGATTAAGACAAGATCATACACTATCATCAGGTTCTTATCATCTTGCATATCATCTTAACCCTAGTTATGTCCATTAGGGTTTGCTTATCTCATTAGGTTATATATATTATTACTTGTCTTCTTGACTTAGAATTATCTTACTGATGTCATTTTACAGATTATGCTCCATTATCTGAACATTATCTTCCATAGAATTTTGTGCACATTAATTAACCCTAGGTTACACCATTAACCGAGATTAGGGTTTTAAACCATGTATTAAGGTTCATCTTAATATAACATGGATTCTATGCATCATCTTGATCTCATATTTATATATTATCTTCCAATTACAGATATGAGGATATTCTGTAAATCTCATCATTTATTGAGCATTAATGTATTTTCTACATTTTCTTTAGGGCTATTAGCCCTAATTATCCATATTGAGCATATTATATAATTTCGTGCATCAAAAAGATCATCCTTAACATAAGGTGCATTATAAGCATTATTATGGAGTTACTGACATTTTTCCATAATTTTATGTCATCATTTGATATTTATTACTCATGAACTAAACATTACACCTCTTACATGATTAGTCTAATAATAGATCATTGAAAGCCTGATATTATGTTTCCACTGTGTTCTACACAATTTTATGAGAAAAACGGTACCTTACTTGCATTTTTCAGACATTCGAGCTATTTTCTACAAATTTTGGAAGATCTACACATTATTGAATTTATTACCTTATTAGGCCAATCGGCCGCTGACACGTGGCCATATCGGGCACGGCTCACTCCTCCTTTGCCCACGTTGAGCCGGCTAGTTTGTTTTCGGTTTAAGCGCTGACCCGGTCCTCTCTTCTCCCTTTCTCGCTTTCTCTCGCGTCTAAGTCTCGATCGGGACTCTGTTTTCTCAGAGCGCTGCCACGATACTCCTCTCTGGTGAGTGATGTTCCAGCTCCAGGTCATCTTTGTGAGCTCCCCACAGCACCCACTGCTTCAAGGTCCCCTCCACGACCTCCACGGTGTCGTGGCTTCTCGTCTGCGGCTGCAACCCTAGCGCCCCGGGAGCTCGCCGCCGTGGGCAGCAACTGCGGTGGAGCAGAGGGGGCAAACGCCTTTGCCCATCCTCGTGCTGGTATGAAGCTTGGGAAATCTTTGAAAGGCTTTCACGAACTCGACTACCTCCTTCGCTTGAGGCGAACAGCTCCCTTCACCAGTCTCCAAGCTCGGTGTTTGTGGGCGCCTGACCTGAGTTGGTCGGCCATGGAAGAAGCCTTTTGAGGCCATGCGCTCAAGCACGAATGGTTCCCTAGGCCTCAGCGTCCTCTTCCCTTCTTCCTCTTCCTCTAGTCAGTGCTCAAGCGCCGCACTCTTCCTTTGGCCACCAGCTGCTCCTGCGGTGGAGAGGCGCTGGCAACGGAGGGTGCGTTCTCTCTGTTTTCTTGCTCTCCTGGACTGAAACAAGGGTTAAACCGCTCGTCGCAATGGGGCGACCTCAACTACGCAGTCCCTTCTCACCCACGCCCCACGATCTAGGCAGTTGTGGCCGGGGTGGTCGCACAGTCAGCTGCCCCACTACCTCGCTCTAACTGGAAGGTAGGATACAAGGGGATATCCATCGGATCATAATCCAAGGGCTGACGGCCAAGGTCCACTTAAGCCAATATGTGGCTTCCTTGTTGCAAGGACCTGAGCCGTTAGATCTGAGATCTAGGGTCAGAAAAGGGCCACCCAGCCGGCTCCAAACAAAGGGGCGCGTGACACCAAAAATCAAGCCCAACATAGATCTATAAATCCTCAAAAAGCACATTATTTTACAAAATTTCAAACCTTAATAACTTCCTCTAGGAACCTCCAAATGCCACCAAATTTTGACCATAGCTCCCATACCTCTCGAGCTACCTTCTATTCAAATTTGGTGACAAAACTCATCTGTTGGACCACTCAATTAAATTCATCAAAAAGGCATTAAAAGAGATATCTTAATCATTATATCAACCTCAATCAACACTCCAACTTTATTAAAACACTTGGGATTCTCAAAACAACTCAAAATACATGACTTCACTTTGTGTCATTGGATATTTTAGGATTTCCAAAAGTCCATTCCATCACATCCTACACACCTTAAAAGGTATTTCGTTCTCAAAATTAAGCCAGAAAATCCAGTCTTTCACATCATATCCATCTAAAAAGAACTTTCATCCGCGAAAGTAAACCATACTCATACTTCCAGGAAAAAACTTATCTTGCCTTCATCCACATGTAGGCATCATTCTAGGTGTAACATATCCACAAAGGTTACATAGAACCATGTATCCAAAGCACTATTAGGAAGTTTCAAAAGCATCAAGGGTGAAACCTCACTCCATAAAAGGCTCAAACAAGGGTTTAGAAGCTTAGGTTATGTCATTACATATCTCATATCCTAGGCTTGCATCTTCATCTTTACTCATGTGTTATTATTCAACATCATATTACCATGTTCCCAAGGAGTTAACCCAAATTAACCCAAACATCAAGGTTTCATCAACATTTTATTCAGTTCATTGTTAGAACATGTTCATCATTGACATATGCCTTTTAGGAGGGAGTTAATTAAAGTTAACCCATTTTATTCATCTAGATCACATCAAGGCATCATAATCATTATGTTGTGCTAGCTTTCAAACCATAATTTCCATCTTTGTTAAGCACTAAGATTAACATCTCATGTAACATGTTTCATGCATATGATCTTATTTCATTTCTCATAATAAATTGCATCATTTATTAATGAATTCTCACAAGATTAACCAACACTATCACATTATCATCACTATTCATGTATATTTAACCATGCATGCATTGATATTTACTAAACCAACTCTAGGTTTCCATCATATCATGTCTATATATCACATCTCGAGATTAGATCACATCCTTACATATATTGTATCATAGTAGTGCTAAACAAACTTATAAGAGTGGCTTGTTAAACATATATCAAAACTTTATATCATCCAAACGAGGTTCCTCTAACCCATACCACGAGGGTAGTGTCATGCTCAGTCTCTCTGGGCTAACTCAACTCTATGAGTATTTCATATGCACATATCATATCTTCCCTCTCAGTGTAGGTTTCTCAGGTATACCTCATCGGCACTAGAGATAGCTTTATAAGGTCTAGCCACATAAGCACAAACCAAAACACGACATGATATACTCTTCACAGGTCTCTAACCATGAAACATCCTTACACAAAACTGACTTATATACACCACTAGATTCCTATGTGGGAAACCACCAACCCGAGCATGAGGCTTCACAGAAACTAACATAGCTACCTCCTCTAGGGTCTTGGGCTCTCTCCCTCACCCAGATGGTAGGCATTCATCATCAAGTTCACATGTTCATATAACCAGCCTCTCTCTGTCTCTAGGGTTTGGTCCTCCCAAGGACATCTAGGGTTCAACAAACTATAGGAATCATACATAAAGCAACTCAACTCAATCACTCAGGAGTAGTCTAGTTTAGGACATATCATATCATATATCTCATACTTCTCATATCGTGGAGTCTAGGTTCTCTGACCTTCTCTGTGTGGGTCTCACTCTCTCTTGAGATAACCCCAAAACTGGTCCTAACACTAGAGGTCCTCCTTTGTAAAAGAGCTTGAGGCTCATGCTGACTCACAACCTGGTCTCATCTTAACATATCTTATCTCATAAAAGCCTAGTTACTTGCATCATCAAAACTTATCTTGCATCCTCAAGACTGAACTTAAGTCCTCAAGACAAACATATATCATCATAGACTATCTTATATCATCTATATAAGACTTACATCATATCATCAAAATGTATTTCATATAATCCATCTATCATATATTCCAAACAAGGCTCTAGACATCTAATCTAGAACTACTCTCTCTTCTAGACTGATGTCATTCACTTTTCACTTAGGTTGCATGATCACCTCCTACTCGTACATGTGTGGGGACACATTTTTGTAATACATATACATAATAAAATATTATATAGTTTTTCTCCGATAAAACAAGCGTCAGAGAAAACTATCAAGGTTCGATCCGATTGGAATCCAAAACCAAATCCTGAAAACGAGTGTCCCACACATAGTAGAGAGTATAGTGTCATGAAAACTAGTGAAAAGGGTGAGAACAAGGGGTAGACTAGTGTAGCTACTCTAGACAGCGTGCGCAATATGTCTAGGGTTTCTCTTCCCTTGATGCACATCATTTCCAAATAGTGCAACATCCCATACCGCTGCACTACAAGGAAAGGATGACATCTAAGGACTTGCTACTCAACAAGCACCAGTCTACACCTAGTTCTCTGACATCTAGGTGCTAACCTAGAGGCTAGGTCAGATCTAGTCTCTAAAAGATGACTAATCTAACCGTAAAAGATTATTAAGTTCAAGGTTCTTTAGTTTTGAGTTGCATAATGAGAAAATGTCAGGTTTTGCTATTGTTCATGCTCTGATACCACCTGTGACGTCCCCGGATTTTCTAAAACTTAATCTGGTGTGTGACATCCAAATTGAAACCCTCACCTCAGTGAGAATCCCAATTTAAACATCCCACACAAGGCTAAGAAGAAGAAAATCAGAGGAAGTCAAAAGGAAACACAATCAGTAGCAAATGTACATGAACAATAATAAAACCATACATACATGTTCACCATTCAACATATAATTACAACATGAATTGTTACATCACTTGATATTACATATTGAGCAGCAAACTTAAACATATACATGTACTACAACTAAACAACAGGATCTTAAGACAACAGGTCCACCTGTACATCAGCTCGCCACACAACTCTCAACTATCCTGGATCTTCAAGAGCATAACCACAACCTAAACAAAAGATTACATGCAGTACACGTCAGCACAATATTTCAAGAATATTGTATTGAGTACGCCTACGTGTCTTTTTATATACCTCTCATCATATCTTGGAAATAAGATAAAACTAATACTTGACAGTAATAGAAGAATATAAGAAAAGTGTATACTTGCACAAAGATATTCATTAACAAAAGAGAACACATATTTTAAGCTCATTTTCCATTATATGCTCGTGCATCCGCCTACCAATGGGATAGATGCATTCAGGCCTTATGATCCGCTTACCAAAGAGATAGATCATCGTACATGTGATCCGCTTACCAAAGAGATAGATCACTCACTAGCACTATGCTTACCAAAGAGATATAGTGCTTTCATATAATGGAACAAATATATTATGTTTCAAGTGTTCATAGCCATAAGTATGGAAAATCAAGCAAGATATCATACAGGAACAATCATTTCATCCAATACCGTATGCCAAGTATTTTACTACTCATATACACAAGCATATTGTATAATAAGCCAAGTAAGAGGTAATGGTGTACCTTCCAAAGAGACATCCTATTCACAACATATTCCTGATATCAACTATATCCTTGATTAAACCTGATTAAGACAAGATCATACACTATCATCAGGTTCTTATCATCTTGCATATCATCTTAACCCTAGTTATGTCCATTAGGGTTTGCTTATCTCATTAGGTTATATACATTATTACTTGCCTTCTTGACTTAGAATTATCTTACTGATGTCATTTTACAGATTATGGTCCATTATCTAAACATTATCTTCCATAGCATTTTGTGCACATTAATTAACCCTAGGTTACACCATTAACCGAGATTAGGGTTTTAAACCATGTATTAAGGTTCATCTTAATATAACATGGATTCTATGCATCATCTTGATCTCATATTTATATATTATCTTCCAATTACAGATATGAGGATATTCTGTAAATCTCATCATTTATTGAGCATTAATGTATTTTCTATATTTTCTTTAGGGCTATTAGCCCTAATTATCCATATTGAGCATATTATATAATTTCGTGCATCAAAAAGATCATCCTTGACATCAAGTGCATTATAAGCATTATTATGGAGTTACTGACATTTTTCCATAATTTTATGTCATCATTTGATATTTATTACTCATGAACTAAGCATTACACCTCTTACATGATTACTCTAATAATAGATCGTTGAAAGCCTGATATTATGTTTCCATTATGTTCTACACAATATTATGAGAAAAATGGTACCTTATTTGCATTTTTCAGACATTCGAGCTATTTTCTACGAATTTTGGAAGATCTGCACATTATTGAATTTATTACCTTATTAGGCCAATCGGCCGCTGACACGTGGCCATATCGGGCACGGCTCACTCCTCCTTTGCCCACGTTGAGCCGGCTGGTTTTTTTCCGGTTTAAGCACTGACCCGGTCCTCTCTTCTCCCTTTCTCACTTTCTCTCGCGTCTAAGTCCCGATCAGGACTCTATTTTCTCAGAGCGTTGTCGCGATACTCCTCTCCGGGGAGCGATCTTCCAGCTCCAGGTCATCTTTGTGAGCTCCCCACAGCACCCACTGCTTCAAGGTCCCCTCCACGACCTCCACGGTGTCGTGGCTTCTCGTCTGCGGCTCCAACCCTAGCGCCCCGGGAGCTCGCCGCCGTGGGCAGCAGCTGTGGCGGAGCAGAAGGGGGAAAATGCCTTTGCCCATCCTCGTGCTGGTATGAAGCTTGGGAAAGCTTCAAAAGGCTTTCACGAACTCGACTACCTCCTTCGCTCGAGGTGAACAGCTCCCTTCACCTGTCTCCAAGCTCGGTGTTTGTGGGCGCCTGACCTGAGTTGGTCGGCCATGGAAGAAGCCTTTTGAGGCCATGCGCTCAAGCGCGGATGGTTCCCTAGGCCTCAGCGTCCTCTTCCCTTCTTCCTCTTCCTCTAGTCAGTGCTCAAGCGCCGCACTCTTCCTTTGGCCACCAGCTACTCCTGCGGTGGAGAGGCACTGGCAATGGAGGGTGCGTTCTCTCTGTTTTCTTGCTCTCCTGAACTGAAACAAGGGTTAAATGGCTCGTCGCAATGGGGTGACCTCAACTACGTGGTCCCTTCTCACCCACGCCCCACGATCTAGGCAGTTGTGGCCGGGGTGGTCGCACGGTCAGCTGCCCCACTACCTTGCTCTAACCGCAAGGTAGGAGACAAGGGGATATCCATCGGATCATAATCCAAGGGCTGACGGCCAAGGTCCACTTAAGCCAATCCGTGGCTTCCTTGTTGCAAGTACCTGAGCCGTTAGATCTGAGATCTAGGGTCAGAAAAGGGCCACCCAGCCAGATCCAAACAAAGGGGCGCGTGACACCAAAAATCAAGCCCAGCATAGATCTATAAATCCTCAAAAAGCACATTATTTTACAAAATTTCAAACCTTAATAACTTCCTCTAGGAACCTCCAAATGCCACCAAATTTTGACCATAGCTCCCATACCTCTCGAGCTACCTTCTATTCAAATTTGGTGATAAAACTCATCTGTTGGACCACTCAATTAAATTCATCAAAAAGGCATTAAAAGAGATATCTTAATCATTATATCAACCTCAATCAACACTCCAACTTTATTAAAACACTTGGGATTCTCAAAACAACTCAAAATACATGACTTCACTTTGTATCATTGGATATTTTAGGATTTCCAAAAGTCCATTCCATCACAAAGTTTGTTATCGACATAAAGGGGAAGAATTCAGTTTTGCGAACAGTGAGGGATTTTTGGAGAAACTTCAAAGCAGATATAAAAAAACCACTATATGCGGCACAAAGAAAAATATGACTAACTTAATGATTGCCTGTCCCATGTTGATCCTGATCAATGGAAATTTCTTGTGAATTTTTGGGATTCTGACGATGGAAAGGTAAAACAATTTCTTCTTTAACTTTGTAGAATTTAGTAGTGTATATTGTACATAATTATATTATAATTCATTGGGCGACTCATTTTGGTAGTATATGTGAAGTGAATATGGATGACAGGATAGTTTGAAATAGGGCCTTATAATGATTATAATTTGTTTCAGCAGGGTAGTGCTCAATAGGGCAATGAGTTATGGTGACACGATAGAGATGTGGAAGGTGTGGGGTTCATTATAGGGACAAGATCAAGGAGGGTTCAAGAACAAGAAATGATAGGACTAAACAGGGCCTATTAGGGTAAATTTGGATGTTAGTTGGGAAGGGCTTGGGTGGTTCTGCGGTGTTTTTGAGGGGGGCCAGCCATACAATTGAGATTTTGGAAATCTTGGCTGGCACCTCCACGTGGCTAATTAGTTGGGAAGGGCATCTGACTTGGATTTCAGTCGATTTGAGGGGGCGTTCGTACATGTTAGAGGTTGGACCATAAAATATTGGTGGTGGACCCCCATTATGATGCAAACTAGGTGGTGGTTTTGGATGTATGCTAGGTGTATATGTTAACTGTTGTGGTGTCCTATAAAGCAATACCTCAGCTGGACACTGTGGAAATGCTGACATGCTTAGGGTAGATAGAGGAATCAATGAATGTCGAGGGAGTGCCTTCGGGTACTACTGTGATGGTGGCTAGGATGATGTCTATTGCATTGATAGTTGGTATTTTGTGAGAGGGTGTTCGTGATCCTGGCCATGGGTGGTGGGTATAGTGCATTATGAACTGAAGCATTCTATACCATAGGGACTTGTAAATAATATTGAAGTAGAAGAATCTATGTGGGCTAGAGCAATGAGAGTTGCAAGGAGCAAAGGTTCAGGTGGTTTTTGTCATCTTGATGCTCACCTGAATGCATTTAGCGTCAAGTTGAACTCATGCATCATTATAGATTATTTCCCCTATTGAGCAGTTAAGTCCAATGATGATAAAACCATTGTTAAGTGATCATTGAAGCCAAGAGAGGATAGCTTCTCTCATGCATTTAGAGTTGCCCTATTATCATGATCATAGTAGGAACATTTCTTTTTATTAATTTAAATTCCATGTAATCTGACTTCTTCACCCAAGACTTCATCTCAGCCCTTTACTCTACTTGCATTTGTCCCTCTCTATTTTATATTGCTTATGTTGAGCATCCTTATGTTTCTGTATAAGGTTTTGGGTTGATGTGTAAATATTTTGGTGAAATTTTCTTCTCTAGATCATGCAATAGAACAATATTCTTGCTGGAGTTTTAGCTACTATATTGGTGTGCTAATATCTATTTCTTTTGAGCTTTATATAAGACAATCTTTTCGGTCTTTGGGTTGATTTATTATTCTCCATGAGCAGTTATATCTTGAATTCATGCAAAAGGACAATACGGTCTCCTTTGTGTTTATCTGGGAAAACTTGAGTATGATATGGACTCAATGTACTTGTAGTGTCTCTTACCTTGAAGAGTACAGTAAATATTTCTTTTGATGCCTCATATCTTGGACCCATGAAGCTCTTATATTGGCTTTTCTTTTAACTCATGAACCAGTTCTTTGTCTAGCTTGTTAGGTTTTCCAAAGGAACTGTCTGAATTGCAATATCTTCTAGATTTGCAAAAGGAGGGATTATTGCTCACAATAATACCTAGTTGAAGTTAGTTCATCTTAACTCCTAATAACAATGTGTCATGTAAACTCAAAACAATAATTGAGTTAACTGGAAGTAGCATTCTAGCTTGCTAGGAGGTTGAAAACTTAGGTGAATGATCTTCTTATTACCATAAGTGAATGATCTTCTTATTATCATATTTGGTGGGAACTAATTATTCTATCATGCAGTAATATTTAACAAAAAAGGTATATTTTAAGGGCTTGACAAGACCTCCCTCTCTTTACTCACTACATGTTTTAAAAATGAGGTAGAATTTCCCTATTACTAGAAATCAAAAGGAGATGCTAAAGTTTCTTTCTCATCATGTGTATACCCAGTGTATAGGTGAGAAACTTGCTGAATAGCCGCTCCTGGAGTGTCATTTCATGTCATCTTGCTCATCACTAGGCTTGACAAGACATCCCCTCCCCTTCCCCATCCACCCCCCTTCCCCAGCATGCACCTCACACCCGTTCCATCCTCCCGCCCATGACTCCCTCCCCTATTGTTACTTCCCTTCAACATAGAAAATGGAGAAGGATAGACACTCCCCTGCCTAAACTATAATAGAATCTAGACTAGCATTTCAATTTATTTACCATTCTAATCTGGTTCATTCACTGGATAAAAGGGTTACAATTTTGAAAAGGATGATATGTAAACCAAATAAATGATTACATGAAAAACTTACTAAGGCATCCACATTTTTTTCATATTTCAATGATATTGGTGTTTTTCCATGAAAGTAGTTATATTAAGCTCCTTTTTTGCAAGGAAATTAATTCCAATCGAGTCTTGTGTGAATCCTTCATTATAGATTAGTAGAAATTTTCTAAAAATAGTTTGTAATCTTGTATGAGTTTTTGGAAACTCTTTTTTCCATAGAGAGCATTGCTTTCTTAGATGTGGAACACTTCATTGTTACGTTGGGTCCATATTACCCAAATAGATGCAACCACAGCCTCCCTTTCATCCTTTTACTTGCTCCCTAGGTTGATAGATGAATTATAGATCTTAAAGGGTATATGATAGGATCATGGTTTCACAACTTTATGGGCTTCATGGATTTCCTTATTTTGTCTTTCCTGATCATAGATTTCATGCAGTGGCTCATTTGGTAATCTACTGCCAATAGACATGTGTTCATGCAAAAACATCATTATTTGTTTCTCTATTTGTCATGGTGCTCATGCTTTTAGGTGTTAGTTTCCCTATCTATTCTTTGGGATTGCTACTCAGGTTGCTTACTGATATATACCATGTACATATCATGATTAGTTAATACAATGAGATAACATATGTATGCAACTTATTTTGAAGCGATAGTTCCCCCTATTTTCTGCAGGTGATTAAGTAGTCAGTGATGTGTAATATGTTCTGAATATTCTAAAATGTTGTGGTAGAGAAGAATTATAATTGTTTATATAATCACAAAACCTTTTCTATAAGATCCAATAGTAACTAAATATGTATGAGTTCCACATCACTCCAGGCAATGTCTTCCCTAAGACATCCTTCTTGCTCATTTTAAAAACATCCTTGTTTAGGAAAAGCACTATATAAGCATGTTTCTACAAGTTTTACATTAAAAGGATTTCGACGATCCACTCCAACTTAGATTTTTTGAATTATGTGGAATGCTATTTGTTCTGGATAAGCTAAATGGGCATGGTGCAGTTATTGTTCGGCAATAGGATGAGTTCATATTATTAATTTTATGAAGAACTGTCACTTGGAAAAAATCTACAATCGACTTTATAATTAACCTTCCATTAGTTTCTGCACTTTATGACAGACTTTTCAACTTACAAGAGAGCAACAATTTGTTGAAGATTAAGCATAACCTGATTGCCTTTCTTGGCTATAGCCTTTCGAACTCTATGAGAAGATGATGTTGTATGATGAATCCTATCTAGTTAGTACTCATGTGCATGTGTAACAATGATCATAAGGGGTTCCTTGTCTTCTATTCTTACAATCACCGATGCCCCTTTTGAAAAATTTAGACATGCATAAATGAGTATGATTCTGCTAGCCTACCCATTTAAAATAAACTATTGTTATGGATTTTAGGTCATGGCAAATTTTCCATACCAAGAAAAGCCAACATAATCTAGCGAGAAGGTCTGCCTATAGATGCACACTAACTTAATTTCTTTTCTAGACATAAATATCTATCTAATGTCTTTAAGGACAGTAGACATAATGCTTCATATCTAAATTTTACTAACTTCTACTCTTGCACAAGAGGAGAGTAGACAATCACATGCTACTTGCAACTGTGTGTGATTCTAGTAAAGCAGGCTAACTCTTAATTGTTAGTAAAACAAATTGGAAGAGGTATTAGAGCACCCTTCCAACTTCTGTCCCCAACATATCAGCATATGTTGTAATTGTTGCTTTCTTCCAAAGATATCTACGCCATGAACAAATCATTTGATAATAGTTTCAGTTGTCATCCAGACTATGGTGTCAACTTGCTGACACATTTATGTCTATATATTTTTTGCAGAATTTAGTAATCAGGAAATTGAGAGAGGTGGTTTTTTTTCTCTATGGTGGAAGTTGAGTTGGAGAAAAGAAAACATGAAGATAGGTACAAAGGGAAGTTCAAGGGACAATCTCACTTATTTGTATAGTTAGTTGATGTACCTATACATGTTTTCATGATTTACAAAAGAAAAATCAAGATAGAAGAAGATGCACATGATCATGTGGCATATAGAGTTTGTAGTGGATAGAGGCAGTTAGAAGAGGATATTGTATACATGTATCTTTTTTCCATGCATATTGTAAAATAGGGGCCAGGTTAATGTCCTCCCCTTGTGTACTCATAGTTTAAATATAAATAAAAGTATCATTATTGACATTTTAAGCACAACTCGATCTTGATTAACATTCATCTTTTTATCTTTTTGAAAACCCCTCTATATTGGCAAGTGAATGACTGGATACATAATGTCTCTTACTACATATGTATGTGTAGTGCATGGTGTCTTTCACTACACACTGGCTATAATTACATGTGTAGTAAGTGCTAATTTTTTCTATACATGAACTACATATACAAATTGTGACCAATGTCATCTCTCCCTACAAATCATAGCTACAAATTGAATTGTAGTCATATATTTAGCTACAATGGAAACTACATTTTAATGTGTAAGAACATTTTTTACCTACAATTAGGGTTACATATGAATTTGTAGCCAGAGGAATAACTAACTACAACTTTTGAAAAATGTAGCCTAAACAATTAGCTACATGGGTATTAGCTTCATATTATAAATGTAAGGATAAATGTAGCCATAGGAATAACTAACTTTAAATGTGGCATATAGATGTAAGGATAAATGTAGCCAGAGAAAAATCAAGATAGAAGAAGATGCACATGATCATGTGGCATATAGAGTTTGTAGTGGATAGAGGCAGTCAAAAGAAGATATTGTATACATGTATCTTTTTTCCATGCATATTGTAAAATAGGGGTCAGGTTAATGTCCTCCCCTTGTGTACTCATTGTTCAAATATAAATAAAAGTATCATTATTGACATTGTAAGCACAACTCGATCTTGATTAACGTTAATCTTTTTATCCTTTTAAAAACCTCTCTATATTGGCAAGTGAATGACTGGATACATAATGTCTCTTACTACATATGTATGTGTAGTACATGGTGTCTTTCACTACACATTGGCTATAATTACATGTGTAGTAAGTGCTGATTTTTTCTATACATGAACTACATATACAAATTGTTACCAATGTCATCTCTCCCTACAAATCATAGCTACAAATTGAATTGTAGTCATATATTTAGCTACAATGGAAACTACATTTTAATGTGTAAGGACATTTTTTACCTACAATTAGGGTTACATATGAATTTGTAGCCAGAGGAATAACTAACTACAACTTTAAAAATGTAGCCTAAACAATTATCTACATGGGTATTAGCTTCATATTATAAATGTAAGGATAAATGTAGCCAAAGCATTTAGCTACAAATTTTGGGGTTTTCGCTACAATTTTTTTTGTAGTTAAAGACCATATTTTTCGTAGTGACTTTTACATTGGCAAGAAGAAGGTAGAGGTTTGGTATGCAACCCGAGATAAAATAGAAAATAAACACACAACCACCATGCACATATAATTAGTATTATTGGTCATAACCTCACTACACATACACCATCAAAATTCACTTTCAGGACGACGTGTGTAATTGCATATATATATATATATATATATATATATATATATGGGTATATCTTCGCTACCCATGCGGGTAACTAGGATTCGCTACCCGTGCATCAGTTTTGTAATAGGAAGGCATGCATTTGTAATGAGACAGTTCAAATTTGTAATGAGACGGTCAAAATTGTAATAGAAAGACTCATTTTGTATTACAACGTTGTTACAGTCAGAAATATATATTTTATTGTTTCCATACGGAGAATACAAACATCACGTTGTATTTACAAAACGAGTCTGTCTATTACAATTTGGACCGTCTCATTACAAATGCATATCTTCCTGTTACAAAACTGATGCACGGGTAGCGAATCTTAGTTACCCGCATGGGTAGCGAAGATATACCATATATATATATATATATATATATATATATATATATATATATATATATATATATATATATATATATATATATATATATATATATATATATATATATATATATATGCGTTCATTCAATACCTAGCAGGTAGCTTGAATTTTTGTTATCCATCAGTTTGAAAAGTAACTATATAGTTATAAAAGTAACTCACTGGACAAAAAAGTAACTATGTTGATAATAAAGTAACTATACGACTAAAAAAGTAAATCTGGACATAATACACAACAAATATGTATGTAATTGTATATTTGTTATAGTTATTGTAAATGTAAATATCTATGCACAAAAAGTAAAAGTTTGTAAGGTAAAGTAACCCTCTACATATAAAACATAAGAAACTCCAAAAAAATTAACCAAAATAGAGAACAGGTAGCTACCCGCATGGATATTAAATATGGGCACTATATATAGGGTATATATTCACTACCCGCACGAATAAATAACTTTAGTTACCCATGGATTTATTTTGTAATAGAAAGGTACCTATTTGAAATGAGATAGACAATATTTATAATGAGATGACCAAATTTGTAATGAGATATATATATATATATATATATATATGGCCATTTATTCATTTCCCGTGCGTGCCTGGAGTTTCGCTACCCGGCAGACAAAAAATTAACTATTCTAGCCACAAAAGTAACTCTGCTGTCAAAAAAGTAACTATGGTGATAAGAAAGTAACTACACGACTAAAAAAGTAACTCTGCACAAAATATACAGCAGATATATATAAGGATGGGTTTTTTTATTTTTGGGGGGCAAATGATATTATTTTTGGATGAAATTTTTTGGAGAGCTAGAAAAAATACTCCTCTGCAATTATGAAAAAAAATTGAAAAAAAAAGTAGTGGGAAGGGTGGGCGGGTAGCTACCCACGCGGGCAATAAATATATATATATATATATATATATATATATATATATATATATATATATATATATATATATATATATATGTGTGTGTGTGTGTGTGTGTGTGTGTGTGTGTGTGTGTGTGTGTGTGTGTGTGTGTGTGTGTGTGTGTGTGTGTGTGTGTGTGTGTGTGTGTAGGGTTATGATCATATGGGAGGCATTTGAGGTGCGAGCATACGGGGAAGCAATGTACACCATATATTTATTTGATTTGAACAATGCAATGCTCCTGCCGAAATTAGAGAAACTAAAAAGACATCTGTACAGCAGTGATTTCTGCCACCACGAATAAAATAAGGAAAATGATATACAACCCCAAAACGAGATCAGAAATGAGCACCAATTTTGTCCTCTAGTAACATGTTGTATTGGTAGTTTGCACGCTATCCCATATGTTGCTAGCATGTTGTCTAAAACGTGATGGATACCTAGCTGAAAAGAGAGAGTGTGTGTATGAAAGTGAGGACTAGAGAGAGGAGTTGCTACAAGGAGAGAGAAAAATAATGAGAGATATATTTATTTTGTTAATAACTTTCAAACCATTATGTATTTTTTAACCAAATAAAAACTATTAGATTCCTCATAAAAATACATTCTAATAAGACTAATGTCGATATTTTTTTAAAAAATATAACATACAATCTAAAATAAGGGATATGAGGGAAGTAATATCATTAACTTATTTCTTTAATCAAGTTATTATCTCTGAACAAAAGGACGAGTAGCTGGCTGGAAAGAGAGAGAGTGAGACATAGAACTGGAGAGGAAGGAGTTGTAGAAAGGAGAGAGAAAAATCAGGATAGATATATTTATTTTGCTAATAAATTTCAAACTATTATGTATTTTTAAACAAAATAATAACGGTTAGGTTCATGATGAAATTGCATTCTAATAGGACTAAAGTCGATTTTTGTTTAAAATGCATTCTAATATGACTAATGTCGATATTATCTCTGGTTTGATGTTTAATATGGTGTGTTGTTATCTCGACCCAATATTTTTTTATGAGATAGAGAAAATATGAATAATTTGAGGGAAGTTGTGTCATTAATTTGTTAGCTATGGTGATGTGTTTGTTATTCCTATTCCATTATGTTATTATCATCCGCTAAATATTTTATTTAAAATAGAAAATATGAAGAACAGGAGTGAAGTAGTGTCATAAACTTGGATGAGAGAGAAACTAAACCCATTTTTTATATTTTTCTCTCTTAAAAAAATAAAAAATTATACAAGAGATGACAAAATTTTGTTTGGGGGATAACAACAAATTGGCCCGACTATAATAACTAATTTAAATAATTAAGTACATCACTTCTCTCCTATGACAACAAGTTGAACTAAAAGATAACAATAAATTGGACCAGAGGTAACATCAAACTAAACTAGAAATAATAACGATTGGACCAGGGATAACAACAAATTTTAATAAAATTGATTGCACTACTTATCTACTATTCATCATATTTTCTGTCTCTTAAATAATACCAAAACCGAACCAGCAAAAACAACAAATTAGACTGAAGATAACAACATATTGAACTAAAAGATAACAACAAATTAGAACTTAGAATAGCCAATTTTGAAAAAAAAATATTACTTCCCTCTTATTTGTTGTATTTTCTCTCTCTTACAAACAACAAATTGCACCATAGATAACAACAAAATAGATCGGAGATAACAAATAATTTGACTAGAGATAATAAAGAACTTGAGAAAGATAACAACTAATTTTAAGAAAAAAATTATACTAACTGGATAACAAAAAAATTGACTAGAGATTAAAAAAAACTTTGTCTAGAGATAACAAACAATTTGACTAGAGATAACAAAAAGTCTGACTAGAGATAACAACTAATTTTAAGAAAAAAATTATACTAACTAGATAAAAAAATTGGCTATGGATAATAAAAATTTTACCTAGAGACGACAAATAATTTGACTAGAGATAACAAAGAATTGAGTAGAAATTAAAAAAAAAGTTTGACCAAAGATAACAAAAAATTTGACAGGAGATAACAACTAATTTTAAGAAAAATCATACTAACTGGATAACAAAAAAATTGATTAGAGATAATAAAAACTTTGCCTAAAGATAACAAACAATTTTACTAGAGATAATAAAAATTTTGACTAGAGATAACAACTATTTTTTAGAAGAAAAAAAATACTAATTGGATAATAAAAAATTACTAGAGATAATAAAAACTTTACCTAGAAATAACAAACAATTTGACTAGAGATAATAACTAATTTTAAGAAACAACAATACTTAATGGATAATAAAAAAATTAACTAGAGATAACAAAAACTTTGCCTAGAGATAACAAATAATTTGACTAGAGATAACAAAAAGTTTGACTAGAGATAACAACTAATTTTAAGAAAAAAATATAATAAGTGGATAACAACAATTTGACTAGAGATAACAAAAACTTTGCCTGGAGATAACAAACAATTTGACTAGAGATAACAAAAAGTTTGACTAGAGATAACAACTAATTTTAAGAAAAAATTATACTTACTCGATAATAAAACATTGACTAGAATTAACAAAAACTCTGTGTTAAGATAACAAACAATTTGACTAGATATAATAACAAATTTTGAGTAGAGATAATAAAAAAATTGACTAGAGATAACAAAAAGTTTGACAATGATAACAACACATCAGATGAGAGATAAAAACTCAATTATAAGAAAAAAAATCATTACGATTGACATTACTTTCCTCCTCCCTCCTATTTTCTCTCATCACAATACGTAAAATTATAATGAGTGATATACCCAAAACATCGGACCAACAATAAAAAAATATCATATTAGAGATAATAACTTATTAAAAAATAAGTTAATGATACTACTTTTCTCATCTTTGTTAGTGACATCTTTTTGTTATATTTCATGTTGATCCCATAATATTTATGTATACTTTGTCAAATTTGGAATTGGTTTTTGGGATAAGATACATTAGCACCACATCTTGGGGTATTTTGGGTTAATCCAAGGTGTGGGTGTGACAGTTTGGTACGATATTAGTTCAAACAAGTCAATAAATATATTTCCTCTTCCTACATTTATCTTACTTACAACTTGGTATCAATTAATTCCAGTCTTATCTCTTTATTATTTTTCCTTTGGCTAAGTAAAATATGTAACACTATATTAACTAGCTTTGAAGTAATTTGATGTTCCCAAGCCCGTCTAATGCAAGATGTATGCCTAGTGTAATGTGTTTATCCTTCATTCATGGCATACACGTGACCATTTCATTTTTTGTCTTCACAACCAGAAAGTCATGTTTCATCTATTCTAATAAATTTTTAAGATGATCGTCCAATAAGCTTTGTAGAGTGATCGTCAATCGTCCTTCAGTGATGGTACGTCCGTTAATTAATTATTAGAAGATTAGAGTACAAAGGAGTTTAGACGAGGGAAGGATGAAATGACTGAATCAAGGTCAATTATCTTGTGTAGTGCGTTAGTTTAAAAAAGTGGGGAGACAAGAGTGGATGTGTGGTCATGTTATTTTATTCGTGGTGTAAAAGGTGCAGGTGCAGGTGCAGTGCGGGTCTGGTCATATCCATACACATCTAATTTAACATGTCTAATTCTGATTCTAGACCCACATAATATAAAACTTAGACATGTACCATACTCGTAGCCGCAATAATAGCGGATATGGTGCGGGTATGCAGGTAAGTGGTTCTATAAAACATCATATTGTTTATGTAAAAAAAATGACTATATTATATATATTTTAATACAACAAGATATTATTATTATATAATATATTAACATGTAATAGTTATATTAGATAATGACATATTTTATACATTAACATTATTTGAGTTAATTATTTACATATTTGTAGTTTTCATCATAAAGTTTAGCTTAACTTATGTAGAAAATAATGTAAATGAGTAGATATTTTGATTCTAAGTTTACATATGATGTTCATTATTGTAACTAGAATAGTTAATTCTTAATTATATGACTAGTCTCAATCTTATTGTGGTTAGAGTAGGATATAATCTCAAGAATTATATTATTTGGACCAGTAAAGTATGATATATATAACATATTACTTAAGTATTATATATATCAATATTTAGTTAGGGACTAAACATTAGCATATTGCATGCACATGTCATTATCTTCGTTTCATATTGATAAGTCAAAACTCATATTTTCTTTATTCCTATTTAATACCATTATCTTTACATCATATCTCCCAACATAAATTCCATCATGGTCATTCATTCTTTCATTCAATTCATATATGATACTAATTACTTTAGGAAATAGTCCATGATAAGTTATAAAATATAGAGGTTCAACAATATTATATCAAGTAATTTCCACTTATGTAGTTATTCCCATTGGGTTCGAAATGATGATTAATTGCTATTAATTTGTCCAAATATATTTACTATCCATTTTTGGATTTTAATTCTCCAACCACATATACTATATAACTATGTAAAGCTATTCCTATCAATTAGCTACTTGAGATTAAATATCTATTTCTAAGTGAGCTAATATATATATATATATATATATATATATATATATATATATATATATCAATATGATTAGAATTTGGGTTTCATATATGGTCTAAATTAACATTTCATCAAGATTAGATTCATCAAAATATTAAGGCATTCATACACATATTGATTAAACCAACTATCCTGTAGAGGATTTTTCTCTTAAATACCAATTTATTCAAGGTCAATTTATATTAAAATACTATAAATTTATTGAAAATTCTACATTTCATTTTAAATTTAATGTAAACATCTAATATATAATAAAAAGTTTCACTAATTAGTTAATGTATTTCTTCGCAATGTGTTCAACCATTATCTAAGTTACTAGTGATATTAACTAATCAATGTATTACCAATTAAATGACTATCTTTAATAGGCTGATACTATGTGCAATACATATACATTTATCTATTTTTATTAAATCTTACTTGGTTATATACTTTAAGAATTTTGTTAATCCCATAATCCCTTGTCATCTTTGTATTGACTAAAATTGACTGATTTCCAAATTCACAAGTTACCAGAAACCAACCTCACCTTACATATTAACTATGTATTAGTATATCAATATTAATTCTAAATAATAAAGCGTACTAACTAATTATTCCACACTATTATGTTTATCTGAGTCAACCCTATTTGTTTTCCCATTACATTTATCTATCCAACTGAAGTAACTAAACCCATAGGAAGAAAAGAAAAAAAAGAAAAAAAAATATTGACCTACATGAAATGTGCTAGCTGATTGCAGTTTGGATCGATCTTGGACGGATTTACCTTCTGATCCTAGTGTCATTTCAATGTTATTAACCTCCCCATGACCCAACCTAGATCCTATAGATGGTGGTCTCCTTGAGAAGGTTGAAGTAAACCTCCATGGTTGTAAAGAAGTGAGATCAATCACCCCTCTACTAATAACAATGGTAAACAAAATCCAATTGGATAGCAGCGGAAGTTAAAATTTGACTATATTCAATTTAAAAAAGAGTACATCAAAATTTCCCCAGTATGGGTGTACATGCTTTATACAAAAGAGGATATAAGTAGAGGGAAACTAGACTACAACAATATGTCTCCAATAAAAAAATAATTTAACAAATAATTCCATGTGTGAAGGATGGACTCCTTTCCTAGTCATAGGCTAGTTCATCTTTCTCTTGTTGCGCACTCTGATCCTAACCTTGGTGGTTGGGATCACCTAGCAAGAGGAGAAAAAAGTATGTGTCAAATAAATAATAAGGACAATTATAAACTAAAATAGGAAATAAAAAGATTCACTATGCTAGGAGGCTTAAGAATATGAGGCAAGTAAAACAAATAAGAATTTCTTCCAAGTTAAATAATAATAAGTTACATGCATGATTAAATGTGACTATATTAAACTAATATAGGGCTGATGCACCTATCGGACCTCAACCTCTGGGTGAGGGAGAGTAACACATTCCCAAACACCCAAATATATATATATATAAAGTGGTGAGAATTATCATATTCCCCTGGGGAGAGTGGTCACATTCCCCCTAGGCGCATGCCCAAAACTATGGGTGGTTTGTACTCATGTACACTATATTAGTTAATTAGTCGTATTCATCATCATGCTAAAGTATTTCAATGGCAAATATTAGGAATTTAAATAACTTTGTAAATGGAGTCCAAGACCCTAGAATAATTAAATTAAAATTGCCACAAGAAGGCAATAAAGAGAATAAAGGTTAAGCAAAGTCTCATTGGAAAAATGGGATTGGATATCAAATGCCCAACTGAAGGATAGTGTTCAAACTCATAAATAAATAGGGTTGCATATACATACCTCACTCGAGATTCTTAAAAAAGACTTTTCATCAATTAAATGTGTCCAATCTCACTTTTGTCCTAGATACAAGTTTATACACATGGATTAGGGTTTATAAATCATATTATGTAAGAAACCCTAATTTTGGACCATTTATGTAAACCATTGAATTAGGACTCAAAACTAGGACCAATCGATTACTTGGATTCTCCTGATTAAGAAAACATATGTATTTCTTAAATTTGGAGTTAAAATGAATTAGTTATGTATTTTAAGGCTTTTTATATAATTAATATGGTATTTATATTAAACATTGAAATAGGGATACAAATCGATACTTAAAAACCATAAATTTCGATTCTACACAAAAAATGCTTTCCAACAACTATTTATTCGTATTTTCTAACAATTATCAATTTATTATGAATTTCCAAAAACTAGGCAATGGGGAATTAGTAAAAATATAGTGCGACATCAATTAAATCCCGATTAAAAACTGATGTAAATGTCTGGAAAATGGACAAAAAAACCTAGATGCACGTGACACATTAATCAAGCACCTGGGGGTAGAATCATCATTCATCTTACAAAAGGACTCGTGATCTAGAAAACTAAAATGAAGGTTGAATACCAATACTGCCATTGTTGGATTAATGGACCGATTGATGTTGCGGGGGTGTTAAGGTCATTTTTTGACTTGGGATCTTCCTCTCGTATCAATGGCGAGAGCTCCCCCGCTTGCGATGAGGGTCAGTGATTCCAAACCCGAAAACAAGGTCCTTTGAACAAGAATTCGGACAGATGGAGACCCATTTGCTCTATGTCGATGCTAAAGGATCAAGACTCAGAACTTGGGGCTCCAAACCACTATAGTACGAAGCTACAGTCAGACAAAAATAGGGTAGGGGTCCAAATGTGCAAAACCAGTGAAACCGATTAGCACAAGGTTGAGTGAAGATTGAGATATGCTGCTTAAGGCCTGGGGATGCTAATGGATGCATTTATGAGGTTGGAGGAGTACAATGTATCCATGGCGGCTAGCGCCAGTGAGCTTCTCAGAACCGATCTATAGGTTGCAGTGACAGAGACCAAAATGGATCAAACAAATAGAAGGAGAAGGAAGAAGGAGGGTCGAGAATGCTTACGAGGTGGTTAATTCGTTCAAGGTGGTGCAGAGAGCTAGGCAAGGTCTTCGTTGCCGGAACTGAAGGTTGAGTAGGTCAAGGAGTTTGCGGGTAGTTGAGGAGGAATTGGAAGAGGAGGAGGATTTTTTTTGGATTGAGGGTTCTTGACGTGCCTTTATATACACGGGTGATGGCTTATGGCTCGCTCTGCGAGTCGGGGTGGAGAATGACGAGGAGCCTCTATTGAGCCTTTCATCTATAGGTTGTGAGAGAGTGTGAGTTAAGGCTTGCTGGAATCGACAGAGAGAGATGAATTTGGAGGAAGAAAAATCATGTGAATTGATTGAGTAATGAGGGAGATCGGGGTCGTCGAATGAAATAGTTGTGAAATTGTTGTTGTCGTGAGATTGGGGATGACCTTAGAGCCATTGGATTGGGTTGAGATCTAGATGATCAATCATAGGTCATCTGATGATTGCGGGTGAGATAGGTAATGCGTGACAAATCAAGAAATAATGGAAACTTAGGGAAATTAATGCATTGAATGCAAATCGGCTTAAAAACCATAGTTACACTTTACTCAAATATCATATAATCGATTTGGAGGGTCAAACATGAGTCAAATGACCTCAAATTTGAATCACAAGTTAATAAAAAATGTCTATATTAATGATATATAATTAGTTTTTCATTTTTCACGAAATATGGCCATCAACCACTATATTGTCCATTAATGTGTATATTAATGCATTTTAAAAGGGTGAATTAATACAATGCTATTTTCTTAGCAAATCTTTAAAATTTTGAGATGGATATTATAAAATCATTCAAGATTCATGTCCCACCTCTTATTCTCCTTTTAATGCTTTAATAACAATATGGAGGAGAGACGAGATAAGAGGGTGAATATCTCATTAATTAAACTCAATTTCACATTAATTCTTATTCCTGATCCCAAAAAGCCACAAAGACTCTAAATCAACATATTCTATTGATTATCTCTCATTAATGGTCATTTTACATAATTAGACTCTAATTAACACATTAGTTGAGATATTTGTGCAAAAACCCATTCATTGTCATGAATGTGGATAAATATAGTTCAAGTCATCAATTATAGCTCAAATTCAACATTGAGGCCAAAGAGGATAGAAAAGATAGGAAAATTAACAAAAAGGATAAGAAGGAGATAAAATCTTGAAAGTGGGTAAAATTGCAAAAGAATCTAAGATTCGGTATGTTACACCACTCCACCCCTTAAAGATGATTTCGTCCCTAAAATCACAACAAGAGGGAAGGGTGAGTGTGTAACATCCCAATACTTACCAACTAGGTGGTTACTTCTAATCTATGGTACTTCACATGCTCTACTCATAAGTCAAGTTTACTAAGGTTTTGACTATTCATATTACCTTTTATCAAGCATAACACAATTATCCTTTTTGGCTTATTAGCATTATTTTTATTGTGAAATTACATCATCTTTATTTTTCTATTACTTACGTCACGTTATATTCATGTTGTTGTAAAATGAATTATATCTCACCATTATATACAAATCATATGTATTTCTTTCTCATTTGATAAATAATAATTTTAAGCACAATTAGGGTTTGCTAAATCATCTCCATATTTATTAATACATTAGGTCACAATCCTTAATATCTTGGATTTATGCTTCATTATCCTCATATTACCATCATATAAAATTATTATATATTATCTTGTAAGGAGTATATAATATTATCCAATAAGTTATTAAGTCTAAATAATGTCACATTAATTTCTTACACCTATATTACACATTGTCATATCACCTTTCATACTCACATTAATGTCATCACTAACCATTTTCTACTTTCTACACTTCATATTATAAATTATACCTTTAACATCACATTAGGCATTTGGAATTATTGTAGACTTAATATCACGCTTATGTAAATCCAATTACTCCTTATCACAATTGCAGTTTCAATAAATCCGATACTCCAATCAATATGTCCAACACCTTGAACATTATGGCATTGAGCTATCAATTAATTGAGTGTTTAATTGAACTACTAAACTCCTTTAGTAATCAATCTAAACATTGTTTGTGGACACAACTCCTCTTCCATGTTAAATCCTATGTGTGTGACCCTGCAGGTCCATTTCACGTTGGCAGTGAAAGTCCATAACACTTATAACTTCATAAGAAAAGAGCGGTGCCTAGTCACACATCAGTGCTACCCAAGTGAAAAAGAAAGTTGGAGAACAACTTTCAATCCTACAATCCGTGAATGGTGTTACAGTGAATGTATAATTCCTTTGTCACTGATATCCCGAATGAACTCGAGGCATGGAACAGTCATCCTGTCAACGTTCATTCACTTTCTTAATCTCAGAGTAGATTGGAAGAGATATGTATGACATCAATATCACATACTGATTCACACATGCATGTTATATTACAACATCTTTATTTTTCTATTACTTGTGTCATGTTATATTCACATTGTTGTAAAAATAATTATATCTCACCATTATGTACAAATCATATGTATTTCTCATTTGCTAAATAAGAATTTTAAGCACAATTAGGGTTTGCTAAATCATCTCCATATTTATTAATAAATTAGGTCACATTCCTTAATATCTTGGATTTATGCCTCATTATCCTCATATTACATCATGTAAAATTATTATAGATTATCTTGTAAGGAGTAGATAATATTATCCAACAAGTTATTAAGTCTAAATAATGTCACATTAATTTCTTTCACCTATATTACACTTTGTCATATCACCTTTCATACTCACATGAACGTCATTGCTAACAATTTTCTCCTTTCTACACTTCATATTATAAATTATGCCTTTAACATCACATTAGGCATTTGGAATTATTGTAGACTTAATATCATGCTTATGTAAATCCAATTACTCCTTATCACATTTGAGTCATTACATATATATTTTAGTGAATAAGGTTGAACACATCCCATTTTAATGAATTGATCCATATACCAAGTTATGGTTGGTGATGATATGTCATTTAGGTGTATCGAAGTGCATTATTGATGATGACACCTAATGTCACTAATGTATCATGAAGGCATTAAGGATATGTATATATATTAAGGTTAGTTAGGGTTTAGGTCAACATGAACATTATACATTATGCATTCTTAGCATGCATTAGTTACATTTACCATAGTATTAGGGTGACATGGTCAACATTATGTGTATTCACAATTAGTGAGTTACTCATATTATGTGCCTTAAGTATTTGTTAGGGTTCAAGCATTTGAACTATTCCTTACATGACTTATTATATATTAGTTTGTATATCAACAAATAGGTTAAATTATAATTACAATTTGTTTGGTCAATACTAATCATATAAGCTCACTAATCTCTTATCTATGGAGTTAGGGTTTCTAATTCCAAATTGACTAGATTTTTCTATGTATAGTATTCCATCCCCCTAAAAAGGGATTCTGTCCTCGAAATCAGCAAATGAAAAATATATCAAGGTACCACTACTCTACCCCTTAAAAGGGTTGACCTACCATGTCAAACTAAACTTGGGGCAAAAGAGTGAGTCTAAACATGTATAAGACCCAACACTTAATTGTCTTACTAATCACTATTACCAAACTTCAAAGTCTAGTATAGGGTACACTAACCCTAAGCATGGAAATCTAAGTATCATATAAGGAACTCAAGGATTACAAGATGATCTTGTTTGGGTAGTCAATTCATCATATTAGATTTTCTAAGGATACTCAATATTGAGATTATTTGCCTAAAGGTATGCTATTTTGGACATTATGTATCAGATTAGGCCGGGCCGGTGTCATATGAACTTTGGAGTCCCCGTAAACCAAGCTAGTGGCATGAAGGATAATATTGCCAGCCCCCAAAGTTCTGACCCTTTCTAGACACCATCACTTTCAACTTCGTGCCCTAGTAGCTACCTAATAGGCTAATCACCTAAAAGTTGATTAAATATGTATCTAATATGAAACTATTATGGTTCTAGATCAACCTTTCATCATAGGTTAATTCTAATGTGAACTAAAGAGATACAATATGAGGTAAGGTTTCTTAACTAAGGAGACAAATTTAAATAGTCAAGGATCCAACTACCATTGGCTCTGATACCATGATGTAAATACGTGAGATCAATCACCCCTCTATTAATAGCAATGGTAAACAAAATCCAATTGGATAGTAGCGGAAGTTTAAAATTTGACTATATTTAATTTAACAAAGAGTACACCAAAAGTTCCCCAATATGGGTTTACATGATTTATACAAAAGAGAATCAAAGTAGAGGGAAACTACACTACAACAATATGTCTCCAATAAAAAAATAACTTAACAAATAATTTCATGAGGGAACAACTCCTTTTCCTAGTCATAGGGTGGTTCACCATGCTCCTTTTGTGCACTTAGATCCTAACCTGGGTGGTTGGGATCACCCAGTAAGAGGAGAGAAAATGTATGTGTCAAATAAAGGATAAGGACAACTATAAACTAAAGCAAGAAATAAAAAGATTCACTATGCTAGGAGGGTCAAGAATATGAGGAAAGTAAAACAAATAATAATTTTTGACAAGTTAAACTATAATAAGTTGCATGCATGATTAAATGTGACTACATTAAACTAATATAGAGTTGAGGCACCTACCAGACCTCAACATCTGGGTGAGGGAGAGTAACACATTCCCAAACACCTGAATATATATAAAGTGGAGAGAATTATCACATTCCCCTAGGGAGAGTGGTCACATTCTCCCAGGTTCATGCCCAAAACTATGTGTGGCTTGTACTCGTGTACACTACATTAGTTAATTAGTCATTTTCATCATCATGCTAAAGTATTTCAATGGAAAATATAAGGAATTTAAATAACTTTGCAAATGGGGTCCAAGACCCTAGAATAATTGAATTAAAAGTGCCAGAAGAATGCAATGAAGAGAAAAAAGGCTAAGCAATGCCTCATTGGAAAAACAAGATTGGATATCAAATGCCCAACTAAAGGATAGTGTTCAAACTCATAAATAAATAGGGTTGCACATACATACCTCACTCGAGATTCTTAAAGAAGACTTTTCATCAATTAAATGTGTCCAATCTCACTTTTATCCTAGATACAAGTTTATACACCTAGATTAGGGTTTATGTGAGAAACCCTAATTTTGGACATTTTATGTAAACCATCAAATCATGACTCAAAACTAGGACCAACTGATTACTTGGATTATCATGATTAAGAAAACATATTTATTTCTTAAATTTGGGGATAAAATAAATTAGTTATGTATTTTAAGGATTTTTATATAATTAATATGGTATTTATAATAAACATTGAAATAGTGATGCAAATCGATACTTAAAAATCATAAATTCGGATTCAACACGAAAAATCCATTCCAATGACTATTTATTTGTATTTTTGTGACAATGTATCGATTTATTATGAATTTCCAAAAACTAGCCAATGGGGAATCAGTAAAACTATAGTGTGACATCAATTAAATCCCGATTAAAAACTGATGTAAATGTCTGGTGAATAGATATAAAAATTTAGATATGTGTGACACATTAATCAAGCACGCGGGGGTAGAATCATCATTTGGCTTACCAAAGGACTCACGGCCGAGAAAACCAAAATCAAGGTCGAATACCAATATTGCCCATGTTGGATTAATCGACCGATTGATGTTTTGGGGGTGTTAAGGTCATTCATTGACCTGGGATCTTCCTCTCATATCAATAGCGAGAGCTCCCCCACCTATAATGAGGGTCAGTGATTCCAAACTTGAAAATGAGGTCCTTTGAACAAGAATTCAGACAGATGGAGACCCCTTTTCTTGACGTTGATGCTAAAGGATCAAGACTCAGAACTTGGGGCTCCAAACCACTATAGCATGAAGCTATAGTCAGCAAAAAACAAGGTAGGGGTCCTAATGTGCAAAACTAGTGAAACCGATCAGCACAAGCCTGAGTGAAGATCAAGATATGTTGCTTTAAGGCCTGGCGATGCTAATGGAGGCGTTTACGAGGTAGGAGGAGTAAGGTGTCACCATGGCAGCTAGCACCGAAGAGCTTCTCAGAACTGATCTATAAGTCACGGTGACAGAGACCATAACAAAATCAAACAAACTAAAGGAGAAGGCAGAAGGACGGTTGAGGATGCTTATGAGGTGGTTAATTCATCTGGGGTGGTGCAGAGAACTGGGGTGAGGTCTTCATCGCTAGAATCAAAGGTCGAGTAGTTCGAGGAGTTCGGGGGTAGTTGAGGAGGAATTGGAAGAGGAGTAGGATGTTGTGCGGATTGAGGGTTCTTGATGTGCCTTCATATAGGCGGGTGGTGGCTTTTGGCTCACTCTACGAGTTCGGGTGGAGAACGGTGAGGAGCCTCTATTGGGCATTTTTGTCTACATGTTGTGAGAGAATGTGAGTTAAGGATCATTGGAACTGGTAGAGATATACGAATTTGGAGGATGAAAAATCATGCGAAGTGATTGAGTAATGAGGGAGATTGGGCTCATCGAATGAAACGTGATGCATGTGTTTTCAATCATTATTATAGGCTCATTTTCCCTTATTTTCATGAGTAGTTTGGGCTTTTATTTGACCTATTATGCATGGATTGTCATTGATAGTCTATATTTCCTTGAATGCATCAAATTATCTGATTTCAACCATTTTTTCTAGCATTATGCATTCTAAGTGCTTATTATGCTTTTATGCGATTTTAGGTACAAGGTAGTTCTACATAGCTTGGTGCTACCGACCTTGCAAGAGTCGGTGGTATTGAGTTGCCCTCGTGGATGTGTCTGAAGACCACCAACATCTCGGTGCTACTGACAAAAAAATTCAGTGCTTCCGAGATAGCATCAGTAAGCCCAGCGTGAAAGAAGAAAACTCAGTGCTACTGAGTTGACGTTAGAGAGGTTTTTCGAAATCACAAAAAGTCAGTGCTATCGAGACCCAGTCGATGGTACTGATAGGATCGGGATCGTGTGGCTTAAACTAAGTGACTTGGTACTACCGACGCATCTAGTCGATACTACCGAGTCTGACCGATCAAGCCGACTGCAGATCTGTTCTAATCTGACGGTGGACATAATTTTGGACCCTAAGTGATTACTATGACTTAGGGGGACTACTGCCAGACCTAAGGGAGCCCTCATTTTGATCATATGACTACTGGAGAGAGAGAAGAGAAGGATAGAGAACTGAACACTTCACCTGGGAAGATCTGAGCACCTATGGAGGACAGTTCTACAGTCAGAAGATAGAAGAATGCACATGTTACGGAGGGGATCATCTATACAGGCAAAGATCCAGGGGTTACCTTAGTTTCTACTATGTTTCCCACATTTTCTTCTTCCCTTCTACATGTTTTGTGATGAAAACCATGCAAGGCTAAAAAACCTATGTTCTTTAGGATTTGGGAGTAGTCTGGATATACACTGCAATTGATTTCTATGCATTAATATCAAGTCATCTCTTTATTACTGGATATAACTCTATAAAAGTTTCATGTTCCTTTCATTCTTGATCACCATGAATGGATTATTAGATGCTTAGTCATCTCGGGAGAGGGACAAAGGGTTGGAAAGCATAGGATTATTCATATATTGCACCCTTTGGGAAAGGTGGAGAATATACGAGAGGAGAAACCCAATGTATAAGTATAAATCGCCTAACTAATCAAACCAATAATTGTGGGAATGGGATTGGCATTATATTAGGCAGTGAATTATACTATGGGAGCAGGTAATTCTGGCTACATGCTCCTTATCTAGGGATTGAGATATTAGATATTAGTGCGTGGGATTGATTATAAGTGGTATCTATGGTGAAACCACCTCCTAAAGAACCCATTTTCTTTCTAATTTACTTCAACCTTTAATTTGTTTACTTTAGTGTTCTTTTGATAACTCAACTCAATTCAAACAATCATCGTCGACCTATCTGATGGATCTATAGTTAGTAGTAGTCTACTAGAGAAACACTTCCATCTGTTCGACTTGGGCTTCATAGGACCTTATTATTTCGATACTTACGCTTGTGTATTGCATGCATGTTATACGCGCGTCAAGTTTTTGGCATCGTTGCTAGGGAAGCGGCAACATCCAGCACTACGAGTGCTGTAGACGGCCACTCTAGGCCATTTTCTTTTTATTTTTCTTTTTTTATTTCTTTTATTTCTCTACTTGAATATGAATTATAATAATTTCTTCTTTAAGTATAAGCTTCTAGACATGACATCCATTCTCCATTTTTTAGGGATACTTGTGCATGGTGTAGACCAAAGCCCTAGACTATGGTGAACCATGTTCACTAGGCTTTGGACAGGCAGAGTTCTTGTAAGGAGAAAGAGAGCTAGGTAGGTCTGTGGACAGGTTCAACAGAATGCCTTCACCAAACCCTCATGTGATTGAAGGACCAAAGGCATCAGCAGTATCCAAGCCAAGAGAAATGGGGGATAGAGTGGATAAACTAGAAGAATAGACGATATGGGAGAGAATAAAGTCTTCATCATCCATGGCTTAGAAAGGGCCCATCAAAAGACAAGCTATCAATGTGGGCAACTACAAGATAGAGCCTGGACTCATTGGTTTAGTCAAGTCCCAGGCATTCCATGGTCACCCTTATGAGGATCTAATGACACATATTAGAAACTTCATGGAAAGTTGTGATATGGGGAAGATAGACAGGATTCTAGCTAGTACAATCTACCTCAAGATGTTCTCATCATCACTTGCAGATGGTGCAAAATTGTGGTTTAACAATATGGATGACGAGATCATAGAGTAATGGGTTCAGATGATAGATGTGTTCTTCAAATGCTACTTTCTTCTACAAAGATGAATGATCTAGTGAAGAAGATTCATAACTTCAAGTAGTAGGTTGATGAGTCATATTTGGAGGCATGTGAAAGATTTCAGAACATGCTAAAAAAATACCTCATCACGACATTGATCTGTAAGGGCACAGGCCAAAATCTTCTATTATGGTCTACACAAAGGGGAGAGAACAACCCTTGACAACGTAGGAGCAGGGTTCTTTCTCAACAACAAGCCCACTTGCTACCTTGAAATACTCAAGAACATGTTTAAGAATCAATCATGGGGGGAGAAAGAGAATTACCAGCTACCATAAAGAGTGTTAGCAAATCTAAGGTGATATCCGCTTTAAATGAAAAGTTAGACCTCATTGCCAAGATGATATGTGCTCCAGATAAAGGCTCAGCCAAAGAAGAGGAAGGAGAGTGCAAGTACTTGTGCCAGGGTCAATATAGGAACAATGATTATTCATGGAGGAAATACCCCAAGTTCTCATGGAAAGACCCTAATAATTTTCATCCATCGCAAGCACAGCAGCAACAACTAGGGCCATAGCAGTATGGTGGTCAAGCCCAATATCCAACAGAATAGCAGAAGATTGACAAGATTGAACAAATGTTGGGTAAGCTGGTGAGTCAGAATGTTGTAGATTGCACAGACAGAGAGGGACCTTCATAATTAAGGGGCACGTGTTTGCAGCATTGAAACACAGATATCCCAGATAGCAGTAGATGTGAGTGCTTTAAAGCAATCGAATCAGCAAGGCTTTCCAGCAAATACCAATGTACCCTCTGGAAATCAGCATGCGAAGGCGGTTCTCCTTCACAGCGGCAAAAAGCTACTAGATAGTGCACTACACAGTGACGTCATAGAAGAGGCAGAAACTCAATCTAAACTAGTGAAAGTGGAAGAACCAGACACGTCAGCCCAAGAGAAGGCAGCAGAGAAGCAATTTGATGAGGTTGTAATCAACAACACTCAAGCCTACATACCACCTCACCAGAGGGCATCTATGATTCTTGTGCCATTACCAAATAGTTTGAAGGCTACTAAGATGGACAAGTAGTTTAAGAAGTTTCTAGATAACTTTCGAAAGTTGTCTGTGAATATTCCCTTGATTGATGCAATCGAGCAAATACTGTCTTATGGGATTCTTGAAAGATATCATTACAAAGAAAAGGAAGATTCTAGAGTCAGATGTGGTAGTGCTCAAGGAACAAGTCACTTCTTTTATTTTGGGCACACTACCACCTAAAAGATAGGATCCAGGGTGTTTCAATATCACATGCTTTATAGGGAAGACAAAATTTGGAGAGGCTTTATGTGATTCAGAAGCAAGCATCAATCTGATGCCCTTATCTACATTCAACAAGCTAGGACTCAAAGAAACTAGAAAGAGAAGCATGACAATCCAGTTGGTGGATAATTTAGTAGTGATGCCATATGGTATATGTGAGGATGTGCTGGTTAAGGTGGATAGGTTTGTCTTCCCTACAAATTTTGTAATGATGGAAATGCACGGAGATCACGGTAATGAACTTCTTTTAGGGAGACCATTTCAAGATACTGTAGATATGATAGTTGAGATGGGTAGAGGATGTCTCACTATGGGAATCCAAGATGATAGGTTTGAGATAAAGATGTCAGAGCACTCTCAAGCTAAGGGAGATAAGGTGTAGTGTAATATGCTTCAGCATGTGGACAAAAAATTCTCGTTATTTCTAGGAAAGCCATTACTATATATGGCCCATGTGATGACTAGGGTGGACAAAGACACTCTAGATATGGACATCCTAGAAAACACAAAAGTGCTCTCTCTAGCCCAAGCTATGTGCTACCCATAAGATGATGGGAAGGACTACGACCCAACTGCAAAAGAATAAGCCATGGTTATTTTTGTGATAGAGTCATCTCCACAGCTACCCTTGGAGGCATGCTTGATAAATAGGATGGAAGGAATACTAAACAACAACTATATGGAGGAGTGCATCTTTCTATTGAACTCAAAGCCTTGCTACTATGTGAGGCACTTTGAAGACTTAGGACTGCCACCCCCACCATTGGTCTTGTCTCTTTTGAGTCCACCAGAGTTGGAGCCGAATCCATTGCCCCCATACTTGAAATATGTGTTCCTCACTATAGAATAAAAATTGTCGGTGATCATTTCATCTTCTCTTAATGGTGAAGAGGAGGAGTAGCTACTCACTGTGTTGAGGAACCACCGAGCTGCATTTGGTTGGTTGATAGCTGATAATAAAGGAATTTAAGATTTGACTTGAAGAAGGGGCGAAGGCGATTGTCCAACCTCAGCAGCGTCTCAATCCAATCATGACAGAGGTAGTAAAGAAGGAAGTTGTCAAACTTCTATTGGCAGGTATAATATATGCTATCTCTGATTCAATGTGGGTTAGTCCTACTCAGGTCGTTCCAAAGGAAGGGGGGATCATAGTCACTAGAAATGCAACTAATGAACTGATTTCCACTAGGTTAGTGACAGGATGGCGTGTGTGTATTGATTATCACAGGTTAAAATGCAGCCATCCTTAAAGACCATTTTCCCCTACCATTTATTGATCAAATCTTGGAACGTTTATCTAGTCGCTCTCACTTTTATTTTCTTGACTGGTATTCTAAGTATAACTAGATTTCTATAGAACCTAAGGACCAGGAGAAATCCACTTTCACCTGTCCTTATGGTACTTTCGCATACCGCCAAATGCCTTTTGGTCTTTGTAATGCCCCTGCCATGTTTCAACGATGTATGCTCGCCATTTTTTATGATATGGTAGAGTGGTGCCTATAGGTTTTCGTGGACAATTTTTCTATCTATGGGGAGTCATTTAATGATTGCCTGCACAATCTGGATAAGGTGCTGCAAAGATGTGAGGACACTCACCTAGTGCTTAACTGGGAGAAGTGTCACATGATGGTGAGTGAAGGGATAGTGCTTGGATACAAGGTGTCCCATAAAGGCATGGAAGTCAATTCAGTGAAGATTGAGGTTATTTCCTCACTACCCCCACCTACATCGGTGAAGGGAGTTAGGAGCTTTTTAGGACACGCTGGATTTTATTGTCAATTCAAAAAAGATTTTTCAAAGATTTCCAAACCATTATCTGAGCTTTTGGAGAAAGACGCCGATTTTTCTTTTGATGAGCCTTGTTTGAAAGCCTTTGAAATACTTAAGGAAATTTTGATTTTTGTGCCAATTGTGCAGGCTCCTTATTGTAGCCTCCTGTTTGAACTAATGTGTCACAGATCAGATTATGCATTGGGAGCGGTGTTGGGACAACGTCGAGATAAAACTCCAACTGTCATATATTATGCATTGAAAACCTTGAATGATGTGCAGATGAACTATACTACTGTGAGAAAGAGTTGTTAGCAGTAGTGTTTGCCTTTGAAAAAATCCGACAATAGCTAGTAGGGGACAAGGTGACAGTCTGGACTGACCACGCTACTATTATATACTTGTTACGAAAGAAGGATGCCAAACCCAGACTTATTAGGTGGATTATTTTGCTATAATAATTCAATATTGAAATTAAAGACAAGGAAGGTGTGGAACATGTAGTGTTTGATCATCTATCTAGGTTAAAAAGGTCGGATGAGAGGGAGGTTTCTATCCCCATAGTTGAGGAATCTCCAGATGAAAAACTATTTGCGGTTGAAACTAAAGACCCTTGGTTTGCAGATATAGTAAATTACCTGGCTTGTAAGGAGATACATGTGGACTAGGGTTACCAGGAGAAAAAATGGTTTTTCCATTCTTTGTGATTTTATATCTGGGAGGACCCAATTCTCCTTAAACAATGCAGGGATGGGTTGTTAAGAAGGTGTGTACCTGAGTGTGAGGTTCATAGCATCTTATCATACTGTCACTCTCTACCCACAGGTGGGCACCATGCTAGTTCCATGACTACTGCTAAAGTCCTGGAAAGCGGGTTTTATTGGCCCACTTTGTTTAAGGATGCAGATAACTATGTTCTTCGTTGTGACGCATGTCAGCGTGCAGGTACTATCTCCAAGAAACACGAGATGCCCTTGAATGTGTTTCAGAAGGTTGAGGCTTTTTATCCTTGGGGAATAGATTTTATGGGCCCGTTTGTGTCGTCAAATTCATACCTTTACATTTTACTTGCAGTTGATTATGTTTCTAAGTGGATGGAAGCAATTCCAACCCACACCAACGATGTGCAAGTAGTGTGCAAATTTGTGAAGGATTAAATATTTTGTAGGTTTGGTGTCTCCCGCATAATCAGTAGTGAAGGTGGCTCACATTTCACTAATAGAAAGTTTGGAGCTCTTCTGAGAAAATACGGGGTAAAACACCGAGTGGGTACTCCATATCACCCACAGACTCAAGGATAGGTGTGTCGAACAGGGAAGTTAAGCAAATCTTAGAAAGGACTGTATCAAACAATAGGATGAACTGGAGTTATGTGCTAAATGATGCACTCTGGGCTTATAGAACAGCTTACAAATCTCCAATAGGAACTACACCTTTTAGGCTGATCTATGGTCGTGCATGCCACTTACCTGTAGAGCTTGAACACAAAGCTAGATGGGCTATGAAGAAACTGAACTTCAACATTGATGAAGAAGGTAGGAAGAGGTTTTTGGAAATAAATGAATTAGATGAGCTGAGGATGAATGCTTACTAAATCTCTAGGATATAAAGGAGAGGACAAAGAAAATTCATGATAGACACGTTCTAGATAGGGTGTTTCTCCCTGGTCAGAAAATTCTCCTTTTTAATTCTAGGCTGAGATTGCATCCAGGCAAGCTGAGGTCCAAGTGGAGTGGACCATTTGTGATTGACAAAGTTCTTCCCCATGGTGTTGTGAACATTGTAGATGGGAATAGGTCGTTCCTTTTTAATGGCCAAAGACTTAAGCACTATTTTGCAGGGGAAGTAGAGCCACAAATATAGGAGGTGCAACTTTGCACCATTCCACATATTTCTTGCTCTATGCATTGTCTAGTCTAGGATGTTAAATAATGGCACTTGTTGGGAGGCAAACCAATCTTTTTTTCCGTTGTTTTATGCTCACTTTTCATTTTTAGTTGGCACTTTATTAAAAATTTTGTAAAAATGGTACCTTGACTCATTTTGTGGAGTGTGCAGAATATCCAGGTTGGTACCACCAAGTCTATAAGTCAGTACTACCGAGAAGGGGTCAGTGTTTTGAGAAGAGCAGTAGAAAAACTCAGTGCTACCGACCATGAATGTCGGTACCACTGATCCTATGAAGATTTTTCAAAGGCTCACTGATAAGGACTTGGTACCATCCACAATTTCAATCGGTGATACTGACTTCTGGGCACTCCCAGGTTCTGAATACCTAGTCCAATTTCTCAACAGCATCGATGGTTCAAAAATCTCGATACTACTGACCACGAATGTCCGTACCATAGATAGCCACGTCAGCAATCTGGGCAAATCAAGATCCAACCGCCATGACATAATGAATCCAGCAGTTGGTGGCAGCAATTTGCAGCATATGTCGGTACCACCGATGGAGGTCGATCCGTGCCAAAGTACATCAACCAATCATAAGTGTCGATACGATTAAGCCTCGGATTGTGCTACTCAAGTCGGTGCCACCGAATCAGAAGACGGTGGTATTGACTCTGTCATGAGTAGTTATAAAAAGAGGGGTGGTGGAGCCATTTTCTTCACACTTTCTACTCCCACTCCTCCTACACTTTAGAGCAAGTCTACACCAGGCACCAACGGTCTTCTTTGAGCTTCCATTCTCCTAATCCCCTTTCTCGTGTCCATGACATGGCTCACAGGAGAGGTATTGTTCCCCCGCGGGGTGAGTTGGTCCCCCGACCACCTCGCATCTAACATACCAACTCCAACATTAGGAGGGTGTATGAGGAGCTACAAACAAGAAAGATCATACCGACCTAGTATGGTGATCGTAGCTTCATCGAGTAGGTGTGATTCACCGAAAACATGAGATGGGTCTGCCAACACCAAGTCTTGGAGGAGGACATCCCTTTCTTAAGTGACTGGCAGACATATCCAGAGCTTGTTCTCAAGTTCTTGGCATCTCTAGATGTCATAGTCACCCCCGAGCAATGCATTGGCGGAGAATGAAGGGAAGGAAAGGTCAGCTTCTGGCTATTCAACAACAACTACGCCATCACGCTAAGAGAGTTCAATCATATCTTCGGTTGGGCACACATGCCAGAGTGTTCAGCCCTGGTAGACTTCGACTACGACCTTGCTTTGAGACGTCTTGCAGATGTACCCGACGGGTTCCACATCAGCCATCATGTCATCTCCCTCACTGACATCGAGCACCTGTGTGCTCGTATCCTCCACTGACTCTGCACTAACACGATCTTTGCTAAATCTAGTCAAGCTTAAGGGAAGGTCCAGAAGACGGACTTGTACTTTTTGTACAGGTTGCTTGAGGGTGAATCTGTCAACTTTGGCTCCTTCCTCCTACTTCATATGATGCATGCATGTGAAGCGCAACGTGCACAGAAAGACACCATTGTTGTTTGGGGGATTGGTCACCCTGATTGCTTTGCATTTCCACCTCAACTTGTCTACGCTTGTGCCAATGGAGTCTACATCCAAGCTAGATGCTCAACACTTCAAGAAGTCATGCCTCTTCAGTGTGAAGCACAAAGTTGTTGTAACATCCCAAGATTTGAGGCCTTAGATAACATGATCTTAAAAGGAATGATTGGACTACCCATATCACTAAGGTACACCTCCCTTTCCAGGAGCCCATCACTAAAGAACTCCATAGTTAAGTGTGCTCAGCTTGGAGTAGTACTAGGATGGGTGACCAGTCAGGAAGTTGACACCGACTTATTCATGAGTGTGGATAAAGTGCATAGTTAAGGATAATGGTGGTCTGTGGGGCTAATCATCGTTCCCGAAACTCTACTAGAGCCTTAGACAGTGGGCCCGAGCTTTACAAATTGTATCATAGCTATAACCCCTCTAGTAGGTGGGGCCCACATGGGCAAGTGGCATGCCAATCTTGAGTCGTGCAGTTCAGGCAAGTTGGAAAAGGCTATCCATGGTGATGTAGCCACCCTTGCACTGGTATTCTGTGATCGGGAGTTGGGTGTCCATGAGCCATTCTTGGTTTGTACTAAAATGGGGTGATATTAAGTCCATATATTTGAGCCTTGATGGGGACGTCAAGAGTCTAAGTGGGGGAGATTGTAACATCCCAGGATTTGAGGCATTGGATAACATGATCTTAAAAGGAATGATTGGATTACCCATATCACCAAGGTGCACCTCCTTTTTTATAAGCTCATCACTAAAGAACTCCATAGTTAAGTGTGTGTGCTCAGCTTGGAGCAGTACTAGGATGGGTGACCAGTCGGGAAGTTGACCCGACTTTTGCATGAGTGTGGATAAAGCACACAGTTAAGGATAATGGTGGTTTGTGGGGCCAGGCGTCATTCTCAAAACTATACTAGAGCCTTGGATAGTGGGCTCGGGCTTTACAAATGTGCTTGTCTATTGCACAAGGAGAGGAAGATACAGGGATCGCATCCTACCAGACCCCATCATCAACTTGCGGGGAGTGGAGTATCTTAGATGGCCATTGGATGAGGGAGAGGAAGAAGATGATGACTGAGCTACAGATCAAGGAGATGATGAGGAGTAGGACAGCAATGATGATGAGGTTGAGGAGCTCAGAGATCAGTCTCGTGCAAATGATCCCGCACATATGTTGTCTCGACTTCCTTGGCCCCACCACCTTCCCAAGAGGAGCATGACCCGTACAACATGCAGGGCATGTACGGGATGCTGCAGCAGATTCAGACTGGCCAGCAGAAGCACTAGTAGGCCCTAGACGGCGTATGAGATATATAAGGGCAGTTGTACCAGAACCAGTACGTGATCCATGAGAATGAATGCCTTCTCTTGATCAACCAAGAGAATGTTCATATGTGCCACCAAAGGATGGAGCAGCACCAACATCCCTCCTTTGACAACTAATGGAATCGTGGATACTTCGGGGAGTACCCACAGCTGCCATTGATGCCTCCTACATATCTTTCTTTCCCGAGGATGTTTCCTCCCCATGACCCAAACATGCCACCTCCACCATTCTGATTCATGGTATAGTTGTTCCACCTCTTGGGTGAGAGTATTGACTATGAGGACATAGTCATATTCAAGCTTAGGGGGATGTTGGAACAGCATTCTATCCTAGTTTTTATCTTTTATTTTTATTTTTATTAGCCATTTTAGTTGTTTGTTTTGTTTTTAGTTGTGCAAGTGTAGGATCCACATCTATCTAGTGTAATCGTGGAGTCATAATTGCATGGTTTCAGTCTTGAATGTTTTGTACTCTCCATGGTATTTAATGAAATGAAGATCATGTCCTTAAAAGCTAAAAATGTAAAATCATGTTGTAATGCCACTTAAGGAAGTGTTTGGATTAGTCAGCATCAGGACATAGGACATATACTAAAATATAAATCAACTTGGGAGTGTGAATGATGAGGATGTTGAGCCTAAGATGACCAAACCATAACGAGATCTTAAATGAATATATGAGAAATAAACCTTTAGATCACCTTGTACACGTGTCATTAAAGAGGGACATATCATAATATAATGGAAGGCATTGTCTCTTAGTTGTGTGATTCCATCTGTTCCATCCATTCATTTTGACTCACCACCTCATAAATGCTTGAGTACTCCAAGCCATTTCCTTTGATTGCATCACATAGTGCAATGGGGATATATTGGCTAGTTTGCTTGCAATTGAAAAGAAAAAAAATACTGTATTTGTAGACATTAATTATTTTGCACATCATCTTAGCTTTTTTTTAACGAAGCCAAGGGGACTTTTTATTCATCCCACCCCCCTCGTGTGGGAAAAATGTTGTCAACAAAAAAAAACATCTCCTGCTTATAAATGCAGGTGTATACCCGACCATATGTACCCCAACATAAAAAGGCATATCATACCAAAAAAGGAACCAACCTTCATCAAGAACAGAAACTTATCTTCTTTTACCAATATATGGCACAACTCACCTATCAAGAATAAGATAACCCCTGATCTTCATGGGCAGAAGTGCATATTCAGTGCAAATGAAAGTATCGCTCATTGTGCATCCCCATCTACCAAGCTCTCTAGGCGTCGAATTGATGAGCTTGTGAACATGTTGGTCCATGATGGCCTGCTCTTGAACAACATAGTGAATGTCTCTAGTAAGAGAGGTTGCCTTCCATGGCTCAGGAACATCAGACCATATGATGTTATGTGTGACAAGATCATCTATCTCCACTACAGAAATGTTAATATTTCTTACATCAGCAATCTTAAGAGCTACGACACATGCAGCCAAATAAGCACAAGTATAGTCCTCCTCGACTAACCAGACTCTGAAGGCAAGTTTCATCCTGCAAGATGAGTCTCGGATGATCCCAGCGGCCCAACGTCTACGCCTGCCATTTGGGTCCATGTCTCGCCCCATCGCGAGATTAAGTTTCATGTTTGTAATATCAGGAGGCGTCCACCGCATTAAAAAGATGCTCTTCAAACTAGTTTGTAGTTTCTTGATGCCATGAGTCTCCAATCTTTTGTAGAAATCAGATGATTCCACCTTTGTGAAGGATATGTTCTTGAGAAGATGATTAATCGAATAAATGATAAAATTCCATTGAGAATGTAGGCTAGCGTTTCTATCTTCAAACATGCGCGTGCATCTGTTGCACCATATAGACCATGAAATGAGACCACAAAGTTGTCCATGTATCCAAGTCATAGCAGAGACGTGTTGCTTTGCATAGCTACACATGTCCAAAATATCAGCAATATTGGAAGGAGGAAGCTGATCAGAAATAGCAACAAACATCATCTTAGCTTGTATAACACAATTCATATAGTTGCATACATTTCACCATAGCATGCATATTTCCTTTTCCATGTGGAATTCAAATTCAAGGGTATGAAGAATATTATATAAAAAATAAAATTTAATAGTTGAATGAAAGCAAGAGGCACAAAGTGAGGCTTGCTGAAGAAATGATGATAAAGTTCAAAAGAAAAGAAAAAAAAAGGTTGTAGTATGTTTTGCATCATTTTAATGAGGAAGAGTATAATCCACATGTGAAATCTTTTGAGTTGATAAGAAATTTGTTAACTCGTTCTACATGCATCATCTCATAAAAGAAAATAAAAAAAATTTAGGCATTAGGATTCATGTGTTACATTCTTTTGCACCCTTATAGGTTCATTCTTCTTATGCATAAATGGCTTGAATGTACTCATGAGTTTTCAGTTGCCACCCATCTTTCACCGTTAATTTCTCTTATTGGTAGGCCACCCCTAATGATTTGTCTCCTCATACATGCTTATATGGAGATCTACTTCCAATTAGTTGGTAGTTAGAAAAGAGCAATTTAGTGTAGGGAATCACGCAATACACCAAATGAATGCCTGAGTAATTATGATGTTAACTGCTTTCTTGATAGTGTCATTATCTAATGGTGGACATCTCTTATGGAAGTTTTTGGTCACATTAGAGCAGTTATCGGTTCAGTGGTCAGTGAAGGGCGGTTCAGGGCTTACTAGGTGGAGTTGTTTGAGAAGAGAATGTATGTGTTTTATCCTTTTGCTGACTTTTGTCAAATAGATCCGAGAGAGTGTTGCTCAAGGATGAGCAACATTTAAGCTTAGGGGAGTTTGATGCATGTGTTTTCAGTCGTTATTATAGGCTCATTTTCCCTTATTTTCATGATTAGTTTGGGCTTTTATTTGACCTATTAAGCATGGATTGTCATTGATAGCCTATATTTCCTTGAATGCATCAAATTATGTAATTTCAACCATTTTTGCTAGCATTTTACGCATTCTGAGTGCTTATTATGCTTTTATGTGATTTCTGGTACAAGGCAGTTCTACACAGCTCGGTGCTACCGACCTTGCAAGAGTCGGTGGTACTGACTTGCCCTTAGGGATGCGCCCGAAAACCATCAACATCTCGGTGCTACCAATAGAAAAAGTTGGTGCTTCCGAGATAGCATCAGTAAGTTCAACGTGAAAGAGGAAAATGTGGTGCTACCGATTCTCCAACTCAGTGCTACCGAGGTGACGTCAGAGAGGTTGTTCAAAATCACAAAAATTCAGTGCTATTAAGACCCAGTTGATGGTACCGATGGGATTGGGATCGCACGGCTTAACCTAAGTGACTTAGTACTACCGAACCATCTAGTCGGTACTATCGAGCCTACCTGATCAGGCTGACTGTAGATCTGTTCTAATCCAACAGTGGACGTAATTTCAGACCCTAAGTGACTACTATGACTTAGGGGGACTATGGCCTAACCCAAGGGAGCCCTCACTTTGATCATATGACTCCCGGAGAGAGAGAAGAGAAGGACAGAGGACCAAACGCTTCACCCAGGAAGATCCAAGCACCTACGGAGAATGGTTTTGCAGCTGGAAGATAGCAGAACACATGTTCTATAAAGGGGATCATCTGGACGGGCAAATATCTAGGGGTTACCTTAGTTTCTACTATGTTTCTCACATTTTTCTTCTTCCCTTCTATGTGTTTTGTGATGAAAACCATGCAAGGCTAAAAAAACATGTGTTCTTTAGGATCCGGGAGTAGCCTGGATATACACTGCAATTGATTTCTATGCATTAATATCAAGTTATCTCTTTATTACTGGATATAACTCTATGAAAGTTTTATGTTCCTTTCGTGCTTAATCACCATGAATGGATTATTAGATGCTTAGTCATCTCGGGAGAGGGATTAAGGGTTGGAAAGCATATGATTACTCATATATTGCACCCTTTGGGAAAAGTGGAGAATATACGAGAGGAGAAACCCATAGTATAAGTATAAAGCACCTAACTAATTAAACCAATAACCGTGGGAGTGGGATTGGCATTAGATTAGGTAGTGAATTATATTGCGGGAGTAGGTAATTCTGGCTACATGCTCCTTATCTAGGGATTGAGATATTAGATATTAGTGTGTAGGATTGATTGTAAGTGGTATCTGTAGTGAAACCACCTCCTAAAGAACCCATTTTCTTTTTTATTTACTTCAATCTTTAATTCGTTGACTTTAGTGTTCTTTTGATAACTCAACTCAATTCAAACAACCATCACCGGCCTAGCTAATTGAACTGTAGTTAGTAGTAGTCTACTAGAGAAACACTCCATGTGTTTGACTCGGGCCTCACAGGGCCTTATTACTTCGATACCTACACTTGCTTATTGCACACACGTTATACGTGTGTCGAAACGACCGTGAAACTGCTATTGTCGCGAGGTTGGGGATGACTTAGAGCCATTGGATTGGGTTGAGATCCAGATGATCAATCATAGGTCATTCGATGATCATGGGTGACATAGGTAATGTGTGATAAATCGAGAAATAATGGAAACTTGAGGAAATCGATGCATTGAATGCAAATCGGGTTAAAAACCATAGTTACACTTTACTCAAATCTCATAAAATCGATTTGGAGGGTCAAACATGAGTCAAATGACCTCAAATTTGAACTACATGCTAATATTAATGTCTAGATTAATGATATATAATTAGTTTTTTTTTTCTTTTTTCATGAGATATGGCCATCAACCACTATGTTGTCCATTAATGTGTATATTAATGCATTTTAAAAGGGTGAATTAATACAAAGCTATTTTCTTAGAAAATCTTTAAGTAAAATTCGAGATGATTATTATAAAATCATTCAAGAATCATGTCCCACCTCTTATTATCCTTTTCATGCTCTAATAAAAAATTTGGAGGAGAGAGGACATAAGAGGGTGAATATCTCATTAATTAAACTTAATTTCACATTAATTCTTATTTCTTATACCAAAAAGCCACAAAGACTCTAAATCAACATAATCTATTGATTATCTCTCATTAATGGTCATTTTACATAATTAGGCTCTAATTAACACATTAGTTGAGATATTTGTGCAAAAATCCATTCATTATCATGAATGTGGGTAAATATAGTTCAAGTTGTCAACTATAGCTCCAATTCAACATTGAGGCCAAAGAGGATAGAAAAGATAGGAAAATTTAGGGAAAATGGAAAAAAGGATAAGAAGGAAATAAAATCTTGAAAGTGGGTAAAATTGTAAAATAACCCAAGATTTAGTATGTTACAAGGGATTTATTAGTCTCCAGGAACAATGGAGTTCTATTTCCTCTTATGAAGGAGTTCGACACAAATAGGGGAGAGAGTTAAAGTGGTGAATGAGGGTGTTGGGTCATTTAATGTAGGGGAGGTTGGGAGAAATTGGATAGGAGTATATGATGTGGTCTTCTAGTATCTTAATGGTATGTTGTATTGTTTCTTTCAAATGTGGATCTGTTGAACTACTAAGAGATCTATTGATCTTCAGCAACCAGTTTTCACTTGCACCATGAAGGTATGGATTTTTCTACATCTTTTTGTAGGTTTTTTATCACTTGACCGAAAATGATCTAATTGGATTGAGGTGAAGCGGGTGGTCAAAGATCTTCAACTTGATAATGGTGAAGTCAGTGAGAGGGTGTCAAGGTGTGGAGATCTTTGGGTCTAGAACTCTATTCTAATGGCTTCCACTGGATGAGAAGGGGTTAGATGATAGGTTTGATATCCTAATTTCTTGTCAATGAGGGCTAAGCTATTGTGAGAACCATAGTTTGTTGTAGGTTTAGGTTTCTTCTAGATTTTAGTTTCTAGTAGTTTATATTCATGAGGGTACTAGGGTTTTGGGGTGTTTGGGTGATAGGGAGAGGAGTGTGCAAGATGGGGGCTCATTCGGGGTTTTCGACTAGTTGTGAGGAGGTGAAGGTAATGACATCTCTATTCAACAATGAGTTGTAGTGAGTCTTACATTTATTCATGTAATACCTGGAGGTGGCATTGCTGGTAAGTTTTGTAGGGTCTTCATTGGTCCTCAAGTGGTTTTTGGGGTGAAGGAGACAAATGCAAAGAAGAGGGGACTCTTCCCTTGAGCTATCATTGAGAGAGGTGGGAGAATGTGTCACCCTTCCTCATATAACTGTCTCGTTGGCATTAAATGGAAGGAAGTTGGTTTCCACTCAAAGTTAGGGCATTTAAGATAGTTGAATTGGATATAAATCCATAAACTTAAATATTTTAGGAGATTATAACTTCTTAGGCTTTGATTGAAACACACTAAACTTTTGAATATTTGTCTATATTTTATAAACTAAAGTATAAGTATACGAATGTGTCTAGCTATGATTCTAATATGGATAATATAATTACTCTCACAACTCATTAAGATATTCATCATCATCATCAACTTAGCCTCAGTCCCAACCATGTTGGTGGCTACTAGACCTATCAAACAGGTGGGTGGGTTGGGTTTGGGTTGGGTCATTGTGGGTTTGGGTCTCACGGGTGCAGGTCAAAAACATCCAGTTCTAAAAGGGTGGAACAAAGACAAATCCAAACCCGACCTAGAGAGTTGCGGGTTGCCCACGGGTGCCCATATAAAATTAAAAAAAAGTGTTACTACTATTTGTTTACATAAGATGTGGCACAAACCAATCACATTGTACATTGTCATAGAAGATTTATTTATGTATCCAAAAGTGTGTTCCATAAGAGCACTAAACAACAATGCATCCATGAATAAGGATGCACGTCTATTAAGAAGAGTAGCCAACTGGTGAATTAACTTTCTGAATCATATAAATGTTGAATCAACAATTGTATTTTATAGACGTTTAAGTCAAAATCATACATATTAGGCTTAGCTAATGAGTACCACCTAAAGCAAACAACTAAACAAAAATACAGAAATATCTAGTATAAAAGAGGGATCCAAATGAACCAAGGTACAGATATGAAGAATTAAGACAAAAACTAAAAGTATGGCTTGTTCTGGACAGCACCTCCATGCCCTAAAACAAAAATAGATGGTTGAAAGAGAAGCAGAATATATATAGCATGACTTGAAAACAAACTAGAAAAAATGTATAATAAATGTGCGGGTGGGTGTGTAATGTACTTTTCAAAGTTAAATCCACATTAGGATTGGCAATTCTGACTTGAGAGTTTCTGAGCTGTTGTGCCCAATTCAAAAATGTGTTGATATCCACACTTTGTCGTTGTGTAAGGAAGAAGAAGAATCGGCATACATGGAATAATAAAGGACAAGAAGCACAATAATAGTGTTTCCACCCTCTACTCAATTGAGATGGTGATCAGGTAGAATAATGAAACAAAAGGCAACAAGTTTGGTTTGATTTCAAAGAAAGAATTGGAAAAAGAATGGGCTTGCCATGTACATGACTGTGAGGCTGTGAGCTTTGCCAATAGCTCCTTTGTGGGGAGACAAGGAGCATCGCTGAAGCAGGTGATGGTGGTGCTGAGGAGCACGTCAAAAAGAAGACCAAAAATCACGACCACGAGCTGACGACTGAGAAATAAGCACTGATGATGCTACATCCTATCAACAGAGTGAAGGTAAGAGAAGGGCAATTGAAGTTGAAGAGGGGATACCGGATGTGGGAGGGATATCTACGAGCGTTGCTCTTTCTACCATGTAGGCCATCCACATCAATTCTCTAATTCCAATAAGTCCTCAACCAGCATCTCCTGTAGGTTATGGCACGCACCACGCACAATCGCCGCTTGCCCTCGGCTTGATTTCTCATATTCACAGTTCAATTTGGGACTCTCCTTCTTTCATGCTTTTCTAACTTGTGTTACTTCTAATATGCAATATTGTGATAGGAAACCAAGACTTTTTTCACATTGCATATTACAACTAAGTGGCATGGGTGCAATGACACTAGCGGCCAGTGAGAAGTGTAAAACTTCATAACGTATACACTATTGTATCAACTGAATATTCTATCTATGAATAAAATCAGTGCAATTATGTAGGTCACCTTTGGGTGCCCACAGATTGCCCATGAATTCTACTAATTAAACGGGTGGGTACGGGTTTGGGATTTTTCCAGTGAGTGATAAATTTTATGACCCAAACCCAACTTAAATGAGTCAACCCATGGGCACCCATGGATTTTGACCCAGTTTGACAGGTCTAGTGGCTACATTGATCCTTCAGTTCCATTCAGCTCTATCATGGGTCAATTTTGATTGAGATGTAAAGATTCAAAATCTCTCTTTATAATCTATTTCCATATTAATTCAAGCCTTCCTCTTCTTCTATTAATTGTTCTTCACTCAATAGAGTTGCTTTGTTTAGAGGCATTACTCGGTCTATGTTGCACATGTCCATACCATCTAAGTGAACCCTAACACAACTTGTCCTTAATGCTCACCACCCCTACTTTATTCCTGATATAATCATTTCCCAAGTAATATTTTCTTATATTCCCACACATCCATCTCAGCATAGGCATTTCAGACATATTTATCTTGCGAAGACCTTATTTCTCCACCACCCAAAATTCACTCCCACAGAGCAGGGATGGATGTATAGTTGATCTATAAGACTTGCTTTTTAATCTGAAAGGGGATTTTTAATCACATAAAAATAACTCATTCAAATATTGATATCTATTAAGTTAACTATATTCTTTATTGATTCCTTGGCCAATAGTTCCCAAAATAAGAGTATTTGATTTATGCAAAATATATTATTAAATGCAAGAATCTCAATAATATCAAAATGATATAAATGTGATCCATTAAGAAAAATCTATGGACTAGTTTGTAAATAGTTCTAGACTGTGGAGAATGGACCCATTTAGATACAAGAAAATCAAAATGATACCACATAGTATCAAAGAATTTATCAAAATGGTTGACTATGACTTGGAATGAAGGGCCACTTTGTAAATGACTCTACTTAAAGAAAATGAAGAATTATAATTCAAAATTAATGAAGTGCCTAGAATTTTATTTGTTATAGGGCTTCTTTATCATAGGATTGAAGTGGAGGATATAAAGACATTCTCTATTTGAGATGGAGGGAAATGAATTCCCTATCAAATGCAAGGAAAACAAATTGAGAGGAAAAGAATGAGGATTTGTCTTTGATATGGAATAAGCAATGTCTTATCTAAAAGAACATGACAAAGGTTTCCCCACCTAGAGATGAATGCAGCAATGATTCATCGTATATGTGAAGGTGGCGGTGGCCCCTCCTGAGGATGAAGGAGGCAATGACTCCTCCTATAGATACTCTCATCACATGGATTCAACATTAAGATTTAATATTTTAGAAAATGTGACTAGGGGGTAAATTACTTATATTTTCTTCAAGAATGACATGCCTTTTATAGGATAATGAGTGGTGCCCAATAGCTAATTTACATGATGTGAGACTAATATTAATGAGAAAGAAAGTAATGTATTAGTAAATAATAGTTACATGGACTTATTCTAAAAATAAATATTACATGCTCACAAAATACACACAAGTTTTGGAACCAATAGCCCATAAAATAGTGGTTCTTTAGGAAGAAGATACAAGCATATAGTTCCATAGATAAGTTTAAGACCCATATGGTAGCTTAAGGTTACAAACAATATCAAGCTATTGATTATTTTGAAAATTAGTATCCCATTATCAAGATTATCTCCATTTATATCCTTGGCATCTTATTTGGTATCCATAATAGCAAAATCTATCAAATGGATGTCGCAATTTCTTTCCTTAATGGTATAGGAAGAGATATACATGAATAAGCATAAAGGTTCGTAGTTATTGGGAACAATAGGAAGTATGAAGATTGGTTAAATCTTTATATGGTTTGAAACGAGCACCTAAGCATTGAATAATTTTGTTTCAAACATTTTATATGTTGCTTTTGGTGCTAAGGGATTTTATAAATGCATTTACATTAGATCAATCGGAAATACAATTGTTATTATGTGCTTTTAGGTTGATGGTATTTTAATGTTTGGATATAATTTTGCAATTACTTCTGAAAGTAATTTTTTTTTAAGAATTTTAGTATGAAAGATTTTTTATTCATTTATGATATACTTGTATTGAGTAGATATGCTTATGAATACTCTTTGGATTAGTTTCATTGTTCAGGAGAAGGTCTGAAATTACTTCTAAAAGTAATTATTTTATTAAAAGAATTTTAGGATGAAAGATTTGAGATTCATTTATGCTATACTTGTATTGAGTAGATATGCATATGAATACTCTTTGGATTAGTTTCATTGTTAACGAGAAGGCTTCCACAAATTTGATATATACCATTATATGACTATATGTACATGCTATGATCCCTCATTTCCCTTAATGGCACTTATCCAATCCCTTATATCAAATTAAATATCAGATTATAGGAAGATTATAGCTAATTTTCCTTAACTTGGCATTGCCTATGGTGTGAGTAGGTTAGTAATTACAGTAGTTGTCCTAATATTGATCACTAGAAAATTTCAATTCAAGTATTTAGATATCTTAAAGTTACCAACTCATATGGTCTTCATTACTCTAATTTCCAAGTCTATTCAAAGGTTACAATGATGCAGATTTGATTGGTGGATTAAATGAAACAAAGTCTACTATTGGTTACGTGGTTTTCGTTGGTGGTGCAACAATTTTTGGAAAATCTCCAAGAAAATTGTACATTCTAGATCCACCATGGAGACTGAGTTTTTATCTCTATATTTGGCTTGTTGTTAGGATGATTAGTTTTGAAACATTTTGTTTGTTTTGCCTAAAGTTTCAAAGAATTTACCTCCTATTTCTATTCATTTTGATATAGAACATTCATAGAAAAATCTAGACAATATACGAGTAACTCATGTTTTTTTAGATTGTGGTACAAAGAGGTGAGATACTGCATTACTAAATGTGTAATATTAATGTATTTTTTTATCTGTAGATAATATTGTTGATTCTATCAAAATGGTCTGACAAAAAAAGCTAGTACTCAATGCTTCAAGGGGGATAGATCTTCTACCCTTGAATTGAGTGCACAATTATAACCCCACCATTCTAGCCATTAGGATTTGTGAAAATGAATAGCTAACTTGTATTTGTGTACAAATATAACTATAATCTTGGTGTTGACACTTGTGACCCTTCCCCGAGATGTTTGTGCTTTGTTGTTGTCTTCGTTAAGAAAGTCTTTGCGATGAACTAGCTCAAGCCATATTTTGTGGATGTAGTACTAGACAAGACATATTTGTCCATTTCTATTGTGCTAATGTAACATTATTCCACCATTTATGTGGTGTATTATTTGTAGAGCATGCATGTGATAGATTCTTGTGAAGTCGTAGCACATACACCAAGCATGAACCTAAGCTCATGCATTTTTTGTGTGTACATGTGATGCGCCACCGCACTTGGTCTTATAAATAGTGCTAGTCAACACACTCTATGTAGAATGATCTGCAAGCGCACAGGCTTGGCATGTAGCATAAAAAGGTGGCAAGTGAGGTTGAATATGCATGAGGTGGATGGGGTACTAGAGCTAAATTGTTTCTTTAGGTTTGTAAAGATATATGTTAGGGTTTTGGGGGTTCAATTAGGAGTTAAGTTTATTACACTAAAGATCATGCAAGAAAAGAAAAGGCAATGTTTAAAATATATGTTGTCCCTAACAATTAGATCTAACCACTTAACTAAGACAGTAAGTGACGACTATACTAAACAAAAATACAATTACACAAAACTAGGTTTTCGATGACCATAAAGAGCAATTAGCTATACTACACTAGCAATTACACTAATAAGGCAAGAAATGAACTACATTGGCAAAATGGTAGTTTTAAAACTAGGAGAATAAACTAGCTAAATAATACAAACTAAAATGACTAAGCAATTAAACAACTAAACCTAATAGATGCAATTACTAAACAAGAACCAAGTATCTATAAAAGACTAACTAGGATGAGTAGAGAACTAACTAATTAAGCAAGAAAATCTATCTAACACTAAAGTAAGTTAGGTTTCTAGTAAGTTAATTGGGTTAATGGGTCATTTGAGGGATATGTAACCATCAACCATGTATAAGGGTCATATTTTATAATAGTTATTCAATTAAAACAAACAACAAGGAATGGTTTAGATTGGGAGTCATATTCTATTAGTTGGCCATGGGTGGCATAGAAATGCATAGGGGAACTAGTCCCTATCACTTCTCATCCAACCTTACTAGTCTCGCTTGACTAAGGGATAGGTAAACCCTAGTATAGATCATATAAGTCTAGGTTTCTAAGCATGATTTTTCATAATACACTTAGTGTCAAGGGGTGGTATGGGATGTAGGAGAAGGATATCACCTCCTTTTACCTCCCATACAACCACTTAACATGCTCCTTGCTAAGTGCATATGGAGAAATATGACTAGATACTTAGATCTCACACCTATGGTTAGTGGAAGATATTAGTAGGTGGGGAAGAGGGTACTAGATAAGGATCCACTAGTTGGACTTAGGAGTCTTTCATCTCATTCCTCCTATTCCTTCTTTTCTCTATACCTGGAGTGTTTTCATACATCAATCACCATAGTCTGAGGTAAGAAGAGATAATAAGAAATAACATAGCAATTGGAAATGAAATCAAATTATCATGCATTAATATTTCCCAACATGGTATAATAGTTACAGATTTTACCCCCAAACTGCCCACACAAAAATCTTAGCTACCCATGATACAAAAAAGAACAAAAGAAGAGAAAGAATAGAAGTAAAACTCCACAAAGGTTGGTGAAGGCTTCTCCTTCTTCACATCCACATATAGAAAGCCCAAGCTCCTCCCTCCTCCAAGTTCAAATGGATTGCAAATATGGAAATGAATGGTCAAAACCCTAGAAAATAAGGGTTTTGGTTTGATGGTGAAAGAAAATGGAAGGTAGGAGGAAGGTGAGAGTAGGTGGTGCACTTGAAAGCTACATGTAGCTAACCCTTGACTCCTAGTTTCCACTAATGTAAATATAGTGGCCTAGGAAGCCTAGGTTAAGTGGGGGTATAATGTTAAAATAAATGTCAGGTAGTAATGAGGTTAGGTGGGTAGCACAACCATGGTGAGTACCACAATTGTGGTGGATAGCCTAGGAATGGTCATAGTAGATGGGAACGGAAGTGATCAAGATGGAAAATTGGAAAAGGAGAATAGAGAAATGGGTTAGGAAGCACAACCATGGTGAAATGAAGGTAGAACAGTCGTGGTGGGTACCGCGACCATGGTAGATGGAGGAGGGGATCATATAGAGGAGTAGAATCATGTTGAGGAGTGTTGTTTCCAAGGATGTGGTGATGACCACTGGTCCTTCCGGTCCTAGATTGCCATCATTGTTTTTCCTAACATAGTTTTGGTTCTTAGATGCTTCTCTTCCTTCAAAATATAATATTCAACTATAACTTTAGCTTGAGTAGCATGGTCATGGATGAATACCATAGACATTTTTTTTCTGGGCACTTGAGTGTTGAACTTGTCCATCCTTTGTTCTTTTTGCTCAAATTTGATCCTTGGTCATATGGGGTTGGTTGGGAATGCTCTTGGACTCACTTTGGACTCCTATGTGGCTTGAGAAGCTCTAAGATCAACTTCCTTCTCTTTGTTCCATTAGTTAGTGATTAAAGTGCCAAAAACATACAAAAAGAAAATTTGATAATAAAATCATTTATTGGCGAATAAGCATGCATTGTGGAATATCTTGATGTGAATATAAGGCAAAAAGACACAATATGTAAACCCAATTAAGGATTCCTTAACATATTAAGATTGAAACATACTTGTCCTCAAGTATGCACCCACCAAATCTCTTTTTCATTTCAATTAATCAAGAAATAACAAATGCATCAAGATGGTGGTTATTAACTAAATGAGATCAAGTATGAATTTATATGTGAAATTCACCCACTCCTCTACTCTAACACAATAAAAATGAAATAAAAGCATATAGCACAAATACTTCCACATATAGAGTATTCAAAACTCATGCAAGGCATATGGCATTTACACAGCTCCGGGAAACACCTTTTTATATAGGGAATTTCGTCAAAATATTAGGGATGTTGTTTCACTTGTACACATTCAACCTTATGATCCAATCCATCCCAAGTGACCCTTGAATATGTATGGGGGCATAGTGGGCAAGGTTTGATGTTTTAATAACCCACTGGATATACAAATGGAAGAAACGGTTATAGAAGGAGATTTAAGTTCTATTACATAGGGAAACTCATCTTTTTCTTTTCTTTGTTGAGGGGCTATTATGTAGGAGAACCTTCTATTTTCTTTTTTTATTTTTCATTTTCACATGTCCTTTTTGTATATGGGAAGTATGATGATAAGAATAAGCATAGGGGAGGAAGGGTTGGTCAATACAATCTTTGGAGGGTGGCCAAAAGCCTTACAATTTGTGTGCCTTTTGGCATCTTTTCATGAGGTGAAAAGATATGAAGTGATGGAAGAAGTGGATGAAGGAGGGGTCATTAGTGAGGATCTTCACATAAGAGTTCCTAAATACAAGATAATCCAAACAAAATTCACATGAAATGGCAAAGCCATGGTGTGTTTAGTAGTTATGTTAAGCCACATTGTTTTCACAAGTGAATAGCCCTAGGCATAAAGGGCTTGCTAAAATCATATTCCATTCAGACATTCAACATTTCATATGAGGGGTGAAAAATGTGTATAGATGCACACCATGGATCATTTACCAATAGTCAAATTGTACATGTGAGTGCAAGCATTAAAGGTCATTCAATTCATTGCAATTCAAAATGAACATATCCCACGAGAACATTCACTTGGGCAAGCATTTCAACTTTAGGCTAATTTGGCAAAATGTTACCAAGTTGTCCCTATTCAATTCAAGATATAATTACTAAGCAAGAAAGAGAATGAAAAAACCCTATCTATTCACATATAAAGAAATTAAACAAAGTTACATACAATGCAATGTTAGTTGATAGAAAGCAGAAGTGAAACTTTTCTTTAAAAAAACTAAGAAATTAACCACTACATGGAATGTAATGATGTAAAGACGCAAATTGAAAACTGTCTTCAAAGATGTGAATTGGAAAACTATCTAGGTAGTTTCGGGTCAATCAATCAATAATAACATAATTTTCTCACACAACTTTCTTAGCAAAATTTAATGACAAATTTGCAAAAAAAAGGCAAGTATCGCCCTACCACCCAAAAAATTTTAATTGTATCGTCCCCAACATGTAACTAGGCTTGGAATGATATGGAATTTACCAATAATGCTTGGAAGATTGTCTTTCATTCAAATTGGTGGGGGATGCAACACCACACTCTCTCTAATTATAGTGGCCATTTGTCCCTTGATCACCATGGATGTGGTGTATATGACAACTATGTTGGCTTGTTTATGTACACTTTCAGCCCAATATCAACAATTTCATTTCTCACTAAATGGTTTTAAATTTTTTTGGTCATTTTATAGACATTTCTTTCTGTTATGTCCTATGTAATTTGGAACATTAAAATCAAAGAAAACTATCAAGTGTGGTTTGTGTGTTTCTTGGAAAGTATAAAAATAAAATTAAAATGAAAATTGTGTGGTATATGTTCAAAATCTCATAAACTAACATGGGTTGCCTCCCACTAGTGCTAAATTTTTAACTTCAATCGGGAGTGGAATTCCTTGATTCATCAATCTCTAGAAAAACTCAGGATCCCTTGTAGTAGATTTCTTTCTCATTTGCACTTAATCATATTTCTTTTTCTAATGGGTGCATCTCAACTAACATGATGATGTCAAAACCTTGATTTTTCTTTTCTGGACAACTTCCACTATTAGTTTTAGTGTTTGTTAATTGACAATAAATTCCTTATTCCTTCTTTTTCATGAATCACAATTGTGTTGGATGGGTATACATTCTTCATTTGGTATGGCCCTCCCATCTTGATGTCATCTTGTTGGGAAATATTTTAATGTATAGTTTACATCCAAAACCATTAGTCGGGTTCAAATGTATTCTTTTGTATGAGTTTGTCCTGTAAGGACATTATACTCTCATTGTAAATATTATAGATCTCATATGTCACATGTCTCAATTCTTTAAGTTGATTTTGTTGTAGTTTTCTTTGAATTACAGTCATGTCCAAATCTACATCCATGTCTTTCAAAACCCAGAGAGCTTTGCCTTGTCACTCAAATAGATATTGTAATCTATTCCTACATATGAATATGAGAGGAGTGGTGCCAGTATTAGTTTTATATATAGTCCTATATGCCCATACATCATTATTAAGGAGAAGTGCATAATCCTTGTGCTCTAGACTCGTTGTTTTCTCAAGAATGAGCTTTATCTCCCTATTTTCTAGCTCTACTTGTCCACATGTTGGAGGGTGATATGAGGTATCTAATTGATGATTCACACCATGCCTCTTCAACAAACTCTCAAAATATCTCTGTATGAAGTGGTTACCACCATCGGTAAGCATAGCTCTTGGAGTTCTAGAATGGCTAAAATGTTTGAATTTACAAAATTGGATATCACCTTGTGGCAATTTATCCTTGAAGAAATGGCCTCTGCCCATTTAGAAACACAGTCAATACACACCAATATATACACAAATCCAACAGAAGGGGGAATTGACCTATGAATTAAGTGACCCACACATCAGATACCACCACCACTAGAATAAGGGATAGAGGAATCATCTACTTCTTTGAAATTGCACCTACTTGTTTGCACTTAAGGCAATCTTTACAACATTCATGATGTATTTATATAGAGTGGGACAAAAGAAATCACATTGAGAATTCTCACAGTCATGCACTTTCCTCCAAAATGACCTCCACATGCACTAGAGTGTCACATAGACACTATATCGTTGTGTACTTTTGAGAATGCATCTCCTAATGAGATGATTGGGGTAGACCAACGCACACATAATTTTTCACAATTGCATACAACCTCTTCCTTTGCTCCCTTGACTATGTGCTTGGTAGTCTTTCACTAGCTAAGAAATTTTCTATATGATTGTACCATTGTCATTGGTTTGTGCTAATAATAAAGTTGTTCATGTGGTGTTGTCTCTTTGACTTTTCCATGTCATCTTATGTCTCCTCAATGGGTGATAGATGATCGTCCACAAAGTTTTCACACCCTTTTTTGTCGACAACCTCTATTAAATTCATGAAGCAACAATATCCATTAGATCATCCTAGTCTTTGAATCTTTCTTGGAGACGAGGTATTCCAATGAAGCATAATGAGTATAGACAATGACCTTTTTTTTGGTATACAAGAACAAAACGTGTCAAGAGCAAAGACTGTGGAAATCAACTCTTTTTCAATTTTAGTGCAATTATGTTGAGCCTTGTATGAAGTATTGCTTGCATAATAGATGGAAATTGGGATCCAATTAATCCTTTGGCCAAGAATAGCCCCAACTTCCATATCAAATGCATCTGTCATAATATCAAATGGCCTAGAGAATTCGGGGGATACATGATTGGATTACAATCTAACTTGTATTTCAAGTGGTTGAAAGCATCAACGCATTTGTCATCAAACTGGAACTTGACATCTTACTCAAGTAGGTGGCAGAATGGCTTTGATATCTTGTAGAAATCCTTGAAAAAGTGGCCCCAGATTCATGCATGTCCTAGAAATGATTTGACATGCCTGAAAGTGGAAGGGATAGTCAATGTGGAAATCAGTCCCACATTGTTTTACTTGGCTTCAATTCTGACTTTTAAAACTCAGTGTCCAAGAAAAATATCTTTTGGGACCATGAAGTGAGTGTTATCCCCAGAAAGATCTAGATGAACTTTCACACATCTTTCTAAAACATCAATGAGATGTAACAAGCAACCATCAAAAGACTTCCCAAAAACTAAAAAAAATTATAAATACATCAAGAGAGGAATGAAGCATATTTGTAAAGATTGATGTCACACATCTCTGAAAGGAGGATGGAGCATTGCAAAGACCAAATGACATCCTTTTCTATGAAAATGCTCCAATCAGACAAATGGATGCATTATTAACATGATCTGCTAGGTGGACTACCACTTGAAAGTAACTCGAGTATCCATCAAGAAAATAATAGAGCTTTGCGCTGTCAGTCTATCAAGTATCTCATCAATAAAATGCAATGGAAGGTGGTCTTTCTTTGTCTTTGCATTCATATTCCTATGATCCACACACATTTTCCATTTTAATTGTTCTCACACAACTATTTTTCCACCATCTTCATTGGAGGAAACAACATTACCACCTGTCTCAAGTACATCATGAATGGAACTCACCCACGAGTTGTCAAAAATGGGGCAGATTATCCCTGCACCAAGTAACTACACAACCTCTTGGGTGACATTTTTTTATTTGGACTTAGTCTCATATGCATCTCTCTACTAGGACGGTTGTGCTTCTCTATATAAATGTGGCACACACAAAATTAAGGGATCAATTTCCTTCAATTGAACGATAGATTATCCAATTGCTTCAACAATGTCCTTAAAAATAGAAATAAGGACTTCCTCCTATTCAGAGAAAGAATGAAGGAAATGATCACGGAGAGGGTGTTATTTGGACCAAGAAAAGCATATTTCAATCCCTCTAGAAGAGTCTCCAGTTCAAAAATGAGAGGTTCTTCAATGGATTTTTTTAAAGTCTTAATTTCCACATATGGTATATCATTACTAGAAACTGTTGGGTTTTGTGGGACAGAACAGGCAGCGAAAACAAAAAAAAATTATCTAACCACAAACCCATAACCAGTAGATTGCATCAAAAACTATGTAATAGGAAAGATGATTTAGCGTGATATACCTAGTCTTGAGGCTTGCTCAGCGACAATACCTCGTGACTAGTGCGGACTTCAACCACCTAGTCTTTGACGACATCTGTGTAGCTCCTGGTGTAGACCCAGACTACAGTTGATAGTTGTCCTCCTAAGCGGCAGAAATCTCCCGCCTCTATAGATGGTCCACATGGACCACCGGGAACTCTAGTCGTCCTGAGATGGACATACTAGGAGTCATCCCCCTCTATCGGCGTACTAGTCACTGACACACTCTCCCACAATCAATCGCTTTTCTACAGTTATTATTCCCTCATTGCTCCTCCCTGGACGGGTAGAACTTACTTGGTCTCTCTCAGTTACCACAACCAGAGTGCAAAACAACTTTGTAGAGTAAATGATGTTTTGAGTTGTGTGTTTTGAGAAGCCCCCTATACCCCTCTATTTATAGTATAGGGTAGGGTCAGGGTTCCCAATCTGTGCGGGAGTAGAAGGGTCTAGAATTTCCATGAACTGATTGTACTGTGACACGCGAACCGGTCGTTTCACAACTCAACCGGTCATTTGGGCAAGTAAGCCGATCGGTTCACTTTTGAAACGGTCGGTTGGGAATGTGAACTGGTCATTTCACTTCCCAGACTTGACCACAATTGGCTTTACTTATTTGTTTCTAATTAATGCAAAGATTAATTCTTATCCCAATCAAATAGAACAAGTGAAACAAAAATCTTTTCTCACAAATTGGAAAACCCAACACCTATTCAGATGGTCCATGTGAACCAATCAGTTCACTAGAGTGAACTAGTAGTCTCACTAACCATGAGTCGATCGGTTCACCCAGTGAATCGGTCGGTTGGTGGTCCAGGTTGTGCAGAACTCAATCAATGCAGTTTTCAATCCATTTGACACTCTAATCAATTGGTTCAACACTTGAACTTGATGTTTTTGAGTCAAGTCTATTGATTGAATGTTTGACTGAGTACCTAAACACTTAAGTAATCAATCTAAACATTATTCATGAATAAACTCCTCTTCCAGGTTAATCCTATGTGTGTGACCCTATAGGATCCATTTCACATTGGTAGTGAATGTTCATAACTATTTTATGACATCACAAGTAAAGAGTGGTGCCTAGTCGCACATCGGTGCTACCCAAGTAAAGAAGAAAGTTAGAGAACAACTTTCAACCTACAATCTATTATTGGTGTTATAGTGAATTTTTAGTCCCTTTGTCACTGATATCTGGATTGAACTCGAGGCATGGACTTGTCATCCTCTACAAAAAAAATTAATCCATGTTTCTTGATTTAGAGCAGACTGTCTGAGATATATGTAAGTTCAATATCACATATTGACTTACATGTGCATGGTCATGCATTTCTCAATCTCACTCCTCAACTGGCTAGGATATCACACTCCCTTAGGATGGAAAAAAATCATATCTATCACTCACAAACAAGTCCCCATGTGTCAAAGTTACCCAATCATCATTGTTATAACAACCCATGTTTTAGGACTGCGTTTGATGATGTCAAAGTGTACCCAACGACATGTGATGAGTGTAGTGATTTTAGGTCTAAGAACCACAGTCACCACCAATACTATAAGAGATGATCCTAACTAACCAAGTGTGGTTTCCATGCATCACTCTTACGGTGGGTCTATCTGATACACTATTCTATAACATGTATCTGTGTGCTTGGTTTGATATCATATATCATGACTAATGAGATTCTCTCATCAGGCAATACACACTCTAGTCTTCTATTTTTTGATGTCTATGGTTATTTCCACAATAACAACCGACTAGGGACATTAGTGAGAATGTACATACTCTTAACATCAATATGATCTCATTGTTCAAGTCATGTACTTGAAGACATACATCATTGAGTTTTGTCATTCTCTAGACATCTATCATGTAATACTATTATCTCAAAGATAGTTAAAACATATAGACAAAAATTGCCTTTATTATTATTCAAATAATTTACAAAGTATGCCATTACAATCATCGTATGACTGGCTCTATGGACGTACATACCAATAGACTCCCACTTGCACTTAGAGCCAATCACCCATGAACCTCAGTCCTTGTGATCTAGCATGACCATCATGATTCTACCATGAAAGTTCCTTACTCAAGGGATCAGCAATATTGTCTTCAATTGGTACTCTACAAATCTTCACATCTCGTCGTTGTATGATCTCTTGTATGAGATGGAAGCGCTGATGTATGTGCTTGGACTGCTGATGTGATCTGGATTCTTTAGCTTGTGTAATAGCTCCATTGCTGTCACAATAAAGTTCAAATGCATCACAGATGCTAGGAACCACCCCAAGTTCATAGATGAACTTCTTGATCCACATAGCCTCCTTTGTCGCATGGGATGCAACAATATACTCGACCTTTGTTGTAGAATCAGCAATTGTCTCTTGCTTGGAACTCTTCTAGCTCATAGATCCATTGTTAAGGTAAAACACAAATCCTGATTGTGATTTGTAATCATCTTTATCGGTTTGGAAGCTTGCATCGGTGTGACCCTTTACCACCAACTCTTCTTCACCACCGTAAATGAGGAACTGATCCTTAATCCATCTCAAGTACTTGAGGATGTTCTTCATGGCTGTCCAGTGAGCATCTTCAGGATCTGACTGGTATCTGCTCATCATGTTGAGTGCATACGAGACATTGGGACAGGTGCACAACATTGCGTACATGATGGATCCAATTGTTGATGCATATGGAACCCCATTCATGCGTTCCCTATCTTCACAAGATTTGGGACATTGAGCTCTAGAGACAGGAAATCCATTCATCATGGGTATGTTTCCTCTCTTTGAGTTCTCCATGTTGAACCTCTTCAACACTTTTTCAAATGTATGTGCTTTGACTTAGTCTAAGAAGCCTTCTGGATCTATCTCTATAGATCTTGATTCCTAATATATAGGATGCTTCTCCCAAGTCTTTCATTGAGAATGTATTTCCAAGCCATGCCTTTACCTTTTATAAAGCAAGTATATCATTCCCCATCAACAGTATGTCATCTACATACAATATGAGGAATGTAGTCATGCTCCCACTAACCTTCTTATACACACAAGGTTCATCTTCATTTTGACTAAAGCAAAACTTTTTGACTACTTCATCAAATCGAAGATTCTAGCTCCGAGATGCTTACTTCAATCCATAGATTGACCTTTGCAGCTTACATACTTTATTTGCATCCTTTGGATTTATAAAACCTTTAGGTTGTGTCATGTACACACCCTTGACAAGATTCCCATTAAGGAATGTGGTTTTAACATCCATCTACCAAATCTCATAGTCATAGGAGGTTGCAATGCAAGCATGATCCTAATGGACTTAATCTTGGCAACTGGAGAAAAGGTTTTGTCATAGTCAACACCTTGAACTTGTCTGAAATCCTTTACAACCAATCTGCCTTTATAAGTTTGCACATTGCCATCCATGTTGGTCTTCTTCTTGAAGACCCACTTGCACCCTATGGGTTTTACCCCTTCAGGTGGATCCACCAAGTCCATACCTTATTGGTATACATGGATTCCATCTCAGTTCTCATGGCCTCAAGCCATTTCTCAGAATCTGGTCCCTGCATAGCTTCTAGATAGGTAGTTGGCTTATCATCTATGACCAACTCACTTCCTTCTTGAGTCATAAGATATCCAAATATTTTAGGCTCAAGGTGTGTCCTACTAGATCTACGAGGTTCCTATGTTACTTGAGGAATTTGAGATTCCACAAAAACTTGTGATTCTGTATGTTCCTCTTGTACATCTATTGGTTCCATGTTTTCTTGTTGGTCTTGAACCTCTTCAAGCTCTATTTTCCTCCCACTGATTCCTTTGGAAATAAATTCCTTTTCTAGGAATACACCAGTTCTAGCATGGAACACTTTGTTGTCATATGGAGTGAACAAGTAATATCCCCTAGTTTCCTTGGGATATCCAACAAGGTAACACTTATCTGATTTGGGTTCAAGCTTTTCAGGAAACATTTTCTTGACAAAAGCTTCGCATCCCCAAATCCTCATAAAAGACACATTGGGATGCTTCCCATGCCATATCTCATATGGTGTCTTTTGAACCGATTTATATGGTATGCGGAGTGTATATGCGGTAGTTTCAAGAGTATAACCCTAGAAGGAAGTTGAAAGATCGGCAAAACTCATCATAGAACGCACCATGTCAAGTAATGTGCGATTGATTTTTTTTTGTCACACCATTGTGCTATGGTGTTCTAGGTGGAGTCCATTGTGATATAATACAACGGGCTCTTAGAAGGTCCTCAAACTCTTGGCTTAAGTATTCTCCATCTTGATCAGATCGAAGTGCCTTAATACTTTTGCCAAGTTGGTTCTGTACTTCATTCATTAAATCCTTGAACCTTTCAAGGGTTTCTGATTTATGTTTCATCAAGTAAGCATATCCATACCTACTGAAGTCATCAGTAAAGGTAATGAAGTACTGATACTCACCTCTAGCATTTGTTCTAAAAGGCCCACATACATCAGTATGTAGGAGTCCTAATAGATCACTGGCTCTCTCACCTTTTCCTGAAAATGAAGTCATCAGTAAAGGTAATGAAGTACTGATACTCACCTCTAGCATTTGTTCTAAAAGGCCCACATACATCAGTATGTAGGAGTCCTAATAGATCACTAGCTCTCTCACCTTTTCCTGAAAAGGGAGTCTTGGTCATCTTACCCAATAAATAATATTCACATGTCTCTAATGATTCAAAATCAAAAGAGTCCAGATAACCATCTTTATAGAGTCTAGATATGCGATTCTCATATATGTGCCCTAGACGACAATGCCAAAGGTATGTTTTGTTTGAGTCATTGAGTTTTTGTCTTTTGGTGTTTACATTGTATACACTTGTCTGTAGATCTATCAAATATAGACCATAAGACATTGGGGCACTGCCATAAAAGATCCCATCTTTATAAATGGAACATTTTCCATTCTTAATAAGAAATTCAAATCCATCCTTGTCCAAACAAGATACAGAATTGATATTCCTATTGATGGTAGGTACATAATAGCAGTTTTGTAACTCTATTATCAGCCTACTTGGTAGAGATAACTCATAGGTTCCTACTGCACTGGAAGCAACTCTTGCCCATTAGCAACACATAGTTCAACCTTGCCTTTCTCTAAAGGCCTACTTCTTTTCAGATCCTTCACATTTGAATAAATGTGTGATCCACATTCAGTATCAAGTACCCATGATGAAGAAGTAGTAAATTTAATCTCAATTATGTATACACTAGAAGTAGATATTTCTATCTCTTACTTCATCTTCCTTGATTCCCTTAATCCTCTCCATATTTTGAGCACAGAAGACTTAGACTTCAGCTTGGCGGGATAACACATATCTGCCTTGCATGTGTCCTTGGACTCCATTCCACTGATCACTATCATGGAACTATCCTTCTTCTTTTGTGCCTCAAACAATGCCTTAAGTGTTCATAGAGTGGATTCTATGGCCACTGGTATCTTAGGAATATGTAGAACACTTCTCATAGTCCTTAACCAGTTATGGAAATTTATCTCAATTAAATTGTCTGATTTCAATGATGATTTCTTGGCCATTTGATTCTACAAGAGAAAACATTTGCATTTTATCAAAACTCCTTTTGATTTGATTTGAATAAAATTGACAATATTTAATTAGGCCTTTAATTAATTATCCCTCCCACTATTTTGATCAAATTGATAGCCCTCACTATCAATTTGGAAGATTGCAGCATACAACCTTCTAGTGAGTCAAGATTGATATTTCATCTAATCATGAGTCAGCTTTGGTTGATCGCCCACAACCAGATTATTTAGGTAGGCAACTTTTGCCAATTGCATCTGAATGCAACTCCTGGATAGATGGTGTGCACAACTCTTTGTCACGATCCATCTTTATGCTTCTTGGTACTTAATCTCATTAAGATCACCGAGTTAAGCCTGACCCAAAAGCCAACACGATAGACTATGTACCATGCTTTGGAAGATCTACATATCACACTTCTACAAGATAGACTGTGCACCATGCTTTGGCGTAACCTATGCTTTGTCAATCAAGTTTTTCATGTGTTTTGCTTTTGGAAGGCATCTTAAACTTAATATTTAAATTGAGGGGTTTGATATATACATATATATATATACATATACATATCCAATCACCACATATATAGTATGTATCATATACATGCTATATCCCACAAGAAAACAAGTGAAGCAATAAAGCGATGATTATGGCCATCCTATTGTGATTCCTTGAGCCACAAGGAATTACGGTCATCTAGGTCTACATCATATGTAGTAGCCTGTAGTTGATGAAGATCTATGCTTCAGGCATTCTGGTTTGATCAGCTCATCCTATGACTGGTCGGCTCACCTCATGGTTGGTCGGTTGGTTGTCACCAACTAATCGTATGGCTCACCTCCTTTCTCCCCCTTCCTAGCCCTATCTCATGGTCGGTTTGTTGGGTCATCGTTCTCCTCGTCAAGCCACCAACTTCTCGTCTTGCACCATTAGTCGGTCATCTCAGTCCTCCAACTTCTTGTCTAGGCACCCACCAATCTTTGACATAATTGAAACTAAAACTATCCTACTTTTACATATATCTTTGGGAACCCCGAGTTACATTTGGGGGAGTAAAGGTAGAAGAGAAGGCTTGAGTTATCTCGAGTTACATCTAAAATAGAAGAAAGGACTTGGTACGTAGACCAAGATGCAAGCAACCATAACCAACCATGCACACACATAGGGGTTTATAGGCCATAACCACGCTACACATCCACTATCAAAACCATTTTAGGGCGATGTGTATCGATTGCATATATATACCATAGCATATATGTATATAGGGATGTGTAGTGTTTAATCAGATATGCACATTAGCCAGTTAAAGTATTTGCATTGCATGCAATAAATAAATGGCAAAAAACCAAAATCTGATCATATCAATTAATCCTAAAACAAAGTATGTTGACGCGGCTCTGATACCACTGTTGAGTTTTGTGGGACAGAACAGGCAGCGGAAACAAAAAAAAATTATCTAACCACAAACCCATAACCAGAATATCACATTAACAACTATGCAATAGGAAAGATGGTTTTGCGAGATTCACCTAGTCCTGAGGATTGTTCAGTGACAATACCTTTCAACTAGTGCGGCCTTCAACCACCTAGTCTTTGATGGTGCCTGTGTAGCTCCTGGTGTAGACCTGGACTGCGGTTAACAGTCGTCCTCCTAAGCGGCAGAAATCTCCCACCTCTATAGATGGTCCACATAAACCACTGGGAACTCTAGTCGTCCTAATATGGACAGACTAGAAGGAGTTGTCCTCCTCTGTCAGCGTACTAGTCACCGACATACTCTCCCACAACTAGTCACTTTTCTGCAGTTGTCTTTCCCTCGTCGTTCCTCCCTATACGGGTAGAACTTGCTTGGCCTCTCTCGGTTACCACAACTAGAGAAGACAACAACTTTGTAAAGCAACTGATGTTCTGAGTTGTATGTTTTGAGAAGCCCCATGTACCCCTCTATTATAGTAGAGGGTAGGGTCAGGGTTCCCAGTCTGTGCGGAAGTAGAAGGGTCAGGAATTTTCATGAACTGATTGTACTGCGGCAGGCGAACTGGTCATTTAGGTAGGTGAAACGATCAGTTCACTTTTGAAATGGTCAGTTGGGAGTGTGAACTGATCAATTCACTTAGTGAATCGGTCGTTTCACTTCCCATATCTGCCCATAATTGACTTTCCTTATTCATTTCTAATTAATGCAAAGATTAATTCTTGTCCCAATCAAATTGAACAAGTGGAACGAAAAATCTTTTCTTACAAATTAGGAAACCCAACACCTACTCGGATGGTCCATGTGAACCGATCGGTCCACTAGAGTGAACCGATCATCTCACTGAACATGAGCCAATCGGTTCACCCAGTGAACTGGTCGGTTGGTGGTCCAGGTTGTGCAGAACTCAGTCAATGTTGTTCTCAATCAATCTGACACTCTAATCAATTGGTTCAACACTTGAACTTGATGATTTTGAGTCAAGTCTATTGATTGAATGTTTATTTGAGTACCTAAACACTTTAGTAATCAATCTAAACATCAATTTTGAATAAACTCCTCTTCCAGGTTAATCCTATGTGTGTGACCCTATAGGTTCCATTTCACGTTGGTAGTGAATGTCCATAACTAACTTATGACATCATAAGGAAAGAGTGGTGCCTAGTCGCACATCTGTTCTACCCAAGTGAAGAGGAAAGTTGGAGAATAACTTTCAACCTGCAATTTTTTATTGGTGTTACAATGAATGTATAGTCCCTTTGTCACTGATATCCGGATTGAACTTGAGGCATGGACTTGTCATCCTGTACAAACGTTCAATCCATGTTTCTTGATTCAGAGTAGACTGTCTGATATATATGTAAGTTCAATATCACATATTGACTTACATGTTAATGGGCATGCATTTCTCAGTCTCACTCCTCAAGTGGTCAGGATATCACACTCCCTTAGGAGGGATAAATTCCATATCTATCACTCACAGTCAAGTCCCCATGTGTCAAACTCACCTAATCATCACCGTTATAACAACCCATATTTTAGGACTACGTTTGATGATGTCAAAGTGTCCCAACGACATGTGATGAGTGTAGTGATTTTAGGTCTAAGAACCACAGTCACCACCAATACTATAAGAGATGATCATGACTAACCAAGCATGGTTTCCATGCATCACTCTTACGGTGGGTATGTATGATACACTATTCTCTAACATGTATCTGTGTGCTTGGTTTGATATCATATATCATGACTAATGAGAATCTATCAACAACCAACACACACTCTAGTCTTCTGTGTTATTGATGTCTATGGTTATTTCCACAATAACAACCGACTAGGGACATTAGTGAGAATGTACATACTCTTAACATCTATATGATCTCATTATTCAAGTCACATTCTTGAAGACATACGTCATTGAGTTTTGTCATTCTCTAGACATCTATCATGTAATACCATTATCTCAAAAATAGTTAAAAATATATAGACAAAATTTTCCTTTATTATTATTCAAATCATTTACAAAGTAGGCCATTACAATCATCATATGACTGGATATATGGGCATACATACCAACATCATCTACTGCCTCAACCTATTTGATCTTTTCAATTGGATCTTCTAGAAATTCAACTTTTGGATCAACCCTTTTCATTTAATAGAAGTCCCAATCCATGCTAGTAGACACTCTTTAACAATGTCATATAGATAATCATGCAAATAACAATCTTCCTCAGTGGCTCCAATTACTTCTACTTTAGTAGACACTTTGAAAATGTTCAGATAGATCGTTATGTGCTTGTATGTCACAAACATGGTACCAATCCATATATTGATTACCACACCCAAAGTGGATAAGAATGGCCTTACAAATATTATAAGGATTTTCTTGTTGTCTTTTTCCATGTCAAGTTTGATAAAATTAGTTGGAAGATGGTAGATGCATCATCGTTAAATTTGACTAACACATCCTCTACATAGCCCCTTGGAATTTTTATAGATTGATCAGCCAATTGAAGAGTGTAGTTATTTGGTACTAGTGAACTCAATCCAAGTTCAACATACATGTGATACGTCATTAGATTCACACTTGATCTCGAGTTTGGAAGATCTGTCTCAAAATGGTACCCACCAATGTTGCATGTGATAATGGGAGACTTGTGTTACTTCTCTTTTTAGGGATTACATGGTATAGGATTGAACTCACTTGTTTAGTGAGTTTCACTTTTGAGACATCCTTCCCACAAAAATTCTTTTGAATGTACACATGTCATCAAGAAACTTTGCATATACAAGAATTTGTTTGACATCAACCAAGTGAGGTATATTCATGCATACTTGTTTGAATATCTCAAGGATATCTTCATATTAGTTTTTCTTGATCTTGGATGGAGAGGGCTCATATAAAGAATCTGGGAAGGTAGGATTTTGCATATTATCTTGATGAAACGTAACAGCATCATTTCTTTGCATCACAATAGGAGTCATAGGTGGCATTGTGTCATCTACAATCACATTATCTGTGACTAGTATCTCACTCAGCCTTTCAAGTGTAGCTGTACTTGTTAGAATAGTTAGAACCTCTACATGATCTTGAGAGGAAGGTGTGTTGGATCATAATATTGTGTTTGTAGAAGGGGTATATGTGATCCATGTGGAGGTGGTCCTTGGTATTGGGGCATGTATGGATGATGCACATGTGCTTGCCCATTTTGAGGTGAAGGAAGAAATTGGTAGCTGAATGGTGGTTGTGGTGGTGTAGTTACATACAGATTTGGTGAGCCTCAGTGTTGATGGAGGGATTTCACTTGCACTTGTGGTGGGATATAGGTATTTTGAATAATAACCCCAATAATGTTGTCCATATTCTCCACGGGCTAGGAAGGAAGTCTCCTCTCCACATGGAGGGCAAGTTTCAAGTAGTTGTTCTAGCCTTTTCTCAAGTATGTTTATGTTTTGTCCTTGAGTAGACTTATTTTCCTTGACCTCATTGAATTCATGCAAAATACAGAGGAATTCATCTTTAAATCTTGAGCGTTGTCGTTGACTTTGTAATTGTTGTGGTTTCCCTTGTCCTTGATATTCTATATTTTTATACTATTGGAGGGCCTCTTCTAGATTATCACCAACTTGCACAACATTACTTGAGGTACCTCCTCTTTATTCTTCATTAAGTTCCATCATTTCAACTAGCATCTTCATCAATTGAGGATTTGTGTCATTGTTGGCTTAACGGGTTGCAACACCCATGTTCCTATCATAATCATTCATCGCACAAGAGATAAATGCTCAAACAAAGACCATGACTATGCATGAGTTTTGTCCATAAAAGCACCTCTTACCAAGATATCTTGTGTGGTTGTCTCTATTGAGTAGCCTAGAGTAAAAGGATTGCACAAGATTCCATCTAGTACCACATGATGGCGGACTTTCTCAACATCTTTTGAAAACTTTCCCAAGTGTTACATAATTTATCATGGTTCATTTGGCTGAAATTCACAATAGCTTGTTGCATTTGCATCAATATTGTAATATAATAGATTTTTTCAAGAAGGTATTCTTGATATCTTCCCATTCATGATCTTTGTTTTTTAGGAATACCAACCCTCGGCCTTGTCCTTTAGAGAAAAAGGGATCATAGTCAAACATGTGGTATCATCAATTGCATTCAGATAATGGAATGTTGAGAACATATCTAGAAAATCATCAACATGGTTATAAGTATTTCATTGTCCAATCCATTAAAGACTGGAGCATTTGAACTAAGGTTGGAGGACTAGAGAAATCATGTCCCAACAAAGCTCCAACCTTTTTCCAATGGGATATATGTAAGTGATCAAAAGGAAAGTCTTGGAGTGGTCTTGGCATTTCTCCATTTTGCGGTGTTGGTCCTCCATTGGGATCAACCATCACTTCCCTCTTGTGATGCTCTGCACCACAAACCACGAGATTACTCAAAACCAATGCGGAAATAACATTATAACATTAAAATAAGTGGATTACCAAAAAAACACAAAAAATAAGACTGATTGTACGAGAGCACAACAAGCTAAAAACTTTCACATATCAGTCCACAACATGACACCTGGATCACATAAGACACATCATAAGGTGCTTACAACATTGTTTTCACATTCTTGTCATCAACTTGTTACATGAAGAACTTGTTCCATATATATACATATACATCTGCCATGACTAAACAACAAAAGGTACACATGCCAAAACCTCATGATGATGACATAACTACAAAACACATCAAAAACACCCCTAAGACCTGAGTGTACAAGGACAATTCTAGGACTCTACACCAAAAGGCTAGCAGCACTTCCAACCTTCTCAACTACCGTTGTGGTTGCTGCTCTTCCTCATGTGCACGATCACCACCTTGTCGTGCACGACCACCTAAAAGATGTGAAAACCTACTGGGTGAGACCTAACGTCCCACCGAGAGATATAACTATCCATCAACGCTATTAAAGCAAAGATAGATTAACTAAAGAACAGAAGTAAAGCTACAACAATGTTAAGCAGATTCAATTACTGATGTAAGCAAGGCTGTTAATATCATCTAAATAGATCAGGTAGCTATAATAGAGCAGTAGAACATTTTATGAACTAAGGAGGACTATGAAGAGCATGTATATTTTCTACTGACCAAGCTATACAAAGCAAAGCAAGGCCTCATCCAACGTTATCATATTTGATGCTAAGCAAGCACGCTACACGACTAATTATGTGTTTTAATTACTGCCCCCGAGGATTGGAGTCGTACCACCCAAATCCAACTGACCACTAGTAAGTCGAAATCAGTGCCATATAATGTCAATGGAAGAGCCAGAATCCACAATCTCTCCAACATCTCCCAGTCAACATGAGAGTAACAACACAGAGACATGTCATTCAACTACAAAAGTGACTTACAGTCAACAGAAGGATTGGCTCATGCATGGATGTCCACATATAACAACACCTAGCCCACCTTGGTACAGGTAACGACGCTAGAAGAACAAGTTCATGCATGGTAATTCTAAAAAGGAGTGGCTCACGCATGGCCATCCATATCAAAATGAGATTGGATCACGCATGGTCATATCACACAACCTGTAATTAGGGATACAAGGTGATACCCAACTTGTACCCCCACATATTCAAAAATATGCACTCTGAGTAAAACTCATTTCACCAATCCAACAATTAAGACTGACACTGGAAAGGATCTATGGCATAGGGCAAACTATAGGGATACATTTAACTTGTTTAGTTATGCCAATTAAGTATCTTCAAGTATCAATTAAGTTATAATGTATAAAACCATAACAAACTTTAGAAGAACGAGGGCATAGTACAACTCCAGAAGATATAAAATGTATAAGGTGTGAACTTGTCACACTGTCACCACATAACACCTGTAACACTGTCATTCACAATGTCATCATTACTATTACACAACCACTCAAGGCTATCACTAATGTCACATCACTATGGGATATAAACCCCTTAATCATAGCACTAGAGGGTATCACATCACAACAAGCATCAAGCCACCGCTAGGTCATAGGACCCATTCACATCATTCCTACATCACAAGTATTTCATCATGCATCATAAAGGCTCATTCAATCAATGTCACATCATACCCATCATAGCATGCACTAAGATATTCAAGTTCATATCAGCTGCATGGTTAGAAATTGATAAACAAGAGAGAGGAAACATCCTAAATCCATGTGTCACATCATTATCTCCACATGACTCAATTATTCATAACCATCACCATAGCATACCCAAGCATTGGCATGCATTCAACCTGCAAGGTTAGATATTCACAACCAGAGAGAGGCATCGTTATATCATACTAGCCATTCCAAGAAAGGAAAGCAAACATATCACATTAGTCATCATTAGGGTTAGGGTTTTCCCTCCATAGCCGAATAGGGTTTTGAAGCTATGTTCAACCACCAAACACTACGTACACCACCTCCCACTATCTTGGAACATATTAGGGTTAAGAAACATGATTAGGGTAGATTAGATGTTATCTAAACAACACTTTATATGGCTTATGTATTACTCATACAAAAATATCATCATGTGTCCAAGCATGCCTCTCAACCACCTATCATCATCATGTCTCGACCACTCCATATAAGTAGGTCGTGACACACCACCTAGACCATGTTACGACTGTGACACCTAGAGTGTCTTGACTGTGACACCCAGGGTTAGGGTTCCATTCACTAAAAGCATAGCACATGTCGCAACTTCTTGAATCATAGGTATCTCGGCCTCAAGAAGAGGCATGGTTGTCTCGACCTAAAGCCATGGCATTATGTCATGACTCAGACCACATGTTGTGACCCCTCTTAAGGGTATGTCATGACCAAAACTAGGGAAAGGTCAAGTCCCAAAAACTAGGGCAACAACCTACCCAAAATAATGGTCAACATGACCATCAATCCTCAAGTGTCGTGACATCCATCAAAGCTAGGTACTATTGGATCTAGGGATCTAGAGGTGGGGTGAATAGAGCTTCAAAATTCTCACAAGAACTTAGACCTTCAAATTATATCAATTGAGACCAAATGCTAAAATTCAATTTGAAGTTATATCTAAACAAGCATGGCAAGGATGAGAGAGATTGAAACAAACACTTGGACAAGGTGGTTAGATTGGTTCTCATCTCCAAACTAGGAGACTATCAATCCACTACCTAGAGAGGTCAACCTCTTGGCCTTTGTAACCCATATATACTTATATTCCATTATAAGAGATACAAGAATACAACCATACATCCAAGGACTTACCTATCTAAGACAAGAGTCTTTCTCCTACAAAAGGACTTACCCACTTGATCAAGATGTCTTCAGCCTTCACCAAGGACTTGCCAACACTTGCATCAAGTCTTTGGCCTCACATGAATTACCCACTCTTCTTGAATCTTCCCCCTTGTCCTTCTCCTTCACTTGGAGACGGTCTTCACACCTTCTTCAACCTTAAAGAAGAAAAACTCCTCCTTCACTCGGACAATATCACTTCAACCTTTGCCTTTGAGAAAGGGGATTGGGAAGATGGAATGATGGAGAGCTTTATAAGATAACATTGAGGTAGCTCTCTTGCAACATTCTTAACTCACTCATAATCATGAAATGCATTGTAAATGAGAGAGATAAAGGGGCTCAAAAGGTTGTATCACACTCAACTATAGTAAGGACCAAGGATAGCATGAATGAGAAACCATGGAATGAACTCCAAGAGGTCCTATTTATAGTTGGGGGTGTTCCTTTGAGTTTGGAATCACTTAAGAACAAAAAATAGTCATTTTGCAACTTGCAAAAAATCTTTTTTTATTTCTGACAACTCTCCAACGGTTGAAATCACTTTTTCTGCATTTTCTGTATAGTACATTCAGTCAAGTTTCAATAAAGATACCTCAAACGATCCACTAACCAACAAAGCCAAATTTCAAACTATTGGTCGAGGTTGTCCTGGGGAAACTCGACCGATCAGTCAAAATCAGTTTTGGTCAGTGAGTCGGTCGGTCGAGTTTTGTCATTGTATAACTCTACTGATTGATCCATTTCCAAAATTCCATCACTGATTGGTTGAGATACAAACTCGGCTGAAAAAGTTGTTGTGAGAAATTTTTTAAAATGATTTTTGAGTGATAAAACATTGGAATTGAGTGTCCCTTATTTTTCTCATCTTATTTACAAGTCATATCATCAATAAAAATGATTACAAAATTATTCTAAGGTGGTTTGGAGTGATTTCCTCAATTGTGCATGTGCATTGCTTTTGACTTGAACTCGGATAAGCTAGGGCTTGTGTAATTTGATCCTTTTCATGTACCTAAAGCCTGAAATTAATCTTAAACAAACATATTAGATACATATGAATGGAATGGTTGAGTCATTATCAAAATATGGACAACTCTCAAGTCAACATCATCCCCCTTTTTGCAATGACAAACCATTCCTCAACATATTGGAAAGGATATGTAAAGTTATACCTTAGCCTTGTGGATTGCAAGGAGATTCATAATTTAAACAATGTGAATTTCTCCCCCTCAATCTATGCTCACTCTTACCTACATATTTAGTCTTTCTACACAAAGTTATATAACATGTATAATTTATGATCCTTTAGCAAGTCACATGATAAAAAATATATTTGACAAGAAAAGGATCACATAGGCAGTAAAAACAATATGGTTGAGCTTCAAAACATTGAACTTCTCTCCCCCTTTTGGAATTATCAAAAAATAAGGGGGTAGAAGAGCACAAAAATGGGTCTTCTCCAAGCATAACTAAAAGAACCAACCACAAGATAAAGCATGCAACCACATAATACACATCGGACAGAGATGAAAGAGAAACAAGCAACTTGTGTCATAATCAAAATATGGGTAACATACCATCAACTCATGAGATATAATCAATCAGAGAGTAAGGGTACATGATTAAGATTACAACACTGAAGGCATGTCCTCAAAACAACTACAAGCCAAACTGATAAAAATACAACATGATGAAAGAAATAGTACATTTAAGATAATGTGCCCAGATGTTTTAAGTACAAAGTAGTCTAGAAAGATATATATGATCAGCATAGAAATATAAAAAACTAAAACATCTAAATGTCTAGGATATCTAAGTCCAAGGGGTCATCATCATCAAAGGCTTCAGGCTCATAGTCATCATCTCCATATGAAGGTATAGTATAGGCGGCAGCTTCACCTTCATCACCAGATGCACCAACAAAGCCATCATCAGAACCATCTGAACCATCTTCACCATCATCGTCAGATGCCTCCTCATCATAAGCAAAAACTTCCTCATCATCCTGGTCGAGCATCTCCTCATCGACAGACAGACCAAAACCGTGATCGGGCTACATGGCATTCTGCTCAACCTAAGACATACCAAGGTCATGCAACTCCTGGGCTTGAGGAAATGTGGGAGCAGAGGTGCTAGGTCCTACAAGCAAGGTAGTTATATGGCCAACAAGGAGAGGTATCACTACAGGGGTAGATCCACCAGCAAGGTAGTTATATGGCCAACAAGGAGAGGTATCACTACAGGGGTAGATCCACCAGCAGTAGAGGGTGTAGCAATAGAAGTAGCAGGTAGAGGGGTAGGTTAGAAGTGATTATATGCATAGGATGCATAATCAACACCTGGGTAGGGTGGGTGGGTACATCGGGTGTTCTTCCCGGAGTAGAAGCAAGTCATGTGGTGGAGAACATATCTAGACCACTTGACTCCGATGTTATTCAGAAGGAAAAACATAATCATTGTGGTATTCTCTGCAATTTTAGTTTGATTTTTCTTGGGGTGAATATTGCAGTTGACTACCAGAGCCAGAATGCAGTTTTTCAAGTCTAGAGAAGAGGTAGGTAGGGCGGACTTCTTCCTATAGGGAAACTGAGGCCTTTTTAAGAATTTATTCATGTTAGGGAGAGTGATATCATATTTCTTGTATAAGGCCTCAGGGTCTAGGAGGTCAAAATACTCAGGGTAATCCTTCCTCCATGTGTCGGTTACCTCAGTACTAGAGAAAATGATATTCAGGGTATATTCAGAGATTTTGAACTTCTTACCGACAATCATGGAAGTAAGAATTACTTGATTATTAGGCGGGGGTACAAGAGTGTCATAATTCCATGATAAATTTGCATAGAATTAATGAACTACCTTCGTGCTTTTGATGGAGTTGTTATAGCACTGGTGTTCAACACTCAAGGAAGACAGGTGATGATCATAAATAGCTCAGCGACCTCATCTATGACATTTTGTCTATGCAGAAGAGGCTCAAACAAGGCCCAAAAAGGAAAGGGGTTCCTTGGAAGGATCTCCTTGTACCTATTTAGAGCTTCGTCAGAGACAAAGAAGGTATCATCATAGGGAATGGGGTGAGAGTGGGAAGAGGATGAGGGAACTCCTGCATGGCCGACTCTCATTCTCCTATTGGAAGCCATGGATGCAAGATAAGAAGGAATGACAGTTGAAACAGGAGAGGATCACCACCTAGGATCGTCTAACTACCTAGGGTTGATAGGCAAGGGATCTAGGAAGGTCAAATGAGAGTAGGCTAGGGCTAGGAGAGGGAAGGTTGGGGCTAGGGTTGAGAGCTTGAGGGGGGGCTAGAGGAGGAATCGGTCGATTTTTCTCTAGTTGAGAGGGAGAAAAATTGGTCGAACCCTACTTAAGTGTTGCTCCAGCCCAGCCATCGGTCGACTTATGATAAAAGGAAACTCAACCAAATGTCTTTTTTCAAAAGCTCTTGACCACCAATCGGTCGAGTTTGCAACTCGACTGACAAAAAGTTTGTCCCAAAATTAGAAATCTTAATTTCTATCTATTTGAGTGCTAATTAAATTTATTTTTCTAGTCCAATTTGCATTTTAAACATACTTAGGCACATATCACTCGTCATTGAGTACTATTTAGCGATAAAATAAGAATTTGTGGAAAATACCTGAAACAAGTGAAAAATAAGGCAAAAAGAACATCAAATTTTAGCACTTTAGCAAGCAAGGGTGATCATGACATGAGAAAAGCATATAGGATAGATAGCAACTAATCAGAAGGCATATTAGATTCATCCAAAGTAGTTATGAGCAGTTTAGATCTAATAAAATTAAATTTCTCTCTAGCTAGTGGTTTAGTAAAAATGTCCATCAACTGATTTTATGTGTCCACATGCATGATATAAATATCCTTTTTGGCAATGTGGTCACTAAGAAAATGATGAAGAACCTCTATATACTTGTCTCTAGTATGAAATATAGGATTGTAAGATAAACTCATTGCACTAGTATTATCACAATAGATAGGAAAAGCATCAAAATAAGTGTTAAAGTCTTGGAGCATTTGCTTCATCCATAGAACATAGGCACAACAACTCCCGGTTGCACTATATTCAGCCACGATAGTTGATAGAGACATTGTGCTCTGTTTATTAGAAAACCAAGACACCAAGCATGGTCCTAGGAGGAAGCAAGTGCTACTTGTGCATTTACTATCAATCAAACATCCTATATAATTCGCATCACTATAGGAATTAAAAGTAAAGTCCCTTGACTTGGGATACCATAGTCAAAAAAATTGGATTTTGGCTAAGTACCTTAACATCCTCTTGAAAAGTGGATTCCTAACAACACAACAATAGAAGAGTATTGTGGGCTCTGATCTCCAAAACCACGATATAAACTTAGCGGAAGCGATTCGATTAACAACGGAAGACAAAAATCACGGGAAATTAAAACTTTTCGAGATAAGAGCTTGAATCTATAAAAACTTCTTTCATAAAAGGAGATAAACTGTTTACATCTCAGATAATTACTTCTTGAGTAATTATATACAACATGATACAAAATCTCAAGAACTCAAAACCAAAATCTCAGACCAAAAGACTCCAAGGACCTGAGAGTACAGAGAACACATAGGACTGACTATCTAACTATACAACTCAGCAGTCTGAATCTCCACCTGAGATTTACTGCTGCTCCTAATGCTGCTGCTACTGATATTGATCTCCTGAAGATTGATTCCTTCGCCCTCGACGACCACCTAAAAAGTTGAAATCTACGAGGTGAGACAATTTTAAATAATTGTCCCAGCGAGAGTTATAACTCTTCTCCAGAAGCTTTATTATAGCAACCAAGAATAACATAGGCAATAAAAGCTTTAAGGTAATCAGCAGCAGATTGTTATCAATTAGAACAACAACATTTAAGGAATATGAAGAACATGTATACTAAGTAAAGTATCTTCAACCAATGTATCTCGTAGTTCAACCTAAGCAGATATACTACGCGATTGATTATGTTTTACAAACATCATTATGCCCTGCGGAGATGAGGTATACCGCTCATACTCCAACCGATCACTATTAAGTCGCATTGGTATCATACATAGGTCATCAAAAGAACCGGATTCTTATGACCTCATCTTCCTCAGTCAGTAAGAGGATCAACATGCAGGACATCTAATGTCTCTACTACTATAGCTTACCAGGGTATTCTGGTACTTCGCTATTAGAGTCACAGTGGCATTCTGTACTCTCTTCGCTATCGAAAGATTTCTTGTTTATCTCTCATCGATGCGGTATAAAAGATTTCCTCGGGAGATTAGTGTTACATCACCCCGACATAAAACATAGTGAAGGATTGATAGATTAAGATACATCTACATCAATTCCTACACTAGGATGTAAGGAAATTCACATCCATATTACCCCACATATTCAAAAGTATGTGCTCCAGGAATCCCCTTAGGAAAACCTGTTTCACCATCATTTAACTCCTGACAATGATGGATCTATGATCAGGGCTCTACATGGTATGATTATACTTGATTAGTTAGGTACATTTCAGTATTCTTTTATCATCATACATGTTTTCAAACATTAATCATTAGCATAGCAGCTATGAAGGAAGAATACTAAATGTAACAAGCCTAACTCTCATCAATTATCATTTCTCAATATTCTCATCACAAGTCATCTCTTAAAGCATGACCTTGATGGTATTCATGGCTCTCACAGCCTATCAATCTCATAAGATGCTATTAACAAGAACAACATGTTTTCAATGAATATAGTATCATCATCCATACCTGGATATGATCATCCTCATAAAGTAACCTGCATGGTTAAATCAACTGATAACAGTAAATAACTCATTTAAAGAAGTTGTATCTCCCTACTCATACCAGAGCTAGGTTTCCCTGGTTTTCATCAATTAGGGTTTACTATTCTCATTACATATCATCACCCTAGAATTAGGGTTTACTATTCACCTCATGGTGAAATGATCTCATAACATACTCATGTATGAGAAACATCATCATTAAAGACCTCAGATAAGATTAAGATTCATCAATTATCATCATTAGGGTTTCCATGATCTCACATAAGTGGATCATACCTAAACTTGCACATTCATGTATATTGAAGGTATTTTACTTGAGTTTCCATTATAATTGGTACTTTCTCTCTCCTCTAACTAGTAAATAGTTATTACACCACTCTAGATTAGGTTGGGTTAAGTCCTCATTGATTAAAACCAGTCAACTCATCACTATCATGTGATTAGGGTTTGATTAAAACAAGGTATCACTCCATTGAACCTTTCAGGGGCATTTTGGTAATTTACCCATTCACCATAATCATGGGTCAATTCATTAGCCACTTAGTCCCTTAACATCTTAGGTTACCATTAGGGTTTAGATTAGATCATCATTGAACCATTTACACCTTCAAGTGATTAAGTATAATCAACCTTGACGGTCTCCAATTGGTTTAGGGTTTAACCTTCAACCTTCAACCCATTTGATTCTTAAACGACCTTGAACTTGTTTAATCTCAAATGACCTTGAATCCATTTGAACCTTAAATGAGTATGGACCGACTTAATCTTAAATGGGTGTGGACCCATTTAAGTCCAAACGAGTGTGGACCCGTTTGAGCCTAAACGGGTGTGAACTCGTTTGAGCTCAAACGAGTGTGAACCCGTTTGGACTCAAACGAGTGTGAACCCGTTTGGACTCAAATGAGTGTGAACTCATTTGGACTCAAACGAGTGTGAACTCGTTTGGGCTTAAACGGGTGTGAACTCGTTTGGTCTAAAACGATTGTGGGTCTACTTGGGTTCAAACTGCATGAACATAAAAGGTGACTCAAAGATTATGCTTGAAAAGGATTTCTTATGTTGAAGCTTTCAATTGGCCCAAGACATGTTAACCATATACAAATTGAGACAATTAGGATGAGCCTCAATCAACTGGACACCAAATTGACCCTCAATTGAAAGCCAATTAGGGTTAAATCTAACTCAATTAGGGTTTCCAATCGGCTAATCATCAATGTTCAACAATATGATTCAAATCAGAGTTGAACCTATCAATTGGACTCCAATTGGGCCAAACTTGGCTCAAACGGTCCTGAGGTCGTTTGGATGACCTCCAAACGATCTTGAGACCATTTTCCCAAAGTTTGACCAAAAACCAAAATGATTTGATAAGGGTTGAGCCCTAATTAAATTAAAAATCAGCACTTTTCATCAATTTATCAACATCTTGTAATTGGACCCTCAAACCATCAAATTTCTTTAACCCTAGACCCCCAAACGATCTTGGGGTGTCACTAAACGAGTGTGAGGTCGTTTGGATGAACCCCCAAACGGGGTGGAACCCGTTTGGGTCCTGCAACCCAAAACTCAACAAGATCTATATTGAAATCAGCAACTTTCACCCGATTAGGGTTAGGTTATTGAAGTGTCTTCAACTCTTAATTGGTTAGGAATTAGATTACAATTCTTTGTAGGAATGAAATTAAATATATTATGAACAGGTATCCCAAACGGTCAATGCTTGGTCAACTCACTCAAATGGGTTGGAACCCGTTTGCCCAAAAGTTCAAGTTAATTAGTTTGGAAAATCAGTACTTAATTCAATTATATTGCCTAATTGATTGGCCTTCAACCTACGATTCCTTTGGAGTTAACCCCTCAAATTTGGTGGGTCATTAGCCTACATAATTCTGAACAGAAAACCCAAACGGTCCATGCTTGGTCAACCCTATGAAACGGTCTTGGGGTCGTTTTGATCCAAACGATCTTGCAGGATCGTTTGAGATCAAACGGGTTGAACCCGTTTGACCTTGAACGAGTTGCACCCGTTTGGACCAAACAAGTCCAAGGTCGTTTCATAAAGTGGCCTAGGAATCCACGCCCATCATCCTCAACCTCTGTTCAGGTCGGTTCCTCCACCGTTTTGCTTGCAAAAGAGCAAGGAAGAAGGGAGGTAGAAGAAGAACTAATCATAGAAAACAAGAACAAAGATATGCATAACAAAGCTAAGGGTTAGAGTTATAAAACCCACCTTAAGGTCGTTCCTTGAGCTCCAAGCTTCCAAGCTTCAAGTATTTAATGGCATCTTGAGCTCCACAGGTCGGCCAAGGTCAATTCTTCAAGAAAAAGATGGGGATGGTTGGCTAGAACAAGGAACCTAAGTAAGTAAATTAGCAATTCAACCTTGTAATACGATTTCCTCCATGAATCCAAACTAGAAGGTGGTGTTCTCTTACCTAGAACAGGTTGGTCGTTTCCCTGAGCTCTAGAGCTTGGCCTTTGTCGGTTGAGAAAGATAAGAAGTGAGGAAGTGAAGGAAAACGTTTGCTTGGTTTGGAAAGAAAGGTGCTTATATAGTTTAGGCAGATTTACACCATAAAGACCTCTAGAACTTTGAAATTCTCATCCAAGTCCTTTCTTATATAAGGGAACGTCCAAACTCATCTAAACTTATGCAAAGCTCATGAAATCTCAAGATCTAGGGGTAAAGAAAAACAACTTTCAACTAAGGTACATACATGAAAGGTTTCCTTACTCAAACTTAGTGAATTTTATGTACAAAGGTCATTTTTCTTATCTGATTATTCATTGATGTGTCCCTTTCACTATTTCTACTCTAAATGATGACAAGAGTCATAAAAGATGTTCTAGATGGTGTATTTTACAAGTTGCACCCCTCAAATTTGGTAAACTGCATTTTACTCCAAATTAGGGTTTTTAAGCATAAGGATTATTCCACAAGCTGCATCTAGATGCCCAAGCTTGGGAAATCCATCATGTCTCATCATATTCACTCATATGATGTCTCATCATCAAAAGAACATATTAACATGTTTAATTTAAAGTTAACCCCTTAACTGGGTAATTTGCACATAAGCCCCTGCATTACCAAAATAATACTACAACTTTGATTAAAAAGGATAAAATTGAAAGTACATGTTCCTGAGGAACTTAATTACATGTCAAAAGATAATCACCAGGGTTTAATTACATATTTAGGCAAAACACCTAGGGTTAGTTTATAACCCAGGTCAGGGATGTTACAAATTATCCACCCCTTACAAGGATTTCGTCCTCGAAATCAACAAAACGTATTAGGAGAAAAGAGCAGGGTATTCCTTCTCATCTCATCCTCTAGTTCCCAAGTGGCTTCTTCGACACCACGGTGATTCCAGAGGACTTTCACAAGGCTTATATATTTCTTCTTTTACTTTTTAGTTCTGCTATCAAGGATTGACACTGGCCCTTCCTCGTAAGATATGTCATCATTCAATTCTACCTCCATAGGTTGTAGAACTGACTCAGTGTCGGGGTGACATTTCCTCAGCATAGAAATGTGAAATACAGGGTGTAACCTTTGCAACTCTAGTGGTAACTCTAGTCTATAGGTGACCTTTCCAACCCGTTCAATGATTGGATAAGGTCCCATAAATCTAGGTGCTAACTTTCCTTTCCTTCCAAAGCAAAGGATTCCTTTCCAAGGCGAGACCTTGAGGTACACTCTGTCTCCAACCTGGAACTCTAACGGTCTACGGCGCTTATCAGCATACGACTTCTGTCTATCCTGTGTAGTCTTAAGCTGTTGTTGTATAACTTTGATCTTTTCTGTAGTTTGCTGCACAAGATCAGGACCCAACAACTGATGTTCACCAGTCTCATACCAACATAAGGGTGATCTACAACGTCTACCATACAAAGCTTCATAAGGTGCCATATCAATACTATGCTAATAGCTATTGTTATAGGCAAACTCTATCAAGCTTAGGTGTAGATCCCAACTTCCGGTAAACTGGAGAACACATGCTCTCAATAGGTCTTCCAAGATCTGTATGGTTCTTTCCGACTGTCCATCAGTCTGTGGATGAAAAGTCGTACTAAACCTTAGCTTGGTGCCTAAGGCTCTGTGTAGCTGCTCCCAAAAGCGACTTGTAAACTGGGGACCTCTGTCAGAAACTATGGTGACAGGAACTCCGTGCAAACGCACTATCTCTTGAACATACAACTATGATAACCTTTCAGCAGAATAGGTTGTTTTGACAGGTAAGAAATGCGCTGTCTTAGTCAACCTATCAACAATTACCCAAATGGAATCATGTCCTTTATTTGTTCTAGGTAGACCAACAACAAAGTCCATGGTTACATGATCCCACTTCCACTGTGGTATGGGTAAAGGTTGCATTGTTCCTGCAGGCTTTTGGTGTTCAGCTTTAACTTGCTGACACACAAGACACCTCATCACAAACTCTGCAACATCCTTCTTCATTCCAGGCCACCAATACAAATCTTTCAAATTTCGATACATCTTGGTGCTCCCTGGATGCATAGCATACATTGAAGAATGAGCTTCCTCCAGGACTAACTTCCTCAGGTTATCTACATCTGGTACTATCATCCTCCCATGATAGCACGCTACTTGATCATCTGATTCATGAAAACCTTCTCGCTTCTCATCACCATACCCAGATCTGATCTGCTGAACTGCAACATCAACTTGTTGTGCCTCCCTAATCTGTTCTCTTAGGGTGGGTTTGATATGCATCTCAGCCAACAACCCGGCAATCCATGACACCTTCATTTGTACATTGTCTTGCCTTAAGGAGATAAGCATATCTCTCCTAGGGCATACTAAAGAGTTTAATTGTATCCTATAAGAGGATGATGTTGTTGATTTCCTACTCAAGGCATCTGCAACCACATTGGCCTTTCCTGGATGGTAATCAATTGTACAATCGTAGTCCTTGATTAACTCCATCCAGCAACGTTGCCTCATGTTAAGCTCATGCTGAGAGAAGATATACTTAAGATTTTTGTGATCTGTGAAAATCTGGAATGTCTCTCCGTAGAGATAATGTCTCCAGATCTTTAGGGCATGAACCACAACAGCTAACTCCAGATCGTGTGTCGGATAATTCTCTTCGTGTTTCTTAAGCTGTCGTGAAGCAAAAGAAATCACTTGCTTATCCTGCATCAACACGCATCCGAGTCCATTCTTGGAGGCATCAAAGAAAACTATGTATCCTTTTCCTTGATCAGGTAACACAAGCACAGGTGCACTTGTCAGCCTCTCCTTCAACAGCTGAAAAGACTGTTGACACTTATCACTCTAGGTAAAAGGAACATCTTTCCGGGTTAACTTGGTTAAGGGTAAGGCTATAGAACTGAAATTCGTAATAAACCTTCGATAATAACTAGCTAATCCCAAGAAACTTCGAGTCTCTGTTGGTGTCTTCGGTTGTTCCCACTATAGAACAGATTCTACCTTTGTAGGGTCAACACGAATACCCAAGGCAGATATCACATGTCCAAGAAAAGATACTTCCGGCAACCAGAACTCACACTTGCTAAACTTAGCATATAGCTTATGTTTTCTTAGCAGAGTTAGAGCATGTCGGAGATGCTGTTCATGTTGCTGAGCATCCTTACTATAAATCAGAATGTCATCTATGAAAACGACAACACACTGATCAAGGAAAGGTCGAAAAACTCTATTCATGAGTTCCATGAATGCAGCCGGTGCATTGGTTAGTCCAAACGACATAACCGTGAACTCATAGTGACCATATCATGTCCTAAAGGTAGACTTTGATATGTCACTATCCTTAATACGGAGTTGATGATATCCAGACCTCAAGTCTATCTTTGATAAGACTGTTGCACCACGCAACTGGTCAAAAAGATCATCAATCCTCAGCAACGGGTACTTATTCTTTATTGTTACTTTATTGAGTTGTCTATAATCAATGCACAACCGCATTGACCCATCTTTCTTTTTAACAAACAAAACCGGAGCACCCCACGGTGAAGTGCTCGGTCGGATAAAACCTTTCTCAAGCAACTCTTGAAGTTGTTTCTTGAGTTCTGCCATCTCAACAGGCGCCATCCTATACGGTGTCTGGGCTATAGGTTTTGTATCTGGGATCAAATTGATTTCAAAATCAATTTCCCGAGGCGGTGGTATACCTGGAAGTTCTTCAGGAAACACGTTCTTGAATTCCCTGACTATAGGAACTTCAGCAGGGTTGGGACCTTCTTTGGTAACATCTACTACATGTGCCAGGAATGCATAACATCCTTGCCTCATCAGCTTGTTAGCCACCATAGTTGACACAAGACAGGTGGGCAGAATCTTTCTATCTCCTTGAAAGATCCATGTGCTGCTATCATCAGCAAACACAACCTGTTTGGATTCACAATCCAAGACAACTCGATACCTTTCTAAGGTATCCATCCTGAGGATTATATCAAATCCTTGCATATCAAGTGGTATTAGGTCCACTTGAATGCGATGATCAGAAAAGAAGAGGGTGTAGGGAGAGCATGCCTCTTGCAAAACGACAGACCCACTCAACGGAGTCTCCAAAAACAAGCTATCTGCCCTATGACTAATTGTCATATTGCAGCTACGAATCACTCTCCGAGTGACAAAGGAGTGCGTAGCACCCGGGTCAATCAGAACAGATACAACACAGGATTTAGACATATCAGAATATAAAAGTTCCATCTGACCTTCCACTACCCGTGGATTGACCACTGCATCTGGTGGATTCATAGCATAGAACCTCGTTGTCGCCTGGTGTTGAGGTGGTGCTGATGATCCAGCTTGAGACGCTTGTCCACGTCCTCGAGCTGCTCCTTGAGATTGCCTTCTCTGTGATCCCTGTTGAATCTGTCTCGGAGGCTGTGTCACACTGACAGGCCTAGATCGGTAGTCCTTCATCAAATGTCCCATCTTCCCACAGTTATAACAGCTCTTCTCCAGTTGTTGTGGTCTGGGTGGTCCTGTAACTGACATTGATGTTGAACTGTGAGTCTCTTGTAGTGGTAGGCTTCGTCCCCTGCCTCTACTCGGTGTCCACTATGTCTGAGCACTAGTTCTGGGTGGTGGAGGTGTAGGTGCAGAGAATCTAGGCTTCTTAAAGTCTCTAGATGAAGAACCCTGGAACTGCGGATATCTTTTATGGGTTTGTCTCTTCTCGACTACAGATTTCTCTATCCTTCGGACTGACTCAACAAAGGTAGCAAACCTCTCCCGATTCTCTAGGGCAGACACGGGAGTAGTCAAGTCGGCGTTTAAACCCTTCTCAAACCTTCTGATTCTTTCTTCTTCTGTGGCAGCCATGTGCGGACAAAACCGCAATAATTCCATGAACTTAGCTTCATACTCGCTAATGTTCATCATGCCTTGCCTCAATATCTCAAATTGAGAGATCTTCTCGTCTAGGAAGGTCTTTGGAAAATATCTATTGATAAATTCCCGACGAAAATCTTCCCGCGAGATCTCCACTCCAGGCCTCTTCTGCTCTTCCATGGTCCACCAGTGACTAGCACTTCCCTTGAGAAGATAGACAGCATGTCTAACCTTCTGAGCTTCTGGGATGTTGAGGATTCTAAAAGCTTTCTCCAACTCGGTTAACCACAGATCGACATCTGCAGGATCAGCTGTTCCAAAGTATTCGGTTGCTCCGAAATGACGAAGTCGCTCGAACGTCTTACCGATACCTTGTCCTTCAGGCTGGGCAGGTGCCCTAGGTGCAGGCATGGGCATCCTGTCGGTGATGTGTGTCATAGCAGTCATAAACTACCCGAACATAGTTTGAACAGCTGGGTTTCCCATGTCAGCTGGGTCAAACTGAGGTGGCTCTCTGGGTGGCTCAGGTACAGGTTGTTCTATCTCTGGGTTCCTTGCACCTCCTTGGGGTGCAGCAACACTACTTTCTGCCATGTACTCCTCGTGTTGTTTAGACATCCTTAATTATCTTCTTCTCCTGAGGAGCAGAAGACTCTATTAGATAAGAAAGAAATACTAAGGATAGACTCGACATCCTAAGTCCTATGTCTCTGTAGACTCAGCGAACCTAGAGCTCTGATACCACTAATTGTGGGCTCTGATCTCCAAAACCACGATATAAACTTAGCGGAAGTGATTCGATTAACAGCGGAAGACAAAAATCACGGGAAATTAAAACTTTTCAAGATAAGAGCTTGAATCTATAAAAACTTCTTTCATAAAAGGAGATAAATTGTTTACATCTCAGATAATTACTTCTTGAGTAATTATATACAACATGATACAAAATCTCAAGAACTCAAAACCAAAATCTCAGACCAAAAGACTCCAAGGACCTGAGAGTACAGAGAACACATAGGACTGACTATCTAACTATACAACTCAGCAGTCTGAATCTCCACCTGAGATTTACTGCTGCTCCTAATGCTGCTGCTGCTGATATTGATCTCCTGAAGATTGATTCCTTCGCCCTCGACGACCACCTAAAAAGTTGAAATTTACGGGGTGAGACAATTTTAAATAATTGTCCCAGCAAGAGTTATAACTCTTCACCAGAAGCTTTATTATAGCAACCAAGAATAACATAGGCAATAAAAGCTTTAAGGTAATCAGCAGCAGATTATTATCAATTAGAACAACAACATTTAAGGAATATGAAGAACATGTATACTAAGTAAAGTATCTTCAACCAATGTATCTCGTAGTTCAACCTAAGCAGATATACTACGCGGTTGATTATGTTTTACAAACATCATTATGCCCTGCAGAGATGAGGTATACCGCTCATACTCCAACCGATCACTATTAAGTCGCATCGGTATCATACATAGGTCTTCAAAAGAGCCGGATTCTTATGACCTCATCTTCCTCAGTCAGTAAGAGGATCAACATGCAGGACATCTAATGTCTCTACTACTATAGCTTACCAGGGTATTCTGGTACTTCACTATTAGAGTCACAGTGGCATTCTGTACTCTCTTCGCTACCGAAAGATTTCTTGTTTATCTCTCATCGATGCGGTATAAAAGATTTCCTCGGGAGATTAGTGTTACATCACCCCGACATAAAACATAGTGAAGGATTGATAGATTAAGATACATCTACATCAATTCCTACACTAGGATGTAAGGAAATTCACATCCATATTACCCCACATATTCAAAAGTATGTGCTCCAGGAATCCCCTTAGGAAAACCTGTTTCACCATCATTTAACTCCTGACAATGATGGATCTATGATCAGGGCTCTACATGGTATGATTATACTTGATTAGTTAGGTACATTTCAGTATTCTTTTATCATCATACATGTTTTCAAACATTAATCATTAGCATAGCAGCTATGAAGGAAGAATACTAAATGTAACAAGCCTAACTCTCATCAATTATCATTTCTCAATATTCTCATCACAATTCATCTCTTAAAGCATGACCTTGATGGTATTCATGGCTCTCACAGCCTATCAATCTCATAAGATGCTATTAACAAGGTATCAGGATATATCACTATTCATAAAGCTAACAACATGTTTTCAATGAATATAGTATCATCATCCATACCTGGATATGATCATCCTCATAAAGGAACCTGCATGGTTAAATCAACTGATAACAGTAAATAACTCATTTAAAGAAGTTGTATCTCCCTACTCATACAAGAGCTAGGTTTCCTTGGTTTTCATCAATTAGGGTTTACTATTCTCATTACATATCATCACCCTAGAATTAGGGTTTACTATTCACCTCATGGTGAAATGATCTCATAACATACTCATGTATGAGAAACATCATCATTAAAGACCTCAGATAAGATTAAGATTCATCAATTATCATCATTAGGGTTTCCATGATCTCACATAAGTGGATCATACCTAAACTTGCACATTCATGTATATTGAAGGTATTTTACTTGAGTTTCCATTATAATTGGTACTTTCTCTCTCCTCTAACTAGTAGATAGTGATTACACCACTCTAGATTAGGTTGGGTTAAGTCCTCATTGATTAACACCAGTCAACTCATCACTATCATGTGATTAGGGTTTGATTAAAACAAGGTATCACTCCATTGAACCTTTCAGGGGCATTTTGGTAATTTACCCATTGACCATCATCATGGGTCAATTCATTAGCCACTTAGTCCCTTAACATCTTAGGTTACCATTAGGGTTTAGATTAGATCATCATTGAACCATTTACACCTTCAAGTGATTAAGTATAATCAACCTTGACGGTCTCCAATTGGTTTAGGGTTTAACCTTCAACCTTCAACCGATTTGATTCTTAAACGACCTTGAACTTGTTTCATATCAAATGACCTTGAATCCATTTGAACCTTAAATGAGTGTGGACCCACTTAGTCTTAAATGGGTGTGGACCCATTTAAGTCCAAACGAGTGTGGACCTGTTTGAGCCTAAACGAGTGTGAACCCGTTTGAGCTTAAACGGGTGTGAACCCGTTTGGCCTCAAACGAGTGTGAACCCGTTTGGACTCAAACGATTGTGAACTCATTTGGAATCAAATGAGTGTGAACTCGTTTGTGCTTAAACGGGTGTGAACTCGTTTGGTCTAAAACGATTGTGGGTCTACTTGGGTTCAAACCGCATGAACATAAAAGGTGACTCAAAGATTATGCTTGAAAAGGATTTCTTATGTTGAAGCTTTCAATTGGCCCAAGCCATGTTAACCATATACAAATTGAGACAATTAGGATGAGCCTCAATCAACTGGACACCAAATTGACCCTCAATTGAAAGCCAATTAGGGTTAAATCTAACTCAATTAGGGTTTCCAATCGGCTAATCATCAATGTTCAACAATATGATTCAAATCAGAGTTGAACCTATCGATTGAACTCCAATTGGGCCCAAACTTGGCTCAAACGGTCCTGAGGTCGTTTTTATGACCTCCAAACGATCTTCAGACCGTTTTCCCAAAGTTTGACCAAAAACCAAAATGATTTGATAAGGGTTGAGCCCTAATTAAATTAAAAATCAGCACTTTTCATCAATTTATCAACATCTTGTAATTGGACCCTCAAACCATCAAATTTCTTTAACCCTAGACCCCCAAACGATCTTGGGGTGTCACTAAACGAGTGTGAGGTCGTTTGGATGAACCCCCAAACGGGTTGGAACCCGTTTGGGTCCTTCAACCCAAAACTGAACAAGATCTATATTGAAATCAGCAACTTTCACCCGATTAGGGTTAGGTTATTGAAGTGTCTTCAACTCTTAATTGGTTAGGAATTAGATTACAATTCTTTGTAGGAATGAAATTCAATATATTATGAACAGGTATTCCAAACGGTCAATGCTTGGTCAACTCACTCAAACAGGTTGGAACCCGTTTGCCCAAAAGTTCAAGTTAATTAGTTTGGAAAATCAGTACTTAATTCAATTCTATTGCCTAATTGATTGGCCTTCAACCTACGATTCCGTTGGAGTTAACCCCTCAAATTTGGTGGGTCATTAGACTACATAATTGTGAACAGAAAACCCAAACGGTCCACGCTTGGTCAACCCTATGAAACGGTCTTGGGGTCATTTTGATCCAAACGATCTTGCAGGATCGTTTGAGATCAAACGGGTTGAACCCGTTTGACCTTAAACGAGTTGCACCCATTTGGACCAAACAAGTCCAAGGTCGTTTCATAAAGTGGCCTAGGAATCCAATCCCATCATCCTAAACCTCTGTTCAGGTCGGTTCCTCCACCGTTTTGCTTGCAAAAGAGCAAGGAAGAAGGGAGGTAGAAGAAGAACTAATCATAGAAAATAAGAACAAAGATATGCATAACAAAGCTAAGGGTTAGAGTTATAAAACCCGCCTTAAGGTCGTTCCTTGAGCTCCAAGCTTCCAAGCTTCAAGTCTTTAATGGCTTCTTGAGCTCCACAGGTCGTCCAAGGTCAATTCTTCAAGAAAAAGATGGGGATGGTCGGCTAGAACAAGGAACCTAAGTAAGAAAACTAGCAATTCAACCTTGTAATACGATTTCCTCCATGAATCCAAGCTAGAAGGTGGTGTTATCTTACCTAGAACAGGTTGGTCGTTTCCCTGAGCTTAGCCTTGGTCGGTTGAGAAATATAATAAGTGAGGAAGTGAAGGAAAACGTTTGCTTGGTTTGGAAAGAAAGGTGCTTATATAGTTTAGGCTGATTTACACCATAAAGACCTCTAGAACTTTGAAATTCTCATCCAAGTCTTTTCTTATATAAGGGAACGTCCAAACTCATCTAAACTTATGCAAAGCTCATGAAATCTCAAGATCTAGGGGTAAAGAAAACCAACTTTCAACTAAGGTACATACATGAAAGGTTTCCTTACTCAAACTTAGTGAATTTTATGTACAAAGGTCATTTTTCTTATCTGATTATTCATTGATGTGTCCCTTTCACTATTTCTACTCTAAATGATGACAAGAGTCATAAAAGATGTTCTATATTGTGTATTTTACAAGTTGCACCCCTCAAATTTGGTAAACTGCATTTTACTCCAAATTAGGGTTTTTAAGCATAAGGATTATTCCACAAGCTGCATCTAGATGCCCAAGCTTGGGAAATCCATCATGTCTCATCATATTCACTCATATGATGTCTCATCATCAAAAGAACATCTTAACATGTTTAATTGCAAGTTAACCCCTTAACTGGGTAATTTGCACATAAGCCCCTGCATTACCAAAATAATACTACAACTTTGATTAAAAAGGATAAAATTGAAAGTATATGTTCCTGAGGAACTTAATTACATGTCAAAAGATAATCACCAGGGTTTAATTACATATTTAGGAAAAACACCTAGGGTTAGTTTATAACCCAGGTCAGGGATGTTACAAGTATGATCCATTGGTTGCACAATTTTGATAACAGCTATAAGATGTGATTTCTTAGGATTTGACTGAAAGCGAGCACACAAGCCAACACTAAACATTATATCAGGTCTACAGGAAGTTAAATAAAGTAAACTTCTAATAATACCTCTATAGAGCTTCTCATCCACTTTCTCACCTTCTTCATATTTATCAAGTTTGGCGGTGTTTGACATGGGGGTGTCCATCGCTTGGTTTTCTCCATCCCAAAGTGTTTGAGTAGCTCACTTGTGTACTTGCCTTGGTTGATGAAGTTCTCATATTTAGTTTGCTTGATTTGAAAGCTGATGAAGAATGTAAGATCACCCATCATTCTCATCTCAAACTCACTCTACATAAGATCACTAAACACCTTCTAAAGATCAAGATTAGTTCAGTCAAAAATAATATCATCAACATAAATTTGAATGATAAGAAAATTGTTAGAAGTGTGTTTGAGAAACAAGGTAGAATCTACTTTGCCCATGATATTCCCATGATCTAACAAAAAGTTCTTTAATTTCTCATACCAAGATTGAGGTGCTTGTTTGAGGCCATAGAGAGTTTTTGCAATATATAAACATGGTTAGGTAAAATATCATGTTCAAATCCTTGAGGTTGTGCAACATACACTTCCTCCTCAATTGTACCATTCAAAAACACACTTTTAACATCCATTTGATAAAGAAGAAAGTTATTATAACTATCAAAAGCAAGAAATATACGAATGGACTCAAGTCTAACTACATGTGTATATGTTTCATCAAAATCTATACCTTCCTATTGTAACCTTGATCCACTAACCCTACTTTGTTTCTTACCACCTTATTGCTTTCATCTAGCTTGTTGTGGTATACCCATATGATGCCAATGATCTTTCTATCACATGGTCTTGGCACTAGATTCCACACTTTGTTCTTCTCAAATTGTTCCAATTCTTCATGCATGGCTAGGATAAATTCATCATCCCTAAGAGATTCTTTGACGTCCTTTGGCTCGAGTTGTGATATGAAGGTGTTGTTTGCTTGTTCCTTGTTGTAGGCAGCCTGCGTCTTCACTCTTTCAAAGGGGTCACTTATAATCAGCTCTTTAGGATGATTCTTTGCACAACAGGGAGTTGGATCCTTCTTTTCTTCATCTATATATTCTTCTTGAGTGGCCACCTCTTTTCCCTTTTGGGTGATGTTGAGTTCTTTCAAGATAGGAATTACTTTTTATACAACATAATCATTAGCAATATCTTTGGGAATAGAGAGGTTAGTCTCAATAAATTTGACATTAGTAGATTCTTCTACTTCAGATAGATTAACGTTAAACACTCTATAAGCCTTGCTAGTAGTGTTATAGCTAAGAAAGAAAGCCTTGTATGATTTCAGATCAAACTTGTCAAGAGAATCTTTCATGTTCTAAAAAAAATACGGACACCCAAAAATATGAAAATATTCAATAGAAGGCTTCCTACCTTGCCATAGCTCATAAGGGGTTTTCTTTAAAGAAGGGTGTGTGAAAACTCGATTTTGCACAAAGCATGAAGTGTTAATGGCTTCATCCCAAAACTTCTTTGGAGTGTCATACTCTAAAAGCATGGTCCTAGACATTTCATGTAGTGACTTGTTCTTCCCCTCTACAACCCCATTTTATTGAGGTGTTCAATATGAAGAAAAGTTATGTTCATAGCCCGACGCTTCACAAAAAATGTTTAAAAAGACCATTTTCAAATTCTCCCCCATGATCACTATGGATGGAAATGATCCGACAAGAAGCTTCATTTTCAACTTGTTTTCAAAAGCTAGAGAAAACATCAAGTGTATCATTCTTAGAAACGAGAAAGAAAGTCCAAGTATATCGAGAGAAATCATCGACAATAACAAGACAATACCTTGAACCACGAAGAGATTGAGTTTTCATAGGTCCAAATAGGTCAATATGAAGAAGTTCAAGAGGTCTCTTGGTACTAAGGACTCCTTTGGATTTGAAGGACTTGGTTTGCTTTCCTTGGGTACAAGATTGGCATTCCTCATCCTTTTCAAAACCCAATTTAGGAAGTCCCTTGACCAAGTCCTTTTTGCTCAACTTCTTCAATTGATGCATATTTACATGACCTAGCCGACGATGCCAAAGAGAAATATCATTCGAATTGACTACAAGGCATCTACAAACAATAGGCTTAATAGATTCAAGCATTATTACATAAATATTACCAATCCTAGTTCCCTTATATATGACATGGTAAGTGAGGGAATTTAGGAGTAAGCAGTCTAAAGAAGTAAATAGTACAAGGTAACCGTTATAATTAACTAACACTTATTAAATTGTTATGTAGGTCGTCCATAAGGAGAACATTCTTGATGCACATGGATTCACCTACTTCACCCTCACCTTTTACCTTACCTTTCTTGTTGTCCTAGAAAGTAACCGAACCTCCTTTCTTCTTTGTGAAATTGTCGAAATGACTTATATTACATTTCATGTCTTAGTGCAACCACTATCAACAATCCATTTTCCTTTTTCCTACAAGAAAGGAGAGTGTCGGTTCCCAACTCAAACTTTGGGATCTGGAGTTAGCTTGGGGACCCATTTTATCTTTGGGTTGGTGTCCTTAGGCTTGTAAGGACAATAAGTAGAATAGTGATCATCACTTTTACAATGAGAGCAAATCATAGGGTTCTTAGAGCTAGAAGACCCTCCAATGAAAAAGGAAGTTTCCCTACTCTTTTTCTTACCTTTAGCCCTAGTCTTACCCTTAGGTGCTCCCCCTACAAATCCCAAACCACTAGTACCACTTTATTTGGTAGAATGGTTATAGATTTCATTTAGGGAGTTTTTTCCTTTGATGAATTTCTACAGAGAGGCTCTAAGTCTATGATTGTCATTGGTAAGAGATATAACACTAGAAGACAAACTAGCAAGATCATCTCTAGCATGAACAAGGTCATCCTCTAAACATAGGGCTTTGGTCAAATAAGAATCCTTTTAAAGAGAGATAGAAGCAATATCATTACTAGGCAAAATAGGTCTAGAAGATAAATCATTTACTTGACCAAGTAATCTAGTATTTTCAAATTTAAGCCATTGAATTTCTTTGAGATAAACATCCCTCTCATCTCTACGAGCATTACAAATAAGCTTAAGTTCATCATTTTTAGTTTGAAGTAACTCAAGCTCATTTAGGCATTTTTGGTGTCTTCTTTAAGAGATTCAATATTCTTAAGATAGACATCATTCTCTATCTCAACTCCATTGTATTGGAGCTCAAGATCAAGAAATTGGACTTGTAACGAATCAATGCTCTCAAGATGTATTTTCTCATTTTGTTTAAGAATATCAAGTTTAGCATATAAGTCATCAATGATTTTACCCAACCTCTTCTTTTTAGATTTTGTATTTGAAATAAGAAGAATGGCTAGTAACAAGCATGTCAATAAGAGTTTCTTTAGCTAACTCATGCAATCTTACCTCACTTACCTCACCAATATCTTCACTTGTAGAGGCCATGAGTGCAAGGCGGCACTCTACATCTTCATCAGAGCTTGATCCACTAGAGGACGATCCTTCCCAAGCTACATGAGTTGTGTCTTTGTGTCTCCTCTCCTTCTTGTCTTTCCTCTTGTATTTGCTATCTAACTTGTACTCTTCCTCCTTCTTGGATATGCTCTTGTGGTGAGACTTTCTATATTTAGGACATTCACACTTGTAGTGTCCCTTTTTACCACACTTGTAGCACCTTGGAGTAGAGGAAGAAGATTGCTTTCCTTTTAAGTGCTTTCTCGTGGAGAAGTTGGCTTCATGCTCACTACAACCATCATCTTCACTAGAGGAGGAGGGACATGTCCAACAAGCAAGTTGTTGTTAAAGGATGAGGGCCTCCACTTGAGCTTTAAAGGTAGTTTCTTTGACCTTCCTTGCTTCTTTTTCTTCTTGCTTAGCTTCCTCTTCTTGCCTTTAAAGTCTTGGATCATGAGCTTGTAGATTGCCAATAAGATCCTCAGTTGGAATGTCACCAAGACTTCTCACTTCTTCAATGGAGGTCACCTTTGATTCCCATCTATTTGCAAGAGACCTCAAGATCTTTAAGTTGATTGCTCCTCTATCCACAGTGTGTCCCAACGCAGCTAGGCCATTGATGATGATGTTTAGCCTTGAGTACATCTCTGAAACTCCTTCTTTCTTCCCCATCTTGAAGTTCTCTAGAAGTTTGTTCAAACATGTAGATCTTTTCCTCCTTCACTTTCTTTGTGCTTTCATAGGTAATGCACAACTTGTCCCATATCTCATAGGTTGTATCCCATGAGGAGATGCAGTTGAACTCTGATGGAGTGCAAGCTGCATAGAGGATTCTAATTGATTTGGCATTGAGTTGAGCATTATTTAGGGCTACTTCATCCCATGTTGACACAGCCTCAGTTGGCTTCTTATAGGGTATAACCATCACCTTCCACATATCAAAGTTCATCCCTTGAAAGTAGAATTGCATCCGCCACTTTTAAAGAGGAAGTCGGTGTCGTCAAAGATAGGGGGAACATGGAAAAGCCTTCCTCTAGGTTGAGGAAACCAAGTAGGTTCTCACCCATATTATCATCTCGTGGGATATTTGTTGGAGAAGATCGTTGCTCTGATACCACTTATTGGATCTAGGGCTCTAGGGGGTGAATAGAGCTTCACAATTCTCACAAGAATAGTAAGACCTTCAAATTATATCAATTGAAACCAAATGCTAAATTTCAATTTGAAGTTCTATCTAAACAAGCATACCAAGGATGAGAGATATTGAAATAAATACTTGGACAAGGTGGTTAGAGTGATTCTAATCTCCAAATTAGGAGACTGTCAATCCACTACCTAGAAATGTCAACCTCTAGGACTTTGTAACCCATGTATACTTATATTCCATTATAAGAGATACAAGAAGACCACCATACATCCAAGGAATTACCTATTCAAGATAAGACTCTTTCACCTACACAAGGACTTACCCACTTGATCAAGATGTCTTCAGCCTTCACCAAGGACTTACCCACACTTGCATCAAGTCTTTGGCCTCACAAGAATTACCCATTCTTCTTGAATCTTCTGCCTTGTCCTTCTCCTTCACTTGGACAAGTTCTTCACACCTTCAACCTTAAAGAAAAATAGCAACTCCTCCTTCACTCGGAGAAGATCACTTCAACCTTTGCTCTTTGATAAAAGGGATTGGGAAGATGGAAGGATGGAGGGCTTTGTAAGATAACATTGAGGTAGCTCTCTTACAACATGCCTAAATCACTCATAATCACAAAATGTTTTGTAAATGAGAGAGAGAAAGGGGCTCAAAAGGTTTAGCACAGTCAACTATAGCAAGGACCAAGGATAGAATGAATGAGCAATCTTGGAATGAACTCCAAGAGGTCCTATTATATCTGGGGGTGTTCCTTTAAGTGTGGGATCACTTAAGAATGAAAAATAGCCATTTAACAACTTGCAATAGATCAATTTTTGTTTCTAAAACTTCTTCAATGGTTGGAATCACTTCTTCTACATTTTTCATATAGTACATTCGGTCGAGTTTCAATAAAGATAAATCGACTGATCCACTAACCGACAAAGCTAATTTTCAAACTACCAGTCGAGTTTGTCATGGGGAAACTCTACTAATCAGTCAAAATCAGTTTTGGTCGGTGAGTCGATCGGTCGAGTTCTATTAGTGTACAACTCGACCGATTGATCCATTTCTAAAAATCCATAACTGAGGTCGAGATACAAACTCGACCGACAAAAGTTGTTGTGACAATTTTTTCAAAATAATTCTTGAGTGATCAAACGTTGGAATTAAGTGTCCCTAATTTTTTCTCATCTTAGTTACAAGTCATATCATCAATACAAATGATTAAAAAATTATTCTAAGGTGGTTTGGAGTGATCTCCCAAATTGCTAGTGCTTATGTAATTTGATCCTTTTCATGTACCTAAAGCCTAAAATCAATCTTAAACAAACACATTAGATACATATGAATGGAATGGTTGAGTCATTAGGCAATGTATAACTCTCAAGTCAACAGGTACAACACATCAAAAGAGAAGCATCTCGACCAAGACCAACCACGGGTCGTGACCATCATGGGGTAGGTGTCTCAACCACCCTAAGGGATGATGTCTTGGTCTCAAAATAGAAACAAGACTAAGGGGCAATCATGATCATCATGAAGGAAAAGGATCATGCAAAATGATCACCATAAACCCTAGGTCATGCATCATGAAACCACATGGAAGGATATAATCTAAGAGAGAGGAAACAATGATCAAGGTACCCCAAATAGAACCTAAACTTCCCTTAACATCTAGGTACACGAAAAGCATGCATGAAAGAAAGACTAAGGTCAAAAGATAGATGAAGATCACTATAAGACATAATCACCATAACTGGGTATATGAAAAGTTAGGGTTTCGGATTTCTATCAATTCAAACAAGATAACCACCCAAAAATGAGTGCTAGAGCATGGCATCACTTACTACCATATTAGGAACATGATTTAGAGAGAGACATCATTATGCAAGCAATATAATGTGCATTAATAAAGATGGGAAAGTGTTATATCACCCGCCTTAAGAAGATCACCACTAAGGATTCCAAGCTCTAAGATCAAGAGCTCGAAGAACATGATCCAAGGGTTGAAGGAGCTCCACCAAAGGCTCCACTCTCAGCCATAAGAGCACCTCAAGAACAAGAAGGTACTAAGGTCAAATATATACCAAGAAAAGAGAGCAAAAACTCTAGGTCGAACCAAAAAGGAAAAGACAGAAAGAGAGGAGAAAACTTCCTCACACTTGTGTCTACCTTGTTAAAACATGGTCTATGGCCCTTGTGATGAGGAGTTTCCCTCCAAAACGACCACCATGGAGGAACCATGGTCTAGGGCTAAGAAAAGAGAAGGATATGGAGGCAGGAGATCAAAAGGAACACCATCACAAAAGATAAACATTTGCCAAGATAGAAAATGAGCTATGGTCACCACAAGCACCACATGCAAGAAGAGGTTGGTCACCAAGAGCTCCAAGGTCAAATCTCCTTGCTCCACTAAGCTCCAACAACAAGGAAAAGAGAAAGCAAAAGATGAGGGTCGAAAGGCATTACAAGAATGGAAAGATAAGGAGTTATATTGGTAGAAGATGAAAGAGAAGGCAAGGGGTGATGTGTCAACACTCCAAGGTACCAAAGGGACACTTGTCCACCCAAAAGACCAACATGAAACCACATGCAACCACCTTATCCATACATGAAAGACATGGTGATACACTCTAGGTTGGTTCTCGACCACCTAGGTCACCCACATGGTCACGATTGTGACCATCCCATGGTGCACCATCCATGGTCACAACACACACACCACCAACACCACCACTTGGTCGACACAAGGGGCCACTTCAAACCCTAGGTTGAGACATCCTATATGAGGGCAACCATCTCAACCCAATTCCACCTTGGTCATGAACCCATCATCTAGAGGGGGTCTCTCAACCACAACACCCACCAAAAACACTATAGGGAAATATGGAACAGAGCAGGCAGCAGAATTTAAAATTTTAGCTACCATATTCCCATAATCAGTAGATCGTGTCAATAACTATAATGCAGGAAGGATGGTTTGTGGGATATACCTAGTCCTAGAGTAAGTCCATCGATAATCCTCATCGTTTTAGATACGCAACTCTGAATCCTAGTTCCACTAGGACACATTTGACTGTTGTGCCTCTTGGTCTACACCACAGACTGCATCCACAAATGTTGTCTTCTTCAGCAACTCCTCTTGTCACAAACTATTGGTTGACGTTGTACTCTAAGCGGCAAATGACAGATTCCCGCCTCTATGGTAGTCCACATGGACAGACTAGAACTCTCTTCATCCTACTAAAATGATCAGGAAGGATTTGTCCCTCCCGTTGGTGTACTGGTCACCAACTTTCTCTCCCACAACAACTCTCAATTGTTCTCTCCTGTGGCTATCCCTCCCTTGTCAGGTAGGACTTGTCTGGGCTCTCTTGGATACCACAACCATAGAGGACAATAATTGTCAGATGAATTGATTCTCAATTGTCTTTGTTGTGCTCTGGGAAGCCCCCACTACCCCTCTACATATAGTAGAGGTCAGGGTCAGGGTTCTCAGTTTCTATCTGGTACGAGATTAATGTGCGGGAGTGGAAAGGATTGGAAGAACTCAAATTTTCACAACAAATCTGGAAACTTTGCAACCTGCAGTAAATGAAATGACCATTTGGCAAACCCAGATGTCCGTATGGCATGCGAGAAGGTCATCTCACACTACAAGACGGTCATTTTATAGTTTTCCAATTGTATATGAATTTGGCAAATCAATTCCCATCAATGTTAGACATTGACTCACTTATGCAACAAGAATTGCTCAAGAGAAACAAATAGGGAAACATCTAGAACCTTCCCCTACTAAATGGACCATCTCGCCCATGTGAGACGGCCGTCTTGGTCACCGAGAAGGTCATCTGGTGACCCAAGTCAAGCCGATTTGGTTGGGTTGGTTCGTTCCATTGCCAATTTCAACTCACAACCAGGTCTGACACCCAGACGACCATCTCAACTCTTGAGACGGTTGTTTGGCCCTTCTAGATGGCTATCTCAACACTTGAGATTGGTGTTTGGTAGTGTTGTCAGCATGTTAGCTATACGAATCAAATGCCTAAACACTTTAGCACTTAATTTGAATGTCATTCGAGATATGAACTCCTATTCTAGGTCGAGACCTATGTGTGTGACCCTATAGGTCCCATATCATGTTGGCAGTGAATGTCCATAACATCTTATGACATCACAAGCAATGAGTGGTGCCTAGTCACACATCAATGCTACCCAAGTGAATGGAAAATTGGGGAACAACTTCAACCTACAATCTGTGTATGGTGTTATAGTGTTTGTATAGTTCCTTTATCACTGATGTCTAGATTGAACTAGAGGCATGGAGCAGTCACCCTCATTATTATTCAATCTTGTTTCTTAACCCAAAATCAGACTGTTGAGATATATGTAATCTCAATATCGTATATTTATTAACATGCACATGTCCATGCTTTTCTCAGTCTCTCTAATCAAGAGGCCTAGGGCATCAAACTCCCATAGGAGGGACAAATCCCATATCTATCAGTCACAGTCAATCCCCATGTATCAAAGCCACCCAATCATCACTATTATAACAACCCATGTTTCAAGACTGCATTTGATGATGTCCAAGTGTACTCAATGACATGTGTTGAGTGCAGTGATTTCAGGTCTAAGAACCACAACCACCACCATAACTGTGAGAGCTGACTATGACTTCCATGAAGATGGTTTCCATGTGTCACTATCAAGGTGGATCTGTCCGATATGTGCTTGATTTGATATCGCCATATCATGACTAATGATATTTAGTCATCAACCAACTCACACTTTGATCTTTTGTGTTATATCTATCAACCTTCCACAATAACAACCAATCAAGGACATAATGAGAATATCTATCTATACTATAAACATCTGTATGATCTCATCCACAAGGTTAGTAAATTGAATACATACATCATTGAGTAATATAGTTCTTTATACATTTATAATTTTACATCATTATCTCATAATTGAATTAAACAGAATAAATTGGAAGATTGCCTTTTATTAATAATCAAATTGTTTTCACATGATATGCCATTACAATCATCACATGATTGGCTCTTTGGGCATACATAACCAACATACTCCCACTTGATCTTATAGTCAATCACCCACAAATCTAATTTCGAGCGACCTTACATGATCATCATGCTTTTGATGTGAAAGTACCTTCACCAAGGGATCAACAACATTGCTTTCAGTTGGTACTTTGCAAATCTTTACATCTCCACATTGCACAATCTCTCATATGAAATGGAATCACCTTTGTATATATTTTGAGCGTTGATCTGATTTGGGTTCCTTAGCTTGTGGAATAGCTCCATTGTTGTCATAATATAACTCAATTGCCTCTTTGATGTTTGGAACGATCCCAAGTTCTGTGATGAACTTCTTAATCCATACAACCTCCTTTGTTGCACTCGATGCATTAATATATTTGGTCTCTATTGTAGAATCAACAACTATTTCTTGCTTGGAACTCCTCCATCTCACAACTCCATTGTTGAGGTAGAACACAAATCTTGATTGCAACTTATAATCATATTGATTAGTCTATAAGCTTGCATCAGTGTAACCTTTTACCACCAACTCTTCCTCTTTGTCGTAGACCAAGAATTGATCCTTTGTCCTTCTCAAGTACTTGAGGATGTTCTTCATGGATATCTAGTGAACATCACCTAGATTTGACTGATATTTTCTCATCATGCTCAAGGCATACGAGACATCTAGACGGGTACACAACATTACATACATGATTGACCCAATTGTTGAGGCATATGGAATTACATTGATGTGTTCCCTTTCTTCAGAAGAACTGGGACATTGAGCTCTAGATATGGGGACACCATGATGTGAAAACATGTTTCCTCTCTTTGAGTTCCCAATGCTGAACCGCTTCTACACTTTGTCAATGTATGTGCTCTGACTAAGTCCAAGAAACCTTCTAGATCTATCTCTATAGATCTTTATCCCCAAGATGTAGGATGCTTCTCCCAAGTCTTTCATAGAGAATGTATTTCCAAGCCATGTATTTACCCTTTATAAAGTAGGGATGTCATTCCCCATCAATAGTATGTCATCTACATACAATATGAGGAATGTCACTATGCTCCCAATGACCTTCTTGTACACACAAGGTTCATATTCATTTTGAATAAAGCAAAACCCTCTGACTGTCTTATCAAAATGAAGATTCCATCTCCGAGATGATTGCTTCCATCCATAGATTGACCTTTGTAGCTTACAGACTTTATTTGTAAACTTTAGATATATAAACCCTTCAGGTTGTGTCATATACACATCCTCAACAAGATTCCCATTAAGGAATGTGGTTTTAACATCCATTTGCCAAATCTCATAGTTATGATAAGTTGCAATAGCAAGTTTGATCCTGATGGACTTAACCACGGCCACTGGAGAAAAGGTTTTGTCATAGTCAACACCTTAAAGTTGTATGTAACCCTTTGCAACCAACCTGCCCTTATAGGTTTGAACTTTTCCATCCATGTCAGTCTTCTTCTTATTGCACCCTATGGGTTTTACCCCTTCGGGTGGATCCACTGAAGTCCATACTTTGTTGGTATACATGGATTCCATCTTGGATCTCATGGCCTCAAGCCATTTCTCAAACTCCGGTCCCTCTATAGCATCTTTATAGGAAATTGGCACATCATCTATGACCAATTTGTTGTCTTCCTGAGTTACAAGATATCCAGATCTTTTAGGTTCAAGGTGTGTTCTGTTAGATCTATGAGGTTCCTGCGTTACATGAGGAATTTGAGACTCCACAACACTTTGTGAATATTTAGGTTCCTCTTGCACATTTAACGGTTCAATGTTTTCTTGTTGGTCTCGAACCTCTTCGAGTTCCACTTGTCTCTTACTGATTCCTTTGGAAATAAATTCCTTTTCTAAGAATGCAATATCTCTATCAACAAACACTTTGTTGTCAGATGGATTATACAAGCAGTATCCCATAGTTTCCTTGGGATATCCAACAAAATAACATATATCAGATCTTGGGCCAAGCTTTTCAAGAAACATTTTCTTGATATAAGCTTTGCAACCCCAAATCCTCACGGAAGACATTTTGGGATGCTTCCCAGTCCATATCTCATATGGTGTCTTTTGAACTGACTTAGGTGGTACTCGACTTAGTGTAAATGTGGTGGTTTGTATAGCATGCCCCCAGAAGGTTATCGAAAGCTCAACTAAACTCATCATTGATCGCACCATATCCAGTATTGTGTGATTCCTTCTTTCTGATACATCATTATGATGTGGTGTTCCAGGTGGATTCCATTGGGATACAATCCCATGGGCTCTAAGAAGGTCCTTAAACTCTCGATTAAAGTATTCTCCACCTTGACCAAAATAAAGTGCCTTAATACTTTTACCAAGTTGGTTTTGTGCTTCATTCATAAACTCCTTGAACTTTTCAAGAGCTTATGACTTTTTTTTTATTAAATAAACATAGACATACCTACTGAAGTCATCAGTAAATGTTATGAAGTACTAATACCCACCTCTAGTAGTTTTCCTAAAAGGTCCACACACTTAGTACATATGAGTCCTAATACATCACTAGCCCTCTCATTGTTTCTAGTGAAAGGGGTCTTAGCCATCTTGCCCAACAAATAAGATTCACATGTCTCTAATGATTAGAAATTAAAAGAGTCTAGATAACCATCCTTATGGAGTCTAGATATGTGATTCTCATTTATGTGCCCTAGACAACAATGCCAAAGGTATGTTTTGTTTGAGTTGTTGAGTTTTAGTCTTTTGGTATTAACATTATATACATCTGTCTTTAGATCTAACAAAGAAAGACCATAAGACATAGGGGCACTGCCATAAAAGATCCCATCTTTTGAAATATAACATCAACCACTTTTAATATGGGATTCAAATACATCATTGTCCAAACAAGATATAAAAATAATGTTTCTATTTATAGTAGGTACATAATAGCAGTTCTTTAACTCTATTACAAGCCATGTGGGTAGAGATATACTATAGGTTCCAACTCCAATGGCCACAACTCTTGCTCCATTAGCAACTCACAGTTCCATCTCGCCTTTTCCCAAAGGCCTACTTCCTTTCAGATCCTGCATATGAGAATATATGTGAGATCCACATCCGGTATGTAATACCCAAGATGATAATTAGATAGATTTATCTCAATAATGCATATACCTAAAGCGGAGATCACCATCCCCAAATTCTGCTTCCTAAAAGCCTTCAAGTACAAAGGATGAGTTCCTTTTGTACTTTTCTTTCTCCTTCTTATCTTCAGTGTTGAAGAATTGGACTTAGGCTTGACCACAAAACTCTTCTCAGTCTTGCTTTGATCCTTGGACTCAGCTCCGCTAATCACCATCATGGGCTTGTCCTTTTTCACTTTTGCTTCAACATGAATCAACATGCCAAGAATTCTGAAATATGTCTAGCCAAATTACACACATGGTAACAAGCAATATAACTACTATATGATTTTGGCATAGTATTTAAAGTCATATCAGTAGCCAACTCTTATCTCAAGGTGAATCCTAGCTCATCAAGATGATATACATGTCCAATATATTGAGCACATGCTCTTCTACTGAGGTTCTCTCTGTCATCTTTGACTCAAGCAACACTTTTAAGATAGCATTCCTTTCTTGCCTGTCAAGACCAAGTGTTACCTTCTTAAAATGGGCGCCATCTCAAGAACACTCATCTCCTCACATTACTCATGCAAATCATAGTTCATGCATGTGATGCCCCACGCCACATCGAAACGAGATAACTCAAAACAAACCTGTAGAAAGAGATTAACAACTTATTAATATATTACATTAAAAAATAAAACCTTTTTGCATAAAATGCCATGTAGAAAGAACCTTTACACATGAATACTTTCATGCTTCAAAGCATCCACAAAACATATTGTTAACCTGTAATGAAGGCATTGTTCCAGAACGTATATACATGATCCCATCATAGCTGATATACAACAAGCACATAAGAAGTACACATTCGCTAAACATCTACAAAATGTTCCCCAAGGACCCAAGTGTACAGGGATGACTCTAGGACTCTACCACCAAAAGACAACCAGTAGCACTTCCACCTTATCAGCTATTGCTCCTCTAGCTGCTGCCCAACCTCCTCTGCATGATCTCTACCTCCTCGTGCTCATCCACCTAAAAAGGTTGTTAACCAACGGGGTGAGACACACAGTCTCGGTGAGAGATATAACTCTCCACTAACTCTATTATTATCACAGATAAGATAAACTGAGCAGCAATATAAATAACAGGAAGGACAATTACTGTTGAATTAGGAAACATCTTAATAATTATAAAGGAATATGAAGAACATGTATATTTTCTACCAATAACATTGTGTAAAGATCAAGCAAGGCCTCAACCAATGTTTTTGCATTTAATCCTATACAATGATACTACACGGCTGATTACGTATTTATTATGCCCTGAGGATTTGAATCGTACCATCCAAATCCAACCGACCAATATATGTATATAGTCGAAGTTAGCACCACACAAGGTCTAATGGAAGAGTCTGAATCCATGGCCTCACCACACCTCTTGGTCACCATAAGAGAATACACCATAGAGACATATCATCAACTGCAACATTGGCATATAGCCAAGATCATGGATTGCCTCATGCATGGCCATCCACACATATAAACATAACTAGCCCACCTTGGTACATGTACAACGCTAGAAGAACATGCTCATGTATGGCTGTTCTAACAAAAGGAGTGACTCACACATGGTCATATAAACAAAACTGAGATCGTCTCATGTATGACCGTCTCACACATCATGTATTTAAGGATACAATGAATTACTCGACTTGTACCCTGCATATTAAAAAATATGTGCTCCAAGTTAAACTCGTTTCACCATCCAACAATAAAGTTGACACTTGAATGGATCTATGTCACATGGAAACTACACTATTAGATTTTACTTGATTAATTAGATCAATTTATACATCTTTAAGCATCAATTAAGTTACAACAGATAATCTCTAAACAAGATCTACATAAATAGGGTATGTCCCATCACCAGAACATATTGAATCACATTATCACTTTATGCCTGCTAACACTTATGTGTCCATCTCAAGGACCAATGTCCATCACAAGGACCACATGTCCATCACAATGACCACATGTCCATCACAAGGACCAATGTCCATCACAAGGACCAATGTCCATCACAAGGACCAATGTCCATCACAAGGACCAATGTCCATCACAACATAACCACCATAGCTCATACCTGGATATGAAAATTAATCAGTATCACCTGCATGGTTAGAAGTTGATAACAAGAAGGAAAAGCATCATCGTCTCATAAAACTCATGCCATACATTCACATCATACACTTTACACTATAACAATTAGGGTTTCATTTTACCCGATTAGGGTTTACAATGTTGGATCATCAATCCCCTTTAGATCCTCACTTCCCTTATCATTATGAGATGTGTTATAAGACATAAAAGCATGCTTTTCATTATTATTATAAAACATGTTATGTGGTTTAGAAACATAACCTTCACATCATATATACAACTTCTCCATAGAATATCACATCATCACCATGAAACACCAACATCAACATGGTAGGTGTCAGCCATCACCATGAAACTCTAGCATCAACAAGATGCATCACTACACCACATAGGGGTATCAGTTAGGGTTAGGGTATCGGCCACCACACTAAAGTAGTGTATCGGACACCACACTAAGATATGGTATCGATCATCACACTTAGGCAGGATATCAGTCATCAACTAAGATAATGTATCAGTCAACCCTAGATATCAGACAACCAACCTAGGTAGAGTGTCAGCCTACCAACTCAAGGATGAATATCAGTTCATCACAAGAGATAACGGTTCATCATCACCATCTATCAGGCATAACACCTCAATGAGAGTGTGTCGACTAAGGTACAATAAAGGATATCAGTTAAGAGGTACATGAAGAAGGTGTATCAGTTATACCAATTCTACTAGGTGTTGGCCTCACTGCTTCAACTAGGGTATTGGCCTACCCATGAACTAGGGTATCGACCTCACCATCCCTTAGGGTATCGGCCTACCCATCAACTAGGGTATCAGCCACAAGAGTTGGTTGTATCAGTTGAGCCACAAGCTAGGTGCTTCTCACCTCTAAATAAGGTGTGACAAGCTAAGGTGTATCAGTTTGCACATGCATATCAGATTAGGGTTACCCATGTCAGCTTCCACACTTAACTATAAACATGGAGACTCAACACTCTTCCCACCCAAGGAATCATGAGATCATGTCAAGCCACATCACAAGAAGCATGTTGGTCTAGACAAGGCATGTTGGGTTGCAAGCATACCAGTCAGCTTACCATATCAGTTTGCAAGGAGCAACTCATATCGGTTTAGTCATCTTCTACCTTAATATGACGATACTACCAAAGAAAAGAAAGGAACGTTTCATGGTAGGAACTTAACATGGTTCTAATCTAAAAAACAAAATAAAAAGATACCAATAAAATCTACTACCATGCAAGAGAAACAAGCTAAGATTAACTAGCAAGATAACAAGTAGAAAGGTGATAATAACAAAGTAGGGTTAGAGTTATTTAACCCGCCTCAAGAACAACCACCAAGCTTTAAGCTCCAAGTTCAAGGTAGAAGAAGATCCTCCTAGCTCGACCTCCACCACACCTCCAAGAAGGAAGATAGTACCATGGTCAAGAAAGCAAAAGAGAAAAAGAAGGTTCCAAGGTCCATGGTTGATAAGAAGAAAGAAGAAGAGAAGGGAAGCTAGAAAAGCATGGCTTACCAAGGAAGAAGATGAAGAAGAGAACCACAAGCTTCTAGCTCGCCCACCAAGCTCCAAGGGAGATGACTCTCCAAGATCAAGGTCAACCACCAAGGAAAGCAAGCAAGATTGCTAAAAGGGTTCTCTTGCATGAGAAGAAAAAGGTATATATACATGGACGAAGAGAGAGAGAGCAAGGGGAAGGTGTCACCACCTTAGAACCCTAGTAGACATTTGTCCAAGAAGAAGGGACACATACCACGCCATGAAACAAGGTGATAGAACCTAAGTCCCACTAACTTGGTCACTAAGGAAAGTCAAGCTCGACACACCCACCTTTCTCCTATACAAATTGATAGGGATGAAACCCTAGGTCAAAAACCAATATGGCACTCCTCCTAGGGTCACCACAACCTGATATGGTGATCCTCAAGGTGCCACAAACCTATAGGATGCCCCTCAAGATATCCTCAACTGATACCAAGACTCTCTAAGGCAACCACAAACTGATACAGGCCTCACCGAGGCTCTCAAGCCTGAGATAATACTCTAAAGAGCAAAGCACACCTCAAACATGTGGCCAAAACATCACCAAGGATGTCACCACTCAACCAAGGCCAAAACAAGGTGCCCAACACTTCCTCTCTCCTCTAGATAATGCTAAGAGAGAGAAGAAACACTCTAGAGGTGGCAAACTTGCATATCAACTCCTACTCTGGGTAAATTGCAAGTTGCACCAAAGCCTCACTATAAAGCACAAACATCAAGCAACAAGGCTCAAATAAGGAGCACAAACCTCCAACATTCCCTAATTACATCTCAGATGATTATAGCAAGGACATAAGCAACTCTCTTAAGCAAAACAAATAGGGTTATCCCAAAATGTGGGTCAGGGTCCTTACAATGCAGCTTAGCATAAGGTACTTTATCTCTAAGGCGTCATTGGCATGCTTCCAGTAAGAATCCACTTGTACCCTAGGTGCATCAGGAGGAGGTATTTCAAGCATTGGTTTGTCAAGGACATAGAGCTTGCACTCTTCATCGAGAACCCTTATCAAGGTCCAAAACCAGTCATGGAAATTTCCCCCATCAAGTTTGTCCTTCTTCAGGATCAATCCAAAAATGGATTTGTTCGTCATTGATTCTACAAGAGAAAATTTGCATTTTCCAAAAACCATTTTAATTTGATTTTATTTGAAAAAAAAATGACTATATTAATTGGGTCTTCAATTATTATTGCTCCCACTATTTTATTCAAATTGATAGAACTCAATATCAATTCAGAATATTTTAACGTATAATATTCTAGTGGGACAAGATCCATATTTCATCAAGTCATGAGTCAATTTTTGTCGATTTCCCACAACCTGACTATTTAGGTAGTCCATCATGCCAATTGCATCATATGCAACTCTTTGATAGATTATATACATAACACCTTGCCATGATCATCTTCATGCCTCTGGGCTTGGGCTCTCCAAGTCACCGGTAAAGCTTGACCCAGTAGCCAATACAATAGATATGCACCATGCTTTGTGCCAATCTACATATCTACCATCACACTTCCACGAGATAGACGGAGCACCATGCTTTATGCAAATCTATGTTTAGTCGACCAAGCTTTTCATGTGTATTACTAATGGAAGGCATCTAAGACTTAATATATTAGTTGAGGGAGTTTGTATAAACACATATACTTTATCCAATCACCACATATATAGTATGTATCATATACATGCTATATCCCACAATGAAAACATGCACTAAACGAAAGTGATGGTTATGGCTAGTCTAATGTAATCATTTGCAGCCACAAGGAATTACGATCATCTAGGTCTACATCACATGCAGAAACATGTTGTTGATGAAGATTTGTGCTTGCCAATCTGGGTTGATCGATTCAACTCTTGAACCAATGGGCTCGCCTCTTGGTCGGTTGCTACATCATCTCACATGTCGTCTGGCTCTTCTATTCACCATTGGTTGGATCCTCCAGCAGATTGGTCAGGTCCTCTAGGCGATCAATATGACTTGTCCACCATGTCCTCCAAGGTCCTTCAGTTGGTCAAATCGTCTTCAGGACGCCTTCATCTTCATCATAATAGAAGGTAAACTATCCTACTTTCACATGATTATAGGGAAACATTGAGTTACATTCGAGGGGAGTAAAGGTAGGAGAGAATTAACTTTACATTAATAAAATAAGATAGATGCTTGATATGCAGACCGAGATGAAAGGATAAACCAACCACATACAACCATGCATGTACAGGGGTTATTGGCCATAACCATGCTATATATCCACCATCAAAACCTCTTTTAGGGAGACACATGTAAATTGCATATATATATATATATATATATATATATAGAGAGAGAGAGAGAGAGAGAGGTTAGGAAGTGTGCATTGGCCAATACATGCAACTTATGTGTACCGACCATGAAAATAACAAATGTGGAATACCTTAGTTCAATCCAACCATATGGATTGTTTCAAAATTAAATAGATTCAATTTTGTTCAAAAAAGTATAACCATATCTCATGTATATCACAAGATATAACAATATATCATTCAACAGTTTCTACAATTTCAGTAACTTACCGTTCATTAAAAAATATGCATTTTCTTTCATTTGATGATCTAGGAATGTCAGTTTGAAGTGATTTTTATAGACATGTTATATAAGGGGTTTGAATCACATCTGTAAGGTTGGGTTGTTTGTTATACTTTTCTAATAATCATAAATGAAGATGGGTACATATAAGCTATATGTACTCAGGTACACAATTCTTTTAACCATATATATATATATATATATATATATATATATATATATATATATATATATATATATATATTTATGGGATTATTGTGGTGTTTGGAATTGACAAGATATTATTCGCAAGCATGTAATAATAGAACGATAAAAACCAAAATCTGATCATATCAATTATCCCATAATATAGTAAATTGACATTGGCTCTGATAACACTCTAGGGAAATATGGCACAGAGCAGGCATCGAAATTTAAAATTTTATCTACCATATTCCCATAATCGGTAGATCACATCTAATACTATAATGCAGGAAGTATGGTTTGTTGGATATATCTGGTCCTGGAGCAAGTCTAGTGATAATCCTTGTTGTTGTAGATGCACAAGTCTGAATCCTAGTTGCACTGGGACACGTCTGACTGTTGTGCCTCTTGGTCTACACCATGGACTACAACCACGAACTCCATCTTCTTCAACAGCTCCTCTTGTCACAGACTGTTGGTTGACATTGTTTTCCAAGTGGCAAACAACGGCTTCCCACCTCTATGGTAGTCCACACAGACTGCCTAGAACTCCTGTCGTCCTGCTAGAACAATCAGGAAGGAGTCATCCCTCCCATTGGCGTACTAGTCACCAACTTGCTCTCCTACAACAACTCGTAGTTGCTCTCTCCCATGGCTATCCCTCCCTTGTCAGGTAGGACTTGCCTGGGCTCTCTTGGTTACCACAACCAGAGAGGACAACAATTGTCAAAGAAATTTATTCTCAATTGTTTGTGTTGTACTCTGGGAAGCCCCCAATACCCCTCTATACATAGTAGAGTCCAGGGTCAAGGTTCCCAGTTACTATCTGGTACAAGATTAATGTGCGAGAGTGGAAAGGACCAGAAGAACTCAAATTTTCACAACAATTCTAGAAACTTTGCAACCTTCGGTAGCTGAAACGGCTATTTGGAAAACCCATACGGCCATTTGGCAAACCCAGATGACCATCTGGTATGTAAGATGGTTGTCTCGCACTACGAGATGGTCATTTTATAGTTTCCTAGTTGTACACAAATTTGGCAAATCAATTCCCATCAATGTTAGACATTGATTTCCTTGTACAACAAGTATTGTTCAAGCGAAATGAATGGGGAAACATATAGAACCTTCCCCGACCAAATTATACCATCTCACCCATGCAAGAAGGTCGTCTCAGTCACCCAGATGGTCGTCTGGTGACCTGAGTCAAGCCAATTTGGTTGGTTCGGTTCGTTCCATTGCCAATTTCAACTCACAACTAGGACTGACACCCAGATGCCCATCTCAACTCTTGAGATGGCCGTTTGGCACTTCTAGACAACCGTATAAACACTTGAGATGGATTTTTGGCAGTGTTGTCGGCTTGTTTGTTGCACGAATCAAATGCCTAAACACTTTAGCACTTAATTCAAATGTCATTCAAGATCTGAACTCCTCTTATAGGTTGAGACCAATGTGTGTGACCCTATCTGTCCCATATCACGTTGTCAGTGAATGTCCATAACATCTTATGACATCACAAGGAATGAGTGGTTCCTAGTCGCACATCAATGCTACCCAAGTGAATGGAAAGTTGGGGAACAACTTCAACCTACAATCTGTGTATGGTGTTGCAGTGTTTGTATAGTTCCTTTATCACTGATGTCCAGATTGAACTAGAGGCATGGAGAAGTCACCCTCATTATTATTCAATCTTGTTTCTTGAACCAAAGCAGACTGTTTGAGATATATGTAAGCACAATATCATATATTGACTCACATGTACATGGACATGCTTTTCTCAGTCTCGCTAATCTAGAGGCCTAGGACATCAAACTCCCATAGGAGGGACAAATCCCATATATATCACTAATAGTCAATCCCCATGTGTCAAATCCACCCAATCATCACCATTATAACAACTCATATTTCAAGATTGTGTTTGATGACGTCAAAGTGTACCCAATGACATGTGTTGAGTGTCGTGATTTCAAGTCTAAATCCACAACCACCATCATCACTATGAGAGTTGACTATGACTTCCATGAAGATGGTTTCCATGTGTCAGTTTGACAGTGGGTCTGTATGATACACTATTCTCTAACATGTATCTGTGTGCTTGGTTTGATATTGCTATATCATGAATAATGAGATTTAGTCATCAACTAACTCACACTTAATCTTATGTGTTATTGTTGTCTATCAACCTTCCACAATAACAACTGATCAGGGACATAATGAGAATATATATATACTCTTAACATTTGTATGATATCATCCACAAGGTTAGTAACTTGAATACATACGTCATTGGGTAATATAGTTCTCTAGACATTTATAATGTTACATCATTATCTCATAACTGAATTAAATAGAATAAATTGGAAGCTTGCCTTTTATTGATAATCAAATCATTTTCACATGATATGCCATTAAAATAATCATATGATTGTCTCTCTGGGCATACATAACCAACAAACACACCCTAGGTCATGACCTAGGTCGAGACAACTCACTAGGTACACTAGGTCAAGACACTCATCCCATAGAGACCCTAATCACCACCAAGGGTGCCAACTCTCAGCAAAAGCCAAAACAAGGCACCCACCTCTTTCTCTCTCCTATAGATGGTGTCAAGAAAGAGAGGAAACACTCTAGAGGTGACAAATTTCACATCAACCCCCTACTATGGGTAAATTGCAATTTGCACCAAAACTAGCACATAAAGCACAAACATCATCCAAACAAGCTCAAACTTGGAACTTAAGCTCTCCATAAGCACTAATTACATATGAAAGGATTAGAGAAAGGTTCTAATCACAAGATTAAGCCAAAGAAAATAGGGTTACCCCAAAACTTAGGTCAGGGGTCTTACACCTCTCTAATGTACATTGTCACATAAAAGTTATACAATCAAGGAGATTTAGAAATCTTAAATGCAAGAGAAACACAAATAATAAATAGTAGCAGTGGTGACAATAATATGAAAGGTCAAAGTAAAACAAATTTGCTATCCCAACGCCACTATCATTGACAATGGCACCATAAATCTTGATGTATCACCTCACTTGGGCTAACAGACATACCCTAGTCGACACACTCTTATATGAATGATCCACTACTGCATGGTTTCAAGTGTAGTATTGGAATGTGGCAAGTTGGAGTCAAATCCACAAAGATAGTGGGGACACTATAGATAAGTTTGTTTGTAGCTACTCAAGATACAAAAAAAACACAAGAAGAGGATGAAGATAAGTAAAACTCCATGAAGGTTGGTGAATACTTCTTCTTCTTCTTCTTCTTCTTAACCTCCAATTGTAGCTAGTTCAATATCCTCCCTCCTCCAAGGTGAAATGGTATGTATATATGGAAAGGAATGGGCAAAACCCTAAAATATTAGGGTTTTCGGGTGGATGGTGGAAGGAAATGGAAGAAAGGTGGTAGGTGAGAGTAGCTGGCATCCTCACATGCTAGAGAGAGATACATGTCGACTCCCACTCACCATTAATGTATATAGAGTGGTCTAGGAATCTTGGGGTTACATGGTGGTATACTGATAAAACTAGTGTCGGGGAACACTAGGGTTAGGGGAAAAATGGAGAAATAGCTAGATAACAAGGTTGTGGTGAAATGAAGGCAGCATAATAGTGGTGGGTACCATGACTCGAGTAGATGGAAGAGGAGGGGGTCACAATGAGGAGTACATCGTGTTGGGGAGTTGTTGCCAAGGCCATGGCGATGACCAAAACTATTTAGGTTCTAGCTTGCCACAATTTATTTCTTGGGATGATTGTGCTGGCTTATATGCTTCACCTCCTTCAAAAACTAATACTCCCCTATAAATTCAGCTTTAGTAGCATGGCCATAGATGAACCACAAACATATTGAGGTTTTTTTGGGGGCACTTGAGTGTTGAACTTGTCCGTCCATGGTGCTTTGTACTCAAATTAGATCCTTGGTCACTTGGGATAGGTTGGAAGTGCTCTTGGCCTCACTTTAGACTCATGTATGGTTGGGGAATCTCTAAGATGAATATACTTCTCTCCCTTCCATAAATAAGTAATCAAAGTAGCTAAAAAATGCAAAAAAACATGTATAAGTGCATTTGATTATAAAACAATTTATTGGTTAATAAGCATTCATTATGGAACATATTAATGTGAATATAAGGGAAAAAGACAGTGTATGGACTCACAACAACGTAAGATTAAAACATATGTGTTCTCAAGTATGCCCCAACCAAATCTCTTTTTTCTATTTAATAAATCAAGAAATGGCAAATGCACTCAATATGGTGGTTATTAGTTAAATGATCTCAAGTATGAATATATGCATAAAATTTACCTCTCTTCTCTCCTCTAACACATATTGAATGATAACAATAGAACATAGCCCAGGAACTTCCACCTATATATTATTCAAAACCCATGTAAGGCGTATGGTATTTCCACATCTCTAGGTAAAACCGTTTCATAAGAAAAACTAGTCAAAATATCTAGGAATGTTGTTTCACTTGTACACATTCAAAGTGTTATCTAGTACACCCTAAGTGACTTACTTGGATATGTATGGGAGCATCGTGGTCTAGGCTTGATGTTTTCCTTGCCCAATGGATATGAAATGGAAGAGTAGATTGTAGAAGGAGATTGGAGTGATATTACATAAGAAAATCTTATCTTTTTCTTTTATTTATCGAGGTGCTATTACCTAGCAACACCTTTTATTTTCTTTTTCCACTTTTTTTGTTTTTCCCTTTTTGTATCTAGGGCACATGGTGGCAAGAAGAAGTGTAGGGAAGGAAGGGTTTAACAACTATAAGATTTTAGAGGGAGGCCAAAGGCTTACTCTTTTTGTGCCTTTTGTCATGTTTTAATGAGATAGAGAGATGTAGTGTGATATAAGAAATGTAGATGAAGAGACGGGTCACTAGTGAGAATCTTCACATAAGATTCCTACATACAAGCTAATCCAAAAAATCCACCCATGATATGGCAACCATAAAGAATTTAGCAATTCCATCAAGTCATAATCTTTTCACAAAAACTAAATAGATCTAAACATTAACAAATTGTTAAAATCACATTTCATCAGAACATTCAACATTTCATATGAGGGATGAAAACTTGTATAGATTTACAACATGAATCATCTATCACTAGTCAAATTGTACATGTGAGTGCAATCGTTGACAGATATTCAACTCAGTTCCAATTCAAAATGATAGCGGTCAAGCTGAAACATTCTCTTGGGCAAGCAATTTCAAGTTTGGGAATATTTGAAAAGATGTGCCAAATTATCCATATTCACATGAATATATAACTACTAAGCAAGAAAAGGCACGAAAACAAATCCTAGCTAATTACACACATATATTGACCAAAGCTACATGCAATGTAATGTATGTGTTTCTTGGAAAGTATAAAAGCAAAAGAATAATGAAATATGTGAGACATAGGGTCAAAATCTCACAAATAAATGTGCATTGCCTTCCACTAGCACTATTTTTGTTTGCCTTCACCCAGGATTAGAGTTCCTTGTCAACAACCTTTAGAAAACCTTAGGGATTCCTTTATGTAGTACATTTCTTACTCATTTTTATTCAAGCATAACTCTTCTTCTAATGAGTGCATCTGAACTAACATTATGATGTCAAAACCTTTCGAGGTCATGGTCAACTTCCACTATTGGCTTTAATCTTTGGCCATTGACCATGAATCTCCTTCTTTATCATGAAATTGCAATTATAGTTGATGAGTAGGCATGCTTTACTTGGTATGGATCCTCCCATCTTGATCTCAACTTGCTGGAAAGAACTTAATGATATAGTTGTACATCTAAACTCATTGGTTGGAATTAAAGTCTCCTTTTGTATGAGCTTTTCATCTAAGAGCTTCATCCTCTCTTTGTATCTCTTAGATATATCATACGAATCGTGTCTCTTCTTCAATTTCATTTATTTGTAGCTTACTTAAAATTGTATTTGCATCCAAATCTACATCCATCACTTTCAAAATGCAAAGATCTTTGTGTTGCAAATCAACTAACAAGTGGTAGCTCTTCCTGCATATCAATTTGAAAGGAGTGGTGCCAATGGGGTTTTATATGCAATCATGTATGCCCACAAAGAATCATTATGTTAAAGTGACTAATACATGCAGTTGTGCCTCACTATTTTCTCAAGAATGAGCTTTATGTCCCTATTATTTAGATCCTCTTCTACACATGTTTGAGGGTGATATGGGGTATCCACCTAGGGATTCATACCATGCCTTTCCAACAAACTATTAAAGCTCTATGTATGAAGTGGATACCTCCATCACTAATCACATCTCTTGGAACTTAAAAATGGCCAAAAATGTTTGACTTGACTAAATCACATACCACCTTGTGGTCATTTGTCCTCGAAAAAATGGCCTCAACCTATTTAGGTATTGGGGAATAGGGATGGCAGAGAAGGCAACACATTTTTTTGTCTGTGTTCCTTGCCAGAAGATTTTGTCAACAATGACGTATCTAGTAAAGAAGGTAGTAAGAGATATACCTGGTCTTGAAGCAAGTTCAACTACTATTCTTGTACGATGATGTGCACTCTTTACAAGATGCACACACCAACTAGAGACGACAACATCCTAGTGCAACACCATAGATGATGGTGGTTGTTGTCTCCTAGCGTGGTAGCAATGCCTACACACCTCTACATAGTCCACACAGACCATTGGAAACTCCACATTGTGCTACCAGAGCCAACAGGAAAGATTGTCCTTAAAACTTCAACGTGCTAGATTCGACTTGCTCTCCCTTGTTGTCTCTCCCTAAACATCTCTTAATTTTATAGGTAAGACTTTCTCAGGCTCTCATGCTACCACAATTATGAGAGGACAACAAGTGTCTGAGCTTATTGTTGTGTCTATTGAAAGCCTTGACTGCCCCTTTATATATAGGATGACGAGGGTCAGGGTTTCTAGATCAAGTGGGAGTCAAAGAGATGGAATTTCATGAACTTTTTAGAAGTTTTGAAACATGAACCGGTCAGTTCACTACTGAACTGGTTGGTTCACATGTGAAACAATCGGCTCAACACTTGAACTGGCCAGTTCACTGTGTTTCCTATTCACAAACATATTGCCTTTAATGTGACGATTAACGTACAACATCATGTCAGCATCAATCCTTGATCTAGTCTTATTGATCTCTTAATCGATCGGTTCACAACCTGAACTGGTTGTTTCACATCTTTGAACTGGTTGGTTCATTTTTGAACCAGTCAATTCGTCTTCCATCTCATCCAATATTGTTAAAATAGACCAAACACTTGAATCAATCGGTTCAACACTTAAACTAGTTAGTTTAAAGTCCCGTCAGTCAATTTTAGACATTGTTGTTTAAATTGAATACCTAATTTTTTTAGTAATCTAGTTAAATTCATGATTAAACTCCTTTTCTAGGTGCATCCTATGTATGTGACCCTTTATATCCCAAGTTACATTGGCAGTGAATATCCATAACCAATTTATGACATCACAGGCAATGAGAGGTATCTAGCAACACATTGTTTCTACCCAAGTAATTGGAAAGTTAGAAAACAACTTCAACCTATAATTCATGATTAGTGTTACAGTGATCATATAGTTCCTTTATCTCTAATATCTGGATTGAACTCAAGGCATAGAATCATCATCCTCTCAACGTTCAATCCACATTCCTGAACTAGAGCAGACATTATAAGATGCACATGATCTCACATATCACATATTGAGTCACACGAGTATGGACATACATTTTGCAGTCTCACTTATCAAATGGTTAGGATATTAATATCCTATAGGAGGGAAAAATCCCATCTACATCGCTCACACTCAATCCCCATGTGTCATAATGCATCTGAGCATCACCTTTTTGGCAACTCTTATTCATGGTCACGTTGGATGATGTCAATACACAATCGAACGACATGTGATGAGTGTAGTGACTTCAAGTCTAAGACCACAATCACCACTATCACTATGAGAGTTGATTTTGACTGCCATTCCATGGTCTTCAATTATCAGTCTGAAGGTGGGTCTGTCAAATACATTGTTCTCTAACAAGTACCTATGTGTTTTATTTGATATCACGTATCATGACTAATGAGATTATGTCATCAGCCAACATGTATTCTAGTCTTATGTATTACTATTTTCTATTTTACTTCCATAGTAATACCTAAGTAGGGACATAACTAGAATGTATGTACTCTAATCATACATATGATCTCATTGTTTAGGTCCTCAACCTGAAGACATATGTCATTGAGTAACATCATTCTTTAGACATTTACTATGTTTATGTCATCATTTCATGATTGAGACAAACACAATAGATGTAATTACCTTTATAATTATCAAATCAGGCATCTAATGCCCCATTACAACCATTGTATAATTGGTTCTCTAGGCATACATAACAATAGACTCCCACTTGCACTTAGGGCCAATCACTTACGAATCTTATTCCAAGTGATCTTTAAAATGATCGTGTTTTTGTTGTGCAAGCGCTTTTATAGCGGGTTAGCAACATTTGTTTCTAGTTGGTATTTTGCACATTTTCACAAATTCTCACTATAAGACTTCTCGCATGATATGGAATTTCCATAGTACACTATATGAGATTCCATGTCTATCTAGTAGCTCCATTGTTTTCATAGTATGTCTATTGTGCCACCAATGGTTGGAACCTCCCACAAGTTCATCTACATGAACTTCTTGATGCATACAATATCCTCTACTTTTTCAAAATACCAAGGTACTCAACTTCTATTATAGAATTAGACAATTGTCTCTTGCTCAGAACTTTTCCAGCTTACAGTTCTCATTTTAAGGCTAAACACAATTTTAGATTGCAATCCTTAATTTTATTTGTCATTTTGGAAGCTTGCATTGGTGTAACCCTTTACACCCAACTCCTCTTTAATACCATAACTAAGGAATTGATCCTTTTAGTGTTTCTCAAGTACTTAAGATGTTCTTTATTGAAGTCTAGTGACTTGCATTGGGATCTGACCGATATCCACTCGTCATGTAAAATACATACGAGACAAAGGGATGAGTACATAATATCGTGAATGCAATTGGCATCTTACTCACATATTCCTATTCTTTAGAAAAATTGGGATACTTAGATCTTGAGAGACTAACTCCATGAGACATGGACAAATTTTCTCTCATTAGGTACTCTATGTTGAACCCTTCAACATCTTTTCGATACATGTTCTCTTAGTTAGGTCAAAAATGTTTCTAGATCTATCTCTATAGAACTTAATTCTTAAGATATAGGATGCTTCGCCTAATCCCTTCATAGATAAGGTGCTTCCCAGCCAAGTTTTAATATTTGTAGTATAAGGATGTCATTCCCCATCATTATGTGGAATATAAATATGCTCCCACTAACCTTTTATACTCATAGGTTTCATCTTCATTTTGGCTAAAGTCAAACTCTTTGACTATCATATCCAATCAAAGATTCAATCTCTAATATGCTTGCTTCAATCTATAGATTGATCTCTGTATCTTATAGACTTCATTTGCAATAATTGGATTTATAAAATCTTTTAGGTTGTGTCACACACACATCCTCTATGATATTCCTATTAAGGAATGTGGTTTTAACATCCATTTGTCAAATCTCATAGTCATACTAAGATGCAGTAGCAAGCATCTTCATGAAGGATTTAACCATGGCAACTGGTGAAAAGATTTTGTTATGTTCAACACCTTGAAATTATTTGAAACCCTTAGCAACAAATCTTCCCTTATAGGTTTGTACATTACCATCCATGTTGGTCTTCTTCTTGAAGACCCAAACACACCCTATGGGTTTTACCCCTTCAGGTGAATCCACCAAGGTCATACCTTGTTGGTGTACATGGAGTCCATCTTAGATACAATGGCTTCAAGCTATTTCTCATGCTCTGGCCCCTCAATAGCTTCTAGGTAGGTTTTTAGCTCATCATCTATGACCAACTCACTTCCTTCTTGAGTTATAAGATATCATAATCTTTCAAGCCAAGATATGTCTTACTAGTCTATGAGGCTTTGTGTTACATAAGGAATTGGAGATTCCACAAAAATTTGTGATTCTTATTGATCCCATTATACCTCTTTACGTTCAATGTTTTATTGTTGGTCTCAAACTTTTGGAGTTTTAATTTTCTCATACTGATTCCACTTGAATTAAATTCCTCTTTAGGAATTAAGCTATCTGGAAACAAACACTTCTCTCGTTGGATTGGATTATAAAAGTAGTATTCAACAATAAACACTTGTGGACAATCTTTTCAAGAAACAATTTTCTTATATAAACTTTCATCCATTATCTTTATAAAATACATATTAGGACACCTCCCATGCCATATCTCATATGGCATTTTTTTGCACCATTTTAGACTGTACATATTCGAGTGTGAAGCATGTGTCAGAAGGAAACTAGAAGATTAGCTAGTTTTATTGATAGTCACACCACGACTTAATAGGGTGTGATTCCTGCATTCTAATACATCATTATGTTCTAGATGGAGTTTATTATGATACACTATCACCGTCTCCTATAAGGTCCTCAAACCCGTGGTTTAAAATATTGTCCACATCGATCGTATCAAAGTGTTTTAATACTTTTACCAAGTTGGTTATGTACTTGATTCATGATCATCTTAAACACCTTAAGATATTTAGACTTGTATTTCATGAAATACAAAATACCATATCTATTGAGATCATCAATAAATATAATGAGGTACTATTAACCACCTCTAGCCTTTATTTAAAAGGGTCTATATGCATTAGTATGCATGAGCCCTAATATAATACTCACTCTCCCACTACACCTAGTGAAAGGTGGCTTTGTCATTTTGCCCAATAAATAAGACTTGCATGTCACTATTAGTTCAATAACCAAAAGACTCTAGACAACCATATTTATGGATTCTAGAAATGCATTTCTTATTTATGTGTTCTAGATGGCAATGATATATGCATTCATTGTTTGTCATCAAGTCATTCAATATATGTGTTATATATATTTGGCTTTAGAACTATCAAGTATATACTATGAGATATAGTCCACTTCCATATAAGATCTTATCTTTTCAAATGGAACATCAATATTTATAATATTCTTTTCCATACAAGATACATGATGTTTTCATCAATGGCAAATACATAACAGAAATTCATTAATTCTATTACATGACAATCATGCTAAATGACAAATTCTAAATGTAGTGGCAAAAACTCTTACTCCTCATAGTTCTAGCATACTTCTTCTCGACGCCTGAAGTTGAGTTCTTTATCTCCTTCTTCTTCTTTAAATCCTCTATTTAAAGAGGATAATTCCTTTTCCAATGTCCGGTTGGTGACAATGTAGCACATCCTTTCCTTATTCACTCCTCCCTTAGTTTTTAGTACAGAAGACTTTGATTTATGGATAGCTTTATAAGTCTTATTAGCTTTGCCTTTGCCCTTGGGCTTCCCTATTCTAATCATCATCACATATTTGGATTTGTCCTTTTTCATCTACGCTTCAGTTGTCCTCAACATGTCAAGTAATTCTGACAACGGCTTGTCAAAATCATTCACATTGCAGTTCATGACAAACTGGTTGTATAATTCTGGCAATGACTGGAGAATCACAACTAGTGACTAACTCTTGACCCAATGGAAATCCCAATCTAGCAAGGTTCTTCACATACCCAATCAACTTGAGTACATGGGGGACCTAGTGGATCTCCTTCTGCCATGTTGCACTTGAATAACACCCTTGAGAAATCCTACTCTCTTGTCTTGCCTGATCTTGGTACATGTTTTAAGATGTGCTACCATCTAAATAACATCCATGTTCTAATTCTCTCTCTGCAAGTCATAGTTCATTGAGAACAACATCAAGAACTTGACACCCACACCATCTTTGGAGTGCTTCTTGTAAGCATCCTTATCAGCCTTAGGCACAGTGGGAGCGGGTTCATCTAGCTCTGGTGTATCTAGGACATACATCTTGCACTCTTAAGTGAGAATGATTCTCAACATCTTGAACCATTCATGGAAGTTATTTCCATTCAACTTGTCTTTCTCAAAGTCTAATTGGAAAGAAAACATATTTGTGTTTGCCATTAGATTCTACAAAAGAAAATTTACAACTTTTGTCAAAATACTTTTGATTTGATAAGTTTGATGATATTAATAAGGCTTTTAATTAATTATCACTCCCATTATTTTGTTGACATTGATAGCCCCCACCACCAATTTGGAAGATTGTATGGAACAATCTTCTAGTGAGTCAAGATCCAAAACAATTAAGTCAATACCCAACCAATGTTGGTGCTCATAACCAATTATTAAGATAGGCAACATTTGCCAATGACATCTCATGAAATTCTTGGATAGATGGTATGCAAAATTCCTTACCATAGTCCATCTATATTCTTCTAGGCACTTAATCCTATTAAGGTCACCTAGTTAAGCTTGACCCATAAGACAACATGATAGAGTGTGAACCCTGCTAGGGCAAACACACATATATGCCATCACACTTCCATGAGATAGATGGTGCACCATGCTAGGGCATGCCCACTCTTAGTCGGTCAAGCTTTTCATGTGTGTCTCTTATGGAAAGAATCTTAGACATAATATTTATTGAGGTATTTTGTGTATAAGTACATATACATATCCAATCACCACACACTTATAATACATATCATATACATGCTATATCCACAACGAAACATGCAATCATAAAACATATGAGTGATGGTTATGGCCATACTAATGCAATTCTTTGGGGATCCAAAGAATTGCTACCATCTAAGGTCATACATCTCATATAGAAACATGTACTAGATAACTTTAGATGGCTCGATCGGGCTTTTGAACCCTTCAGACGATCAATTGTCCTTCAGGTCGATCAGTTGGTTTCTCTTGTCTATTGGCCTCTTGACCCTCCATTCAATGGACTCGACTCATGCAGAACATCTTCTCCTTTCAAAACATAAACTAAAACTATCCTATTCCAGATGACATTGTAAAAGGGAAAACCTCAAGTTACATTCAAAGGGAATATAGGAAGAAGAGTATTAATTTACATTTGGAAAGGAGGGAAGAGGCCCAGTATGCAAACCGAGTAACAACAAGAAAGTAAACCAAACAACCATGCACATACATCCATAGGGTTCTTGGCCATAACCTCACATACATCTACCATCAAAATGCTTTTAGGATGATGCATACATATTGCATAAATATATCATATATGTATATATTGGGATTGAATATTGTATTTAATGATATATGAACATTAATCACTTTAATATTCACATCGTACATAATAAAATAAATCTGATCAAATTGATTTAGATCCCAAGATACACTGTAAATTTGACATGGCTCTGATATCACCGTCAAGGAATAGGGACGATAGAGAAGGTAGTGGAATTTTTTTTCTCTATTCCTTGTCATAAGATCGTGTCAACAATGTTGTATCTAGCAAACAAGGTAGAAAGAGGTATACCTGGCCTTAGAGCAAGTCCAATGACTACTCTTGTACAATGATGTGCACTGTTCACAATACACACACGAACAACTAACGACGACGGCCTCCTGGGGCAACACCAAAAACAATAGGGTTTTTTGTCCTCCTAGAGTGGTAGCAATGACCTCCACGCATCTATGTAATCTAGACAGACCAGTGGGAACTCCACGTTGAGCTAAAAGAGCCAATGGAAAGGATTTGTCCCTTTGTATATTAATGTACTAGCATCAACTTGCTCTCCCTTGTTGTCTCTCCCTCGACATCTATTTTTTTTACACATAAGACTTGCTTGGGCTCTCACGTTACCACAATTGTGAGAGGACAACAATAGTTAGAGCCTATTGTTGTATTGACTGAAATCTTGACTGCCCCTCTATTCATAGGATGGCCATGGTCAGGATTTTCACATCATCTGAGAGTCAAAGAGACAAGATTTCCATGAATCTTCTAGAAGTTGTGAACCATGAATTGGTCAGTTCACATGAGAAACAGTTGGTTCAACACTCAAACCGATTGATTCACTATGTTTCCTATTCACAAATGTATTAGCTTTAATATGATGATTAATGCACACCATGAAGTCAGCATCAATCCTTGATTCAGTCTTGTTGGTCTCTCAACCGGTCAATTCATAACCTGAACTGATTCACAACATGAACCGGTCATTTTTACATCTTTGACCGGTCAGTTCATTTCTGAACCAGTCAATTCATCTTCTAGCTCAACCAATGTTGTTCAAATTGACCAAACACTTGAATCAATTGGTTCAACACTTGAACCGATCGATTCATAGACATGTCAGTCAATTTTCAGCCATTTTTGTTTAATTTGAATAATTGAACACTTTAGTAATCAAGTTAAACCATATTCATGAGCAAAATCATTTCCCAGGTGCATCCTATGCGTGTGACCCTATAGGCCCCGAGCTACTTTTGCAGTGAATGCCCATAACCAATTTATGACATCACACTCAATCCCCATGTCACAATGCATCTGATCATCACCTTTATGGCAACCCTTATTCAAGGTCATGTTGGATGGATCAAAACACATCGAATGACATGTAATGAGTGTAGTGACTTGATGTCTAAGAACCACAATCACCACAATCACCATGAGAGTTGATTCTGACTACCATTCCATGGTCTCCATGTATCAAGGTGGGTGTATCTGATACACTGTTATGTAACAAGTACCTATGTGTTTGATTTGATCTCACATATCATGACAAATGAGATTCTATCATCAACCAACACACATTCTAGTCTTATGTATTATTATTGTCTATTTTACTTCCACATTAATATCTGACTAGGGACATAACTAGAATGTATGTACTCTTATCATACATATGATCTCATTGTACATGTCCTCAACCCAAAGACATATGCCATTGAGTAACATCATTCTTTATACATGTATTAGGTCTGTGTCATCATCTCATAATTGAAAAAAACACAACAAACATAATTACGTCTATAATTATCAAATCAGGTATCTAATACCCCATTACAATCATCTTATGACTGGCTCTCTGGGTATACATACCAACATTAGATACATAGTCAAATTCCACAAAGATATACACAAATCCAAAGGAAGGGGAAAATGGACCCATGAAGTCAATTCCACACACATCAAATACCTCCACCACTAGAATAAGAGATACAATCATCATATGGCTTTTTGTAATTGTGCCTACTTATTGGCACCTCAAGAAAGCTATGCAATTTTCATGTGCATTTTTGTATAGATTGGGCCAAAAGAAAGAATATCGAAGAATTCTCACAATCACACTTCCCTTGAAAATGACCTCCACATGTGGCAGAGTGGGACATGGAGAGTATATCTTGTTGTCAATGTCATAAATATGTATTGGTCTGGGAGGGCACATGCCCTACACAAATTTTGGATTAGCCTACTATCTAGATGCAAAATAGGCTGCACTCTATTCAAAAGTTACACATATTTCATACCCAATATCCTTCCCTAATGGTCCCCCCCCGACTGTAATATCCGGCCCCCATATTGCTTGCTTTTCTCTTTAGGGAATGTATCACCTAATGAGTTGATCAGGACAATATATGAAGAGATGTTGGTCATCCCACACATAATTTTTCCCAATTGCATACAACCTCTTTCTTTCCTCCTTTGACCATGTGCTTGGTAGTCTTCCACTAGCCAAGAAATTGGCTATATGCTTCTACCATGGTCGGTGGTTTGTGCTAATAATAGGAGCTATTCATGTGGCTTTATCTCTTTGATTGTTTCCATGGCATTATACAGTGCCTCAACGTGTCACAAATAATTGGCCAACATATTTTCACACCATTTCTAGTTAAGAACCTCTATATCAAACTCTTAAAACAACAATATTCATCAGACCAACCTCAACTTTGAATCTTTCTTGCAGATGAGGTATTGAATGCATGGTGATCAATATAGATAATGACCTTGATTTAGTGTACATAAGAGAATTTTTTTTCAAGAGAGAAGACTACGGAAAGCAACTCTTTTTAAATTTTGTTGTAGTTCCTTTGAGCTTCATCTATAGTCTTATTGCCATAGTAGAGAGCATGTAGGATTCAGCCAATCCTCTGGCCTAGAGCAGTTGCCATTGCCATACTGAATGCATCAATCATAATCTCAAATGGCCTAGAGAAGTATGGCGACTGCATGATTGGAACATAAATTAAATTCTACTTTGTGGGGTTGAAAACTTCAAGGCATTACTCATCAAATTGGAACTCAAGATCTTTATCAAGTATGTGGCTTAATGGCTTTTATATCTTGCGGAAATCTTTAATAAAGTGGCCACAAAAATTTTCATGTCCTAGAAATGATCTAACATGCCTCACAATGGATGTGATAGTCAATGTGGAAACCCGTATCACTTTGGATTTATTGACTTCAACGATTGATTCTTGGTTCCAAGAACAATACCTTTTGGATACATGAAGTGAATTTTCTCCCAAGAAAGAATCATACAAACTTACACACATCTTTCTAAAACATTGGTGAGATGTAACAAGCAGTCATTAAAGATTTCTGGAAAATTGAAAAATCATCCATAAATACTTCAAGAGAGGAATGCAAAGATACATGTCACACATCTTCAAAAAGTGGAGAGAGAATATCAAAGACCAAATGGCATACTTCTGTTAGCAAATTCTCGATCTAGACAAGTGAATGTTGTATTAACCTAATCTGATGGGTGGACCACCACATGAAGGTAACCCGAGTATCCATCAAGAAAATAATATAAACTCTTTTATACTTGTCTCTCAAGTATCATATCAATAAAAGGCAATGAGAAGTGGTCATTATTTGTCTTTACATTCAACTTCCTATAACCCACTCACATCCATCATTTTTATATTTCATGCACAATTATTTTCTCACCATCTTCATTGGAGGCTTACCACCCTTCTTGGGTACAACCTGAATGGGACTCAACCATGAGCTGATAGAAACAAGATAGATTATCCTTGCATCAAGTAACTTCACAACCTCTTGGGTGACATCTTATTTTGACTTTTGATTTAATCTCATATTCTTATCTGTAATAGGATGGGTGTCTTCCTCTAGATACATGCGGTGCACACAAATTGAGAAATAAACTCCATGTGAATTAACAATACACCATCCAAAGGCTTCAATGTTTGTCCTTTAAAATATAAATAAGGACATCCTCTTGATCTAGAGAAAGAACGGAGGAAACGATTATCTGGAGGGTGTAACTTGGACCAAGAAAAGCCTATTCCAAGCTCTCAAGAAGAGTATTCCATTCAAGAATTGGAGGTTCTTTAATGGAGGTTTTCAAGGGCTTAACTACCACAGAATGTCGATTTTCACTAGAATCTACTATCTCAAACTCTTTGATCTCTACAACCGTCTCTTCATCAAATTTAAACTATTATTTCAAGACCTTTTCCTTTAGTAGAAGTCTTATCCATGCATGTACACAATCTTTAGTAATGCCATCAAGACAAAACAATAAAACTACAATATTCCTCAATGTCTCCTATTACTTCCGCTTTAGCATATGTTTTCAAGATGTTTAGTCTAATCTTCATGTGCATGGATGTCACAAACATGATACCAATCCTTACATCGATTACTGCAACAAAAGTGGATATGAATGGCCTTCCCAAAACTATAGGGATATTCTTGCTATCTTGCTCCATGTCAAGTATGATAAAATAAGATGGGAAGATGGAAGTTGTATCATCATCAATTTTCACTAACACATCATCTATCTGAACCCTTGAAATTTTTACAAATCGATCGATCAATTGAAGAGTGCAAATACCCAGTTCTAGTATATTCTAGTTAAGCTCACATACATGTGATACAAAATAAGATTGACACTTGACCCCAAGTCTATAAGTGCTTGTTCAATATGGTACCAACCATTGTTGATAGGGATAATGGGAGCCCCACAATCCTTCTATTTTTTTGGCACTTCATGTTATATGATTGAAAGAACTTTTTGGTGAGTTTTACTTTATGAAGCCTTCTTCCTACAACTATGTTTTTGAATGTACACATGTCCTTGAGATACTTTGCATATGTGAATTTGTTTGACTACATCTACGAGAGGTATATTGATGCATATTTGTCTGAATATCTAAAGGATGTCTTCAATGTGCTTTTTCTTCCTCTTAGATAGAGAGGTCTCATACGAAGAAACCTACACATTATATTGATCAAGCATAGTAGGATAATTTCTTTGCATCAAAATAGGAACCACAAGTGACACCATGTCATCCACTATCACATTATCAATGTCCAGATAGAGAATTTGCACTTGTGATGGTATGTAGATATTTTGATGAATACCCACTGGACCAATAATGTTGTTCAGATTTGCCATGAGTTAGGAAGGAAGTCTACTATCCATATGAAGGGAAAGTGTCAATGGTGGATAATCTAGTCTTTTATCAAGTCTGTTGATGTTTTTGCCCTTGAGTAGACATATTTGTCTTGACCTCATTAGATCCTTGCAATTTCAAGAGGACTACATCTTCAAATCTTGAGCTTTCTTGCTGACTTTGTTGTTGTTGTGGTTGCCATTGTCCTTGATATTCTATGATGCTGTAAGATTGAAGGACCTTTAATTCCTATATTTTATCACTAACTTGCACAACATTGCTCGGGGTACCTCCCAATTGATTCTTTGTGAAGTTCATCATTTCAGCTAGCATATTCATCAATGGAGGATTTGAGTCATAAGTTGCTGAATAGGTTGAAAGAGGTGCCAGGCACATGTTACTACCATAATCATTCATCACACTATAAGCTCGATGCCTTGAATGTTCTACAGAATGCTCAAAGAAAGGCCATCACTCTTCATGAGCTTTGTCCATAAAACAATATCCACAAAATGAATCCACCATAATTGACTCAATTGAGATTGCCAGAAGTAAAAGGATTTCACAAGATGCCATAGGAGTACATGTAGATTAAATGTAAGCAAAAAAAATCAAAAGGCATCATTACTTACATTCAACTATCTGACTAGCTGAACAGTGATCGATTCTCTCTTGGGGAAAAGATAGCGCATGCTTTTATCCCTAAAATACATTTAATACCCAAATATTCTTATAAAGGTCTTTTATCACTAATACCTTAGGAGATAATGCATGCTTATTCATATGATAATATGGTTCTTATCAATGCACATGGTAGTTTCTCTTTTAATATTGATATGGTTCCAATATGTAATTGCACAATTTACACTATAATGAACTACAACATACAATATGATTGAAATAAGTACTTGTTCCTATATTTTCTATGATTAATGTGTCTAGGATTTCTCAAACCCCTTAATATATTTTTCATGACCAAGAAGTTGAGGAAAGGGAAACGAGGAAAGACCTGCCAATTATAGAAACTTTTTTTCTGCTTATAATTTTCATGCCCAAGAAGTTGAGGAAAGAGAAAAGAGGAGAGACCTAACAATTATAGGAAACTAATTTTTCTTGCTAAATCTACACTGCATACACTATCATTTGATCCACATACAACTAATGCACTTGTGTCTAGTCTATTGTACTTTCACCTTTTTCCTTGACCTTATTCTCTCCCATCCTTTCCTACTAGTAGCTCTTCTATCCCATTACTTTTCCTCAACTCTTTGCCTCCCCTCCTTTCCTACTAGTAGCTCCTTCGTCCTGTTGTTCAACAAGAAAGTTTAGTAGATGAGGCAAAAATGATGGCTTTGGAGACAATTTTCACAGATTATATTGTAGAGAGGAAGGATGGTTAGTAGGATCTTGAAAATAAACTTTTTACTCACATAACATGCCATAGGGAAGAATACGTATCGGTAGAGAAGAGACACTTGGAGGAAGATCCACCCATTGGGCACAAACAATGAGAGGAAGGTGTACCTTTGGAGCCTCAAGAAAGAAGATATGTTGTAGGAGAAAATTTCCAGGATGAAGATCCACCTATGACACCCTCAACCTGAGTAGAGATACATATAGGAAGAACTGCCTCCGGCACATCTGCGGGGAGGTATATGTGAGGCATAAAGAAACATACTTGTGAGGAATAAAGGTTGAACAATGAGGTTTAGGGAGAATGCAGATAACAAGAGTGTAGATAGACATGGAGATCAAGGGAGAGTATGTGATTGGGTTAGGAGAGAGCCTAGAGGGAAAATTTTGGGGGTTGGGAAGAAAGAAGAACAAACTTCTGAAGAAGAAAATGTGATGCACGGGAGATAAGTGGTGAGAAAAAATTAATTTTCATTTGATATTGGATTAGAAAGGGAAAGAATATTCTATGTAATTATATTTGTTTACTTACATTTTAAGTGGAGAGAGGGAGTGTACTTGACTAAATTAGCTACATTTATATTTTTTTACTCTTATAATTGTAACTAAAACAAATTTGAACTACATAAAATACATGAAATTAGAATAATAGTAGTTAAATCATCTTTTTTTTGTAATAATCATCTAGTTTTCTAATGACACGATCATGTCTATGAAACCAAATGATCCAAATATATGTAATACTCTATGTATCTTTGATCTATTTCAACATATCTCCCAATTTAAATAAGATTTGATGAATCAACTCTATTAGGTTTTCAATCATCAAACATTGATTTAAAAATAATAATGTGAATTCATGACATGTAAATTTGAACACTTACCTTTGTGTCATCTTGGTCTACCTTTATCTCCCCATAAATTATCGACAAATGTATAACAATCCTTTATGGATAGATGACACAACGCCTTGTATCCTTGCGTATGAAATGCTTGAACAAAGCGATTCATCTCACTCTCATTAATGCGTCCATCACTAGAATCCCCTCCTACTATGTTAACTATATTAATCTTTCAAAGCTAATAAAAATCCTTGATGATACTAGCTGATTCTTTTTATGGGGACACACAAAAAAGAATGAAAAGGTTTACTTAGCTATTTGGGATACCATTTTCTACCCTAAATCATCAGGTGGACGGAGTGTCATTGATCTCGGCTTACACTTAAAATTTATGTAAAATAAGATTATTGTCACTATTTTAGAAAATAAAAAATTGTACTTGGCTCGAATATGTCAAAGCCAAATATTATAGGAAGCACACCTTGACGTTTATGAAAACTTCTAATATTTTTTCTCCCTTTTGGAAATATGTCTTCAAATGTAAATCTTTTTATTAGTGATATTTTCATTACATCTAGCCACTGTTGGAACAACATGCTCTTTTACTGACTCTTTGTCCCCTATGGGGCACATCAAAATGTGCAAACCCAATATGAAAATGCAAAACTCTCTAAAAGTCCCTTGCAAGCTTTATCTACTTTGTTTCTCAAGGATAATCTTCTCAAAAGAAAAATAACCAACATAGGTCAAGAAAAATCTCAAAATAGACTTTGTCAAAAGGCTTTGCAAACCCTGTAATAATTCATATCTCCATTGGGCCTGGGATAGTGTATTCTGCCCAAACTAGAAAAAATGTTAATCATATGTTTTTCTAACTATTTGTTTCTTAGAAAATAGGTGTCTTTTTTCCATGTTTATGATACTAAAGACAATTATTACTATGACAACATAATCCACTTAAACAAGGAGGCTTGTATGAACAAATTATAGACTCAAAGCTGATTCTCTGGTAGCCTATATCATATGGAACATCTGTTGGCCCGTAATCTTAAATATTTTGAAAAAAGTATCCATTGGATACTTTCATTATTGCTAGTATAATAACAACTTCAACGTTTGAATATCATCCTTCTTCATGTGATGCATCATCAAAGAGCAAGATCATAATTGCTCCCAGAATTTTCTACATTTCCAATGATGACGAGGAGTTCTCTCCTTTGGGAATGATCATCTTTGAACCTAATGTAGATGATGGGCCTCTCTAGGAGGACATCCTTCGGCTTCATGATTCCCACCAAGACTAATCTAGGAAGGCTCTTGGCCAATGTCTATTGCTCCATTTAACCTTTTTGTGACCAGTTGGTTGTTTAAGGGTTCCCAACCCCATTTTAGACTTATCTTCTTGTTCCTTGAGAACCTTGCTTGGATGATGATGCACTTCTACCCTACCTTAGTAGGGTTTATTTTCTGCACGTAAGTTGTGTTTATATATAGATTCCACCTTCATGTACTTTGTTTTGAAACACTTCTCGTGCTTCTTATCTTATCTAGTTTCCCTTATACTAGTTGTGTACGTATTCTCTAATTTTAATATTTGAATTATCATATTCATGGGTAGAAAAACATTAATGGGCATTTAAAATGGATGACAATAGTTTAAGATGGGATACCGAGTGGTTAGATCATTAATTTGTTATCAAGAAATTTTAAATTTAAACCCCGACGATGACATGTATGAATAAAATCGTCATTTTCTTAAAAAAAAATGACAGCGTGACATTGATTCTATGGGTTTGGCCATTTCGGCATTATTAGGATCAAAGCTAAGGGCTCAATGGGGATATTTTAAAGTAGCGCAGAGACGGACCGTTTCGAATAGCAACTTCCCGAAGTCCATTGTCCCCGGTCTGATTGCTTGCTGGCCCAAGCTGCCGGAGTTGGTATAACGAGCAACTGGAACTGACTGATCGACGACCTCACCAAGCGGTCATGCAGCTTCTTCTCTTTATCATCCATCGGCTAACCAGACAGTCAAACTCGTCACCCACCGGTCTCCGTCCACGTTGCTATGTTATAACTGTCGCCAGCTACTGTGCAATTCACATGCCTGGCGACAGAGATAGCCTGCCATTGCGGTTGTTGAGTACAGACTGCACTACGTCTCCCGCCAAGCAACCTCATTTCCGTGTCCATGGAAGAAAACGAGCTAGGCAGGCCGCTGCTGGATCCCGATGCCTTCGTGCGGGACGACGTCGACTTGGTGAGGACATTTCTCTAAACTATGCTGGGTTCATAAAAACACGTTTTTGAACTGATGCACCAATGGTGTTTGTTGTCTGTTGGCGATTTAAAGGAGCGGGCTCCGATCGAGGAAGTCTTCCAGCTGCTCAGGACTTCCCGTGCGGGGCTCTCCTCTGAGGAAGCCCAGGAGCGGCTGCGCCTTTTTGGCGCCAACAAGCTCGAAGAGAAGCGGGTATGTTACCCTCCTATTATCCGTTATACGCCTTTTTCTCACTTCCTGTTCGTTTTGATACCCCTTCATTCGTTGGAAAGGGAACCGCCAAACAGAGGAAAAGCTATTGCAACTGATGCCCCCTTGTTCATCCTTGCTCATGGTGTCTGCATCTTTTTACAGGAAAATAAGGTCCTTAAGTTCCTCGGGTTCATGTGGAACCCTCTTTCGTGGGTCATGGAAGCCGCGGCACTGATGGCGATAGCCCTAGCTAATGGCGGGGTATGTATCTGTTTAGCCGCACTATAATATCATCAACTAAATCATCGGTACGCCCTTAAAAAAACTATGTCATAGCTAGTACGGCCTTCTTGAAATTTTCTTAGATGTTTGGAAGTTGGATAAAGGCAGAGTGTGAATTCGGGGATAGCAGCCTCATATGTAGTTTTGAGGGATGGAACATTTGGAGTTAGCAAGAAGATCTCAGTCAAATATCCAAGGAAGCAAATTGACCGAACTCAACCTCTGTATTGGGAGTTGCTAGGGAGGGAAAATGTTCTCTTACTATTGTCTCACAGATAACAACCTGAGTCCGTTCATATAGGCACAAATATTGCCCATTGCGATGCTTACTGATCTCCTCGAAACAATCCAAGTTTCTTTGAGACAATGCACATGTTTTTAGGCAACAGAAATGAAGGTGCTGTAAAGGCAAAAACTAGAGAGTTACTTTTAAAAAGACAAACTGGCCGTTTAATGTTCGTTAATTTGGAAGGACATGCTACTTAGGTGCAGTGAAATAAAAAACGGCCAGGCGGGCCGCTTAAGCGCCCATGACCCCCAGCCGCTTAATTTTTCCATTAATCGCCCGCTTAATCATTTTGAACAAAATCACCCGCTTTTTGCCCGCCTCACCCGCTTTTTCCCTCTTTTTTCCCGCTTTTGTTTAAAAATCCTAATGTAAGCATCTAACATTAATTAATTACATAGCCAAGTAGTATTGACTATAATATACGAAACTTGTATACATTAAATGTTCTATGATATAGCTAGTCCTAATTTAGAATGCATACTTTGTGTGTAAGCTGTAATAATTGGGTACTGCTGTAATGCATCTAAGTAAATATCCTATTGCTCTATTATACTAGTAATGCATGATTAGTTTTACTGATTTCCTTGCTGCTTTCAGTGATTAATGATTGGTACTGCTGGTTAGTATTATTTTAGTGATTACTTTAATTCAATAATTCATAGTTTGTTATATACAATTACTGATCTGCTTGCTGATTTTAGTGATTAGAGATGCTGATTAATAGTAAGTATTGATGAATACTTAGTTAATTACTGATTTGCTGATTAGATATGTATAGAAGTTTCTTATAAATATATTTTTTATATACACATACATGTAATTTTGTATAAAAATATATAAAATTTAGACACCCGCTTTTTCAAAAATTACCCGCTTAATCGCTCGCCTACCGCTTAATCGGTTACAGGGTGCCGTCCGCACGCCTCCCGCTTCCCGCTTTCTAATACATTGCTTAGGTGTTAAATTAGACTGGAAAAGAATTTTGGTAAAATGTTGATGTCATCTGATCGACCCGGCGGATGGACCAAACATCTGTGACCCAAAGATCTACAGCATCGACCTCTGCCTCGGGTTTAAATGGTTTGTACCCCCCTTATGGAGAATCAACTTGGATGGTTGAGATTTATAGTGTTTTTATTTCCAATAAAATTTGAAACAGTAGTCTTAGAAACATAGCCCCTCATTACATATGTTTAGTAGGATGTAGGCTCAAGACTTGAGAAGGTACACCCTCGTGGAACCCCACTAAAGCATTTATAATGTAGTTTGAGCAACTTAGTAGTGCATTCATAAGCCAAGATTAAGCTAGAAAGAATTCAACGTTGTGCCCTTTTCTACGCCTGTGTGAGCCGTAAACATGCAAGCCCCCAGAAAAGAAAGACTTTTGATTTTAAACCAGCCCTGCCTCTTTCGATCAATCAAAAGGGCTTAATGAGACAAAAAGGAAGTCAGTGGGCAAGTGACAAAAATCAAGGAAGCCATGGAGAGCAATCGGGTTTACCACGAATCCAATTTTGTCTTTCGAGAGATGGGGCAAGTGGGTATTTTAGGAGCATATGTGACGCTTTTTCTTTCCACCGTCAAAAAGAGAGGAAGGAAGTCACTCAACCTATAGGAAGAGGACCAAACACTAATTTTCAAATCAACAGCAAAATAGCCATCTGAATCCCCGGTAGGAAATCCCTTCATCCCAAATGAGATGAGTTGGTGAGCTTGGTTTGAGACTCATTTGTCATGACTCTTTGGATGTAGATGGATCATTACTGCACAAAGGTAGAACACCACAAACTACACATACTAAAAGCATAATTCCATTATCGTATTTCTTCTATTGGTTGCTTGAGGTTAATGTGGGGAATTGTAGGGTATGAGTTCCCTCCTTCCCAAATAGTTGTTTCCATGGAACTCAAAAACCTTCAACTTTTAGCCTCACTTTGTTTATTGATAAAAGAGATGCATTCCTTTTAAGTAGTAGTGTTCCACAATCCCACATTGATTTTGTTCAGAGCATGGGTATAGAAGACTAATTTGCTAACCTAAACATCACACTTTGTTCAATTTAAAAGAAAATGGGCAATCTATTAGTACGATTCTAACCAGCACTATCTCCTTAGGGATTGCAGTTTCAAACTAATGCTGGAAATATATTTTGCAAATCGTAATCAGTTCTTCGCACCATATACATACTATAACTAAATACACATGCATATGTAAGTATGTATATGTACATGTAATATGTATATGTGCATATATGTGGGATTAAGAGAGACATTCTCTCCCCCTCTCCCATGCCCGTGGCAGAGGCTGAACGCCCGGGAGGGTGGTAAATCAAGGCGGCAACTGGGATTCGAACCCGGGTCCCTTTGTTAAGGACACCGTGCTTGACCACTTGAGCCACTCCTTGTCGGCAATCGGCATATATGTGCATATATAGTTGTATCAAGTGTGTGTATGTATATATGTATATAACCCACTGTAAAAGCATGAGCTGGTGTATTATGAAACATCAAACCTATGAAACCAAGCATCTATTCATAAAGAAGTAAACAATTGGTTATACAATGCTAAAAACAAGTTATAAATTACTTAATAAGTGAATATATCAATCATCAATGTATGGACTAGTGGGGTTGCGTTAAAGGACATTAAGATTAGTCACATGGGCATTTAAGGAGGGAAAAACAAAATAAGAAAACCTGGCTGAGTGTTTGACCCGAGAGTCGAATCACTAAGTCGACGATTGAACTGGACGAGTCTTGGACAAAAATGGTTTCAGCCCCACCCAGCCCACTAAACCTACTGGGTGGCGGTTCAACTGATTGGGTTGGGTTTGGTTTCAAAGCAGTAGGTTACAACGTACATACATGCACAAGAAATGAGATATTGTGGGTAGTAGACAAACCCATTAACTTAGCTAAAGCCTACATATAAAATATTAAAGATAAAGGACAATAAGCTGAGTATATACTAAAACCATGCTAAAGTCTAATAAGCATACGTAATTATGTATGACGGAGTGTACGTACATAGGTACACATATGTGGTGCTTATCCAGCATCAACTTCCCCGACTATAAAAGGCTCGACTCCTCAAGTCTGCATGGCACTACTTCTCCAGAAGGGCTGCATACAATTGATAAAACTCTCTCTGTGATATATACCACGTCAAAAATAGGATGATCTTGCCATCTGGCAAGGTAGAGGTGAAGAATGCCATGACTTATGAGGTCAATGTGATCCTCCAAGATGGCCTCCACATGGTCACCAAATGGAGACGACAACGACTCAAAACTACCGTGGTAGGGGTAAATGCCCTCTGCATTAAATACCAACTAATAAGGAACGTAGATGACTAAAACTACTATTGTAGTAATTGGACATTGACAAATATTTTAATGTCAATCATCAAGGTTAATTATCCAAAAAGGAGAGACAACCTATGACATGCACATAAAAATAGATAACTTGGGTGATAGTAGCCAATATAAGAGTTCCATTGATGAACGAAACCTAAAACTTATTTACTTAAGAAATGCTAAATCCTATTGACTTAACAAAAGAAAACTAACAAAACAACTCAAAATAAAGGTCAATAAAATGAGTTTAGACTAAAAGCCTATTAAAGTCTAAAAAGCATATATATGGTGGCTTTTGTGTCCCCACGCATGCAGATGTGGTGTCTATATTGCATCAATATGACTTTGAACCATTAAAGGAAAATTATTCTTTAACAACGACAAAAAAAATCAAGATACTATATGGACAAAAAATGTCAATGAGTGAAGCTCCTTAAGATCATTGTTGTTCTAGGACATATATGTCATCTTATTTTCCCTTAAACCTTCTGTTAATATATTTCATTATATTCAACTTTTTATTCTATTTTGTAATTTATATATCCTGCTGGACCTCTATGTAAATTCTCCAACTTCTCTTATTAATAAAAAGGGAGAAGGCTCATTGCCTCTCCTCACGCTGCATTGCACGCAACATTGCGGCAACTCTGTTTACACCTTCCATTTGTATATATTAATTGCGCATAGGTATGGTGTCCTAAGATATGGGAAAGAAGCATATCCTCTTCGACACAAAGAGCGTTAGCCTCCTTGCTAAAAATTTGGGAAGGCAATCTATAATGTTGCATGCAGTGTCACAAAATCATGAGAATTAATTAATGACTTATCAAGCCCCTAATTCTTCATTTTCTCTAGAATCTCTTTCTAGGTTACTCTTGATTATTTGGCTTGGAGCTATCCTTATGATTTGGCTTTGCCAATGGTGTCTCTATCGTCACAATGTACAAATACTGGACACAATGGCTTTTATGACAGAGGTAAGCCCAACAACAAATTTTGGAACCAATTGGCATAGTTAGATGCCAGACCCATAGCATTGAAGATTTCTAAGAAACTATAGCTCCCATGTAGAACACATACCCATAGGTAGACATGGTCTCATCTGAATCTATTATATTATGAAACATCACTACTGCATTGAAAAAGCAGATGGGAAACCGATGTATAGGACACCATAATTGATGGACCCTTGAGGTACTTGACATATTCTCGAAGCATTATATTGGCATGTAGTAGCCACTAGGATGGATTGTTAAAAAGTATATAGTAGCCTATTTAGTTAATAGGTTAATTAGTTAGTGGGCCTTTAGTGTCTTGGCCCGTTTAGATTACTTGGGACACAAGTTTCAGGGTTTCTCCCTTACTCCTATATATAGGACAGGGTTGTACCTCTTTTATTAATCGAATCAGTTTAATACAATATTCTTTCACATGGTATCAGAGCATGTTCGCTCCTGAGAGAACCCTAAGCCGCTGCCCGGTTCCCTCTCCCATCGTTGTGCAACAACAACCCTAGACGTAGCCGCCGCCTCTCTCCGAGAGAGCGCAACCGGGGGGGGGGACCCCCCTACGGGCGGCCACTGCCGCCTCGTCCATGACTTAGGCCGGCTACCCGCTAGGCACTCCCGACCTCCATGGCTTTTCTTCCTTGTTCTTAAACGATCAAATATCTTTTCTCTACGTCGGTGCTATATCTCCCGACGATTCCATCAGCCACCGTTTCCGTATGCAGCGCCAACAACAACAACGATATGCACCACATCAAGCCGCCGCCGACCAACAACAGTGTTGCCACCGCCAATCCCAACAATTTACCGCCACTGGACCCCGCCACGCTGTTGTTCCTGCCGCCAATTTCTGAGTCGACGCTGCCATCTAAGCGCTGCTTTGTGCCTTGCGGAATCAGCCCAGCTGCTCCCAAGGCTGACAACCCATCTTGCGTCGCCATCTGTCGCCATATTCAACGCACACCGCCGCCAACTGCTCCCCTCTCATGCTTTCCACTTGTAGACACCGTCGTGGCATCCTCTGTATCGCCTTCACTAGAAAAACTCTACCATGTCCTGCTATGTGCTGCCCAACCGATGATCCAGCATGTTTCTGTTTGCCATCTGCTGCTCCCGCGCGGCTACTATTGCTGCCCATGTTCATCGCCATCAAGCACCGCCACATACATTGTTGCAAGCCACTGCTGCTTAGCCATGCAGCCATTGCTGTCCTTTTTTTGTGATACTTGGCAACCATCGACTCGCACTGCTGCTGTCCACCGCCATGTCTTGCTACCCACCACTCTCCACCGCTACCAAACAACCCTTTTTACTGCCCCCAACTTCTGTATACCTATTGATATTCAGATCCTTACTTGGATCTATCTTTGGCTAATCGCATCCATTTTTAAGCCTAATCGGATTTTTTCGCGGGGCTCCACCCCCGCACCCTCGGATTTGTTGTAATAACGGGCCAAACAAATCCCTTTTCGGGTCGGGATTAGATCCATTTAATTTTGTACCTGGATCTTACATTGCCCCATTTAGCATATTCTCTCCGGTTATCGGTTTCATTCTCCACATATTACACATCTCCATATCACAAATTCCTCTCAAATCCACCAATTCCTTTCCCACCCCCTATCATGTGTGTATCCCTTTTTCCACGTGCAGAAGGGTCCTATATCCATTTTTCCACACCAAACACTCACTCTCGTCGTATTTAGTGTGCGGGGGGGGTATAGAGAGGAGAGGAAGAGATGAGAAGAGAGAGAGTATGAGAGAGTATGTATGAGAGAGAGAGTATAAGAAGATGATGATATATGTATTCAGGCTATATATGTTCCATGATATTATCTTCATGGAGCTTCGCATTGTTCAACACATCCGTTCTCTACTTCCAGACAACATTGAAGGATCTTCATTCAGCCTTGACACCGAGCTTCTTGCGTTTGTACCGCATTATGTACATCAGGACAAGAGTTTGCTATGCATATTTCAGCCCTCTTGGTTCCTCTTCCTTCGGTGTTAATGGTGGTTCAGTTGATCACTCTTACTGCATTCTTCAGAGACATATGGGTGCTTTTTCAGACTTTTTAGAAGCTCAACAATTTCAAGCCTACCAAGTCTACATTTGCAAGGTTGATTCATCCAGTTTTATCTTCACTGAGCTATTTTTATCACATCTTCTTCGAGCTGCATCTGCTGTATTAACATCGCCTTCCGCTGATCTTCTTGGGACTTTCCTTGATGGATGACATCTCTTTTCCTGTCAAGCCCCCAAGGTTCACGTGACAGAGTTATGGTACCTGCATCGTATCACCAACATATCGTCCGTTCGTGTTCGTGCCACGTTATGCACGTCTTCCCAGACAATTTAAAGATTCCGCTACTGCTACATTGACACTGTGTATCCGCGTCCGTGCCGCGTTAAGTACATATTCCAGTGAAGTTGGCGTAATCGCGGTACTGATGATCATCTGCTCCAAACGGCGAATTACTGCTGCAATATTCAGGTTCCATTTCGAATGTTCTTCATTCCAGATACACTCCAAAAGACCTCCATCAGAGCTCGAGGATCTCCAGCCTGCAGAATACTATTTCAAAGAAAAGAGGCACCATCGTATGATTCAGGGGGAGTATCTATTTTGTATGAGTCTACTTTGTATGGGGAGTGATATCTATCTTCTTTTATCATTTTATCGTTTTATCGAGTCCTGTAACTCCAAGCTTGGACATGTGTTTCACCCATGATCCAGCTTGAGGGGGAGTATTACAGAGTCTATATTAGCCTATTTAGTTAATAGGTTAATTAGTTAGTGGGCCTTTAGTGTCTTGGCCCGTTTAGATTAGTTGGGACACAAGTTTCAGGGTTTCTCCCTTGCTCCTATATATAGGACAAGGTTGTACCTCTTTTATTAATCGAATCAGTTCAATACAATATTCTTTCACATGTTTTATATCTACTTAGTCTACCGAAAACATATAAATTTGATCTTGGAAACGGTTCTTAAGATATGTAAGACTTTCTATGTGTAGGGTATATGTAATTTGATCTACATGATTACCATTGTGAACTAAGGTGGCATTGATGGTCATATGGTGAATTCATAGGTAAATCAGTCATGTAATATTTTAAGGAAGTTATCAACACAATATGAATGTCTATGAATATGTAGCTAGAAGATGATCTAGTTAATTTATTTATTTCACTAATGCCTAAACTTTTCATATAGTTTAACCATAAAGATATATTTTATGCTGTTATTGCTGAACTGGATCCAAACATTGCATATCTACTTATGAGCACAAACAATGTAAGCATTATATGTTATTAGAATAAATGTACACTTAAGACAAATAACGAGCCAAGCCAACATAAGTCATATTATTAAACTTGTCATTGGTTCTTGTTTTAAATTGTATATAGATTTCATTAATTTGTACACCTTGTGTTCTTATCTAGGTACAACAAATCTTTGAAGCTGATCCATGACGATCATATCACCTAGAGCACCGCTAGGAGGCGACTTTTCAACATCTATTTGGTGGATAGAAAAAACTATTGATGACAACAAAGGCAACAATGATGGATAATCTCTTGGTCCATGTGAATGCATATACATGATCTTTTGCCTGTAACCCAAGCTACAAGCTTGACCTTGAACCTTTTTATGTAACCCTTAGTTTATATATGAAAACCCGTCTATTTTTTCAAGGTTTGTAGCCTAGCTGAAGATAGGGTAAAAGTATGAATGTTGACAATGCTCAACCAACTCTAGTTTGAGCGATTTTGGCTCTTTTGTATTTAATATCATTTTGAGTCTATGAAATTAGGTGCACAATTGGAATATAATTGACCTACACATCTAGATCTAGGAGTTCTATCTTTTCATGAGGATTATGTTCTCAAACTAAACAACAACTATGGTGGATTTCCATGTAATTCACTATATTATCAGGTAGTTTGAGATTTGATAAGGACCTGTTGACATCTCCCTTTCTACTCACTTGGTGAAGACTATATCAACAATCTGTAGTAATTCTTTATCCTACTGTGTTTTTTGACCTTTTACATTGGTCAAATACCTCCTATAATTTGAGATGCTCCAAACAAGGCTTCTTGTTAAACCGAAGCTCATATGAAATTTGCCTATATTGTCAAAAGAAATCCTATTTAGGATGTAGTATTTGTAAATAGCTTGTTCTGATGGTTTGATACTGTACCCCAACTTGAAATTTTTTCAATTAAGATATGTCAATCGCTGTTTAAAACCTTTTCTTAAGTGCCCCTTTGCATTAAGGCTTGCATGGGGCAGTAGTTTAATTTGTAAGGGCAAGATTATCAAATAATATGCTTAGTTCACTAAGGTAAATTCACCGCCTCTATTAGACCCCTTAAATCTCTTGATGGATTTCTAGGTTTGTTTTCCACTTGAATTTATAGATTATTAATTCCCAATGTTTCAACAAGAGCCCCAGTTGGCCGCTTAAACGACCAAGACACGTGGACGCCTAACTTTCCATTAATTGCCCAAGTAAGCGGCTGCCATTAAGCACTCGTTTTTTCCCGCCTAGGCCCCTTTATGGACCTGCCTTTTGTTGCTTAGGCCACTTTATGGGCCGATTTTGGAATGTTCCTGCTTTCAGCCCTGTTTGGTAAAAAGCAACATCGAAACATGTTAATTTTCTGATTCCCGTATCATGTATACAGTGCTTACCAGAATCTATATAGATAAGAAATATAAATCGTATACATATATAAATATTGTTCATATATGAGCTAACACATTACATGAAGTATAGATCATGGGTTCTTCTGCTACTATTATATACCATTCCTGATTTGCTGCAGATGATATAAAATACTGTTCCAGCCTTCCAGGTCTAATTAGTAACTAAATGATTGCATAGTTTACTGTCAATTTTTTAGCAACTATATAATATTTTGTGTACTAATTTAATACATGTAATTTACTTTATTATTAGATGCATAGTTACTTGCTAGTGGTTACTAATTATTTACTATACCGTTGATATGAATATTGCCGTACGGAATTACTAAGTATAAGAATACTTTGGTTGGCTAATACTTACATATCGAAATATTGATGCTAACATAGTCACATATTATATTATACTACTAGTTATAGAAATTTATACTAAGTATAACCAGTTCAAAGTTATATATATACTTGGTTTATAATTCTAAGGTTCACAATATATGATTCTATAGACATATCTATGCATATACATATATGATATATGTGTATACTTATATAAAAAATATACAAAAACTAAAGCATCTTCTTTTTAAAAAAAACACCTGTATAAGTGCCCGCCTGGTGCTTAAGCAGCTACAAGGTCCTGTTGACTTGCTTCCCACTTCGTGCTTTCTAAAACATACTTAATTCCTCTAACTACTCATCTTTACATTTTCAAAAAATAAATGCAACATTATTCAGAGAAGTACTATAAATGTAACTAAAGAACATGCAATCATGAGTAAGAACACAAACTTAAGGATTAATTTAAACATAAATGAATCTATCTTTTCTCTGAAGAGTTTTTTAGACATATTAGCTTGGATACATATTTGACATCTATTATGTAGTGACTTGAGTATGTATATTCTTAGTAACACTGACAAATAAGTTGTATGATGTATACTCCAAACATCCTGTCACAACTAGGTTCTTGGGATATGATAGATAAGAAATATAAAATAGAGAATTAGGATGTTGAAAAGTATTATGTCTCTAAATTTCTTAAATTCCAGATAGGGGGTGGGAAAGGAATTGGTGGATTTGAGAGGAATTTGTACATGACTTCCAAATCTTGTACCTCTCAAAAGCAAGTATGAAAGTACCTGATAAATTTATCTTTATGTCTTAAAATTGTAGTCCAACATCGAACTGCTAGTCAGTTGATGGGCTTGCCAATTAACTCTAGGTTTTAAGGAATTAAACCTCCCAGAGCTAGGAAAGACCACCTTCATAGTAAGTATAGATAATAGAGTCTCTTCTATTAAGTGAGTAAAATGGAGTTCAGTGCCTTCTCTTTTATAGGTCAAGAGAAGAAAACAATAACACAACTAAGCAATATGGGATAAATTATGCAAGTAACAAGTAGAGTAGAGCATAGGTAATTAGTAAAAATAACATATCTCTTTACTCCCCCTCAAGCTGGAGCATAGATGTCGAGCATGCCCAACTTGTCCACTAGATTCTTGAATCGAGCTTTAGGTAGAAGCTTGGTGAAGATGTCTGCCACTTGCTTTTCAGTACTGAGATGTGGAGTTTAGATGCGGCTAGAAAAAATAGATTCCCGAATGAAGTGACAACCTACCTCGATATGCTTGTGCGCTCATGTAAGGTAGGGTTGCTCGCGATAAAAATAGAGGCTTTGTTGTTCTAGAGGGAAATGAAATCGTTTATTCAGTGAGTAAAATAGGTTACAGGATAGTCTCTAATATAGCTAATGAGAGTAGAGACATAAGTACAAGTGAACAATATGGGACTAAAAGTAAAACAGTAAAACAACAAGTAAATAACACAGAAACACAGTATATCTATACTCCCCCTCAAGCTGGATCGTAGATGTCAAACAAGCCTAGCTTGTCAATCAGAGTCTGAAACTGAGCTTTAGGCAAGATCTTGGTGAAGATATCCGCAAGTTGCTTGTAAGTGCCAATATACGGAGTGCAGATATGTCCAGACAGAACTTTCTTCCGAACAAAATGGCAATCAACCTCAATATGCTTCGTGCGTTAATGAAACGTGGGGTTGCTTGCAATAAAAATCGAGGCTTTGTTGTCACAGAACATAGGAATGGGACTAGAATAGGCAATGTCAAACTCTTGAAGAAGGCCACAGACCCACAAAAGCTCACATGCAGTATGAGCCATGGCTCTATATTCGGCCTCGGCACTGGATCTAGCAACCACAATTTGCTTTTTGCTCCGCCAGGTGACTAGGTTGCCTCCCACAAAGGTACAATATCCAGAAGTGGACTTTGAAACAGATCGACTTCCTACATAGTCAGAATCAGAAAATCCAGATAGATTGTAATGACCATGCTTTTTATACAGAAGACCTTTCCCTGGTGAGCTTTTAAGATATCGTAGGATGTGACACATAGCGTCCCAGTGGCACTGCCGAGGTTTATCAAGGTACCGACTTATGAATCCCACAGCAGCTGCTAGGTCAGCCCTAGTGACCGTCAGGTAGATTAGCTTGCCTACTAGCCTTCGAAACTGGTGACGATCATCATAAGGTGGAGAGCTATCATCATCCCAATCCATGTTGGGATCTAGAGGAGTGTTGGCTGGCTTGCAGCCCAGCATGCCAGTTTCCTGCAATAAATCCAGAACATATTTTCTTTGTGAAAGACAGATTCCCGTAGATGATCTGGCAACTTCAATACCTAGAAAATATCGCAGTTTGTCAAGATCCTTGGTGATGAAGTGTTGTGCCAAATAATGTTTGGTTGCCTGGATACCCGCATTATCACTGCCAGATAAAACAATATCATCTACATATACAATAAGAATAACAAGCCCTGCTGCTGACTTACGAATAAATACAAAATGATCAGATTGTGATCGCTGAAAGGCAAAAGTAATTAAAATCTGACTGAGTTTATCAAACCAGGCACGCAGGCTCTGCTTAAGACCATAGATGGCCTTTATGAGTTTACATATTTTGAAGGCAGACTCCCCCTGAGCAACAAAACCTGGCGGTTGCTCCATGTATGCCTCCTCCTGAAGATCTCCATAGAGAAAAGCGTTTTTGACATCAAGTTGATACAGAGGCCAGTCTTTATTTACAGCAATAGACATCAGAATACGAACAGAATTCAGGCGTGCAACTGGAGAAAAGGTCTCAAAGTAGTTAACACCGTATGTCTGTGTGTAACCTTTTGCAACTAATCTGGCTTTCAGGCGTTCAATGGTACCATCCGGTTGATATTTAATAGTAAATATCCAGCGGCAGCCAACGATATGACACGAAGAGGGATGATCAACCAGATCTCAGGTGTGACGATCACAGAGTGCATGCATTTCTTGCTCCATAGCATGTTTCCAGGAAGGAATGCGAAGGGCCTCTTCGGCTGATTTAGGAATTGCCACATTAGACAAAACAGAATTGAAGCAAGCAAAGCTACCACAGAGATTGTCAGATGAACAGAAATGACTGATACGATGCTTAGTACATGATCGAACGCCTTTCCGTAAACTAATAGGAAGATCCATGTCAGAAAATACCTCAGTGGATGGTGGATCAACCGCAGACGCAGGGTTTGGTTCGGCCGGGGCTTCTAAAGGATTGTGGTTCTTTGACCTGCGCTGATAGACTTGCAATGGGCGTTCTTTAGGCACATCAGACGGTAAATCCTCAACAATCACCGGTAACGGTGTGGTAGCCATAATATCAGCAGACAATTTTGCGCCATCAGTAGAAAAGTAAGGCATATGCTCAAAAAAGGTCACATCCGCACTAACAAACCACTGTTTTTTAATAGGATCAAAACAACGGTAGCCTTTTTGTGTACTGGAATATCCCAGAAAAACACATTTGATCGAGCGAGCATCAAGTTTGGTGAGCCCAGGACGAAGATTTTTCACAAAACATGTACTCCCAAAAATGCGAGGAGGCAGAGAGAATAAGGGTTTATCAGGAAACAAAATGGCATACGGGACCTGATTTTTCAAAACAGAGGAAGGCATGCGATTGATGAGATAGCAAGCCGTAGAGACATCTTCAGGCCAGAAATGATGGGGTACTTTGTAGTGTATGAGAAGAGTGCGAGCAACCTCAAGTAAGTGACAGTTATTTCTTTCAGCGACGCCATTTTGTTGAGGAGTGTAAGGGCAAGTGGTCTGATGTATGGTTCCTGGGGCAGCACAGAAGGAAGTAACAGATTGTTGCATGAACTCAAGTGCATTATCAGTACAAATTTTTTTAATAGGTCGGTTAAATTGGGTGCAAATTTCAACAAAGAAGGTACAAATAGTATCCAACACAGTATCTCGACCTTTAAGTAAAAACAACCACGTGGTGCGAGAATAATCATCAATAAAGGTCATAAAACATTTCACACCCGAGTGACTCGATACGGAGCACGATCCCTAAATATCAGCATGAACAATGTCAATTTTTTTTTCGAAAGCAATAACTTTCTTAGCAGGAAAAACAGATCGAGTTTTTTTGCCTAAAACAAGTTTCACAGGAAAAACCGTTCTCAGATAAAGTAGGGAATAAATGTTTTAATTTGGTAGCAGATGGATGGCCCAGACAAAAGTGCCACTGTAGTCCTGTCACTGAAGTAGATAGCATAGCAGAAGCAACAGGAGGTCCATCTAGATAATACATCCCATCTGGTCCTTAACGGCTCGAACCAATCCTCGTCTTCGTGCGGAGATCCTTCAAAACACAGCCAGAAGGATCAAATTTAATAGAGCACTTGAGTTATTTTATCATCTTACTGACTGACAACAGATTAACAGGAAACTTTGGAATATAAAACATAATGCAATTGCAGTTTTGGTGAAATAGGAACCGTGCTAGTGCCATGAACTACAGTTTTGGAGCCATTTGCAACAGTAACAGATGATATAGTAGCAGTTTTATTTAGAACAGAAAATAGACGAAGATCACCAGCCATATGAGTAGATGCACCCGAGTCAATGCACCACTGTTTGTTACCAGATGATGGAGAAGCGAGCATGGCAGAGGGTCTTGGTGTAGACGAGGATGGCAGCTGTGTGAGACGCTCCTGGAACATCTTCTCGAACTCAGAATGTAACCATTCCGCGTGTGCAGGAGCAGCAAGTACGCCGGAGGTAGAGTCAACAACAGTTTTTGTAGCAGCCTGGTTAGCCCAAGTGGGCTTGCTGTGCTTAATCCAGCATCAATCTTCATTATGATTGTCCCGGCCACACCAGCTGCAGTATCCAGGGCCGGGAGGAGCACCACGGCCAGGAGCCGGTGATCCTCGACCTCCCGAGGGAGGAGGGCGATCGCCACGGCCACGATCGCGACCACGGCCACGGTCAGAATCAGCAGAGCGAGCAATAAGCGCAGGGTGCTCAACCGCAGGAGTAGGAGTCATGGACGACAGGCGTTGGACTCTTTTGAGAACATCCCGAAGGGTAGGCAGCGGATCACTGGACATGATCTGGTCAACCACACCAGAAAATGAGGCAGGAAGAGCAGCCAAAAACTGAACAAGTTGCAGTTCATTGTGTTGCTTCAGAGCAATTTTGATGTCCGCCGTCAAGGGGTGGTAGAGTTCAAACTCATTCCACAGAGCTGAGCATTGATTGTAGAAGTCATCAATGGAAGTGTCGAGGGAGAACTCCTTTTTAGCCAAGTTTTTGAAAATTTCAAAAACTCGCTTGGGATTCTCCTGATGAGAGTAGACGTGGGACAGTTGATCCCACATAGCCTTAGCATCATGAAGGCAGAGAAGTGATTGGTTAATTCGGGGCTCGGTACTGTTGAGGATCCAAGACATGATGCCGGAGTCATCCTTGGACCATTGTGCATAGCTTTGTCTGGTTTTGTGATCCGCATCAGTAGTACCGACCACATATGATAGTTGGAGCCGCCGTCAAGCTTCATCATGGTGACACACAGAGAGCTTGGAGGCTCAGATAAGGCCATGGCAGAGGCAGTAGTCGGCGCATCAGCAGAGTAGATCATACACCCACAAAGGGGTAGATAACAGCAGCAGGGATCTGACGAGTCAGATCAGAAAACCCGTATAGGGCAGAATATGCATATATATAGAGAAACCTACGCCGTCACGAGGAAAGCTCAATGTCCCTTCATGAGGCGCAGGCAGAGAAGACGGTGAGACAAAAAATTCTCAACTTAGACGACCAGTGGATGTCCGAACTTGGATACGAAAATCTCCCGGACGTAGAGGGAGAGGAGAGGTAAAAACCAGTGGCAGCCGGAGCAGGGATGGGAAGAGGAGCGAAAGGGGAGGAGGGTGGAGGGAGGAGGCTGCGGGGGGAGGGGGTTGGCGGTGGGAAAAAGGAGGATGGGGAGGGGAGACGACGGCGGGAAAAGAAGAGGAGGGGGGAGGGGCGGCGGGTGGGGAAGGGTTGGGGGGCGGCGGGTGAAGGAGAGGAGGGGAGGGGTCTACGACGCGGGGTTGGGGGGGGGCAGGCCAGCGGCAGGCAGGTGGGGGGGCGGCGGGGGGGGGGAAGGGCTGGTTTTCTTACGTCACTGCGGACGGGTGGGTGGGGAAAAAGAGACATGCTCTTGATACCATCTAGAGGGAAATGGAATTGTTTATTCAGTGAGTAAAACAGGTTACAGGATAGTCTCTGTGACAGAGTCAGGGTTTTCAGAAAGCTTAGGGTTGCACAATGTGTGCACCCTCATATATATAATACTGAAAGAATTACAGAGAGGTCCATATATAAAAGAGAAATAACAAAACAAATAACAAGCTATGTAAAATAGGAAATATATAATGTAACACTCCCCCTCAAGTTGGAGCATAGATGTCAATCATGCCCAACTTGTCCATCAGTGTGCATAACTGTTTCTTCGCCAGCAGCTTGGTGAAGATATCAACAACTTGATCTTCTGATCTCGTGAATGGATTGCATATTTTGCCAGCAAGAATAGATTCTCTGATGAAGTGGCAGTCAACTTCAATGTGTTTGGTGTGCTCATGATAGACAAGATTATTTGCAATGAAGATGGCAGCTCTGTTATCACAGTGCATAGGAATGGCCGAAGAAGACTCAATCCCAAACTCTTTCAGAGGAGAACACACCCACAATAACTCACAGGCAGTATGGGCCATGGCCTTGTACTCAGCTTCAACACTTGATCTGGTAACGACATTCTGTTTCTTGCTCCTCCAGGTAACAAGATTGCCTCCTACAAACGTACAGTAACCAGAGGTAGATTTTCTATCAACTTTGCTGCCTGCATAATCAGAATCAGAATACCCTTCAAGAACACAATGCCCATTCTTTTTATAATGAAGTCCCTTGCCAGACGACTTTTTTAAGTATCTCAGAACTTGACATACATCATCCCAATGACACTGTTTGGGTTTGTCAAGGTACCTGCTAAGAAGACCCACTGCAGTAGCAATATCAGGACGAGTAACAGTCAAATAAATCAATTTACCAATCAACCTCTTGAATTTTTTATGATCAACAAACATAGAAGAGGAATCATCATCCCAATTCACATTGGGATCAAGAGGAGTATCCGCAGGTCTTGCTCCAAGCATACCGGTCTCCTGCAGAATATCAAGAACATACTTTCTCTGAGAAAGCACCAGGGCATTAGAGTTTCTAGATACCTCTATGCCAAGAAAATACCGAAGTCTGCCTAAATATTTTGTAGCAAAGTGCTTGCCCAAATGATCTTTGGTAGCCTGAAGACCAAGAGAGTCGCTACCAGAAATAATAATGTCATTAACATATACAATCAGAACAGTAATACCTGCTGAAGTCTTTTTTGTGAACACAGAGTGGTCAACCTGTGACCTCAGAAAACCAAAATCAATCATGATCCTGCTCAACTTATCAAACCAGGCACGAGGACTCTGCTTGAGCCCATAGATAGACTTCTTAAGCCTGCATACTTTGTGAGACTCCCCCTGAGCAACAAACCCAGGAGGTTTCTCCATATACACCTCTTCCTGCAAGTCACCATACAGAAAAGCATTTTTCACATCAAGCTGCAGAAGAGGCCAGTTCAGATTCACAGCAACAGATAGGAGAATCCTGAACAAATTAAGGCGAGCAACAGGAAAAAAAGTCTCAAAGTAATCAATGCCATATGTCTGAGTATAGCCCTTTGCAACTAACCGTGCTTTTAACCTTTCAACCGTACCATCTGGTTGATATTTTACAGCATATACCCACATGCAGCCCACCGGATTACACTGAGGAGGTGGATCCACCAACTCCCAAGTGTCTTTGTTAGTAAGAGCAATCATTTCTTCTTTCATAGCAGATGTCCAGGAAGTACTTTTCAATGCGTCCTGAACATTCTTAGGTACAGTCACAGCAGATAAATCATATACAAAATTGCTAGAATGAGTATTCAGATGAGCAGTAGATACAAACTGAGCAATGCTATGAGAAGTGCAGGAACGAGTACCCTTTCTGAGTGCAATAGGTATGTCAAGGTCAGAGTGTACCTCAGGTGCAGCAGAACCTTCTGGAGGAGAAGATTGGTTGCCTCGGGGGGGGGGGTACTTGTGTAGAAGGTGCTCGATTCCTGCGCTGATAAACAATAAGAGGAGGATCTTGATTTTCAGTAGTCACAGTGTCAGTACTGTCAGGCACACAGTCAGAAATAACAGGCAAAGGAGGGGCAAGAATGTCTGTCTGCAAACTATCTCCTGCTGATGAATAATACGGTGTATCTTCAAAAAAGACAACATCACTACTAGTAAACCATTTCCTGGTACTGGGATTATAACACCTGTAACCCTTCTGAGTTCTAGAATAGCCCAGAAAAATGCATTTAGTAGCTCGAGGAGACAACTTATCAGAAGTGGGTCCAAGCAATCTGACAAAGCAGGTACACCCAAAAATTCTAGGAGGCACAACAAACAAAGAAGTTTCAGGTTGCAGAACCTGCATAGGAATCTTATTTCCAATAACAGACGATGGCATCCTATTAATCACATAGCCGTCTTTTATTCTCTAAGAATATAGGAGCAGGGTTTCTCCTATCTAATACAACACATAGCCGTCTTTTATTCTCTAAGAATAACATTGTTGTAATCTTTTAGTAAAAAGAACCATGTAGTGCGAGAAAAGTTGTCAATGAATGTCATAAAATATTTAACACCAGAATGACTTGCAACATAACAAGAACCCTATATATCAGCATGAACAATATCAAAAGTGCATTTAGAAACAATTTCTTTCTTTATAGGAAACACAAGTCGAGTTGGTTTGCCATATTGGCAAGATTCACAAGAAAAACTCTTATCAGTTAGAGCAGGAAATAAATGTTTCAACTTAGAAGCACATGGGTGGCCAAGGCGGTAATGCCACTAAATTCCAGTCACAGTTGTCGATGGCATAACAGTCACTGATGTCGGTCCATCCAGGTAGTAGAGCCTTTCTGGTCCCTCATGGCCCGAACCAATCCTCGTCTTCATGCAAAGATCTTGAAAAACACAACCCGAAGGGTCAAACGTAATAGAGCATTGAAGGCTCTTCACAGTTATACTAACAGAAAGTAGATTTACAGGATATCTCAGAACATATAAGACAGATTTCAGATGCATATTTCGAAATAAAGAAATTGTCCCAATGCCATGGATAGCTGTTTGAGAGCCATCAACTACCGTTACCAGAGGGAGACAGGTGGATCTTGTTAGAGCAGAAAATAAATCAGAGTTACCGACCATATGGACTGTCAATACACCATTTATTTTTACCAGTAGATGGAGCAGCAAGCAAGGCAGACAAGATGTCATCTGAAATAGATGTTAGGTTGGACATGCGCTTTTGGAAGAGCTTCTCGAACTCGGACCGGATCCACGCAGAAGAGGGTTGAGCGCGAGTGTGCTCAGTAGCAGCAAAATCTTCACCCGCATCAGAGGTGACCTGGTCAGCCCAAGCAGGCTTTCCATGTTTGATCCGACATGAATCTTCATTATGATTGTCATGACCACATAAATTGCAGAAGCGAGGGCAACAGGCTGACCGCGACCCTGTGCAGTAGAAGTACGACTCGAGGTAGGATGGTGACGTCTGCCATGACCACGACCACGACCACGACCGTGACCAATATCAGCAGAGCACACAACAAGAGAAGAGTGTTCAATAGCAGGAACATAAGTTCCTAATGGTAAACGTTGAATACATAAAAGCACATCTGTAGGAGTAGGCAGAGGATCACTAGAGAGAATTTGGTCAACTACTCCAGAAAATGAGGAAGGGAGTCTGACAAGAAACTGGACAAGTTGGAGTTCATTGCGCTGACGTTGAGTTTCCTTGATATCAACAGACAAAGGATGGTGGAGTTCATATTCATTCCAGAGAGCAGAGCACTAATTGTAGTAATTTTCAACATACACATCAGGCAAGAATTCCTTCTTTGCCAGGTTTTTGAAAATCTCAAACACCTTCTTGGGGTTTTGCTGATGGGGGTAGACATGGAAAAGTTGACCCCACATAGCCTTGGCATCATGGACGCGGAGTAGGGACTATTGATACACGACTAGGTGCTATTAACAATCAAAGACATAACACTTGAGTCATCTTTACTCCATTGTGCGTATGCTTGCTTGGTCTTATCATTCGTTGTGGCATCAAGAGCATATAGAGGGTCGGTGGTGATATGTGAATAGCGACCTTGTGCTTTCACATACAGTATAAAAGATGCCGACCAAAGGTGGTAATTGGAGCCATCAAGTTTCACCGTGGTAACACAGAGAACGGGGAGGCTTAGTAGATGCCATAACGCACAGATCGGTAGGCGGGGCAGAAAGCAGTAGCAGAAATTAGAAGACAGTAGAAGACATAAGGCAGGAAATAGCCAAAGTACCGGTTTTCACAGGCAGACGTCAGCCAAAATCTGTAAATTTGATAAAACCCACAGCAGGGCAGAAGAGGGCAGCAGTAGATCTGACGCATCAGATCTCAGAAACCCGCAAACAAGGGGCAATATAGATTGAAAATAGACCTGCACCATCATAGGGAGAGATCTACTCCACCATGAGGCGTCGACAAGAAAGAAGCGTAGCCCATTTAGACCGTCAACGTGCTATATTAGAAAAGACACCGGAAAACGTAAAAGAAAGGAGATGGAAGGGATGAGCAAAACGGTGGAGGCAAGGGGCAAAGATGGTGGACAGGAGATGGAGAAGTAGAGATGAGGGGCTGTTGGGGGGAGAGAGGGGGTGGTGGGCTGTTGTGGTGGAGAGGGGAGGTGGCGACTGAAGGTGGGTGGCGGCGGCAACGTGGGGAGGGGGGGGGGGGAGGGTTGGAGGCGGGTTGTTGGGGGGGGGTTGGAGGCAGTGAGAGGGCAGGCTGGTGGAGGCGGGGTGGAGAGGAGATGAAGGACGGCGGGAAGGGAAGGGAAGGAGGGGTGGGCGGCGGGTTTTTGGGAATAGAAATTTGGGAGCTGAAGAGACCGACTAGTACTGGACACTAAACTGGCCAATATCTATTTGTTTCTAGAATGCTATCTTAATTGGGAATTACACTAAAAACAATCTATATCTCAAAATAAAATCAATTAGTATTTATACTTCATTGAATAAATTGCCATGTATGTCTGCCAGGCTAGATGGGCTGGTCATAGCGTCGTGAAGTGGGGGAAATGGAAGTGTGTCTATGTTTGTATAGTTTTAGACTAAAATGTTCTGAACCGTTCCAATCATAATATTCATTTACAAAAACCATTTTTTTCTAGGAACAAGGTACAGACTGGGAGGATTTTGTGGGGATAGTGTGCTTGCTGCTTCTCAACTCAACTATCAGCTTTATAGAAGAAAACAATGCAGGGAATGCTGCGGCAGCGCTTATGGCTCAGCTAGCTCCTAAAGCAAAGGTTGGCATGCTATCTACTTTTCTTAATGTTGGTTATTATCTCCTCTGTTTTAGTGAGAACCTTGACATTTCATTCAGATTTTTTCAGTACTCTCTTCGAAAGTGAGTCTATTTCATTTCTTTGTTATAGTGGTTTTACATGGACAGATCCTTGTCGTGATCCTAGAATTTGGTTGATTTTTGTTTTCTTCTTTGGTCAATCACATGCCGTCATTGGCTATGTTGATGCTTTGATCACAAACCAAAAATTGCAATATCTTTGATCGGTAATCACCTGCTCAGGTTCTACGGGATAGGAAATGGCAGGAGCTGGAAGCTGCAAATCTGGTACTGGGGGATGTAATCAGCATAAAGCTAGGTGACATCATCCCAGCAGATGCACGCCTGCTCGAGGGAGACCCTCTTAAGATTGACCAGGTGTATTTCAAATAACAGTTTTTAGACTCTAATTCATCTTGTGGAAACTTAATAATTCATCAATCACACGTATGCCAAACTTGCCTGGCTGCAGAACTATAAATGTTATGGAAAGAAAAGAACTGTTTGCTGTGGACATCTGACTGATTATCTGGTGTATGCAGTAGTGGTTTACTTACTAATTATCCCTCATTGGACATTGGTGCAGTCAGCTCTTACTGGTGAATCACTCGCTGTTACAAAGAGAACTGGGGATCAAGTATTCTCAGGATCAATTTGCAAACTTGGAGAGATAGAGGCTGTCGTGATTGCCACAGGTGCAAATTCCTTCCTTGGAAGAGCGGCACTTCTAGTTGATTCTACTGAAGCTACTGGACATTTTCAGAAGGTTTCATTCTGGAAAAACCCTAGCCTCAATACTGCTACTGATACAAATCTGTTAATATATTTTATTTATGTTTCTCATTCGCTCCAAGACCGATCTTTAGTCAATTTATCGTTTCCCAGGAAAGTGCGGCCTTATGTCTTGCATTAACTTGTTTTAGGCGTACCATCATTGTTTCCACTAGATATGCAAAATATTGACCATCTTGGACCAGGGAAATTGCTAATTTAATGATTTGGGGGCATAATAACTTCAGATGGTTATGCTTTCAGTCTTGTTTCTTTTAGACGCATGCAGTGTCTTGTTACTTCCACAGAAACTTTTAATTAAGTTCATCCTTAATCCTTTTACTTTAGCAGTGTGTAATTGAACTTCCAAATTTAAAATGTATACATCAACATACCAGTATACCACCTGTCTCACATGCCAGACACAACCTCTGGGTCATAGTACTAATATATCCATTTACTGAAGCTATGCCCCGTACTTTTATCTTGACTTGAAGATATTGATTGTCTCCTTCCATCATTTTTTTTAACCCACTTTGGTTATGCATGTGGTTGTGTTGCTATTGGTGGGATCCACCATGTCCCCTCTGACCTTTGAAATGTGAAGGTGGGACTGGAGTACGGTGGTGGTGGAGGAAGAAGGGAAAAGAAGGCCGATGTATGCCGAAACCACAGTGCTTCCTTCCCCCATGATTAGATGGAGGGAAGGGTGATTGAAGATTTAGTAGGCTGGGACAGACAACAGATGTCATTGGTGGGACCCTTCATGTAATTGCCTCAAGTTAAAAATGAAGTGATGTTTGGTAACAAGAATGAAATTCTTCTTGACTCTAGGAGTATAGCAGTTGGAAATTTGTTACTTCAGTTAACACTTGATCTGGAAAATTACCAAAGTATTCAAAATTACACCATATTCGATCGAGTTAGAATGCTAAGACAAAGGGGTATCCAATCCAACATGGTTGGGATTGAGGCTTATATGATGATGATGATGATGATGATGATGATGATGATGATTGGATCGAGACTTCAATGATAAAATGAACCAAAACTAAATGAATTGAATATATGTGGCTTTCTATCAAAACATTAAATATGGGACCACAGAGGTGGATTCCATTATCAAAAAAGAAAAAGAGGATTTGATTGAGTATCAAGGAATAAAAAAATTTATTCTGAAATATCAAACGAAAGTGGATCGGTTTGTATCAAAGTATCAGATAAAAAATACGATACTTCGGGGTTGAAGAGAAATATCCAAATAACATGTCTTATTCTTTTCAATAATCCACATTTGTAGCAATGAGATACTATAGTTCCTCTCCAAAAAAATAGACGATCCATTACAAATATCTATGATTTCGCTTATTTATCAAATTTATAAAAAATCTTTATAAAGGACCTGAAATCATAGTAACAAGTTCGGGATTCGGTGACTTTTCGGCTGGCTGGAAAAAATCGGAATTCGGAAAAAATCGAGAAAAGTCGTGAAAAGATCGATAAATTTCGGTCAAAGTTCAGTCAACTATTCGGAAATAATCGAGAATAAGTCGGCTATATAAGTATATACATATATATGTATGTATATATATGTATGTATGTATATATATATAGATAAATGTATGTATGTACATATATATATGATGCATGTAACTGTTACGGCCACAAAACATGCAATCTTAGTGAGTGAAAAAGTAGGAAAAGAAGTAAAAAATAGTTGAGTAATAACATGAACAGTCCAGAGGAGTGGGGGGGCTTGAGGTTCAGTGTGTATTAGGAATTTTGTGCACATGGTTTGGTAAAAAAAGAGCAAGCGACTTAAAAGAAAAAAATTGTGAAAAATCGTGAAAAGTCATGAAGAATCGTTAAAATCGTATAAATCGCGAAAAAGCGGGATTAATCGTGAAAAGTCGTGAAAAATCGGCGATTGGCGTATTAATCGTGATGAATATTCGGGAGCCTATAACATCGTGAAAAATCGTCGATTTTTCCTAAAATTCGGAGACTTTTGTTACTATGCCTGAAATCCCTTGCTTACGTTATCATTGGGAAGTGCATTAACATAAATACGGAAGTAAGAAGAGGCAATACAAAAGTATGTAAACTGTAAAAATGAGTCAAAGTGGATTGACCTACAGGTCCTACACTAACACTTCCGCGCAATAATTCTACCAAGGGTGATCCTATTACATGAATAGAGTCAGGTACGCCTGTCACAATTTTTACTGCCCAATAACCAATTTGGTCCCGAGGTAAGGAATATTATATCCACATGAAAACATTAATATAAATGATCTCATTATATACTTTCTCTTGTATATAGAATGTTATATAATAAAGTTATAGGTTATATATCTACTGAAATAAGAGAAAGTTCGATTCATTGTTAGGAGGCCATAAAAATTCCACAAAGGATTCAAACATGGTTTGAACCACATCAAAAGAACAAAACCACTGGTACCAAAAAGACCTCTTTTCTAGGAAAAACAAACACTTCAAGATATTCCCCTCTACCATATCGTTGTTTGATGTAGCTTTCCATCGCCATTGAACTAATTTGGTAAAACTTCATAGAAAAAGAGATTTCTATGGATCAGGTTGGGGAGGATCATCTTTAATTATGCCACCATATGCGATACTACTAACTGATCATCCAAGCAAAACTCTCACAAGGGGAGAGTCAACTCTCATAAGGAGCGAGGAAAACCAAATGACTAAGGAGCAAATTTCTCACAAGGAGCGAGGTATCATTGAGAGGCAAAACAATGGAACCTAGCAATATGTTGGAGAAGATATTTGCCAATTCGGATGATTAGACTCCAAAAGGGTACTCAAAGAGGGTCCCAGGGAGGAGCGTGGATGTTGGAGTTTAAAACGTCATTACAAGCAATAGTGGACAATTACAAATTAATTAACATGTTTACATGCCACATTTAAGAATTAGATAAAAAACAAAAGAACAAAATCTACTTTTCCATGTACTCCTACATATAAGGAGAACAAAATCTTTAGAAGTGGGCAATGTGAGACGAAAACTCCGTTTTATTTGCATAAAAGACAAATTTTAATTTTTCCTCCACATCCCATATGTACTAGTTGCACCTACAATGGACTTAACCCATTCTAATTAATATTAATTAGACTAATATAGATAACAATCTCCCACAAAGTCCAATCTGTAGGGTCCTTTGCCACTCAGTCATCCATACTATGCTTTCAACATGTGTCTTTTAGCTTGAACCATGCTTGAGTTATCCAACGTAGACTCCCATAAGAACTAGGTGAACTACGTCTTGAACCCGAACCTTGGGTGCAAGAGTATCGATTGGTAAGAACACAATAAATACATTGACACTAAAGAAAAATGATGCATTAAAGGCCATGCATCCAAATAAAGAATCATGATTGATCTCAGGGAACAACTCAATTCTCCTGTTACGGCCTACACGAAATCAATCATTTAGTTGGAGTCTCCAAGGATGTACTGCTAGCATCCTGTCGTAGGACTTGACACCATTCGGATTCTAATCTCTTACTAATTTACAGTCATGACACTAACAAGTTTTATTGGGACATACACATATGCTAAAAGCATCAAGTAAATTACACAGTGTCAACCAATTCACCCAACAATTTGGTAAACTCAATTTGTGAGATCTTCACTCTTTTTGGTTGGCTTGCTGCTGCCTGCATATCATAAGGGGTTTCAGTCCCATCCCCAACCTGGATTTCTCAACCTGGATCTTTGTTACCTACGTAGTCCACATGTGTGACCCCATGACACTATCTCCTTTATAGACTTGATTCAAACTTGGATGTGTCTTCAACGACTTTGATTGTACTTGGAACTCCTTTATCCTTTTTATAGTTGTTGTACTATCAGTGAACTTAAGTTGCAGAATGTCGCTTCTTTACCATAGATAAAATTTACATAAGTCCATGTAACTATTCAACTTCCAATCTAGTTTCATTTAAAGCACACAAGTCAATGTCAAACGTGGATCGAGACAATATGGTCTGTTCCTTAATCCTCCAGGCCACAACACCTCATCCCAACATAAATACATATCGTGAGACACCATTGCTCCCGAAGATTATGACAATCCAGGTTGCATCACTATATCCTTTGAGTACATAAGGATATTTTTCCATAATGCAGTCCAAGAGAACTGGTTCCCTTGATATACCTCCATACTTGTCAAAGCGCTCGCCTAGGCACGCCTAGGCGGCCGTCTAAGCGGCAAGGCGTCCCAGGGCTGTGCTTAGGCGAGGACGCTTTATTTATAATGCTACAGTACCCACTTTTGTGGGTCTGGTTGTATATTCACTTATTTTAATGTTTAATATGGCTACACCAATCTTCAAAATTAATAGTGTTGCCTATTTTATGTGCCAAACATCACTTTTAATTGGATCTAATACTATTTTTTTACCTGGATCTAATACTCTTAATACACATTTTTTGGTTTTTCTTATTTTGCACCTTTAATTCAGATTGTATTCAGTAGCTATGCTATGAAGGATAGTATACATTGCTTAATACTTGTAGCTAAGTATGACAATAAATATATATTTACTTGTTGATAACTCTCTTACATTCTTTACAATAAATCTTTTCTTGTTCTTGACATTATTGTTAATGGTAATATATAGAAATGTAATTGGTTTTTTTGTTATACAATAGAATATATATGTATATATATGGGGAGATCAACCATAAATATGTATATAACTAGATATATAACTATAAAATGTTTGTATATGAGTAGGGAATGTTCATAAAAACCATGACACATATGGATAAATACATAAAATATATACATAAATTAATTTTCTAAAGGTCGCTTAGGCAACGCTTAGTCGCGCCTAGTCGCAAGGCGTTCGGCTGGAACGCTGTGTCGCGTTGACGCCTTGACAAGTATGTATACCTCAATACTCTATCTAGAGCTTTCCAGTGGGCCTTGTCAGGACAACTGGTGTATCTACTTAACTTGCTCACAACAACCAAAATATCTGGAGGTGTGTAGTTCATAAGACACTTCAAACTTTGGATAAAATGAGAGTATCCTTATTGAGAAACAAGAACACCATATTCATTCTTGAACAAGGGCTTGGATGAATCATATGGAGTCTTACCAGGTTTATATGAGGTGTAATATCATCAGTAGACCTTGTGATTTTTATCCTAAAATCATATCTGCGACACCGATATCTTTCATCTAAATTTTGCTACACAAGAATGAATGTCTCATTTACTACTTTCATATCGGAACCAAACAGTAGAATATCGTCTACATATAAGTATCAGCTGACAAATATATCATTAATGATCTTGCAATAAACACACTTATGAAAATCATTAAAAATGAAGCCAAAATATGATATCAAAAAATCAATCTTTACATGCCACTAGGCTTGTTTTAAGCCATACAAACACTTAACAAGTTTACACACTTTGAATTCATTCACACGTCCCGTAGAAGCCTTAGGTTGTTCTATATATATCTCCTCTTGAAGATCACTGTGTAGGAATGCAGGCTTCACATCCATGTGATGGATAGTGAGATTATAAATGGAAGCCAGTGCCATGAGCACACAAACTGCATCATGCAAGAAACATGAGAATATATATCAAAATAGTATATTTCCTCCCTTTGTGTATCCCTTGACAACCAATCTAGCCTTATACTTATTGATTGTCCCGTTCAAATTTAGTTTTCTGTAAAGATCTATTGCATCCAACTGCTAAACAACAAGGAGGCAATCCACCTATTCTCAAATTCCATTTCAAAGAATTGACTGGATTTCATCTTTAATGATTTCCTTTCAAAACTTAGCTTCTGGGGAAGCCATAGCTTGTTTGAAGGTTGCATGATCATCCTCAACATTGTAAGTGAGGAACTCACTTCCAAAGTCCTTGGATGTCCTAGGTTGTTTACTTCTCTGTTCAACCATTTTTTTAGAATCATTAGATTCAGAAATGATATGTTTTGAGTCATCCCCCAAATTTGTCATCCTTTCTACATGCTCGGGAATGGGACCTGTGGTAATTGGATCCTCTTGAGAAACTTGAGAACACCTAATTGTATGGGTAAAACATCTTAAAAAATGTTGCATCATGAAGTTCCACTATTGTATTGATATCAATGCTTGAGATTTCAGATTTTATGATAAAAAATATACACATAACTTCTCTCTACATAACCCAAGAAAATGACATCTACTATTTTCAGTCCCAATTTGTTCCTTTTGCGTTTGGGGACAAGCATCTTTGCAAGGCACCCCCACACTCGAAGATATTTGAAACTTGCCTGTCGGCCTCTCCATAACTCAAAATGGCCACTCTCTTTATGTTTATGGGAAACTCTATTCAGAATATTGACAAGCCGTATTCAAAGCTTCCCACCACATAAAGTTGGGCAGACCTAAAGTTTGAAGTAAAGTATTTACCATGTCTATCAGGGTCTGGTTCTTACACTCTGTAGTCTCATAAGATTGTGGTGTATTAGGAGTGTAACCTCATGAAATATACTATGAGATTGACAGAATTTTAGGAACAAGTTTGAGGTATACTCTCCTCCCCTATCAGGTGTTAATCTTTTAAGTATTATACCATTTTGTGTTTTTGCTTCTTTCTTAAATATTTTGAATTTTTTTTAACTCCTCATCTTTACTTTTGAGCAAATAGACGTAACAATATCTACTAGCGTCATCAATGAATGTTATTAAATAATGTTTACAATCCCTAGTTGTGATCCCTCTAAATTTGCAGATAATATGGACAGAATCCAAAATTTAAGAATTTCTTTTACAGAATGAAAATGTTTCTTAGGAAATTCAGCCTGCACACAAATTTCACATATACTATTATCAATTTCAAATTTAAAGATCAAAACCAAGATTCATCATACATTTTATTGAACTAACATTCACATAACCCAAAAGATAATGTCATAAGTCATACGAAAGAAGATTCATGCAAATCAAGTTCATTCAAATTAAAAACATAATTAATAATAGAAGGTTCAAAATGACAAGTTCTTCAGATCACATAAGTGCCCCTTGCCAAAAAATGAACCATCTCAAACACGAGTAATAATTACTTTAATCTATTTTAAACCATCTCTAATTAAAATTACACCACTAATTATATTGTGACAAATAGATAGAACATGTCTGACTCTGTGAAGCGTCAAAACCTTTCCAAAGGGAAACTGTAGGTCCACCCATCCTTCTCCTTTGATATTTACAGAGCTTGCATCGACCAAAGTCACGGGTTGGCTTGAAGAAGCCTGGTATGACACAAACAAAGACTTATCAGCACAAACATGTACATTAGCCCCAATCCTAATAATCCAACATAGCGTTTTAAAAATAACAAGTATAGAGATATGTTGTTTTCTGTTATGTTTTGTTGAGTGTCATGTGCATAGCATGTGCCTCACTTATGCTGTTTACTTATGTAGTTTAGTCCCATATTGCTCACCTCTGATTTAGTCTCTATTCTCTTCTATTATATAAGAGACTACATTGTACACTGTTTTACTCACTCAATAAACAAGCCTTGGTTTATCTATATGGTATCAAGAGCAAGTCCGGTCCCCGTTTTTCCTTCCCACACTGCCCCCATGCCCTGAAGTGCCCCTGCCACCGCCAACCCCCTCCCCCAGTGCCCCCCCCCCCCCCCGCTGCTGCCCATCATGGGTTATTTTCTTGCTGCCTGCTGCTGCTACGTCGCCATCCTACATTGCCTGCCTCTGGCCCCCCCCGCTGCTGCTGCCCATCATGGGTTATTTTCTTGCTGCTACGTCGCCATCTTGCTATTGCCTGCCTCTGCCCAATATGGCATCTGTGGAGCCTCCTAGATCTCTCTGTGTTACCATGGTCAAACTCGATGTATCCAACTACCATCTTGTGGTTGGCGTCATTTGTTCTATATGTGAAGGCTTAAGGCCGATACTCTCATCTTACTACTGATCCATCTCCTGCCCCTGATGCTACTGCTGACAACAAGACCAAACAAGCTTATGCCCAATGGTCTAAAGACGACTCGGGCATTATGTCCTGGCTTCTCAACAGTCCCGAGCCGCACATTAGTCAGTCTCTCCTGTGCCTTCATGATGCCAAAGCAATGTGGGACTAGTTGTCTCATGTCTACTCACACCAGCAAAATCCGAAGAGGGTTTTTGAAATTTTCAAAAACCTAGCCAAAAAGGAGTACTCCTCAGATGCGTCTATTGAAGATTTTCACAACCAGTGCTCCGCTCTCTGGAACGAGTATGAGATCTACCACCCGTTGACTGCTGACATCAAAGAAGCTCAGAAGCAGCGCAATGAACTCCAACTGGTTCAGTTCTTGGCTGCACTTCCCGCTTCTTTTTCAGGTGTGGTTGACCAAATATTGTCAAGTGATCCGCTAACGACTCTTCGCGATGTTCTAAAGCGGGTCCAACGACTACCATCTCTTTCCTCTACACCAGGTATTGAGAATCTCAAAACAGAAATCCAGACTGTTCTTCTGCTATATCTTTAGTAGCAGGTTGGTTACACCTACAACCAAAATGGAAACCAAGCGTTTCGTGGTTCAAAAATGTATTGTCAAGTGATCCGCTAACGACTCTTCGCGATGTTCTAAAGCGGGTCCAACGACTACCATCTCTTTCCTCTACACCAGGTATTGAGCATCCTGCCTTGGTTGCTCGTACTATTGATTCTGGACGTGGCCGTGGAGGACGTCCACCACCTTCTGGAGGAAGAGGCACTTCTACTGCTCCTGGACGAGGTCAAGCCACTGAACCTCGCTACTGCAACTGGTGTGGTCGTGACAATCACACTGAAGATAGGTGCTGGATCAAGCACGGCAAGCCAACCTGGGCAAACCATGCCTCCACTGAAGCTACTACAGATTCCGCATCCGATCCACCAGCTGCTCCTCCATCCACTGTTTGGCTTCGCTCTGAGTTCGAGAAATTCTTCCAGGAGCGAATGACTCAACTAGCCTCGACATCAACGGGAGGCTCATCTGCTATGTTGGCGTCTCCCTCTACTGGTAACCAAAAGTGGTGTATTGATTTTGAGGCGTCTGTTCACATGGCAGGCGACTTCCACTTATTTTCTTCCCTATCTAAAACTTCACATATTCCATCGGTCACCGTTGCTAATGGCTCGAAAGCACATGCACATGGCATTGGCACCGTTCTGTTATCTCGCAAGATGAATCTTCACTCTGTTTTATATATATCTCAGTTTCCTGTAAATTTACTATCTGTCAGTAAAACTGTCAAACAACTTTAGTGCTCTATTAAGTTTGATCCCTCTGGTTGTGTTTTGAAGGATCTCCTCACGAAGACGAGGATTGGTTCAGGCCATAAAGGACCAGATGAATTTTACTACTTAGATGGACCATCTACGGCGTCTGCTCTCTTATCTACATCTGTCTCAGGACTTCAGTAGCATGTTCGGCTAGGTCATCCGTCTATTGCAAAGATGAAGCTTTTATTTCCTGCTTTGGCTGAAAATAATTTCTCTTGTGAAACCTGCGTTTTGAGTAAACAAACGAGGTCTGTTTTTCCTGCAAAGAATGATATTGAGTCTAAAGATATGTTTGACATTGTTCACTCTGACATCTGGGGTCCATGTAGTGTCCCGAGTCAAACTGATGTTGAGTATTTTTTACATTTATTGATGATTATTCCCGTGCTACCTGGCTTTTTCTGCTCAAAGATCGGAGTACTGTTTTGGATAATATCCGTATTTTCTTCTCAGAAATAAAAATCCAATTCAATAAAAATATCAAAATTCTCCGTACTGACAATGCCCTAGAGTTTATGCAAAAGTCTGTCACCTCATTTTGTTCTAATCATGGCACCATACACCAAACCACTTGTCCCTATACTCAGCAAAACGGTGTTGCTGAACGCAAAAATCGCCATCTCTTAGATGTTGCTCGCACTCTTCTTATCCATTACAAAGGCCCTCACCATTTCTGGCCTGAGGCAGTCACTATGGCATGTTTTCTTATAAACCACATGCCCTCTTCTGTTTTACAAAATTGCATCCCATACTCTATCCTGTTTCCTGATGCACCTCTGTTTCCCGTACCACCTCGCATTTTTGGGTGTACCTATTTTGTTAAAAATCTGTGCCCAGGAATGTCGAAACTTGACCCTCGGTCTACTAAGTGCATTTTTTGGGGGTTATTCACGAACTCAAAAAGGCTATCACTGCTTTGATCTGATACTTAGACAGTGGTTTGTCAGTGCGGATGTCGTTTTCTTTGAGCACATGCCCTTCTTTTCTGAGGATGGAGCAAGCCTAACTCCTGATGTGTTGGCACAAACTCCTCTACCCGACATAGTTGAAAATCTGTCTATATCTGACCAGCCTGAAGAACGTCCACTGCAAGTGTACAAACACCGACCGAAGACAAACACTCCTTCCATGGCCCCTCCTCAACCATTTCCTGCGTCTGCGGATGATCAAATAAACACTGAGGTAACCTCTGATCTGCACCTTCCTATCAGCTTAAGGAAAGGTGTACGCTCCTGTACTAAGCATTCTATCAGTCATTCCTGCACTTCTGATAATCTGCATAACAACTTTTCCTGCTTTACTTCTGCACTATCTGCTGTCAGTATTCCGAAAAATGCTACAGAGGCTCTTGCTATTCTAGCATGGAAGAAGGCAATGGACCAGGAAATGCAGGCACTATGTGATCGCAAGACATGGGAGCTTGTGGATCGCCCTTTTTCTTGCCCTACAGTGGGCTGTTGTTGGATCTTTACTATTAAATATCAGCCGTATGGCACTATTGAACGTCTCAAAGCCCGTCTTGTTGCTAAGGGCTACACACAAACATACGATGTTGATTATTTTGAGACTTTCTCTCCTGTTGCACGGTTAAACTCTATTCGCATTCTGATCTCTGTAGCAGTGAATAAAGATTGATCACTCTATCAACTTGATGTGAAAAATGCATTTCTTTATGGAGATTTATAGGAAGAAGTATACATGGAGCAACCACCTGGATTTGTTGCTCAGGGGGAGTCTGCCTCCAAAGTATGTAAGCTGAATAAGGCTATCTATGGTCTCAAGCAAAGTCCACGAGCCTGGTTTGACAAGCTCTGTCAAATTTTAGTCACCTTTGGCTTTCGTCGTTCTCATTCTGACCATTCAGTCTTTATTCGCAAGACAATAGCCAGACATGTGATTTTGATTGTTTATGTGGATGATATTATATTATCTGGCAGTGACACAGTGGGCATACATGAAACTAAAACTTAGAGATGCATTTTGTCACTAAAGATCTGGGAAAACTTCGATATTTCCTAGGCATTGAAGTCTCCAGATCATCTGCAGGACTGTGTCTTTCTTAGAGGAAATATGTACTTGATCTGTTACAGGAAACTGACATGCTTGGTTGCAAACCGGCTAACACTCCACTTGATCCAAACATGGACTGGGATGATGCAAACCCTCCTCCCTATGCTGATCATCACCAGTTAAGGAGGCTGGTAGGCAAGCTTATTTATTTGACTGTCACACGAGCTGATCTTACTGCTGCTGTCAGATTCATCAGCCGGTATCTTGACAAACCTCGACAATGTCATTGGGATGCTGTATGCCATATTCTGAGATATCTTAAAAGCTCACCAGGAAAAGGTTTGATGTATAAAAAGCATGGCCACTGCAACCTATCCGGGTTCTCAGATTCAGACTATGCAGGAAGTCGTTCTGATCGGAAATCAACTTCAGGCTATTGTACTTTGTGGGTGGAAACCTTGTCACCTGGCGAAGCAAAAAGCAGACTGTTGTCGCCAGATCCAGTGCAGAGGCTGAATACCGAGCAATGACTCATACTGCTTGCGAACTGTTATGGGTTCAGAGTCTCCTTCAGGAGTTTGATATATCTTATTCTAGCCCTATTCCTATGTTTTATGACAATAAGACCTCCATTTTTATTGCGAGCAACCCCACATTTCACGAGAGGACGAAACATATCGAGGTCGACTGTCACTTTATTCGAGAAGCAGTTCTCACTGGTAGAATTTGCACGCCATATCTCAGTACCGACAAGTAAGTTGTAGACATCTTCACAAAGATACTTCCCAAAGCTCGCTTTCTAACTCTGGTTGACATGCTGGGCATGTTCGACATCTACGCTCCAGCTTGAGGGGGAGTATAGTGATATGTTGTTTTTTGTTGTGTTTTGTTGAGTGTCATGTGCACAACATGTGCCTCACTTATGCTGTTTACTTCTGTAGTTTAGTCCCATATTGCTCATCTCTGATTTAGTCTATATTCTCTTCTGTTATATAAGAGACTACATTGTACACTATTTTACTCACTCAATAAATAAGCCTTGGTTTATCTATAATAAGGATTTTAGGTTTAATAAAAATGTACCCATCATAGAGGTTCAAGGAAGCTGTCATCATGGTACTAAACATCCTCGACATCTGGCGATATATCCTCGATGTTATATATGTCCACACATGTCGATGTCGAAACATGGTAAACTTCCATGTCCCATTGGTTGCCTACTTGTTGACATGTGTCAATAAATTCAACCTAATTGATGATGAAATCGACTCGGCTAGCTCAAAACCTCTCATCTTCTCGATGATCTTTGTAGTTATTATTGTTGCACACATAGTGAAGGCATAAAAAAACTTGTAGGAAACCATTTTTTGACATTGAGATGACCATTTCCTTAGTTTCTGACTTGAGAAGAATGATAACATAGTGAAGGCATAAAGAAACTTGTAGGAAACCATTTTTTGACATTGAGATGACCATTTCCTTAGTTTCTGACTTGAGAAGAATGATAAGTGTATTCCTCTACTAGATTTCCACAAGTTTTGCAAAATTTTGTGTAGACCTAATACCATTGCATCTCTTTTACTTTCCCCCCTCTTTACAAATTGAAGTATTTGAAAATAAACTCATTTTTTAATTCTAGAATGTGATCCAATTGGGATTTTTGTAGATACAGAAGACCACATATATATAACAGATTTAAGTTCTAAACATTTCATATAGAAGATTATGATGGAGTATGTGTTTACCAAACTTCGACGTTTAATGCCAAATTCCCTCACAATCTTACTACCTTTTAGCTTATTTTGTGTCGAAGTGTTAGTCCACAACTTCCTCAAACTTTCCTTACATTTTCACAATGAGACTTGGAGAGCTTAGGGTTGCACAATGTGTGCACCCTTCTATTTATAGAAAAGTAACAATTATAGAAAGGTCCAGATATAATGGAAAATAACATAACATAAATAAAGCAACACATATATTAACACTCCCCCTCAAGTTGGAGCATAGATGTCAATAATGCCCAACTTGTCCATCAAAGCGCTGAAATGCTTCTTAGGCAGCAGTTTGGTGAAGATATCAGCAACCTGGTCTTCAGATCGAGTAAAAGGTGTGCAGATCTTGCCAGTAAGAATAGATTCCCGAATAAAATGACAGTGCCCATTTTTCCTGTAATGAAGTCCCTTGCCAGAAGACTTTTTTAGATATCGCAGAATATGACATAGTGCATCCCAGTGGCAATGTCTAGGTTTATCTAGGTACCTGCTAAGAAGTCCCACAACAGTAGATATGTCAGCTCTAGTCACAGTTAAGTATATCATTTTACCAATCAATCTCCTGTACTTTTTATTATCAGCAAAAAATGGAGACAAATCATCATCCCAATTGACATTGGGATCTAGAGGAGTGTCAGCAGGTCTAGCTCCAAGCATACCAGTTTCCTGTAAAAGATCTAGAACATATTTCCTCTGAGACAACACTAGTGCATTAGAGGTTCTGGATACCTCTATGCCCAGAAAATACCGCAGTTTACCCAAGTCTTTAGTAGCAAAGTGCTTGCAGAGATGGGCTTTAGTATCCTGAATAGCAATAGAGTCACTGCCAGAAAGAACAATATCATCGACATAGACAATAAGAATTACAATGCCAGTAGAGGTCTTCTTAGTAAAAATAGAATGATCCACTTGAGATCTCAGAAAACCAAAAGCAATCAGAATTTTGCTTAATTTATCGAACCAGGCACGAGGGCTCTGTTTGAGCCCATAAATAGACTTCTTCAACCTGCAGACTTTGTGTGACTCCCCCTGAGCAACAAATCTAGGGGGTTGCTCCATATACACTTCTTCTTACAGATCACCATACAGGAAAGCATTCTTAACATCTAATTGCAGCAGATGCCAGTCCAGATTAATAGCAATAGAAAGAAGAATTCTGACTGAATTAAGGCGGGAAACATGAGAAAAAGTTTCAAAGTAATCAATACCATAAGTCTGCGTATACCCTTTTGCAACCAAGCGTGCCTTCAGCCGTTCTATAGTACCATCTGGTTGATATTTAATAGAATATACCCATCTGCAACCTACAAGCTTACATTGAGGAGGTGGATCCACCAACTCCCAAGTTTGTCTGTCAGTAAGAGCACGCATCTCTTCTTGCATAGCAGAAGTCCAGGCTGTACTTTGCAAGGCATCATGAGTATTTTTCGGAATAGTGACAACAGATAAACTAGAGACAAAATTGCTAGCATGAATACTCAGATGTGCAGTAGATACATGGTTAGCAATGTTATGAGAAGTGCAGGAACGAGTTCCCTTTCTAAGAGCAATAGGTATATCCAGGTCAGAAATTACCTCAGGTGTGGCAGGACCTTCTTGAGGAGGAGATTGGTGTTGAGTGGGGGGTACTTGTTCAGGTGGAGGCCTGTTCCTGTGCTGATAAACAATAAGAGGTGGTGTCGTATTCTTAGGTGGCATTTGATCAGAATTCTCAGACACACATACAATAGTAATAGGTAGAGGGGAAGCAATAATATCAGGCTCCAGACTATCTCCGCTAGATGAGTAGTATGGTGTATTCTCAAAGAAGACAACATCACTGCTGATAAACCATTTCTTTGCAGTAGGACTATAGCATCTATATCCTTTTGTGTACGAGAATACCCTAAGAAAATACATTTCTCAGCACGGGGAGATAATTTATCATGAGTAGGACCAAGCAATCTCACAAAACACGTACAACCAAAAATCTGAGGTACAGTAAATAAGGGTGCATCAGGTTGTAGAATTTGGACAGGTACTTTATTTCCAATCATAGAGGAAGGCATCCGATTAATTAAGAAACAGGAAGTCAATATTGCTTCAGGCCAGAACAATCTGGGTACATGATAGTGCATCATAATAGTTCTAGCAACTTCTAACAAATGTCTATTTTTCCTCTCAGCTACTCCATTTTGCTGTGGTGTATATGCACAAGAAGTTTGATGTAAAGTGCCAACAGAACGACAAAACATTGCAACATCTTTTTGGACAAACTCAAGTGCATTATCAGTACGAAAAACTTTAACAGGCAGAGCATATTGTGTTTTCACCTCAGCAAAAAAGAATTTAATAGTAGACTACACTCCAGACCTACTTTTCAACAGAAACAACCAAGTGGTCCGAGAGAAATCATCAATAAATAGTAAAAAGTATTTGTAGCCAGACAAATTAGGCACATTACAAGCATGGAATGAGGTTTCGTCGAAATCATCGAAATTTCGCTTGAAATTTCGATTTCGATGAGTTTCGCCAAATTTCGACGATTTCGATGAATTTTGCCAAATTTCGATGAAAATTTCGATAATTGCAATCCTTGTTGTTATTGTTGATTTTTGAAGAGGAGCAAAGGGGGATTGGGGTCATTTCACCATTTAGTACTCATACATAGTATATACTTATTGTATATCATAATTGCATTGCATTTTCCTAGTATTTGCTATTCAAATTATTAAATACTTATGTGATGCATGCTATTTTAGTTTCTGCAATGTGGATGACATGTATCCTAGTGGTGATTTATTAGACAATGAGGGTGCTAGGAAGCCAACCACACCAACAAATGATGATTTAGCTTGGAAACATTGCACTAGTATTCTTAGGACCAATGAAATGGTTGACTATTGAGTCAATATCAACAACAAACTATAAACCCAAGTAAAATGTGTGGGATGCCCTACTTATCCAGTATTTGATATTATAACACAAACAAGTACATGCATGTATATAGCTCATACTTACAAAATTGCATAACTTAATTCCTACATTTTGTCATCGAAATCATTCATCGAAATCCTCAAGAAACAGGACAGTTCCCTTACCTCCCACATGAAGGACCCCCTCCCTAACCTACCCCCACATAAAATTTTATTGCATAAAACGATGCATTTAGGTGTAGAGATCACACCTGTAAAATTTCATAAATTAATTCATTCATTTTGGCGTCGAAACGGGCACGATTGCATTTATCGAAATTTCTGTCGAATTTCCATAAATTTTGATTTCCATGCTGTCGAAACGGTATCGAAATCGGATACCTCGTTCCTTGATTACAAGGACCCCATACATCAACATGAACAAGATCAAAAAAGTTTTTGCTACTACTCTGAGGACGTTTAGGGTAAACAACCCTAGTCTGTTTCCCTAACTGACATGATTCACACTGAAACTTATGTGTGCCAACACTAGAAATGACGTCTTAATTTTTCAGAAGAAGGGTGTCCAAGACGGTAGTGCCATTGTAATGCAGAGACTGATGCAGATAATGCCGATAAAGTAGAAGCCAATGCAACCTTGTCCAGTCTTGGCAGATCATCCAGATAAAAGAGGCCATCAGATCCTTCATGCCCCCCACCAATCTTCGTCCTCGTGCGAAGGTCCTGAAAAACACACGAACCATGTATAAAGGTTAGTCTACATTGCAGGCTGCGTAAGATTTTGCTAACAAATAATAAATTCAGCGGAAAACGAGGCACATATAAAGCCGACTTCAGAAGAAACTTAGATACAATGTCTCCAACCCCAGAAACTGCAGACTTAGAACCATCAACAAGCATGACAGAAGAAGCAGTAGCTGGTCTAGATAAATTTCTAAATAAAGCTCGATTTCCAGAAAAATGAGACGATGCGCCCGAATCGATAACCCATTTTGTATTACCAGCACTAGAAGATGGAGTACTGAGGAAGGCAGTATCACAACCCGAGTAGGTCGCAACATGGGCTCCAGTTGTAGTGGCAGTAGAAGAGGAGCCAGTACACTCACGTAGTAGGCGCTCCACCTCAACACGAATGTAATCCGCAGTGGCAGTACCCGAGTCATCAGACAGAACAGGCTGGGTAGGTGTCTTTGAAGTAGCAGTTGTGTCACTGGCCGCATTGGCCTATGCAGGTTTACCATACTTTTCCCAGCACTTGTCTTCAACATGATTAGACCGGCCACAAAAGTAGCAGAAGTGTTGGCCAGTCTGAGGACGAGCAACAACAGTAGTAGATCCAGAGGATGCTCCACGACCCGCAGAATTCCTCCCCCTTCCAGTACCAAGAGGAGGATGAGCATCATATGAACGACCGCATCCACGGCCACGACCACGAACAGACATCGCAGCAAAAATAGTCGAATCAACAATATCAGTAGGTGTCTCAGATGACGATGCAGACAAGCACTGTAGTCTCTGAAAGGCAGTCTGAAGAGTAGGCAGCGGATCACTGGCGAGAATCTGATCCACCACCCCGATATAGGAATCAGGTAAGACACAGAGGAACAGGACTACTTGCAACTCCTGTCGCTGTCGTTGCATAGTAGCCAGATCAGTAGATAAGGGATGGTAGGCTTCCAACTCCCCCCACAATCCCTTAAAAGCAGAGAAATAATCCGTCAGATCAGAACCAGAGAAACGCAGACGACTGAGTTGCTTGTTGATACCAAACACCTTTGGATTTTGACTGTGTAAATATGTGCTGGCAAGTTGATCCCACATTTGCTTTGCCGTCTGCAGGTACAATAGTGTGACACTAATCTTGGTCTCACTACTATTCAGAATCCATGTCATGACAGTGGAGTCGTCTTTCACCCAATCATCATAGGCTTTCACATCCTTAGAATCGACTGTTGCAGGAGGCACGGGTGGTGGATCTCGCGTCAGGTGCGACATTTTTCCTTGTGATTTAACATATATCTGCATAGAGCACACACAATGCTGGTAGTTTCGCCCATCCAGCTTCACAGTTGTCACTAGACGTCGCAGATCTTCATGAGTAGACGCCATCAGGAAGAAACAAATGCAGACGTAGAGTTACAGGCAGGCAACAACAGTCAGACACAGACAGTAGAAGTCAGCAGTCAGAGGTAGAAGTCCAACACATGGACTAGTAGTAGAAGGTAGAAGATCCACGCATGGATCGTAACAAAAAACCCACGTAGGGGCAGTAGAGAAGAGAAAAAACCTACGCCAACATGGAGGATCAGTCACTCCACCATGAGGCGCAGGCAGACAGAGAGGATGAAGGCCGTTACGCCGTCAACGTGCCAGAACTGGAAAGTTACCGAGGCTGTCCGGAGATTTCGGAAAGAGAAATGGAGCTAGACGGAGGGGCCTGTGGTGGATTAGGCCACAAGGATGGAGTTTATTAGGGGATTAGAGGTGGATGGAGGGCTGCGGAGGAGTGGACGACGTTACTGTAGCGGCGGCGGCGCTACTGTAGCAGTACTGTAGCGGCGGAAAAAAGGAGATTTTAGAGTGTGGCGACGGCTAGGGTTGGTGGAGAGAGAGAGGAATTAGGTTTAAGGTGGATCGGCCCGCTCTGATACCATTTGAAAGACAATGAGACTTGGAGAGCTTAGGGTTGCACAATGTGTGCACCCTTCTATTTATAGAAAAGTAACAATTACAGAAAGGTCCAGATGTAATGGAAAATAACATAACATAAATAAAGCAACACATATATTAACATCCACAAACTTCCACTTCCATGCATGTCAAAGTTGATACTAAGACGACCTCTTGTACATTTGCATGTGATTATGTTTTTCTAAATATGTAAACCTATATGGATGGCTATATAAACATGTATTTTGTTTTAAACAGGATTGTCAGACTCGAACTGGTCACTGAAGCAGTGAGGGCTCTGGTTCACGGTTCACTGGTTCAACCAGTAGTTTGATCGGTTCAACCGGTGACGTCAACATGACATCACTAATAGTCTAAAAATATATAAATATCCTTGATACTCATGGAAAATATCCCTACAAAAGTTATGAAACATGAATAATAGCACAACTGCTCACAATAACTTGATAAATAGACCAAATAATAAATATTATTCTATTCGTGGACATTTATATACCAACATTTATATTGTGTTCAATATTAGTCAACAAAAACTAGCAGCAAAAATACATTTACTAGTAAAGTGAGAGAACCGACCGGTTGGGCTAAAACCGGACCGGTTTGCCGGTTCACTGGTTCAACCGGTTGGTTCACCGGTTTGATGCCGGTTAGACTTCATTTCTGGCTTTGGGAGAGAACCGACCCGGTAGAGGACCGGTTCCCGGTTCAACCGGCCGGTCTAGTTCGGTTCTGATAACCGTGGTTTTAAAGCTATAATTTGATGAAATCTATCAATGTTCACCATGTAATCACCATTTTTATCTTAATTTTTGTCAAAGATGTGTCAAAGTTTGGTTGTAAAAATCCTCGAAGTTTCCTCGATGTTTCTACAAACTTCCACTTCCACACCTGTCAAAGTGGACTCCAAGTCAAAGTCCTTCTTTATGGCTGTCATCATGTTGACCACAACCTCCTCAACTACAGATGTGGTAGTCTTCTTCGTCTTCTTTGTAGGACAATATGTGTTCTAGTGGCCAACCTCTCTACAAGTCCAACTAGGTTTGTTCTTTGGTTTCTTTTAAATCTTGGCCTTAGATTTATAGATACTTTTATTTTTCTTATCTTTATTCTTAACAGTTGTAAGATTGATAGTAGGGTTGACATCGATTGGTACCTTGGTAACATCATCTTTGAAATGTTCCTCCCTTATTGAAATATCTAGCATAAGTTCACTTAGGGTTATGTCACCCTTCATGTGCTTGTGATCCAGGCCAAAAGCCTCCTGAGACTTAGGGAACTTTTAAGCATGGTATTAAACATCCTCGAGATCTGGCAATATATCCTCAATGTTACACATGTCTATGCCCGTCGATGTCGAAACCTAGTAAACTTCCATGCTCCATTGGTTGCCTACTTGTTGACATGTGTCATTGACATCAACCTAGTTGGTGATGAAATCGACTCAGCTAGCTTAAAACCTCCCATCTTCTCGATGATCTTTGCAGTTATTATTGTTGCACACATAGTGAAGGCATAAAGAAAATTGTGGGAAACCATTTTTGACATTGAGATGACCATTTCCTTGGTTTCTAATTGGAGAGTAAAGATTAGTTTATTCCTCTACTAGATTTGCAAAACTTTTGCAAAATTTGATGTAGACCTAATACCATTTCACCTCTCTTACTTTTCCCCCTCTTTACAAATATAAGTATTTGGAAATAAGTTCATTTTTTAAAGTTTAGAATATGATCCAATTGGGAAAACACCACATATATAGAACACATTTAAGTTCTAAACATTTTGTGTTGAAGATTATAGATGTAGTATGTGTTTACTAAAAATTTGATGTTTTATGCTAAATTCCCTCACAATCTCACTATCTTTTAGCTTATTTTGTGTCGAATTGTTAGTCCAAAACTTCCTCAAAGTTTCTTTACATTTTCCACAAGCTTCCACTTTCATGCCTGTCGAAGTTGACACTAAGACATCGTCTTGTAAATTTGCACGTGATTGTGTTGTTCTACATATGTAAACATGTATGGATGGCTATATATAAAGATATATTTAGTTTTAAGATAGAGTTGATGAAATCTATCAATTTTCTTCATGGAATCACTATTTTGAGCTTAATTTTTGTCAAAGATGCGTCGAAGTTTTGTTGTAAAAATCCTCGAATTTTCCTTATGTTTCCACAAACTTCCACTTCCACACCTGTCGAAGTTGACTCAAAGTCGAAGTCCTGTTCCATGCTTTTAAGACATAAAAATAAATTTATCAGGTACTTTCATACTTGCTTTTGAGAGGTACAAAATTTAGAAGTCACGTACTTGATCAAAATCAGATTTACCACATGCCTTCTGGAATTTAAGAAATTTAGAGACAATACTTTTCAACATCCTAATTCTCTATTTTATATTTCTTATCTAACATATCCCAAGAACCTAGTTGTGACAGGATGTTTGGAGTATACATCATACAACTTATTTGTCAGTGTTGCTAAGAATATACATACTCAACACAACTGATCACCTTCCTTCCAATTAGCGAATTGCTTAGCTGTAAGGAATGGGACCCGAGAGGGGATCCACTCCCTACTAAATTTGAGGAATAGATTCATCAAATCCAAACACACTAACAAGCATACTGTAATAGTTGTAGACTTTTCATTTCTTAAATAGTGGTATACAAAAGACCAAAGTATAGCAGTGGAATAATATTTTATGACTATATTCAATTTATCAAGGTTACATAATATCCTCCCACTTGGGGTTTACATGAAAGCAACAATATAAGGATCTAAGTAGAGGGATACCCAGCTATGTCAAGTTTATCTCTCCAAGAGCTCCACCTAGCAGGTCCATGTCACCATGTCTAGTCTTCCAAGTCCTACACCAAGGGTTGGAAGCATACCCTAGAAGAGAAGACAAAATGGAAGTTGTCAGCATAAAAGCCAACATGTGAATATAAATACGGATATGAGAAATATAAGAAAAACTGACATCAAATATAACAAGATTTCCCATAGAGAAGGAAAGTACTATTCATGTGGATATAAAAAGAATATGAATTGTAATAAGATGATAAATAGGAGCAATGCATCCATGTGGTTTACATATGACAATACTAGAACAATATAAACATGTTGGTAGGAAATAACACATCTACCATAAATATGGGGTGAGCAGGAACATATACACATATGCTCTGAGTAGGACATGATACATATGTGCTCTATTTATATCACTTGCAAGAATTATCTCCTCTGCATTATCACCTCTGATACATACCCTAGTAGTTATTACATGATGCATAACAAAAGAATAAGTCTAAACCAAAACATGAGGGATGAGAACATCCATTGAACATCAAGTGGGATTAAAGGATCCATAAACAAATATCCAATCATGGCCACAAATAAGATGCAATATAAGATCATAAAGTCCACCAAAAGAAGGTTAGGGTATCAAATACTCAATTTAGGATTTTACATGGAATAAAATGAACAAGATATAAACGAGAGTCCAAAAAGAATATCCAATAAAGTAAGATGATCACAAGATCATAATCAACATAGAATCTTTCACATGAAATAAATTCTCAGAAGAGAGAATTTGTGTTGGCTAATTTGTCAAGAGAGACGGAAAATAGATAGGGAATGAAACATACCCCACATGAAGTCTACCTATGTCCAAAGTCAAAACCCTAATTCCATCTTAATCAACAAGTAACCTATTAAAGACATGGGTACGGAGTGACTCGACTGTAAGGAGAGGAACGAATCAACCGATAGGGAGAGGTGGCTTTCGCGATACGAATCGACCAGAACCAAAGGTTGACATGAGGATGAAACATCCCCTCATGTTGCCTCCTACCCTATCTGGTCCAACCCCCAAACACACTTGCGTGCGCTCAGAGAGCTAGATCCTGACCTTCGGGTGAAGGTAAAGAATCCATTGACACAGGTCGATTCTTCTTGACATTTACAGAAACTTGAAGGGTAGACATTCATTTGCCCACCGGGATTTGCCCCCGCCGGAGGTCGACGTCGAAGGATAAAATACGGGCCATGGGCGAAAAAAAAATCCAAGGATTTCCCGTGGTGTTGTCAACCCGGAGACAAAGACACCTGAAACTGACAACGGTAATGTGCACATCTTGGTTCCATACCTTGTTATAGAACTCATGCTTCAAATAAATATTAGATCAAATAGAAAGAATCGACGAATGAAGCAAGTTCATTAACAATTCACGTAACGGATCCAAAGTGAAAAAAAAGAAAGCGTTGATTTCTCTTCCTTATATTGCATGGCAACCAGCAGTATGACCGCAAGAGAGACTGCAAGCCGCAAGCAGCAAGCAGCGGTATGCCTCGGCTGTTATCCCCGCTTGAGTTATTTTGTTTTGAGTAAAAAGCCCTCAAAAGCGTCTAGAGATCGCTTTAAGGGGCTTTTTAGATGCTAGTTGAGTGATAAGCCATATGAGGCAAGAAACACTCGTTTTAACGAGGGTTTCGCCTCATGTGCGTGTATGCGCATAATGCGTGGGCGCATAATGCGCATGGGTGCATAACTACATGGAGTTTAACTTATATTTTCTTTTCGAAATGAAATTATGATAATAATTATTGTTCAAGTAATGTGAAGCTTGATACCCAAGCTGAATGCGACCCAAGGAAGAAGATTTTGTATTATATTTAGGATTTGAGATTTCCTTTTATGAGTTATGAAACCATTAGGATTTTTGGCTCATTACCATTATATTATTATAACATTACACCATTACCATCATTATTTATTATATGGAGTCTTACTATCTCCACACTACTACCAAAAGAGTTACCTTTGGTTATAATGCACAAAAATTCATATTTTACTTATATAACATTTGTCTATTAATTCCTCTTTTACTTAGATGTTTGCACATGAACATTTCGATTGCGATTCTAATACATGTTTTAAGTACATTATGCCTCTTATTTAGCCATTATATGAATAGTAGTTAGCAAAGGAAGCATATCTGACATAGTTCATGAACTTAATCACATGTTAGAACATATACATGTTATTATGTTAATATGCCATGTAACATGTTATATTTATTTTTTAGGCATGTATATGTTATGAGTTATCTTTGAGTTACTCATGTTGTATGTATTAACAATGTACATTGAGGTGTAACTTTATCCTTGTTTGGTCAAATCTAAAGAACCAAACATTTTGGTCTTCTAATCATGGGAATAGGATTCTAGAGTCAAGATGCCAGGTTTGGGTATGTTACATTAGCATTCTCAAGATCTTATTCATCAGGTTTAAGTTCATCCTTTACAAGATAGTTAAGAAATCCTACCATTTGAAGCCAAATTTCCGCACGGCTCTGCCAACGTGCGAAGTTGGTGCTGTCGAATTTTTTTAGGCATATCAGAAGTGTCAATCTTAGGACGGCAAACACCATGGCCAGCCATGTTAACTAGAAACATAATTTGATTTCATTAAGACTGTTGGATTTTACAACGTTGTTACAAGCATCATGTACAGATTCTTCAATACCTGATACTGTCGAGTACTCATGTGGTACCCCCTCAAATTTTGAAAAAAAAAGTGCAATTTAATTAATAGGTTTATATGCCAAGTTTAAGAATCAGATAAGAAACGAAAGAACAAACTGAATAGGAAAAATAAATAAATTGAGTTATAAATCTCAAACCAAATTTCTCTCTTGATGAAGAGAGACATTACTTAAATAAATGAGAGCTCCAGAATGCTCCGAATGCGCACCGTTCTTCCAATCATGATTTGGTCACGAATTTGTAGGCTCGTTGACAACAAACACCACCATCACTAGTGTAGTTAGTGGTCGTTAGGTATCACCACCGTGTGGACAATGTGGGACTAAAACATCTTCGCACAATAGACACATACACATACAATGTGGGACAAACCACCATAAGGGTCGTTAGGTATCACCACCATGTGGACAATGTGGGACTAAAACAACTTCCCGTTTGTACAAAAGACAAAAACCACTTTTCCTCCACGTCCCATATGTACTAGATGCACCTACATTGGGTTTAACTCATGCCAACTAACATTAGCTAGGTTAATATAGCTAACAGTGGACACCTACACCCCTTTCTAGATGTAGAGAATTGGCAAAGGGGACCCTAAAGCACTGGTCTAGGTTCTTGTTTTATGGATGCAAAGATAGTGCCCGTGATATGAACTTATTATTTATATAGTTGTATACTTGTATATATATTTAAAACCTTTTTATTTGTATTTGTATTTTATATTACTGCCTATATAGGCTTTTATATGAATAGTCTCGTACCATTGAGTTTGCGGAATTTAACCTGGGATTTTATGGTGTGTATTTTGGTCACTTCTTGCCAATTGGTTTTCAATTAACTTCCTACTCTCGTAGGGTATCAGAGCAGGCCCCCTAAACCAGGTGTGACGACATGTACACCCTACCCAATATACATGCATGTTCACAAAAAAAGTGGTAGTAATGAGGGGGGATATAAGAGCAGTATCTCACCACTTAGTTTGGGAGTTTACCCTGAGATTAAGTTGTGGTCCTTCACTATTGCCATATGTTTTTGAATTAAATACCCACACTCATTGGTCTAAATATTATCCACTAGTAGAATTTAGCTCATATATAACTTGTATATATTTGATGTTCTTGATATATCCAGTTAGGTTCTGGATCAACCACTAGATTTTGGAATCAGATTTCGTACAATATACTTGCAGTTCAATTACTTGATATTTGTTGTAGGGTAAGATAAGACCGGTTAATGCCACACGTTTATTGTAGGGAGATGCCACCAAAGGAATATCAATGTGATTTCCACTTTATGGCTGAGTAATAGTGTGATACTTCAATATTTTCAACTACTTTAGACAGTAGACACCGGCTGATGGCACTTGCTGCTGCAGTGAAGTCCTGCCAAGTTTCCAATCAACACCTTAGAGAAATTCAGTTCCAATGAATTTTTATATGTAGATATATATTGTTTTCTCTATTGTTGCACGAAAGAACTCCGAGTCTGGATTTTATGACCACAGATTATTAGCTTAAATTGGTTCCTCAGTCTCCTAAAATAATGCAACTCTTGTTTTCAGGTTCTCACTTCTATAGGAAATTTCTGCATATTCTCAATAGTCATTGGAATGATTGTTGAGATAATAGTTATGTTCCCCATACAGCACCGATCTTATCGAGATGGCATCAACAATCTACTTGTTCTGTTGATTGGTGGCATACCCATTGCGATGCCAACTGTTTTGTCCGTTACTCTTGCAATTGGTTCACACCGTCTTTCTCTTCAGGTAAGAAGTGGTCAGAATCATCTTGTAAAGCAACATATATAACTGACCAGCATGATTGTCATTGTATATTTACTTCAGAGTCTTCGACTAATTATTCAGGGAGCAATTACCAAAAGGATGACATCTATCGAAGAAATGGCCGGAATGGATGTTCTATGCAGTGATAAGACAGGAACTCTTACACTAAACCGATTAAGCGTTGACAAAAACCTTATTGAGGTATAAAAATCAATTTTTTTGAGGATAATGAAATTTCACCACATCAAAGAAAATATAATACTTTATAAATATTAAATACTTTACATAATTAGTTGAACTATATACATATCAGAGACATTCTTCTGTAAGTTTGATTCACATCTTTATTGTGCTGTATTTTTAGGTTATCAGTAAGGATATGGACCGGGATTCAGTTATATTGTTTGCAGCTAGAGCTTCTAGGATAGAGAACCAAGATGCTATAGACACTGCCATTATTAACTTGCTTGCTGACCCTAAAGAGGTAGACGGACAACATTTTTTGTCTAAAGCATTTAAAATATTATCGTATATTGCTTTTACTGCTGGAATCACAAACACAATATGTGAATACCTCAGGCTCGAGCGGACATTGATGAGATACACTTTCTTCCATTCAATCCTATAGACAAGCGCACAATGATTACATACATTGATTCTGATGGTAATTGGTTTCGAGCTAGCAAAGGTGCCCCAGAACAGGTTTAAATTTCTGTTATGATGTGGATAAGCCATGCTTTAGTTTTCAGTGGATGTCTCTGAAGAGATAAGCCATGCTTTATTTTGATTACTTCAAAATCCTGATATAATGATTTCCTATTAATGTACAATTCTTCTTTGTTCATCAGTTCTAAGTGGGTCTAATCAACGTAAGATCTTCCTATGTGTCTCATCTATATGACAAAATCGTTACACATACCAAGCATTTTCCGCAACACATTTCTTAATTGGTCATTTTTCATAAATCATGCAGAAAATAATAACCCTTTACTATTTTTAAGATATTCCTGGCCGTTCGTCAGTAATTAGAATGATGATTGTAAGGTTGTATAATACATATTTAATGTGATGTATAATATATAAAAAAAGTGGAATCCTGTTTTGAGTCTGTCAGGTTCATGAAAGTTTAGGTCGTAGATCATTAAAAAGTTTTCTTTTGTTTATGGTTTCTTTAATAGGTAGCAGCACATCTTATCGTTATTTTTGTCACTATACTGAGGAACAATTAATCTTTTCAATAGATGATTTGCCACTCAAATATTTCATATATTGTCTTGTCCCAATTGCAATGTTCTTAGCTTGAAATACATCTCTCTATAGTCTAAATAGGTTTCAAACTCTACTCATTAAATGAAGTTTATAAGTTATAACTCACTTTTTGTCATTTGTAAATGCCTTCTGAAGTTGATATTTCAGTCGCTTTCTTTGCCACCTAATAGCAACTAAGGTAGATGCTTTAAAGTGGTTTCTTGTTTGCTTCGTCAAAATTAAAGAGAAACTTTCAACTTAGCGCTGACATTTTTTTTATCCGGTATAGATCTTATATATGTGCCAGGATAAGGATAAAATTGAACGCCGAGTGCATGCTATCATAAGCAAATTTGCTGAAAGAGGCTTACGTTCACTAGGTGTAGCTTATCAGGTAAACTAGAAGTTTTTCTATCAGAGATGCCTTCAGTAGCACTTCTTTGGTTTCAAATGATCTACAACTCAAAAATAAGGTTTTTATGGAATCAATTAGAGCTTCTTTTGTCCGGCTGGTTATGGCTCGGTAAGTCCGGATGAAGGATCCGGGTTCGAATCACGCCGAAGGCGCTCTGCGAAAAGTAACACAAATTTGATTGGGCGCGGGAGGGGGGTGACCGGACCACACCCTCTCATGCCCCGAGAGTTTACGCTGTCTGGGGGGGTCACGAATGTGGCGCTTCTACGGGGGCGGTTCTCTCGTAAATAAAAAAAAATTAGAGCTTTTTTTTTTTCTTACAAATTATGTAATCTGTTTGTAACAAAATTAGAGCTTCTTTAATTGTTTGTAATCTGTTTACTTTGTGTTTTAGAATATTCCTGATAAATCAAAACAAAGCCAGGGTGGCCCATGGACATTCTGTGGGTTGTTGCCACTCTTTGATCCTCCACGACATGACAGTGCAGAAACAATACGTAGAGCACTTAATCTGGGAGTTTGTGTCAAGATGATTACAGGTATAGTTGTTTTATGCCTCTGTCAAAATAAGCTCTGAAATTGCCTTTCCAATAATGTCTAGTAAGGATATCAACACACTATCATAACATGTACTTTCAATGCAACTTTGTGGATCTTTATCAAACTAAACCACAATAAATCCTACTACTAGGTTAGTGAAGTACCCTATCCAACATAAATCCTGAATAACTAAATAGTCTTATTTGGGTGTACTCCACTCCAAATATCTAACTCGAATTTCCCAGGTGATCAGTTAGCAATAGCTAAGGAAACTGGGCGGCGTCTTGGAATGGGAACTAATATGTATCCAGCATCTTCATTGCTAAGTTACAGTAAGGGTGAAACTGAGGCACTTTCGGTAGATGAGCTTGTGGAACAGGCAGATGGTTTTGCTGGAGTATTTCCAGGTTCAAACATACATTTACCTGCAATGTTAACTGGCATCCTAGATCTTTTGTTGTAATTGTATATAAAGCAAGTAAGTTGTAACAAATATTTCCTTCTGACAGAGCACAAGTATGAGATAGTAAAAATCCTCCAAGGTAAGAAGCATGTTTGTGGAATGACTGGGGATGGTGTGAATGATGCACCAGCATTAAAGAAAGCCGACATAGGAATAGCAGTATCTGGTTCAACGGATGCTGCTCGAAGTGCTGCTGATATAGTGTTGACTGAGCCTGGACTGGGTGTCTTAATTAGTTCCGTATTAACTAGTCGGTCTATCTTCCAGAGGATGAAAAACTACACAGTAAGGCATTTTTGGAAACTTTTGTTTATCCTAAAACATAGTTTATCTGGAGTCCTAATTGTTAACCACTTTCCAGGTTTATGCAGTTTCCATTACAATCCGCATTGTGGTATGCTAATTGTAATTCAGCTTAATACTGTTCATATGCAATGCTATGCTCTCAATTACTATCTCTAATGTCGCAGTTAGGATTTGCCATGTTGGCACTGATATGGAGGTATGACTTTCCCCCATTCATGGTGCTGATAATAGCAATTTTAAATGATGGTAATAATTCCTAATTCCAAGTATTTCTAAAATTATGGTTTCTCATTTCTTAGCAATTTGATGATATAGGTGTCAGTTGGACAAGTTAACGATGTTTTTCTTCAAAATTATTATATATATATAGACATTCCTACCTGGCTACCATTGATTTATACCTGAAACTTTTATTGTCCTCATTTATTGAACTAGACATTTCCAACAGTTTCAATAAACAATATATGTTACTGCCTTACTAAATGCTCAATATCAAAAAAATAGTATATCTGACATTTTGGCAATATATGAACATCTTGTTACAGTAGTTTCAGAACATTTGCATGCACTGAACTACAAATTTTTCTTTGAATAATATTATTAAGTATTTCCCAAGCATTAACCTATATGAAAAAAAACTACAGAAAACCATGTTTTTGGACATGAATACCAAGACATGCTCCAAATATAGGATACAGGCTTATCATCTTTTCAAAATTCTGTTTGATCTTATAAATATTTTTCATATTTATAACTGATATTTTCATATGGTTATGCTTTTGAAGTAACGAAATATAACCCTGCTGATTTCAAAAGTCTGCAATAGGAAACTCGCTTAATGCTCATAAAAACTAATAAGAAGACTACCCTCTTGGATGTGAAGCATTTAAAGATGTCAGAAAAAGAAAAGACACAAATCAATTGCAACGTTGACATCAGGTGTGACAAGTCATCAAACACAAACAGATAAACTTTCTTTATATTTCATTTTCATGAAAAAAGTACATAGCAACATAACCAATTCATAAATGCATTTCACACCTAAGACCTAATCTATGTAAACACTTTCCCCCGAGCTGAAGTGCACACATTGCCAACATTAAGATTGGAACTCTCTTGAATAGTGAGTCGGATTTGATTTTGTTCATATCATCTTCAGTATTAATAACTATCTTCTAAGTTGAGTCAAGGTCTTGGATAATGCTCACTAACCTATATATGCTTAGTGCACTCTTGAAAGACTTAATCATTGGCAATAAGAAGAACAGCCTAATAATCATATCAATTCACATAATCACACAATCATGTTTAGTGTCTTATAGATATCATATGGTAGCTTGCAAAATGCATGAACCATAGCTCGATACTCTAACTTAACAGTTAACTAGTCTATGATTATTATTTTTCCTTTTCACTTATGAGCAACGAGAAATATATAGTACCTAAAGTAGATCTACAATTACTCATGGCCTGCCTAGTCAACAAATAATACCCCCACTGACAATACTCGAGTAATATTTAATAGATGTAGAGAGGGAAGGGGTTTTGCATCAGATACTTTGTAAAGGGATTACATGGCATCTAGGAAGCACGAACACTTCTGTATAGCCCCCGTGTCCGCGTCGGACACGTTTTGGACACGGACGCTTGCCAGACACAGCCCAAAACGTTTTGGACACGGCCAAGACATGTCCTATCCATTTTTGTCTTTTTATGCAGCCCGGACACGGCTGGACACTGCCCGGGCACTCCCTGGACACATCAGCTTAACAGTTTCTGCTGCTGCAACCTATTTCAATGTATAAAATCTGAATACGCAGCTACTCCCTGGGTACATTAGCCTAGCAGTTGCTGCAGCTGAAACCTATTTCTTTTGCGTGTCAATTCTGGACATGCAACTACTTTTTAATTATGTCTTGTCATTGAGAATTTGCATTACAAAGATGATATATAATCACAAAACTGCGAACAAAATGTCTTTGAAAGAATCCGCATGTAAATCCAAGATGAACTAGGTTTCATAAATCACATTGCGTCTACTACATTGACTAAATGAGTAACAGATACTCATGTAATCCCAAAACTGCGAACAAAATGTCTTTGAAAAAATCCGCATGTAAATCCAAGATGAACTAGGTTTCATAAATCACATGGCATCTACTGCACTGACTAAATGAGTAACAGCCTAACAGGTACTCATTTATTCAGTCTGAAAATCTACTATGTTTACTATAAAAACTGCAATAATGTGTTGATGTGTGCTTGGTAGTGTATATACTACACAAAAACATACATTCATATTCATATACAATTATGAAAATGTATGTAAACATTTTTCAGATATTTTTCTTAGTAAGTCCAATACACACGTACATGCATTATCCACATATATGTATATACTTATATAAAAAATCCTCCCATCCAATGCCATATCTGTGTCCTATATTTTAGAAAATTGCTGTGTCCCGTGTCAGTGTCCGTGTCTAACTTCCTTGCATGGCATAGTAGTATAGAAGTATAGACATATAACTACTCCCAAATTCCCCCATGTGGGACTAAATACATAATACCTTTAACGCTCCCTCTCAAGCTATGAATAGACATTGATCATGCCAAACTTTCCAACTAAAGTAAAAAGCACCTTTTTGGCACAGGCTTGGTAAGCAAGTCAACAATTTGTTATTATGATCGTGTAAAGTGAATGCCGATCATCTTGGCTTGTATTGCTCCCCGTACAAAATGATAACTAGCTTTCATGTGTTTTGTTGCCTAATGGAAAACTGATTACTTTGCAATGAAGATAGCAACAACATTGTCACAATGTATGGGCATGTGTTCAGAAAGAGTAAGGTCTAGTTCTCACAGGAAGTTCTTGACACAGATCATCTCACATGCAGTATAAGTGTTGCCCTGTATTCAGCTTTTGCACCAGATTGAGCCACCCAAACTTGTTTCTTGTTGCGTGTAACTAGATTGCGTCCAACAAAGGTGCTAAACCCAAGTGTAAATTTCCTATCAATCTTTACTGTTAGCATAATCATAATCTCAGAAACCAATTACATTTCAGTTGGCATTCTTTGTATAATGCAATTCTTTAACATGAAAACACTTGAGATATCACAAAATATGAAATACTGCATTCTAGTGACATTGTGTAGGTTTGTCAAGATATTGATGGCCCAATCCTACACTGCAGTATATCAGGATGGGTCACAATCTTGTATATAAGTTTGCCAACAGTTCTACTGTTCCTCTTGTTACCTGGGAAGCAAGTGAGGAATCATCCCATAGAATATTAGCATCTAAAGGCGTGTCTTACGATTTATCACCTAGGTATCCCAAGTCACTTAGAAGATCCAATAAATACTTCCTCTTAGATAGACTAACAATAGAGGCAGTATGAGAAACTTCAATTGCAGGGAATGTGACAATTTGCTTAAACCCTTAGCGATAAAGTGATGGCATAGATACTTCGTAGTTGCTTGAATGCCTCTCAATTCACTCCTAAAAAGAAAAATGTCATCAACAATAGTACTACAATGCCATACTCATTTTTAACATAGAAAGAGTGATCAGAATGAGAACAAGAGAACCCAGTCTATAATAGAATATGGATCAAATTTTCAATCAGGCACAGACTTTGTTTGAGTTCATAGATAGTTTTCCGCAATCGGCATACCTTGTGAGACCCCCTTGAGCAACAAACCTAGATGGTGCTCTATGAAGACTGTTTGCTCCATATCTCCATATAGGAAAACATTCTTGACACCAAACTGCAACAACGATTAGTCAAGGTCGACAACTACAAAGTAATCAAATGGAATTAAGGAAAACAACATGGGAGAAGATTTCGAAATAATCAATGCGATATGTTTGGGTGTAGCCTTTTGCAACCAACCGAGCCTTCAAACATTCTACCGAGCTGTCAAGATGATATTTTAAAGCAAAAACCCATCAACATCCGATCGGGTTACAAGTAGAGGGAGGATCAACAAGATCCCATGTCTGTCCATCTGATGAGGCAGTAAGCTCTTATTCCATATTGTATTGCCAACCAGGTGGAACAGAACATTGGTAGTTGACTTTGGTTAGCAGACATGATTATGGTAAATCAAGGGAAGGACAAACTCAGCTTGTCCTCAGAACAATGTTTGTCTATAACATACATAGCATATTGTACTTTTGCTTTTCGCTCAACAATAGAGTGATATAGATAAAATAAGGCAAAGAAGAATCTTTAACCTGACTAGGATAAAGTGGATAACTAATGGAGAAGACAAATTAGTAGGGGAACTATTGTTGTCGCATGAGGTATTCAACAACGATACGCTTGTATGCGCTTCCTCGTGTCATGAATGAGATCCATAGGCACAAACATAGACATGGGAACAGAGGGTTATATGGCCAAGATGTCTGAGTTTAAGAAATCATTAGCCACAAGCAACATGGAGTAGATCAAAGAAGGTGACATCTGGATTGATAGGTCCACTTGCGTCCAACATGATCATAGAATTGATAATCCTTTTGTGTGTGAGTAACCCAGGAAAACACATCTACTTGGTCTAGGGAATTTTTTCAGGCCCAAGCCCTAATGTTTTGGCCAAGAAGATGGGGGGACAATACTAAGAGTCAAAAGGAATAGTTTTGTAGTATTAGGGTGGAGATTGGAGAAATGGATTTTTATGTTTAGGACAAATAAAGGCATTCATTTTATTAGAAAACATGCACTAATTACAACTTCATGCCAAAACTGTATGGGCACATTTGAGTGTAACATAATAGTACGGAAATATCTAAAAGGTGATAGTTTTTGCATCCAACAAGTCTATTTTGTTGGGAAGTGTAAGAACATGAGGTCTGGTGTGTGGTGCCTCTCTCACGACATAAGTTACTAACTAATCCATGACTTACTCAAACACATTGTATTTACGAAGGATTTAGGAAGCACATGTAGATTTCAACAACAATCATTTGATGGTTGAAGAACTTGTGAACGATCTTGTTGTAAAAGTAAGCATGTTAGTTTGGAAAAGTAATTAGTAAAGGAGATAAAGTATTTGAATCTAGAAACACTAGAAATTTTGCATGGACCCGAAACATCATAATGTATTAGCACAAAACTAGTTCTAATAGATAATGTATTTTTTTTTGGGGAAATGACCCAAAAGCTTGCTTGCGTACCCGACATGGTCCACATTCAAAACTAAGTGTCAGAAATAACAGGAAATATTTTTTTTGTCATTTATAAAGGGAGGGGTTCCCTAGTCTATATTGCCAATATTAAGATGAAATAGAGGAAGAGAAAGCCTCAACAACGAATGTTTAGAGAGTATCATCTAGTGCCTATAGACCATCAGGTCCTTCATATCCCCTAATAATCATCATTCTCGTGGAGAGAGCCTGCATAATATGATAGTTAGGAAGAAAAGTAAGTGAACACTTATTTCGACACACTAGCTTGATAATATTCAGTGGAAGCTCAGGACGAAAAAGGGTAGAATGTAAAGAAAAAGGTGAAGCCTTTTTTTTCCCAACGCCTTCAACGACAGTGTGAGAATCATCAATCATAGTAGTGGTGTAGTTGAGTATTAAACCAGACCATGAGACATAGATTTTTTCCCATAAATATGCGATGGAGCCCTAAAATCAATGACCCAATGAGTATTATTGTTACCAGAATTAGATGTAGAAGCAAGGTGCCAATGTATTCTCTTTATAAGGGCCATATGCCTGAGAGTTGTTGAGAACATAAGCAAGTGCTCAAGCAGTAGTGCAACAGTAATAGGTGCCAAAGTATTCTCTTAAGATGGGCCATTTGACTAAGAGTTATTGAGAACATAAGCAAGCGTTCAAACATCAATGCAACAATAACAGGGGTACCATGATCAGGTGTGGGGGTTGATAACCATCTTCATTAGTAATTTGATTAGCCCATACGCAAGTCCTATGCTTGGTCCAACAACACTCTTTAGTGTGAGTATTGTGACCACAAAAGTTTCAATGACGAGATCCACTGGCAGAACCATGACCACGAATGGGGCCACCAGACGAATGACCATGTCCTCGGCCACAACCTCGACCGAGAGAAGTGAGGAAAACAACACCATAAGGAATAGATGGACATTTGATTGGAGGAAAATGTTGAAAGCATTTAAGTACTTCATCAACATTGGGTAACATATCACTACCTAGAATTTAATCGCTAATGCCTGCAAAGAAATTAAGGGAGACTAGATAGAAATAGAACAAATTGTATCTTGTGTTGTTGCTTTCTTAGTTAAGTAATATCTTTTGTCAAGGGATGGTACATCTCAAGCTCATTGCAAAGGGTTTTGAATTATGCATCATATCCTTAAATATGGGTTCCTGATGCAAGCTTGAGTTTGGTTTATTTGCAGTAGATATCGTACACCTTAGGATTGTGTTTATGACCATATACGCGAGCAAGATGAACCCATGTTCTATTGAAAAACGTGGAAGTGAAGCACTAACACGAGATTCCACACCATTAAGGATCTAAGATATGTTAGGAGAGTTGTTCTTCCACTAGGTAGCATAGCCAGTTTGTCTTTGGTGTTAGCAATAGCAATAGGAGTGCCATATGCTCAACTAGTCTGACGCACTACATGTCAATCATATCTCTCTCAAAAGTGATGTCAGATTAGGTAATTTTTACTGTCTATGCGGACTAAAGTGACATGGTTGCACAGAGTATCAAGGGTAGATGCCATTTTAGACGTCACTTGATTTCATGGATGTCGGTTGGAAGCAACACTACCAGTTAGACATCTACAAGAGAGGGCATAGACAACATATAAAAAAGGGTAAGAAACCAGGGGAAGTGCCCTCTGAGAAAGGAGGGAACAACTGCAACAACAATATTAAAACATAGGTTAGAAGATGGAGGTAGAGGTGGAAGGACAGTGAGAGGCAGGAGGGGCTACATAATGCAACAATGAGAAAGGGGAGGAACGGTCCGTTGGGGGAAGAGGAGATGGCGGAAGCACTGGGGAGGAGGGCTCTAGAAGCAGTGTCGATGGGAGAGTGAGGGGGAAAGGTTGCGTAGGGGAGAGAGGGTTAAGAGGTAGAGGGGGGAAACAAAAAAGCGGGAGAGGGAGGCGGAGCGCAATAGTGGGCAGGATAAGGGGGAAGGTGGCAATGAGGGGGAGAACAACGACATGCAATGGAGAGGAGGGTGGAGGTGGCTACAATGGGAACAATGGGGGGTTCGATGGCTTCATATTAGGGAGGGTGGGAAAAGGGGATGGAAAGATGGAAATGTTTTGTATTACATGGTTTATAAAGTAATTACATGCCATATTTATATAGGAGTATAGATGTAAACCAACTCCCAAATTCCCCATTTAGGACTAAATACATAATACCTACAATAATAGAATTATCAGGACAAGAATAAATAAGTTCTTTATTAAGTGAGCGTTGTAATACAATTTATATGTCCAACAAGATGGATTTTTTTGTGAATATGTACAATTGCTATTGATATGATGCACTATGCAACTAGTGGATAAATCCTAGGGATTAGATTTGACATTTAGAAAATAAGGCACAATGATTACGACAAATGAATTCATCTCAGACAAGGCGCATGGAAAAACATCAACAACTATTCGCCGCACATAGTTGCAACCGATCAATACATGGACAGTTGAGCATATGCAACCGATCAATACATGGACAGTTGAGCATAAACACTAAATAAGAAATACTACAATTGTATGCCTTATATATGGTACAAGATAGCGCTAATACTAAACAAGAATCCCTGTATTAGTTGGAATCAAACTAACAACTAGTCCTAGTTGGAATAGGACTCACAACCAACCCTAAGATCTAGGGTGCACTAGGTCGCATGATTGATCCTAGTAAGATCATGATTGACTACTAATTCAACTTAGAATAAGATCAACAACTAATATTAATTTTGACAACAAATCTAGTTGAACCATGATTGGCAACAAATCCTAGTTGGACAAGAATCGGAAACTAATCTTACATGAAATACAACTGAGAATGAGTAATAGAATAATGTAATTGTGATAAAATCTTAAAAACTCAAAATAATGATTATATAAGCAATCAAATTTGACATTCTTCATCCAAGTTAGTGCGTTGAAGTCGTTTATGATGTTAGACACACAATCATGCAACATCATTCTCAATCGAGTTTGAAGTGCTCAAGTAGAAAAATGAGATGCTTTCACATCTGAGACAAAATATATTGAGAACCCGTAGGGTTACACAATGTGTACCCCATATATATAAGTGGACTAGTGGAGCAATTACACAAAGGTCCATATAGAAAAAGAAAATAACAAACAGAATATATAAAAACATTATTTAACACTCCCCCTCAAGTTGGAGCATAGATATCAATCATGCAAACTTGTCCACATGGACATTTCCCGGACACGACCCAAAACGTTTTGGACACGCCTGGGACGTGTCCAGTTCATTTTGGTCTTTTTCCGCACCCTGGACACAGCTGGACACTGCCCCGACACTTCTTGGACACATCACAGCAGCTGCTGCTGGTGCTCCAATAGCCTATTTCAGAGTGCAAATATTGAATACAGCTATTGTTTGTTTTATTACTGAGAAAATATAACATACAACTGAGGTCTGATCAAAAGTACAAACAAATCTGTTGAACTAGATATTATGAATCAAATTATAGTCTGATATGTTGGTTAAATGAGTAATATGAACTCATATATATATATTCTGTAATACACTACAGTTACACAAAACACACGTTTAGTTTTCTACTTCATGTTGTTTCGACTACACACATGATGACACACATCTATATGCATATAAGATTATACATATATAGATACATTAATCTGCACAAATTTTAAAGTAAATTTCAGGTCACACATTACATATATGTAATATTGAATGCTGTGTCTGTGTCCTACATTTTAGAAATTTGCCGTGTCCCGTGTCCGTGTCAGTGTCCGTGTCTAAAAACGTGTCCATGCCTCCTTGGTGTGAGGACAAGATGTACGATGAATCATCCCAATAGAGCTACAAAAATCAGCCATAGCAGTTTGAACATATTCCAAAGCATTATCAGATTGAAGAATTTTAATATTGCAATCAAATTGAACTTTTATTTCTTGATGAAAATGCTTAACAATAGATAACACAGACTCTCAACTCTTTAATAAATAAATCCATGTTCATGCGAGAAAAATCATCCACAAAGGAAATAAAATAGCGGAAACCATTATAACTATTGGTCTTTACAGGACCCCAAACATCACTGTGGACTAACTCAAAGGGATAAGATGCCCGTTTATTGACACGACTGGGATAAGACAGTCTATGATGTTTTCCCAATTGACAGGACTGACACTCTAATGAAGACATTTGGGATAACTCAGGTTCTAACTTTCTCAAGCTCTCCAACGACGGATGTCCATGTCTGTAGTGCCACAGTAAGGGAGAACCACTCAAAAGGATAGCTGAAGCAGGAGTAGATACTTGGCGAGACAGATTGTCACCGTGGAAAAGGTAGAGATCACCTTTTCTAGGTCCCCCACCAACCGTCCTCATACTCTTGAGATCCTGTAATACAAAGTAAGAAGGCCCAAACGTCACTGTACAGTTCACAGTATCAACTAATTTTGCAACAGAGAGAAGATTAAATGGAAATGCAGGCACATAGTGAACAAATTTAAGATTAATTTTAGGAGTCAGAGAAACAGATCCACTTGCTAACACTCTCCTCACTGAACCATCTGCTATGGTCACAGATTTGAATTTGTGAGTCAATGGAGTGAAGTAGTCTCCTCATACCGGTCATTTGTTGTGATGCTCCAGAATCAACCACCTATAAAGAAGTTGAACCAGAAGCCAGTAGGGAGGTAGCTTGATTACCAGTGGTAGAAGCCAAATTTTCTAAGGAAGAAGAAGATCCCACACTCATATGCTGTGTAGCCAGAATAAATCTATCATATTCTTCCTTTGTGAGTGTGATGCCAGAAGAACCAAAACTTGATGCAGACGGCTCAGAAGACTCAGCAGTACTTGCATAGTTTGCTGCCCCCACAGGTGGTGCAGCAGGTCTTCCATGCTTCTTCCAACATTTCTCAACAGTGTGTCCATGTTTGTCACATAAGGTGCACTGGGGACGTGCTCCACATCCTCGTCCCATACTTGTACGGCCTCCTCGAACTGCAACGACTACAGATGCATGAGAATCTCCAGAAGGTGAGAATGTTGTAGAATCAAATGGTTCAAAATTTGATTGTAGAATTCTCGAGTAGGCTTCTTCTAGGCTGGGAAGTTTTTCAGAAGTGAGGATGACACTGTGGGCTGAACTGTAAGACGAATTCATACCCGATAGAAACTTTACAGTGATCAAGTCATCTTTGTCTTTGACTTGTTCTTGGATAGTCACTGGATGATAGAAGCTCAGCTCCTGAGCAATACCTTGGATCACTCCAAAATATTCTTCTAAAGGCTTGTCTACCTGTCGTTTGGCGAAGAGGCGATCAATATCATAAACTGACGAAGAACATTCTTTTCCTGAGAGTAATGCTTCTTCACAACATCCCATATGTCTTTGGCAGTAGTATAGAACATGAACCTAGCAGCAATAGCAAGTTCCATGCTCCCCCATAGCCATGTCTTCACCAGACTATTATGACGTTTCCATTCAGCATAACCTTTGTCAGTAGAAGCAGGAGGATCCGAATCAACATGCCTTGCTTTATCTCAGGATTCTAACACTGTATGGACAACATTCATCCACAAGAAATAATTTTTCCCGTTACACTTGATGGAGGGGATAAGCGACATCTCGTTGTAGATAGTAGATGCCTTGGTGTCCTCCATGATTCAACAGAGAGATACACGTCACAGAAGAGTAGAGAGTGACGGAGAGATACACGTCACGTCAAATGATTTGATGCGATTCTGAGGCATCCACAACCCCCAATCGAAAAATTCCCTAATCACACATGGAGGAGATGTGATTAGGAATTTCCTACGTACGGACCGAGCCTTTGGTATGAATTTTAATGAGACGTCTTACGTAGACGCTGCCTTCAGAGTCAACTAGAGGAACCGGGGGCTGCTGACGGGCGGTGGGCATGCCTGGAGCCGACGGCTACGGTGCTGCCCTGACCGGTGGCTGTTGCGACTGTAAGACTGGCGGCGACGACTGCCCCTTGGGTCGGCGGCAAATCCTGCCCTCCTAGGCAGTGGTGGCTGTTGCCAGCGGAGCAGCGCGGTGCTGCCCGACGAAGGCGGCGCGAAGGAGAGAGAGGGGGGGAGGTGGCGCCCTAGATGAAACCCTAGGAGCAATCTTGCTCTATACCATGTGAACGTATGCCGCAAAGCTGCTTGCAATGCAGCGTGTGTGAGGGTTCAAGATCTCTCACCCTTTTATTCATAGAAATTGGAGAAATTACATAGAGGTCCAACAATATATAGAAATTACAAATAATAGAATATAAAGAGATATATTAACAACTAATAAGAGAGAGAGTTAGCAAGATGACAAATAACTAGGCTAAACTAGCAATTACATTAAAGAATCAATCAAGAACTAAACTACACAATTAACTTTGTAAACCTAGCACAAGCAACTAGGCAATACTTACTCTAATAATAACTAGTTAGCATTAACAAGGCAAGCAAGTAGACTAAACAAGCAAGAAACAACTAGCTAGAAAAGGAGCAAATTAGGGGTTAGTCAAGTTAATGTGGTAGTGGGCTGTTTGGGGGATATGTAACAGTCAACCATGCAATGGGGTTCTACCTATGCACAAACATCCAACAAGTAGATATCAAACCAAACAACAAGGATCAAGCTAGAACATGCATCTTATTCTATTAGTTGGCCATGGATGACATGGTAGTGTGATAGAGGAGCCAGTCCCTATCACCCACCATCTATACCAACGAGGCTCTATTGACTAAGGAATATGAAGGCATAGATCTAGATCATCCAACTCTAGGTTTATAGACATGGTCTTCCTAATGCACTAAGGGGCAATGAATGGTGTAGAGTATGGGGGAAGGGTATCTCACCTGCCACTAGCTCCATCCAACCACTAGGCAAGTCATTTGACTAAGTGTATATGGGAGAGAACATTTAGTCACTTAGATCTCTCACCTAGGTTTAGTGGAATGGAGAGACAAGTGGAAGGAGGAAAAACTAGCTAAGGTTCCTCTAGGGAACTTGGTAGTTTTTCCACCAAAAAGCCCAAAATCACTCATTTCCATATACCTTAGGCGATTTCATAGCTCAAACAACCATAGTAAGAGGTAGGGAAAAAGAACAAGATTCAATATAGCATTAGATAATGAAATCATAGTGCATAAATGTTTCCCAACATGGTATTATAGATACATATTATTGGCCCCAAATAACTATAGAGGATCTTTACTCATAGTCAAGGAAATAACAAAAGAAAGGGGAACATAGGGTAGAAACTCTACATGTGTGGATGAAGGAGCTCCACTCTTCACCTCCAGTAGCTCCAAGGTGATCGTCATCCTCTAAGGGTGTGACTGGCATGAAAAATGGAAGAGATATGACCGAAACCCTGAAGAACTAGGATTTTAGGGTGGAAGGTGGAAGGAAATGGAGTAGAATAGTGGAGAGTGGGTGGCGGATGTGAAGGCTTAGAGCAGCTAACCTTAGACTCCCAACCGCCACTAGTGTATATATAGTGGCGTAGGGGTTCTAGGGTTATGTGGGGGTAAAGTGGCAAAAAGATTGGTAGGAAGCATTAGGGTTAGGCGAGTAAAACAACCATGGTGGGTGAGGGTAAGAACGACGTGGTGGAGGAAAATGGTCGTTGTGTGAAGATAAAACTATCATATGGATTTTAGGTGAAATGAAGTGGGATAGGACGACTGCAGTGGGCACTACGAATGTGGCGGCTTGAGGGTAGAATGACTATGGTGGGTGCCACAACCGTGGTGGAGAAGGTAGGGAGGAGTTTTAGAGTGTTGTTGACACAGTCAGATTGGGTGGCATGACTGTGTTGGTAACTGGCCACCACGATTGTGGTGGGGAGAGCGACCGTGGTAACTGGGTGTCCTGGGGCGTACTTAGAACTTGATCGAGTTTGTGATTTTCATGCTAAGCCACAATCATTTTGGGGGCTTTGACTTGTACTTTAATCTTCAAAGTGTTCTTCCATGGTGCTCCTTGCTTGAACTCGTTCCTTGGTCACTTGGGTGTAGGTTGTGGTAGCTTTAGGGCTCATTTAGGATCCTCCATGGCAGGGGAAGTCTTAGATTCATCCTTCTTCTCTTCCTTCCATCAGTAAGTACCGAGTAGCTATAAAAAATGCAAGAGCAAACATAAGTGTATTTGTCATTAAATGATATTTATTGAGAAATAACATGCATTCTACATATCTTATTAGTAATAAGGGATAAAATAACACAAGATGGAGACCCAAACTAGGGCTCCATCACAATGGTGGAATCTGTAGACATGGTTGATGTTAAAGAAGAATGACACCAAGGGGTGGAGTTATTTGCTTGACGTTTCTGCTCATGCTCTATCTACTAAGCCACGTCAATCACATCATCGATAGAAGATATCCTTGAAGTAGCCAATGTTGCAATGGTAGAGGAACGAGCCTGTAACGTAACATTGTGATCTCCGTGGTAGCATCCCTGATGTAGGACGATCATAACCTTTGAAATAGTCATTTGAGTAGTGTATATGATGTTTTATTGGTTTCCTTGTGTTTTGGGGTTATTTGATTTTCTTCTAGTTGGCCTTGTATAGCCTGTGGTTTAGTCTCACTTTGGCTACTTATCTAGTTACATGGGTTTAAACACCTATATATAGGCTTTGTAAGGCTCTTTAGAAAGGCAGAGTTGTTGAATTAGAATTATTTCCTTCAGTCATTTCACCACATTTATTTTAGTTCCGTACATTTACATTAATCCCATGTTATGTATGACTTGTAGATCAAGTCATAGAATTTGGGGGCATATTCTTCCAAATAATTGGATCCCTGTTATAAATCAGATAGCTTGAGGGAAAATTATGGCTTGTAATTTGACATGGACAGAGAAGGACATCATGTCTGGTTTCATCTTTGTTGAGGTGTCCATGTGGTGAATTGTACACAATCGCTTGCAGCAAGTGTGGTGCGACGGAGATTGGCTTCTATGTACTAGATCTTGTGATCATACACAAGCTGATGTTACTCAAAGAATGACTCCACATGCTGGGCCCAGTTATAGTGTAGATTAGGTCTCCTGTGTCGTGGAAATAATGGAACTTCAATCGTAAGCATTCAATCTTGTCGGAAAGAGGCTCCTGGTCCTGGTGTTGTGGACGTCGTTGTTCAATTCGCTCTACATGCGATAAAACATGATACACATCTCTTGTTCATATCCTTTATCAAGGCCTCTAGGCAGTCGAACCGCTCAGTGTGACCTACCAAGCGTCCCTCTAATTCTACAACTTTGGGATTGAACTTTGCATTGCGCATCATGGTGTGCGTCGGAGTGTTTGGCTGCTGTAGGAAGTATGTCTCAACCCCTTGAGCCGCTGATCCTAATCACAACAGTGAGTTGCCCGGAAGATTTTTTCCTTCTAATTTTGGGTACCAAGGAAAGCGTTGACTGCGCAGTTCGCAAAGTAGAATAAGAAGTTCCCAAGTTATAGAAGACCCCCCAGTGGCGGATCACACTCGAGATCGAAGAGGCTGCCCACAAATAAATTTACTTGTGGCTTCCGTCAACCCCCACAAAGGCTACTACTCATTGGCGTTGCCTTCCCTATAAGGCGGCTCATAGAGAAGGCAGAGGAAGGCTGGACACTCTTAGTGCCATTCCCGAGGCGAGGGACCTCTTGATGCGACCCCTAGAGCTACTTAAGTGGCCATTGGGGTTGGGAGACATACCCTTTTGGGCTACCTAAGGTTTGCAAGACATGTCCCTTGGTTTCCTTTGGCCTATAGGGCCCTTGAGAGGCGGAGAAGGGATTGTTTCCCTCTAGTTACATGCAAAGGTGAGGCTAAGGGCCCTTATTTCTAAGTTCGTTGCTCTAATTGGGCACCAACATGCCACAAAGAGGCGACATAAAGGGATTGGTGATGGTGTAATCCCACATGAGAGGAGAAAACAAGAGAAAATAGAAGGGGGAAAGAGACTTGGAAGGCATGAGTAATAATTGGGCACCAACATGCCACAGAGTGATGATGGTGTAATCCCACACGAGAGGAGAAAACAAGAGATAATAGAAGGGGGAAAGAGACCTGGAAGACACGAGTAATCTAGGTTGACAATGTAATGTTCATGATGAAAGGTACCAACGAGTATTGTTCATGATGAACTTTTTTTTTTGCTGAGTGAATGGGTTTGGATCTAGCCTAGGCTTTGGATTCAATTAAGGGTGGCGATGGTTCCTAGACCTAGTGTTTAGGAGATCAACAAGTGGAGGATGGGTGGGTTGGCAGTACCTGGGGTTGTGACCATCTCCTGAGGCTTGGCATCTAAACCTAGGGTTTAAATCTCATGCTCTAATATCAATTGATGCACACCCCGTTGAAAAAATCCAACTCAATCATAGAATTCATCTCTTCTGAATAATACCCTCGGGTGTGGTCAATATAGAAAACTCGCGGGAAGCCCTAATTGGCACACTTTTGCTAATGCCCTACCGAAATTAATAACACAACTAAACAATTAAGAAGTTACAAGTAAGCCCCTAAGTTTTCACTTAGTCCTAGAACTGAAACAATTGCATAATAAACGCTAGACAAAAACCAAGACGCAACAACTTAGGGTTACTAAAACCACATTGGACCAGCTCATTAGACGGGTTGGATTGGGATACTTCTTTTTTTATATAGAGATACTTATTTTATATAATGAACCGTAGAAGAAAACCACAACGCAACAACTCAAGAATTAGGCTTGTCTTACAGAGATAACTTATTTTTTCATATACTTTCTTCCCCTCAAACTTCTATTTGCATTATCTATTGTGCTTCTGTCTTACATAGATACTTCTTTTTTGATATATTTTCTTCCACTCCAACGACTTTTGCTACATACATCATTCTTCATTATCTTTTTTGTGTTTTCCTCCCTTCCATCTATTTCTATTGTGTCTTATACAAACTTATTCTCTTACAGATATACTTCTTTGTTTATATGTTTTCTTTGCCTCCAACTTTTGTTTGCTTTATCCATTGTGTTTTTCATCTGCAATTTCATCATGTTTTCATTATCCATTTACAAAATCTCTAGATTAATGTAAAAGATGAATTGAAATATTCGTATGTTGCTATTTGTTTCTTTTTTGGGTGCGTAAGGTTAAGAGTTGATGTGTGCTTTATGACTTTGACTTTTAGTTTCTTCATTAATGTATATATTTTAGCATATTTAACTTATATACAACCTCATTGTTGACGTGACTAGTTGAACCGGTCCAAATTACCGATTGGAGGGGTTAACCGGGAACCAATAGTCTCATTGGTTCGATAACCGGTCCGGTCCTGATAATATTGCAACAACTAAATAAAGGACAAATATAAATAAAAGACGACTCATAACACACTTTAATCAAATGTGCCAAACCGTAGCTGAGCTCTAGATGAGCAGAATGTCCTATACACAAAGGAGTTGGGTAGGAGGGACAAGCTCTAATATTGTAGTGATATCCTGACCCGAAGTCTAACCCATTCTAAAGGGAGATGCACAGATATCAGGTGGATGACTGAGAAGGCATGAAGAGAGAGACCTGATTGTCGGTAAGAATGGAAAAATTTAGAAATTAAAGGACAAATCAAGATTTTAGGATTTTCTTTAGGTTTTATTTAGGGTATTTATCATTATCCAATAATATTATATGATTTTGGTTCCTAACTGATTTAGGTATCTAGAACACAATTGTCAAAATAAATTTTGGTTTTGAGTTACTAAATTATCTAATGTTTAAGAGTCCTAAATTTATCTCACTGTTTATCATCATCCAAAAGAATTGGAGTTCCCGTTTTGGTTTGAATCTCATTATTCATGTGAGGCAAACTATGTTCCCAAAAACAAATCTCATTAATCTAGCTCAATTTGTCAGATAATACACCCCCATGCATGGCTCAGATAGTAAACTCGCGAGAAAGCCTAATTGGATTATTACTACCCATGGCACAACTTAAATGTAAATTAAACTAATAATTGAGAACTATCAAATAAATCCTTAACTATTCCATATGATTTATGTGGGTCACTTTTGTTACTCTTGAATGATCCGATTTACAAACATCCAAATGAGTACAAATCTTATATGTACAATATGTTTGTAATAATAATGAATATCAATGGTTTGGATTTTGTAAAAAACAGTCTTAAAATGTAGATGCCTACTTGAGTGTATGGTGCCATAGTGATAAATTTGGAATTCACCAATTTTTTGGCTTGCTTGAAAAATGTCATAATTTAGGAAAATTCACAAATATACAAGAAACGATCGTTGAACTTCAATCAACTATGCGGGAAAAAAGTCGAGAACAAGTCTAATATATAGATCATGTGTATGTATCTACACATGTTTATACACATGTAAATATGTATGTAAATCATATTTGTCATGCCAATATACATGTCTTTATGTAGTTATATGTGTACAACATAAGAAGAGCCCATATATATCGAAGAATCTTTTTACAATGGTAGTTTAGGAAAGGTCGAATATGTGATGCTGAAATTGGGTAGGACACATCATAAGAGGGCCACTAAACTTGTTGAAAAAGCTTAACATGGAAGTTAACTTTGGAAAACATTTCGTTTAAAAAATCATGAAAAATCGTTAAAGGTCATGATAAGCCATGAAAGCTTGTAAAAAATCATATACGTTTGTTAATCGTGAAAAATTGTAATAAGTTCTGAAAATCAATAGACCCGACATTTAGTGAAGAATATCCGGTTGACAAAAAAAATTGTGAAAATTCACGAATTTTTCCAAAAACTAGACTTTTGCTACTAGGTACGGTGTGATCTATAATCTTGAGTGTATTTTAACCCCCCCGCTCTCCATATATATATATATATATATATATATATATATATATATATATAGGCCATTCATTCACTACCCGTGCGAGTAACTAAGAACCCGTGAATCTATTTTGTAATAGGAAGGCACATATTTGTAATGAGACAACCAACGTTGTAATGAGATGACCAAAATTGTAATACTAAGACTCGTTTTGTAATACTACGTAAACTGCTGTGGTAATTATCATTTTTACTATTTTCAGAGGGAGAATAAAAATTTCACGCTGTTTATAAAACGAGTCTTTGTATTATAATTTTGGTCCTCTAATTACAATTAAGTGCATTCCTATTAAGAAATAGATCTTCGGGTAACAAAAGTTAGTTACTCGCACGGGCAATTAGTATATACCCCCCCACACATATATATATATATATATATATATATATATATATATATATATATATATATATATATATAGAGTCAGGCTAGTGTACACTCGAGTGTACCAGAGACACCGTACACCTCATCCGTTTTCAAAGATGTAGTAATTTTTTGAAAAAACTAAACCATTGATCTTAAATATCTTAAGAACATACTATATAATAAATTTCATCTCATTTGGGCACTCATAGGTCATGTATCTAAAGGAGACAAAAATCATGCATTTCAAATTAGTTTTGTGCGTCAATTTTGTTGTCCTTGGATAAGTGACTTGCACACATCCAAATGAGCTCAAATTTTGTATTTGGCCTATTATTATTGTAACCATAGATCTAAATGTCGTCGACATTAGGCGAAATTTCGCCGATAATGTCGATGTCGACGGTCAGCGACGTCGAATGCATGTAAACATCTTTATTCTACAATATCCTCGACATTTCGTCAAATATGTCGACATTTCCCCATATGTCGGCGAAGTTGGCCCAAGTCCATACAAAAATTCCACAATGTCCTCGACATTTATCGAAGTCGTCGAAGTTGGCGACATATTTCAGGGATTTTGTGGAGTTGGCTGTGTGAGGTGGAAAAAGTGTTGGAGCTTGAGGTAAGATGATTTTGATGTTATCTTTTACTATTCTAAGCTAACAGTAATAGACCGATCCTCTCTCTGCTAAATCTACCATAGATTTACACTATTTTTATGTAGTTTGTTTATTGTCACAAACTTTATATATGGAAGAACTTTGTAGTTCGGAGACGACTGTATGTAAGAGTGCATTTATCTACATATGTAAACCTGTATGGATGGCTATATGTAAACATATATTGTGTTTTTAAGCTAGATTTGATGAAATATGTCGCCAACTTTTAATCTAAAGGAATGATTGTAGAATAATTGGCTATTCTTATTATAGGGTATTCTTATGAACAAACAGTATAATTATTTTCCTCACCCATATTCATCTAAAATCTAATCTCAATAAGCAGTATAATTATTAACATTTAACAACAGGTTTAATGTCAAGTAAAGCAACATTTCAATTATAACTTAATTGGATATCAAAGCATATCTCATTAAAGAATATGGAGAACATGTATACTATTTATTTAACTAGAACATTATAAACAATGTAACATCAATCATTGTTTCTCGTAGTTCAACCTAAGCAGTTATGCTACATGGTTGATTATGATTTCCAAACATTATTATGCCCTGTGGAGATGAGGTATACCACTCATACTCCAACCGACCATTACGAAATCGCGTCGGTACCATACATAGGTCATCAAAAGAGCCGAATTCTTATGACCTCATCTTCCTCAGTCAGTATGAGGATTTACATGTAGGACATCTTGTGTCTCTGCTATGATAGCTATCCAAGGTATTCTGGCAACTTCACTATTAGAGTCACAGTGGCATTCTGTACTCTCTTCGTCATCGAGGGATCTCTTGTTTATCTCTCATTGATGCGGCATTAATGATTCCCTCAGGAGATTAATGATACATCATCCCGACATAGACATGTAATGAAGAAGTGATGGGTTAAAGATACATCCTACATCAATTCCTACATTAGGACGTAAGGATATTCGCGTCCATAATCCCCCATATACTCAAAAGTATATGTTCCAGGAGTTCCCTTAGGAAAACCTGTTTCACCATCATTTGGTCTCTAACAATGATGGATCCATGGTCAGGGCCCTACAAGATATGATCATACTTGATTATTTAAGTACATTTTAGCATTCTTTTAGCATCAAGCATGTTTTCAAACATAAACAATTAAAACATCTGCTATAGAAGAATACTAAATGTATCAAGTTTATTTCACATCAGTTATCATTTCTTAACCATCTCATCATTATGGTTCAAGAACAGGGGTGTTCAAACCCTTAAATCATCATAAGTCATCTAATAGCATGACCTTAATTGTAACAATGTAAATATTACTCAAGGCTCTTACAACCCATCATTCTCATATGTTACCTCTTAAACCAGGAAACATAGTATATCTTTATTCATAAAGCTTATAACATGCTTTCAATGAATAAAACATCATAACTCTTACCTGGCTATGATTACCTCTTTCTAACAACCTGCATGACTAATATAATTGAAGACATGCATATATAACAATATCAGTACAATACCAATTCTTTTTAATTTATTCATAGAACACTACGGCCGTGCTACCTTGCACGGTCATGCAAAGGGAAGCTACCACGGCCGTGCTCCATAGCATGGTCGTGCTATCAACATCATACCATGACCATGTTACGTCACCATGGTTGATTTCTAGGGTTAGGGTTTATTCAACTCAATTAGGGTTATTAAACCCCTTTGACTTATAAGGTATAAGGATTCATCATATTATAATTCATTCAAAGGGTTTCAAATTTAAAAGAATATCCCAAACTTAGGGTTAAAGTACCCTACCTTTCATTAATTAGGGTTTCCTGTTCACATTATCAGTTCAACCCTAATATAATACTCCACTACCATTCAGAATAATCAATCAAGCAATCAACAATATCCTGAAATCAAGTAACATCCAAGTGTCATTGTTTATTCAAAACATTCTCAAGATAGTCTTGGATACCATCCTAGGATATCTAGGCCAACATTAGCGTTTTATTAGGGTTTTATCCTCCATTATGCATCTATCATTTTTAATGCTCTTTTAGTCCACAAACCCTAATTTCAACATCATATGCACAATTAAATGTCAATTAAGTCTAATATATACACTAAAACTACCATATTTATCCTTTTAATTCATGTCAAGATCATTAAGCCCAATTATCATGTTCGTGTTCTTTTTAACAACTCGTGTTTCATTAATAATTATAGTCCAATTCACATATGATCCTTATTTATCACTAATTCCACTTTTATACACAAGGAAACTCTAATTATCCCTATTCAGGGTCTTTATCCACAAAATAGTCAAAAACATCATTTTCATATCTTCTAGATTAATCTCCATATTAAACTCATTAATCCTCATAACTACCCAAATTAGGGTATTTAAGCCCATTAAAGCATATTCATTTACATTAAGCCAATTATGTTCGAAGATCATTCCTTTAGATCAAAATCATCCTTTTTAATAATAGGTTAATATCCCTTTAAACCATGCACATAAAATTACTAGATCCCCTAACATTAAAACTAGGGTTTCTTATTCATAAAAAGCATTAAATGACTAACCTTGTGCACTTTTCGAACTAGGATCAAAACTAGTCTATACTAGTATTTTTATTGGATTCCTTATATTTTTCTGAATAAGATTCATATATAACATGTCTGGTTCTGAGTTACCGATCATTAGATATGAATTTCCTAAAATAATTACCTTCAGACGAATCACAAAGTGCCACATCATTCTTTGCTCTCTATTTTCCAGTGATTGGCTCGCGGACCGTCATTCAGATCTGCCTAACCTGAGACTCGGGTCCAGCTCCACCATCTTCTACCTCCGTTCATCGTTCAGTTCGCGAACCAGGCACCCACATGGTCAACTGGCGGGTTGACCTCGCATTTAGGGGCGTCGGAGGAGCAAGAAACGGCACGCCCGCCTTCGCCTAGCCCTTCTTAAGCCAATGCTGGTTTTACTTTGGTCTGAGTAGGTATGAACAAAGTAAAACACCAGCCCCATTGGCCAGCAGCATACAGGAGCAAGAGAGCAGAGGAGAGCAAGCATCTCTAGGAAATTAGAGGCCGATAAAGCATGTGTTAGACTCCAAGGAGTCTTGCGAACGTGATGGTATCCTTTCCTTGGTCTCGTTTGCCCTTATATAGAGTATGGGTATAGGGGTAGCCTCCTGCGAGCCTGTAGATTGGGCATATCCACTACACATTTCCAAACCGGGTAATATCTGGATGTATGGGTGCAGATTTTGCTCCAGAACTCATTGGGATGCTTTCCCAACTCTCTCGCGCACTAGGCTGTGAGGAAATCACCCTCGAGATTCCCCTGCACTGCTGCCTAGTTTCCTATCTTGGCATAAGGCGAGTGATGATGCAGATGTCTTTGGAATTAAGATCAATGACCGATGTGCCACGCACATTAGCAAATAAAATCCCAGTAGAAAACAAAATTGTGACATTTAATACTTTCCTTTTATAATGCCCTCACTTTAGGGATTTTTGTAAAATCAATATCTCTCAAACCATGTACCCTTTTAATCCCATATTTTAAAGGAAAGTCTATATAGACTTAATCTACCATTTTACAAAGTTTGAGCCAAAAAGAGAAAGGAAACCCCCTTTTTCTTCATATGCAAGTCAAAGACTTATAAGGCTTATTTTATGCATTAAAACATATATTGTCTCTTTCCTATTTTCCTATTTTCTTTATTTTGACATACCATTTCCATTAGTAATCACACGAAAACTAATCAATTGTGGCCATCAATGCGCCTTTCTAGAGATTTCTATACATTTCTCATAAATGCATTACTTAAAAATCCATTATCTTTTATTTTTCTCTATTATTTGAACTTTTCTTCTTTTCTTTTCTTTTATATACATTATTGGATTAATAATACAGTATAAATCACAAAATTTCTATCAAAGGGGATATTTTGCAAAGAAGCCCACCCTTTGAAACAAAGCATACAACCATTTCAATGCAAGTCCATATTCCTAAAATATTACATTTTAATTATAACACATGGAAAAATTGAGGTTGTAACATCCTTCCCCTCTTATAGGAATTTTGCCCTCAAAATTCCATCAAACATACAAACAATTCATGATAAGACTTTTCCATGTCCATCATTGGCCCCTAAGTGACTTTACCCTATCTGTAACATCCCTGACCTGGGTTATGAACTAACCCCAGGTGTTTTTCTTAATCATGTGAATAAATTCTTGTGGTTATCTGTTGATAATGTAATTAAAGCTCCTGAGGAACATACATTTCCCTTTCTGTCCTTTTTAAACAATATTGTAATATTGTTTTGTTAAAAGTGGACTTATGTGCAAATTACCCAATTAGAGGGGTTAACTTGCAAATTGCACATGTTTAGATGTTCTTCTGATGATAAGACATCATAAGAATGAATTTGATGAAGTATTATGGATTCTCCAAGCTTGGGCACCAAAATGCAGCTTGTGGAGCAATTCTTATGCTTTAAAACCCTAGTTTTGGTGTAAAGTGAAATTTACCCAAAACATGGGGTGCAACATGTAAAATATACCTTCTATAGTATATTTTATGACTCTTGGAATCAATTAGAGTAAAAATGATGAAGGGGGTGCTTCATTTGAATAATCAAATAAGAAGGATAACCCTTGTAACTAAATAACCAAGTTGTAAGCATAATGACCCTTTTATATGTGTGCAACTTAGTAGGATGTTTGGCTTCCTTTTCACTAGAATTTGGTTAAGAAATGAGTTTTGATTAAGTATAGAAAGGAGGGGCGTGGCCAAGAAGGAGAGAAGGACCCATATGAGAAATAGAAGTAAAGATTGTCCTTATCTTGAAAACATGCCCAAAGTATATATACACCTTTCTTTTACAACCAAGTGATCATTTCCCTTCCTCTCTCCACTTATCTCTTGCTTGGACTGACTAAGGAAGGAGCTCAGGAGTAGAGGAGAATGGCCAAGTAGGTTTGGGTAAGCTTTGGTTATCTTATAGCTCGGATTCATGGAGGAAATCATGATACAAGGTTGGTTTGCTAGTTTTTCTTACTTAGTTCTTCTTTCTAGCCATCCTTTCCAACTGATTCTTGAAGAAGAAACCTTGGAAAACCTGTGGAGCTCAAGCTACCATTAAATCTACAAAGCTTGGAGCTCTATAGCTGATCCTAAGGTGGGTTTTATAACTCTAAACCTTAAAGCTTTGATTATGCATCTTCTTTTCTTGCAAACGTTGCTAGTTCTTCTTTCTTCCATCCTTCTATGCATTCTTGCAACCAAAACCGTGAAGAACAGACCTTGATATGGAGGTAGAAGAATGGGGCGTGAATACCAATGTTACTTTAGCAAACGGTCTTGCACCCTTTGGCCAAACGGTTTGCAAAACCGTTTGGGGCAAACGGTTTGCAAAACCGTTTGGGGCAAACGGTTTGCAAAACCGTTTGGGGCAAACGGTTTGCAAAACCGTTTGGGGCAAACGGTTTCAAAACCGTTTGAAGGGCAAACGGTTTTGCAAGGTCAGTTGGAGCAAACGGTCTCCAAGACCATTTGGTTGGGTTGACCAAGGGTTGAACGTTTGATATTACTGTTCATAATTATGTTGGTTAATGACTCACCAAATTTTATAGGTTAACTCCCAAGGAATCATGAGTTGAAGGCTAATTAATTAGTTAAACCTAATTGGATTAAGTGCTGATTTCCAACCTGATTAACTTGACCTTTTTGGGAAAACGGTTTCAAAACCGTTTGAGGGAGTTTACAAAGGGTTGACCGTTTGAGATTCTTGTTCCTAATTATGTTTATTAATTACTCACCAAATTGGAGGGGTTAATTCCCAAGGAATCGTGAGTTGAAGGCTAATCAATTAGGGAAACCTAATTGGATTAAGTGCTGATTTTTCAGCTTGATTAATTCGACTTTTTGGGCAAACGGTTTCAAAACCGTTTGAGAGCGTTGACCAAGGGTTGATCGTTTGAGATTCCTGTTCCTAATTATGTTGGTTAATGACTCACCAAATTTGAGGGGTTAATTCCAAATGAATCATGTGTTGAAGGCTAATCAATTACGCAAACCCTAATTGGAATTAGTGCTGAAATTCCAATGAGTTGATTTGATGTTTTGGGTTGATTAGCCCAAACGGTTTCAAAACCGTTTGTGGATCACCCAAACGGTTTCAAAACCGTTTGGGGGTCACCTAAGACCGTATGAAGGTCTAGGGTCAAGTATGGATATGTGTTTGAAGATCCAAAGATGTGGTATGAACCCTAATCAGCTAAGTGCTGATTTTGCAAGTGATTGAGATGATGTTTTGGGTGATTGAGCCCAAATGGTTTCAAAACCGTTTGGGGATTACCCAAACCGTTTGGAGGTCACCCAAGACCGTTTTTAGGTCTGTGGTCAAGTATGGTTGAGGAATTGAAGGTCTAAAGATACCAAATTGAAATGCAATCAAGTGCTGATTCGATGATCAACTCAATAGCTCAAACCCTAATGATTTTTCACCAGAATCCAAGGGTTGGATGAGCCAAACGGTCTCAAGACCGTTTGGAACTCATCCAAACGGTCTCAAGAGCGTTTGGAGACCATCCAAGACCGTTTGGAGGTGTAGGTGTGAGTATGGTTAAGAAATTGATGATCTAATGATACTAAGTTAAAGTGTAATCAATTGCTGATTTGGTGATCAATCCAATGATCCAAACCCTAATTGGTTGACTTGGATTTTGATGATTTGATGGGAAAAGGGTCTCAAGACTGTTTGGAGGTCATCCAAACGACCTCAAGACCGTTTGGGGTCAGGTCATGTTCAATTTGGATGATGGTTCAATGGTTTCAAAGTAATTAATCTTGCATTGATTAGTGTTGAAGGATCATCGATTCCAAACCCTAATTCAATTAATTCAAACCCTAATTGAGGACTAATTGAGGGTAAATTGAGGGTCAAATCAGTTTAAGGTTTACCTATTTAACTCAATTGAAGTATGAAGATAGGTCCAATTGATGATTGGTTCCATGAATTCAATGATTGAAGGAATCAATATTGAGAACCCTAAACCGATTGGTGTAGTTGAGACCATCTTTGGTCCATGCCATTTTGAGGAGGTTTGGACCAAACGGTCTCAAGACCGTTTGGATTCATGCGGTTTCAAAACCGTTTGGAGGTTGAAAGTGCAAAACCGTTTGGGATCTTTTAAGGTCAAGAATGCTTAATGCTTTAAAGACTTAGATGGTTCAATGGTTGTTTAACCTAAACCCTAAAGACACCTAAAGTCATTAAGGGGTTAAGTAATTAGTGAACTAATGTATGTTAGGGTCAATGGTGAAGATTACAAAAGTACCCTTAGTGGGTTAGTGTGACTAGTACCCTCGATCAGGTAAACCCTAATGACCATAATGGTGATGACTTGACTTATGTCAGTCAAAGTTGAATTGACTTAACCTAATCAAGAGTGATGTAAACATCATCTATTAGTAAGAGGAGAGAGAAGACTCCTAATATCAATTACAATCAAATAACATACCTTTAAAATGTATCAATACACACCATTAGGGTATGATCCTCTATAAGGAGATCATGGAAACCCTAATTATGGAGATTATGAATCTTAACTTAATTTGAAGGTGTTAATGGAAGTAATCTTCATAAATAATGATGGTAAGACCTCAATTCACTGTGATGTGAATAGTAAACCCTAATTCTAGGGGAATAACATGATGTGAAATAGTAGTCCCTAATGGTGGGATATTAATCATAAACCTAATCTAGGGGAGATATGATATGAATAGAAACCCTAATTGGAGGTGATGTTATGGGAAACCCTTATTAAGATGAATAACAAGCTTAACTTATGGCTTATTAATCATGAAAACCTTGAGATGGTGTACTAGATAGTACAATAAGTTCAGGTGTAGCTAAATCAATTAAATAAGATGAATGAGTTGATTCATCTTAAAAGGGTGTACAATGTGATCTGTACACTCGAGTGTATTCTAGCCTGACTCCCTCTCTCTCTCCATATATATATGTTGTGTTTTGTTGTGTCATGTGCATAGCATGTGCCTCACTTATGTTTTACTTCTGTAGTTTAGTCCCATATTGCTCATCTCTAGTTTAGTCTCTAATCTCTTCTGTTATATAAGAGACTGTATTGCACACTGGTTTATTCACTCAATAAGTAATTCCCAGTTTCTCTATATGGTATCAAGAGCAGGTCCGATTACTTGAGTGTCATTTTCCCACCTTGCCCCATGCCCTAGGCCTTCAACCCCCCCCGCCCGACGCCCCCCCGGCCTGCCGGCGCCCCTCCCCTCCCTTTCCGCCGCCGCCTCCCACCACACCACCTCCACCCGCCGTCGCCCCTTCTTTTCCCTTCACCAGCCGCCGCCTCCCACCCCACCACCTCCACTCGCCGCCGCCCCTCCTTCCTCCACCACCCGTCACCCCTCTTCTCCTCCTGCTGTCCTCCTCCTCTCTTTTTTCCTCCATCTCATTTCTGCACGTGCAACCTTCCGGACAACCATAGCCATCACACGTTGAGAGTCTCCTCTCTCACCGGTTGGTTTTCTGCCTGCGCCTCATGATAGAATATTGATCTTCCTCATGACGGCGTAGGTTCCTTTATCAGTCCATCTGCCCGACACGGGTTCCTTCTGATCTGATGCGTCAGATCTCTGCTGCTGCTACTGCCCCATAGCGGGTTCTTTATCCACTGTCTTCTGTTGTTGCGCCGCCTCTTCACTACTGCCCTGCCACTGCTCATCATGGCTTCGGTTGAGCCTCCTCGCTCTCTGTGTTACCATTGTCAAGCTCGATGGCTCTAATTACCATCTGTAGTCGGCGTCCTTTGTCCTCTATGTCAAGGTCCAAGGTCGGTACTCACATCTTACTACAGATCCTCCTGCTGCCCCTGTTGTTACGACTGATGAAAAAAGCAAGAAAACTTATGCACAATGGTCCAAAGACGACTCTGGTGTTATGTCTTGGCTTCTTAATAGCACCGAGCCGCGGATCAGTTAGTCCCTGTTATGCCTTCATGATGCTAAGTCAATGTGGGACCAACTCGCCCATGTCTACTCCCATCAGCAAAATCTTAAACGTGTTTTTGAAAATTTTAAAAACTTATCCAAGAAGGAGTTTTCTTCTGATACTTTCATCGAGGACTTCTACAACCAGTCCTCTGCTCTCTAGAATGAGTATGGAATCTACCATCCTTTGACAGCCTACATAAAGAAGCCCAGAAGCAGCGCAATGAACTACAACTTGTCCAATTTCTGGCTGCCCTTCCTGCTTCCTTCTCCGGCGTGGTTGATCAGATTCTGTCGAGTGACCTTCTGCCCACTCTTCGAGACGTCCTTAAGTGAGTTCAAAGACTACCGTCGATGACCTCCAATCCTGTTATTGAGCATCCTGCTCTAGCTGTTCGCACTGCTGACTCTAGACGTGGCCGTGGTCGTGGCAGACGTCTACCTCCCACTGGTGGACGCGGCTCCTCTACTGCTTCTGAACGAGGTCAAGCTACTTTCCCTCGCTTCTGCAACTGGTGTGGTCGTGATGATCACAATGAAGATAGGTGCTGGATCAAGCACAGTAAGCCAGCCTGGGCTAACCAGGCCTCTACAGAAACCACCACTGATACTGCATCCGACCAACAGTCTGCTCTGCCATCTATTGAATGGCTTCGCTTAGAATTTGAGAATTTTTCCAGGAGTGCATGACTCAGCTACCTTCTACATCTGCTGCTGGTTCCTCTTCCATGCTTGCCTCTCCTTCTGCTGGTAACAATAAATGGTGCATTGATTCTGGTGTGTCTGTCCATATGGCTGACAATTGGTTCTAAGGCATTTTTTGATATTGTTCATGCGGACATCTGGGGTCCATGCTCTGTTTTGAGTCACTTAGGTGTTAAATATTTTCTGAATTTTATTGATAATTATTCCCGTACTACTTGGCTATTTTTGCTCAAAGATCGTGGCACTATTTTGGACAATATCTGTGTCTTCTTTTCAGAAATACAGACCCAGTTCAATAAACCCATTAAAAGTTTCCGCACCGATAATGCCCTAGAATTTATGCAAAAGTCTGTCACATCTTTTTGTTCTGATCGTGGCACTATCCATCAAACCACTTGCTCTTATACTCCACAACAGAATGGTGTTGCTGAACGGAAAAATCGACACTTATTAGAGGTTGCTCGCACCCTTCTTATTCATTATAAAGTCCCTCACCGTTTTTGGCCTGAGGCGGTTTCTACTACATGATATAAACCGTATGCCATCCTCTGTTTTACAGAATCGTATCCTTTAGTCCATTCTGTTTCCTGATGCACCCCTATTCTCTGTCCCTCGTATTTTTGGGTGTACTTGCTTTGTTAGAAATTTACACCCAGGAATGACGAAACTTGATCCTCGCTCCACTAAATGCATCTCTTTGGGATACTCTAGAACCCAGAAAGGTTACCGCTGCTTTGATCCGGTACTCAAACAATGGTTTGTCAGTGCGGATGTGATCTTTGAGCATATGCCCTATTTTTCTGATGATGGGGCAACGCTATCCAGTGATATGTTGTCACCCACGCCTCTACCAAATATTGTTGAAGACTTGCCTTCTTCTGACCAGCCTAAAGGTCGCCCCTTACAAGTATACAAACACCGGCCAAAGACAAGCGCTCCTTCCCTGGCCCCTCCACAACCAATTCCTCCGTCTGTGGAAGATCAAACAAACACTGAGGTAACTTCTGACTTGAACCTTCCTATCAGCCTGCGCAAATGTGTTCGCTCCTGCACTAAACATCCTATCAATCATTTCTGCTCTTCTGCCTATCTGCTTAACAGTTTTGCATGCTTTACTTATGCGCTTTCTGCTGTCACTATTCTGAAGACTGCTGCAGAGGCTCTACTTATTCTTGCATGGAAACAGGCAATGGATCAGGAAATACAGGCGCTCTGTGATTGCAAGACATGGGAACTTGTGGATCGCCCTCCTTCATGCCCTACTGTTGGCTGCCGCTGGGTCTTCACCATTAAGTATCAACCTAATGGGACAATTGAATGGCTGAAAGCTCGACTTGTTGCAAAAGGCTACACGCAGACATATGACGTTGACTATTTTGAGACCTTCTCTCCTATTGCGCGATTCAATTCTGTTCGAAAGATCTCAGAAAAATATTTTGTCACGAAAGATCTCAGAAAGCTAGGATTTTTTTTTGGCATTGAGGTTTCTAGATCATCTACAGGGTCGTGTCTCTCTCAACGAAAATATGTACTTGATCTCTTGCAGGAAACTAGTATGCTAGGCTGCAAACCAGCCAACACTCCCCTTGACCCAAATATGGATTGGGACGATGAAAATTCTCCTCCTTATGTTGATCATCACCAGTTCAGAAGGCTGGTAGGCAAGTTTATTTATCTGACAGTCACAAGAGCTGACCTCACTGCTACCGTGGGATTCATCAACATGTACCTTGATAAACCCCGACAGTGTCACTGGGATGCTATATGTCACAATCTGAGGTATCTTAAAGCTCTCCAGGAAAAGGCTTGTTATATAAGAAGCATGGCCACTGTAATCTATCTGGCTTCTCAGACTCTGACTATGTAGGAAGTGGTTATGATCGTAAGTCAACCTCAGGATATTGTACATTTGTGGGCGGAAATCTTGTTACCTAGAGAAGCAAAAGGCAGACTATTGTAGCCAGATCTAGTGCAGAGGTAGAATACCGAGCTATGGCTCATGCTGCATGTGAACTATTGTGGGTCCAGAGTCTCCTTCAAGAGTTTGATATCTCCTATTCTAGTCCTATACCGATGTTTTGTGACAACAAGGCCTCCATTTTTATTGCGAGCGACCCCACTTTTCATGAACAGACTAAACATATTGAGGTCGAATGTCACTTCGTTCGAGAAACTGTCCTTTCTGGCCGGATTTGCACTCCATATTTCAGCACTGAAAAACAAGTTGCGGACATCTTCACCAAGATACTTCCTAAAGCTCATTTTCAGACTCTAGTAGACAAGCTGGGCATGTTCGACGTCTACGCTCCAGCTTGAGGGGGAGTATAGAGATATGTTGTGTTTTGTTGAGTGTCATGTGCATAGCATGTGCCTCACTTATGTGTTACTTCGGTAGTTTAGTCCCATATTGCTCATCTCTAGTTTAGTCTCTAATCCCTTCTGTTATATAAGAAACTGTATTGTACACTGATTTATTCACTCAATAAGCAATTCCCAGTTTCCCTATAATATATATATATATATATATATATATATATATTAGGGAAACTGGGAATTGCTTATTGAGTGAATAAATCAGTGTATATATATATATATATATATTATAGGGAAACTGGGAATTGCTTATTGAGTGAATAAATCAGTGTATATATATATATATACATATATATATATATATATATACATATACATATACATATATATATATATATGTATATATATATATATATATATATAAAGTCAGGCTAGAATACACTTGAGTGTATCCGGAGCGGAATACACTCAAGTAGTTTTTCATGATGCAATATTTTTCTTAAAAATCTAATCCATTGATCTTCTTAAACATCTCGTGAACAACTCATACGCAAAATTTGAGCACATTTGGATATGTATAGCTCATGTTATGAAGATCGCAAAAATTATGCATTTCAAATTAGTTTCGCGTGTCGATTTTGTTGCCCTTGGATGAGTGACTTACACTCATCCAAATGGGCTCAAAATTTGTATGTAGCCTAGTTATAGTATGCCGGTGAAGATCAACGGTTTACATTTTGCAAAAAATAGTCTTGATATGAAAACACACTTGAGTGTATTCGTGCGATCCGTACACTCGAGTGTATTCTAGCCTGACTCTCTCTCTCTCTCTCTATATATATATATATATATGGGCCCATCTTGAATGCCCGCGCGGGTAGCTACTCGTCCCCCATTTCGGTTACTTTTTTTCAAGTCGGTTTTTTTGACATGTAGATGGTTACTTTACCTTGCAAACTGTTGAGTTTCATGCATAGATAGTTATGTTTGTAACAACAGATTTCAAAATACGGTTACATATATATCTGCTGTGTATTTTGTACGGGATTACTTTTTTAGTCGTATAGTTACTTTTTGATCAACATAGTTACTTTTTTTGATAGCAGAATTACTTTTCTGGTCAGAACATTAACTTTTTTGGCTGCCGGGTAGCGAAATCCAGGATACCCGCACGGGTATTAAAAAAAGGCATATATATATATATATATATATATATATATATATATATATATATATATATATATATATATATATATATATATATATATATATATATATATATATATATATATAACAACCTAAACACCAAGACGCGTTTCCGTGTTGCACATAACCTGAATTCACTGGTCTCTTGCCACGCATAGGTTTCCTTTTCTGTCCGGCACTTATAAGAATTTCCGGTCCTACCAGTCTAAACACCAAGACCCGACCCATCCCGTCCTACACAATGGTCTCCCAACACAGATATGTTTTCTTTTCTGTCTAACACTTCTCATGAATTTGTCGGTCTCGTGGTACCTATCTGCTTCTATGCATCGTCCTTTTTCTGTCCACCACCTCCCGTGATATCATTGGATTCTTTTGAACTGAGAGAAATCGTATCCGTGATTATATGTAAAACTGTTGCAGCGTGACCGACTCATTATATCATCTATTTTACCATTGACGACTGAATGATCTTGTTGGGGACGCCAACCATAGCTCACAAACTTGGCATGGAAGATATCCCCATGGAGGATGCATAGAGACGTCATGTATACCACCACTAGAAAGCATTGTTGTGTCAGCGTGATGCACTTCTATGCTCTCAAAATATCCATGATGGAGGTGTTTAGCAGGTAATTAACCGGAACCTTGGTTTTCTTTCTCTTCAATTGCGTAATTACTTACCATTATCTGCTACACCTTGGTATTGGTTGCTGAGGCATGTCGATCAAACATTGACAACAGAGAAATTAGTTAATTTTGTGTGTTTAGTCATCTGTGGTGCATCTGAACATGGAAGAGGATGAACCTCTTGATTGTTAGCGTGTGGCCTGTTAGTAGTTGATTCTGTATATTCATACTTATATCAAGAACCTATAATACACACACATCATTCTTTCTAGCCCTATCATTCATAACTCTACCACGCGAGATAATTTATATTGCAAACCTATTGTGCCAATCACATCTGAAACTACTGCATTCTGCACTTACTCCGTGGAGATATTATCAATGCAGTACCTTGCACAATCCATTTACATCAGTAGTTAGTGTCTCAGCCGCCTTTAACCAAAAATCCCTATGGAAATACATATCTTTACTACTGTCTATATACTACTGCAAGAATATTCAGATATTTGGAGTCGTGATGCTTGTCCAGGTTCTCCTGTCAAATCTGCAAGGCCAGTTTAAACCCTATGTTGGACGCATCTTCTACTCCTATTACAAAAAGCTACTATTCCTGCGTCACCACATTAGAAGACTTTAGAAGACGTATAGTTGGTATGGCACCCGGTCACCCTTTAGTATGGTGTAGTGTCCTGTCCAGTTTAGCAACGGTTTCTACCTATCTCTAAGGTTACTTGTTTGTTGTATGTAACGTAGAATTTGAGACATATGTAATGGAATTAGAACATAATTGTATCATTGTACGATGGTCATGACATCGCATACGACGCATACTCCGTGCCAAGCGTAGCACTCAACTATGAGTTTTGCAAGTTGTCCTTTTGATTACTCTCAACAGTACTTCATTGTGCTTTTGTATGTAGTATTTTGATCCCTTTTTTATATACTTGATACCCGCCTGAGTCCCATTTTTATTCAAATTGGTCTAAGGACTCTGCTTTCCACTTTTATTCTGAGTAAAGTAATGAAATCGAGATAATGAGTGATAAGATAGCCAAGCATTGTTTTTGTGCTTTCCTTCTTTTTCTTTGTGACTGAATAAGTATCAGGAATTCATCATTCTTCTTTTCCTAATTATTTTTCGATCAAAACTTCTCATCCTTTATTTCTTTATTATAGTGCCAAAGTGAAGTCTTTTGCGAGACTGAGTTTGTAGTGTCAATTTTATTTCGTTTAGCCTATGCTACGGTTAATTGCACCATTCTATATTCATTCAAATAATACAGACAAATAAAAATGAAAAACAAATATGATTCATTCAACCCTTTGTGATTTTAAGAGAGGGCATGCTTACATTATTGTCCATATTATCTGATGGAAACCACTTTTTGCTGAATGCCTCTACATGCGATGATAGTTTTGACAAAGATCTCACTAAATCAGTTACTTAAAAGTTTAAGAACTCTTTCAATTTCGAAGATTGAGCAGAGCAACTACCAATATCCAGAGGTCACAAGTTGACAAGTGAGCAATGATTTTTCTACTCTATTAAATGCAACCTTCTTCAGTCGTTTACTGTTTATTGATAATCATTGAATAACAAGTAGCTTGTTCCTATTCAGAATTTGTCTCTGTGAAAGAGTCAGGGTTTTCAGAAAGCTCAGGGTTGCACAATGTGTGCACCCTCATATATATAATACTGAAAGAATTACAGAGAGGTCCATATATAAAAGAGAAATAACAAAACAAATAGCAGGCTATGTAAAATAGGAAATATATAATGTAACACTCCCCCTCAAGTTGGAGCATAGATGTCAATCATGCCCAACTTGTCCATCAGTGTGCAGAACTGTTTCTTCGCCAGCAGCTTGGTGAAGATATCAGCAACTTGATCTTCTGATCTCGTGAATGGAGTTGCTCTGCTCTTTCGATCAAAACTTCTCATCCTTTATTTCTTTATTATAGTGCCAAAGTGAAGTCTTTTGCGAGACTGAGTTTGTAGTGTCAATTTTATTTCGTTTAGCCTATGCTACGGTTAATAGCACCATTCTATATTCATTCAAATAATACAGACAAATAAAAATGAAAAACAAATATGATTCATTCAACCCTTTGTGATTTTAAGAGAGGGCATGCTTACATTATTGTCCATATTATCTGATGGAAACCACTTTTTGCTGAATGCCTCTACATGCGATGATAGTTTTGACAAAGATCTCACTAAATCAGTTACTTAAAAGTTTAAGAACTCTTTCAATTTCGAAGATTGAGCAGAGCAACTACCAATATCCAGAGGTCACAAGTTGACAAGTGAGCAATGATTTTTCTACTCTATTAAATGCAACCTTCTTCAGTCGTTTACTGTTTATTGATAATCATTGAATAACAAGTAGCTTGTTCCTATTCAGAATTTGTCTCTGTGAAAGAGTCAGGGTTTTCAGAAAGCTCAGGGTTGCACAATGTGTGCACCCTCATATATATAATACTGAAAGAATTACAGAGAGGTCCATATATAAAAGAGAAATAACAAAACAAATAGCAGGCTATGTAAAATAGGAAATATATAATGTAACACTCCCCCTCAAGTTGGAGCATAGATGTCAATCATGCCCAACTTGTCCATCAGTGTGCAGAACTGTTTCTTCGCCAGCAGCTTGGTGAAGATATCAGCAACTTGATCTTCTGATCTCGTGAATGGAGTGCATATCTTGCCAGCAAGAATAGATTCTCTGATGAAGTGGCAGTCAACTTCAATGTGTTTGGTGCGCTCATGATAGACAAGATTATTTGCAATGAAGATGGCAGCTCTGTTATCACAGTGCATAGGAATGGCCGAAGAAGACTCAATCCCAAACTCTTTCAGAAGAGAACACACCCACAGTAACTCACAGGCAGTATGGGCCATGGCCCTGTACTCAGCTTCAACACTAGATCTGGCAACGACATTCTTTTTCTTGCTCCTCCAGGTAACAAGATTTCCTCCTACAAACGTACAGTAATCGGAGGTAGATTTTCCATCAACTTTGCTACCTGCATAATTAGAATCAGAATACCCTTCAAGAACACAGTGCCCATTCTTTTTATAATGAAGTCCCTTGTCAGATGATTTTTTTAAGTATCTCAGAATGTGACATACAACATCCCAGTGACACTGTTTGAGTTTGTCAAGGTACCTGCTAAGAAGACCCACTGCAGTAGCAATATCAGGACGAGTAACAGTCAAATAAATCAATTTACCAATCAACCTCCTGAATTTTTTATGATCAGCAAACACAGAAGAGGAATCATCATCCCAATTCACATTGGGATCAAGAGGAGTATCCTCAGGTCTTGCTCCAAGCATACCGGTCTCCTGCAGAATATCAAGAACATACTTTCTCTGAGAAAGCACCAAGGCATTAGAGTTTCTAGAGACCTCTATGCCAAGAAAATACCGAAGTCTGCCCAAATCTTTTGTAGCAAAGTGCTTGCCCAAATGATCTTTGGTAGCATGAATACCAAGAGAGTCGCTGCCAGAAATAATAATGTCATCAACATATACAATCAGAACAGTAATACCTGCTGAAGTCTTTTTTGTGAACACAGAGTGGTCAACCTGTGACCTCAGAAAACCAAAATCAATCATGATCCTGCTCAGCTTATCAAACCAGGCACGAGGACTCTGCTTGAGCCCATAGATAGACTTTTTAAGCCTGCATACTTTGTGAGACTCCCCCTGAGCAACAAACCCAGGAGGTTGCTCCATATACACCTCTTCCTGCAAGTCACCATACAGAAAATCATTTTTCACATCAAGCTGCAGAAAAGGCCAGTTCAGATTCACAACAACTGATAAGAGAATCCTGACAGAGTTAAGGCGAGCAACAGGAGAAAAAGTCTCAAAATAATCAATGCCATATGTATAAGTATAGCCCTTTGCAACTAACCATGCTTTCAACCTGTAAAAGGAGAGGCGGCTGTGGTGTTGTTGCACGTATGCAACGTGAGCAACCCAATAGGGTTCTCTTCTCTATTTATAGTAAAGTGAAATTTACATGTAGGTACAGCAGTAATATAAAATATGAAATAAGTACAAAGTGAAGATATATTAACACTCCCCCTCAAGCTGGAGTGTACACATTGTGGATGCCCAGCTTGCCGCATAAATTCTGGAACACTGCTGGACCTAATGGCTTTGTCAAGATATCAGCCAGTTGATCTTCAGACTTAACATATGGCGTCACCACATTGCCATTCTTTATCTGATCTCTGATGAAATGACAGTCAACCTCTATATGCTTTGTGCGCTCATGAAAAATAGGATTCCTGGCAATATGTATAGCAGATTGATTGTCACACTTGAGAATCATGGGAGTTTGAATCAAAATCTTCAACTCAGATAAGACAGATTTGACCCATTGTAATTCACAACATGCATGTGCCATAGCACGATACTCAGCCTCAGTACTAGATCGTGCCACCACTTGTTGTTTCTTGCTCTTCCAAGTAATCAGATGATCACCAAGAAAGGTGCAGTAGCCAGATGTAGATCGTCTATCAACTTGATTACCAGCCCAATCTGCATCTGCATAACCTGTAAGAGTCAAGGAAGATAGAGGACTCTTGGGTTTATAATAAGTGATCCCCTTTCCAGGAGCACTTTTCAGATATCTCAGAATCCTGCATACAGCTGTCCAATGTGACTGTCGTGGTGTACACATGTGTTGACTTACTACTCCAACAGCAAAAGAAATATCAGGTCTTGTGACAGTTAGGTAAATCAGCTTCCCAACTATTCTCCTGTAGTGACCTGGATCTGAATATGCAATATCATCTTCCACCTCCTTGATGTGATAATCCATAGGAGTGGATACAGGCTTAGAATCAGTCATACCCGTTTCCTGTAGTAAGTCAAGCACATACTTTCTCTGGGAGAGATTGATACCTGCATGGGATCTAAGCACCTCAATCCCTAGAAAATATCTCAGTTTCCCAAGGTCCTTTGTGTGAAAATGATGTTGTAGTCCTTCTTTCACACGTGATATGCCTGTAGAATCACTGCCAGTAATCACAATATCATCAACATAGACAGCAATAATTATGGACCCACCAGAAGAATTTGAATAAAATAGAGAGTGATCAGTCATAGAACGAGAGAAGCCCATCTGTAAGACAACAGCACTGAACCTGTCAAACCAAGCCCGAGGAGATTGTTTTAAACCATAGATAGCCTTCTTCAATTTGCAAACCTGCTGACACTCCCCCTGAGCAACAAAACCTGGTGGTTGCTCCATATACACCTCTTCCTGAAGAACCCCGTGAAGAAAGGCGTTCTTGACATCCAGCTGGAAAAGAGGCCAATCAAAAGTAGTAGCCAGAGAGATAAGGATCCGTACAGAATTGAGACGAGCAACCGGAGAAAAAGTCTCAAAGAAGTCCACTCCATATGTCTGTGTGTAGCCCTTGGCTACCAATCTGGCCTTCAACCGCTCAATCGAACCATCAGGATTGTGTTTGACTGTGAAGACCCATCTGCAGCCCACAACTTTCTTGCCCGCAGGTAAGGAAACCAGATCCCATGTGTCATTATCAACCAGAGCAGAAATTTCAACCTGCATGGCCTGCATCCAGCCACTGTCCTTCATAGCCTCTAAGTGGTTCCTTGGTATTTGAACAGAATCCATCCCAACAGCAAATGCACGAGCCTGTGTAGATAAGTGCGACAAACAACATACATTGGATATGGGATGGCGAATAGTACATGATCGTATACCTTTCCGGACAGCAATAGGAAGATCAAGATCAGAAGCCGCTGCAGGAATCTCTTGAGTAGAAGATGGGGAAGGAGGCTCATGGACTTGTGCCGCTACCTCATCTGGATCCGATCTACCTCGCCTATGATAAACTTGGTTATAGGGTTGAATGGTAGGTGGATCAGGCGATATGTCTTCAACAATGATAGGTGGCACTCCCTCACTTGGAATTGCGGGTGGCACTCCCTCACTCAATTGCTCCCCCTTGCTCATAGCATGTGCAAAATACGGGCTGGTTTCATGAAAGGTGACATCCTTAGAGACAAACATACGACGCAAACTGGGGCAATAACACTTGTAACCTTTACTCGTACCAGAGTAACCAAGAAACAAGGTTTTCAAGGACCGAGGAGAGAGTTTGTCTTGTTTGGGATCAAAATTATGAACAAAGGATGTACAACCAAAAACCCGAAGCGGAACATGAAACGGTGTGTCCATAGGGCGTAAAACAGAAAAAGGAGTGCGCCCATTCAAAACAGAAGAGGGCTGCCGATTAATCAAAAAACAGGCAGTGAGAAGAGCCTCAGACCAGAAACGTTTAGGCACATTGGATGCAAACATGATGGACCTAGTGATATCCAAAAGATGGCGATTTTTACGTTCAGCAACACCATTCTGCATAGGAGTATGAGGACAAGAAGTGTGATGAATCATACCAACCAAACTGCAAAACTCATTCATTGCTTTCTGAACATACTCAAGAGCATTATCAGATTGAAAAATTTTGATATTGCAGTTAAATTGAACTTGAATTTGTTTATGAAAATGTTTGATAATGGAAAGCACAGACTCCCGACTTTTCAACAGATAAATCCATGTCATGCGAGAGTAATCATCAACAAAAGAAATGAAATAACTAAAACCATTATAACTTTGGTTTTTAACAGGACCCCATACATCACTGTGAACCAACTCAAACGGGCTAGAAGCCCGATTATTGACACGGACAGGATAGGACAACCGATGATGTTTGCCCAACTGACTGGACTGACACTCTAAAGAAGACACATGAGCAAGATCGGGTTCCAATTTCTTCAAGCTGTCTAAGGATGGATGGCCATATCTGCAATGCCATAGCAAGGGGGAACCACTCAGCATGGCGGAGGAAACTGGAGCAGGAGGTGGAGGACGAGGTAGATAATCACCAGGAAAGAGGTAGAGATCACCTTTCCTAGGCCCCCCACCAATCATCTTCAAACTCTTGAGATCCTGTAAGACAAAGCAAGAACGCCCAAATGTTACTGTGCAGTTCATAGTGTCAATCAACTTGGCAACAGAAAGTAAATTGAAAGGAAATTCAGGCACAAAATGAACAGATTGCAAATCAATATCTGGAGTAAGGGACACAGAACCACTAGCCACCACCTTCCTCACAGAACCATCTGCCAAGGTAACAGATGGGTGAGGAATATATGAGTCAAAAGTGCGGAGCAGTCGCCTCATACCAGTCATGTGCTGGGAGGCACCAGAGTCAACCACCCAGGGAGTTGCGGATCCAGAAGCCATAAAGGATGTAGCCTGATTACCCGCGGTAGAGGCAAGATGCGCTGAAGAAGCAGATGAGGCGCCCACACTCCAATGTTGAGTAGCCTGAATAAACCGGTCATACTCCTCCTGAGTAAGTGTAATGCCAGAGGAAGTCGAGCTCGCAGGTGTAGAGTCAGAAGTAGCACAGTTGGCAGCTCCAACAGGTGGGGCGGCAGGTCGCCCATGTTTCTTCCAGCATTTGTCAACAGTGTGCCCCGGTCTTTCACAGAAAGTACATCGAGGACGAGACCCACGTCCTCTGCCAAAGCCAGGTCTGTCAGCTGTAGTAGATGCAGGTCGTCCTCCGCGAACTGCTGCAGCAATGGAGGCATGAGAATCTCCAGAAGGAACAACCGGAGAAGGATCAACAGATTCAAAGGTGGACTGTTGAATCCTAGAGAAGGCCTCCGCAAGGCTCGGTAATCTGTCAGAAGCAAGAATCACACTGCGTGCTGAACCAAAAGAGGAGCTAAGGCCGGAGAGGAATTTGGCAGTGACAAGATCATCTCTGTCTTTAATCTGCTCAGCAACCTTCACGGGATGATAGTAGCTCAACTCCTGGGAAATAGACTGAATCACACCAAAATACTCCTCAAGGGATCGATCACCCTGTTTCTCTGCAAACAGACGATCATAGATCATAAACTGGCGAAGAGCATTTTTCTCCTGAGCATAGTGCTGCTTAACAGCATCCCAAATCTCCTTAGCAGTGGAGTAGAACATGAACCTCGAAGCAATAGACGGTTCCATGCTACCCCATAGCCAAGTCTTCACAAGGCTGTCAAGACGTTTCCACTCGGCATAGTCTTTGTCAGTGCTCGTGAGAGGCGCAGAATCAACAAACTTGGCGCGGTCCCTCGATTCCAAGACCGTATGAACCGCATTCATCCAAAGCAGAAAGTTCTTCCCATTGAGCTTGATAGGGATAGGCGAGACCTCATAATAGGTCTTGTTCTCCATGATGTAACAGGGATAGGGGTGACGGAGTGATACACGTCACGCAGAAGGCTGAGTGGACGGATAGATACACGTCCCGTGACGGAGAGATACACGTCACGTCAGAAACTGGAAAGAGGATGCGTTACTGACGCATCGACAGCCTTCAATCGAGAGGTTCCTAATCACACATGAAGGAGATGTGATTAGGAAGCCACACTGGAAGAGACGAGACCCCCGGGTAGGACTTTAGAAGGCCGTTGTATCAACCGGAGATCCCCGAGCAGCAAGATCGGCGCCCGAAAAAGAAACCGAAAAAGGCTGAAAAAGAGCCCGGAGACGTAGACGGAGCCTGTAGAGCGGTACGACGGGATCTACGGTAGCATGAGACGAGCCACCGAGGATCAGCGGCGCCGCACGGAAGGCCCGCGCCCCTGCCGCACGCCGGCGGCAAGAGCAGCAGCCGCTGCTGCTGGCTGCGGCGGCGGCCGGCGGCGGGAGAGGTGGCCGGCGCCCGGCGGCTGAAGGAGAGGGGCGGCGGGAGGGAGAGAGAGGAGGGGAGGGGGGAGGCGGCGCTGGGTGGGAGGGCCGGCGGCTGCGGAAGCCTAACCTGCTCTTGATACCATGTAAAAGGAGAGGCGGCTGTGGTGTTGTTGCACGTATGCAACGTGAGCAACCCAATAGGGTTCTCTTCTCTATTTATAGTAAAGTGAAATTTACATGTAGGTACAGCAGTAATATAAAATATGAAATAAGTACAAAGTGAAGATATATTAACACAACCTCTCAACCGTACCATCAGGTTGATATTTTACGGCATATACCCACCTGCAGCCCACAGGCTTACACTGAGGAGGTGGATCCACCAGTTCCCAAGTGTCTCTGTCAGTAAGAGCAATCATTTCTTCTTTCATAGCAGATGTCCAAGCAGTACTTTTCAATGCATCCTGAACATTCTTAGGTACAACCACAACAGATAAAGCATATACAAAATTACTAGATTGGGTATTCAGATGAGCAGTAGATACAAACTGAGCAATGCTATGAGAAGTGCAGGAACGAGTACCCTTTCGGAGTGCAATAGCCAATAGGTATGTCAAGGTCAGAATGTACCTCAGGTGCAGCAGAACCTTCTGGAGGAGAAGATTGGTTGTCTTGGGGGGTACTTGTGTAGAAGGTGCTCTATTCCTGCGCTGATAAACAATAAGTGGAGGATCTTGATTTTCAGTATGCACAGTGTCAGTAATGTCAGGCACACAGTCAGAAATAACAGGCAAAGGAGAGACAAGAATGTCTGTCTGCAAACTGTCTCCTGCTGAAGAATAATACGGTGTATCTTCAAAAAAGACAACATCACTACTAGTAAACCATTTCCTCGTACTGGGATTATAACACCTCTAACCCTTTTGAGTTCTAAAATAGCCCAGAAAAATGCATTTAGCAGCTCAAGGAGACAACTTATCAGAAGTGGGTCCAAGTAATCTGACAAAGAAGGTACACCCAAAAATTCTAGGAGGCACATCAAACAAAGAAGTCTCAGGTTGCAGAACCTGTATAGGAATCTTATTTCCAATAACAGACGATGGCATTCTATTAATCAGAAAACACGCAGTCAAAATAGCCTCAGGCCAATAGGAGCGGGGCACATGAGAATGCATCATGATAGTCCTGGAAACTTCTAATAAGTGTCTATTTTTCCGCTCAACGACACCATTTTGTTGTGGGGCATAGGCACATGAAGTCTGGTGTAGCGTACCAACAGATTTATAGAAAATCGCCACTTCTTGCTTAACAAATTCTAAAGCATTATCGGTGCGGAAAACTTTAACAAGCAAACCAAACTGCGTTTTTATTTCAGCAAAAAAGTTCTTGATAGTAGACAACACTTCGGACCTACTTTTTAATAGAAACAACCAAGTAGTCCTAGACATCGTACAAAATTTCGATCGAAATTGCGAAATTTCGACCGAAATTTCCGATTTTTTTTCAATCGGACATCGAAACGCTGGTTTGTAGGGATACGTACGTCATTTCGCGAAATATTTCGCACTGTGGGCGAAATTTCGCAAAACTGGAGGGATTTCGGTGCAAAAAACCCAATTTGGGCCTTCAAATCGCGAAATTGCTGCGAAACGCAGCTACTGTTTCGCGAAACAGTGTTCCCCGGACTGCTGCTGCTGGAATTTTCCGATTTTGGCAATTTTTTTGGGATTTCTTGCTCCCGGAGGCTTCTCTACTTGATTCTAAGGTATGTAACCCCTCTTCCTAGCCCATCTATTCCTCCTCCTTCTAACTCTACTCTCATTTAAACATAGCTTAATAAGAACTCCGAAAATCCTAAATTTCTAAGTGGGATTTCTCTTTAAAAACTCAAGATCTTGAAGTGAAACTTATACATCTAAGAAACAATAGTGTGAAATACATATAACTACACTTATTTTGAAAATCTAATCAATATATTTCGTATTTATACACAAAATGGCTAAAAAAAGCTTTTTTTTTTAAATTGAAATTTCTTATATATTTTTTAATTTTTTGCTTATGTAACCCTAAATATATTACACTAGTAGACTACTAGACTTATACCATAAATGCTAACTAATTTCAGTGTTACAAGTTCAATTTGTATATTTATAACAATTTAAATATTAATTTCAGACCTTAAATTAAACAAATATTATAAAAATGAATTAATAAAAATAAAAATGATGAACTACTTAGTTATACTTTGACCTTCTAAGTTTCTAACATGCAATTTTAGGCTTTAGTAACTAGTTATGGTTTATTTATACACGTTTGACTTGATGTGATTATTTTTTCATGTTTTTATTTTTCTAAATTGCAGCAGATGGGTTCTTCATCTGGTGATGGTGATGGAGGGAGAATTGCTGGTGGTACTGGTAGAAAGGCAAAAGTCATTGATTTTGCATGGGCTCATTGTGAGCAAGTTCCTGGCACTAAGCAACAAGTGATTTGCAAATATTGTACCAAGAAAATAGGCGGTGGGGGGATTACAAGATTCAAATCCCACATTGTTGGCGGTGACAGGAACGTGGCAATGTGCAAGCAATGTCCTCAAGGAGTGAGAGATGACTTCAGGGAAATGATGAGTCAGAAGAGAAACATTCGTCAACATCAACAAGAACTTGACCAACTCGCGGTTGATACCCTCTTTAACTATGGGAGAGGAGGTTCTTCTGCCGAGTCTGACTCAGATGTAGATTATCCTGAAGGTTATATCACCTCCCAACAACGTCGCATGTATCGCAGGGCGCTTAGAGATTCTAAAAGACAAGCATGGGAGAGAGAACAACATGATTCATATAGGAGGGGCATTGGCCCATCTGTTTTTGAGCATGGTGGAGGCAGTGGTGCACGTCATGCGGCTGGTTACCGTTCAGGACGAGCGTCCATCCCCACAGTTGACTTAGGAGATGATAGTGATACGCCTGCCCAAGTGAAAAGAAAGAAAGGGACAGTTGATAGCCTATTCAGATCTCACAGCACAACAAGAGGTAGGTTGGGTGTAGATGTAGACGAGCCAGGTATGAGAAGGTCAAAACCAGTACAACAGAAGTTGAAATCTATGTTTTCTGGTGCAAAGAATAAGGTTGGCAAAGCAGTTGGCAAATTCTTCTTTGCCCATGGGATACCAGCACACGTGGCTACTGAGCCATACTTACAACACCTCTTGAGAACTGCAGGGGAGGCTGGACCGGGTGTTAAAGCCCCCACTGCATATGAGCTTATGAATGTCTACCTTCCTGAACAAAAATTGGAGATCCAAAAATGGATTGAGGATAAGAAACAAAGGTAACTAAGCTTATTTCTTTATTGTCCCTTCCATTCTTGATTGTTGAAGTCTTCAAGACTTTGAGGTTTTAACTCTACATCTACTTTTTGTTTGTTGTACTTGTAGGTGGGAATCTTATGGTGTGACATTAATGGCTGATGGTTGGACATCTGGAACTAGAAAACTGATCATCAACTTTCTTGCCTACTGTAATGGATCCACCATTTTCCTTGGATCTGTAGATGCTTCCGCTGAGGTTCGGACTGCTACATACATATCTAAATTGATGAAGAGGTATATCAAAGAAGTTGGTGTGGAAAATGTGGTTCAAATTGTAACTGATAATGGAGCCAATTTCAAGAAAGCTGGAAAGTCTTTGATGGATAAGTTTCCACTCTATTGGACTCCTTGTGCAGCTCACTGCATTGATTTGATTCTGAAAGATATAGGTGAGTCATATATGATATATGTTTGACTCCTTGACTCCTTGTATTCCAATTTCCAATTCCAAATGACTTATAGTGTCATTATTTGATTTCATACTCTGTTTTGTTCAAATGTAGGTGGGTTGTCGCATGTGAAAAATTTGATCATTGAAGCCAGGACAATCACAAGCTTCATATACAATCGCTCATTTCTTTTAGCTGCTATGAGGAGGAAGGAGTATTGTGGTGGTGACTTGGTGCGACCAGGAGTCACCCGTTTTGCTACCAATTTTTTGGCGTTGCAAAGTCTGAAGTCAAAGAGAGATGGGTTGAGAAAATAATTTTCCGGAGTTGAATGGAGTTCAATGAAGGAAAGTAGGACAGCCGCAGGGGGCAAGATAGAAGACATTGTCAACAGTAGGAGCTTCTGGGAGAGGGTTAATAAAATTCTTAGAATTATGGAACCAATAGTGAAGGTGCTCAGGTTGGTGGATGGAGATAAGTCACCAACCATTCCCTACTTGTATGAAGCAATGACCTTGATGACAGATTCAATATCAAAAGTTGTTCCAAGAGGAAGTGCCCAATACAAGAAAATTATAAGGAAGCGGTGGGAGAAAATGCTTTTGCACCCTATGCACAAAGCTGGTGAGCATAACTGATACTTATTCAATAATTATATACATTTCTATATCTTGATAACTGATGACACATTCAATACAAGACAATTTTATTTATAGCCATTTCTATTTCTTGTAGCTCATTACTTGAACCCTAGATTCCAATACAAATACAAGTTAGGGTTCAAGAGCGACTTTATGGCAGCTATTAAAGAAGTTGTGGAGAAACTTGTCACCACATCTGAAGAGAGGGTGATTATTATGGACCAGGTAATACATATAGTCTGGAACTATGTATTTACTAATTATTGAGAAAAAAATCATATTTTATTACCCTTGACCTTATCAATGTTGTCATGTTAATTTGCAGTTGAGGCAGTTCAGAGAAGCCATTGGATGCTTTGCGCATCCAAGCGCTATTGCTGACAGAGAAAAAGCTGTTCCATGTGAGTGGTGGTCATGGCATGGCACAGGTTGTGAAGAGCTACGTCGAATTGCTGTGAGAATTCTATCACAAACAACTGCTGCAGGTGGTTGCGAAAGAAATTGGTCCACATTCAACCTCATTCATAGCAAAAGACGGAACAGACTTGGTGCACAACGTCTAAATGACTTGGTATACGTTCACTACAACATGAGGTTGAGGGCAAAAGATCTTAGAGAGCCTGAATTTAGAGAAGTGGACCTCTCTGTCATCCATGATCCACTTGATATTGCTTTTACCTTTGGTGGTGGTAATGAGAATATTGATCCAGAGGATAATCCATTGCAACAATGGATGACTAATATTGGTGGTGCCCCAGTTTTAGATAGAAATGATGGCGGGCCGGATCCCACTGTTGAAGCAACATTCATGCCTAGCACTAGAGCAGAAGAAGAGACAACTACAAGAGACCACAGCCCTGTACAAAGATTTGAAGAAGAAGAACAACACATTCAAGATGAGATGGATATTGCACAGGCAGTTGAAGAAGGTGGAACTCGTTCTAGTAGCCACTCTTCCAAATCTGATGGTGGTGGTGATGATGATCTTGACGACGATGATGATGATCTTGACGATGATGATGGTGATGGTGATGACCAAGAAGGTAATGATAATAATGAAGAGTGGGCAGGATTTGAGAATGACAATGATGATCGACCTTATCTCTCTGCTCCTAGGGCTGAAGTTGCACCTGCTGAAACTCAAATTCCATTTGTTGATAGTACATTCCAAAGAAGAAAAACTAGAGGTACAAAAGAATATATTGGCACACCAGAAGGTCCAACACCGTCACCACCACCTCTAGCTATTCTTCCAGCTCCTCAATACCAAAGTGATTGTATTTCTAATTTGGCTGAATCAGTTGGGAGCATGAGTATTTCAGACAAGGATTCATCTTCTATTGCTGATTCTATATTTGGGTATCCTCATGCACCACAAACACAACCTGCAGTCGCACAACCACCACAACAAGATCCCTATAACTATGGCTATGGTTATGGTGGGAGTCACGGGACTTATAATTATGGTGATGGTTATTCTTCTTCTTCTAGAGGTATACAAGTACAACCAGGCTATATGTATGGAGGATACAATGACCCACTGATGCAAGGTTATTCTTACACTGGAGAACATGTTCATATGGAATCTAATGATGGTGGGCAAACTTGGCAAGGATACCGTGATGTTTTGTATGTTCCTCTATTAGCTGTTGCTCCTCCAGCTCCAGTTGCTTCACAACCATCTATTGATCAAGCAAAAGCACTTGAGGAATTTTTCCCAAAACATGGGATGATGCAGTTTGTGTCTGATGAGATCTACCAAGAGCATGTTGAGACATATAACCGCGTGTATAGGAATGATATGAGTTGGGCAACATATGTTGATAGTATCAATGAGCATATGTATGGTCAACAACGAGGACAACAACCACCACGACACTCAAGCTTCAACTAGGACTATTGGTCTCTTAGTCCTACTCTGTAAGACTTATGGAACATCGTAATGTGTAAGTTTGTTAGTTTATAATTTGTTTTATATATTATAAGTTGTAATATGTAAGTTGGTAACGGTACTTTGTAGTTTGTAGTACTCTAGTCTAGTAGTGTAGTTATTTTAACTTGAAGTCTTCAAGTTTGCAAGTTTGTAACAGTCTAACTGTCTAACAAACTTTGTCATTTCTGTTCATTTGTACACTCACTCATCAAGACATGGATCCCACCCTAACCTCTAAACATACAAATTTATCATATAATCTAGTGTATCTATGTCTAGACATTGTGTATGCAAAAATTCATAGTTTAATTCCTTCATTTTGTCATCGAAATTGCCATCGAAATTCTGTCGAAATTATTCAGCTTCCTTCACTTACAAATGTGGGAGACCCCCCCCCCTCAATATCCAATATGAAATATTATTGCATATTTGAGTAGATCTTGGCGTTTAGATCATCCTGGTAAATTTTCATGATTTAATTCGCTTATTTGGTCGTCGAAATCGTTAGGGCCGTAAATATCGAAATTTAGTGCGAAATTTCAAAAAATTTCTGTTTCTGGGCCATCGGACACGGCATCGAAATCGGACATTTAATTCTATGGTCCTAGAAAAGTCATCAATAAATAGAATGAAATACTTGTAACCAGACACTCGGTACATGGCATGGGCCCCATACATCAGAGTGAACTAAATCAAAAATGTTTTTACTGCTCATAGTACTACGTCTAGGATACACAGTACGAGTTTGTTTTCCCAGCTGACAAGATTCACACTGAAAATTACAACTGCCAATATCAGAAACTAAATAACGCAACTTCTCTGACGATGGATGTCCCAGCCTGTAGTGCCACTGCAGTGCAGAAACAGAAGCCGATAAAGCAGATACCACAACAGCTTTCTCTGATCTCGATAACTGGTCCAAGTCATATAGTCCATCAACACCTTCATACCCCCCACCAATCTTCGTCCTCGTGCGAAGGTCCTGAAAAACGTATGAACCAGGAACAAATGTCAGGCTACATTTTAAACTTCGTAAAATTTTGCTGAATGATAATAAGTTCAGACTTGAGCCAAAACTGAGAAATAATGTCGCCTACTCCAAAAACCGAAGACTTTGAGCCATTAGCAAGCATAACAGATGAGTTACGAGCATGTTTAGATAGAGTTTTAAACAGAGATCTATTGCCAGATATATGTGCAGAGGCACCAGAATCTATCACCCATTTTGTATTACCAGAAGTAGAAGGTGAGGAGGAACTCAGGAATGCAGTATCATAACCAGAATATGCAGCATGTACTCTACTAGTAGAAGCAGCAGACGAAGAGCCAGCAAACTCAAGAAGGAGGCGTTCCACCTCAGCACGAATGTAGTCTGCGGTCACTCCCGCAGTCTCTGGCTCAGGCGTCTGAGTAACACCCTCAGAAGCAGTAGAAGATGAATCTGCAGCAACATTGGCCTAAGCCGGTTTACCATACTTTTCCCAACACTTTTCTTCAATATGGTTAGACCGGCCACAGAAGATACACACGCGCTGTCCTTGCTGAGGACGCGCAGCAGCAGGAGGTGGGGCAGCAGGAGGAGCTCCTCGTCCAGCAACAGGTCCACGTCCCCATCCCGTACCCAGGGGAGGATGGCCATCAGTGGAACGGCCACGGCTACGACCATGGCCACGCCCAGCCCAAGCAGCCAGAGCAGTAGAATCTCCAGTCTCAGCAGTATGAGGCGGTGTGGATGAAGAAAGGCGCTGGAGACGCTGGTAGGCACTATACAAAGTAGGGAGCGGATCACTCCTCAAGATATGATCCACAACGCCAGCATAGGACTCTGGCAAGCCACTCAAAAACTGTATCAGTTGTAGTTCCGCCCGCTGTTTTTGCATAATCGCCAGATCAGTAGACAACGGGTGGTAAGTCTCCAACTCACCCCACATGCCGGTGAAGGTGGAGAAGTAGTCGGTGATGTCAGATCCCGTGGCGTGGAGTCGCCCCAGTTGCTTGGTGATGTCGAAGACCTTCTTGGGATTCTGACTGTGAGAGTAGGTACTGGCGAGCTGATCCCACATCTGCTTCGCCGTAGGTAGTCGAAGTATAGTGACACTGATCTTCTCAACGGCGCTGTTGAGAATCCATGTCATCACAGTCGATTCGTCACGAACCCAATCATCAAAAGCTTTGACGTCCTTTGCATCCGCGTTCTCTGCAGGCTGAGGCGGACCAGTGCAAATCAGATGAGAGTACTTCCCTTGTGATTTGGCATATATCACAAAGGAGCACACCCAAAGTTGGTAATTGCGCCCGTCAAGTTTAACAGTGGTAACTTGACAGCGCGACTCTCTCCAGAAGTCATCTCCAGAAGACGCCATGAAGAGAGACAGGAAGGCAGACACAGGCAGGAGACGGACTATGCCGTCAAGCAGGCAGAAGCAGACACAAAATCACGAAGGACCTCTCACATACGAACTGCGCTGAAGCGTAGCAGGAAACCCGGAGGCCGAAGCCTATACAGGCATGCAGGCACAGACGAACACGAACTGAAAGTTATCCCTCAGACGAGTAACTCTCCGATCTTCCCCAGAAGACGAAACTAGTCCAGATCTACAAGCGGCTCAGTGGTCCCGTAGAAGACGGCCACCCGGCAGTGCACCTGCTGTGCGAACAACTACCAAAAGTTGGTTATGTTGCTCAAGTACTAGCGGCACACCGAGCCAGGAGGCTAGACGGAGCCACGAGCGGGAGAGGACCGACGGCGCGAGGAGGGCGGGCTGCCCCTACGTGGACGGCGGCCCTGCCGGCGGCGGCCTGCGGCGCTAGGCGGCGGCGGCCAGTAGTGCTGCCGGCGGGGCTGCTCCCGCGCCGGAGTGCGGCGCGCGAGGCTGCGGCGGTGGGGGGGGGGCGCCGACGGAGAGGGAAGGAGAGAGAGAGAGAGAGAAGGGAGGGAGGGAGGGAGAGACGGCTAGGATTCGACCTGCTCTGGTACTATGTGAAAGAGTCAAGGTTTTCAGAAATCTCAGGGTTGCACAATGTGTGCACCCTCATATATATAATACTGAGAGAATTACAGAGAGGTCCATATATAAAAGAGAAATAACAAAACAAGTAACAGGCTATGTAAAACAGGAAATATATAATGTAACAGTCTCTAAAGCCTATAATATGAATTAAAATTGATGTGTAAAGGATCTAGGAAGGACATGGTACTTTTGCCTTGATCATAGTAATGACTCTTTCCCACAACAATCTCAACCAACTATTTCCCAACATTCTTTATTAAATCTCCAATATCTAAGAATACCCTTTTCTATATATAGAACGTTGAGTGAAAATTTCAGGGCCGTCACAATGTGCAATGTGAAGCATGGGACAATAGGCTTTTAACTTTGAATCATCTTTCATGATGATATAATACTTACAACACATTGAAAGGATAAAAAAAAATTCTTTGTTATGAAGTCTATGAAAATAACCGTGTCAAGTCTACAAATAGAACAGAAACCTTTTCATTCAAAAGACAATACGTGAGTTTTTGTTAGAACATCTCCTAGAAAGTAGGATGGTATTCTCAATTAGCCAAATTTACAGTAGCGAAAGGCACAAGAAAAACACAAAACAACTATGTGTTTTGACTATATATTGGTCTTCTTCTTAAAGGATGTACCAAAGATAATCTATCTACTACGAATTTGATCCATTCATGTCCACATAAAGTGGTATATTGGATCCATTCATGTCCACATAAAGTGGTATCCTTACACAGGATCTATAGTAAGATATGTTTTCTATTTCAAGCACTTTCAAGGATGTTCGATTGGAAATTAAAGGAAGAAATAGTAATGATCTTTGTGTTGTAAGTGTATCAATGAGAATAAAAGGATTTGGGTTGAACAATATATATTTGATTTTTGTTCTAAAGTATAAATAATGTAGCAAAATAAGAGAATATAAATAGAATTTGCATGGATTTTATTAATGCAAGCAAGATATCTTTTGTATCCCATTAGATATTTGCTTTATAAAATAATAAAGTATATGTCATTTATCTTTTAACATAAATGTTTTATCACCCATGATCCAATATTAAAGATATTATAATTTATATATTATATGAGCTATTGAGTCTCATTAGATTGGCATAAAACAATTCTCTATTTCTAGTTAATTGTTTTATAATTAATATCATATAATCAAAATGTAGAAATTTGTGGGATATAACAATGCTAAAATATTAATCATCGATGTCAACTAAATTTTTATTTCTATTAAATAATAAAAATAAGTTGGTTGATGTGAACCAAACATTATAACTTGCTATATATACTATAACATATAAATTATATAAAACACTTAAAAATGTATATTTGCATTAAAAATGCTAAAATAATTAGAGATCCCAACATTCAGTAGCATGTCAGATACATTATTTTGAAACCCATGTGCATACTCAAACACCTCTCACACCACTTTACTACCAACTCACATTTTGCATAAGATTTTACTATATAGGATATGAAAAACAACTTTGTGTTAAATCACAAATTACTTTGAAAACACTGAATTGATACTTTTAGCAAGTTCAAAAATTTCAACATGGCTAAATGTTTTTTTATTGAAAAATTTATCTTCCTTTCCAAGATGAAATTTTAGTTCATACAAACCGAGAGAGATATAACAGATGAACCCAAGGCCTACACGAGTTCTTCTAATCATACACCAAGAGTCGGGGGAACATCTTTTATTAAGTTGTAAGGTAAACTATATAAACAAGTCAAGAAAAAATTGAGCACGAGAATTCTCTATGCTCAATTGAAATATTTGATAAAGTGAAAAAAAGGTATATTTAGAAATAAAATGATAGATAAAATATTATTTATATTCCATTATTTATTTTTAAATGCAAATATGAATTCCTTACATGTTCTACTATTATCTCATTTATGAAAATAAAAACAAGAAATAAAATTAACCTAAGAAATTCTTGTTGGCATATTTATTGTTTTCTAACTCCTATTGTGAACATCACATCAAAAACTCTTCAATATCCTACATAACATAGTAATAAGTTCTACATTCCTCTCGTCCCACCTAGATCATCATTTTCTTCACATGCAAACAAATGCGGAATATGGACCCATTGCAATGCTATATATGGAAGCCATCATGTAGCATGATAGTGGCGAGAAGGCAGTTGCACATGTTATCATGTACCTATGTCAATCAAACATGAAACACATATGAATAAGCATACTTCTCACCAACTCTATGAAGTGAAATGAAGCATACTAATGCAAGCATTGAACTCTAAACAATGAAATTTAAAATTCAAGTGTCCATGTTTTACAACCATAATATCAAAACCTAAGCATATACAAAATGATATGGAACCTAATAATACTACATTATGTAGTAAAATATTTAAATATATTCTAAAATAATAAAATGATTCTTAAAATCAAATGTAACCATTAAATAAGTACATATTCAGTGAAGTAAAACTAAAGGATGAGATCAAAATCCTATATTCCAAGACATTGAAGGTGAAAATTGTTTCTAATACAGTATTAGAACCTTCAAGGGTTAAAGGAAAAAGATATATCCTAAATCTCAAATAGTTTACATGATATTCATGAATAATAATAATGAGGTAGTGATTATGCTACATTCATATTACATTTATATAAAGCGAAAATTATAGATAATGTATGAATTTAGTTCATAAATCTATTGTTGTTTATGTGGTGATACATTTTAAAAGATTTACTTACAAATGGTAGTTCTAGAATTTAAATTATTCATGTCATATGACTCATTCATGAAATTAGTAATATTTTAATTAATTGTAAAAGTATGTTATGAACTCTTCATATACTTTCATTTATTCCAATTATTAAATGTGCAAAAGAGATTCCTTCACCTTGTAAAATTCTATAGCATCATATAATGATTAAACATTGAGAAATAACTTTATAAATAGAATGACAATAGTACATTTAGTAAAACACTTACATAAATTATACTCATTGTAAAGTTTTTGTACAAAATAAAATTTAAATGGCCTTATTTTATATATTTGATTTTGAGAACTACAACTAATATACTCTAAACGTAGATTTATATGACGAAAATGTAAATGAAATCCAAAGATGTTCATCAAATATGGTTTTATTTGTGATTTTTTATACCATTGAGGTTGATCATTTTAACTACTTTCTGTCTTAGGCGTGTTGACACTTGTAACATATATTGTGAGGAGAGACAAATTTCATCATTATAATACTCAAACATTATGACATGGGAAATATAGTTTCTCTTAGCAAGACCAATATATATATATAAACATGTAATTTGAATAATACCATTCCAAAACAATATGCAAGTAACATACAAATTTATTTATGTAGATTTTACCCATTAGTTGTGGAAATGACACTATTTGCTACTTCATATACACTTCATTTTATCATTTAAAAAATAATAATATAGAAACTTATTAAAATGCTACCCTGATTGTGTTCCTTAATACATGGAATGTAGGTAACAAGGTAGTAGTTTTTACAAATCTCTACGACTATTAGTGTTTCAAATATATTGCATTTATCTAATGTACTTAATTTATATGATCTATATAAAAAACGTTAAAAGATTTATGGGCTATTTATTTGAAAACGAAGTTAGAAATATTGAATTAATTTCCTATTATTGATGCAGGACAATACAAAAGGCTGCATAAATTGTATAACACTTGTTCACTTATTATATCGTTACCGCATTTGTACCTTTAATTTTGAGATAGAAAATAATGAAAGTCCATTGGAAAAAGTTCATTTTAGAAAATATCCTTCCTCATCAATAGTTATTTTTGTAGAAAAGATGATATGAATAACCGTAGAAGTAGAGAGTGTTGCACATATCAGGAAGAGACAAAATAAATTCAATAACATTAACAAAGACAAAAACATATAAAAGAAAAAAATTATTCATAAATGTTTTATGGTCAATATAGATAAATGAAATTAAATAGAATCAAAATTCTTCTTTAGTTGTCAATATAGTTGACGTAGGGTGGATAAAGCCTAACTTGATGATAAGGAGATGATATACGATAATGTACAATTTCTTATGTGTTCAATATTGTAGTCTTATGTAATAAATAATGGTCTTAAGAACCCATTTTAGACAATGGCATTATGTGAAATTCTAATGTTAAATTTGCACGCGCATAACGCAACTCGACTGTAACCACAAATGAAAAATAGCTATAATTTCACTTGACACTGTAATTAGAATGTAATTATTTCACTTAAAATATAATCACTCCACTCAAACTATATATATACGTGTGTGTGTGTGTGTGTATGTATGTATGTATTGGATTAAGAGAGGCATTCTCTCCCCCTCTTCCATGGTTGTGACGGAGGCCGAACGTCCGCGTGGGTGGTAAACCAAGGCGGCAGCTGGGACTTGAACTCGGGTCCCTTTGTTAGGGGACACCACGCTTGACCACTTGAGCCACTCCTTGTCGGCTATATGTATGCATGTATATATATGTATATGTATTTATGTTTAGACATATACAAACGCACACGCGCGCACACACATGTATATATAGAGTCATGCTAAAATACACCCTCGAGTGCATTAGAGAAGCAATACACTCAAGTTGTTTTTCATCATGCCACATTTATTTCAAAAACCCAAACCATTGATCTTCTTAAACACCTTATGAATAGACTAAATATAAAATTTGATATCATTTGGACATTTATAGGACATGCATCTAAAGACAACACAAATGATGCACATGAAATTAGTTATGCGCGTCAATTTTGTTGGCCTTCGTCGTGTGGCTTACAAACATCCAAATGAGATAAAGTTTGTAGGTAGCCTATGATGATATTGAATGTCAACGATTTGGATTTCAAAATAATTGATCTTAATACATAAAAACCACTTGAGTGCATGGTGTGATATGTACGCTCGAGTGTAGTTTAGCGGGACTCTCTCTCTCTATATATATATGTATGATGTATATATATATATATATATATATATATATATACATACTTGACTCAAGAGAGATTTTGAATCTCTACATCTCGACCAAAATATGACCCATGATAGAGCGGAATGGAAACAAAGGATCCATGTAGCCGGCCCCAACATAGTTGGGACTGAGGCTTAGATGATGATGATGATATGTATGATGTATGTATATGTATATGTATATGAATATATATGGACACACACACACATGAAATTTTGTACATTTTTGTGGTTTATGACCAGAATTCCTTGAGGCTTATGCTTCACCTCACTGAAACAAAAACACCTTGTCACACACCACGCTTTGAAACCTTGAGTCAGATACAAAGAAAAGCATGTATCCATTATTGAGTCATCTTTCCTATGGTTATAGTTTGCTAATTTGGGATGGCTTTCATGGGCTGATGACACTTGCCAACATGTTCTTGAGGGATTTCTTTAAATTAAATCTTCAGGCCATTTGTCTGCACATACTGGCTATATGAAATAGGGTCCTTTTACCTCCTCAAGGAAAAATAAAGCCCATGCATACAAACTATATTACTTGATTTCAGGTTCTATTAATAGCTTCGTGTAAGTTGTAAACATTCTTCCCAAATATAATATCGGAGTAACTCAAGCAATATGCACATCTAATGTCTCAAGAGCTTCTTATTTGTTTTCTAGCCATACTTTCTTCTCTCCTAATTTGATGAAAGGACATTCAGATAGAGTTTTTACAAGTCAATTTCAAGATTCTATCTCGATGTTTCGGTTGGGACTTTTCAGGAACTATCATGACTATTTCCACTGATCGTGTTAGGCCATCTCCAAAGCCAGATAGTTGGAAACTCGATGAAATATTTGCAACAGGAATTATTGTTGGAACATACCTTGCATTGATTACTGTATTATTTTATTGGATCGTCATGGAAACACATTTTTTTGAGGTATATGTTGTATTTTGTGATTTGATGACATTTTTTATTGTTGATCTGCATGGCATTAATATCTTTTGTAACGTACAAATTTTGATTACGCTATACTGGTTTGGGTAAAGAACCATTTTTATGTGAGATCTTTAAGAGGGAATCATGAAGAGATATCATCAGCTATCTACTTGCAAGTGAGCATAATAAGTCAAGCCCTCATATTCGTAACACGAAGTCAAAGGTGGTCATTCATGGAAAGGCCTGGCGCTCTCTTATTGTGTGCATTTTTGGTTGCTCAAATGGTATTCTCTCTTTTTATATTTTAGAATGTTTTCAGATGCTCAGATTGTATTGAGTGTCTACTGTGAACTTAATGTCAGTTCTGTTTATTTGCTGCTTCCACTTAAGCTGTTTGTAAGCTCTATATATATTGGACCTGAGAGATCAAATATTATGCTGAAATCTATCCCCTTTAACTGGAACCACCAATTTGGAAATAGCCTAAACAATTGTTTAGTATTAAAATCCGATTAGGATGGTCAGTTGCTGGATCTCCAGTCAAAACTATCACTAAGTTCTAACTGATTCTGAAACATGGCAGTAACTTCTTTACTTGACTATTCACAAATACTTGTGAGCAAAAGTTTTAATGTCTTGTTATTGGTATGATTGCCTTGCTAATGTGCTACTATGCTGATTTGCTTTTTTGGTTTCCACCTGTTAAACCTATATCACACATCTTATATGTACTTGGATTTTATTTGCCATCAATAGACCGGGAATGATTAATGATTTCAGCATGCTTAAACTTATGAAAGAACTGATTTCCATATTCCTTATGCAGGTTGCTACCCTAATTGCAGTCTATGTGCATGTTAATTTTGCTAATATCCACGGAATTGGTTGGGGTTGGGTGGGTGTTATTTGGCTTTATGATGTGGTATTTTATGTACCTCTTGATATAATCAAATTCTTTGTCCGATATGCTTTAAGTGGAGAAGCATGGGATCAGCTGGTCAGTAGAAAGGTCAGTTTTTAATTTTGGTGCCTTAACATACACACAATCATTACTTTCCAAGCGCTTTGGGGTTGATTAAAAATGCATACACTTCTGTGGTGGCTTTCCTTGAAGGCATCTCACCTTCAAGAATAGAGGGGATCTCATCAAATTAGTTGTAGATGAGAAAGTTAGACTAGAATAGGAACTTGCTATTCAAGAGCTTGTAAACTACAACCATGAAACATGTATCTGAAGAATGCTACTATTATTGTCAATGTCATGAAAGCCAATGATTTGACCTGCCGATTTCAACACCGATTTTGTCACCCATGGTAATGGAAATTGACAATTTATTGGAAATTCAGCAGTATAGAATTTACAGGAAGTTGATGCTAAGTATTCAAACTTGACATTTATTTTCAAATAATGTTATCAACACATAAATCACATGTCCAAGATATAATATACTTAGTATAACCACTTAAAGTGGGATTCACCGCAATTTAAACTGCCACTTCAAGTCTGATACAATGTGTAGGTTGTAGGCATGTATTGGCTATTATGTACTAAACTTTGTTATACTAAATAAGTGTCCAGATAAGAAGAATATTATTCAATGTTGCTAAAGTCGAAATTTGCTTGTTTTGATGACAATAATTTTTTTGTCAAACTTTCTATTGGTTTATTTGGTTTGTCGACTAACACGGATCAAAATGCCTACTTATCGGAAGGGTCGCCACATCATTTCTTCGTCACTTGTGGAAATTGGAAATTTGGATGATTTTTTGAAAATTTCATCCCTGAATTAAACAAACCATTCTACCAGAACGAAAGCTCTACCATATTTACCCCTTTTCAACATCTGAGTTCACGAAAATTGTTGGGACTACAAAGATTTCTCTCGTTCATACATTGGATACTTGTAATAGCCATTAAAGATTGTTGAAATGACTAGCTTTTGGAAATAAGTGTTGGATCCTAGATGGGTGACTTAGATGCTCTAGAGGGGGGGTGAATAGAGCTGAAAGCACTTAAACAAAATTCATTAAACCTTCAAATTATATGACAAGATAAGGTTGCTAAATAGGTAATTTGAGTGCAACTAAATCATGCATAGCAAGGATAAGAGAGATTGAACATGCACCAATTAGACAAGCTATTTAGAGTGGTTCCACACTTCAAACTAGAAGTGTGTCAGTCCACTTGCCTAGAGAGGTCAACCTCTAGGACTTCAACCAATTGCACTCTTATATTCATTCATAAGACTTACAATACATGACCCAACAAAGGACTTACCTATCCAATACAAAGAGTCTTCAACCTTACCAAGGACTTACCCACTTTGCAAGAGTCTTCGGCCTTCTCCAAGGACTTACCCACTCTTGCACAAGTCTTCGGCCTTGCAGGAATTACCCACTCTTCTTGGATCTTCCGCCTTTGACTTCACCTTCACTCGGAGAAGCTTTCCACCAAGGACTTACCCACTTGAGCTTGAGTCTTCTGCCTTCTCCAAGGGCTTACCCACTCTAGCTCCAAGTCTTCAGCCTTGATCTTCACCAAGGGACTCCTTCCCTTGTTCTTCTTCACCTCTCTTGGACAAGAGAGAGAACCTTCATCTTCATGATTGGAAATGAGAGATGGGGAGGTGGTGGAAGTGAGAGCTTCACAAGATATACAAATAGGACTAGCTCTCTTACAGATCTCCTACTCACTCTAATGGATGTAGCAAGTGATTAAGCTTAGAGAGAGAGAGGAGGCTGTAGGAAGCACTCAACTATAGAATAGGAACCTCTCAAAGAGTTTGCATGGAATGCTCCACCTTGGAATGAAGCCCAAGGGGTCCTATTTATAGCTGGGGATGCCTCTTAGCCTTTGGGAACACTTGAGAACGAAAACTAGCCGTTTTGTGGCTTGCAACGGATCTATTTTCACTTGTTGCAACTTCCACAACGGCTAGAATCACTTTTCTGCATTCCAGTACAGTCTGATCGGCCGAGTTTACATAAAGGTAATTCGGCCGAACCACTAAAAGACAAGTCTGAAAGATAGACTGTCGGCCGAGTTCCCTTGGAGAAACTCGGCCGATCGGTCAACTTTCAACTTGGACCGATAAGTGGATCGGCCGAGTTTCCCACCATAGAAACTCGACCGAACAGGGATCGGCTGAGTTGGTAACTCGGCCGATTGCCCAGAAAATTCCAGAATATATGGATCGGCCGAGTTTGGAATTCGGCCGACAAAATCCCTGTTATGGGTATTTTGGAATTTTCGTAAAACTGTACAAAAGATGCATTTTTGTGTCCCAATAATTTTTCTAAGCTTAATTACAAGTCATACAATCATTACAAGTGATTACAAAGCAATTCTAAGGTCATTTACATAGAGATCCCAAATTGCACACTTGTAGCTATGTTGACTTGTCTTTTCTCCAATTTGATATGCGCAAGTTAGGGCATTTGGAGTGTGTCTAAACCTAACCTGAAATAACTCAATGTAGAAGCATTAGACACCAATGTGTGGAATGGTTAGTCATCATCAAAACAAGGGTTTAGTCAATTTAGACGTGAGTCAACATTGACCTAATTGACCTTGAGTCAACATTCTCCCCCTTTTTGAAGATGACAAACCATTCCATAAATGTATTGAAAGCTTGTAAGTAAAATCATACCTTCGGAGAAACCTAGGGGTTTCAGTAGAATTGAGTTCATATGCTCCCCCTCAATTGATGCTAGTGGAGTTTTCATACTCCCCCTCAATTGATGCTATTTCTCCTGCATGGTTAGCTTTCATAACATTTATAGAAACTATGTCTTCTACTCATATATGTTCTACACATATATGTCTTCTCCCATTTACCTTCTCCCCTTTACATGGACACGCTTCTTTGCTTCATGTAAGACATGCCTTCTCCCTGTTGTCAAAAGAAGACATATCTTTCTCCCCCTTTGTCATTTCAAAAAGGTGGGGGTATGAAGAAACTAAGAAACACCACTTGTTAAGAGAAAGAAGATAACAAAAGTTATATAAGGAGAGTAGAAGAGCACAGATAGGGGCTTGTCCAAGCATAGAAAGAAAAGCAAGTTAAAGCATATACTTGAACAACCCAAAACATGCAAGATAGGGTGCTGCAGAAAAACAATAAATCGCAATTTTGACCCTCAAGATGATGGAATTTGACCAAAAACCATCGGAGCTCATGGCGGAGCAATGAGTCTTGCTCAGAAGGGTGTTTCTGCATAAAAAGCTCTATACTTGCAGCAAAAAATGAAACTGGAGCAAAAGCTGCATAAAAAACCACAAAAACTCCAATTTCTACATATCATGTAGATCTATGTACCCTGCATCACAATGTTATGCAAGCAACTCAAGATAGTAGATATGCAATTCAAGGAACAATCTTGAGCATGTATGAGATAAGATACAAGCATAACGTATAGATGATCAAAGATGGCAATTATTGACAGGGTTAGAACTACATGTATATGAACTACTAGTAGATGATATCACAAGTTAGGACTACTAGTAGGATCTAGATCATAGCAAGAGATACCACAATATAAAGCAAGCTATGAGTAGATATAGAGATATATCCAAACCAAGAGATATGCAATTTTAGACGCATGAAAGGATATAACTCACTAGATATGCATCCTTACCATAAGATGATTATCCCTATGAACCTCAAGGTTGTATCAACACAAGATATACACCTATATAGATGTAGCAAGTTAGAGCACAACGGAAGCAATTTTTAGACACAACCAAGAGATCCAAAGAGATCATCATCAAAACCTGCAAAACAACTCAAAGCAAGTAATTGCAAGATATATATATACCAATTTAGAGCAATTAGAGAGATAGAGTTGTAAGCAAGATAGGCATTTAGAACATGGCAATATGCATATATAAAGGTACCAAATGGAGTGCCAAAGAATAAGGCTATTGGTTGAGAAAATCTAGTTGAGAGGGAAATTCTCATTCAATAAGCCAAATGTATACTCTGTGAACAGTGTTTTCGGTCGAGTTCTGTGTATTGGCAACTCGGCCGATCGCGGCTGTTGGCAACACCCATTGGTGCCTATCGGTCGAGTTTTAGACAGGACAAAACTCGGCCGACAAAACTGCTGTAGAAAAAGCACATATTTTTCATAAAACATATCTAGAGGCATGCTAAAAATACAAACCATATCCAAACATGTCTAAGCAAGTTAGTAATGCACTATAGAAGCATTAGAAACAGTTTTTGAGCAAGAGTGTGAAGAGAAACACAAAATGCCACTTTTGACTCAAAAACCATATGTATAGTGCACACTAACTTGACAAAAACAAGTTAGAAATGGTTATAAGCAATAAAACAATACCTTTGTGCTTACCATTGCTTTTCCACTTGTTGTCACCCTCTACACATCTCACCTTTCTTCTTTTATGTGGATTGACAAGTCAATTTGCAATTCAATACCTCAAGTCAATCCATTTGCAAGTACCTACAAGAAGAAAGATGAAGTGGTCCCCAATCATGTTTTTGGGTCCGGAGGAGTTAGCTTAGCAACCCAAATCCTATTTCTCTTGGGTGCTTTCCTAAAAGGACAACAAGTAGAATAATGACCAAAATCATTGCAATAGTTGCATGTGCCCATAGTCTTGGAACTAGAGGATTCTCCATGGAATATTGGAGGTCCTTTATCTTTGTTGTTCCCTTGACTACTATCATACCCTAAACCATGTCTACCAATTTGTTTAGTAGTATGGTCTAGAATTTGATTAAGATTCTTTTTACCAACTAAGAATCTTTGCAAAGAAGATCTTAAACTATCATTATCATGCTTAAGAGAAGCAATAGTAGAAGACAATTGATTAATGTTATCTCTAGCATGTAGAAGATGATTTTCTAGGCAAAGAGTTTTAGTTAAATAAGAATCTCTATCAATATGAAGAGCAGCAACATCATTCTCTCTATTAGTAGAACTAGAACAAGATTCATGCCCATTGATTTTAGCAAGCAAGGAGGCATTCTCTAGTTCTAATTCATGCAAAACAAAATCTTTGTTTTTGTTTTCAGATTTAAGAACATCAATGTCATGCATGAGAGAATCAATAATTAAAGTATGTTCTTCATTAGAATTAGGCATGAGAGGTTGAGCTTCTAGAAATTTAATCTTATCAAGTAAACTAGCATTTTCAAGTTTAAGAGAGTCTACTTGGCTAAGACAATCATTTTTATCAATAAGCAAGCAAGAATTTGCATATTCAAGATCATCTAGTTCTATATGCAAATTATCAACAATTTTAGCAAGCTTTTTCTTTTTCTTTTTGGAAGACTTAAGAGATGCACAAATATCATGAATGAGATCAATCAAGGATTCTTTATCTAAAGAGTCTAGATTTACCTCATTTGAGTCTTCACTTGTTGATGCTACAAGAGCAAAATGACATTCTCCTTCATCACTTGAGCTTGATCTTGATCCTTCACTTGAATCTTCACTTGAGCTTGATTGCCATTTCTTCTTGTGAAGATGGGTCTTTTTTCCTTGTGGGCAATCTTCCTTGTAGTGACACTTCTTTCCACATGTGAAGCACCGGATGGAGGAGGACTTGCCTTTGTAGAGCTTACCCTTGGAGTGCATGGCATCTTCCTTAGCTAGAGAGGATGGAGAGACTTGTTCCATGATAGCTTCAATTTGAGCCTTCATTTCAGCCTTCTTCATTCTCTTTAGCTCTTTCTTCTCTTGTCTTTCAACTTGCTCCCTCTTGTCAAGTGTGGCTTCATGTGCTTGTAGATTTCCAATGAGCTCTTCAATGGGGATGTCCTTAAGTGACCTTGCTTCTTCAATGGAAGTCACCTTTGATTCCCACCTCTTGGGAAGAGTTCTAAGGATCTTTGAGTTGATCTCTCCACTAGACATAGGATGACCTAGAATAGCAAGACCATTCACAATGGTGTTGATCCTTGAGTACATGTTGGCTATACTCTCCTCCTTTCCCATCTTGAAGTTTTCAAGCAGCCCTTTGAGCATGTAGACTTTGCTTTCCTTCACTTGATCTGTCCCTTCATAAGTGATGCAAAGCTTTCTCCATATCTCATAGGCCGTCTCACAAGAGGAAATCCGGTTGAACTCGGTGGGGGTCATGGAGGCATAAAGGATGTGCATGGCTCTAGCGTTCAAGGTAGCTTTCATCAAGGTGGCTTCATCCCATTCTTCAATGATTGTCTTTGGTAGAATGTATGGGCTGTTCACCATTTGCCACATCTCGAGACTTGATCCTTGGATGAAGAATTGAAGTCTTCTTCTCCAATAGAGGAAGTTGCTCCCATTGAAGATTGGAAGGCTGGTCGAGAGTCTCCCTCCTAGGTAGTCACCCATCTTCTCCTACTTGTTGAAGTATGCTTGGAGAAGACCTGCTCTGATACCACTTGTTGGATCCTAGATGGGTGACTTAGATGCTCTAGAGGGGGGGTGAATAGAGCTGAAAGCACTTAAACAAAATTCATTAAACCTTCAAATTATATGACAAGATAAGGTTGCTAAATAGGTAATTTGAGTGCAACTAAATCATGCATAGCAAGGATAAGAGAGATTGAACATGCACCAATTAGACAAGCTATTTAGAGTGGTTCCACACTTCAAACTAGAAGTGTGTCAGTCCACTTGCCTAGAGAGGTCAACCTCTAGGACTTCAACCAATTGCACTCTTATATTCATTCATAAGACTTACAATACATGACCCAACAAAGGACTTACCTATCCAATACAAAGAGTCTTCAACCTTACCAAGGACTTACCCACTTTGCAAGAGTCTTCGGCCTTCTCCAAGGACTTACCCACTCTTGCACAAGTCTTCGGCCTTGCAGGAATTACCCACTCTTCTTGGATCTTCCGCCTTTGACTTCACCTTCACTCGGAGAAGCTTTCCACCAAGGACTTACCCACTTGAGCTTGAGTCTTCTGCCTTCTCCAAGGGCTTACCCACTCTAGCTCCAAGTCTTCAGCCTTGATCTTCACCAAGGGACTCCTTCCCTTGTTCTTCTTCACCTCTCTTGGACAAGAGAGAGAACCTTCATCTTCATGATTGGAAATGAGAGATGGGGAGGTGGTGGAAGTGAGAGCTTCACAAGATATACAAATAGGACTAGCTCTCTTACAGATCTCCTACTCACTCTAATGGATGTAGCAAGTGATTAAGCTTAGAGAGAGAGAGGAGGCTGTAGGAAGCACTCAACTATAGAATAGGAACCTCTCAAAGAGTTTGCATGGAATGCTCCACCTTGGAATGAAGCCCAAGGGGTCCTATTTATAGCTGGGGATGCCTCTTAGCCTTTGGGAACACTTGAGAACGAAAACTAGCCGTTTTGTGGCTTGCAACGGATCTATTTTCACTTGTTGCAACTTCCACAACGGCTAGAATCACTTTTCTGCATTCCAGTACAGTCTGATCGGCCGAGTTTACATAAAGGTAATTCGGCCGAACCACTAAAAGACAAGTCTGAAAGATAGACTGTCGGCCGAGTTCCCTTGGAGAAACTCGGCCGATCGGTCAACTTTCAACTTGGACCGATCAGTGGATCGGCCGAGTTTCCCACCATAGAAACTCGACCGAACAGGGATCGGCTGAGTTGGTAACTCGGCCGATTGCCCAGAAAATTCCAGAATATATGGATCGGCCGAGTTTGGAATTCGGCCGACAAAATCCCTGTTATGGGTATTTTGGAATTTTCGTAAAACTGTACAAAAGATGCATTTTTGTGTCCCAATAATTTTTCTAAGCTTAATTACAAGTCATACAATCATTACAAGTGATTACAAAGCAATTCTAAGGTCATTTACATAGAGATCCCAAATTGCACACTTGTAGCTATGTTGACTTGTCTTTTCTCCAATTTGATATGCGCAAGTTAGGGCATTTGGAGTGTGTCTAAACCTAACCTGAAATAACTCAATGTAGAAGCATTAGACACCAATGTGTGGAATGGTTAGTCATCATCAAAACAAGGGTTTAGTCAATTTAGACGTGAGTCAACATTGACCTAATTGACCTTGAGTCAACAATAAGGGGCGTTAAGTACAAACAATTGTTATATTTTCATTTTATATTGAAATAGAGCACAACCATTTATGATTTTGTATTGAAGTAAACTCTTGCAGAAAGGCTGATTAACATTTTTTTTGATAAAATACTATCTTGTAAATTTATAATGTTAACATTACAATTTTGGTATCATGGACTAATAAGTACCATGCACAAAAGGGAGAAGTATAAGATGAAGTACGACAGCTTTGAATAAAATAAATGACCATAGAAAATGTTAGTTCAATCCAAAGGAAATTATATGAACCTTTACAAAATTATTAATCTAGCTTGCAAGGCAGTACACCACTTTTACATATGGTCTAGATTTGGATTATATACCTACCTTTAGGTACAATACATGGCAAGGTTTTAAAAAGCGCGAAGCGTGCGGACGGGACCTTGTAGCCGATTAATCGCCAGGCGGACGATTAAGCGGGCGCTTTTTGGAAAAGTAGATGCCCAATTTCTATAAACTTTTGTGCAAAATTACATATATATGTATATAAATACTATATATTTGAAATTTTTATACATATCTAAAGATTGTACAAGACGATATAAAACACCCAAATAGTTTATAGCACAACTATACAACAATGATTGTATCTATATAATATAGTAAACAATATACTTGTCATAGATAAAACACCCTACACATAAAATAATAAGTATATATACAAGATGCAACAACAATTTTGCATCACATGTTTACGTAGCTAAATAGTAAACAATAGACCTATCATAGTTAGCTTACAAACATATTGTTACATTTGCACATCATCAAATAGTCATACATTACAGAAGTACATTTAATCAAGTATGCATTCTATAATGATAATTGTTACCTATAATTTACTTGGATACATCACAAAGGTACCATATATTTACAGCTTACACACAAAGTATGCATTCTAAATTAGAACTAGGTATATCATAGAACATTTAATGTATGCTAGTTTAATATATTATAGTCAATACTAATCGGGGCATATAATGTACTTAATTTTATATGCTTACATCAGTTTTTTTTAAAAAAGCGGGAAAAAAGTGGGTTAAGCGGGAAAAAAGCAGCCACTTTTCTCAAATCTGCTTAAGTGGCGCTTAAGGGTTTTTTTGGCAGACATGACCTATTGGCGATTAAGCGGCTGCTCAGTGCGATTTTTAAAACATTGATACACGGTCACTCTAAATGGGAAAAATAAGGTAGTAATAAACTACTTGAGTGACAATTCGGTCCATCCCTTTTATTAAAGTATGAGAATGAGAGACTTACTTGATTGGATGATTATTGTTCAACCTACCATATACAGAATTGCTTTCTCAACTGGGGGACTAAGGTCACACTTACTCAATTCCCAACTCGTTAGTTCTTCTCGTGAATACTTAACCAACACTTCCACAATTCTTTCTAAAACAAATTTTCTTGGCATCTCTTCCATTGGTTGCTTCTATATGCCCCTTGAACATATTTTTTCTCCATATTTGCACAACTCTTAACCTGACATCTTTGGGTGTAAACATTATCTATTTTTTACCTACTTGCACACCAAGATTCTTTGAGTCCACAAGGACATGCTCCTTGTATATTTTAATGACGTCAGAGCTACAAGGGGAGAACAATAAACACCTTATCCACATCTCTTACTTGGGATTCTCATGTTTCTCCCTTTGCCAACTGTCATCTGACTAGGTCATTCCTGGCCACATGCATCTTTTTGTCTATGCCATTCGGCTAGACTTTCCAATAAATTTTGGTGTTGAAATATATATATCTGATGTATCTTAATTTTTTAATCAGATAGGGGGTGAATTGTAGTTTTCCCCTTTTATTTATATTTGAGGGTTCAATATAATTGTATTCTTGTAGAAATGGCGGAAAAGGGAGCTAAAGGATTGGTGTACCAGAAAACCTTTGTCTTTGTTATCTTCTCTATATATCAAAACATGCCTTTTTGATCTAGGTTTCTTTTTCATGCTTTTGCAGCAAATGAGCAGCCATTGCCATAAAGTTGGTTACTTGTAGGTATCTTCACACAAAAATATCTAGCTGTTTTCTTTTCTTTTCATTCTCTACTAGATTTATTGCTTTCCTTAATTATCTAGATCCACAATCTATCATGCTTCTATAGCATTGAAACCATAGCATCCTTTCCCACTTGTGATCTTCATAGCTCTAATAAAAACACATGTTACTCATGGAGGGAGGGAGGGAGTTGATTGGATAATGGTTCAATAATATTGTTTGCAATAGATGTAAATTAAAAGATCATATGAAGAACTTGTGTATATATGGGAACTGCTGATTTTTGTAATCAAATTCGATTCGTTTGTGCATAAAAAATTATAACGGGGGAAAACTCTATTTTGAATTATTTAATTCAAGCCTTCAACAAGAATATTATGCGAGTGACTTGGCCTTTACACTAGCTTGTGACTGGCTAGGAATTCTGAGAAGGCGTTCACATTTTGATGCTTGAGTGATATGCTAGTGGCCAATTTTAGAACTTCATATGTGGAATTGGATTTGAGCTCCAAGGATTGAAGTTACTACTACTACTACAGCAAGCCCGCATGCCGCCACAAGTGTTCATGAACAACTATAAGTTTCTTGCTCCACCTCTGATCCTCACATCTATATGGGAAGCACAATGAGTGGTGGCCATCCAGCCCATACAAACTCAAGAAAAATCAGTTTCCCATCATGTACGATCAGGTGTTGGTCAACTAGTTGGTTGGATCATATTCTTTTATCCATGTGCGATTAATCCCTGAAGCTGGGCAGATCAGGGTGAAGCTCTTTTTCTCTATGTCGTGCTGTCAAGCATACTGTGGCATATGCAAGTTGACCTACATGAGTAACAATAAGTTTCAACCGATAAACTGATCAAATCAGTGTTATTCACACCTTTGATCATACCGTTTAACCAACTTTAGTTTGTCATTAATGTTCACAAATGAATAGTGTCAAATTCACATGAATAGGAAGCTCTTATGCAACACTGAGAGCAGCAGGACACATCACTAGTTTCTTCACTGTGGGCACATCTAGCTAGAGAAAACACTATGTTTCTGGAGGTACCATCTGTTTTCTATCATTTGAGATAAGAACCATCTTAATGGTGAAAAAATATTCCAAACACACATGTGTCTATGCTCAAATTTTGTGCTAATTAGGAAAACTAAAAACAATAAAACCCTGGACTGGCAGGTTGAGCAGTTTCTGAACATCTTTCATGTAGAATTTAGCCACGAGGTTAATAACCAAATATATTTTACCTTGGATACATTAACTATAGATAAACTGAGAATGGTTTATTTAGTGAATAAAACAATGTACAATGCAGTCTCTTATATAACAAAAGAGAATAGAGACTAAAGCAGAGGTGAGCAATATGAGACTAAACTACAGAAGTAAACAACATAAGTGAGGCACATGCTATGCACATGACACTCAACAAAACATAATAGAACACAACATATCTCTATACTCCCCCTCAAGCTGGAGCGTAGATGTTGAACATGCCCAGCTTGTCAACTAGAGTTTGAAAATGAGCTTTGGGAAGCATCTTCGTGAAGATGTCTACAACTTGCTTGTCAGTACGAGATATGGAGTGCAAATCCTGCCAGAAAGAACTGCTTCTCGAATAAAGTGACAATCAACCTCAATATGTTTCGTCCTCTCATGAAAGGCGGGGTTGCTCGCAATAAAAATGGAGGCCTTATTGTCACCAAACATCGACATAGGGCTAGAATAAGATATATTAAACTCCTGAAGGAGACTCTGAACCCACAAAAGCTCACAAGCGGTATGAGCCATCGCTCGGTATTCCGCCTCTGCACTAGATCTGGCGACAATAGTCTGCTTTTTGCTTCGCCAGGTGACAAGGTTTCCATCAACAAATGTACAATAGCTTGATGTTGATTTTCAATCACAACAACTTCCTGCATAGTCCGAGTCCGAGAAACCAGATGGGTTGCAGTGGCCATGATTTTTTATACATCAAGCCTTTTCCTAGAGAACTTTTAACATATCGCAGAATATGGCATATAGCATCCCAATGACATTGTTGGGGTTTATCAAGATACCGGCTGATGAATCCGATAGCAGTAGTAAGATCAACTCGTGTGACAGTCAAATAAATAAGCTTGCCTACCAGCCTCCTGAACTGGTGATGATCAACATAGGGAGGAGAGTTTGCATCATCCCAGTCCATGTTTGGGTCAAGTGGAGTGTTAGATGGTTTGTAGCCTAGCATGCCAGTTTCCTGCAACAAATCAAAGCACATATTTTCTCTGAGAGAGACAGTCCTGCAGATGATCTGGATACTTCAATGCCTAAGAAATACCTAAGCTTTCCGAGATCTTTAGTGACAAAGTGCTTCTCTAAGTAAGTTTTAGTTTCCTGTATACCCACAGTATCGTTGCCAGATAAGATAATACCATTCACATAAACAATTAGAAAAACAAGTCCAACCACTGTCTTGCGAAGAAAGACTGAATGATCAGAATGAGAACGACGAAAGCCAAAGGTGAATAAAATCTAGCTGAGCTTGTCAAACCAAGCTCGCTGGCTTTGTTTGAGACCATAGATAGCCTTGTTCAGCTTACATACTTTGAACACAGACTCTCCCTGAGCAACAAACCCAGGTGGTTGCTCCATGTAGACTTCTTCTTGTAGATCTCCGTAAAGAAATGCGTTTTTGACATCAAGCTAAAAGAGGGACCAGTCTTTATTCACAACAACATAAATCAATATTCGAACAGAGTTTAATCGTGCAACAGGAGAAAAGCTCTCAAAATAATCTACACCGTATGTCTGTGTGTAGCCCTTGGCAACAAGACGGGCTTCAGGCGTTCAATAGTCCCATCAGGCTGATATTTAATAGTAAAGACCCAGCGACAGCCCACTGTAGGGCAAGAAGAAGGGCGATCTACAAGCTCCCACGTCTTGCGATCACAGAGTGCCTGCATTTCCTAGTCCATTTCCTTCTTCCATGCTGGAATAGTAAGAGCCTTTGTACCAGTTTTAGGAACGGTGACAGCAGAAATTGCAGAAGTAAAGCAGGCAAAGTTGTTATGCAGATTGTCAGATATGCAGAAATGGCTGCTAGGATGTTTAGTACAGGAATGAACACCTTTCCGTAAGCTGATAGGAAGGTGCAAGTCAGATGTTACCTCAGTGTTTATTTGATCATCCGCAGACGCAAGAATTGGTTGAGGAGGGGCCATGGAAGGAGTGCTTGTCTTTGGCCGGCGTTTGTATACTTGTAGTGGACGTTCTTCAGGCTGGTCAGAACAGACAAATCTTCAACAATGTCCGGTAGAGGTGTTTGTGCCAACACATCATGAGATAGGCTTGCTCCATCCTCAAAAAAGAAGGGCATATGCTAAAAAAAGACAACATCCGCATTGACAAACCACTGTCTGAGTATCGGATCAAACCAATGATAACCTTTTTGAGTTCTCGAATAATCCAAAAAAATGCACTTAGTAGACCGAGGGTCAAGTTTTAACATTCCTGGGCACAAATTCTTAACAAAGCAGGTACACCCAAAAATGCGAGGTGGAACAAAAAACAGAGGTACATCAGGAAACAAAATCAAGTAAGGTATTAGATTTTGTAAAACAGAAGAGGGCATGCGGTTTATAAGGAAACATGACGTAGTAACTACTCAGGCCAAAAACGGTGAGGAACTTTATAGTGGATAAGAAGAGTGCGAGCAACCTCTAAGAAATAGCGATTTTTGCGTTCAGCAACACAATTTTGATGTGGAATATAAGGGCAAGTGGTTTGGTGTATGGTGCCATGATCATAACAAAAGGAAGTGATAGATTTCTGCATAAACTATAGGGCATTGTCAGTGCGGAGAATTTTGATAGTTTTATTTAATTGGGTTTTTATTTCAGAAAAGAAAATGCGAATATTGTCCAAAACAATACTCCGATCTTTTAGCAAAAATAGCCAGGTAGCACGGGAATAATCATCAATAAATGTCAAAAAATATTTAACACCAGTTTGACTCGGGACACTACATGGACCCCAAATGTCTGCATGAACAATATCAAAAATATCTTTAGACCTAAGTTCTTTCTTAGTAGGAAAGACAGACCTCGTTTGTTTTCCCAATATAGGTTTCACAAGAGAATTTATTTTTAGCTAATGCAGGAAATAAAAGCTTCAATTTTGCAGCAGACGGATGACCCAATCGGAAGTGTCACTGAAGTCCTGAGACAAATGTTGATAAGAGAGCTGAAGCTGCAGGTGGTCCATCCAAGTAGTAAAGTCCATTTGGTCCTTCATGGCCCGAACTAATCCTCCTCTTCGTGCGGAGATCCTTCAAAACACAACCAGAGGGATCAAATTTAATAGAGCACTGAAGTTGTTTAACAGTTTTATTGACATATAGTAAATTAACAGGAAGCTGAGGTGTGAAATGTGGAGCCACAATGCAATGTGCAGTGCAGCATTGGGAGAGGCAATAGGCCTTCTCCCTTTTTATTAATAAGAGAAACTGGATAATTTACATAGAGGTCCAACATGATATAAAAATTACAACATAGAATAAATATGACATATTAACACTCCCCCCTCAAGCTGGAGTGTGCACATCGTGTATGCCCAGCTTGTTGCAAAAACTCTAAAAGGCTGCTGGACTCAACGACTTCGTAAGAACATCTGCAAGTTTATCTTCAGACTTGACATGTGGAGTCACAACAGTTCCATTCTTGATCTGGTCTCTGATAAAGTGGCAGTCAACCTCTATGTGCATGGTATGCTCATGAAAGACTGGGTTATTGGCATTGTAGATGGTTGCTTGATTGTCACATCTGAGTTCTATAGGAGATAAGACAAAAATATTTAATTCAAAAAGTACTGATTGAACCCACTGCAACTCACAACATGCATGTGCCATTGCTCTATACTCAGCTTCTGTGCTAGATCTTGCCACAACATTTTGCTTTTTGCTTTTTCAGGTAATAAGATGATTCCCCAGAAATGGGCAATATCCAGACGTAGACCTCCTGTCATTCAGATTACCAGCCCAATCTGCATCTGCATTACCAGTAAGAGAAAGTGTGGATACAGGAGTCTTCGGCCTATAATAGGTGATTCCCTTACCAGGTGCACCTTTCAGATATCTCAGAATACGGCAGACAGATGTCCAATGAGACTGTTGTGGAGAGCTCATATGCTGACTCACCACTCCTACAACAAAAGAAATGTCAGGGCGTGTGACTGTCCGATATATCAATTTACCCACAACTTTCCTGTAATATCCTGGATCTGGATAATCAGTATCATCAGTCATCTCCTTCACATGATAGTCCATAGGAGTAGACACAGGCTTGGACTCACTCATACCTGTTTCCTGTAGTAAGTCCAACACATATTTTCTCTGAGACAAATTGGTCCCTGAATGAGATCTAAGTACTTCAATGCCCAGAAAGTATCTCAATTTTCCCAGATCCTTTGTGTGAAAGTGCCCCTGCAAGCCTTCTTTCACACGAGATATGCCTGTCAAATCACTGCCAGTGATAACAATATCATCAACATACACAACAATAATAACAGATCCACCAGAAGAAGTAGAATAAAATAAAGAGTGATTAGTAACAAAACGAGAGAAGCCCATCTTTAGCACAACATCACTGAACTTGTCAAACCAAGCTCTAGGAGATTGTTTCAATCCATAGATGACTTTCTTCAACCTACACACACTCTGACACTCCCCCTGAGCAACAAAACCAGGTGGTTGCTCCATGTATACCTCCTCTTGTAGATCACCATGAAGAAAGGCATTCTTAACATCAAGCTGAAATAGAGGCCAATTAAAACTGACAGACCCTCCGGTTTGGGATTTCGAAATCCGTTAGATCAACCGAAGGACCCGGCGATCCGGAGAGAGAGGAGAGAGGGGATTGTGACTGCTGCGCCTGGCCCAAGTGGCGGCTGTTGTGCCCGCCTTGGGCCGGCGACGGCTGTCCTCCCCTTGGAGGCGGCGGTGTGGCGGCCGGCGGCGCCCACGCAGGTGCTGCTGGCCGGCGACTGTCGGTCGACGGCTGTCCTACGCGCTGCCAGTGGCGGCGACGTTGGGTGAGGGAGGGGGCGGTGCTGGGCGGCGCTCGGTTAGGGTTAGGTTTGAATCCCCTGCTCTGGTACCATGTGAAATGTGGAGCCGCAATGCAATGTGGTGTAACGTTGGGAGAGGCAATAGGCCTTCTCCCTTTTTATTAATAAGAGAATCTGGATAATTTACATAGAGGTCCATCATGATATAGAAATTATAAAATAGAATAAATATGACATATATTAACATGAGGTATGTATAAAACAGAATGAAGGTTCATGTTGCGAGATAGCGGAACTGTGCCAACGCCATGGACATGCGTTTTCGAGCCATTAGCAACTGTGACTGATGGAATACGCGAAGTTTTAGATAGAGCAGAAAATAAGTGGATGTCGCCTGCCGTGTGGACAGACACTCTAGAATCAATACACCACTTATGGTTACCAGCAGAGGGAGACGCAAGCATAGCAGAGGAACCAACCACAGATGTCAAAGGCAGTTGAGTCGTATGCTCCTGGAAGAATTTCTCAAACTCAGAGCGAAGCCAGTCAGTGGTTGGAGGAGCAGTTGGTGGATCGGATGCAGCTTCAGTAGTAGCTTCGGTAGAGGCCTGGTTTGCCCAGGCTGGCTTGCTGTGCTTGATTTAACACCTATCTTCAGTGTGATTGTCACGACCACACCAGTTGCAGTAGCGAGGTCCACGAGCTTGACCTCGTCTAGGAGCAGTAGAAGCGCCTCTTTTGCCAGAAGGTGGTGGACGTCCTCCACGACCACGTCCAAAATCAGTAGTGCGAGCAACCAAGGCAGGATGCTCAATAGCAGGTGTAGAGGATACAGATGGGAGTTGTTGAACTCGCTTTAAAACGTCACGAAGAGTCGGTAGAGGATCGCTTGACAGAATTTAATCAACCACGCCCAAAAAAGATGCAGGTACGACAACCAGGAACTGAATGAGTTGGAGTTCATTGCGCGACTTTTGAGCCTCTTTGATGTCATCAGTCAGCGGATGGTAGATCTCATACTCATTCTAGAGAGCAGAACATTGGTTGTAGAAATCTTCAATAGATGCATCTGAGGAGTACTCCTTCTTGGCTAGGTTTTTGAAAATTTCAAAAAACCGTTTAGGATTTTGTTGATGTGAGTAGACATGAGACAGCTGGTCCCACATTGCTTTAGCATCATGAAGACACAACAGAGACTAACTAATTCACAACTCGGTGCTATTGAGAAGCTAGGACATAACACTCGAGTCGTCTTTGGACCATTGAGCGTAACCTTGTTTGGTCTTGTCGTCAGCATTAGCAGTAGGAGGATCAGTGGTAAGATGTGAGTATCGGCCTTGAGCCTTCACATATAGCACAAAGGCCACTGACCACAGATGGTAGTTCGAACCATCGAGCTTGACAGTGGTAACACAGAGAGAGTGAGGCTCAACGGAAGCCATACTGAGCAGAGGCAGGCAGTAGCAAGGTGGTGGCATAGAAGCAACATGCAGTAAATAATGAACCCACTATGGGGAGTAGCAGCAGCAGGGATCTGACGCATCAGATCAGAAGAACCCGTTTTGGGCAGAATGATGGATAAAGACCTACGCTGACATGAGGAAATCAATATTCCGTCATGAGGAGCAGTCAGAGAAAAATCCGGAGAAGTAGAGGACTCTCAACGTGAGATATCTATGGCTGTTCGGTAGAATGGACTAGCAAATAGGTGAAGAGGGAGAGTAGTGACGGTGGGGAAAGTAGAGGAAGGAGAGGAGCAGCAACCTGACGGGTAAAGGAGTGGAGAGGGGGGGGGGAGGGGAGAGGAGGAGGTTGGGCGGCGGCAACAGGGGGTAGAGGGGCGGCGGCAGCATGGAGGAAAAGGGGTTGGTGGCGGGTGGGGGAGGTGGTGGCGGCGGCGGGTGGTGGGGGCTGTGGGGGGGGGAGGAGCAACAACGGGAAGGGGAAGGCAGTGGCGCTGGGGGGGAAGGGAAGAGGGGATCGGCGGGTCCGGGGGGGGGAGGGGGCGGCCGGGGGGGTGCTCAGGGCATAGGGGCAGGGTGGGAAGAAAAAAAGGGGACCAGACCTGCTCTTGATACCATATAGATAAACAGAGAATGGTTTATTGAGTGAATAAAACAATGTACAATGCAGTCTCTTATATAATAGAAGAGAATAGAGACTAAAGCAGAGGTGAGCAATATGGGACTAAACTATAGAAGTAAACAATATAAGTGAGGCACATGCTATGCACATGACACTCAACAAAACATAACAGAACACAACATATCTCTATATTAACAAAAATTCCTAACCGAAACTGAAGGACACGATACATCTTCTGGTTTAAGAACGAAGGTGTCTACTACAAAATTGTATTATCAGACTCAATGTGCTCCTAGTTATAGTCATTATTCCTTGAGTAGATTTTCCATGTAGCCTTGGTTTTGCAATATGAGGAACGAACTGCATACAAAATAATATAGGTGACTAAATGAAGGCGATGTTGAAGAGGTGCTTCTACAAAGAACACTCAATAGCAGAAATGAGTGAACCTCAAAATTTTCTAAAGGACAGCCAGAGTTATTTAGATAAAATATACATATATAAATTTCGCAACATCCACTTTAAACTCTAAGTTAGGTGCTAACTGTAATGATCCAACCTACAAGTTTCGGGTAATATCATGACATGTGATGATGGTAATATTCATTTGGTAGCCTATGCCTATGCAAAGGACAATAGATTTACCTAAATTGCCAAAACTATAGAGATAAAAGCTACACTGGGAAAACATACCGTGCAATTATTGTTCAACATGAGCCAATAAAATAGTGTTTATTAAGAGAATGATTTGCAAATTAGAATTTATTATGAATATAACTAGCAAATTAGGGTCATTATGGAGTATATAAATCATGGTTTATTATGGCTCTGCAATGTACCAACTTAATAAATAAGATTTTGTTACAAAGGATTTAGGGAACCGTCTAGTCACGACGCATGACTTCCCTTATATTTATATAAGTGATAAACGAACAATTTATAGGGAGGTCTGTACAATATAAGAGAATAAGAAAAGACATAAAGAAAGACAATATTAACATTCCCCCTCAAGCTGGAGCATAGATGTCAATCATGCTCAACTTGTCAAGAAGAACATAGAATTGTTTCTTTGCTAGAAGCTTAGTGAAGATATCAACAACTTGATCTTCTGAGCAAGTAAAAGGAGGCAGATGCATCCAATAATATAGCTTCTCTAATGAAATGACAGTCAACTTCAATATGCTTGGTTCATTCGTGATAAACATGATTATTGGCAATAAATATAGCAACCTTGTTATCACAGTGCATAGGAATTGGGCCAAAGAAATTTATGATAAGTTCTTGAAGAAGAGATTTCACCCACAATATTTGACTAGCAGTGTGTGCCATTGCATGATATTCAACTTCAACACTAGACTTGGCTACAACATTTTGTTTTTTGCTTCTCTAGGTAACAAGATGACCTCCAACAAAAGTGCAATATCCAGAGGTGGACTTTCTATCCACCTTAAAATCAGAAAAACCTTCCAGAGTGCAATGACCACATTCTTGTCAAGAAGACCTTTCCCTGGTGATTTCTTCAGGTATCTCAAAATATGACACATGGCATTTCAATGAAACTGTCTGGTCTTATCAAGATATCTGCTAACAAGACCAAATGTTGTAGAAATATCAGCTCTTGTGACCAATCAGATAGATTTGTTTGCCAACTAACCTTCAATACAATTTACGATTAGAGTACAAAGGAGAGTCATCATCATCCTAGTTAAAATTGGGATCAAGAGGATGTTAGTAACTCTGGAACCAAGCATACCGATTTCCTGCAGAAGATCCATAATATATTTTCTCTGTGACAAAGATATAACTGTAGAAGTCCTTGATACTTTAATCCCAAGAAAATATCTCAGCTTGCAAAGGTCTTTAGTAACAATGTTTGCACGAATTAGCTTTTGTAGCATATTTCTCAGTAATGTCACTGCCAGAAAGAATAATATCATCAACATACACAATAAGAACCACCATACCATATTTCATCTTCTTAATAAAGACAGAGTGATCAACATGAGACTCAGAAAACCATATCCAGTCAAAATCTTACTCAGCTTGTCAAACCAGGCACGAGGACTCTGCTTGAAACCATAGATAGACTTCCGTAGGCGACATACCTTATGGGACTCCTCCTGAGCAACAAACCCAGGTGGTTGCTCCATGTAACCTCCTCCTGAAGATCACCATAGAGGAACATATTTTTAACATCGAGCTACAGAAGAGGCCAGTCAAGATTCACAACAATAGACAGAAGAACCACACAAAGTTCAGTCTAGCGGCATGTGAGAATGCTTCAAAATAATCAATGCCATAAGTCTGAGTGTAGTCTTAGCTATCAATCGAGCTTTTACAGCTAAACAATCCCATCTGGATGATACTTAATTATATATACCCAACGACAGACAACAGGTCGACATCTAGAAGGAGGATCAACCAATTCCAGGTACCCCTGTCAGTAATAGCAGACATCTCCTCCTGCATCGCATGAGTCCAGGAGGTACTTTGTAGAGCATCAGAAGTGTTCTTGGTAATAACAACAACTGAAAGGGCAGCAACAAAATTGCTAACATGTGAACTAAGATGGTCAATAGTTACACATCTAGCACTATGAGAAGTACAAGAAAGAGTACCATGAAGAAAAGGGAAAGAACGAGTACCCTTTCTAAGAGAAATAGGCATGCTCTGATCATAAGTTAGACTTGATCAGGACCTTCAGAAGGAAAAGATGGGGTGGGTGGGAGGTGTGGTTCAACAATATCGGAATTGTGCGGTTGCATATTCTTGCGCTGATAAACAATAAGAGGAGGAGATATAGTCTCATCCACCTGCCTGATTGGTGTTATGTCTGTAGTGATAGGTAGAGGGGAAACAATAAGATTTTCATTCAAACTATTCCCCTTAGAAGAATAAAAAGGAGTATAGTTCTTAGCACACGAGGACAATTTAGCACATCACTCTACTTCTAAACCATTTTCGAGTAGGACTATAGCAACGATAACCTTTCTGAGTGCGCGAATATCCAAGAAAAGTATAGTTCTTAGCACACGAGGTCCTAGAAGACGAACAAAGCATGTTGACGAAGGAAGCACAAATATGTTTCTAGACATGGACACTGACACGAACACGGACACAAGACAGGGAAAATTGCTAAAATGTAGGACACGGACACGACATTGGATGAGGGAAAAATATTCTTTATTTATACATATACGTAGGTGTATTATGTGTGAACCGGAATTTATCTTAAAATTTATCCAGATTAATGTATCTTTGAATGCATAAACTTATATGCATATAGATGTGTCTTTGTGTGTGTAGTAGAAACAACATGAAGTAGAAAATGAAATGTGTGTTTGTAGTAAAAATAGTATATTACAGAATACATATATGAGTTTGTACGACTCATAAACAATTTATTGGACTATAATTTATTTCATAATATCTGATTCAGCTTAGACTTTACATATTGTTTTTTTTCAACATATTTGTTTGTAATTATGATCAGATCTCAGCTCCTATGTTACATTTTCACAGTAATAATACCTAAACAGTAGCCGTATATTCGACATTTGCACTCTAGAATAGACTATTGCAACAACAACAACTGCAGTGATGTGTGCAGGAAGTGTCCGGGCAGTGTCCAGGCTGCAGAAAAAGACCAAAATGATATGGACACTTCCCATCCGTGTCCAAAAGTTTTGGGCCGTGTTCGGGAAGTGTCTGTGTCCAAAATGTGTCCGACACAGACACGGGAGCTGTCTAGAAGTGTCCGTGCTTCCTAGATGTTGACCCAAAAATCTGTGGAGGTACATGAAAAAGTGGCCCCTCAGGTAGTGAGATCTGTATTGGAATCTTATTTGCAATAACAGATGATGACATGCGATTTATTAAAAAACATGCCACAAGAACAACCTCGGGCCAGAAAAGTTTTTAGCCCATGCAGGCTTGCCATGTTTCTCCCAGCACCTGTCTTCATTATGGTTGGTGCGGCTGCAGAAATTGCAATATATTTGTCTAGGACTAGGCGCACCAGTGGATGAACTACGACTAAGAGGATTACGCCCCTGAACGGTCCCTGTAGAAGATTTGCTATGACCACGTCCGTGACCACGGGCAGACATAACAACAAGAGAAGTGCTATCTCCAGTGTTAGGTATAGGTATAGATGAAGATGCGGGGAGACATTGAATACGTTGGAATGCACTTTCCAATGAAGACAGAGGATCATGGCCAAAATCTGATAAAAAACACCAAGATACGACTCTGGAAGACTACACTAGAACTGCACAAGTTGTAGCTACTGGCATTGTCGTTGCATTGTAGCCATGCCAGTAGATAAAGGATGATAACTCTCTAGATCATCCTAGGCTCCCTTGAAGGAAGAGAAGTAGTCAGTAATATCAGTTCTAGAAAATTGTAGCCGGGTCAGTTGCTTATTTAATTCATACACTTTCTTGGGATTCTGATTATGAGAGTAGATCTTCGCCAACTGGTCCCTGATGCAATCCGTGAAGGGGATTTGCATAGGAAGCAAGCCTAGATCCAAGACAATCTTGGTTAGAGCTTATTGGGCTCAAGTGGGCTTTTATTTAGTTCTTTATGCATTTTGGAAATTTGTGTTATATTTAATTCTGAATTTCTTTATTAGGATTTACTTGTTTTATTTGCTTGCATTAGGATTTAGTTTTCTATTTTGTTGACTTGCACGTCAAGTCGTAGAGTCTTATATAAGTCAGCCTTGGGGCCTTTGTCCAGACAATCGATTATGAATTAGAATTTTATTTTCTTGTTGCAAATTTATTTCTCCCTTTCTTCTTCTCCATAGCTTGGCTACATCAAGCGGTATCAGAGCCAAACCCTAAACTATTAGGGTACAACCACTTCTCCTTCCCTCCTTTTCTCCCTACCTTCTCTGTTAACTCTTCCCTCTTCGTCACTGTTTCAAGGAAAGTAGAAATTCCCTTCTCACTTTTGAACTTCTCCATCGTGTGACAACCTCCGAACAACGCATGAATACATTGGAGGTCAAACGCAACAACAATGTCCGTCAATCAACCCCTCAACCTATACAAGCAGAGCGCATTGTTAAAATGAAGCTATCGAAGTTTCATGGCAAGCGTGACGCCAAGCTTGTGCTTGTCTGGTTGCACTGCTCCAACAAGTATTTGCAGTTATACAGAACCTTTGGTGAGGAAACCAAAGTGTTGATCGCCACCTCCAAGTTTCGGGGAGCCACTCTAGCATGGTGGAACCAACCGCGAGACGACCCCGTCGACACATGGGGGGAATTGCGTCCTTTGATTGTGCTACGATTCTTACCTCGGGATTACAAGCAGCAGGCCTACTTGGCATATCAAGATCTCAAGCAGGGTGACGACACTGTCGCCACGTATGCCGGTAAATCTCAAGAATTGTGCAATCCATCTGAGGTTCAGATGGATGCCACCGTCACAATCGCAATTTTTTGTAGGACTTCGCGATGAGGTAGCTGATCGTCTACCAGTCATGCATTTCACTTTTCTAGATGATGTTATTCAATGCGCTGAAAGAATTGAAAAGGAGATCAGGCGTCGTCCTCGATTGTGGTCACCTGGGTGGAAACCACATCAAGGGGCGACTACTACAACAACACCGACTACTGAAGGCAAACTCCAAACCAGTTGTTACTAAGCCTATCAAATGCTTTTCTAGTCATGCATATGGTCATCGTTCCAACTAGTGTCCACGTCGTGTGATGACTACAACGACAACAAAAGCTGATGATGGCATAGAATATGAAGATGTCTTTCCGGCTTCAGAACCTAGTGACGAGGAAGAGGAAGAAGAAACAAGTGACCCAACTCTGCCAAACCGGGTCCTCATGGCTATACAAAGTCCACCTCCCCATGACTGGTGTCGTACATCATTGTTCTATTCAGTTGTGGAGGTTCGAGGTTGCATGTGCGTACTAACAGTTGATGGAGGATTGTCAACCAATATAGTGTCTTCTTCTATTGTTTAGGAGTTGGGATTGCAGCTGGAGCCCCATCCCAAGTCGTATCGCTTACGATGGGTTGATGACACTTCTCAGGCTGTGACCTACTGCTGCAGAGTTCCTTTTTCATTTCATGGTGTTTACAACGATACAGTCCTTTATGATGTGCTCACGATGACAACTTCTCACATACTGCTTGGTCGACCATGGCAATATGATCGTCATGTGCGACATGATGAGCTCTACAACACATACTCCTTCCGACTTGGCAACGCCCAACAACTCTTCCGATGGACATCCTACAGTACCAGGCAACTAGGTCGTGTCCTTCTAGAGATGCCTCATGTCAGCTCATGGCAATGAGTCATTGATCCTTCCCCTGCTTTATCGGAGGTTCACATTTTTAAGGGGAGGAGATTGATGCAATCCGTGAAAGGGGATTTGCATAGGAAGCAAGCCTAGATCCAAGGCAATCCTGATTAGAGCTTATTGGGCTCAAGATGGGCTTTTATTTAGTTCTTTATGCATTTAAGAAATTTGTGTTATATTTAATTCCGAATTTCTTTATTAGGATTATATTTCCTTATTTTATTTTCTTGCATTAGGATTTTAGTTTTCTATTTTGTTGACTTGCACGTCGTCACAAAGTCTTATATAAGCCAGCCTTGTGGCCTTTGTCTAGGCAGTCGAGTATGAATTAGAATTTTATTTGCTTGTTGCAAATTTATTTCTCCCTTTCTTCTTCTAGTAGCTTGGCTACATCAATCCCACATGTCCTTGGCAGTTTGGAGACGTAGAAGAGTGATATGATGCGAGTATCATTACTGTTCAGAATCCACGTTTTCACAATAGAATCATCTTTCACCCAGTCATCATAAGCCTTCACATCCTTAGACTCAGAACTATCAGTCGGTGCAGGCGGAGCAACACGAGTCAGGTGAGAGTACATTCTCTGAGATTTTAAACAAATCTCCATCGAGCACATTCCGTGTTGATAGTTTTTTCCATCAAGCTTCATAGTGGTAACTTGACGATGATAAGCATCATGTGACAAGTCCATGATGCAACAAACGGATTTGAGTCCAGTCAAAGTAGGTAGAAGCAACGACATTTAGGAACCGCCTAGATCCAGACCCTAGGCGACAGTAGGCAACGCAAGAGAGGAGAGGTATGTTATCCGGTTACATGTAGCTAGAAGAAGCTACGCCTAAACATAGGCAGACAATCTGACGGCTCCTATTGGGAGAGAACTCCAGACAACATGGAAGAACAAGGGGCGGGCAGGAGCCAAGTCCCCCCCCCCCCCCCCCCCCCCAATTTTTGAAATTTTTCTTTCAATAAATGTCCCCTGCCATTCCGATTACTGCCTTTTGAAATTTACTCCTAAACTTCCGCTCCCATGAATCTCGTCCATGGTTGAACGTGCGAGCCTTTCTCGGTAAAAGAAAAGGAACTAATCTATGGTAACGTTACTACATGATTAATTAGATATGTACTAACAACACTAATACGTGTAAAAACTGAATTACACTTCTCATTTTAATAAGAAATTGATCCCCCTTATTTTAGCTTAAAATAACCAAGAAGACTCCTCTTCAATCAGGGGCCGTTATTGTTTGCGCCTTGTTTCCAGCGGTAGTCTATTTCAGCCAGACTTTAGATTTGACCGTGGATGACTTGTCGTGCTTTCCTGCAAGACGCACAATGATGCAACAAAACCTGAGATTCGTTCATCTACAACTTGCCCTGCTATTTTTTGGTCATTTCTCCTGATTAATCCCACTTACATTGTAAGTCTTGCAAATTCTGGTCGTGCTTAAACCGAGTTACATTGTAAGTCTGCAAATTTAGGTCGTGAATATGGTTTTAGGGTGTTTACTTTGTTCTGTTTTACACTCCAGTGATCAAAATTCTTCCATTATAATCATATGCATATAGCTTTGATTTGAGCACATTTTGATCTAACCAGATAACTATGTTCCTTGAGCATCGACTTGTTTGTAAGTGAGAGTACACGATTGCTTTTAATTAAAAGAGAGTTTGTACCAAACGTTGGCTCAGATTCATTACTTTTCGTCGCCCATATTTTGGTCCCGAATAATCTATACTCCCTTAAAGTATTCTTAACAATATATTAAATAGAAAGGTTACAACTTTTATGGCTTTTGTGCATTATGCTAATCCCAACACGAAGTGAAGGATATGGCATCACATATATTTTTTAAGATTTAGACAATGTTTATTCCAAAAACCATACATCTATAAAAATCCTAAAGATCTTTCTAAGCCGTCTACACGATTACATATATTAAAAAAGTTAACTATGAAATTTTAACTAATGATATAACTAGTGAGTTCTAAGCTCCGAAAAATAACAAAGCACAACTAAAATAATGCTTTGTAACCATGTTTGTAATCTTCTTATACCATTTTATATAAAGATGTAGATATTTTATAGCATACTAATTCCCCCCTCCAGGATCAAATTCCTGGTTCCTCCCCTGACCTCGGAAGGTTCAGAGGGAGAAGAACTGCCAACAGGAAGAAAGGTCGGGTAGAGTTTCAGCGGGGAGCGACGGCTCACCGAGCGGTCTCCACTAAGATCGTGAAGCCGGCGGCTTTGGGCAGAAGCGATTGCACAAGGGGAGACAGAAAGACAGAGAGAGCGAGTGACAGACCAGGGAGGGTTATGTAACCCACTCTGATATCATGTTACAAAGGATTTAGGGAACCGTCTAGTCTTGATGTGTGACTTCCTTTATATTTATATATAAGTGATAAATGGACAATTTAGAGGGAGGGCCATATAATATAAGAGAATAAGAAAAAACAAAGAAAAACAACATTAACTGGTTTTTTTTTTTTTGACAGCACATTAACTGGTTTGTTATTCACTAAGAAATTTGGTTTTCATTATGAACTAAGAATTTTAGGGTTTAATAGGAATGAACTTAGCAAATTAGGGTTTTATTATGAACTTAGAAAATTTACTAGAAGTAAGAACCTCAGTCTCAAAATAAGTTTCTAGTTCCATCCCCTCAACTGTTGACACATTAAAGAGTATTCCCTAAAATTATTGAGAATGAGTGTTTATTATGAAATAAGAAATAAACGAATACCACATGCAAATTGACTAGTATACACACCTACAAGATTATCATAACTCGTGTTTGTTATGAAGTTAGAAAATAGACATTCAAATGAGTGGGGGTTTCTATCACCTGAACGAAAAGAATAAAATAACGTGATGTCTTTTTATTTCTCACCAATGGAGCATGCAAATTTAGCATATTGTATCTTTTGATTGTCCCTGCCACTATCATCATCCTCTTTCCTAGACTCCTCTTCTTGATCTAAGCAACAAAGTGGAACAAGAACATTTTTCCTTCGCTTGAATTGTGGTGGGGAGGAATTGAGAAATTTGGAGTAGATTTGGTGATGAATGGTGCACTAAGGCGATTTAACAAACACCTAAGGTGCAGTACGACGTCATGGGTGTTCTAGAAGAATGATGGATGGTGGACAACAAGCGAGAAGGTGGAAGTAAATGAGAAAGGGCTCATAGTATAGTGGGAGAAGGATTGTGTGTTGATTTGCATCAAAGAAGCACCTATCCATGTAGGGACTTCGCTCTACCACTGCCATTGCTAAGTCGGAGTGGGAGTAGCCAATGGTGGAGATCTAAAATGTAGATGAAGGTCACGAGATGGAGGTAGCCAGAGGGTATGATGGGCTCCAAAAGTGAGGGAGTAAATTTCTTTTTGTTCTCCATTGCAACTACTGCTCTAAGGCTTCTTGTGGGAATGAAACTGGAATACACTTTTATTAGCTTAGGGGGTTGATCGCGGAGGGGATTAAACATACATTATCCACTTAAAGTGACCTAAAGCCAATTGATACCCTCATAATAAATAGAGTTTGATGTTATACAAAAGCCAATACAATTACCTCAAAAGATAAAAAAATAGAGATTTGTACAATTTTGAAAATTGCGATATTTGCACCATTTGGGGTGCCGCTTCTACCACGATTTCCAGTGACCCAACTCAATTGTTTTAGCATTACTGCTTTGCTCTAACCTTTTGTTTATTAACTGACTGAGACACATTCTGCAATCAACAAGCCCACTAATGCTAAAGTGGGTTTTTGTCCAGGGGACTTGGGCTAAGCCGGTTCTGAACTCCAACTGGTCATTTCCTTCTCTCAAGTACACTTGCTTAACCCTCCATAGCTTTGCATGTAAGAGAAATTAAAACATGCATCTTGCTATCTTTTAATTGTGGCCGATCCTCTTAGTATACCTCTGTGGTCTCTCTTCTCCCTATGTTTATATAAAGACTTGTCCTAGTTGCTAGCTCATCTTCAAGCATGGTGATTCTGTCATAGCTCACAGTTTTGAACTCAGCCTTTGGTATTAAGCCCTGAAGGGATGTTTCCTCGTGAGTTGTCCTAGATCATAGAGAAAATATATTGGAGTTATACCTGTACAACTTTTATAATTTCTTTCTTACAGTAAAATCGATACCAAAAACATCAATCGAAGACATTAGCCTCTTATCCTTTACATAACCTATGTGCTATTGAGCCAAACACTATAAATAGAAGAAGAGGAAGACCTAAATTAACATGGGATGAGCTTATAAAGAGAGATTTTGAATCTCTACATCTCAACCAGAATATGGCCCATGATAGAGCTGAATGGAAACAAAGGATCCATGTTGCCGACCCCAACATAGTTGAGACTGAGGCTTAGATGATAATGATGATGATGGAAAACCAGATTTCGTGTAATATCTCTGAAACCATTCTGCACATTGTTCTTTTGGAATACAAACATAGTGATTCCATCATAGCTCTTGTTTTGAACCTAGCCTTCGGTCTCTAAGTCGGGTATGTTGAGGTTTAACATTGTCCTAAATCACAGAGAAAATATAATTGGAATTTTCTGTGAACAACTTCTATAAATTCTTTCTTGCAGTAAAGTCAATACTAACAACATTGATTAGAGACATTACCCTTTTAACCTTTACATTGCCTATTTGGCTTACATTTTTTTCGGAATACCATTTCGTTTAAATGGAAAACCAGATTGTGTGAAATTTCTCTAAAACCATCCTGCACATTGTTCTTTTGAACTGCCTGACCAGTCTGCACATTTGTGTCTAAGTATCTTATTTGTGACAGGCCGCTTTCAGTTCTCAAAAGTACTTTGGCAGAGATGACAGGGAGGCTAAATGGTTGATGTCACACAGAACTCTGCAAGGTTTAGCTTCTCTAGATCTTGAGATCAGTAACAGGAGATCATATTTAATCGCGGATAAAGCATTAAGGCGGGCTGAAATGGCCAGGTAAAACTCTTATCCAAATGGCTTCAGCTTTTAGCCGATATGAATGAGAAATGAAGTAATATTTATCCTACATTCTAGTAAACTGGTAAGATTCATCTGTTGGTTTATTTGCTTTACAGTCATGTTTGAGTGATGTACATTTTTTTGGTGATACATGTAAGATCTTAATATTCTTGGAAGGAGTACTTTTATCATCTTTTCTGTTTCTTCTGAGTGACAAATGTAAGATCTTGATATTCTTGATGCAGCATTTTTAGTTTCTTTCTGTCGTACATCATCCTATGGAGAATGAAGTGTTCGTGAAACATGGTAAAGTTCAAGAGAAGCTTATCAATTAATAAAATGGAGGAATCACGTATACATTCTTAAACATAATTATAATAAGAAGAATGCGAATAGAGGTAACATAGATGAAGTATGACTTTTGATAAACATGTAAATGTCAACCTTCCAGCAATTGGCGGCAAAATGAGTCCTGTAAGCATCATGTTTGAAAGTTCCGTCCGCCCGATGCATCAAGGTCAACATCTGCTAGTTTCCCTGTACAGGTATTGTTGTGGGGTTTGGTTGGTTGGGAAAAAAGAACTTGTAAGCCCATTTAATGAGGAATAGAAGCCAGAACTAGAAGCCACATTTTCCTTTAGATAAGCTTGCCCACGTCAATTGATACAAAACGACGGCATTAGTAATCTAGAAACTAACGTTTAGAGATTTTCGTTTTGTAATCACCAACTTGTTTTGCAGAGAACTACAATGCATTTTCATTTAAAATGGAAAACATGCTTAGGGTTGAACTATTCACAGATGATTATATAGATAACACAATAATATGTAGCTGATTATGAGTACAGAAAATTTCAGTCTAAACTACATGAAAAAGGAATACAAAAACAAACGTACATGGAAATCTTATCTATTGAAGGCTTTTGTTGCCCATTTCTTATTCATGTTATGTAATTACAAAGTGACTGCCTTGCCTCAGAATAATCTACCTACTGAAATCGCAGGACATTTGAGTTTTCCTTGTGCTCTGAATGTTCATATCTATGTTGTATTTACCAACTGTTCTCTCGTGTGTGATTAACTAACTGAAGCACCGGGACCTGCAGGCTGGGGGATATAAATGCATTACAAAGGCATGTGGAATCCGTGGTGAGATTGAAGAATCTGAGAAGGAGCACTGTTCAAGCTGCACATACTGTTTGACAACCAGGCAGCTCCCTACATGTGCGTCTGATAGCTTCATGTTAGGCACTAATTACTTCATTCTCGTGTTGGAATTGCAGTGTAGTACTTGTGCGAAGTTTTGTTAGTGCACGGCAACATAGAGCCGTGATGTAGTAGTGGTGCAGAGTTTTATTGATGATCAGGTATTCGGGTTAGCAGGAAATAATGTGTTTTAGTTAGGTTTAGCTTCTTCAGAGCTTCATCTAAGCATGGCGATGGATGAAGCGAGATCCAGGGATATGTTTTTCCGTGTTCCATAAATGGATGCATTGATCACCAATAAAGTGAATGGATTTTTCGTTCAATCTTCTATTCAATCACTAAATTTAATGTGGAAATAGCTAATGTATAAGAATATAATTTTTTAAAACCAACCACTACGATGTCACGAACTCTGACTTCACGTATATAAAATGGCCGTCACTTAGCATGGATCTAAATGGAACCACGCGGGCACGGAATTCTAAACATATATACATTTCCTGCTAGCCGCAGTTTATGGATGGCCATGAAGTAATCCCATTGTCTAGTTTTTTTATTCGGGCGTGGTGTTGTTCATCCACTTACAATTTTTGACATCCCGGAGTTGAGGCAAAGTAAAATGACCCTACATTCTGTCATTAAAATGAAGGCTGCTTATCCGACTTTGAATGAGACAACGGCATCGTCAATGTCTAAATATTTGGTGTAGTGAAAAAAAAAAAAACCATGAGAGAGGGAAACCTTCAAAGAAAATCATGACAGAGGGAGAGAGAGAGTCAATTGTCAACGTTGGATGTTCCATATTATTGTGAAGCTTAACCACCATTGAGAGTCAAGCATCAAGTTGCTGGATATTCCATAATATTTTTAAGTTAACTACCATTGCGCACGCACCGTGCTTCGTTTGGTCTCCCCACAAAGTTGTTGGACATGGAATTGGTCTACTTCACGAAAACGAAATAACTTTACTTGATATTTAGCAGCACGTTAATGATACACTTTTATCAGCTTCAAACAAAAAACAAATGCGCGCGACGCGACGTGCTCAGCAGCATCACGGCATTTGTCAGAAAGCCCCCCACAGTTTAACGGCATTTCACCGGACCGTTATTTGGAAGCCGGCCGTTCTCTGTCCACCTTCCCTCCTTTTGCCCGCAAGACATACCAGAACATCAATACCGGGAGGGAAGAAGAAGCAAGTATCAGGAAGTTGGTTTCTTCAGAGTTCAGACAGTAACCCAGAGGCAACAACCACAACTACAGGCTCGACATAGAGAAGCACGATAGCGATCTTTCACGACTCTAATCTCCTCTGGCGTTTCGTGCTGAGGTTGCAGCAGTTTGAGAGAGGTGGGTGACGGTTGGTTGTAAAGCAGAAGAGGCAAAGGGAATGAACGCCTCGATCTAACCTGGTACCTGGAGTTTCGTGACGGCGGGGAGCAGACAGAATCCCGTGTTGCAGGTTGACTTTGGAGGACTTGGTCAAAGCTCGTGTCTTGGTGGCGGGGCATTGAGCAGCGTTAGGATTCTGTGTGGGCAACATTTTTCACAGCCGGCAAATGTCGTGGTGATCTCTAAATACGACGGGAGTGGGTACTGCGGTTTGGTCGAGCAAAAATGGTAAGTTATATTTCCCTCTACGCGCGGCCCATTTCAAATTGTCGTTGAGCGCTGAGATTGATGAGGGCATAATCCTGTTGTGTGTTTTGATCCTTCAATCTGAAGAGTATTATTGGGTTTGTAGACTACTAGAACAGTATAAGAATCTGACTAAATAAAAAACAGAGAGCACTGTTGGTTCGTATTCTATTGGTCTCACCGTGCCTTGTGATAGAACTAATAAGAGTTATGGCATTGTCTATTGCTTTCTGGTATATCAACGTTATGATGCCTGACGTTTGCAAATGAATGAAATATCCAGGATTTTAAACGCTTCTCTGTAATTTGCAATCTCCTTGAAAACGTGTATTGGACATCTCAATGTGTTGCTTTGGATGATTTCTCATCCCAGTTATAAGTCTCTTGTGAATGAGAGAGTTCTCAATCACTCCCCTTCCAAGGGAAAGCAACTTGTTTGCTGTTTTGCTGATGTTCATTCCACAACAGGCGGCTCCAGTTGCAATTTCCGTAGGGTCCATTGTCTGGGTGGAAGATCCTCAGGAAGCATGGGTTGAGGGTGAAGTAGTTGAGGCCAAGGGAAACCAACTTAAGATCAGCTGCATTTCTGGAAAGACCGTGAGTATTATGGTTCTTCCTTATTTTTAATTTCACGATGCCATTTATAAGCCAGAGTCTAAATTGGTTTTCACATCTTTATCTTTGATTTTTAGCTTGTTGCCAAAGCAAATGAAGTATACCCGAAGGATGCTGATGCTCCTCCTTGCGGTGTTGATGACATGACCAAGTTAGCCTACTTGCATGAACCTGGAGTCCTGCAGAACTTGAAATCTAGATATGAAATGAATGAGATTTATGTAAGTACTCAATACTGTAGACTCACTGCAGATGCACGATATTGCACATAGCCAGACAACATTGCAATACCCAATCAATATTTTCCCCACATCTATCTTGCTAAAGTTTCCTGTTCGACTTGTATAGATCTTTATCAGTGGCTGCGGCTTCATTATCATTTTGAAATGTGTGGTTCAGTGTTATAAATATTCAGGGAGTTAATTATGTTTATAAGTTTTTCCACAGACTTATACAGGAAGTATACTGATTGCTGTGAACCCTTTCCAAAGACTTCCCCACCTCTATGATAGCCACATGATGCAACAATATAAAGGAGCAGAAATGGGTGAGTTAAGCCCTCATCCTTTTGCAGTTGCAGATACTGCCTACAGGTACAATGCCTTTTAAAGTTGGTTCAGAAAAAAATATGCGCCATTAAATTCCTGGATTATATCGCAAACCCATTATGTAAAGTACAGGTTGATGGTGAAGGAAAAAAAGAGCCAGTCAATCTTAGTTAGCGGAGAAAGTGGGGCAGGTAAGACCGAAAGTACAAAGTTGCTTATGAGGTATCTTGCCTACATGGGAGGGAAATCTGTTACTGAAGGACGAACTGTGGAACAACAAGTTTTAGAGGTACAATGCTGTGCTTGTTTCTCACATGTTAAATAGCAGCTATGTTCAAAATAGTGTTTTTGCTCGTGCACTCCTTACTGTTTCTTTTGGTCCAGTCCAATCCTGTCCTTGAAGCATTTGGCAATGCAAAGACTGTCAGGAACAACAATTCAAGGTGTATTCAAGTGCTGTAAATGTTAAATGAAGTTTCTTCTCTGCATTTTTTCTATAACATTGAAGGTTCTTTTCGTCTTATTACAGCCGATTTGGTAAGTTTGTTGAGATTCAATTTGATGAGAGTGGAAAAATATCAGGAGCTGCAGTCAGAACGTATCTTCTTGAGAAATCTAGAGTTTGTCAAGTTTCTGATCCGGAGAGAAACTACCATTGCTTTTACATGCTTTGTGCTGCACCTCCAGAGGTATGTCTGTCTGCTTCCAAAAAGCTGGATAGGTTTCTACATGTGCGTTTTCATACTACCATGTCCTTCTGTATTGACTGGTTGATGGACAAGCTCTATGGGAAGGGGCGGGGAGGAGAAGGGGGAGGTATGTCTCTACTTCCAAAAAGCTCTTGGATAGGTTTCACATGTGCGTTTTGATACTACCAAGTCCTGTATTGAGTGGTTGATGGACAAGCTCTTTGGGGGGGGGGGGGGTGGAGACTCATCCCTTGGAGCTGCTTGACAAATCCTATAATTCAACTCAGAACAGACCGGGGGCAAATCTTATAGTCTAGGGATCTTTTGGAGTATTTAGTAATTTAGTATTCTTTCTTAGAGCTGGGGAGGGAGGAGAAGGGGATTCATCCCTTGGAACCAAACTTGCGTGACAAGTCCTATAATCAACTTAGAACCTAGGAAGCATGGACACAGACACGAGACACGACATGGACATGGCCACAAACACGGGAGACGACGACTTTACAAATATCGGACACGGACACGACGTTGGACACGACATACACACATATACACATACATAAATATATGAGATGTGATTAATAGAGGAGAAACATAGAATTGGGATAAACTAAATCCAAAGTTTGCTTACGATATGAGTGCATAATTTATAATATCAAAAAGTATGAAATAACTAGTATTTTATTCTAAGCAAAGAAAAAGTATCAATGGAGAATGATTTACCTAGAATTCATTTGCAATATGAAATTAAATTAGTATAAATGGAGAGAATGATGAAATATAATAAGATTCTGTATCAAATTCCTAGAATAGTCTCTACAAGAATGACGAGGAATATCTAAAAATGATGTCATCATCATCATCATAATCGTCTAACCTCAGTCCCAACCATGTTGGGGTCGGCTACATGGATCCTTTGCTTCCATTAAGCTCTATCATGGGTCATATTCTGATCAAGATGTAAAGATTCAAAATCTCTCTTTATAACCTCTTTCCATGTTAATTTAGGCCTTCTTCTTCTTCTATTAATTGTGCTTGACTCAATAACATGCTTTCTGCATGCACATTAGTCGGTCTGCATTGCACATGTCCATACCATCTAAGTCGGCCCTTTCTCAACTTGTCCTTAATGCTCGCCACCCCCATTTTATTCCTGATATAGTCATTTCTCAAGCCATCTTTTCTTGTCGTCCCATAGATCCTTCTCAACATATGCATTTCAGCCAAATTTATCTCGTTAAGACCTTATTTCTTCATCGCCCAACATTCACTCCCATAGAGCATTGGTTGGTCGTATAACTGTTCTATAAAACTTGCTTTTCAATATGAGAGGGATCTTCCTACCACATAATACTCCAGTTGCATTCCTCCATTTCGACCATCTTGCAGTGATCTTATGAGTTATGACAAACTTCATCATGGACATCCCCATCTATTTGAATAATAGAACCCAAGTAATGAAATTTATCACATTTTGGTATATCTATTCCTTCAAACTTAGCTCCACCGTTCACACTACAAGATTGGCTGAAATTGCAATGTATATACTCAGTTTTGCTCCTACTAATCATCAATCCATTTGATTCTAATATCTTTCTCCAAAGTTCAACTTTATCATTCAATCCTTCTTTATTCTCGTCAATCAACACAATATCATTAACAAATAACATACACCAAGGAATATGATCCTGAACATTCTTTGTCAACTCATCCATAACAAGAACAAATAGATATGGACTGTGTGTGGATCCTGGTGTACCACAACTGTGATAGGAAAATTTGCTCTCTCTCCTCCAGGAGTCTTAACAGTTGCAGTTGAGCTATCATACATGTCTTTAGTCAAGTCAATATATTGGATTAGAACACCGTTTTTCTTTAAAACCATCCACAACACTTACATGAGTACTCGATCATAAGCCTTTTTCATATCAATAAAAATCATGTGAAAATTCTTTTGCGTTCTCTACACTTCTCTATAAGTCTCCTTATCAGAAAAATAACATCTCTTGTTAATCTTTCAGATATGAAACCAAACTGGCTGTTTGATGTCTGCGATATAGCTCTAAGCCTCTGCTCAATAATCCTCTCCCAAAGCTTCATAGTATGACTCACAACTTGATACCTCTATAGTTCGTACAACTCTAAACATCTCTTAGTTCTTGTTGATGGGGACTATGGTACTGTTTCTCCACTTATATGATATCTTCTTGGTCTTCATAATCTTATTAAAAAAATTTGTTAACCACATAGCTCCTTCACCACCCCCCATATTCTTCCATACATCAATGGGATTACCTTATGGTCCGTATGTGTTTCTCATTTTCATCTTTTTCAAAGCATTCTTGACCTCAAATAGTGAAACTCGTCATGTGTAAATGATATCTCCTCTATTCATGTCACATAGGTCTCGTACATTATTCACACTATCTCCATTGAAAAGCTTATGGAAGTATATCTCCATTGGTTCTTGATATTGTCATCCTTCACCAACACTCTACCATGTTCATTCTTGATGCATTTTACTTGACTCAAGTCTCTTCCTTTCGTTTCTCTTATATGAGCCATTTTATTTATATCTTTCTCCCTTTCTCTTGTGTTCAAGTTCATATAAATATCACCAAAGTATCTAGACCTTGCCTCTTGAACAACCTTTTTAGCTTCTTTCTTTGCTTACTTGTATCTCTGAAAAGTTGCATCATCTAGAGATTTGGTCAAGTTCCTATATATCTCCCTTGTGAGTTTAAAAAATATCTCTTAGTTCTTGTTGATGGGGACTATGGTACTGTTTCTCCACTTATATGATATCTTCTTGGTCTTCATAATCTTATTAAAAAAATTTGTTAACCACATAGCTCCTTCACCACCCCCCATATTCTTCCATACATCAATGGGATTACCTTATGGTCCGTATGCGTTTCTCATTTTCATCAACTGTTAGTACGCACATGCAACCTCTATAGTTCGTACTAACAGTTAGTACTAAGCCTATGTTTGGTGGTGAGTTCTTTGCTAGGAAACAACTTTACAATCCTTGCATACCACCCGCCTCATAAGGGAGTAATAAATTTGGCTACAATTGCGCCCACTCTTGAAAGTAATTTTATGAGATTCTCTTTTCTTAAAATGGTTATTTGCCAAAATCATATTATGCAACTGTAAAAATATAATATTCTCCCTCCATTTTTGCTGCCATATCCAAAACCACCATGAACTGTCTCATATCTAGCATTACTACTCCCCACATGGTCATTTAAATCACTCTCAATAATAATATTCTCCTCTATTGGTATCCCCTGCATCAATTCATCCATGTCATCCTAAAAATCCTTCTTAGCCTCCTCGCTAAGCCAACTTGGGTGGAATAAGCACTAATAATGTTAAAAATATCCCCACCAAGAACAACCTTGATAGCTATGATTATATTGCCCATCCTTGTGATCTTGACAACATCATCCTTCAATATTGATGGAGAAAAACTGTCTACTGATGTTATGGCCAAAACACCTTTACCGACTATTGAGTTACCTACTCCTGATGTGCCCACGGAACGCCCTTTGCAAGTCTACAGACGTAGGTCAAAGAGAAATACTACTTCTGAGGCCCCAGTCGAACCAACTCCTTCGTCTGCGGATGATCCACCACCCAATGAGGTATTTTCTAACCTAGACCTTCCTATTAGTGAAAGGTGTTTGTTCCTGTATTCAACATCCAATCAGTAATTTCTGTTCCTCTGACAATCTATGTGATAGTTTTGCATGCTTCACTTCTATTTTGTCTACTGCGACTTTCCCAAAATCAGCAGAAGAGGCCCTTCGTATTCCTACCTGGAAACATGCTATGGAGCAAGAAATGCATGCACTCTGCGATTGTCAGACATGGGATCTAGTCGATCGTCCCTCTTCTTGCCCTACCGTGGGCTGTCGTTGGATATTTACTATTAAATATCAACCAGATGGCACTATTGAACGCCTGAAAGCCAGATTAGTTGCAAAAGGTTATACACAAACATATGGTGTTGACTACTTTGAGACTTTCTCTCCAGTTGCACGCTTAAATTCTGTTCGCATTTTGATATCTATTGCTGTGAATAAAGACTGGCCTCTGTTTCAACTCGATGTCAAAAATGCCTTTTTTATATGGAGATCTATATGAGGAGGTATACATGGAGCAACCTCCGGGATTTGTTGCTCAGGGGGAGTCTGCCTTCAAAATATGTAAACTCAGAAAGGCTATCTATGGTCTTAAACAGAGCCCGTGTGTGTGGTTTGATAAACTCAGCCAGATCTTAATTACCTCTGACTTTCGGCGATCAAAATCTGATCATTTTATATTTATTCGTAAGACAACAACATGACTTGTTATCCTTATTGTGTATGTTGATGACATTGTCTTATCTGGCAATGATAATGAGGGTATACAGGCAACCAAAAATTATTTAGCACAACACTTCATCACCAAGGACCTTGGCAAACTACGATACTTTTTAGGCATTGAGGTTGCTAGATCATTTGCAGGACTCTGTCTTTCACAGAGAAAATATGTTCTTGACCTGTTACAGGAGACATGCATGCTAGGCTGCAAGCCAACCAACACTCCTTTAGATCCTAATATGGATTGGGACGATGACAACTCCCCTCCTTATGATGATCGCCACCAGTTTCGGAGACTGGTGGGCAAGCTTATCTACCTGACGGTCACTAGGGCTGATCTGGCAGCTGATGTAGGATTCATAAGCCGGTATCTTGATAAACCCCGGTAGTGCCACTGGGATGCTATTTGTCACATCTTATAATATCTCAAAAGCTCGCCAGGGAAAGGCCTTCTGTATAAAAAGCATGGCCATTGCAATTTATCTGGATTCTCAGATTCTGACTATGCAGGAAGTCGATTTGACCGGAAATCTACTTCTGGATATTGTACTTTTGTGGGAGGAAATCTAGTCAGCTGGCGAAGCAAAAAGCAGACTGTTGTTGCTAGATCTAGTGCCGAGGCAGAATACAGAGCCATGGCTCATACTGCATGTGAACTTCTGTGGGTCCGTGGCCTTCGACATGAGTTTGATATTACTTATTCCAGCCCTATTCCTATGTTCTGTGACAACAAAGCCTCTATTTTTATTGCGAACAACCCTACATTTCATGAACGCACAAAGCATATTGAAGTTGATTGCCACTTTGTTCAGGAGAAAGTTCTATCTGGGCACATCTACACTCCATACATCATCACTGACAAGCAGCTTGCAGACATCTTCACCAAAATTTTGCCTAAAGCTCGGTTTCAGACTCTGATTGACAAGTTGGGCTTGTTTGACATCTACGCTCCAGTTTGAGGGGGAGTATAGATATAGTGTGTTGTTTACTTGTACAGTTGTACTGCTTTGTTATTCTTGTGATATTGGTCCCATATTGCTCACTTGTACTTACGTCTCTACTCTCAGTTTCTATATTAGAGACTATCCTGTAACCTGTTTTACTCACTCAATAAACAATTCCTTTTTTATTTAGAGATCCTTTTGCTACTATGTGGTGTTCCTTTTTCTCCTATGTGGATCCTTCTATTGTTATATGGATTGTTCATGATAGAGTTGTTGCTATATGGAGCTTGTTGTTATTATTATTTTTTATTCATCATGTACCTCGACTGATTCTATGAAGTTACATATTGGGACGTCATTCTTGCCACTTGTGCTATGATTAGCACATTTTACTTGCTACTTTGTGCTTTTGCACTATCTACTGTTCGTGCTCTGTTTGCACGTTGGCCTTCTACTGTGGACCAACACTCTCTGGACTTTGACGTCTACTACTGTGATGGATATTTTATGAAGAGGGATATTTTATTCATCATGTACCTTGACTGATTCTATGAAGTTACATATTGGGACGTCATTCTTGCCACTTGTGCTATGATTAGCACATTTTACTTGCTACTTTGTGCTTTTGCACTATCTACTGTTCGTGCTTTGTTTGCACGTTGGCCTTCTACTGTGGACCAACACTCTCTGGACTTTGACGTCTACTACTGTGATGGATATTTTATGAAGAGGGAAGATGATGAAGACTTTTGTTGCTGACTTTACATAGAGCTTCGTCTACATTGCATATTAGAGTTATTTATTTGTTTTCTACTTTGCACATTGGTCTTCTATCCTCATACATCATCGACTTTTGCTTCTGTCTGCCAACACTTTCTGGCTTGTCTATGCTTTGCGCACGTCGACTCTCTACTTGTCCATGCTTTGTGTGCATGTTGACTTTCTGCTAATGTGATCCAACACTCTCTGGCTCATCCGTGCTTTGTTTGCATGTTCACTGTTGCTGCTTCTTGTGACCTAGCACTCTTTAGGACTTATGATCCAACATTCTCTGGCTCCTACGACGACGACTGTGATGAAGATCTTGGTGCTTATCCGCTATTCTTTCTCTTGCTCCAGATTTGTATGCTTCCTTACAAGGAGGATGATTGTAAAGTATGTAAGGATTGTAAAATGATCATTGGCGGAGAACTCAACGCACAATATTAACATGAAGATCAACAAAGGCGAACATGTCAGAAATCAAGATGGCAAATCAAGTGGTGGGAATCTCAAAGGAAAGAAGAAATAAGGTTTTATGATAAACTCATCAAGGAGGGCACTTGGAACTTGGGGTCTTATTATAACACTATGTAGCACAATATAAGCTCATGCATAACGAAAATCGCCATAGAGGTTTTAGGGGAGTTCAAAGGGAGCGAGCCTCCACAAAAAGAGACTTGGTGGTGGAGCGATGAAGTACAGAAGGCACATCATGATCATCATCTAAGCCTCAGTCCCAACTATGTTGGGGTCGGCTACATGGATCCTTCGTTTCCATTCAGTTCTATCATGTGGCATATTCTGGTTGAGATGTAGAGATTCAAAATCTCTCTTTATAAGCTCATCCCATGTTAATTTAGGTCTTCCTCTTCTTCTATTTATTGTGCTTGACTCAATAGCATTGCTTCATAGAGGCGCATTTGTCAGTCTGCATTGCACATGTCTGTACCATTTGATTCGGCCCTCGAGCAACTTGCCCTCAATGCTCGCCACCCCCACTTTATTCCTGATATAATCATTTCTCAAGCAATCTTTTCTTGTCTTCCCACACATCCATCTCAGCATACACATTTCAACCACATTCATTTTGTTGAGACCTTGTTTCTTCACCGCCCAACATTCGCTCCCATAGAGCATGGCTGGCCGTATGGCTGTTCTATAAAACTTACTTTTTAACCTGAGAGGGATTTTCCGATCACATAATACTCCAGTTGCACTCCTCCATTTCCACCATCCTATAGTGATCCTGTGACAAACGTCATTTTGGACATCCCCATCTATTTGAATAATAGAACCCAAGTAACAAAATTTATCACATTTTGGTATATCTACTCCATACAACTTGACTCCATCATTCACACTGCGGGATTGGCTGAAATTGCAATGCGTATACTCATTTTTGCTCATGTTAATCATCAATCCATTTGATTCCTATGCCTCTCTCCACCGTTCAACTTTATCATTTAATCCATCTTTAGTTTTGTCAATCAAAACAATATCTTCAGCAAATAACATACACCAAGGAATATCATCTTGAACATTCTTTGTCAGCTCATCCATAACAAGAACGAACAGATACGGGATGAGTGTGGATCCTTGGTGTACCCCAACTGTGATAGGAAAAGTTGATGTCTCTCCTTCAAGAGTCTTCACACTTGCAGTAGAGCTATCATACATGTCTTTGATCAAGTCAATGTATTGGATTGGCACACCCTTTTCCTTCAAAACCATCCACAAAACTTCTTTGGGTACTCGATCATAAGCCTTTTCCAAATCAATAAACACCATATGGAGATCTCTTTTGCTTTATCTATACTTTTCCATAAGCCTCTTTATCAAAAAAATAGCATCTGTTATTGATCTTCCAGGCATGAAACCAAAATTGGTTGTTTGATATCTGTGTTATAGATCTTAGCCTTTGCTCAATAATCCTCTCCCAAAGCTTCATTGTGTGACTCATCAACTTGATACCTTTGTAGTTTGTGTAGCTCTGAACATCACCTTTGTTCTTGTAGAAGGGAACTATAGTACTATTCTCCACTTCCGACATCATCTTGGTCTTCATGATCTTATTAAAGAGCTTTGTTTACCACATAACTCCTTCATCCCCCTACTCTTCCATACATCAATTGAAGTACCATCTGGTCCGCATGCATTTCTCATTTTCATCTTCTTCAAAGCATTCTTGACCTCAAATGATGAAACTCGTCGTGTGTAAATGATATCTCTTGTATTCATGCCACACGAGTGTCTAACATTATTTGCAGTTGTCCATTGAAAAGCTTATGGAAGTAATTTCTCCACTGGTTCTTGATATCATCGTCCTTCACCAACGCCCTGTCCATCTTCATTCTTGATGCATTTCACTTGACTCAAGTCTCTTCCTTTCCTTTCTCTTATACGAGCCATTTTATATATATCTTTTTCCCCTTCTCTTGTGTCCAACTTCTTATAAATATAATCAAAGTATCTAGACCTTGTCTCATGAACAACCTTTTTAGCTTCTTTCTTTGCTTGCTTGTATCTTTAGAACATTGCATCATCTCGAGATTTGGGCAAGCTCCTATAAATCTCCTTTTTCAGTTTAATAGCCTTTTGTACTTCATCATTCCACCACCAAGTCTCTTTCTGTGGAGGCCCAAAACCTTTGGACTCCCCCAAAACCTCTTTGGAAAATTTTGTTATGCAGGAGCTCATGTTATGCCACAGTGTTAACATCAGACTCCAAGTTCCACGTACCCTCCTTGCTGAGTTTATCATGAAAAGACAATTTCTTTTCTCCTTTAAGATTCCACCACTTGATCTCGCTACTTGCCTTTATTGATCTTCATGTTAATATCCAAAACCACCAACCTATGTTAGGTCATGAGTTCTTCTCCATGAATCACTTTACAATCCTTGCATATATTACGATCCACCTGCCTCGTAAGGAGATAATCAATTTGGCTACAACTGTGCCCACACTTGAAAGTAATCTTATGAGATTCTCTTTTTTTGAAATAGGTGTTTGCAAAAATCATATCATATACAACTACAAAATCTAAAATCATCTCTCCTTCTCCATTTCTGCTGCCATATCCAAAACCACCATGAATTCTCTCGTATCCAACATTGCTACTCCCCACATGGCCATTTAAATCACTCCAATAATAATCTTCTCCTCTGTCAATATTCCCTACATCATTTCATCCATGCCATCCCAAAAATCCTTCTTAGCCTCCTCACTAAGGACAACTTGGGGGGCATAAGTGCTAATAATGTTAAAAATATTTCCCCTAAGAACAACCTTGATAGCTATGATTCTATCGTCCATCCTTGTGATCTTTACAACATCATCCTTCAACATCTTATCAACAATAATACCTACGCCATTTCTATGTTTATCAATACTTGTATACCAGATTTTGTAACATGTGTCTCCAATCTCTCTACAACGTTCCCCTGTCCACTTGGTTTCCTACAATCAAGCTACATTGAATTTCCTTCTCATCATGGTATCCACCATCTCCAAGGATTTCCCTGTCAGAGAGCCAATATTCCAAGATCCAACTCTAATCCTTTTTTGTTGAATTTGCTTCTTTACCTGCCTTTTTCGGAAATGTTGCCCTTGCAATTTTTTCACTGCATCCGGGCAATGATGCAGCGGGACTAGCTTCTTTACCCACACCCGTCCAAGATGTGGGAACCATTACACATTTTTCACTACATCCAGGAAATGATGTTGCGGGACTAGCTTCTTTACCCACACCCATCCAAGATGTGGAAACCCTTGTCTGTCCTTCAACACAATCGGGCGCCGTTGTGTCAAAAACCCTTGCATATTTATCACTGCACTCGGGTGTCGATGCACCGTGTCGCTAGGTAGGGACGCTCTAACTGTAAATTTGTAAGGATCCATGTCATAGAAAGAGTGACAAAGTTTTCATGGCTGGTTGTCAACCTACCACCAACCCTCCTTTATCCGGGCTTGGGACCGACTATATTTGCACAAAATGTACGAAAACATAGGCAGATCTATAGGAGGCTATTAAAGGTAGATTTATAGGAGCTTACCCAAATTTTGAGGTGATGCAACTTTTCAGAGATACAAACAAGCAAAGAAAGAAGTGAAAAAGGTTCTTCAAGATGCAAGGTCTAGATACTTTGAAGAGATTTATAAGAAGCTGAACACAAGAGAAGGGGAGAAAGATATATATATATATATATATATATATATATATATATATATATATATATATATATATAATGACTCGTATACGAGAAAGGAAAGGAAGAGACTTGAGTCAAGTAAAATGCATAAATAATGAAGATCGTAGAATACTGGTGAAGGATGATGATATCAGAACCAATGGAGAAACTAATTTCATAAGCTTTTAGATGGAGACACGTGTGAATAATGTATGAAATTGGTGTGACATGCATACAAGAGATATCATTGGCACACGACATGTTTCACTTTTTGAGGTCAAGAATGTTTTATAAAAAGGATAAAAATGAGAAAGGCATGCAGACTAGACGATATTCCCATTGATCTATGGAAGAGTATAGGGGATGACGAGCTATGTGGTTAACAAATTTCTTTAACAAGGTCATGAAGACCAACGAGATGCCAGATAAGTGGAGAAATAGTACTATAATCCCCATCTACAAGAACGAAGGAGATGTTCTGAGCTGCACAAACTATAGAGGTATCAAGTTGATGAGTCACACTATTAAGCTTTGGGAGAGGATTACTTAGCAAATGCTAAGACCTATAATGCATAAATCAGACAACCAATTTGGTTTTGATACTAGGAGGATCAACAATAGATGCCATTTTGCTAATGAGGAGGCTTATGGAGAAGTATATAGAGAGAAAAATAGATCTTCATATGATTTTTATTGATTTGGAAAGGCTTATGACAAGTACTCAAAGAAGTGTTGTGATGGTTTTGAAGAAAAAGGGTGTGCCAATCAAATACATTAACTTGATTACAGACATGCATGATAGCTCCACTGCAAGTGTGAAGACTCCTCGAGGATAGACACCAACATTTTCTATCACAGTTAGGGTACATCAAGAATCAACATTGAGCCCATATTCTTTTCTTCTTTTTAGGGATGAGTTGATAAAGCATGTTCAGGATGATATTCCTTGCTGCATGTTATTTGCTGATTAATTGTGTTGATTGACGAAACTAAAGATGGATTGAATGATGAAGTTGAACTATAAAAAAATGTGTTGGAATTCAAATGGATTGATGATTTGTAGGAGCAAAACTAAGTATATGCATTGCAATTTCAGCCAATCTAGAATTATGAATGGTTGGGCTAAGTTAACCGGAGTGGATGTATTAAAATGTGATGAATTTTGTTAGTTAGGTTCTAATATTCAAATGGATGAGGATGTTCAAGATGATGTTTGTCACATGATCACTATAGGATGGTTGAAATGGAGGAGTTCAGTTGGAGTATTATGTGATCGGAAAATCCCTCTCAGATTAAAAAGTAGGTTTTATAGAACAACTATACAACCAACCATGTTATATGGGATTTAATGTTGGGCGATGAAGAAACAACGTCTCAAGAAGATGGATTTAGAGGAAATGTGTATACTGACATAGATGTGTGGGAAGACAAGAAAAAATTGTTTGAGAAATGATTAAATCAGGAACAAAGTGGGGGTGATGAGTATTGATGGCAAGTTGCGCGGGGCATCCTGAGATGGTACGAAAATATGCAATGCAGACCAACTAGCATGCCTATACTGAGCAATGCTATCGAGTCAAGCACAACTAAAAGAAGATAAGGCAGTCCTAAATTAACATACAAAGAGATTATAAAGAGAGATTTTGAATCTCTACATCTTTTGATCAAAATATGACCCATAACAAAGCTGATTAGAAAAGAAGGATCCATGTAGCCGAACCCTACAGGGTTGGGATTGAGTCTTAGATGATGATGATGATTGTGAAAGACAATGAGACTTGGAGAGCTTAGGGTTGCACAATGTGTGCACCCTTCTATTTATAGAAAAGTAACAATTACAGAAAGGTCAAGATATAATGGAAAATAACATAACATAAATAAAGCAACACATATATTAACACTCCCCCTCAAGTTGGAGCATAGATGTCAATCATGCCCAACTTGTCCATCAAAGCGTTGAAATGCTTCTTAGGCAACAGTTTGGTGAAGATATCAGCAACCTGGTCTTCAGATCGAGTAAAAGGTGTGCAGATCTTGCCAGTAAGAATAGATTCCCGAATAAAATGATAGTCGACCTCGATATGCTTGGTGCGCTCAAGATAGACAGGATTGTTGGCAATAAAGATAGAAACTTTATTATCACAGTGCATGGGTATAGCAGAAGAAGACTCAACACCGAAGTCTTTAAGAAGAGAGTGTACCCAAAGCAGCTCACAAGCAGTATGGGCCATAGCCATATATTCAGCTTCCGCACTAGATCTGGCAACCACATTTTGTTTCTTGGATCTCCATGTGACTAGATTGCCTCCAACATAGGTACAATAGCCAGAAGTGGATTTCTTGTCAATCCGACTCCCTGCATAATCAGAATCAGAATACCCTTCTAGAGAGCAGTGCCCATTGTTCCTGTAATGAAGTCCCTTGCCAGGAGACTTTTTTAGATATCGCTGAATATGACATAGTGCATCCCAGTGGCACTGTCTGGGTTTATCTAGGTACCTACTAAGAAGTCCCACAGAAGTAGATATGTCAGCTCTAGTCACAGTTAAGTATATCATTTTACCAGTCAATCTCTTGTACTTTTTATTATCAGCAAAAGATGGAGACGAATCATCATCCCAATTGACATTGGGATCTAGAGGAGTGTCAGCAGGTCTAGCTCCAAGCATACCCGTTTCCTGTAAAAGATCTAGAACATATTTCCTCTGAGACAACACTAGTGCATTAGAGGTTCTGGATACCTCTATGCCCAGAAAATACCGCAGTTTACCCAAGTCTTTAGTAGCAAAGTGCTTGCAGAGATGGGCTTTAGTATCCTGAATAGCAATAGAGTCACTGCCAGAAAGAACAATATCATCGACATAGACAATAAGAATTACAACGCCAGTAGAGGTCTTCTTAGTAAAAACAGAATGATCCACTTGAGATCTCAGAAAACCAAAAGCAATCAGAATTTTGCTTAATTTATCGAACCAGGCACGAGGGCTCTGTTTGAGCCCATAAATAGACTTCTTCAACCTGCAGACTTTGTGTGACTCCCCCTGAGCAACAAATCCAAGGGTTGCTCCTTATACACTTCCTCTTACAGATCACCATACAGGAAAGCATTTTTAACATCTAATTGCAGCAGAGGCCAGTCCAGATTAATAGCAACAGAAAGAAGAATTCTGACTGAATTAAGGCGGGCAACAGGAGAAAAAGTTTCAAAGTAATCAATACCATAAGTCTGTGTATACCCTTTTGCAACCAAGTGTGCCTTCAGCCGTTCTATAGTACCATCAGGTTGATATTTAACAACATATACCCATCTGCAACCTATAGGCTTACATTGAGGAGGTGGATCCACCAACTCCCAAGTTTGTCTGTCAATAAGAGCATGCATCTCTTCTTGCATAGCAGAATTCCAGGCTGTACTTTGCAAGGCATCATGAGTATTTTTCGGAATAGTGACAACAGATAAACTAGAGACAAAATTGCTAGCATGAATACTCAGATGTGCAGTAGATACATGGTTAGCAATGTTTGGAGAAGTGCAGGAACGAGTTCCCTTTCTAAGAGCAATAGGTATATCCAGGTCAGAAATTACCTCAGGTGTGGCAGGACCTTCTTGAGGAGGAGATTGGTGTTGAGTGGGGGGTACTTGTTCAGGTGTAGGCCTGTTCCTGCGCTGATAAACAATAAGAGGTGGTGTCGTATTCTTAGGTGGCATTTGATCAAAATTCTCAGACACACATTCAGTAGTAATAGGTAGAGGGGAAGCAATAATATCAGGCTCCGGACTATCTCCGCTAGATGAGTAGTATGGGGTATTCTCAAAGAAGAAAACATCACTGCTGATAAACCATTTCTTTGCAGTAGGACTATAGCATCTATATCCTTTTTGTGTACGAGAATACCCTAAGAAAATACATTTCTCAGCACGGGGAGATAATTTATCATGAGTAGGACCAAGCAATCTCACAAAACACGCACAACCAAAAATCTGAGGAGGTACAGTAAATAAGGGTGTATCAGGTTGTAGAATTTGGACAGGTACTTTATTTCCAATCACAGAGGAAGGCATCCGATTAATTAAGAAACAGGCAATCAATATTGCTTCAGGCCAGAACAATCTGGGTACATGATAGTGCATCATAATAGTTCTAGAAACTTCTAACAAATGTCTATTTTCCTCTCAGCTACTCCATTTTGCTGTGGTGTATATGCACAAGAAGTTTGATGTAAAGTGCCAACAGAACGACAAAACATTGCAACATCTTTTTGGACAAACTCAAGTGCATTATCAGTACGAAAAACTTTAACAGGCAGAGCATATTGTGTTTTCACCTCAGCAAAAAAGAATTTAATAGTAGACAGCACTTCAGACCTACTTTTCAACAGAAACAACCAAGTGGTCCGAGAGAAATCATCAATAAATAGTAAAAAGTATTTGTAGCCAGACAAATTAGCCACATTATAAGGACCCCATACATCAGCATGAACAAGATCAAAAAAGTTTTTGCTACTACTCTGAGGATGTTTAGGGTAAACAACCCTAGTCTGTTTCCCTAACTGACATTCACACTGAAACGTATGAGTGCCAACACTAGAAATGACATGTCTTAGTTTTTCAGAAGAAGGGTGTCCAAGACGGTAGTGCCATTGTAATGTAGAGACTGATGCAGATAATGCCGATAAAGTAGAAGCCAATGCAACCTTGTCCAGTCTTGGCAGATCTTCCAAATAAAAGAGGCCATCAGATCCTTCATGCCCCCCACCAATCTTCGTCCGCGTGCGAAGGTCCTGAAAAACACACGAACCAGGTATAAAGGTCAGGCTACATTGCAGGTTGCGTAAGATTTTGCTAACAGATAATAAATTCAGCGGAAAACGAGGCACATATAAAGCCGACTTCAGAAGAAACTTAGATACAATGTCTCCAACCCTAGAAACTGCAGACTTAGAACCATCAGCAAGCATGATAGAAAAAGCAGTAGCTGGTCTAGATAAATTTCTAAATAAAGCTCGATTTCCAGAAATGTGAGACGATGTGCTCGAATCGATAACCCATTTTGTATTACCAGCACTAGAAGATGGAGTACTGAGGAAGGCAGTATCACAACCCGAGTAGGTCGCAACATGGGCTCCACTTGTAGTGGCAGTAGAAGAGGAGCCAGTACGCTCACGTAGTAGGCGCTCCACCTCAGCACGAATGTAATCCGTAGTGGCAGTACCTGAGTCATCAGACAGAACATGCTGGGTAGGTGTCTCTGAAGTAGCAATAGTGTTACTAGCCGCATTGGCCCATGCAGGTTTACCATACTTTTCCTAGCACTTGTCTTCAACATGATTAGACCGGCCACAGAAGTTGCAGATGCGTTGGCCAGTTTGAGGACGAGCAACAACAGTAGTAGATCCAGAGGATGCTCCACGACCCGCTGATTTCCTCCCCCTGCCAGTACCAAGAGGAGGACGAGCATCATATGAACGACCGCTTCCACGACCACGACCATGACTAGACATCGCAGCAAAAGCAGTCGAATCCCCAGTATCAGTAGGAGTCTCAGATTACGATGCAGGCAAGCGCTGTACTCTCTGAAAGGCAGTCTGAAGAGTAGGCAGCGGATCACTGGCGAGAATCTGATCCACCACCCCGGCATAGGAATCAGGTAAGCCACAGAGGAACTAGACTACTTGCAACTTCTGTCGCTGTCGTTGCATAGTAGCCAGATCAGTAGACAAGGATGGTAGGCTTCCAACTCCCCCCACAATCCCTTGAAAGCAGAGAAATAATCCGTCAGATCAGAACCAGAGAAACGCAAACGGCTGAGTTGCTTGTTGATATCAAACACCTTCTTTGGATTTTGACTGTGTGAATATGTGATGGCAAGTTGATCCCACATTTGCTTTTCCGTCTGTAGGTACTATAGTGTGACACTAATCTTGGTCTCACTACTATTCAAAATCCATGTCATGACTGTGGAGTCGTCTTTCACCCAATCATCATAGGCTCTTACATCCTTCGAATCAGCTGTTGCAGGAGGCACGGGTGGCGGATCTCGCGTCAGGTGCGACATTTTTCCTTGTGATTTAACATATATCTGCATAGAGCACACCCAGTGCTGGTAGTTTCGCCCATCCAACTTCACAGTTGTCACCTGACGTCGCAGATCTTCATGAGTAGACGCCATCAGGAAGAAACAAATGCAGACGTAGAGTTACAGGCAGCAGTAGTCAGGCACAGGCAGTAGAAGTCAGCAGTCAGAGGCAGAAGTCCAACACATGGACTAGTAGTAGAATGTAGAAGATCCACACATAAATCGTAAAAAAAAACCCACGTAGGGGCAGCAAAGAAGAGAAAAAACCTACGCCTTATGGAGGATCAGTCACTCCACCATGTGGCATAGGCAGACAGAGAGGATGAAGCCCGTTACGCCGTCAACGTGCCAGAACTGAAAAGTTACCGAGGCTGTCTGGAGATTTCGGAAAGAGAAACGGAGCTAGACGGAGGGGCCTGTGGTGGATTAGGCCACAAGGATGGAGGTTATTAGGGGTGGATGGAGGGCTGCGGAGGGGTGGACGGCGTTACTGTAGTGGCGACGCTACTGTAGCAGTACTGTAGCGGCGGAAAAAAAGGAGATTTCTGAGTGTGGCGGCGGCTAGGGTTGGTGGAGAGAGAGAGGGATTAGGTTTAAGGTGGATCGGCCCGCTCTGATACCATGTGAAAGACAATGAGACTTGGAGAGCTTAGGGTTGCACAATGTGTGCACCCTTCTATTTATAGAAAAGTAACAATTGCAGAATGGTCCAGATATAATGGAAAATAACATAACATAAATAAAGCAACACATATATTAACAATGATGATGATATATAACCCAAGAATGCACAAAGAAAATGAACAATGAATTGATCTAAAAAGCCAATAGCCATAAAGAGATTCAACATAAGACATGATTCGACAATTAAGACCAAAAATCTATAAGCACCTTCAAAAATATTGTACGGAATTGTCTCTCTCACACAATCCGTGAACCTTATAAATAGATTCGCTAACCCAAGCCTCTCATTCTCTAACCTATCTAGCTACATCCTCTCTCCTCTTTGGCTCTATCTTTTTATTTCTTTCCCGTATCATAAACCCCTAGTCTTATTTGTAGATCCTTAAATGGGACCAGATTAGACTAAACATATGGATAAGGCCAAACTAGAAGATAATGCTAAACAAGAAGATCAAGCCAAATTACATGATAAGACTGAACTAGAAGATAAGGGAAAACTACAAGATAAGACTAAATGAGAAGATAATGCAGAACTTAAGATAAAACAAAATGAGAAAATAAGGCCTAACTAAAGATAAGTCTAAACAAGAAGATAACGCTAAACATAAGATAAGGCTAAAAATGTAAGGCCATACTACAATATAAGACTAAATGAGAAGATGGATTGAATGATAAGACTAAACAATACATCCGACTCCAAGTGTAGCAGTAGTTTAGACTTTCCAATTATGTCAAATAATATATTATCCTAGTAACAAGGCAAGATACATCATCCAAACATAGTTGACTTCTCAATTTAAAAACTATTTTATTACTTTGACTAATGACAATAATCATCATTTAGGCTTTTTAAATAATCACGATACAACTCAAGTATTTGAAAGATAGTTTGCTCGACTTCTTAACTCTACAATTACTTGATTACTTTGACTAATAACAATAATCATCATTGGAATCGTACTTCAAACTCTGTTGGGTGCACTCTGAATTATAATATACAAGAAAAAATTCTCTCTGACTTACTATTCCACACCGTTTTAACACAAATAGTTATTCGTCCCTTTCAACGTTACATAACAACATGCTTTTTTACTTCTATGTTGGTTAGTTGTTCATTTCAACAACACATGATAGCATGCATATAGTGAGTTGACAATAAATAGAGTACAAAAAACAAAAAATAAAGGATAGGCTTGTTTTGATTCTTATCATAAAGAATAACTTGAATCGTGTTGTGGGGCAAACTGAGCATGATTTGTTTGTGGGTAGCTAGCCTACCTCTATTTATTGGAGCCAGTGAACAATAAACTCTTAAAAATGTAGTAAAGAACATCCTCAATTTATTTGAAATCTTAATATGTAGTATACATAATATCTAACATCTTATGCAATTTCTTTTCCTTTTTGGATAACTTATGTTGAAGATCCCAACATCCAAATTCTATGTTTGTGTTTGCTATTCTATACTGGTCATGTGTTAGCAATAAGTCTACCAGCGAGCAGCAATGCATCATTTGCATATCTTATACATTGTTCTGTTGGCATGTGCCTATTTCGAGTTGGAAGTCTCCTAGAAGCACAACCATTTTATTTTGTTTTTTTGTGATTTATATTTCTCATATTCGTATTTGCATCTCTCATATGTGTATTGCATATCAAGCACTGGATATAGGAGGTCCTGAAAAATGGTCTCCTGATCTTTTCTTATGAGATCTATGTGCAAAATCATTGTCTATCAGGATCTTTTCTAGAATTTATAAGAATTCAGGTATCGATATTTAGGTAGACTGTCATTATAAACAAATCTTGTGCTTATTTTGCATTTCCGACTTGTAACCAGGACGTGGAGAAGTTCAAAGTAGGGGATCCTAGATCATTTCATTATTTAAATCAATCCAACTGCTTTGAGCTTGATGCTATTGATGACGCCAAAGAATATTTGGATACAAGACGAGCAATGGATATAGTTGGCATCAGCTATGATGAACAGGTTACATCATAGAGTGTTTCTCTGACATACCACCGTATATTTCTGAATTAAAGTGCTGATTTCTTTCGGTTACTCATATATCCATTTTGTCTCTTAGGATGCAATTTTCCGTGTTGTTGCTGCTATTCTACACTTGGGCAATGTTGAATTTTCTAAAGTGAATGAGAGTGATTCTTCTCAGCCCAAAGATGAAACATCTTGGTTTCATTTAAGGATGGCTGCAGAGTTATTTATGTAATATCCTCACGATGCAGCTACTATATGCCTTAATAGATCTCTATTTAACTTAATACTGTACTTCTCCTTTTGTTTTAGGTGTGATGTAGGAGCTTTAGAGGATTCATTATGCAAAAGGGTCATGGTAACACGTGGAGAGAAAATTACAAAAAATCTCAGTCCAGAAGCTGCAGCTCTTAGCAGAGATGCCTTGGCAAAAATTGTCTATTCACGCTTGTTTGATTGGCAAGTATTCTTTGTTAGTAGATTTCCACTATTTTATTTCTTTGGGAAATTTTGAAGAAAGCATCACCAAATAGTATTCATTTTTATCTAATCTTGAAGTTCTGTCCGCTAGAATTTATCATCTTCTGTTTTCATAAGAAAGAGAAGACTTGCATCAATAGGGCTCTAGTAATGTTTAGTGCAATTCATCAACAATTTTTGTGAAGTAATGTTTACAAATTTTCTTGATGGAATTTGTTGAAACCAAATAGTAAGGTTTCTGTAAAGTTCTCTTTACCGTGTGGCGTTAGAAAAACACACGATGGTAGGTAAAATACGAAATCAAGGAAATAAGTACTGATTTATGAAAAATACCTTAAATTGACATGATTAAATGATAAAAAATAAATTATTTCAGCACCTCAAGTTTGATCACAAATGTTCACAATGTCCAACTTGTTAGTTGATAGAGTGAAGGTCTTCTGAGCCAATGACTATGTGAACAAACCAACCACTTGGTCTTCAAACTTTGCATTAGTGCAGAGCTTCTTAAATAGACTGGCCTCGATGAATACATTACAATTTAGCTCTATGTGCTTAGTACTTTATGAGATAGATTGCTTTCATCAAAAGTAGTGGTTTTGTTGTTGTCGAACACTACTATATGAGTGCTATTGGAGAATCAATTTTGTAGCTAAGTACAAGGTGTGTTGTCCTTACTATACTGACAACAGTTAGGAACCATATTCAAGCATCACGATAGGAAAACTTAATGGAGTATGTGACAAAAGAAAATTTATTTTCAAATGTCAAAACAGAGGCATCAAATCAATGATGAATACTCTATATATGCACTGGACACATATGTGAGTGTCTAGGTTTAGATTCTAATAGAAGAGTAGTCAATGTGACTGGCACTTAGTGTCGCAACTATACAACTATAGGATAGAGTAGGAGATCACTAATGAGTATACTAGTTGTGAAATGTGGTGCCGCAATGCAACATGCAATGCAGCATTGAGAGAGGCCATAGGCCTTCTCTCTTTTTATTAATAAGAGAAACTGGATAATTTACATAGAGGTCCAACAGGATATAGAAATTACAAAATAGAATAAATATGAAATATATTAACACTCCCCCTCAAGCTGGAGTGTACACATCGTGTAGACCCAACTAGTTGCAAAAACTCTAGAAAGTTGCTGGACTTAATGGCTTCGTAAGAACATCTGCAAGTTGATCTTCAGACTTGACATGTGGAGTCACAACAGTTCCATTCTTGATTTGGTCTCTGATAAAGTGGCAGTCAACTTCAATGTGCTTAGTACGTTCATGGAAGACTGGATTCTTAGCAATGTATATGGCCGCTTGATTGTCACATTTGAGTTCTATAGGAGACAAAATAGGAATCTTTAATTCAGAAAGTACAAATTGAACCCACTGCACCTCACAACATGCATGTGCCATTGCTCTATACTCAGCTTCCGTGCTAGATCTTGCCACAACATTTTGCTTTTTGCTTTTCCAGGTAATAAGATGATTCCCCAGAAATGTGCAATATCCATACGTAGACCTCCTGTCATTCAGATTACCAGCCCAATCTGCATCTGCATAACCAGTAAGAGACAGTGTGGATACAGGAGTCTTCGGCCTATAATAGGTGATTCCCTTACCAGGTGCACCTTTCAGATATCTCAGAATACGACAGACAGATGTCCAATGAGACTGTTTTGGAGAGCTCATATGCTGACTCACCACTCCTACAACAAAAGAAATGTCAGGACGTGTGACTGTCAAATAAATCAATTTTCCTACAATTTTCCTATAATATTCTGGATCTGGATAATCAGCATCATCAGTCATCTCCTTCACATGATAGTCTATAGGAGTAGACACAGGCTTGGACTCACTCATGCCAGTTTCCTGTAGTAAATCCAGCACATATTTTCTCTGAGACAAATTGGTACCTGCATGAGATCTTAGTACTTCAATGCCCAAAAAATATCTCAGTTTTCCCAAATCTTTTGTGTGAAAGTGCCCCTGCAAGTTCGCTTTCATACGAGATATGCCTATAGAATCACTATCATTGATAACAATATCATCAACATACACAACAATAATAATAGATCCACCAGAAGAAGTAGAATAAAATAAAGAGTGATCAGTAACAGAACGAGAAAAACCCATCTTTAGCACAACATCACTGAACTTGTCAAACCAAGCTCTAGGAGGTTGTTTCAATCCATAGATGGCTTTCTTCAGTCTACACACCTTCTGACACTCCCCCTGAGCAACAAAACCAGGTGGTTGCTCCATGTACACCTCCTCTTGTAGATCACCATGAAGAAAGGCATTCTTGACATCGAGCTGAAATAGAGGCCAGTCAAATGTAGTAGCCAGAGTAATAAGAATACGCACAGAATTCTGACGAGCCACTGGTGAAAAGGTCTCAAAGAAATCAACCCCATATGTCTGAGTGTACCCCTTTGCCACTAGTCTAGCTTTCAATCTCTCTACAGAACCAACTGGATTATGTTTTACTATAAATACCCATCTGCATCCCATAACATTTTTATCTGGAGGTAAGTCAACAAGTTCCAGGTGTTGTTCTGTAATAGAGCAGACATTTCAACATGCATAGCCGGTTTCCAGCCAATATCCTTCATAGCATCAAGATCATTTCTTGGAATGACCACATAATCAATCCCAAGAGCAAATGAGCGAGCCTGCTGAGATAACTTAGACAAACAACACACATTTGTAATAGGATGCCAAATAGTATAGGAACGGGTACCTTTGCGAACAACAATGGGAACATCAAGGTCAGATGGTTCTTCAAGAATCCCTTGAGTAGAGGAGGATGGGGAGGGTCAGAGACTGGAGTCGCTACCTCCTATGGATCTTGTCTGCCTCGTCTGCTATAAACATGTGAATATTGCTGAATTGGTAGACCATCTATTGGCTGCTCTTCCTGAATTATAGTATAGTCAGGAATGATAGGTGGCAGTCTCTCACTCTGATGTGGTGGTGGCACTCTCTCATTAGCATCTGATGGTGGCACTCTCTCACATAATTGCTCCCCCTTACTGGGAACACTAGAGAAATATGGAGTGGATTCATAAAAAGTCACATCTCTAGACACAAACATGCGATGAAGACTTGGACAATAACACTTGTACCCTTTGCTAGTATTGGAGTACCTAAGAAAGAGAGTCCTAATTGACCTAGGAGATAACTTATCAGCCTTAGGATCAAAATTGTGGACAAAAGAAGTACAACCAAACACTCTAAGAGGAACAAGGAAAGGTTGATCTTTGGGACGTAGGACAGAGAAAGGAGTACGTCCTTAAAGCACAAAAGAAGGTTGCCTGTTGATAAGAAAACAAGCAGTTAGAAGGGCGTCAGACCAAAAACGCTTAGGAACATTAGATTGAAACATGATTGTCCTGGTAATATCAAGGAAATGACGATTTTTCCTCTCTGCTACCCCATTCTGCTGAGGGGTGTGAGGACAGGATGTACGATGTATCATCCCAACTGAACTACAAAAATCAGCCATAGCTTTTTGAGCATACTCCAAGGCATTATCAGGTTGAAGAACTTTAATATTGCAATCAAATTGAACTTTTATTTCTTCATGAAAATGTTTGACAATAGATAACATAGACTCTCGACTTTTCAACAAATAAATCCAAGTCATACGCGAGAAGTCATCCACAAAAGAGATAAAATAACGAAAACCATGATAACTACGGTCTTTTACAGGACCCCAAACATCACTATGGATCAACTCAAAAGGACATGACGCCCGTTTATTGACACGACCGGGATAAGACATTCTATGATGTTCCCCAGTTGACAGGACTGATACTCTAGAGACGATACTTGAGACAATTCTGGTTCTAACTTTCTCAGGCTCTCTAAAGAAGGATGTCCATATTTGTAGTTCCACAGTAAGGGAGAGCCACTCAATAGGACAGCTGGAGCAGGAGCAGACACTTGGCGAGGCAGACTGTCACCGTGGAAGAGGTAGAGATCACATTTCCTAGGCCCCCCACCAATCGTCCTCATACTCTTGAGATCTTGTAATACAAAACCAGAAGGTCCAAAAGTTACCGTACATTTCACAGTATCAATCAACTTAGCAACAGACAGAAGATTAAAAGGAAAAGCAGGCACATAATGTACGGATTTAAGGTCAATTCCACGAGTCAGAGAAACAGATCCACTGGCTAACACTCTCCTCACTGAACCATCTTCTATTGTTACAGATTTATGAGGAATATGTGAGTCAATGGAATGAAGAAGTCTCCTCATACCAGTCATATGTTGTGACGCTCCAGAGTCAACGACCCATGATGAAGTAGAACCAGAAGCCAGTAAAGAGGTGGCGTGATTACCAGTGGTGGACGCCAAGTTGGCTGAAGATGATGATCTCAAGCTCAGATGTTGAGTAGCCAGAATAAATCTATCATATTCCTCCTTGGTGAGTATAATGCCAGAAGGACCAGAACTCGAAGCAGGAGGCTCAGTAGACTCAGTAGTGTAGCATAGTTTGTTGCTCCCACAGGTGGTGCAGCAGGTCGACCATGCTTCTTCCAGCATTTATGAAATGTGTGTCCAGGTTTGTCACAGAAAGTGCACTTAGGGCAAGTTCCACGTCCTCGGCCCATACCTGTCCGTCCTCCTCTCACTGCAGCAATTACAGAAGCATGAGAATCTCCCTGAGATGAGACTACGGTAGGATCAACAAGCTCAAAATTTGCCTGTAAAATCCTTGAAAAGGCCTCTTCCAAGCTGGGAAGTTTATCAGAAACTAAGATAATAATGCGGGTTGAACTACACGAAGAACTCAGACCAGACAAGAATTTTACTGTAATCAAGTCATCTCTGTCTTTGACTTGCTCCTGGATAGTTACTGGATGGAAGAAACTCAACTCTTGTGTAATACCTTGAATCACTCCAAAGTATTCTTCTATAGGTCTGTCTCCCTGTCGTTCTGCAAACAGGCGATCATATATCATGAACTGACGAAGCGCATTCTTCTCTTGAGAATAATGTTTCTTCACTGTATCCCAGATCTCTTTGGCGGTAGTGTAGAACACGAACCTCGAGGCAATCCCAGGTTCCATGCTCCCCTACAACCATGTCTTCACTAGACTATTATGACGCTTCCATTCAGCATAGCCTTCGTCAGTAAGTGTAGGAGGATCAGAATCAACGTGTCTCGCCTTGTCGCGTGACTCCAACAACATTCATCCATAAGAGATAATTCTTCCCCTCATAGGTGACATCTCACTGTAGATGGTGGATGCCTTGGTGTCCTCCATGATTTGACGAGAAGAAGAGCGACAGATTGATACACGTCATAAGAAGATATGGGTGACGGGGAGATACATGTCACGTCACAAGATCAGATGCGTATCTGACGCATCCACAACCCCCAACTAAAATTCCCTAATCACACATGGAGGGGATGTGATTAGGAATTTCTTACGTACCGATGGACCCTCCGGTTTGGGATTTAGAAATCCGTTGGATCAACTGAAGGACCCGACGATCTAGAGATAAAAGAGAAAGGGGGACGACGGCTGGCCCGTGAGACGGCTGCTCTGCCCGCTTTGGGTCGACGGCGCGACGGCCGAGGAAGGTTAGTGGCGTGCTCTGTTCACGCAAAAATTACTGTTCACTATGTCGTAATGTTCGCGCCAGAGTTACTATTCACGATGCGCACTGCGCACCGCCGGAGTCATTGTTCACTGCCGGAGTTACTGTTCACGTTGTCAGCCGGGGAAGGCTGGGTTTAGGGTTTAGGGTTTAGGGTTTAGGGTTTAGGGTTCACGTGTCTCGCCTTGTCGCGTGACTCCAACAACATTCATCCATAAGAGATAATTCTTCCCCTCATAGGTGACATCTCACTGTAGATGGTAGATGCCTTGGTGTCCTCCATGATTTGACGAGAAGAAGAGTGACGGATTGATACATGTCACAAGAAGATATGGGTGACGGGGAGATACACGTCACGTCACAAGATCAGATGCGTATCTGACGCATCCACAACCCCAACTAAAATTCCCTAATCACACATGGAGGGGATGTGATTAGGAATTTCTTACGTACCGACGGACCCTCCGATTTGGGATTTAGAAATCCGTTGGATCAACCGAAGGACCCGACGATCTAGAGATAGAAGAGAAAGGGGGACGACGGCTGGCCCGGGAGACGGGTGCTCTGCCCGCTTTGGGCCGACGGCGCGACGGCCGAGGAAGGTTAGTGGCGTGCTCTGTTCACGCAAAAATTACTGTTCACTATGTCGTAATGTTCGCGCCGGAGTTACTATTCACGATGCGCACTGCGCACCGCCGGAGTCACTGTTCACTGCTGGAGTTACTGTTCACGCTGTCAGCCGGGGAAGGCTGGCGGCCGGCCGACCGGCGGCAGCGCTGGGTTGTGATGTCTGGGTAGGGTTAGGTTAGGAACCTTGCTCTGGTACCATGTGAAATGTGGTGCCGCAATGCAACGTACAATGCAGCATTGAGAGAGGCCATCGGCCTTCTCCCTTTTAATAATAAGAGAAATTGGATAATTTACATAGAGGTCCAACATGATATACAAATTACAAAATAGAATAAATATGAAATATATTAACACTGGTGATTCCAACTTATGAATCTGGTGACTAGCCAAGAACTAAAGCAACCATAGTTCCTAGGTTCAACTTTTGAAGTGTTACTATGTTAGTGGAAAGTGGATGATAGACATCAAGCTCCCTAAGAGCTTATAAATTGGGAGTGTAGAAGTTATTTTGTGTTGACTATGGGGCTTAAACAACTTATCGTAGGTAAAACATGTTTAGTCCCACGTGTGATTGGGGAGTGATGCCTTGCCTATACTTCATATCATCCTCAACAATGAAATGATTGGTTGGTTCAATTTCTTACCGGTCCTCCTGAGTCATTCTCGAGGATAGTTCATTTTTTTGAGGATAGTTCATTAGGTTCTTGTCTTTGATTTACTACATAGTGTGGATAAGGATCTCAAGCATATTTTATTCTTATTTTATTTGACTGCTACACCGCATGCTAGTGTCCTTGATTCCATTGCACTTCTTGTTGGCTCTATTTGAGGCTGTGGGTGTGGTCAAGGCTGCTCCTCATCATTGAAACTGTGTGGTTGGGACAACCACATAGAGAATTGACACGCCTAAACTATGCATGCAAAAAGCAAGTGTACACGTCGAGTAGTATAGGCTTATGAGGCCCATGTCAAACTTAGGAAAACGTACTCCAGAGACTACTACTAACTTAACCTAATCAGCTAGGCCTAAGTAAAAGGTGATTGGTTGTTGGATTATAACTAATTGCAATAATTGAAATCTAAATTAAGTAGAATGTAATCACAATGAATGGATTCCTTAGGATTACAGTTTCACCACGGTATACATTGCATTTAACTCCATTACATTGATAAGCATTTATCCATAACCCTAGATTGAGGACTTGTAGCAAGTATTAATCGCTTCCGCAACGTAATATACTACCTATACTAAGATAAATCCCAAAACGTAGAGATTTAGGAATTAGCTAGGCGCATTAATGATACCTCTGGGTTATATCCTTCACAACTGTAAGCCCTCTCCCGAGGCACGATATAAGTTGTGCAAATCTACGACCTTTTCAACCCTTAATCCATCTCCCAAAGCAATTAAGGGTCTGAGTAGTTGACTATGGTGATCAAGCATAGGCAATTTGTTAATCAATCGTAGATTTATGTTTAAAAGAAAAAGAAATAGCTATATTAAATCATGGAAGTCAATTATAATGCAGTGCCGAGCTACTCCCGGGTCCTAAGGAAAAATGGGATTAGCCCCGCATGATTTCTATTGTTTCATACATGGAGGAGAAAAGAGAAAACATGATAAACATAAGAAACTAATGTAAACCCCTAGAGAAATCAGTCTGGAAGATCCTCTCTAGCAAATGTCTCGATCAGCAGCGTTCCAGCTGCAAATTTGCTCTCCAAAGATGTCCAAATCAGCCGAGATGTGGTTTTCTCCTTCATCTCCTCCTCTCTCGGCTCCATGCTCGATTGCAGTAGAATAGAACATGATAGATAGGCCCAGACGGACTCCCCTTAGGTCATAAGTGAGGCTCTGCCCTTCATTAAAATCTCACCCGTCAGATATGTCTTAATCTTCAATCTGAACTGATCGCACAAAGTCGGTACCACCGACTAGATGTCGGTGACACTAATTCGCCGTATGACTTGAACCTCTCACTGAGTGTCGGTACTACCGACAGGTGGGTCGGTAGCACCGAGTTGCCATTTTGTGAGTTCTGACTTCTTATGCTTATGAAAGCCGGTACTACCGACTTGGGTATTGGTATCACCAAGTTGATAAATCTTGGTTACTGATGCTCTCTGGACCGTATGTCAGTTGCACCGACTTAGCATTTCTGTGGCATGAAATACTATCTCAGTAGCATTGAGATTTCCTTGTTGGATTTCGTCCAAAGTCAGTACCACCGACTTGACTATTGGTAGCACCGAGTTGTGCTGTAAAGACTGAAATAAGAGAAAACCAAAATAAGTCCGAATAAAACATGATTATTTGTATTAATTCGATACAAATACCCATAATTTGATGCAGTAGTGTTTCACAGGCTAATAACGATATACAATGCACTAATATTATCAAAATGAACAATAATGCATGAAATAGATCGAGAAATAGCCTGGGAAAAGCGAATAGAACTCAGTGCATCAAGGATCATTGTTGAGATAAGCATGGTGCTCCTATTTGAGTCGACCAACTCATTGTTGAAGATGAATGCAAAATTTCCCCTAGCCCTAATTCCACTCTAGTATTAGATACACTCGTCTTCTCCATCAAGAATTTGATTTTTTTCATATTTAGCTGGTTGCTCTGCCCTAAAAGGTGATTTTACTTTTATTCGTCTCCATATCATCATCAAAAAATTTTGGGTTATTAATTTTGATACATTCTCTATAATTCTAGAAATATATCTCTATTTGATGTCCTAGCTATGTCATCAACCATCTGAACTATCGTGCTAGATGGTGATCCAGATTATTGGTTGAAAGCGTAGGGACTGCTTCGGTCCTCCCTATCATTAAATTCTTTGTGTACATAAATTTTCTCCTAGATCATTGCCTATAGGCAGATTTATATGAGAAATAAAATATTCCTTGATTTTCCTTCCCACTATTGCATCCTACATGATCCACGTATGAGGATGGCGATTGGTGGGGGAGGGCATGAACGACTACATGGCCTGTATTGATCTCAATGACAAGATGAAGAGTCTTGTTGCTGTGTTTCTGGCTTCCTCTTCCTAATGTAGGGCTACATGACCTGCATTGATTTGGGTGACAAGATGAAGACTCTTGTTGCAGTGACTCTGACTTCCTCTTCCTAATGGCACTTTTACCTTTACCATTCACATTCGCTTTATCCATTTTTCCTACATTCTTCAAAACTCCTTAGAATGTGAACGACTAAGTGGCCTGTATTGATCTGGATGACAAGATGAAGAGTCTTGTTGCTGTGACTCTGGCTTCCTCTTCCGAATGTAGGGCTACATGGCCTGCATTGATCTGGGTGACAAGGTGAAGACTCTTGCTGCAGTGACTCTGACTTCCTCTTCCTAATGGCACTTTCACCTTTATCATTCACCTTTGCTTTATAAATTTTTCCTACATTGTTCAAAACTCCTTGGAATGTGAATATTGCCTGCTAGGAAAACATGAACATGTGTCTTATTCTCCATAATTTGTTATCTAGAAATGCTATATTTGACTTGGTACAATTTTTGTCTTATATTAACCATGATTTCTCAAGATCTAGCTAGATTTTCTTACTAAAAGATTGCTCACAAATTTTGAGCACTCCCAAGGTGTTCATTATTGAACTCAGAACGTAGTTCTCTTACCTATTGAAATTCTCTTGAACTCCCTACACTCCTGAATTTGTTTGATAGGATTTAAACACCTAGTGGGAACTAGGAACCATTCAACACATTTTTTATGCACCCAACAAAATTGGGTTGTGGAACACAACAACTACCACCTTGTGGATGCCACCACACTATTTTATTTCAATCCCATGTTATTAAACATTTTTGGCCTAAGTCCTTCATTGTTGCGCCCTTTCTTATCAATTGCATGCCATCTTTTATCAAATAGAACCATTTACCTTTTCGTCATATTTATTATACTTCTAGACTTTTTTCTTTATCACCTAAGATTTTATGTTACACCACTCGTTACAGATTTGCGTATGGGTCATGAAAATTTTAGTCCATGTGCCACAAAGTGCATTTTCCTCGGGAATTCTAGAACCTAGAAGTGTTGTACCTACCATGATGTTGTTAGTCACAAGTAGTTGGTTACTTTATATGTTGTCTTCTTTAAAATATTCATTTTTCTTCCTTGGCTAGGACCTATTAATATCTTGGAATCATCATTTCAAGTTGTTCCCTTGCCCATCCTCTAGCCTAAGCAACTTGAATCCAACCTAGGGAAACTTGTTTAGGATTACCACTAAAAAGGCACACATCTAGATAATCACCTCCTATTCATGATATGTGACCTCACTAGTTTGCAAATTCTTCTCCAAGTTTCCCACCACCAATTGTAGTAGATTTTACTTATGTTTCTAATTGAAATAACTTGGATAAAGTCCATTGATTGAATGCAAAAAGCAAGTTATTTCTCTCAAAACCGGCTCAACCCTTTGATGTCATGCTATACGACTGCTCTATTTCTTATTTCCATTCAAGAAATTTGTTTTAAGACTCTTGCATAGCAGTTGGCGCAAAGCCATGAAAGAAGAGACAACTACCTTATCAGAATGACATAGCAGGGATTTGGTGGACCTTCTTGTCTATGCAAACTTGTTGATTGCCATTGGGTTCTTCTGGAACATCACCCTAAAGGAAAAATTGAGCATCTCAGAGCCGGACTTGTTTGAGAATATTGAAGAAAGTCTGTGATGAATCCTACTGTGCGAATTCATTGAAAATGTTTCATTTTCATTACATCTACCCTTTCATGGAAACCTACATCTAGGTTATCTCCTCTAAAGGATAGAATATACAAACAACTGGGGTGATTTTTATCAAGAATATGCCCAAACTCCTCTCTACTGAGGTTAAGGATTCTTCAATAAGCATATCAGGGAGGATGGATGAGACATAAACTGACTAATTTACAAATAGAAAACAATGCTTTGGCAAATATAATACAAATAAGTCGTTGTAGAGCCATAGAGTCCACCCCTCTCTGAGTCAATGGTAAGACAGGTCACTTTCAATCATGGAACAAATTTTTCAACAAAATTTCATTTTTAGGCAACTAGACATCAAAATGCACATACGTAGTGATTGTGTTGCAATTTTGCAAAAAATGGAGCAAGGTGTAAAATTTGAAAAATGGGAGAAATTCGAGAGCAAAAAGCCTAGTTTGAGCTTTCGTATCGCAAAATCAGCCTGAAACGCTTCTTGAATTTCACAAAAAATAGTGCTCCACAGGCTGTCTCTACTAAGGCGTGTGGTATATTGGCATTTTTACTTGAATTGCTTTTGGAGGCTATTTTTCTTGATTTAAGGTGTGTTTCCCCTATCCTTGGCCATCCACACCTTCTTTTCCTACCCTCTTCTATATAAATCTAAAAAATATTTTGAAAAGAAAAAACACTTCAAATGCTAGATATTTACAAAATGACGATCTACAAAAAAATGTTGATTTATGAATTAATGATATGAAATATGTAGATCTAAAATTATTTTGAAATTCTAACACATATTCCGTATTTTACACATAAATGCAGCAATTTGAAGTTTGTGACTTTGTTTGACACATCATAAGTTGTAATTTGTAAATTTGTGAATTTCTAATTTTGTTACTTGTTTGTAAGTTTCAACAAACTATCCAGTTTAGTTCCTTTATGCACTCACTCATTAAGACATGAAGACTCACCTTTCAACATATAAGATGTACCATGTAATCTCGTGTCTTTATGTCTGTATATCGTGTAATTCCTTCATGTTACCATTGAATTCATCATCAAAATACCTATCAAAATAGTTCAATTTCCTTAACTTACACATGTAAGAGACCTCGACATATCCAACATGTAAAATAATTGCATTAATAAGTGTATTTTGCGTTAAATCATTTTGGTATAATTTCATGACTAAGGTTGTAAAGTGCGTGAGGCGTAAGGAGACGTTTTTCTCTCAACGAGGCGAGGTGTAAGCCTCAAATATGCACGAGGCGTTCATACAGAAATAATATATGCATCATATGTAAATGTATGTTAACAAGGAGATCTATGTATGTATTATTGTGTATAAATATGTATATATCTACAAATGTGCTTATTAATAATATAACTATGTATTAATAAGAAAAAGTAAAACAAAACAAAAAGCTTTTATTAAAGTTGACAGGGAGAAACATGGATTAAGAGCAATATTAATAACAAGATCACCAAATAATAAAATAAATCTTGGCAGTAAATGAGATATCCGTGCAAATAAAGAGATAGCAATAAAATTGTATATAATTGTCTCAAATGCAACAAACTTGGTGGTTACCATGACATAATCATCCATAATTGAGGCTTGCGCCTCAACTAAGCCTCAGAGCCTCAATGTTGTGAGGCGGGCCTCAGACATTTCGAGGCGCAAGCCTTGGTCAAGGACATTGAGGCATAAGCCTTGAGGCATAAGCCTCGAGGCATAAATGAGATAGCCTTGCTTCAAGGCGTAAGCCTTTAAAGCCTCAAAGAGAGTTTTTTAAAAACATGACGCATGATTTAGTTCGTCATTTTGGCGTCGAAATTGCTAGTAACATAAATGTCAAAATTTGTTATAATTCCTATAATTTATGTTTCTGGGCCATCAAAAAGGGTTTTGAAATCAGATATTTTTCTTCCTTGCTTTTGATATGTCTTATTGGATTGAGGTGGTAAGGGAATAAATCCCATTATCGATGTGTTTCTTGTCATCTTCAAATACATAACATAATCTTTCTTGTACAAGTTCTCCTTAACCTGATGAATATGAGACATTGATCTCCTTCAAGTAATTAATATATACCATAAGTGTTCTTGATATCCTTGAATAAGAGGTCAATAATGTTCCATTTATTGTTGTTGTCATCTATCAAAAGTTCAAAGAAAAAATTGTTTCAAATTTCCAAATTGTCTGTGGAAACCCAAAAGTGAAATTACTACAGTAATTTTGATTACCAACTTGTTTTTAGTGTGAGATAATTTTCTCTGGTAGCTAGACCACCACTGCACCCTTTTATATCATAGTTTGTTGCTTGAATATCACATAAGGGGTTTTCGTTAATGCTATTTATAAATATGCATAGACAAGTCTACAAAAGCAATCTTTTTTTTCTTCTTTGAAGATTTAACTACTAAGTAACTTTTAAAAATTGAACTGCTAAGAGCATTTTCTTGATTTGTTTGGAAGCTTCTGACCAATCTGGAAGCTACTAGGAGTAAAAAAATACATAAGTTAGGCTAGAAGAGTATTTCAATCTAATCTAATCTGATTTTTTATTCCAATATTAGAAATTTAAGAAACATGGAACTTGAAAAATGACTATGCAAATGTCTATGTTAACATATCTCTTTATTATCTATATTATTTATTTCTGTCATTTCCTTATTACTACTGTACCCCTATGTAATTTTCCCATCTATATAAATAAAGAGGAGATGGCTCTCAGCCATTACACGCTGCCCTACGCAACCCTTACAGAAATTAACATGGTATCAGAGCCTCTGTCTGATCCGCTTCTACCCTAGCCGTCACGTCAACAAAAGGAGCAGCTTCGGGCGCCGCCGCAGCCGCCGCCGCCTGCAGCAGGGACCGCAGCCGCAGCCGCCGCCGCTGGGACAGCAGCCTCCCGCTACCGTTGCCGCTGGAATAGCTCTAGCTGTCCAAGCCCGGAGACACAGTCGTAATTGCTGTTTGGAGTTTTTCGGTTGATCCAACGGGTGTATAAAACCAAAACTGAAGGACTCGTCACCTCCAGAGTGTGGTCCTAATCACATCTCCTCCATGTGTGATTAGGAAAATCGATTGGAGGTTGTTGATGTGTCAGTAACGCATCTTTCTATGGTGTGACGTGTATCTCTCCGTCACTCAAGCTTTCACCATGACGCGTATCTGTCCGTCACAAAGTCCCATTAAATCATGGCAGATGCCAAGATGTCTACTATGTACAGCGAGATGTCTCCTATCCCCTTTATAAAGTTAAATGGGAAAAATTATCTTCTATGGATGAATGTTGTCCATACATTTTTAGAGTCTCGTGACAAGGCGAGGCATGTTGACTCTGTTCCAATTGCTGCTACTGATAAAGAATATGCTGAGTGAAAGCGTCATGACAGTCTTGTGAAGACTTGGTTGTGGGGGAGTATGGAACCTACGATTGCTGCAAGGTTCATGTTTTATTCTACAACTAAGGAGATATGGGACGCAGTGAAGAAGCATTATTCTTAGGAGAAGAATGCTCTTTGCCAGTTTATGATCTATGATCGCCTTTTTGCAGAGAGACAGGGTGACACGTCACTAGAAGAATATTTTGGAGCGATTGAGGCTATTGCTCAAGAGTTGAGTTATTATCATCCTGTGTCAGTTGTAGAGTAGGTCAAAGACAGAGATGATTTGATTACTGCCAAGTTCTTGTCTGGACTTAGCTCTTCCTGCAGTTTTGCCCAGAGTGTTATCCTTGCCTCTGATAAATTGCCCAGCTTTGAGGAAGCCTACTCGAGGATTCAACAATCCAACTTTGAGTCTGTTGATTCTACACCGGTTGTATCTTCTGGGGAGTCTCATGCATCCATAGCTGTTGCAGTGCGAGGAGGATGCCCTGGTATGGGCTGAGGACGCGGAACACGTCCCAGGTGTACTTTCTGTGACAAACCAGGACACACAGTGGAGAAATCTTGGAAGAAACATGGGAGACCTACTGCACCACCAGTGGGGGAAGCAAATTATGCCACTACTACTGAGCCTTCTGCATCTCCAGCTGTGAGTTCTAGCTCCTCAGGCATTACTCTCACCCAGGAGGAGTATGACCGCTTTATTCTTGCCACTCAACACATGAATCTGCGATCGCCATCTTCAGCAAACCTGACATCTACTGCGGGTAATCATGCTACATCTCTTATAGCTTCTGGTTCTACTTCTTCTTGGGTGGTTGACTCTGGCGCATCACAACATATGACTGGTATGAGGAGATTGCTCCACACCATTGACTCGTATATTCCTCATCAATCTGTTACACTGGAAGATGGTTCAGTAAGAAGGGTGTTAGATAGTGGATCTGTTCCTCTAACACCTAAAATTGATCTTAAATTTGTGCATTTTGTGCCTGAGTTTCCTTTTAATCTACTTTCTGTTGCAAAATTGATTGACATTGTAAAATGTACAGTAACATTTGGGCCCTCTTGTTTTGTTTGACAGGATCTCAAGAGTATGAGGACGATTGGTGGGGGGCCTAGGAAAGGTGATCTCTACCTCTTCCATGGTGATAGTCTGCCTCGCCAAGTATCTGATCCTGCTTCAGCCATCCTGTTGAGTGGTTCCCCTTTACTATGGCACTGTAGATATGGACATCCGTCTTTGGAGAGCCTGCAGAAGTTGGAACCTGAGTTGTCCCAAGTGTCATCTTTAGAGTGTCAATCGTGCCAGTTGGGAAAGCATCATCGATTGTCTTATCCCAGTCGTGTCAATAAATGGGCATCGTCCCCATTTGAGTTGGTTCATAGTGATGTATGGGGCCTTGTTAAAGACCAGAGTTATAATGGTTTTCGTTATTTTATTTCCTTTGTGGATGATTTTTCCCGTATGGCATGGATTTATTTACTCAAAAGTCAGGAGTCTATGTTGTCTATTGTTAAACATTTTCATAAAGAAATTCAAGTTCAATTTGATTGCAACATTAAAGTTCTTCAATCTGATAATGCTTTAGAGTATGTTCAAAAAGCCATGTCTGACTTTTGCAGTGTTGTTGGCATGATTCATCATACATCTTGTCCTCACACCCCTCAACAAAATGAGGTGGCCGAGAGGAAAAATCGCCACCTTCTTGATGTTGCCAGGTCTATCATGTTTCAGTCCAATGTGCCCAAGAAATTCTGGTCTGAGGCCCTTCTCACTGTCTGTTTCTTAATTAATAGACTACCCTCCTCTGTTCTCAAAGGGCGCACTCCTTTTCTGTGTTACGTCCCACGGATCAGCCCTTTTCTATTCCCCTTAGAGTGCTTGGCTGCACCTCTTTTGTCCACAATTTTGATCCTAAGGCTGACAAGTTATCCCCTAGATCGATTAAAACCTTGTTCCTTGGGTACTCCAGTACTAGCAAATGATACAAGTGTTATTGTCCTAGTCTTCGCCACATGTTTGTGTCTAGGGATGTTACTTTCCATGAGACTACTCCATATTTTTATGATGTCATGAGTAAGGGGGAGCATCTGAATGAGGGAGTGCCACCATCTTTTCAGAGTGAGAGAGTGCCACCATTTGTGCAGAGTGAGGGAGTGCCACCCATCATTCCTGATTATACTATTATTCAGGAAAAGCAGGTAGTCGATGAATCTATAATTGAGCATTATCCACATGTTTATAGCAGGCGAGGTAGACAGAATCTAGGAGAAGTAGCGACACCAGTCTTTGTGCCTTCCCCGTCGTCTTCTGCTCTAGAGATTCCTACATCCGATCTTGACATTCCTATTGCTGTCCGGAAAGGTACTCGTTCCTGCACTATTCGACATCCTATTGCAAATGTGTGTTGTTTGTCCAAATTATCTAAATAGGCTCACGCATTTTCTATTGGGATTGATTCTGTGGATTTACCGAGGAATCATCATGATGCTATGAAGGACAGTGGATGGAAATAGGCAATGCAGGTTGAAATGTCATCCCTATTACATAATGGCACCTGGGATCTTGTTGAATTACCTGCAGGTAAGAAGGCTGTGGGATGTAGATGGGTATTCACCATCAAACACAATCCAGATGGCTTAGTTGAAAGGTTGAAAGCCAGATTGGTGGCTAAAGGTTATACACAAACATATGGGGTCGACTTCTTTGAGACTTTTTCCCCTGTAGCTCGTCTGAATTCTGTGCGGATTATTATTTCTCTGGATGCTACTTTTGATTGGCCTCTTTTTCAGCTTGACGTCAAAAATGTCTTCCTTCATGGTGATTTTCAGGAAGAGGTTTATATGGAGCAACCTCCTGGTTTCGTTGCTCAGGGGGAGTATCAGAAGGTGTGTAAGCTGAAGAAGGCCATATATGGACTGAAACAATCTCCTAGAGCCTGGTTTGACAAGTTCAAGGATGTTGTTCTGCAAATGGGCTTCTATCATTCTGTGACTGATCACTCGTTATTTTATTCTACTTCTTCCTGTGGATCTATAATTATTGCTGTGTATGTTGATGACATAGTGATTACTGGCAATGATTCTACGGGAATATCACGAGTGAAGGAAGGTTTGCAGGGACACTTCCAAACAAAGGATCTGGGTAAACTGAGATATTTTCTGGGCATTGAGGTACTTAGATCTCATGCAGGTATCAACCTATCTCAGAGGAAATGTGTTAGACTTACTACATGAAGCATGCATGACCGAGTCCAAGCCAGTATCTACTCCTATGGACTATCACATCAAGGAAATGGCTGATGATGCAAAGTATTCAGATGCAGGATATTACAGGAAGATTGTTGGTAAACTGATATATTTGACTGTTACACGGCCTGATATTTCCTTTGCTGTAGGGGTGGTGAGTCAGCATATGAGCTCACCACGGTAGTCACATTGGACAGCGGTCTGTCGAATTTTGAGATACCTGAAAAGTGCTCCTGGCAAGGGAATCACTTATTATAAACTGAAGATGCCTGTTTCTACTTTGGTTCTTACAGGTTATGCAGATGCAGATTGGGCTGGAAATCAGACTGACAGGATATCTACATCAGGATATTGCACTTTTCTAGGGAATCATATGATCACCTGGAAAAGTAAAAAGCAAAATGTAGTGGCAAGATCTAGCAGTGAGGCTGAATATCGGGCAATGGCACATGCATGATGTGAGTTACAATGGGTGAAATATGTTCTTTCTGAGTTGAAGATCCCCGTTTCATCTCCCATGGAACTCAAGTGTGATGACCAAGCAGCTATACACATTGCCAGGAATCCTGTCTTTCATGAGCGCAAAAAGCATATAGAAGTTGATTGCCATTTTATTCGAGATCAGATCAAGAATGGTGTTGTTGTAACACCATATGTCAAGTCTGAAGATCAACTGGCCGATATTCTGACAAAGCCATTGGGTCCAGCAGTAGTTCACAATCTATGTGGCAAGTTGGGCATACACAACGTGTACACTCCAGCTTGAGGGGGAGTGTTAACATATCTCTTTATTATCTGTATTATTTATTTCTGTCATTTCCTTATTACTGTTGTACCCCTATGTAATTTTCCCATCTATATAAATAAAGAGGAGATGGATCTCAGCCATTACACGCTACCCTACGCAGCCCTTACGGAAATTAACAGTCTACATATTCTTTTTTTGGTAACCAATGTATACATATTCTTGCACACACAAAGAACATTTCACATCTGAAGTTGTAGGATGCTTGCTTCTATTATGCCAGTTTGCAAAATGTTGGACTTGGGTATATTTTGTAGAATAAACTTTAGCTTGTATTGAGAAGTTATGCCTTTTCCAATTTGTCAAGATCCCAAAGAAAATGTTTGTGTTTCTATCTAGTTGCAAATAAATTAATAAAAAATATGATTAACAATATCTAGACAATTTTACAAGAATGAGTGTATTATTGCTGAACACTCTTATGTGTTTGTGTTTATCAAGTCAAACTGGCTAAATAGCTATTTGAGATTAAAGGAAATTTATATTCTTCATCAATTCAGTTTTATGAGTTAATAGTTAATTCAGTTATTTAAGTTAATTTGTGAAGTATTTTGCAATTTGTATACTCAGGCTTGTAACCACGATCAACTGTTCAATTGGTCAAGATCCACAATCAAAGTTTCTGATTGGCGTTCTTGATATATATGGTTTTGAGAGTTTCAAGACAAACAGGTGCTTAACCGGTATGCCTTTTGTATTTATCACCAATTACAGGAGAAATTACAGAACTTTTTCTATAATTATATTCTTAAAGTATATTATTCAGACTTAGTATGCGTAATAATTTTCTAAGAGCTATTGATCTGATTCTTAATAGAGAAAAAGCACTAGAGTCCAAAGATAAGAAGAATATAAAGAAATTGTGAATAACGCTTGGCTTATATATATACTCCATCACTCATTGGTCCTTGTTGAGGTATAATACACATGTTGGCCACAAAAACACTTATTAAGCATTAAATGGCTCAAATCAGTAATGAAATTTTAATATATTCAAACTATTATCAGAGAACTTGTACAACTTCCTAAGTTTTTATTCAAATTTGATATTGTTAACTAATGAAGTGCAAGTGATAAGAAAAATACTGATATTCTGATTTAGCAAATATTCTAGAACAAAATCCTTCATCCTTGGGAGAGAAATTTTTGAATATTTCACCATCTCAAGTGTTAGGATATATGGATAGGCTTCGGTATCAGATATATATGAACTTACGTTTGAGTTTCCCTAGCACAAACTGAACACATTTACTTTCAACGCTCCTCAAGTAGTGCACAGATGTCGCGCATGTGACCATTTGAGCATTCAAGAGCCAAGCTTTTTGAAGGCCATCAGTAAAGACTGTCAACTTCCTTCCAATAAGATGATTATTAATCTCCATATGCTTGGTCCAATCATGTTAGATAATCAACTAGCAACCTGTTGATACAAAAGCATAGGACCCATGAAGAGATCCAAATGTACCTATTATTACCTCACAAGACTGCAAAAGCTTTTGTTTTCAAAAGAACAAATTTTCCGTTCATAATTCAAAAGAAAGCAGATCCGCAGATAGTGTAAATAAGGTGGAAATCAGCTTTCTCTTCACATTCAACTGCATTACATGAATCTGTTTTTATTTTTTTGTATCCACTCAATGTGTCTTTCAGTCAAAATCTACCCCATCTATTAGTTGAAAACACAATTTCGGTGGCTATTGGTGTGATTGATTTTTGATCAGATTATACCCATGTAGGCTCTTTTCATTGAATGAATGAATGTTCACACACCACCACCACCATCATCATTGCCATCGTCATCTCCATCATATCATTATCATCTAAGACTTAGTTCCAATTGTGTTGGGGTTGTCTACATCGATCCTTGTTTTCCATTATGCTTTATCTTGGATTATATTTTCAGTGAGATGCAAAATATCTAGATCTCTCCTCATCATCTCTTCCTTAGTTAATTTGGGCCTACCTCTTCCTCTTTTAACTTTATCAGCCCCGATAGCATTAGTCCATACTGATGCATACATTGGGCTTCATTGCTCATGCCCAAAACCAAATAACACATGCTTCTAGTAGTTTATTCTTATATCTAGGGACATTACCACTTTATTTCTTACAATATCAAGTTAAACATGATCTTTCCTTATTTTTTCGACATAGAGTTTAAAATAAGGTGGGGATTACCTTGCCTACTGACTTCACCATTAAGAGAACAACCTTCTCAAATATTTTTAACCCTACACTATGCTCCATGTCTTTCAGTCAGATTTTATCTCATTTATTCCAAAAAAAATTTCAACAACTATTTTCTTGACTCGAAAATATACTTGTTTGCTCTCTTCCTTTATCCCAAAAAGGGAGTAGAAATCAATAGAAAATTTGAGCCTATTGCTGTGTGAATCGAAGAGATATATTTTCATGCATCTTATAAAAGTTTTTTTCTAGATGCATGTCAAAAAAATCCTCAAACTATTTAGGTAATGTCACATTTGTTGGATAAGTGTTTATGTCTATGATAAATAGGGATGGATAACACATTGACTGACTTTAATATTGCAAATGAAAAAGAAGAGTGCTTCTAAACATCAGCTGGAAACTTTTTCACTCAACCACGCCATATTGTGAGCAATCACAAATTCTGGATTTGGGAATTCATTGGCGACGTTAAAAATTTTGGCAGGAAATATGTGGAAAATTCTGATAAAATTTGACAAAATTCGGTAAAAGCCTATTCACATATAAATATACAAATATAACTTGCTTTAGACAAAAGTTAGCGGCATTTAGGTGCTAGAAATGTCTTCGTTGCCATGGAACATGACTTCGATGAAGTTTGGCAAAATTTCACCAAAATTTCAAATTTCGACCATCAAAGTCGAATACCAAATACTTCAGCCACGCCCAAACTTCGGGGAGAAATTTCACGTCGTCGACGAAGTTGACTTTTTTGTGTGTATTTTTGCCCCAACATCTCTGAAGTTGTTGAAGTTTTCTCAAAGTTGGTGAAGTTGAGCGAAGTTAACATTAATCCTAACTAGTGCCCTAAAGGCCATATGAGGCATAAATGTCGTCTCCAACCCTCTTCACAACTTCTAATGTCAACTCCTATGTTTGTTGTTGCCACTCTTTCGTAGAGAGGGTGTTGTAACTAATATTTGACTGTATATTGTATAGAATACATATGGTGAATAGTATTTGCATGTGTATTGCACATTTGACCCTTGCAAGCAAGAATTGTATTATCAACCTACCTAGGGCTAGAGTTGGAATCATTTTTTTGTGTTAAATTAACATATATAAGATACAAATATAACACCAATTGGAAGTTTTCAATCAAAGTTTTCTTCAAATTCACATCACTTTCTTCAAAAAAGGGCATCGAAGTTTATCAAAGTTTGCGTCTAAACTTTCTTAAACTTTCCACAAACTTCCACTTCCACACCTGGCGAAGTAAACACGAAGTCGAAGTCCTGGACCTTGTTTATTGCTAACAGTTACAGTTGGTAGAGCAATTAGCCAACATAATTAACATATTCTTTGAGAACCTTAATAAGGTGGAAAAAATTTGATTTGGTGATCACCAAAATTATGAAATAAGGCATTTGATTTTGCATAATAGAAAGAGAACTAGAAGTAGAAGCCTTGAAACAAATAGAACCTCTATAGGATGTTGGAGATGTATTCCTAAGAGGTGGAGGTAGAGATAGAGGCAGTAGAGATGCGTGTCTTAATATCCTAAGAAAATCTACACAGATGAGCATCACTATTCCATAGGAAGTCATCGGAGCAACACTAGAAGCAAATGAACTACTCTCAAAATTCATGTGATTAGTGAGACAACTGGCCCACTCGAGCTACCATATATATCCTACAATCTCTTTCTCCACATCGTACTTGGGATTGAAGAAGGAACAATATCATCGATAACCCATGGAGAAACTAGCAGGATGTTCTTGGCTTAAAGAAGAACCAAGTCTACCACTACATTCATGATGAAATGTTCCACATAAGAAAATGAGTTAGTAGAAGGTACCTTAGGAGTAGATATGCATGACAAACGAGCATACACCTTAGTAGAAGAGGGTTAGATTGCAAAGATGGTGACTTGACTCATAAGAAGCAAACGGCTGCATGGCCTTCTTGAAAACTATGACATGAAGAAGAAAAAATAAAGGAAACTACAACTAATTCTCATAAAGATTACACAATTAAAGATCCTAATGAACAAGTAATTTGCAACTCCACATGGGTTTGGCAAGGCTTGATGTGATGGAGTAGGACATTTAAGCCAAACTAGACTTAGGTTTACTTGAAAGTAGCTGAAGACAACAGAGTAAAGTTCTAAGCTCAATTGTGTAGCATATGGAAGCAATTTCTCAAGTGCATGTTAGGTTGTCCTAAGGTACTTCCATTTTTAGATTACATCTAGGAATAGTATAGATAGCCATTGGGAGTGTTTAGGATGAGCTTAATGCTCAACTAGCCATTATAGGATAGCTAATGGGGTCAAAACAGGTAACTGTGCTAACTATGCACTAAAGAATCTAGTCAACTAACAATCAATGGAAAATTAGTCTCTGACCCAAAGAGTCCCAAAACTTGAAAAATAACAAACCATTTTTTGAACAAAATCTACCTATCCTAATGGGCTACAAGTGCAAAACTAGGCTTAGGATGGTTGTTGGTTGTCCATCATTTGTTCTTACATGAGATCTATCAATTTGTACCATTGCACCTTTACAAGTAATAAATCTAGGTACAACTTGATTTACAAACATCCAAACATTATAAATATGTATCAGTTAGGCATATACTTGTTTGGTAGATCTTTCCTAAGTTCTTTATCACCTGAAACACTAAATGCTGATCTTAATAACACAAACGAGAAATATCTGCATCTTTGAAATTTGAATGTGACAATATAAAAAAAGCCATCCATACCCCCCTTTTTGATGATGACATATATTTCAATAAGATAAATTTCAGATATTCAAATCATACCTTTGATTTGCCAAAATAAGACAAATTTATCACATGGATTCTTTTAACATCCTTTGTTTGTGTTGCCTTCATACCTTCGCCCCGATATCTTGTCAGGAGCCCGAGCTACTTTATTAAGCAAACTTTTGCTCATCATCTGCTTGAAAGTGATTTCTTTTATGATTCCTTCTCTCACTTCTTAAAGACTTGATTTTGCACTCAATAGCCCCTTTCCTATAAGAGAAGGTCTTCACAAAAAGGAGGGCATGAACACCAACCTCACCCTCAAGGAGATACCCCCTCAAAAGGATAATTATATGGAGTGGAAATAACACATACCCAAGCATACAAGGAAACACCAACTGGAATAACAAGGAATGATTATACAAACAGCCACAATTTAATCAAGGAACATATGTAAAAGATATCTAAATACCAATAAAAGGAACATTTTAAGTCCTCCACGATATCAAGATGCCATAAGAGAAAAAACTAAAAAAAATCCTCTAAAACAACAAGGAATATTAGGTCCTCTAGTGATAAATAGAGGCTGTGAGCAATATAAACTAAAATCGATAGCAAGATGAAAAAAGATTCTCTATAACAAGAGTAAGGGATATTACGTCCAACATTGATAAATAGAGATCATGAGAAACATATATTAAAATTGATTACATTACGTCCACCATTGATAAATAGAGGTCATAAAATGCCATTATGATCATACACCATATCAACATGCATGAAGCTCTAGGAACCCGAACCTTGTTATAATTTCTTTTAAGAGGGAAAGATATGGCATAGTGACCAAATCTTCCATAAAAATGTAACATGGGTAGTATAAGAACTACTACTAGAATTTGATTTTACCAAGGTAGGTCTAATCTTCTTCCTATGGTGGTTCTCATTTCTAGTAACATACCTAAGACCGCTAGCATTCTAGTACTAGTTTGTCCATGAGGCTGGCATATATTATTCAACATGGTTCTACGACTTGTAAAGCTTTCTAAATAACTATTATTGTGTCATTTTCCTTTACAAGAGTCACAAAGTATTTCAAAGTAGATATCAAACATTTTTTAGTACTCTCATGGTTATCTTCAAGCATAGAAATTTTATCTTGAACGATAATATTATAATCATTATGGGAGCACAAAATAAGGTGTTTCTCTATATCATTTATTTTCTCGAAAGAGTAAGTTTGAAGAGAAGCATATGAGAAACAAGCTCATCTATTCTTTTCATTTCATTAGCATAATGATCATTAAGCTCACTAAGTGGATCATTTAAGGAATCAGCAATAACAACCAATTTCTTTTTCATTTTCTTATATTTTAACTTTGTATGAAGTAGATTTAACAAGTTAAATAAGTCACCTTTGGAATAAGTTGAAGGTGATCTAAACTATCATCATGATTTGGAGGTTATGCTTCTTCCTATTGTTCATTGTCTTCATCATATCTGAAAATGAGGCAATCCACAATGTGGTGGCAAGCTTCTTAGGAGAGTCCCAAGATGCATGATAACCTTTTTCTTTTCCTTGGCTCTCGTCTTCCTATTCTTCCTCTTGAGTTTTGAGAATTCATCCTTCCAACTTCCAATGACCATTTTCTATGCAACCAAGACATCTACTAGAGAAAGATCTGCCATAATATGTAAGAAGATGAATTTATGAACTGCTCACCTATAAAGTCTTTATCTTCCCCACTACTTGATTCTCTACTTATAGAAGAGGATTAAGACTTTGAAGCCCTTGCTTTGAGAACAAAGCTCTTTTTAGCATGATTTTCTTCCTCTTCTCGCATCGAATGATATTGAATCTTTGCCTCAGAAGTCTCTAAGTTCACACTAACTTCTTCAAGCTGAAAAATAAAAAATGTGATGACTCTTCTATAGAAGTAACTTTCTTTTCATACTTATGGGTTAGAGAACACAATATTTTATCAGCTAACCTTTTGCCCAATGTTCTTTCCAAGAGATCTAAGCCTAACAATCAAAGTAGATCTAGAGTACATTTTAGAAACAATTTATTGTTTTTCCATGCAAAATAAATGTAATTAATAGAAAACATATTTATCTTAGTATCCTTAACTTGTCTACTCCCCTCTTTAGTTATATATAATTTCCACCAATATCATAGGAAATTTCACAAGAGAAAATTCTGTAAAATTCACTAGGAGAGAAAAAGGAATATAATATTTTAGTGGGCTTGGTATTAAGAGTAGCACTTCTAATTGTATCTACATCCAAAACCACAAGGCCCGTCTTAGGAGGGATGCACAATTGGATGATCATCTTCTAAAGCACATGTTTGATCCCTTGAAAGAAGAACTGCATGCATCGTTTCCATTACGTGTAGTTGGATCCATTGAAGAGAGTTAGGTTGGATGTTCACTCCTTTAAGATTGAGCTGGGCAAGAAGGTTCTCCCCCATTCTTCTAGACTCGTGGGATCTCTTTGAGACCTGCTTTGATACCAAATAAAATCTCTAGAGGAGGATGAATAGAACAAAAAATTGATTTACACAATTTCAAATACAAGAAGGTTGATGGTAACTTGCTTAAAGAATAATGCAGTAGTAGCAATAAGCAAGGCAAGCGACAAAGTGAAACCAAAAATGACACAATGACCTATAGTGGTACCAGATTGAAATGTGTAGCTCCCTACCTAGTAGTTGCCTACCAGGATTTCTCAAACATTTAATATTATAAAATACAAATTGCAACTATCGTTGACTTTTTTCGATGAAGACCAACCTTTTTTACAGCTCACAGATAACTATTACCAGATCTTCTTTACAGACTGTAGAGCACCCTTGAAGAAGATCATAGTCTCTTTCTATCACCTTTGGATGTAGCCTTCTCGCAAGAGTACCTCCAAAACGTGAGCCAAAATGGTCAAGAAATAAGAAAGGAAAATACAACCAATTCTCATATAGATTATAATTGAAGCTCCTCCCAAACAAGTGATGAGAAACTCCACATTAGTTTAGGTAAAGCTTGATGTGGTGTAGGAAACTTAAGCTAGACTAAGCTTAGGCTTACTTTGAAGCAACTAAAGATAGCTACTAAAGTTCTAAGCTCAATTGTAGCATATGGAAGCAATTTCTTAAGTGTGCTTTTGGTTGTCGTAAAGCACTCATATATTTAGACAATACTTCTGAATAGTCTAGATAGTTTTTGGGAGTGTTTGGGACGAGCTAAGTGCTCAACTAGCCAATATAAGATAGCTAGTAGGGTTGAAATGGCTAACTTCAAATTAACTGAAAATCTGCAAAAAAAGACACATTCAACTAAGCAATAATCCAGTTGAATTACAAAATTTATCGAGAATTTTTCCTTGATAATCATTCTGAGCCAAAAGACCTAAAGTTTGATAAATGACAAACAATATTTTGAATTATATCAACCTATCATAATAGTTGTATGTAAGTGTAAAACTTGGTTTAGGATTGTTGTTTCTCTTTGATGTATCAAGGTGTACAATTGCATCTATGAAAGTCATAAATCAACACAACTTGATTTACAAACATCAAAACATTACAAATGTGTATTAATTTAGCATATACTTCTTTGTTGAATCTTATCTAAGTTCCTTAATCATTTGAATCATTAAATCCTCATGATAATAACACAAATGGAAAGTATATTCATCATCTAAATATGATTGTGGCAATATCCAAAAAGGCAACAACTGCTTGCACATCTACATGTTGAGTCTGTAGATGGGTTATGGACTTGGGAAACATGGAGGACTTGGGAGCTAGAGAAAAAGCAGGGAGTTGGGGCATGGACCAACATTTGTGGGGTGTGGGGGAGGTGCACTTATCGTTATAGTGTGCAACAATTTACAGATGGGAGGGCAGAACGCATGCTCCTGTAGGGACAAATTGCAGGGTGAAAGTCAATGACTCGAGGAGGGGTTACATCTCAGTAGGGTTGTGTGCAGGCAAGTGTTTTGGCTTATGCTGATGAGGTCAGGTAGTGGCAAACTACTTTCTAGTTCTATGCACCAATAGAGAGGGAGGGAATATAGGGGAAGAAATAATGTGGTTGGGTTTTAATGTTCCTCATGAAAATTATCTAGAAAGGGGGAGAAAAGAGAGAATCAACTGGTTGGACCCTAGTTGATTAGGGTTTGACTCTTATACAATTGATGTTGAACAAATCCAGAGAAGAGAGGATGGGAAATGAGAAATATTTTATTTCCAAAGTCAATTGTTTGCCCGGGATAAGCCTCCAAGGTTGGTATTTATAATAAAAGACCCAATACCCTGTAGTAGAGGCGATTGTGTAAAATTCCAAATAAAAATAAAAACTCCAAACTAATACTATAATACTTTGCAACTAAGTATAGTAATAGTAACAACTGCACTTGGGTCCGTAATGACAAGAAGAGAGAAAAATAAAGATAAAGTGATGCATTATGTTGCATGAAAGAGTTTTTGTCTTGTCATGAACACAATGAAGATCTTCCAACACTGATCATAATCTTGACTCAATACTTGTGTTTCGTGTGCTTGTTTCTCCTCAGACAAGTTGTAGAAGAAGGAACTAGAGGCTTAACCATGCCCACACCCAACTTTCCTTAGGAGGCTACACCATGGTCAAAACTCCAGCTTAAACTGTTAAGAAGAGCAATGGAGCCTAATTGAGCATAATGTATTCATGACTCATGGAGAGATAATGAAAGCATCAAAAGTACTTTACCAACATCAAGGAGAGGATCACTCAGAATTTGATCAACTACCTAGAGACATTGTTAGAAAGACTAGCCTATAATTTAACAAGTTGAAGTTTCTTATGTTACATATGAAGTTTTTAAAGGTTAGGGGATGATGCATCTCAAGTTCATCATAGGGATTTTTGAAATAGGCTAAGTGGTCCTGATATTAGTGGGAGCAAGCTTAAGTTTGGTCAGATTTTCATTTGTGCATAGACCTTGTCAGGGTTCTATTTGTCAACATGGAAACATGCAAGTTGTTGCCACTTGTTATTTGTAGTCTTGAGGTGTAGAAAGGACGCATTAGTATGTGGTTCCATGCTATTCATGATTTACTCATGACAAGGAAGTCACTGACCCATTTCACATAATTAATCTTTAGTTTTGCATCAACATCAACAACATGCATAGTGGGGCATTCATCACTGAGATATGTAGGCATGTCTTGAGAAGTAATATCGATTTCCAGGGATGCATTTTAGGTGAGATTGCTTCTAACATCAAGACGGGTGATGCTCACTTGGCTGTAGAGATGATACAAAGTGGAAGCCATTGTAAGGAGATGGTGCTAGAAACAGAAGCATAGGGCGCCTCAATGCATAATAAAATCCATATAGACGTGTAAGGATAAAAATGTCGGAGAGAACATCACATGATGATGTATATGCACTGGTAAAAGTAGTGAGCACCATGGGTAGCCTTACTTAGGCAATGTGGGGAAAGATGAAGGGGGGTGGGGCTCCCTAGATCCCTTAAGAACTAAGTCCATCTTAGATTGGCATTTGTAGACCCATCAGAGGAAGATCTAATAAGTAGAAACCGCGATCAAATGTAAGGGTGAAATCAACCAATGCTTGTTGTGACAAAAGAATGTGTTTAGGAGGACAGAATGTTACAGACATCGTCATACACAACCAACACAAAAATTCGTTCCACTACCTCTCTCACGTCACCCTTTAGGGAAGACTAGGACTGGCCCTTCTAATGGTTTAGGCGATGCAAAGTGTTGCAACTATAATAAAGATTGCCTCCTATAAATGCTTGGGGAAGAAGGAAGAGAAAGCTCCAAAAAGGAGAGAGTTTATGATTCGTTGAGTAGAGGTGAGGATAAAGGGAAGGGTTGAGATGGGGATACCTCCTTTGCTTAGATATGGAAGATGTTGCATAGATCCACCCACCGCAGAAGGAAGTGAAAGCCTTGGAAAATGAGAGAGTTTACTGTTGGTTGAGTAGAGGTATGGAGAAAGGGAAGGTCTGAGATAGCAGCACCTCATTCTTGTGGAGACGAGAGAGGCCGCCTGCCTCCACCCATCCTATTGTTGTTGGAAGGAGAGCACCATAAGAGATTGACAACTACAATGTTCTATAATAGCTATCGCCAAAGACAGGAGGATAAAAAGGCTTAGACCACAACTTGTCTATTACCGTGTAAATTAGCAAATGATATTACTTGACAAAACATACACACACTATACATTTTTGTATAGGACTGAGGGTATACATTACTTCACGATAACATTATGTGGGACTCGATGTGTCTTTAAGTTATATTGGCTAGGCCCAATGGCCCACTAGCATTATAGAGTTGTTATCAACTTAACATGTCTAATGTAGGGTTGCATTAGGGTCGGCTTTGGTACCATGTAGAGACAATATATATTAATAATCGTTCAATGTCAACTATAGGAAAGCATGGTAACTCCAAGGCAAAAGACCCATCCATGTAAATAACCAAAAAATATAATTCAACAATAAACATAAATATCGATATTTACTATCTAATGAAATAAACATCAAGGACATGAATAGTTCATAGATAATCATGATTATTTGATGGGTCGCTAGATCCTTAATGTAAAGTAAAAAGAAAAAGGTGCCAAAAACTGTATTTTATAAATAGAATATAGAAACGCATACCATACCCATTTGATGTGAGCTAAGCATTGGAACATTATTGTATAATAAAGGGTACTATGGCAATTAATAAATGTGTCTTGCTTCCAATTAGCCAACATTTACTATGAAGGCAGCATCTGACAACACATAATTGTTGATCCAACACCAATAGTTTATAAAAATAAAATTGCACATTGTCATAAATCATAATGTATTATAGAAACTATTCAAACCAAAATGGAAAACAGATTTATGTTTTAGGAGAATTAAGCCCTATATAATACAATTCAAACCAAAATGGGGAACAATTATTACATGAAAATTAAAACAAAAGTCCTCATGTCAAAACTAACTTCAACTTTGGAAAGTGTAGCAAAGACAAGGTAAAAGATATTATTCTTTGTTAGTATTTTCCTGTAATTTAAAGTTTACTAATAACGAATTAATTACTTTCAGCTTTGAACAATTCTGCATCAACTTGACAAATGAGAAATTGCAGCAGCACTTTAATCAGGTCTTTGTTATATGTACGATATTTCTTATTGAATGTCTGGATTTTTCATTTCTGGTACATGAAAAAAAAAACATAATACGAGTTTTATGTTCAACAGCATGTGTTTAAGATGGAACAAGAAGAATATACAAAAGAAGAGATTGATTGGAGTTATATTGAATTCATCGACAACCAGGATGTTCTTGATCTAATAGAAAAGGTTTTGGAAACTGCCCTCAATAGCAACTGTAGTTTCGTAACTCTTGTGCGAGTACACCTCTAGTACTTCTTTCTCTTATGATTGTGCGATTTGCATTCAAAGGCAGCCAAGCTCTGTCTGGTATATTCATGTGTAAGGATTGTAGAAGCAATCTCACTTTTTCTGAGTTTTCAGTCTCAAACATAGAACTAGAAGATGTACGAATTGCTAGAGTTGTAGGTATTTTCTTACAAGATTATTATATTGTTGAAGACATTACCAATTATACATACAGTGATGTGTCATTATATTCAGAATAGTTATTAAACGAATGGATAAAAGACTAGAACCATGAAAGGTTATTATATATTTATGGCACAACAAAATGGCTGATATGATGGCTAGCAGTGTGTTTGCCATAAACTGTATATGATGTGTCCTGAATTTTTCTATTCTTAATGTTTATACGAGTTTTATACGTCTAAGTTTGATTAAATTTACATTCAATACATGATGAATAACAAGTTGCATTCAATTCTATAAAAGAAATACAACAATACTTTTTCATCCTTTACTCGGTTACTTGTAACTCATGGATCCATATGAATGATGCAAACACTCATGGAAAATTCGTCCAAGTATCTATCTGGATGTGTCCTGCCTTCTTAGAAGAACTTCTTGTGTTTTGATATACCAAATTTTGTGTTTAAAAAAGGAAAAGCCTTATACAAAAAAATGCCAACCACTAAGTTAAACTAACAATTTCTTTTTTACCTACCTTTATAGAAGCCAGGTGGGATTATTGCTCTCCTTGATGAAGCATGGTAGGTTCTAGTGTTCTGGTTGTGTTGTTTTGTCTGATATGAAATTTACCAATACGTCCTGTTAGCTATTCAAAATAATTAATTTTAGTTGAGTTGAACCAAACTTGCATTCTTGTAGTATGTTTCCGAGGTCGACACATGAAACATTTGCTCAAAAACTGTATCAAAATTTCACAACCAACAAACGCTTCAAAAAGCCTAAGTTAGCAAGATCGGACTTCACAATTTGTCATTATGCTGGGGATGTGAGTATTCTTATTCTATTCCTTGAATATCTTTATTTTATATACTGCAAATGATCCGAAGAAATCAATTTGCAGGTTACTTACCAAACTGAGTTGTTCTTGGAGAAAAATAAAGATTATGTTGTTGCAGAGCATCAAGCGCTTCTATGTGATTCCAAGTGTCCTTTCGTATCTGGCCTGTTTCCACCTCTTCCCGAGGAGGCATCTAAAACTTCAAAGTTTTCATCCATAGGATCGAAATTTAAGGTCCAAATATCCAGTAAAATCTTGCTCAGCTCGTTAAGACACATGATTCTTACTATTTTGGTGGTGGAAGTTAACTTCAATATCTTTGCAGCAACAATTGCAATCTCTGCTTGAAGCTTTAAATACAACAGAACCACATTATATTCGTTGTGTAAAGCCCAATAATCTACTCAAACCAGCAATATTTGAGAATGCCAATGTTCTTCAACAGCTACGTTGTGGGGTATGCCTCCTTGCTTTGTTGGATTTTTTGGAACATCCATGACTATGGATGCAAGTCTAATTAATAATACTCTATTTCTTTTATTATTCAAGGGGGTGTTGGAAGCCATAAGGATAAGTTGCGCTGGTTATCCAACAAGGAGGACATTTGATGAATTTGTAGATCGTTTCAGCATCCTTGCACCTGAAGTTCTGGATGGAAGGTACGTTACAACCTTATATTCTAATTTCTGAGGGTATTTCTTCATTCACCACGTTTATATGTGTTTTCATATAGCTACGATGAAGTTTTGGCAACAAAGAAGCTGCTTCAGGTTGTAAATATGAAGGGATATCAGGTAAATTTTATTCAAAGGTGCTTAACAACATTTATATGATGGGTGTGGATTGCCTTCTATGAAGTTCTGGACGCTTGGGTGACCAAGTGCCATTTGAGTCCTTACATAGCTGTCTCTGAAACTTGGATCAATATCATGTATATCACTATAGATGGGTCAGAGTATGCATTTTGATTTTTTCTACAGATAGGGAAAACAAAGATTTTTCTTAGGGCCGGCCAAATGGCAGAACTTGATAGCAGAAGAAGTGAAGTATTAGGAAAATCTGCTAGTATTATACAAAGAAAAGTGCGCTCGTTTTTAGCTCAAAAATGGTTCCGTTCATTAAGGAAGTCTTGCATTCAGATGCAATCTATTTGCAGAGGTAACTTGAACAGGTTTCTTAAATTTTTTTTAAAGGTGTTACATTTTCTTCTTCTAAAATGTTAAATTCGAGTTAACACAGGAATACTTGCACGTGATATTTATCAATGCATGCGTGAAGAGGCTTCTTGCCTCAGGATTCAGGCTTATGCAAGGATGCATCTTGCATTGAAGGCTTATAAAATGTTGTATATGTCCTCAATCACAATTCAATCGGGTTTACGAGGCATGGTTGCTCGCCAGGAACTTCATTTTAAGAGGCAAACTAGAGCTGCAATTGTAATACAGGTAATACTTATTATTGATGAATTTTACATTTGATCATAACTAAAAACAATTCAGGAAAACCATACTTGACTATCATTCACCAATACTTGATTTATAGCTAGCTACCTGGAGCACTTGCTGACCAATATTTTTAGGTTGTGCCTCTAATGTTGGGAGTGAAGCTATGATTGTTACCTATGTCTTTGTTAGGGCTTATATAGATTATAGAACATAAATGTTACTGTGATGATTATGATGAGAGACTTTTTGAATTTTTTTCTTAGAGCTGGTGCCGACGATATTTGGACCACTTACGGTACACGAGAGTTAGGAAGGCTGCAATCATCACACAATGTGCATGGAGAGGACGAGTGGCTAGAAAAGAGCTCCGCAACCTTAAACAGGTGAAACATTTTTCTGGTGTCTCTGTCATCAATTGTTGAAAGTGTTTGTCATTAATATTCAGAAGAAGAAAAAATACTATTATTTTGGTTTTATTATATATAATTCTAATGCAAACTTATAAGTTATGTAACCAAGAAATTCCTACCTTAACTTTTTGGTACCTTCAATACAGAATGTCCTTTTGCTGACCTTGGTTTCCACTATAACAAACATTTTTGCAAGTTGAATATAGGTAGGAAGAAAATAGTAGGTCTAGGCCAATGAATATCCAGTTCTTTTGGTGGTAATCACTTCCTTTATGAGGTTGTGTTTCTTGTTCTGTTATTTGATACACCCAATGTGGGTTCTTCTCACCTGTATCATAAAGATTGAGTATACGAGCTTGATACAAGTTTAGTACACCTGGTGGCTATTTCTTTTGAATAAATAAAAAACTGTGTACTGCTTCCTTTTTAGTTTGAAGAATTTTTGTGGTTTCTAATGTAGACACAAAATGTCTTATAGGCTTTTACATATCACGACTAAGAAATCAACAATTGATATCTTCTTGCTTATAAATATATCATCCATACTTCACATATTTATTTGTTCATGATGGCATTGTAGCTGTTCTTTAAATGAAAGGATGGTTTTGGCTATGTATGTTTCAGGCTGCTAGAGAGACAGGTGCTCTTCAGGCTGCTAAAACTAGGTTAGAGAAACAAGTTGAGGAACTCACTTGGAGATTGCAATTGGAAAAGCGCATGAGGGTGTGTTCTTTTTCCCTTTATGTTTATCTTCCAGTCGTCTATAATGTATGGGGAGCTTCGGTGGGATGTGAATGTCATTCTCATAGATTGTTCTTTGTTTTCTCTTACTACTAGAGGCATTATGTAACCTTTCTGAACTTCCGCTTTTAGGTTTACTTTTTTTATAATTTGTACATAGTTAATTATTTTTATTTCCTTGTCTTGCCAATGATAGCATCATCATCATCAACAACATCACCATCATAAGCCTCAATCCCAACCATGTTGAGGTTGGCTACATGGATTCTTCTTTTCAAATTAGCCTTTTTATGTTATGGGTCATATTTTGATCAAGATGTAAAGATTCAAAATATCTCCTTAATTTGGGCAATCATTTTCTTGTTTTAACTGTGCTTGACTCAGTAGCATGAGTTCTAATCAGATTTTTTATGGGTCATATTCTTCTTTCATGTTTAAAAGTTGTCTTTGATTTGATTCATAGTGACATTTGTGGTCCGTTTCGAACCACAAGTTTTGAATTAATTTTGCTACTTTGTTTTATTGATGATTTCTTAAGAATGACCTGGATATATTTGGTAAATCCATAATGTTTGGTATTTTCAAAACATTTTATAAAAGATTTCAAAACAATTGGGTAAATCCATTAAAATGTTAAGAACTGACAATGCTTTAGAATATATATCTAGCTCCATGACATCTTTCTCTTCTGAGAATGAGGTTGTTCACCAAGGATCTTGTGCTCACACTCCACAACAAAATGGGGTCGCTGAGCGCAAGTATCGACATTTGCTGGATATTATCCAATCTCTTCTTTTCCAAACTCACTAACCCAAACCTTACTTGTTTGAAGTTGTTCTCATTGCTACCTTGTGAACTGACAACCTTCCTCTGTTCTCTAAAATAAGATTCCTTTCTTTATTTATTTTCCAAAAGACATGTTTTTTCATTTCGAGTTGTGTGTTTTTTTCTATAATACCTTTGTTCATATCTTTGACTCGAAGGAGACAGACTTGATCCTCATTTAGTTAAGACGGTTTTTCTTGGATATTCCACCTTTCAAAAAGGTTATAAGTGTTATAGTCCAAGCCACCATCACATGCATATCTCTTTCGATGTTACCTTCAATTTGATATATTCTTTTCCAAGCCTTCATCTCATCAACCATCACCTCCAAACAAATTTGTTGATTTAAATATGTCTATAATCTAGTGGAGTCTATATCACTGCAGTTGGCTCTCACTAATCTTCCCACTAATCATCCAAGTGATCCAGTGGAGCCTAACATTCCTCCCGAAACAAATACGATTCCTGAGTTTGCCAATGTGTATCACTGATTCCATAAGCAGAAACCCCAACTCTAGATCACGATTCAATCGTCTAATTTTAAGAATTCAACACGCCATGTCGCTCTCCAAAAAGGTATGTGTTCTTGTACCCGTCACCCCATTTCTCGTACGGTACCTTCAAAGTTTCTTGCAATGCTTAAACTATTGCCCAACATTTATACTTCATCCAAATAAAAAAATAATACCATGAGGCTCTTTGACACCCTAGTTGGAAAGTTGCGATGCTTAAAGAAATGACAACTTTGTAGGAGAATGGAACCTAGGATCTTGTCCCACTGCCCCCAAACAAGAACATTGTTGGCTTGCAGTGGATCTTCTCTATCAATTTCAATTCATTTCGATGGATTTGTTAAACACCTCAAAGCTCGCCTGGTTGCTAAAGGCTTTAGCCAGACATATGACATGGACTTTTTGAAACCTTTTGCAAATCTCTCATGTTGCCTCTTTTCAACTTTTTATCTCTGTAGAAACTCAACAAGATTGGCCCTTACATAAGTTTGACATCAAAAATTCCTTCTTCATGGTCCCCTAGAGGAGAAAGTCTATATGTAGTAACCACTGAGATTTACTATTAAGGAGGAGTCTTCTCACGTCGTCCGCCTCAAACGTTCCCCATACAACCTCAAGTAGTTGCCTCGAGCATGGTTCAATAAGCTCAGTGGCATCCTCACCTCTCTAGGTTCTTCTAGATCTTCCAGTGACCACAACCTCTTCTTCTCTAAGTCTGCATGGAGAACCATCATTTTCACAGTCTGATATCATCAATACTGGCAGTGCAACTATCGGAATCTCAACTTTGAAAGTTCTCTCAAATCTGATTTCCACACCAAGGACCTGGGACAACTTCACTACTTCTTGGGCATTGAAGTTTTATGTTCCAAAAGCAATATCTACCTCTTACATGGAAGATATGTCCTAGATCTCCTTGTTGCTTTAGGAATTCTTGACTCTTAGCTTGTCTTCTCTCCAATGGCGACCACACCAAAGTCATGTATGAGGGAGAGTCCTTTCATGATCCTGAACAATATCATCGCACGGTTGGGAAGTTGATTTGCCTCACCGTTATCGTCAAGACATTAGTCTTTACAGTCAGTGTGGTTAGTCAACACACGGCCAAGCCTCTCGTCAGTCACTGGTCACTGGAGCTAAGTACAAAGGATTCCACGATATCTAAAAGGTGTACCAGGATGAGATCTTATCTACAAGAAGCCTCCTTCTCCATAAATTTTCCTAACTTGCCATGCTAATGCCGATTGGGTCGGCGACATCCATGACTAGAGATCCACATATAGTTACTGTGTTTTCTTGGGAAATCATCCATGACTGGAGATCCACATATAGTTATTGTGTTTTCTTGGGCAATCATTCATCAACTGGCGTAGCAAGAAGCAATTAGTTATTGCTCGTTCCAACATTGAAGTAGAGTATCGGGCTATGGCCCATGCTTTCTGTGAGATCCAATGCGTATAATAAGATTGCTCTCCAAGTTAATCACACATGTTATTCTTGTTTTGGTTCAAAGCTAATAATTACAATAGGTCGCTTCCATTTCACACCTCAGAATATAATGTTATTCAACTAAAGAATTGTAGTCACATCTTTTGTTCATCAAATTCTGGAAAGATCCAAATTTGCATAGGTGTGGATGTATCATAGTGATAAGCTCCACCCTTAGAGATGAATACTAAATGTAAACATCGCTTATGCATGCTTTGTGTATGTTAGCAAGATGAGATTATGAGGTAGAGCAAATTGAGTTTATACTAACATGGCACACCTATATATATGGACTTGGGTGGTGGCCAATTACCTTATTACACAGTACAAGACTAATCCCATATATACAAAGGAATAGAATAAAAGAAAAATAAATAATAAATATGTGTTATTCTAACACCCCCCTCAAGCTAGTGCATAGATATCATAGGCACCAAGCTTGTTACATAAGAATTTGATCTGACAACCATTAAGGGATTTAGTAAATAAATCTACTAATTGATCTTCTGACCAGACTGGAACAAACATGATTTGCTGATCTTGTATCTCCTAAATGAAATGACAATCAACCTCAATATGTTTAGTTCTTTCACAGAAAACTGGGTTGGAAGCAAATGAGGACAACAACTTGGTTATCACACCAGAGCTCCATTTCCTCAGACATGGTGTGCCTTAGTTCTTCTAGGATGTTCTTGGTCCATAAGAGATCACTAGTCGCATGAGCCATGACTCAATATTCAAATTCAAAACTGGATCGAGATACGATAGTTTTCTCTTTGCTTTTCCATGACACTAGATTGCCTCCCACAAATACAAAGTATCCAGAGATAGACCTGTGATCATTATCACATCCTACCCAATCAACATCTTACAAGTCATGTACTTTGAGATGCATGATTTGAATATCGTATACCTTTGTTGAGACACTTCTTAAGATATCGAGAATGTGAATGACAACCTCCATATTACTTGTATGTGGTTTGTCCATGAATTGACTAACCACAATAGTAGAAAAGGATATATCTGGACGAGTTACAATAATAGAATTAAGTTTTCCGACCAATCTTCTATATCTCCACTGATCTTCAAGAGGCTTCCCATGATCCCTATATAACTTGACTCTAGGATCCATTAGAGTATTCACAAGTTTCGCTCCAAGCATGCCCGTTTCTTTAAGTAGATGAAGAGTGTATTTTCTTTGTGACATGATAATACCATCTGGAGATCTAGCCACTTCAATACCCAGAAAGTATTTTAGGTGACCTAAATCTTTAGTTTGGAATCTACTTTGGAGAAATTGTTTGAGTTGTAGAATGCCATGTTGATTATCTCTAGTGATGACAATATCGCCAACATACACAATAAGGACAACGCATGAGGACCCTCTTGATAGAATATCGAATGAACAAGATTAGATCATAGAAGACCGAACTCCAAAAGTGCATTATTGAACTTACTGAACCATGCTCGTGGTGATTGCTTGAGCCCATTGAGTGACTTATGAAGCCTACAAAAAAGATGAGACTCCCCCTGAGCAACGAACTCAGGAGGTTGCTCCATGTAAATTTCCACTGTCAAGTCACCATGGAGAAAAGCTTCTTAATATCAAGTTGATGCAGAGGCCAAGAAAAATGAGCAACTAGTGAAATAAAAAGTCGACAGATGACATTTTAGCCACTGGGGAAAAAGTCTTAAGGTAGTCTTCTCCATATACTTGAGTATATCACTGGCTACCAATCAAGCCTTAAAGGGGTTAACAACACCATTAGGCCCTACTTTGACATAGAAAACCCATCTGCAGCCAACAATACCCTTATCTTTTGTAGTAGGAATAAGAGTTCATGTGTGATTTTTGTGTAGAGCATTCATATCATCTTCCATAGCAAGACGCCAACCTGGGTGACCCATAGCAACAAGTACAGAACTAGGAACAATGTGGATGAGATAAGTGCTTTGTATGAGGGAGATAAATAGTCATATGAAACAAACTTGAAAACTGGTGAAGAGTACATGACTGTTTTCCTTTCCGGAGTGCAATAGGTAGATCAAGAGAACTGTTGATGCTGACAGGATCACCAGACTGAGTGGTGATTGAAGGAGGGTTTCCATTTGCGTTGTCTGATACTTGTTCCAGACTGTTTGCTTTCGTGTGACGTGTGTAGAGATGAGTAATGGAGGGGGGGTGTCCCCTTGAGAAGTGTCAGAGGACATGGGTGGATGTAACTCCCTCAAGTTCTCCCACAGACTGAGATTCTCCAACAAATGGAGCATCTTCAAAGTTCAAAGAAAGTGACATAAACAAAACCATAAATTTGTGTTCAATGAGGTCATAACATTTGCATCCCTTTTGAGTCTTGGAATAACCAAGGAACACACATTTGGTAGTCATTGGACTGAGTTTATCACGACCAGTCCCAACATTGTGAATAAAACAAATACACCCAAATATTTTGGGAGAGACACTATAATGGGATGGTTTGGGCAAAGGAGTTGGAATGGTATGTGATTGTTTAAGGTGTATGAAGGCATGCGGTTAATGAGATATGTGGCTGGAAGGACATCACCCCAGAATTCCTTTGGAACTTTTGAGAAAGGCAAAGTAAGAAACCATAGGGTTACACAATGTCTGTACCCAATATATATATAAGTGGAACAATTACAAGTAGGTCCATATAGAAAAGTAAATTAGCAAACAGAATAAATAAAGACATTGTTTAACACTCCCCCTTAAGTTGGAGCATAAATATCAATCATGTCCAACTTGTCCACAAGAAAGCTAAAATGCTTCTTTGCCAGCAGCTTTGTAAAAATATCAACAACTTGATCTTCTGATCAGGTAAATGGAGTGCAGATCCGACCAGACAAGATAGTTTCTCTGATAAAATGGCAGTCAACTTCAATGTGCTTTGTGCGCTCATGATACACAGGATTATTAGCAATGAATTTTGGCGGCTTTATTGTCACAATACATAGGAATAACAACAGAAGACTCCACACCAAAGTCTTTCAAGAGAGATTGTACCCATAGCAGTTCACAAGCAATGTGGGTCATAGCCCTGTATTCAGCCTCAACACTGGATCTAGCAACAACATTTTGTTTTTTGCTCCTCCAAGCAACAAGATTGCCTCCAACATATGTACAGTAGCCTGAAGTAGATTTCCTGCCAACCTTACTTCTATCATAATCAGAGTCAGAATAGCCTTTAAGAGAACAGTATCCATGCTTTCTATAACAGAGGCCTTTGCCAGGAGATTTTTTAAGATATCTCAGAATATTACAAAGAGCATCCCAGTGACACTGTCTTGGCTATCCAGATACCTGCTAAGAAGACCAACAACAGTAGAGATATCAGCTCTAGTAACAGTCAGATAAATCATCTTACCAACCAGTCTCCTATATTTTTTATTGTCTGGAAACATAGGAGAAGCTTCATCATCCCAATTAACATTGGGATCCATAGGAGTATCAGCAGGACGCGCTCCAAGCATCCCAGTCTCCTGTAAAAGGTCAACAACATACTTCCTCTAAGATAAGACAAGAGCACTAGCAGTTCTGGACACCTCAATGCCCAGAAAATACCGCAGCTTCCCTAAATCTTTAGTAGAAAAATGCTTGCACAAGTGTGTTTTAGTAGCCTGAATTTCAGTATTATCACTGCCAGACAGAATGATATCATCAACATAAACAATCAGAATCACAATACTAGAAGATGTCTTTTTCGTAAAGACAGTGATCAACATGTGATCTCAGAAACCCAAAGGTAGTCAATATCTTACTCAATTTGTCAAACCATGCCCGAGGACTCTGCTTGAGTCCATAAATAGATTTTTTAAACGACAAACCTTGTGTGACTCCCCCTGAGCAACAAACCCAGGTGGTTGCTCCATATAGACCACTTCTTGAAGATCACCATACAAAAAAGCATTTTTAACATCCAGTTGAATAAGAGGCCAGTCTAAATTGATAGCAACAGAAAGAACTCGAACAAAATTAAGTCTTGCAATAGGAGAGAACGTCTCAAAATAGTCAATACCATAGGTTTGAGTGTACCCTTTAGCCACCAGGCGTTCCTTCAGACGTTCCACCATGCCATCAGGTTGATACTTCATAGCATATACCCATCTGTAGCCAACAGGCTTGCACTCAGGAGGTGGATCCACCAACTCCCAAGTTCCTCTATCAGCAAGGGCAGTCATCTCCTCTGTCATGGCATTTGTCCAGGTAGAACTTTGTAAAGCATCATGGACATTCTTAGGAACAACAATAGCAGATAGAGCATCAACAAAATTACTGACATGAATGCTCAGATGTGCAGTAGAAACATGATTAGCAATATTATGAGAGGTATAAGAATGAGTGCCTTTTCTGAGAGCAATAGGAAAATCTAAATCAGAAGTTACCTCAGTAGGTGTAGGACCTTCTAGAGAAGATTGGTGTTGCATGGGGGGGTCTTGAGTAGTCTGTGACATGTTCCTGCGTTGATACACAATAAGCGGAGGAGAGGCAGTTTCAGCAGGTGAAGTATTAGATATGCAATCACGGATGACTGGTAATGGTGTTGTTATTATATCTGAACTCATGGTATCTCCTTTAGTAGAATAAAAAGGTGTATCCTCAAAGAAGACCGCGTCACTACTCGTGAACCATTTTTTAGAAGTAGGACTATAGCACCTATACCCTTTTTGAGTATGTGAATAACCCAAGAAAATGCATTTTTATGCTCTAGGAGATAATTTGTCATAATTCGGTCCAAGTAAGCACACAAAGCAGGTAGATCCAAATATCCGTGGAGTACAGAAAAAAGAGGCACAATAGGTTGTAGAACCTGTACATGAATCTTGTTCCCAATCACAGAAGAAGGCAATCAATTAATTAGAAAGCAGGCAGTCAGGATGGCTTCTGGCCAAAAATTTTAGGCACATTAGAATGTAGCATGATGGTTCTAGCAACCTCAAGTAAATGTCTATTTTTCCCTCTACAACTCCATTTTATTGAGGTGTATAGGCACACGATGTTTGATGAATAGTACCAACAGAACGACAAAACACCTCAACGTCTTTCTGAACAAATTCCAAAGCATTATCTAGTTCTCAGAATTTTGACAGGCATAGAGTACTGGGCTTTAATTTCAGAAAAGAAGAATTTTATTGTAGATAATACTTGAGACTGATTTTTCAGAAGAAACAACCATGTGGCACGAGAAAAATCATCAATAAACAGAATAAAGTATTTATTTCCAGATAAACTTAGAACATGACAAGGACTCCATACATCTGCATGAACAAGATCAAAAATATTTTTACTACTAATCTGAGACCGTTTAGGATAAACAGTTCTAGACTATTTTCCTAATTGACACGACTCGCACTGAAAACTGTGCATTCCTACACCAGAAATGACATGTTTTATTTTCTCAGATGACAGATGTCCAAGTCTATAATGCCACTGCAACACTGAAACTGACGATGATAGTGCTGAAGCTAGAGCCAGGGTACCGATATTTTTCAATTCATCCAGATAATAGAGGCCATCAGGTCCTTCATGCCCCCCACCAATCTTCATCCTCGTGTGAAGGTCCTGAAAAGTACAAGTACCAGGAACAAAGGTGAGATTGCAGTTCAGGCTATGCACAATTTTGCTAACAGATAGTAAGTTGAGTGGAAAACGAGGCACATATAGAGCAAATTTCAACAGAAGTTGAGAAACAATGTCTCCAATCCCAGATATAGCAGATTTTGAGCCATCAACAAGCATAACAAATGATTTAGAAACCGGTTTATATAAATTTAAGAAAAGGGACCGATTTCCAGAAATGTGCAAAGAAGTACCCGAATCAATTACCCATTTTGTATTACCAGTACTAGACGAGGGTGCACTTAGAAAGGCAGAATCACTACTAGAGTAGGTTGCGGCATGAGCTCCAGTAGTAGCAGTAGAGGACGTTCCAGCACGCTCGAGCAGTAGGTGTTCTACCTCAGAACAGATGAAGTCAGCAGTAGTAGAGCTGGATGCGTCAGTAGCTTGGGGCTGGGTAGCTATCTCAGAGGTAGTATTGGCATCAGTAGCAGCATTGGTCTAGGCAGGTTTGCCATACTTCTCCCAACACTTTTCTTCAACGTGGTTAGACCGACCATAGAAATTGTAGAAGTGTTGACCAGACTGAGGGCGAGAAGCATTGGGAGGGCTAGAGCACGCACCACGTCCAAACAAACCACGCCCCCTTCCAGCTCCAAGAGGAGGGCGGTTCTCTTAAAAATGACCATGGCCGCGACCACGACTACGACCCGACATAGCAGCTAGGACAGTAGTATCTCCACTCTTAGTAGGTAACTCAGAAGAAGAAGCAGGCATACGTTGAAGGCGCTGAAATGCACTCTACAACGTAGGCAGTGGATCACTGACAAGGATCTGATCCACAACTCCAGCATAAGATTCAGGCAGGCCACACAAGAACTGGACTACCTACAACTCCTGTCGTTGACGTTGCATGGTAGCCAAGTCAGTGGATGGAGGGTGGTAGGTCTCCAATTCACCCCAGAGTTCCTTGAAGGCAGAGAAGTAATCAACAATGTCAGGTCCCGAGAATTGTAGACGAGTCAACTTCTTATTTATATCAAACACCTTCTTGGGATTTTTAATGTGAGAATAAGTGCTAGCCATCTGATCCCACATCTCCTTCGTTGTAGGTAGACATAGTAAAGTAACACTGATTTTGGTCTCGCTGTTGTTGAGAATCCATGTCATTACAGTGCAGTCGTCTTTGACCCAGTCATCATAGGCCTTGATATCCTTAGAGTCGGCATTAGGAGCAGGTGCAGGAGGTGGATCGCGCGTCAGTTGAGAATGTTTCCCCTGGGATTTAAGCATAAATCTCCATGGAACAAACCCAATGCTGGTAGTTGCGCCCATCCAGCTTGACAGTAGTAACCTGACGGCGATGATCGTCATGTGAGGAAGCCATGACACACAGGGCAGAGCACCAACACCCAAGGCGAGCAGTAGAAGGCAGGTACAGGCAGAAGATGACCGCCTAGATCCTCAGCTAGGCAGCAGCAGGCACAGTAGAAAGAACTGGATGGACCAGTTACATACGGGCTACGCCTAGGCGCAGCAAAAGACCCAGCGGCTCAAAGGCCTACACGGGCAGGCAGTAGGCGGAGCCAAAAAAATTCACACCAGTACCCGAGAGTTGCAGGCAGCTCGGAGAAGAGCGGTGCTAGAAGGAACCAGTGAGGCGGATGGATGGCGGCGGCGGGATCAAGCCAGCCCTGCGGCGGCTGCAGTGAGCAGTAGCGGCGGCGCCCGCTACGCTGCGGTTGCGACTGGCCGGCGTGGTGAGGGGGGGGCGGTAGGTGGGAAAGAGAGAGGGTAAGGGAGGGAGGGGAAGAGAGAGAGAGAAAGAGAGTGGCGGCGCCCGGATCTCAGATCTTCTCTGGTTCCATGAGAAAGGCAAAGTGAGAAACCGTTGGGTTACACAATGTGTGTACCCAATATATATGTATATATATATATATATATATATATATATATATATATATATATATATATATATATATATATATATATATATATAAGTGGTAACAATTACAAGTAGGTCCATATAGAAAAGCAAATTAGAAAACAGAATAAATAAAGACATTATTTAACAACTTTCATATGTAAAAGAAGAGTATGGGCAGTTTTAATAATATTATGTTTCCTTCCGTTCGGCCACCCCGTTTTGTTGAAGTGTGTGTGGACAAGAGGATTGGTGGACAATCCCTTTTGAAGACAGAAACTAGTTGAGAGCATGACTAAAATACTCTTTGGCATTATCCGTTTGAAGCATATGAATTTGTTGAGAAAATTGGATTTCAATTTCATTGTAAAAACATTGTATTATCGATAAAGTTTTTGAACGGTCTTTAATCAAATACAATCAGGTAAATCTAGAAAAGGCATCAATGAAGGAAACAAAATACTTGTGGCCAAGTTTTGAAGGAACCTGACACGGTCGCAAAACATCAAAATGAATAATCTCCAACTTTGACTTAGCACTCATCTGATCCTTGGACTTAAAGGTGGATCGATGATGCTTTCCTAACTGACATGACTCACATTATAATTTACCAAGACTAGATAGTTGAGGATGAAGGACCCTGAGTTTGTCCAGATACATGTGTCCAAGTCGACTCTGAATATGAAGAGAAGTAGTTGGTATGCACGCTTTGGAAGTCAGACCAAGATAGTAGAAACTTGCAAATTCATACCCGCCACCAATCACCTTCTGCGTTTGAAGGTCCTGTATAACACAATCATCATGGCTAAATGTAACTAAGGCTTGAGGAGAACAAGTTAACTTGCGTACATAAAGTAAGTTAAAGTGAAATTCGGGAACAAACAAGGTTGATGATAGTGTGATGGTAGGTAAGGGTTTGATGATAGTGCGGGCAGCCGACTGACAAGGAAGAAGGGTGGCCGCCCGCCGACTACATGTCTCCCTTTTCTCTCTCTCACGTACGGCGGCTCAGGGTCGCTGCTCTGATACCATCGTAGAAAGTAAAAGACGGCTATTAGTTGTATTGATAAGAGAAACCCTGCTCCTATATATAGGAGGACAGGGAAGCGTACAAACATAAGACCAACCCTAATGGGCCAAAACACTTAGACCCATATTACAAACTAATAATAAAAACAATAACTAAATAACTCTCAACAGATCTAATATATTTCATTATAGTGTACAGTAGGCGTTTCTCTCTCATTTTTTTAGGGGGTTGGATTTTGGAGAGGAGTGAGAAGGAGATGATGCATTGTGATTGGCTATCTTATAGAATAAGTATAGGACTCATCCTATACTACCGGCTACCCATGTTGTCACCTACTGATCGGCATTTTTTGATGACTTCAGCCTAATTGTTGAAGACAACAACCCAGTCTAGTTCAAAGTATCCATCTTGTAAACGATACATGTAGTTGTCGTTGTTGCACTCATAATGAAGGCTTCGAGAATCTTGATAGGAAACCACTCTTGACCTTGATGTAACAATTTTCATGCCTTTTTTTGTCCAAAGAGTAGTAGATCTATCCCTCTACTAGACCTACCACAAGATTTGGTGTAGGCCAATACCATTTCACTCCCTTTATTTTCAAAATAGACTTGTGTATTTGATAATCTAACGTGAATCCTATTGTAATTATGTAGATATAAGACTTATACATGCTAGACAAACATGAGTTTTAAGCATTTCATATTGATGAGCATGCGTGGATTATATTTTTCAATGAAATTTGATGTTTTATAGTTGAGTTGCCTTACAATAACACTACTTTAATAGCTTATTTTACATCAAAATTTTACTCAAGGACTTCCTTGAGTTTCCCCGAAGTTTTTATAAGCTTCCATTTCCACACCTCTCGAAGTTGACACAAAGTCGATGTCCTGTTCCATGACTCATAACACTATCCCTATTGTTATATCTTACTGATTAATATTCGCTGAAGCTTGACCGCTCTAAATGTGACCAATGAACTATTCTTATATTGAGCTTAACGTTAACTGCATCACAACACACACATTCCCTTTTTGGTTCAATGTCCAGTTTTCAATATCTTTTCCATTAATTATCGATCCCTTTAAAAGAAAACTACAACGTGCAGACTGACATGGAAGAAGCCAAAAGTCAAGAAAATGCAAAATTGCATACAGCCTTGGAAGAGTTACAACGTGAGTTTAAGGAAACCAAAGAGTTGTTGCAGGAGCGTGAAACTGCCAAGAATACTGTTACTGCAATACCAGTTGTACAAGAAGTTCATGTGATTGATACTGCCCTGGTTGAAAAGCTTTCTTCTGAAAACGAGAATCTGAAGGTGAGATCCTTTTAGCTAACTATTCTTTTAATTTTATTTTTTTATGATCATCTATCCATGTACTTTATTTCAGGCTATGTTGAGTTCCTTGGAGAAGAAAATTGACGAAGCAGAAAAAAAGTATGAAGCAACAAGCAGAGTTAGTGAGGAAAGGCTGAAGAAGGCTTTGGAGGCAGAAAATAAGATTGATGAACTGAACAAAGTTATGAAGAGGTATTGATATATTCTAACTCATCTTAAATGTCCATCAAATTGGACTCTATCTCGATGTGATGAACTACTTGTCTGGTCATTGTCATCAAATACTAGCTTCTCTTTATTTGCCTCAAATGTACTTTGTTGTAGTATGGAGGAAAAGTTATGTAGTATGGAATCTGAAAATCAAATTCTTCGGAAGAAAGCCTTGTCTGATCTTCCTGCTAAACACACAGCAGAGCAGCCAGTGATTCCAAAAATTACAGATAATAAAGCGGTAGGTAAAAGTTTGAACAGTATAATTTCAGACCTATTGCTTAGGAAATTATGCAAAAGTATTTTATGTTATCATTTTTCAGATTAAAGAGAGTGAGAACACTGAAATGGCTAAATTGAAGGTAATGTGCTAAACCCATGATTTTCCATAGTTCAGTAACCTCCAATCAATCTCATCTGAACAACTTTTACAGGAATCGACAAGTACACCTGCAACAGTGAAGGACAATGCTAACTCCAGTCCTAGGACAAGGCAATCTTTTTCTGAGAAGCAAAATGTACATCTTTTCATTTGAAAGAAAAATTAAGAATGTTTTTACTCCTGCATCTTGACTAGAATATCTAAACCTTTGAGAATGTTTGTTACTCTTTGCATCTTGACTTGAATGTTTGCTACTCCTACCAATCTAATGTGAGCATCTTTTACAGGAAAAAAATTCACCTCCAACTGCAAGGGACTATGCTAACTCCAGTCCTAGGACAAGGAAATCTTTTGCTGAGAAGCAAAATGTACAGATTTTAATTTGGAAGAAAATTTGAGAATGTTACTCTTTCATCTTGACTAGAATATATGAACCTTTCTTCCTCATGATCTGCAGGCAGTTGTTTCTCTTATCAATTGTGTTTCTAAAAACATGGGCTTTAGTCAAGGAAAACCAATTGCTGCAATCACCATATATAGATGCTTGCTTCATTGGAAATCATTCGAAGCTGAAAGAACTACCGTGTTTGATCGTCTCATTACAATGATAGGAAACGCCATTGAGGTGATTGCTTTTGTATAGTTTGATTTTTTGGCTTATATTTATTTTTCCTTTATACCCGTATGATTATTTGGCATTTTTTGTGTTTACAACTTTACTTGTTCTGGTCTTCTTTTTCCTATCCTTCGCACATCTTTATTATTTTAGGTTCTCTTTATGAATGTCTGATCTCTAAGGAAATGTATGTGACCATTGGGCTTAGGTTAGATGATAGTTGGATGGAAAATTAATTCCCATGCTTGCTGATAAAAAAAGGTTAGAGGAAAGCTATGATAATATAGTTTCCTTGCTTCAGGATCAGGAGAGCAATGAGCATCTGGCATATTGGCTGTCAAATACATCTTATTTACTGCATTTACTGCAGCTGAGTTTAAAAGCTCCTGGCATGGCGGGAACAATTCCACGAGCAAAACCTCCTGCGCCTACATTATTGGGGAGAATGGCCCTGGTATGCAGATTATTTAGTATTAATACAGTTCTAAATGCAGCCATTTTTTCTGTTTGTGTTACGATTCATATACATCATAAATTTACCATCCACAACTTGTATTGCAGGGATTTCGCTCTTTTTCATCTGCCAGCATAGTGGTTGATGGGCTTGATGTCATTCGGCAAGTCGAAGCAAAATATCCTGCTTTGTTATTCAAGCAGCAGTTAACAGCATATGTGGAGAAAATTTATGGGATTATACGTGATAACGTCAAAAAAGAAATGGAATCCTTGCTTGCTTTGTGCATTCAGGCATGAAATGTTCAGTATTTTCATATCTGTGTCCGTTTCTCTTATATTAAACAAAAAATGATGCATGACCATCAGTCGTCAGAAAAAATATTCTGCTCAGAAAAGGTTGTGATGGGATGTCAATCATGTAATGTCTGGTAGATATTTTATACTAAAGAAACACAACACACATTTTTGACAAACAACCTAAAATGTTACCTGCAATTGTTTTCCTGTGAACATAAAAACTTGAAAATAGCTGAAACTCCTTGTATGTTCATCTAAGTGTGACACGCCTAACATAAAAAATCTGAAAGACATACTCACAGAGGTAATTGTATTTGTATACCTATTTTACAATAAGTTATTGAGATATATTACTGTATTTACTGTTTATTGTATTTATGTTTAAGTCTTTCCTTTATTCTGTAACATGGGCCTTTGTATAAAGAGGCCCATTACGGTTTTCTGTTCGCTTCCTTGTACAGCCTACTCCTATTTATAGGAGTGAGTTTTCTCCTTTGTGAATATAAAAACACGACACACTTTCATATGGTATCAGAGCAGGTCACCTAGGCCTGATCCCCACCAGTCACCGCCGCCTTCTCCCTCTCTCTCTCTCTTTCCCTCCATCCACCGCCTCCGCCGTGTACATCCTACTGGACTTCCTCTTCTGATCACTCCTAAGGAGATCTAAGCCCTATCCTCTTCTCCAACAAGAGGATCTAGGGATATGTCCGACGGTCCTTCCAAGGTTCTTATGCCCTGAAGAACTGTTATTTGGAAGTACTGTTAGGCAGATCTGTGGTCATTCATGATCACCTATTCTAGGGCTCTGCTCATTTTATGAGTGGTATGATTAGGTATGTCCAACATATCACCTTTCTTCTTGGTGAATCATAGTATTTTCCACTTACTCTGGGTCATCCCTGACCTTATTCTGTCGGGTTCTCTGTTTCTGCTCCTGATTTTTCACTGCCCCGACATTTGACACGTCGTGTTTCTGTTCGACACGCCGTGTCTCAATTCGGCGTGTTCTCTGATCTGCTGATGTCCTGCTCTCTGACACGCCGTGTCTTTATTTGACACGTCATGTCTCAATCCGGAAAATCACATAACACGCCGTGTCTTACTTTTTTGACACGTCGTGTGCCATTCCAGGCGACTTTCTACTGCACTTTGACACGCCGTGTCCTATTTTTGACACGTCGTGTGCCATTCCAGGCAACTACCTGGTGTTCCTTGACACACGGTGTCTTAATTTTGACACGACGTGTGCCATTCCAGGCAACTACCAGCTGTTCCTTGACACGATGTGTCTTAATTTTGACATGACGTGTGCCATTCCAGGCGACTTTCTATTGTGTGCTGCTACTTCTGGAGATTCTTTGGATATCATTTTATGACTTCACCTTTCTTTGAGACCATGGAGACACATCCAAGATGTATCATGTCTGTCAAGTTCAATGGATCTCACCGAGGAGCCTCCTCCTAAAGATGACACATCTGACAAAAAGAAAGCCGACTATAAGAAATGGGCAGAATGTGATTGTCAAGTTCTGTCTTGGATTCTAAATAGTTGTGAATCCCATGTAGCCACCAATCTCCTGTTTACAGACACTGCCAAGGAGGTCTGGGATCATATTACTCAAGTCTATTCCAGTAAAGGAAATGCCTCCCGAGTTTTTGAGCTCTATAAACGCTTGCATTCTCTAAGACTTAACGACGGTACCTCATTTGCTTCACACTTTGATACCTTCAAAGGTATTTGGGGAGAGCTCAAACTCCATCACCCTTATTTACTGATCTCACTAAATTACAAAAACAACAAGATGAAGTTCAGCTTTGCCAGTTTTTGGCATCCTTGCCACCTAGCTATATAATCATTCATCACCAAATCCTTGCATCAGAACCATTATCCATGTTGGATGATGTGTATCTTCAGCTATCTCCCTCGGTGTCTTATTCTGCCAAAGAAGAGTCGGCTGCTCAAGTTGTTGCTGGACGAGGGCGTGGCAACTCTACTCGTGGATGGGGCAGAGGTCTTAACACTGGAGGACGGGGGCCTCCTCCTTCTCAGTTTTATGGAAGAGGATCTTCTTCTCTTCAACCTCAATACTGCAACTTCTGTAAACGGACCAATCATACCGAGGACAAATGCTGGAAGAAACATGGAAAGTCTGAATGGGCAAACCAAGTCTCCACTACTGATGTTGATGAAGAATCTACATCTACTCCTGCTTCTCCTCAGATGGTTACACTAAGTTCGTATGACCTTGACAAGCTTATCAAAGCTGCTTCTGCAGCTACTACCACACCTCAGGCAAACATTTCTCCACACTCTGGTGTTCCCTATTGCCTTCAAGCTTTCTCCTCTTTTACAAAAGAAGATTGGATTGTTGATTCAGGTGCCACAGCCTGTATGACTGGTAATAAAAATCTCTTCACTCATCTAAAGAAATCTACATATCATCCTCCTGTGCGTCTGGCAAATGGATCTACTTCTTCGGTCACTGGAATTGGGGATGTTAACAATCATCTTCTTAAATCTATTATGTTTGTGCCTAGATTTCCATTGAACTTGATGTCTGTTAGTAAAATTACCAAATCCTTAAAATGCAGCGTAACATTCTTTCCTTACACTGTCTCCATGTCGGATCCCAGGACGAAGAAGACGATTTGGTGGGGGATATGAAGGTGGAGACAGTTTGTACTATCTACAGACCTCGTCAAATTTGCCTGCTACTGCTCTTATGGCTCACTCTACTCTTTATCAATGGCAGCTGAGACTTGGTCATCCTTTTGCTCAACGGTTGAAGTTCTTATTTCCTAGTTTGTCTTCTGAATAGTTTACTTGTCAATCTTGTCAACTTAGAATACATCACCGCTCTGTGTATCCTCCTTGTTCTGATAACAGGAGTCCTAGTCTGTTTTATTTAGTTCATTCCGACATCTGGGGACCATGTTGTATCGGTAATCGTACTGGTGTGCAATGTTTTGTAACCTTTATTGATGATTGGTCTCGTGTTACTTGGCTTTATCTTATGAATGATCACTCTGAAATTTTAGATATTTTCTCTAACTTCTTAGATGAAATAAAGACTCATTTTTCTGTTGCTCCTAAATTTGTCCGCACTGATAATGCTTCTGAGTACGTGCAACATGGCTTTCAAAAGATTTGTATCTCCAAAGGAATTGTTCATCAAACCTCTTGTGCCTATAGTCCACAGCAAAATGGTGTTTCTGAAAGGAAAAATAGACACCTACTTGATGACGCTCGTACTCTCCTAATTGAAATGAATGTTCCCAAGTCCTATTGGCCTGATGCCATCTTGTTAGCCAACTATCTCATCAACCATATGCCTTCGTCCATCCTCCAAAATCAGATTCTATACCAAATCCTATACCCCCATGAATCCATTTTTGCCCGAAAACCAAAAGTTTTTGGCTGTCTTTGTTTTGTCCACATTCACCAACCTGGACTTGATAAATTGTCTCCACGATCTATTCATTGTTGTTTTCTTGGGTATTCTCGCACACAAAAGGGGTACAAATATTTTGATCATGTTGCACGTCGCTTGTATGTTAGTGCGGATGTTACCTTCTTTGAAGATACATCTTTCTTTTCACAGATGCCTCCTCCTAATGTACCACTTCCAAATGTACCTATTTTTACCGTCCCATCCTTATATGAATCTTCTACTCTTGTTTTGAAAGTCTATGAGCGTCAACGCAAAAGGCCTCTACCTGAAGTATCCCCTACTATGACCTCTTCGGAAACTGATGATCCACCACCAGTTAATGGTAATTCTACTGACTCTATTCAGATTTCTGAGTTGGACATGCCCATTGCCTTTCGACAAGGACAGCGGTCTGGTACCAAATATTGTATTTCTAAGCATGTTTCGATAGATCATCTCAATGCTTCCATGGATAAATTTACTGCTGCAATATCTGCTATCTCTATTCCAAAGAATGTTCGGGAAGCACTTGTACACCCTGGATGGAAAAAGGCTATAGATGAGGAGATGGATGCTCTTCGCTCCCTTAGTACATGGGCTCTTGTTGATCTTCCCCCAGGCAACAATCTTGTTAGATGTCGTTGGGTATATACTGTTAAATATCTGCCAGATGGAACGATTGAACGCTTAAAAGCTAGATTGGTTGCCAAAGGGTACACACAGGAGTTTGGAGTTAATTATTTTGAAACATTTTCTTCCATTGCTCGTCTTACATCTGTGTGGGTTCTGTTGATGTCAATCAAGGTTGGCGTTTGCATCAACTAGATGTCAAAACTGCATTTCTATATGGTGACTTGCATGAGACTGTCTATATGTCCCAACCTCCAGGTTATATTGCTGAGGGGGAGTATTCTGGAAAAGTTTGTCTTCTTAAGAGGGCTATTTATGGTCTTAAGCAGAGTCCTCGAGCATGGTTTGACAAATTTTCTCTTATACTGCAGCAATTTCATTTCACAAGGTCTCAATGTGATCATTCTGTCTTTATCAAGACCACAACTTCTGGCATTATTATTCTTATTGCATATGTGGATGATATCATTCTATCTGGTAGTGATATCACAGGGATTGTTGATACAAAGAAATACCTTATGAAGCATTTTGTAACCAAAGACCTTGGACGTCTTTGATATTTTCTTGGTATTGAGGTAGCATATAACAAAAATGGAGTATCTCTCTCACAGAGGAAGTATACCCTAGACTTATTATCTGAAACAGGAATGTTGGGTTGTCGCCCTGCTGTCTCACCTATGAATCAAGCACATGATCTATGGGCTGAGTCCACTCATCTCTTAGACAATAAATACTGTTACAAGCGACTAGTTGGCAAACTTTTGTATCTCACCGTTACCAGACCAGATATATGTTTTGTTGTGGGAGTCCTTAGTCAATTTATGGATTGCCCTCGACAGTGTCACTGGGAGGCTGCATGTCGTAGCCTGAAATACTTGAAGAACGCACCTGGACAGGGGTTATTTTATAAATGAAATGGTCACCTTGATGTTATTGGATATTCTGATGCTGATTATGTAGGATGCAAGTCCGACAGAAGATCCACTTCTGGTTATTGTACCTTCGTAGGAGGTAATCTAGTTACTTGGAGAAGTAAGAAATAAAATGTAGTTGCCAGATCTAGTGCTGAATCTGAGTATCGTGCTATGGCACATACTACTTGTGAACTATTATGGATTAAATCTATTCTTACAGACTTTGGGTTTCCTATCACCTCTGCTATTCTAATGTATTGTCATAATCGTACTGCTACTTTCATTGCTAGCAATCCTGTGTTCCATGAGAGGACCAAGCATATTGAAGTCGACTGTTTCTTCAAGATGTTGTACTGGATAAGAAGATTGCTACTCCCTTCCTGCCATCAAATGAGCAAACTACTGGTATATTCACCAAGCCTCTCTCTGGCAAGCGAGTTGAGGAACTGTGCTGCAAGTTAGGCATGACTGACATCTATGCTCCAACTTGAGGGGGAGTATTAAGATATATTACTGTATTTACTATTTATTGTATTTCTGTTTAAGTCTTTCCTTTATTCTGTAACATGGGCCTTTGTATAAAGAGGCCCATTAGGGTTTTCTATTCGCTTCCTTGTACAACTTCCTCCTATTTATAGGAGTGAGTTTTCTCCTTTGTGAATATAGAAATACGACACACTTTCATATAAGTAATCATCAACTTCTCATTTACAAATAAAATTTAGTAAACAATCTAATAATATAGATTATATAGAGCAAGAAGACCACAACTACAACTATAGCAAACACCACATACACATGATAAGTGCTTGATACCGGAAGTAAATATTACTAATGAATCACTTCCATGTGGTTGATACAAATAAAAATTCATGGAATTTCAAACAAGCAACTTCCTTTATCAAACATGTGAAAAATTGTAGGGGGGTAATCAGGATGATAGAGCAGTTGGGGTAGGGTGTCCGAGGAAATAGATCTTGTGCTTAAGTTGGAACCATTCGTATGTAATGGACTTCTTTTTGTTGGAACCATTCATATATAATGGACTTGTTTATAATATCATCATTGTTCGAATAGTAGCCTATTTAGTTAATAGGCTAATTAGTCTATTGTGTACAGGGGTCTGTTACCCATGGCCCATTAGGGTTAGTCTGCTTCCTTGTAATTAGAGAGGGATAGAGAGAACCCTAGCAGTCGTCGCCCCTTCTCTCTTCTCCTCACTCATTCCAACCCTAGCAGCCTTCGCCCCTTCCTCTCCTAGAGAGAGCAACAAAGGGGAGCGTCCGCCTGCGGGCGGCTTTTGCCTGCCACCTCCTTCCATGGGTTAGGCTGGTCGCCTGCTAGGCACCTCCCAGCCTCCATGGTCGCACTATCTTCCCCTTTCACATAGATTTTGTCTATGAGATAACACCATCCTACCCGACAATCTCTATCCAGTCCGAGTCTCTGGACAACGCTATTTCCCATCCAGATCTATCCAGTGTCGTCACTTTCCCCATCTCCTTAAAGAAGATTTGATCGTCAAGCAGCTCCAGTCGCCGCTATTGAAGAAGCCACGCCAAGTAGATGAGCCTTCCGCTCTAATAATCGGCGCCATCATGTTCATCTCTTGCCCTACCCAGTCCGCATCCATCCGCCGCACCAACCATTGAAGCATCCACACATACCACTCCAAGTAGTCTCTCTATCCTCTGCAAGGAGCAGCGACAACGGGCGCTACAAGGAGCCACGTCCATAATCCACACCATCTACTCCAAGCAGTCTCGTCGTCCCCTACGTGGAGTGGCGACAACGGCCACTACAAGGAGCGATGGTGATCATCACCCTTCCTTACATCATGATCTACAGGAGAACAAAAGACTGCGCTAATTCCTATCGCCCATGGTAATTTCTGAGGTTCTTCGTCTCCTTGACGACGACAATACCCGCAGGATCATGCTTCAGCGGCGTCACACACGATGTATTGGACCAACAACACAGCATGTAAAAGATCAGAATACACTCGACGGCATGATGTTTTGTCTAGATTGCAAGTCACACGACATGTTGGCACGGGTCTGCCATCTTCGACTTCATCCAAATCAATAGTTACACAGCATGTTGCAGACTAACACTACGTGTCAATGAAGATTTGAGTTATGCCTCTGATATCATACACGGCGTGTAGGACCACTACACAACGTATTGCAAGGTGTCTATCATTTTTTAGCGAACGAGCTACACGGCGTGTCAGCAACCTCTAATGGTGTGTCATCAGGAGCCTGCCTCTCAGCCCCGACAATCTACACGGCGTGTCAACTCACAGACACAACGTGTCAACAACAATTTGTACACTTCCAGTTCCAGTTTTGACGTCCTCAAAGGTCTATCTCTCCTCCAATACTTGATGACAATCAGATCCTTTTTTTTTGACCTAGCAAAAATCTTTGCAGGGGCTCCGTCCCCGCACCCCCACACCTTTTTGGGTCAAAATAAGATCCATTTTTTTCTCTATGTGGATTTTATAATCGAGTTGTTTTGCATATTGATTTTGGTTATCAGTCTTGTGTCGCGATCCATTCTGGCAGTGCCACTTCTTCTCCTGTCGAATAACATTCAGGTAGTGTATCTCCTCTTTCTACTGAGTTTCAATTCCAGTAGTCTTTTTGTTCTTCTCTACATTCTACACCTCTCATTTTTACCTTTTCCCTTTCCCACCCTCCCATCCATCATGTGTGCGTCTTTCCACGTGCGGAGGGGGGTCATATTTCCCTTTTTCTACACCATCTACTCACTCTCATCGTATTCGGTGTGCGGGGGGCGGGGGGGAATAGAGGAGAGAGAGATATAGAGAAGAGTGTATATGAGAGAGAGGATATGAGGAGAGTGATATGAGATGAGATGATATATTCCAGGCTATCTTCATGGAGCTTCATGTTCTTTAGCACATCTGTGTTTCTGATGTCTATGTGGCGTGTCATTCCCACTTAGCATCACTTTACATTTCAGACAACATTGAAGGATCTCACGGTTGCATCACTGACACCAAGCCTTCCGCATTCATACCTCATTATGTACGTCAGAACAAGAGTTGTTGCAGCTAATTTCCGCCTCTTGCCCCTTTGGTGTTGATTATGTTCCAGTTAATCGTTCATGTTGCGTTGATGGTGTTCCAGATGGTTGCTTCTTCATCTCTGAAGCTCGTCATCTTCAAGTTGTGCAAATTTGGTATATACAAGGATTCATCTAGAGTGATCTTCACTGAGCTACTTCATCATGTCTTCTCTGAGTTGCATCTGCTACTTCTATGTGTTGAGGCAACACCTCAGCACCTCGTCCAACGTGTTCATGCCACGTTATGCACGTCTGTGGTCATCTGCGCTAATTCTAGTTGCCTACGCTTCTCAGACAAATCAAAGACACCTCTACTGCTACATCAACATTGTGCCTCCACGTTCATGGCACGTTATGTACATGGGATGTGTCGAGTGTGCTTATTCCGCTCCACATTTCTCTCTAGTGAAGATGGCATAATAATGGTATTTATGATTGTCTGCTTTAGATGTTCTTCATTCCAGATGCACTTCAAGAGAAAGACCTTCTTCAAAGCTCAAGCTTCTCCATCCTATAGAACACGTCTCAAAGAGGCGCCATCATACATTTTTAGTTAGGAAGTGTTAATATATTTCATATTTATTCTATTTTATAATTTTTGTATCCTGCTGGACCTCTATGTAAATTATCCAGTTTCTCTTATTAATATAAAGGGAGAAGGTCTATTGCCTCTCTCAACGCTGCATTGCGGCTCCACATTCTACATGGTACCAGAGCAGAGGATCCTAACCTAACCCTACCCAGCCTGAGCGCCGTCGCCGCCCAGCACCACCGTCGCCCAACGTCGCCGTTGCCGGTAGCGCGAAGGGCAGCAGCAGCCGCCGGTCGGCCGGTCGCCAGGCTCACCCAGCCGCCGCCCCCAAGGGGAGGACAGCTGCCGCCGGCCTAAGGCGGGCGCAACAGCCGCCTCCCGGGCCGGGTGCAACAACCGTAGTCCTCCCGTCTCCTCTCTCTCCGGATCGTCGGGTCCTTCAGTTGATTTAATGGGGATTTCTAAATCCCAAATCGGAGGGTCCGTCGGTACGTAGGAAATTCCTAATCACATCTCCTCCATGTGTGATTAGGGAATTTCAGTTGGGGGTTGTGGATGAGTCAGATACGCATCTGATTCTATGACGTGGCGTGTATCTTTCTGTCATGCAAATATTCTTGTGACGCGTATCAATCTGTCACTCTTCTTCTCGTTAAATCATGGAGGACACCAAGGCATCTAACCATCTATAGTGAGATGTCTCCTATCCCCTCCATCAAGTTGAACGGGAAGAACTATCTCTTATGGATGAATGTTGTCCATACTGTATTGGAGTCACGCGACAAGGCGAGACATGTTGATTCTGATCCTCCTGCGTCTACTGACAAAGGCTATGCTGAATGGAAGCGCCATAACAGTCTGGTGAAGACTTGGTTGTGGGGGAGCATGGAACCTGGGATTACCTCGAGGTTCATGTTCTACACTACTGCCAAAGAGATTTGGGATGCAGTAAAGAAACATTATTCTCAAGAGAAGAATGCGCTTTGTCAGTTCATGATATATGACCGCCTCTTTGCAGAACGATAGGGAGACAGACCTTTAGAAAAATACTTTGGAGTGATCCAAGGTATTGCACAAAAGTTGAGTTTCTACCATCTAGTGACTGTCCAGGAGCAAGTCAAAGACAGAGATGACTTGATTACAACTTAATTTTTGTCTGGTCTGATAAACTTCCCAGCTTGGAAGAGGCTTATTCAAGGATTTTACAGGAAAATTTTGAACCTGTTGATCCTACTGCAGTCCCATCTCCGGGAGAGTCTCATGCTTTTGTAGCTGCTGCAGTGAGAGGAGGACGGACTAGTATGGGCCGAGGACGTGGAACTCGCCCTAAATGCACCTTTTGTGACAAACCTGGACACACAGTTGAGAAATGTTGGAAGAAGCATGGTCGACCTGCTGCACCACCTGTGGGAGCAGCAAACTATGCTACCACTACTGAGTCTATTGAGCCTCCTGCTTCGAGTTCTGGTCCTTCTGGCATCACACTCACCAAGGAGGAATATGATAGATTTATTCTGGCTACTCAGCATCTGAGCGTGGGATCATCATCTTCAGCCAACTTGGCGTCCACCACTGGTAAACAGGCTAACTCTTTATTGGCTTCCGGTTCTACTTCATTATGAGTCGTTGACTCTGGAGCGTCACAACATATGACTGGTATGAGGAGACTTCTTCACTCCATTGACTCACATATTCCTCACAAATCTGTAACAATAGCATATGGTTCAGTGAGGAAAGTGTTAGCCAGTGAATCTGTTTCTCTGACTCCTGGAATTGATCTTAAATCCGTACATTATGTGCCTGCTTTTCCTTTTAATCTTCTGTCTGTTGCTAAGTTGATTGATACTGTGAAATGTACGGTAACTTTAGGACCTTCTTGTTTTGTATTACAGGATCTCAAGAGTATGAGGATGATTGGTGGGGGGCCTAGGAAAGGAGATCTCTACCTCTTCCACGGTGACAGTTTACCTCGCCAAGTGTCTGCTCCTACTCTAGCTGTCCTGTTGAGTGGCTCTCCCTTGTTGTGGCACTACAGATATGGACATCCTTCATTAGAGAGCCTGAGAAAGTTAGAACCAGAATTGTCTCAAGTATCATCTCTAGAGTGTCAGTCCTATCAACTGGGGAAACATCATAGGATGTCTTATCCCGACCGTGTCAATAAACGGGCGTCATGTCCTTTTGAGTTGGTTCATAGTGGCATTTGGGGTCCTGTAAAAGACCATAGCTATAATGGTTTTCATTATTTTATCTCTTTTGTGGATGACTTTTCACGTATGACTTGGATTTATTTGTTGAAAAGTCAAGAGTCTGTGCTATCTATTGTCAAACATTTTCATCAAGAAATAAAAGTTCGATTTGATTGCAATATTAAAGTTCTTCATTCTGATAATACCTTGGAGTATGTTCAAAATGCTATGACTGATTTTTGTTGACTTGTTGGGATGATACATCGTACATCCTCTCCTCACACTCCTCAACAGAATGGGGTAGCAGAGAGGAAAAATCGTGATCTTCTTGATATTACTAGGACAATCATGTTTCAATCTAATGTTCCTAAGCGATTCTGGTCTGACGCCCTACTTACTGCTTGTTTTCTTATCAACAGGCAACCTTCTTCTGTGCTTCAAGGACGTACTCCTTTCTCTGTCTTACGTCCCAAGGATCAACCTTTTCTTGTTCCTCTTAGTGTTTACTTGTACTTCTTTTGTCCACAATTTTGATCCTAAGGCTGATAAGTTATCTCCTAGGTCAATTAGGACTCTCTTTCTTGGGTACTCCAACACTAGCAAAGGGTACAAGTGTTATTGTCCAAGTCTTCGTCGTATGTTTGTGTCTAGAGATGTGGCTTTTCATGAATCCACTCCATATTTCTCTAGTGTTCCCAACAAGGGGGAGCAATTATGTGAGAGAGTGCCACCATCAGATGCTAGTGAGAGAGTTCCACCACCACATCAGAGTGAGAGAGTGCCACCTATCATTCCTGACTATAACTCAGGAAGAGCAGCCAGCATATGGTCCACGAATTCAACAATATTCACATGTTTATAGCAGACGAGGCAGACAAGATCTAGAGGAGGTAGCGACTCCAGTGTCTGAGTCCTCCCCATCTTCCTCTACTCAAGGGATTCCTGAAGAACCATCTGACCTTGATGTTCCCATTGCTGTTCACAAAGGTACCCGTTCCTATACTATTCAGCAACCTATTACAAATGTGTGTTGTTTGTCCAAGTTATCTCAGCAGGCTCGCTCATTTGCTTATGGGATTGATTCTGTGGTCATTCCAAGAAATCATCTTGATGCTATGAAGGATATTGGCTGGAAACAGGCTATGCATGTTGAAATGTCTACTCTGTTACAAAACAACTCCTGGGAACTTGTTGACTTACCTCCAGATAAAAATGTTGTGGGATGCAGATGGGTATTTACAATAAAACATAATCCAGATGGTTGTGGAGAGATTGAAAGCTAGACTGGTGGCAAAGGGGTACACTCAGACATATGGGGTTGATTTCTTTGAGACCTTTTCACCAGTGGCTCGTCTGAATTCTGTGTGTATTCTTATCTCTCTGGCTACTACATTCGACAGGCCACTATTTCAGCTCAATGTCAAGAATGCCTTTCTTCATGGTGATCTACAAGAGGAGGTATTCATGGAGCAACCACCTGGTTTTGTTGCTCAGGGGGAGTGTCAGAAGGTGTGTAGGTTGAAGAAAGCCATCTATGGATTGAAACAATCTCCTAGAGCTTGCTTTGACAAGTTCAGTGATGTTGTGCTAAAGATGGGCTTTTCTCGTTCTGTAACTGATCACTCTTTATTTTATTCTACTTCTTCTGGTGGATCTATTATTGTTGTGTATGTTGATGATATTGCTATCACTGGCAGTGATTCCACAGGCATATCTCGTGTGAAAGAAGGCTTGCAGGGGTACTTTCACACAAAGGATCTGGGAAAACTGAGATACTTTATGGGCATTGAAGTACTCAAATCTCATGCAGGTACCAATTTGTCTCAGAGAATGTATGTGTTAGATTTACTACAGGAAACTGGTATGAGTGAGTCCAAGCCTGTGTCTACTCCTATGGACTATCATGTGAAGGAGATGGTTGATGATACTGATTATCTAGATCCAGGATATTATAGGAAAATTGTGGGTAAATTGATATATCTGACAGTCACACGTCTTGACATTTCTTTTGATGTAGGAGTGGTGAGTCAGCATATGAGCTCTCCACAACAGTCTCATTGGACATCTGCCTATCGTATTCTGAGATATCTGAAAGCTGCGCCTGGTAAGGGAATCACCTATTATAGGCCGAAGACTCTTGTATCCACACTTTCTCTTACTGGTTATGCAGATGCAGATTGGACTAGTATTCTGAATGACAGGAGGTCTACGTCTGGATATTACACATTTCTGGGAAATCATCTTATTACCTGGAAAAGAAAAAAGCAAAATGTTGTGGCAAGATCTAGCACGGAAGATGAGTATAGAGCAATGGCACATTCATGTTGTGAGTTGCAGTGGGTTCAATCTGTACTTTCTGAATTAAAGATTCTTGTTTTGTCTCATATAGAACTCAGATGTGACAATGAAGCGGCCATCTATATTGCCAAGAACCCAGTCTTCCATGAACGTACTAAGCACATAGAGGTTGACTACCACTTTATCAGAGACCAGATCAAGAATGGAACTATTGTGACTCCACATGTCAAGTCTGAAGATCAACTTGCAGATGTTCTTAAGAAGTCGTTGAGTCCAGCAGCATTTCAAAGTTCTTGCAACAAGCTGGGCCTACACGATGTGTACACTCCAGCTTGAGGGGGGTGTTAATATATTTCATATTTATTCTATTTTATTATTTTTGTATCCTGCTGGACCTCTATGTAAATTATCCAGTTTCTCTTATTAATAAAAATGGAGAAGGCCTATTGCCTCTCCCAATGCTGCATTGCACGTTGCATTGGGCTCCACATTCTACAGGAAGTATTGTTTAAGGGGGAGTAACAATTTTTGTATGGGGAGTGACACTTCTATCTTTCATTTATCGTTGATTTCTTATCGTTCAATCGAGTCATGTAACTCCATGCTTAGACATGCATTCACACATGCTCCAGCTTGATGGGGAGTGTTAGAATATTATCCTGTTTAGTTAATAGGTTAATTAGTCTATTGTGTACATGGGTCTGTTGCCCATGGCCCATTAGGGTTTCAGTCCGCTTCCTTTTGCTTCCTTGTAATTGCCTCCTCTCTTATATATATAGGACATGGGTGTACATATCAATATACAATGAATACACTTCTTAACAGTCATGACATACATATCTATATACTGTATAACACATGGGGATAAATGAACCTCGTAGTCATACATTTTTGTTTACTTTTGTACCATGTCCATGTCATTCATGCCAAGACCGAAAAAATATGAATTGTTTTTGTGTTTGTCATGTAGTAGAAGGAAAATGGTAAACATGAACAGGTAAACCTCATGCCTACCAAAATCTGTATGGTTTTGATAACCCTATACATAATTCTACTCTAGACAAAATTGGTGTCCTATCAAATCAGATTTATGGACATTGTCTGTCAACTTCGTTTTTATAAGCATCAGAGAAAAGATGAGTCTGGAATTTGGGCTTTGTATTGATGTAAATTGAAATTTGGCCCTCTTTAATCTTCAATTAAATGGTACATAATGGATGCTATTGAAGCTCTCTTTGCAAATAATAAAAGTCTAACTGTTAGGTGTAATACTCCTGGCAGAATTTTTCTTCCAGTTTCATGTTTGACATCTAGTTCTGTTGTTACATTAGTCTTTATTGTTGTGAAACACAAAGCAGTGTTGGGAAGCGTAGGGTTGCACAATGTGTGCATCCTCATATATATAACCTTGAAACAATTACAGAGAGGTCCACATATAATATGGAAATAACAAAACAATTAACAGAATATATAAAACAGGAATATATGTTAACACTCCCCCTCAAGTTGGAGCATAGATATCAATCATGCCCAACTTGTCCATCAGAATGCAGAATTGCTTCTTCGCCAGCAGCTTGGTGAAGATGTCAGCAACTTGGTCTTCAGAACGAGTGAAGGGAGTGCAGATCTTGCCAGTCAAAATGGATTCCCGAATAAAATGACAATCTACTTCAATGTGTTTAGTACGCTCATGATAAACAGGATTATTCGCAATGAAGATAGCAACTTTATTATCACAGTGCATAGGTATAGCAGAAGAAGAGTCAACCCCGAACTCTTTTAACAGAGAGCGCACCCACAACAATTCACAGGCAGTATGGGCCATGGCCCTATATTCAGCTTCAGCACTGGACCTGGCCACAACATTTTGTTTTTTACTCCTCCAGGTAACAAGATTTCCTCCAACATACGTACAATACCCAGAAGTAGATTTTCTATCAACTCTGCTACCTGCATAATCAGAATCAGAGTACCCTGCAAGAGAACAGTGTCCATGCTTCCTGTAGTGAAGTCCCTTGCCAGGAGACTTCTTCAAATGTCGTAGAATCTGACAAAGAGCATCCCAGTGACACTGTCTAGGTTTATCAAGGTATCTGCTAAGAAGACCCACTGCAGTAGAAATGTCAGCTCTGGTGACAGTCAAATAAATGAGTTTACCAATCAGCCTCCTGTACTTTTTATGATCAGCAAACAGAGGAGAAGAATCATCATCCCAATTTACATTGGGATCTAGGGGAATATCAGCAGGTCTCGCCCCCAGCATACCAGTCTCCTGCAGTATGTCTAGGACATATTTTCTCTGAGACAACACAAGAGCATTAGAATTTCTAGAAACTTCTATGCCCAGAAAATATCTAAGTTTGCCCAAATCTTTAGTAGCAAAATGCTTGCCCAGATGAGATTTAGTAGCCTGAATACCAAGAGAATCACTGCCAGATATGATAATATCATCAACATAGACAATCAGAATAATAATACCAGTTGAAGTCTTCTTGGTAAACACAGAATGATCCACCTGAGATCGCAGAAAACCAAAATCAATCAAAATTTTGCTCAATTTATCAAACCAAGCCCGGGGACTCTGCTTAAGCCCATAAATAGACTTCTTTAACCTGCACACTTTGTGAGACTCCCCCTGAGCAACAAACCCAGGAGGTTGCTCCATATAGACCTCTTCTTGTAAATCACCATACAAGAAGGCATTTTTCACATCTAGTTGCAACAGAGGCCAGTCAAGATTAACAGCAACAGACAGAAGAATTCTGACAGAATTAAGGCGAGCAACAGGAGAGAAGGTCTCAAAATAATCAATACCATATGTCTGGGTGTAGCCTTTAGCAACTAAGCGTGCCTTGAGCCTTTCAACAGTGCCGTCAGGTTGATATTTCACAGCATACACCCATCTGCAACCGACAGGTTTACACTGAGGAGGAGGATCCACCAACTCCCAAGTATCTCGTTCAGCAAGAGCTAACATCTCCTCCTTCATAGCAGACAACCATCCAGTACTCTGTAGAGCATCCTGGACATTCTTTGGAATAGCAACAGCAGATAAGGCATAAACAAAATTGCTAGAATGAACATTCAGATGATCAGTAGAAACAAACTGAGCAATACTGTGTGATGTGCAGGAACGAGTACCCTTTCTAAGAGCAATGGGTAAATGAAGATCAGAATGTACCTCAGGTGTAGTAGAACCTTCTAGAGGTGAAGATTGGTTTTCATGGGGGGTTTCTTGAGTAGAAGGCACTCTGTTCCTGCGTTGATAAACTATAAGAGGAGGCTTATCAGCCTCAGTAGTGACTTTGTCAGTAGTGTCAGGCACACATTCAGAAGTAACAGGAAGAGGTGAAGCAATAAGATCAGACTGTAAACTGTCACCACGAGCCGAATAGTAAGGAGTATCTTCAAAGAAAACTACATCACTGCTAGTAAACCATTTCCTCGCAGTAGGACTGTAACACCGATATCCCTTCTGGGTACGAGAATATCCCAAAAACATGCACTTCTCAGCCCGAGGAGACAGTTTATCAGAAGTAGGTCCAACCAACCGTACAAAACAAGTACATCCAAAGATCCGAGGAGGCACAGTAAATAGCTGAATATCGGGTTGAAGAACCTGAATATGTATTTTGTTTCCAATCACAGATGATGGCATGCGATTTATCAGAAAGCAAGCAGTCAATATAGCCTCAGGCCAAAACGAGCGAGGAACATGTGCATGCATCATAATAGTTCTAGCAACCTCTAACACATGTCTATTTTTACGCTCAGCCACACCATTTTGCTGGGGTGTATTAGCACAGGAGGTCTGATGTATTGTACCCACAGATTTACAAAAAACATCTACATCTTTTTTAACAAATTCCAGTGCATTATCAGTACGAAAATTTTTGACAGGCATACCATATTGAGTTTTTATTTCAGCAAAGAAGAACTTGATAATAGACAAAACTTCGGACCTACTTTTCATCATAAACAACCAAGTAGTCCGTGAAAAGTCATCAATAAACAGAATAAAATACTTATGACCAGATAAGCTAGGCACATGACACGGTCCCCATACATCAGAATGCACTATATCAAATATATTTTTACTGCTAATTTGACTGCGTCTATGATAAACAGCTCTAGTCTGTTTTCCAAGTTGACATGACTCGCACTGAAAACGAAAAATGCCAAGATCAGACACTAAATATCGAAGCTTCTCAGATGAGGGATGGCCCAGCCGGTAGTGCCACTGTAATGCAGAAACTGAGGTAGATAATGCAGGAGTCACAGATGCTTTAGCTGCTTTGGGCAAATGATCCAGATAGAAGAGTCCATCAGCACCTTCATACCCCCCACCAATCTTCATCCTCGTGCGAAGGTCCTGAAAAACACAAGAACCAGGAATAAAAGTCAGACTACACTGTAAGCTCCGCAATATCTTGCTAACAGACAACAGATTCAAGGGAAATCACGGCACATATAAGGCAGATTTCAGCAAAAAATCAGAAGCAATATCCCCTACTCCAGATACTGCAGACTTGGAACCATCAGCCAACATGACAGAAGAGGGTCTAGCAGGTTTAAATAATTTGTGAAACAGTGATCTATTCCCAGAAATATGCGAAGAGGCACCGGAGTCGATGACCCACTTAGTATTACCAGGAGTAGAAGAAGAGCTCAGGAAGGCAGTGTCATAACCAGAATAAGTGGTGGCATGAGCTCCACTAGTCGAAGCTTGAGACGACGCACCAGCTCGCTCAAGAAGAAGACGTTCCACCTCAGCACGGATGTAGTCAGCAGTCGCACCCGAGGAGGCAGAATCAGTAGGCTGAGTCGTTCCCTCTGAAGCAGTAGTAGTGGAGTCAGCAGCTGCATTGGCCCACGCCGGCTTACCATATTTCTCCCAGCATCTCTTCAATATGGTTGGACCGGCCACAGAAGGTACAAAGGCGCTGTCCTGACTGAGGACGCGCACCAGCAGTAGGGGCAGTAGAAGAGGCTCCACGACCAGGAGCAGCCCGTCCGCGTCCTCCACCCAGGGGAGGACGGCTCTCAGTAAAACGACCACGGCCACGACCCCGGCCACGACCAGAAGCGGCAGCAAGGGCCGAAGAGTCTCCAACATCAGTAGTCAGAGAAGAGGAAGACGAAGGCAAACGCTGAAGGCGTTTGTAGGCACTCTGTAGTGACGGCAGAGGGTCATTGGCTAAGATCTGGTCCACAACTCCAGTATATGACTCGGGCAATCCACAGAGAAACTGGACCAACTGAATCTCCTGGCGCTGACGCTGCATAGTAGCCAGGTCCGTGGAGAGAGGGTGATAGGATTCCAGTTCACCCCATAATCCAGTGAAGTCAGAGAAGTAATCCGCAATATCTGTCCCCGTGAACTGTAGACGTCCCAGCTGCTTGGTGATGTCAAACACCTTCTTGGGGTTCTGACTATGCGAGTAAGTACCGGCGAGCTGATCCCACATGTGCTTCGCCGTAGGCAGGTGAAGAAGTGTGACGCTAATCTTCTCAATGCTGTTGTTGAGAATCCAGGTCATCACGGTGGAGTCATCACGAACCCAGTCGTCATACGCCTTCACATCTTTAGCATATGCGTCCTCTGCGGGTGCTGCCGGACCCGCACGGATAAGATGTGAGTACTTGCCCTGGGATCTGGCGTAGATCGTCATGGAGCAGACCCAGTGTGGATAGTTGCGCCCATCAAGCTTCACAGTGGTAACCTGACGGCGGAAGTCATCATGCGAGGACGCCATGGGAGCAGAAGGCACAGTAGGAACAGTCACGAGCAGGCAGGAGACGGGCTACACCGTCAGACAGGCACAGTAGGCACAAAGAACACGGAGAAGACCTCTCACATACGGTCTACGCCGAAGCGCAGAACAGAGCCCGGCGACACAAAGGTCTACACGGGCAGGCAGGCACAGGACCGAAAAATGGTCTACGTCAGTTCAAGCCACCGGACCTTCACGTAGCCAACTGCCCGGTGGCAAACAGCCGCGGAGGCACACGAGCCCCCTGCGGCGGAGAGGAGGACCGGCCTTGGAGGCTGGCCCGGCGCCCGCCCGGCGGCGGCGGCGGCGGCCCTGCTGCTGGCCGGCGGCGGCTGTGCCGCGGGGGGGCGGCCGGAGAGAGAGAGAGAGGGGGGAGGGAAGGGAGGGTGACGGCCGACTGGATCTACTGCTCTGGTACCATGTGAAACACAAAGCAGTGTTGGGAAGCGTAGGGTTGCACAATGTGTGCACCCTCATATATATAACCTTGAAACAATTACAGAGAGGTCCACATATAATATGGAAATAACAAAACAATTAACAGAATATATAAAACAGGAATATATGTTAACAATTGTGTTTTCTACAAACATGTTTTTGTCATTTTCATTTTTGGTATTCTGTTACCTACATTTATGCTACATAATAAAGTAGATCTAAAAAACTATGCAGTGTGAGTATCATAGGGACACACCATGTTGGAAGAGAATCAAATGGTTTTCCGTGGTTTTAGTTTCAACCCATAACTGATCTCAACTTAAACTTTTCAACATCATTATAGTGGCCAAATTTCAAATTAGATCATTTATAGCATGCTAATATTCTTCAAGTTGAATCATCTCCATCAGACGAATATTCTCTCTGTTAAAATTTACAAGTTTATTATCTATTGTAAGTACAGGTAAGTTTTCATTATATGTTCATTTGCTGGAATATAGATTATACCAGTGCTTTTGTCAGCTCCAATACCAATATGAATCAGTTTCTCTTGGAAAAAATCTTTATTCGAATGAAATTATTTTATTTAGTTTTAAATAATTTGTTATATAACTTGTGTATCTATTCCTTTCAATTTTAGGCACCAAGATCAAGCAAAGCTAACATGAGGGTATCCAGCCGATCACTTGGTTGTCATACTTTGAATAATTATTGGATTAATATTACCAATAATCTTAGTTCGTTTATGGAGCTATTAAAAGAAAACAACGTAAGACATCTTAAGTTTGTAGAGAGGTCATAAAAAAGTTTCTTATTGAACTTCAAACATGTATACATTGATATTCCATTTTCTTTGCAGGTCCCTACCATACTTATCCAGAAAATTTATACTCAGATTTTTTCATTTATAAATGTACAACTTTTTAACAGGTATTTGATATGCTATTCTCTTAAACCTTACAACAAGGAAATAAGAAAATAACAGTAAATGCCAATTTTGTTCCTCAGTCTTCTACTGCGCCGGGAGTGCTGCTCTTTCAGCAATGGTGAATATGTAAAAGCTGGCCTGTCTGATCTTGAGGTCTGGTGTTCTCAGGCAAAAGCTGAGGTATATGGATATGGTAGCCAGCTCCCTACTAACCAACAGATACAACACGAATCCTGAAGTACCTATGGTCGAATTGTCTAAGAACACAATAATTGAACCCTTGTCACCAACTTTCTAAAACTACTCACACACATATGCAAGAGTATGTATGTGTCCATGGGAAAGTTTCTAAGTTAACTAACTCTCACACATCTAGTCGAAATGATACTGTGTTTTAACTACGGGCCTCCTAACTAAAAATCAATCTTTGTTTTAAGCACATGATGCAATCTCTTCCACTGTGTACATCAGTAACAACTGGAAAAGTCACAGCAACGTCTTGGATAGAACAGCATAGATCAAAGCATATTCCATCTTCATCTTGGGCCCATACTCCAAGATACCAAATTCTGTCTTTGTACTGATTGCAGCTCGTTTTGCAGTATGTAGGTTCAGCTTGGGATGAACTTAAACACATCAGACAGGCTGTTGGGTTCCTGGTAAAAGTCTTTGTTCCTTTATGAATTAAATTTTCATACAGCTTATTGTCATAAGCCTATTCTCTGTTCTTTAATATATTTTTTACATGTGTTATTTTCTTAATGATATGCCCTTTTGATAGTTAGTTTGTTACTTTTCGGCATTACTTAGGCATTATACTTATGTTTTATTAGTTAGCATGCCCATGCCTAAAAGGAGCCCAGTTACCCTCTGGAACAGTTGACTGCCTCTAATGGTGGACATGCTGAATCGTTGTTTTTCCTAATAAGCTAGATAACTACAATCTGTTCATGATAAACTAACTGTAACAAAAGCTGATATAATTGTGACTTATGCAGGTGATATTTCAGAAGAACAGGATTTCTTTAGATGAGATCATCCACGATCTCTGCCCGGTATGTTGATAAAATTTTGATATTTAGGCCTGTCATTCTTTTCCAATTTTGATCATAATTGTACGATGGTTACTACCTGCAGGGCTTGAGTACTCAACAACTTTACAGAATTTGTTCACAGTATTGGGATGACAAATATAACACTCAGAGCGTCTCCCCGATGGTAAATAGAATAGAGTTAGAAAACATATTTCTTTATCAGGATATAGTTATTTGAATGTGACAAGTTGATTTATTAAGATGCAATTACATAAGTTGTTCTTAGTAACATACCCAGTAAAATTTTACAAATTTAGCTAACACTGTATCTTTGGGGATTGTGATGAAAATGTATGTTTATGAAAAACCACAGGTGTTTAATAGCATGAGGGTATTGATGACGGAAGATTCAAATACTGCTCTCGGCAGTGCATATTTGCTAGATGACAATTCAAGGTAAGCTAGTAGCATGCTAACTCTTGTAATGTCAAAACAGCTCAATTAGAGTATGATAGATGCTTTCATTTATACAGTATCCCTTTCTCCGTGGATGAGGTATCTAACTCTTTGAAAGAGAAAGAATCCATTGATGTGGAGCCACCCGAAGAGCTTTTGCAGAATCCAGCTTTCCAGTTTTTGAAGGAATGAGACTTTGGCTTTGCTTTTTAGGTGTTGTGCCAATTCTCTTGCTCGGGGTCCTTGATGGCTCAGTGGGTGGTGCCATTAGTGAAAAAGATGTAACTTGTGCAGCAGGTTGTAAGCTGACTATTCTTTCCCATAGGATTACCAAGCTAGGGTTAGAGGAGGAAGGCTGAGATGGTATTGTACAACGCTTGTATTGGTTAGGAGTCTTACTGCCTTCTCTGGATGGCAATTTTTCCTGGTGAAGAGCATCTACCAGTAGCTCGTGTGCTGCTTACACTAGGTAAACAGAGGCCTTTTCCAGAAGCTAAGGTGCTGTGTACACTACATCGGACAGGAAAAGAAAAGTGTAAAGAAATGGAAATATAAAAGGTCACAAGTAGTTAGCTGATTGTTAAGGAATTTTTTTCAGGTATATTCCCTCTCTTCTGTGACAGATATTGTTATAAACAAAACATTTTTGAGATTAATCAGATGATGTCAACTGATTGATATTGGGTGAGTTGTCAAAGAAACTCTTTGTACATGAATGTGAGCTGGTGATTGCTAGTATGCCATTGGAGTCTTTGATTATTATCCAGTTCCCTGTGTTTAGTCCTGGCCGCAGGGAATGATTTCCTTGTAAGCTGGTGAATTATTTTGTTGACGGTTTCCATTGGCCTAAAGCACATGCCTATTTCCCTAAAAAAAACAAGGCAATTGGTGTAAGTTGAATATACCAACCATCAGTTGGCCTTATGGCAGCAGAGGATGACCATATGTGACTAACTGAAAGAATATTCTTATCGTGAGAATGTCTTGTAAGGTTCTGTAAATTCATATATAAAAGAGATTCAGATGCTAACAAAGAGAATAACACGTCACAGCTTGCAATTTAATTAGCTAATGTCTTCCTTCTTGATTAGCTACTTTTGGATTGAAAGCTTCAAAGTCCATACTGTCTCCCTACTCATTTAAAACCCATATGCTCCTCCAGACTGTATTTCCAAATCACCACCGGAGTGGAGTCGCATAGAGACCAGGGCAAAGGCAGCATTGTCCCTCTTTGGGCCAGGGGATCTGCAAAAATTTAATCTATCTCCAAAAATGGGGGTTGTTCATCACAACTCCCTTCATTTTTCAGCTGTCATTCCTGGGAAATGCCGATGTGCGGACAGCCATATGGACAACCAACAATGTTAATCAAATCAACAAAAATAATTTTCTGCCAGTGGCTCCGAAACATCAATTAGAATGGTCGTTGACCAGAAAAATGTAATAGTTACAAATGCATCTGCCTCTGCACGCCCATGAAACAGGGATGGCAATAGAATTTTCTGCGATGAATGGTTTGCCAGAAATGCAAGTTCGCTCTGTATTCAAGCAGGGGAAGGTGTTAAATAGAGAAAATGGCATTTGAGTGGAGGATCGGCTGAGAGTCAAAACCAGGCTACAGTAAGTTAGTAGCCAAAAAATCACAGATCAGGCAAGTCCTGGTTGTTTGTGAAATTTCTAAACCAAGCACTGATCACTGGCAAGTCCAGAATTAATGTGCCCTAGTCTCAAACCAACTATATAATTTTTACTACCGACAGATTGCAGGACGAATTTGATTGCAATAATGATACATTTCTGTAGTATGAGTCTAATGAAGGTTCAGTTTGATTGAAAAAATGAACTACTGTTATATCTTATTTGTTCTTTTCGAATGTAAGACTTGTGAATGAAATATTACCTGATTTTTGTATTTCAAACAATAAAAAACAAACGTATCAGGAATCATAAGAGTCTGCTTGTAGTTTCAACGTATATATATAAAGTATATCATAGGTTTCTTCATGTCAAAAGTTCTATGAATAAAGAATAGAATTATATACTTGAATCATAAAAATAAATTGCATATCCAAGAGCCTGGGAACTTCCTGCCATCTACTTTATTTTCATCATAATTCACAATCAATAGGTCACACGCTTATATGTTCCGGGTACTCATGTTTGTCTATTTGAGATTTCTTGTCAGCGCATTGGGTTGAAGATAGATCGGCCTGGGGAGAGGTTGAGCTGGATTCTGAAGGGACTTAAGATACTGATTATGTTTCTCGTTTTGATTTTAGACTTAGCATCTTAGATCTATTATAAAAGTTAACAACTAATGTGTATAGGGTAATAAAATTTTTCTATGAATACAAATATAAAATGATATGGTCCCGTTTGCATGGTTAGATATATCTTGTAGAGTTTGGACTAAACTAAACAGAGATATGTTTTGAAGAGACAGTGGTCGGCAGATTTTCCCCAATGAGAATTCAGCTAAAACAAGCTTGTGCAAAATGGATATCTTCATCAGCTGCATTTTCCGTGTGGGTTGGCAGATTTCGCTAAAATTTTCTTTAATGAGAACAACTTATGTTAGCTAAATCTGCCAACCACTATTTCTGAATTCTCATTCGGGAAAATTTTAGCTAAGTCTGCCAACCACTATGTCTGAATTCCCGTTGGCTGCCAACGACTTGAGATAGAAGTTCTCTTTGGCTGAAGTTTCTTTCTAGAGTTGATTTATTCACATGGAATTACATAAGTTGTTCCAAATAACATACCTAGTAAAATTTTACAGATTTACCAGGAAATGTTCAGTCAACATACTATGTCTAGGGTTTATATATACACTAAGTGCATCACAAATAATTCCATTTAAATCTACACACATTTGAGCTTAACTACAAGTCATATAGACAACCGAAGCAATAGACATCAAATATTTACATAGATAAACTATATGATTCTTCACATCTTGATGTTTGTGTATGACTTGTAACGATCTCTATTTTTAGAGTTTGTCAATGTGGGGCAAATCAGGACCTTTCAATAATCTGAAATATTCTGGATAGAAGCATTAGCCACAAATTGATAGAATGATGAAGTTATCACCAAATTTATGGATTTTGACTATGTAACCTTTGGGGTCAATATTTTCTCCCTTTTTATAGATAACAAATTATTTTCTAAATAAGTTAAAAACATGAATACTAAAATTTCATACCTTAGTTATCAATAAAGTATATGAGTTGAGTTCAATAACACCCTCTAAATTCATGACCTCAATCATGTTTGTTAGTTCTAAAAACGTAACACAAAGCTCAAAAGCTATGTGTTTAACATAATTATTGGTATATGATTTAATACAACATATATTTCAATATATGATATACAAAGTCCCAAAAAGTAAAACCCCCTTTGTCATATCAAATGTGGGATGGTGGTAGAAAAACAAGATTAATACTGGCTTGTCTAAGTCATAAAAGTGATATTAAAAAGTGAACAACCCAAACATACAATTAAGACATCATGAGAATATAGTAACATATAGCCCAAATATAGTAATTTATCATTCAAGGCAAGAGCTTGAATACATAATGCATATAAATAAGATACAAGTAAAACATACATAATATAAATGAGTCAGAGATTTAGTCCATATTTCATAATGAAGTGCCCATTACTATTACATAATTAACCTCACAAAATACATAGTATAAGGACATTGAGACTATATTTCACTAATATCTAGTAGGTTCATAACATCCAATGTCAAGCTAATGTTGGGATACTAGGTGATATCATGAATCATGTTGAACTTCTTCTTTTTCATCTTCAACTTCTTCCACTCAACTCCATCTCCTCCTCCCTCCTACTTCTTCATCACAATCATCCTCACCCATGCCAACATCATCTAAAACATATGCTTTGACCACCATGCATTGGTGGTAAACCATGTCATGAATCCATGGGTTACAAGGACTTAGTACTCTATGTAGGAGAAAAATATAGCCATACGTAGACAGAGTTGTAGGGATTGGCATTGAAGAAGGTGCCAATAGCTCAGTAGTTGTGCCTACAATAACTATAGGAGCAAATGAGTACGGGGGTGGAGCATGAGGAGCTGCAACATAGGTTGGGTAATCCTGAGCACATGCATACAATGCATATCAATAGTAGAAGATATGGGCTAGTATGGACTTGGGTAGTTGGGATAGGAGGACGAGCAAACTAGGGTCGTTTGAGGCATGAGATGGTATGCTTATCCATGGAAATGACATTACTCTTGGTGGAGGTAGTCAATAACTTGGCCAATATAATAATGATGATGCATCATTGTAACCCATATTTTTCCATTAGATATAGAAAAGTCATCACGACTAGGTGTAGGTGGATCTTTAGAAGAACTAGAGTCTGCCTATGTGTAAAAGTGTAGGATGGTTTGGATCTACCAATGGACATCTTTTTTGAAGTGGATTTGACTATTATCTTGGTCTATCTCTCAAAAAGATTTTCAGTGGCATGCTCAAAATAGATACAAATATAGAGTAGGGAGCATCGATGTCCTTGGTATTTTGCACTGAGTCAAAGTATGTTATATGATGCTATATGTATCTTTTCTATTTCACCCTAACCTTGTGAAGAAGAAAATAGACAAGAATTGCAATATCTCAACCAAGTTGTTTTGGTTACGCTTAGGGTCATTGTCGCTATTCACAACTAAGGTCCCACTCTTGTAATGGGGGGTACAAGCTTCTTGGTGGTAATGTGGACATCATGGATATTAAGAATAAAATCATGTAGAAATTTCCAAAGTTGGCCAAGTCTATAGCACTCACATAAATCCCATTTCATGAATAGACTTTTCACAAGACACTAAGTGTGAAACTTGACTCCTCCAAAATTTGGAAATGCACACTGACAATCATTGAATTTATGATGATAAGGGTGTCCTTGGGTGGGATAAGTAAAATTACATGTCAAGTTTCCATATAATTCACTCAGAATTTCTTTTCTTTGCAAGGAGTTACGAATTTTGAGCTTGTGTGAGATAAAAACACCCAGTTCACAAGAAAATAATAAGTTTCAAACTTGTAGCTCCAAAAAGACAAAATCTTTCAAAGGGGTGTAAGGGGAAGGTGGATGTACAGTCCTAGAGCATGATGGTATTTTGACGTCATATCTTGCCATAGATCGAGGTTTGCTCATCCTCTTGAAGGGATTTACCATGTTTATAGGAGGGAAAATGGACCTAACAGAAGAGGATTGGAGTTAGGAGAAAGGTTTCAATTAGGAAGCATGGTAGAAAACTCAAGTTTATGGGTATGAGGAGATGGGGACGATGGACATGTGCTGAGATACCTAGTGTTTGTTGAAGATCGTCTAATTGCGTATATATATATATATATATATATATATATATATATATAATACAACCGACGATAGAGGTTTGACTATAGTGTCGGTTCCTTGTCAAAAACTAATGGCATAGAACGTATATATATATACATATATATACATATATATACATATATATATATATATATGTGTGTGTGTGTGTGTGCTAGTTTTGGTTTGCGCAACCGACGATAGAGGTTTGACTATAGTGTCGGTTCCTTGTCAAAAACTAATGGCATAGAACGATACTCCTACACTAATATCATTTTGAGTCGTTGGATTCTATTCTCATAGAAACCAAAATTGGACCTCTGTTGTCAATTTTTCCTTTCCCCCAAAATTGATACAAAAGGGCCTTAGTTGTAGTGTGTCCCATTTAGGTATTGGTACAAAATCCATGGTATAGGGCAATTATAACTGGCGCTAAATATGGTATTTGTAGTAGTGGACAATTTTGGGTTAACATATTATCCATAAGCCTATCTTACCTAATTATGAAACTAGATTCTCATGTGTGACTATTTTAGGTTTTTTGTATGTTATAGATGTTTAGGAGGGATAAGGATTGTTATAGCTTGTTATTTGAGTTTTTGAAGTGTGCTCTACTCACTCCTTTAATTGGTAGGTCGACCGACTTGTTAGTGGGTTGACATTGGCCAAGGTAGTTAGTGGGAAATATGGATTGGTTTGATAATAATTTGATGTCACAAGTGGGACTGACTTGTGCTAGAGTTTAGAGTGATTAATCAGTTGGTAGACAGCTGAACATTGCACCTAGGGCTTTATAGGACAGTTAACCTTTCAAGAATTGGATTCACTAATCTGTAGGTAGTTGACCGACCTTTTCACCAATGAATTTGATAGGTCAAATCACATTTGAAGAAGTACATTTAATTATTGGTCACAACCGACTTGGGTACACTAGTTAGTGGTAATAAAAAATTTCAAGTCAATAGATAATTGAGAAATCAACAACTTATGCAATGACTTTTCAACAAATTGACAAACTTGTGTAAATCAGTACAAAAATATTAAAATGATAGATAGGCTTTTCTCCAAGAATATCAATGATCATCATATATATAAATTTCTTAATGTATCTTAGTATCATCAATTTCATATGTGAGATGCATTGGAGGTATACGAGAAGTAGATAAACAAGGTTTTACAGGAATCACCCTAGTTGGGGATAATTGAGTTATCTCCTTTGTTTACTTGATGGTTTTGAGAAAGTTCTTGGTGAATTCAAGTACTCATGCTTAGTTTTTTGTGTTTGTATACACTGTTCCAGCATTTCTCAACCAATCCCTATCTCTTCTTTCCTCCTTTCTTTTTAGCTAGTCAGAATCTATAAGAGTGATGACTTTTTGATTTATTAGAGTCTTGTTGGCACTTTTATAGTGGGATATGACTCCATTACATTCTCCTCTAAGTTTTGTTTCATTTCTAGAGTTTTTTTAATTGCCCTAAAATATGCACGTGGACAAAATACATAATTTTACATGAGCTTAAAACCTTAAATTAAAATTTTCAAGACTTAATCTACCTTATACTCGAATCTTACCTCAAATTGACATGGTAACCCTAATTTCTATAAGTCAATTACATATATATTAAATAGATAATATGGGGTTCTATTTTATTATAATGAAGTTTTAAATAACAAAATTACACATGAAACATATTTCCCACATGGTTTTGAATAATTATTAGGTTTTGTAATTTAGTTGCACAAATTGTAGATTAAATGGAAAATAAGTGATATGTAGGGCTAACGGTGAAATTGACCCATTTATTGTGCATATATGGGCCTTATAAATTTTATAAGATTTTATTAATATAATAATTATATCTCCACAAAATATGAGCCTCTAATTATTTTTAGGTAATCTTAAAAAGGAAAATTGAGATAGTTGTGTTTGCCAAACTAGGAAACTAACTAGATTTTTGGAATCCTTGTAGTCATATATTTTAAGTAACCCATCAATTTACTAGATTTGGCAAAGGTCAAAAGCTCCCCACTATCTCACCCTAGTGCCGCTAGGGTTTCTTCCTCCATAGGCTGCTGGCTAGGGGGAGGGGGTTTGGCTGTCGCAAAGCGGTGCCCCGCTCCCCCTCGGCATCTTCTCGCCCATCATCAGCAGGGTCTCTTCTTCAGGAGGTGTGTGGGCATGGTATCTTTGGAGGCAGTGATCTTCTTCCTCCCTATAGTTGAGCCCGGCTGTGATGAGTTTCCAATCCCCTTTCTCTTTTACTGGCTTTCTGTTTAGATTGTTCTCTTATTTTGTCTATCTCACTGTTAATCAGTGTTGTTTTCTCTTCTCATGGTAGATTTTCTTTCTCGGTCAATTTTGTTATGGAGTTTGTATGGCAGCAACTGCGGGGAAAATATCCTTTTGGAACACCGGTTTGGTGCAGGTTTTCTACCACATATACATACTCAGGTTGAAGGTATTCCTCATAGAAAGATGCCTTAGCCAGCAAAGGAGAAGAGGGATCTATACATCATTGTCCTTATCTGATTTCGATATGAGTTTTTGTGGTGGTTTGTATATGTTCTTGATCTTTGTGTGGTCTTTTAGTTTGTTTTTCTCCTCATGTAGATGTAGTATGGCTCCTCCATAATGAAATTTGTCTATTTAACTTTTTTTTTAAAGTAATCCATCAATTTTGATTGGATTTGGGTAATTCTAGTTCTAGATGTCTCAACTTGGGTTAAGAAGAATATAATTAAAATAAATTGATTATCCTAGTCTTGATCAGAATAGACCTTTGTCTGACCTTTGGGTAATCCTCTAACTATTTTAGGGTTTCCTTTCTTGGAGGGTCCCAATGATGTCATGACTCTACTCTCCCCCTATTTTGACCTCCACATAGTATCAGATTCACCCAAGCCAAAAACTATTTAAGGAGGGCACCCCAATACATTTTGAGACCATCCAGAAACATGATCCATCATTGTCTAGTCTCCTACCATTAACATGACTTTTCTTAAACTCTCTCAACCTGCTCGACCAATCATAGGTCTGATCTAGCTTCTAAGACTATCATGACCTCCAACAAGACTTCAAATCATCTATAGAACATGTGAGGAACACCTTGCACTTTCTATTGGACCAAAGAGATATCCTTCCCATTTCCCCATTTTTACCTCGCTTCCCCCATTCCTGCTTTGTGTATGTAGTTCATGAACTGTTGATTGGTTTCATTGAGTTTGTTGAGTTCTTCATGGTGCATTGCTCTTTAACCCCATAAGAACTAACAGAACTTCCCTGGAGTATTGGTATATCTTTCGATCACCTTTGCTGGCATAGGTGAGTTCCCCAAAATCTCTACACTGGATGAGGTCATTTCTTGAGCATCTGGCCACCACAATGTTGGTACTTTGGCTCTGTGAACATAGACCAGGCTTGCAAAGTACTAGTCTCATCATGAATCATGACTTGGATTCTCTGGTGTTGATTTTAATTGCAAGTTTTCTCACTAGTTTAGCCTACAGAAAGATCTAGTTATTGTCATTTACAATGAAGATGATGAATGTTAAATTTACGGCAATGATCACAATGTTATTTTGTTTTGTCATGTAAGACATGGGTATTCAGGTAAATTTTGTGCTCTGGTCTTGTGATTTGGTCTTGCACTTTTTTAAGAGAGCCTAATCCAAGTGGTGGGTCCAAATTATGCCACCTCATCATAGAACCAGGTGGTTTCTTGTGTCACACATGGATTTTCAAGAATTTCTAATTGGTCTAGATCTTGAAAATTCATATCAAATTCATCCAATGTCATAAAAAATCATATAAATACTGTTTAGAAAGAGAAAAACACAAAAACATTCCTATGATGGTATGTAAGTCTATTTTGAACTTGAATTCCCATAATCCTTAAAGAACCTTGAAACCCTAGGATTCTGCCTGAGTAGTATCTTTTAGTGAATGTTAGTTGTATGCTCTGAGAGCTATCATTTAATTATTGTAAAAGGGATATTTTATGCTTAGTTTGATTATTAATTAAAGACAGTTCCATGTTTTATGTTTGTTTCAGTATTAATATAATGATAAACTTAAAAATGTTTCTAACTCGATGACATATGGTTTGGGTTGAGGACCTAGACATGAGATCATATGTATAATTAGAGTATTCATTATTTTCATGTTCCTAGTCAGTTGTTATTCTATAATAATAGTATAGATCAAATGTATAATAAGAGTATTCATTCTTTTCATGTTCCTAGTCAGTTGTCGGCGAGCAGTAGCTCGGGTGGTCAAGCATGGGCGCCCCTTACGAAGGGTCCCAGGTTTGAATCTTCTCGGTGGTGCTGTTTGGAAATGAATTTCCCACCACATCAGCCGACCTCTGATGTGACTTGTTCGGGATCCCAATGTGTGGGCAGAGGGGTTCCCTGGGTTTACCATCCCTGCTATCCGGGCGCTCACCTGGGGGGGTGGGTTTCCCCCGACAACCAAAAAAAATAGTGTAGAGCAACAATAATATACAAGACTAGTATGTATTGTGAGTGATGAATATGTAACTTTAGTCATGATATTGGATATCATTCAGATGCATGGGTATTTGTTAGATAACTAGTTATATTGGATAGACCCACCTTGAGATTGACACATGGAAGTCATGCACTGACATTTCAAAGTCATATTACAATGTGACAATCGTGACTATGATCCTTAGACCTGAAGTCATAGCAGTAACACATGTTGTTCAGTGTACTTTGACACTAGCCTAACATGCTATGAAATGTGAGCTGCCAAAAAGGTGGTGATTGGGTACATTGTGACACATGGGGCATATTGTGAGTGAGTGCAGATAGGATTTGTCCCTTCTTTGGAGTGATATCCCCGACCACTTGATAAGAGAGATTGTGAAATGCATGGCTATTCTCATTGAGTCAATATATGATATTGAGCTCACATTATCTCAAATAATTTTCTCTAGTTCAAGGAACAAGATTGAATGTTAAGAGGATGACATCCCATGCCTTAGTTACAATATGGATATCTTTGATAAAGTAATTATACAGTCATGGTAACATTGATCACTTCACAAATTGTAGTTTCTCCAACTCCTTCCTATTACTCAGGTGGCAATGAAGTGTGTCTAGACACCAATGTTTGCATATGTTGTTTTGAACTTCACTACCAACATAATCAGGAACCTACTGGGTCACACACATAAGGATGCAAAAGTGAATTCACATTCACAATCAACATATAATTAGAATAGTTCTAAATCATAAATGTGTTGATTAACCCTATGATACGATGATCAAAATGTCTAATCAATCAGTCAAATGATTGGGTCAATGGATCAATTGATTGTCAATTGGTCAACTAAGTTTTCCTCTATACTAATGTGATCAACCAATCAGGCAACCTTATTGGGTGATCACAATATTGCAGGATAAGACTAAAATTAGAAACAAAATCAAATCTTGATCAGAATTGTCATGATGGATGATCAACTAATGTTATCAAGAGATCAGGTTTTTTGATCGTATGATCAGGAAATGTGATCGGACAATCACAATCTAGTCATGCTTTTCCAACATTTAACTATTTTTGGGATTGCAATTAGGAAAGGGATTGGAATTTGGTTCTTCTAAGTCCATGACTATCCTATATAAAAGGGGCACATCCCAGAAGGTGAGGCATATATTTTGACACAACTTGTGATACAAGTTGTCTATCAAACATCCTTTTTGGAGAGAGGAGAACATCCTAAGGATTGCTTCCCAAGATAGGAGAATAAAGGGAGTTCTGAGACACCTAGCACATAGACAACTCACGTTCCTCTTCAATTTAGTGGCCAAGGTGGTTTACCATGTTCTCCCTCATCCATGTGGTTAAAGTAGAGGCCAAGGAAGATGTGTGGTGGCTTGGAGAAACTGTTCCTAAAAGGAGACAATTGTGTAGTAGCTTGGTGGCCGTTCTAGATCTAGATCTGGAAGATCATGCTCTTCACTGACATAAGACATGTCTAGTTGTTGGACAACTAGCGTGCACAAAGGTATCACCTTTATCCCTTCTTATGTCTTTTTTCACTGGTTTTTATAACTATGACGAATTATACAGCTAGAGTATAAGGGGAAAATTGTTATTTTGTTGTGTCTCCTTCTAAAAAAACCCAATGGTGGCATCATAGCCAATGTCGTACACTTCTAATTCCAGTTTCAATTTTCAACTAAAAAAATTCATTGGATGAATATTGTGCAAACTTATATCTATGGTAATGACCTAATATCATATATGATATGTATCACATATACCAATGTGGTGCCTTGAAAATCAATTTTGTTTGGTGAATGTGGGTATGGAAATTAGATTGGTGTAGTGTGATAGAAAATTTTAATATCAACATTTTGAGTTTGATAAAAAAATCATGTAACAAGATGGGTTGCATGTCATGCTTCTCTCTATTCTTTCTCCATGTAATTTTGAAATATGCAATTAGAATAGGATGATGTAAAAACATCACCATTGGACCATGGTGGAGATAAGGAGACAATCAGAATCCCATTCTGCAGAGCATAGTCCTTGAAGGGTTCATGATCAAGAGAAGATGGATCAACAACAACACAAGATCTTCCCAAATCAAGGTATTTTGATTGGTCAATCATCTTTCCTTACCAGGCGAACAGAAACCTTGAAATGGGCTGATTCAGGATTACATTTAGATGTCAATCTCTTAGTTTTTTCTACAACACTTGTTGGCTCAAGTTGTTTTATTATTTTCCATATCATGTTTTATCACATGTGTTGATTCTTATAGTGTATGATATGTATAATAATGTATATTTAATGATTATTGGATAGATATATATACATAAATCCTCAATATAATATGAATGTTGAAGATTCCTTTCAAGTGTGACACACATCAAAACCTTGTCTGACTAAGTGCGGGCACACTGAGTGTAGTGCACCCTCTACCTTGAGGAAGTATGTTAATAAGTATGTGGGCCTACCAATCAGGGTGCATATCTTAATGTATTGGCAATGGGGGGTTTGTTTAGGTGATCTTAATGGGATAAGGCACCTAGACAAATAAAGATGGCACATATTTCATATGATGAACACATAGTTGTGCAACCATCTATCCAAGAATTGCATTATGATGCAATTGCCTACGTTAATAATTAAGTTATGGGCATCGGTGTTGGCTGAGCAATGATAATGTATTTTGGATCTTGGCTCACTAGAAGACTTGCTCATTGTATTTTGTTAAGTATATAGTAAGGACTGATAATTTGAACAAAATAGGGGGATCATAGTTTACTAAAGTCTAATTTGATTCTACTAAATTTTATTTTGAAATCAAAATAATTTTTAAATAAATTCATGAACTCGTGCAAAATATATTCTATGTAGATCAATGGCAAACACAACCCATAATCTATTTTGCTTCAATCAATCCTTAAAAGTGAGAAACTTAATCAGAATGTCTTTAACAAGTAGTGCAAGATGTTGAAAATTGTTCTTACACATGAGCATAAGCTCTATGATAGGACACACCAGTACCTAATGGAACAAATTTGAATGTGCCTAGAGAGAAAAGGAATGCTTACAAGAAGCATTCTGATGATGTTATAGACATTAAATATCTAACACTTCGCTCCCTGATTCATGAGCATCAGAAGAAGCATGATAGCATGGATATTACTAAGATGATAACACAACTGAGGAACTAGGCAAGAGAGGTATGATGTCTTCAATGCCTTGTTTAAGTGTGAAATTATAGAAAGTGATCCAGCTGGACCCCATGTACTCAATTTATTTAGGCATCTAGAAAGTTTTGCAATATTGAATTTCCTTTCAGTCAAGAGTTAATCACATATGTAATCATGCAATCATTCTTAGATTCATACAATCAATTTGTCATAAATTACAACATCAACAATTTTAATAATCCATTGACTTAGCTACTTGGCATGTTGAGAACTACTTATGAGTAAATGAAAGACAAACTCAAATCCATGATGATGGTTAGAAAATGAAAAGGAAAAGTCAAGAGCATAGACTAAGCTAAGAAAGGTTCTAAAACTAGCCAAAAATCTCTTGCACTTAAAATAAAAGGAGTGTCTAAGGGAGTCAATGAAGAGGAAAATGTAGGGTATATAAGATTTCCACTTCAAGTATATATGTTATTGAAATAAATTCATCTACTTCTTCATCACTGCACATTAGATACATGATGTGGATCTCACATATGCTCGAATATGCGGGATTTGAAAAGAGGTAGATCCATGAGCAAAGGGGAGGTGGAACTACGTGTTACAAATGGAGCAAGAGTTGTCTCCATTGCAGTAGGAACCTATTGGTTATCTGTATCTATTGGGATTGTAATAGAGTTAGAGAATTGTTACTATGTGTATGGCATAAATTGAAACATAATGTCAGTATCTTGTTTTGACAAGAATGGTTTTGAGTTTCTAACAAAGAATGGTTGTATTTCCATTAATAAAAGAGATATTTTATAGTGGTGTCCCTATGTCTTATGGTCATTATTTATAAGATCTTAAGACATGTGTATAATATAAATACCTAGAAGTTAAAACTCAATGACTCAATTAAACATATCTTGGCACTGTCATCTAGGGCATATAAATGAGAAGCACATTTCTAGACTCCATAAAGATGAATATCTGGAAACCTTTGGTTTTGAATCAATAGAGAAATGTAAATATTGTTCATTAGGCAAGATGAAAAAATCCCCTTCAGCGAGTGACTTATTAGGACACACACATAGTGATGTGTGTGGACCTTTTCACACAAGTGCTAGAGATGGTATCAATATTTCATCACTTTTACTGATGACTTCAGTAGATTTGGATATGTGTATCTTACGAAACACCAATCAAAATCCTTTAAAAAGGTCACTAAATTCATGAATGAAGTATAGAATCAACTTGGTGAAATAATTAAAGAAACTTGATCAGATCAAGGTGAAGAATATCTCAGCCAAGAGTTTGAGGTTCTTCTAAGGTATTGTGGTATTGTATCACAATGGACTCCTCTTGGAACACCACAACAACCACACCTTGTTGGACATGGTATGATCATATATGAGTTTAGATAATCATTCAATTTCCTTTTAGGGTATGCTCTTAAATCTTCCATGTTTATACTTAAGTGATTACCTCCTTAATCCATTAAAAATGCACCATATGAGATATGGAATGGGAAACGTCCCAATAAGTCTTTCATAAAAATTGTAAGACTTTAAGATTATGTCAAGAAGAAGTTTTGTGTAAAGGTTTGATGCAAAATAGATTAATGTATCTTTGTTGGGTACCCTAGGGATACTAGGGGTTACTACTTCTACGTTCCATGAGGAAACAAAGTGTTTGTTTCTAGAGATGATGTATTTCTTGAAAAGGATTTATTTTTAGAGGAACCAATGGGAGAAAAATGGAACTTGAAGAAGTTAAAGACCAACAAGACAACATTGAACCTATGGAAGTAGATAAAGAACAAGATGAACCAAAAATTGTTGTTGAACCTGAAGTGTCTATCAAAGCACAAGAACCTCAAAGGTCTAGTAGGGCACATCTTGATCCATTGAGATATGGATTTATCATGACTCAAGAAGATGATGTGTTGGTCATTGAGGATGATAAACCATCAACCTATAGTGAGGCTATTGAGGGATCAAATTTTGAGAAATGGCTTGAGGATATGAGATTTGAGATGGACTCTATGTATACCAATAAGGTATTGACCTTGTTGGATCCATATAAAGGGGTAAAACACATAGGGTGCAAATGGGTCTTCAAGAAGAAGATTGACATGGATGGTAATGTACAAACTACAATGGTATATTGATTGCAAAAGGTATCAAACAAGTTCAAGGTATTACTATGATGAAACCTTTTCATCAGTTGCCCTATATCAGGATCATGCTTGCCATTGCAACTTATCATGACCATGATATTTGATGCAAAAATCATCCTTAAGTACTTGAGAAGCGCTAAGAATCAATTCATAATTTATGATGGTAAGGAAGAGTTAGATGTAAAATATTATATTGATGCAAGCATCCAAACTGACAAGGAAGATTAAGGATCATAATTTGGATTTGTATTTTACCTAAATGATGAATATGTAATCTGGAAAAGTTCCAAATACGAGATGTTGTTTGATTCTACAACATAGGTCAAATAAATTGCTACCTCTAGTGCAATAAAGGAAGCAATATGGATCAAGAAGTCCATTAGTGAACTTGGGGTGGTTCCAACCATTGAAGACACAATAGAGATTTACTATGACAACAATGGAGATATCACACAAGGTAAGGAATCCTTATCACAACAATTTCAAAAACATACTATGGTGTTACCACCTCACATACGAGTTTGTACTTACAGGAGATATAAATCTTTGTAGAGTACCAACAGAAAGCAATGTTGTTGATCCATAGTAGAAACATGATGATCATGTTAAACTTAGGTGAAGCATCCTATATTCTAGGGTTCAAGATCTATATAGATATATCTAAAGGCTTCTTATCCTAAGCCAAAGTACATACATTGACAAAGTGCTAAAGAGGTTTAGCATGCAAAATTCTAAGAGAGGAAATTTACCTGTGTCACGGAATAAGTCCATCTAGAACTCAATGTCCCAACTCTTTGGAATAGAGGCACACATGAGTAAGATTATATATGCCTCAACAATTGGATATATCATGTATGTAATGATATATACACAATCAGATGTCTCATACGCTTTGAAAATGACGAGTAGATACCTTTCAGATCGGGGTGATGGTCACTGGATAGATGCAAAAAGCATGCTTAAGTACTTGAGAAGCGCTAAGGATCAATTCCTAATTTGTGATGGTGAGGAATAGTTAGTTTTAAAATATTACATTTACAAAAGCATTTAAACCGACAAGGAAGATTAAAGATCATAATTTGGATTTGTGTTTTGCCTAAATGATGGGGATGTAAGATGGAAAAGTTCCAAACACGAGATGGTGGCTGACTCTACAATAGAGGTTGAGTAAATTGCTATCTCCAAGTAGTAAAGGAAGAAGTATGGATCAAGAAGTTCATTAGTGAACTTCGATTGTGGGTCCAACCATTGAAGACATAATAGAGCTTTACTATGACAACAATAGAGATATTGCACAAGCTAAGGAATCCTTATCACATGAGCATTCAAAAAACATACTTTGGTGTTACCATCTCATACATAAGTTTGTACTTAGAGGAGATATAAAGCTTTGTAGAGCACCAACAAAAGGCAATGTTGTTGATCCACAACAGAAACATGATGGTCATGTTAGACTGATTGGACTTAGGTTCATGAGTGTTGGCTCTATTACAAGTGGGATATTGTTGGTTATATGCCCTAAGAGACATCATGTGATGATTGTAAAATGGATATTTTGTACTTGATTTGATTTCACTAAAAGGCAATTCCACTTATAATGCTTGTTTCAATATTGAGAGAACGTTTAAACTCAATAATGTCCTAAGAATGTTCTAATTCAATCACATATGGTTTTCATTAAGGACTTGAACATCAGATCATATGTATAATAGTACTATTCATTCTTTTTATGTCCATAGTTGGTTGTTATTGGGGAAAGTATAGGACAACAATAATACACAAGACTACCATGTACTATGACTGATGACTATGTTTCTTTAGTCATGGTATTCGATATCAACTCAGATGCATGGGTAATTGTTAGAGAATAAGTTTTAGTTGATAGACCCACCTTGAGATTGACACATGGAAGTCATACATTGACATGTCAGAGTCATATCTCAGGTTATAGTAGTGATTGTGATCCTTAGATCTAAAGCCATTACAATAACACTTATTGTTCTATGTACTTTGACACTAGTCCAACGTACTCTGAAATATGAGTTGCCAAAATAATGGTGATTGGCTATACTGTGACACATGATGTAGATGGAATTATCCCTCCTTCGGAGTGATATTCTTGGTCAATTGATAATATAGAATATGAAATGCAAGGCCATGCTAATGTGAGTCAATATATGATATTGATCTCTATTTAATAGTCTTCCCTAGTTCAAGGAACATGCTCAAATTTTAAAGGGTCACACTTTATGCCTCAGTTTCAATTAGGATATCTGCAATGAAGGGATTATATGATCATAGCAACATTGATCAATTTACAAGTTTTAGTTCTTCTCCAACTCATTCTTGTTACTTGTGTGGCAATGATGTGTGGCTGGCTAGACACTAATATTTGCCTGTGTTTTTTGAACATTACTATCAACATAATTAGGAACCTAACAAGTCACAAGCATAAGAGAATTGAAGTCCACAATCAAATTTATGATTAGAATAGTTATAAACCACAAACATGTAGATTAAGCCTCTGATTAGGTGACCTAAATTTTGTATCAATTGATTAGATTGTGGGTGAATGGATCAATTGTTTGTCAATTGGTCAACGGAGCTTTCTACTATACTGACGTGATCATCCGATCAGGAAATCTAATTAGGCAATCACAATGTTATACAGAAAGTCTAAAATTGAAAAAAAAAAACAAATCTGGATCTGAACAATCATGATCAGATGATCAACAAACATGATAGGACGATCATGAAACATGATCACACGATCAAAACCTAGTCAGATTTTTTTTATAATTGAATTGTTTTTTGGATTGCAATTAGGAAAAGGATTGGAACTACATTTTTTTCAAGCCCATTACCATCCTATATAAAGGGGGCACTTCCCAAAGGGTGAAACATATATTTTGAAACAACTTGTAAGACCCTTTAACCGTCAAACTTACTTCTTGGAGAGAGGAGTCACCCTCAACACTACTGCCAAGATAGAAGAAGAAAGGGAGTTTTAGGATACCTATTATGTTGACAAATCTTGTCCCTATTTGACATAGTGGCCAAGGTGGTGAAGCATGTTTCCCTCATACAAGTGGATTGAGTCTGAGGCACATGTGTGGAGGCTTGGAGAAACTATTGCTAAAGGAGACAATTGTGTAGTAGCTTGGTGCTCAATGTGGATCCTCTTCTTCTTATGTATATGGGTTTCTTGGTGGACATTCTGGATCTAGATCTAGAAGATCATATTCTTCACATAAATGGTATGTGTCTAGTTGTTAGACAACTAGTATGCACAAATGTATCACCTTTATTCCTTCTTATGTCTTTTTTTCACTAATGTTTTGTAGCTATGACAGATCTGACATCTAGGGTGTAAAGGGAAGAAACTTTTGCTTGTTATTACACCCCTTCTAAAAAACCCAACAGTGGTATCATATACGACGTCCTATGCTTCTAACCCCATTTTGGGTTTCAAACCACAAATGATTCATTGGATGAATAATGTGCAAACTTCATCCATGACAATCACCTAATATCACATGATATTTATGTGATGCCTTGAAAACTAAATTTGTTTGGTGGATATGGGTATAGAAACTAGATCATTGTAGTGTGATATAAATATGTAATATTGAAATTGTTATTTTGATCAAACATCATGTAACATGTGTATGGATTGCATGTCGTGTCTCTCTCTTTCTATTCATTCTCAATGTAAATTTTAATTATGCAATTATAATAGGATGTTGTGAAAACATCTCTAGTGGACCATGGTGGAGATAAGGATATGACTAGAACCCAAACTAAAGAAGATGGTCCTTGGAGGGTTTGTCATCAAGACGAAACAATGGATCGACAACAACATAGATCTACTCAAATCAGGGACTTCTGATTAGTCGATCAACTTGCCTAATCGGGCAACTCAAAAACCTTAAAAATGATAATTTAGGATTACATTTAGTTATGAATCTCTTAGTTGTTTTTGTACAACACTTGTTGGCTCAAGTTGTTGTACTAGATGGCATTTCCTATTTTATCACATGTGGTGAATATTGTAGTATATGCTACATATAATAATGTATATGTAATGTTGATATATATATATATATATATATATATATATATATTGAAAACCTTGTTCAACAAAGTATCAGCATGCCAAGAATATTGCACCATTTACCTCTAGGAAGAGTAATATTAAGTATGTGATCCTACCAAGAAGGGTGCATATTTTATTGTATTGACCTTGGGTTGGACTTTACTGGATGATCTTAATGGGGTTAAGAACCTAGAGGCATAAAGATGGCATATAATTCATATGATGAATTATTGACACATAGTTGTGCAACCATCTGTCTAGGCATTTCTTATAATACAATTGGTAATTTTTACCTACCAAAATAATTAAGTCACGGACGTTGATGTTGACTAAGTAATGACTTAATGTAATTGGATCTTGGCTCACTAGACGATTACTCATTGTAATCTTCTAATTTAATAGTGAGGGATATTACTTAGAAAAAAATAGTGGGGACGTAATTAATTAAAGTCCGAAATAAATTTTGTTAACTCAGATTTTGAAATCAAATTAATTTCAAATCAATGTATTGACTCATGGAAACTATCTTATATATAGGTCAATGGAGAACATAATACATAATTTATTTTCAATATGATCAGTCCTTGGAAAAGAGAAACTTAATGGGAATAACTCTAACAACTAGACACACCAGTACCTAATGAACCAACTCCAAATGTGCCCAAAGAGGAAAGGGATGCTTACAAGAACCACTCTGATGATGCTATGGGCATCAAGTGCCTAATGCTTTGCTCCACAAAGTATGAGCTTTAGAAGAAAAATGAAAACATGTATGTTATTGAGATGATAAGACATCTCAAGAACTTGTATCAAGAATGAACAAGGAAGGAAAGGTATGTGTCTCCAAGGCCTTATTTAAGTGCCAAATGGAAGGTGATCTAGTTGGACCCCATATACTTAAGTTAATTGGGTATGTGAAAAATTTTGCAAGAATATGATTTCCTTTAAATGAAGAGTTGGACCCATGTAATCCCAAAAAAATTCTGAATTCATACAATCAATTTGTCATAAATTACAATATGAACAATTTTGATAGCCATTGACTGAGCTACTTCGCATGTCGAGAATTGCTGACGGACAAATGAAAGACAAGCCAAAATCCATGATCATGGTCAACAAAGGAAAAGAAAAATCCAAGGGAAACCACAAAGCTAAGAAAGGTTATAAATCGAGACAAAAGTCTTATGCACTTAAAACAAAATGAATGGATAAGGGAGGAAATTGTCACCATTATCACCAGGTTGGACATTGGAAGAGAAATTCCCCTCCTTACTTTGAGGAATTGAAGAACAAGAATTAGGGGATAGAGATCTCCACTTCAAATGTGTATATATATTATTGAAATGAACTTATATAATTCTTCATTATGGGTGTTGGATATAGGATGAGGATCTAATGCATTCTCAAATATGCAGGATCTAAAAAGAATTTGATGTCTGAATAAAGGGGAGGTGGAACTACGCGTTGCAAATGGCTCAAGAGTTCCTTCGACTATAGTAGGTACCTATTTTTTCATCTCTATCCAGTGGGTTTGTAATAGAGTTAGAGAACTGCTACTATGTACCGGCCATGAATAGAAACATTTTTTCTATATCTTAGTTGGACATGAATGATTTTGAGTTTCTAATAGATATTGGTCATATTTCCATTTCTAAATATGAGATATTTTATGACAATGTCCCTATGTCTTATGAATTTATTTATTATATCTTGAGACACATGTATATAACATAAGACCAAGAAGTTATAACTCAACGACTCAAAAAATATCCTTGGCGTTGTTGTCTAGGGTACATAAATGAGAACCACATTTCTAGACTCCATAAAGATGATTATCTTGACTCTTTTGATTTTGAATCAACATAGACATATGAATCTTGTGCATTGGGAAAGATGACAAAAGCTCCTTCCTCTAAAAATAGTGAGAGAGTGAATGACTTATTAGGACTCATACATAATTATTTGTGTGGAACTTTTAGCACAAGTGCTAGAGGTGGATATCAATTTTTCTATCACTTTTATTAATGAATTTAGTAGCTTTGGATATGTATATCTTAAGAAATGCAAATCAGAATGATTTGAAAAGTTCAAATTCATGAATGAAATATAGAATCAACTTGTTGAAATAATTGAAGATCTTGGATCAGGTCAAGGTGGTACAAACCTTATCCAAGAGTTTGAGGCCCTTCTAAGGGATTGTGGTGTTATATCACAATGGAATCCACCTAGAACAAAATAGCATAATGGTGTTTCAGAAAGAAGGAATCATACCTTATCGGACGTGGTATGATCAATGATGAGTTTAGTACATCTTCCAATTTCTTTTTGGGATTATACTCGTGATCCATCATGTTTAAACTTAACTGAGTGCCTTCCAAATCCATTGAAAAGACACCATATGAGATATGAACGGGAAATGTCCCAGTATGTCTTTCATGAGAATTAGGAGATGTGACGCTTATGTGAAAAGCTTTGACCCAAATTGGAAAATTTTATCTTTGTTGGATACCCTAAAGAACTAAGGTTACTACTTCTCTATTCCATCTTGCAAAAAAATGTTTATTGACAGAGATGTTGTATCCCTCAAAAAGGAATTTATTTCCATAGCAATCAAGGAGAGAAAAATAGAGCTAGAATAAGTTCAAGACCAACAAGATAATATGGAATGTATGGAGGTAGATAAGGAACAAGAAGAACCACAAATTGTTGTGGAACCTCAAGTCCCTATCATAGCACAAGAACCTCATAGGTCTAGTAGGGCACGTCTTGAGCCAGAGATATATGATTTTGTCATGACTCGAGAAGATGATGTGTTGGCCATTGAGGATGATGAACTAACAACCTACAGTGAGGAGATTGAGGGGCCAAATTTTGAGAAATGGCTTGTGGCCATGAAATTTTCAGATGGACTCCATGTATACCAACCAGGTATGGACCTTGAGGATGATGAACTAACAACCTACAGTGAGGAGATTGAGGGGCCAAATTCTGAGAAATGGCTTGAGGTCATGGAATTTTCAAATGGACTCCATGTATACCAACCAGGTATGAACCTTGGTGGATCCACATGGAGGGGTAAAATCCATTTTCTCCAAATGGATCTTCAAGAAGAAGACTGACATGGGTGATAATGTACAAACCTACAATCGTTGATTAAAAAAAGTATCAAAAAAGTTCAAGATGTTGACAATAGTGAAACTTTTTCATTAGTTACCATTGTTAAATCCATCAAGATCATGCTTATCACTGTGGCTTATCATGACTATGAGATTTGGCAATGTTAAAGCTATTTTCCTTAATGGGAAATCTTTTACAGGATGTGTACATGACACAACCTTAAGGTTTTATCACTCCAAATGAAGCCAATAAAGTATGTAATCTACAAAGGTCAATATATGGATTGAAGAAAGCATCTCAGAGTTGGAATCTTTATTTTGATGAGACATTGAAACATTTTGTCTTATCTATAATGAAGATGAACCATGTGTTTACAAGAAGGTTAGTGGGTGTATGATTGTATTTATCATATTATATGTAGGTGACATAATATTGATAGAATATGACATACCTACTCTACAATTGGTTAAAACTTGGATGCACAACATCTTCTCCATGAAGGACTTATGCCAAGAATCCTATATTCTATGGATCAAGATCTATAGAGATTGATTTGGAAGGCTTTTGGGTCTAAGACAAAGTAAATACATTGACAAAGTGCTGAAGAGGTTTACCATGCATAATTCTATGAGAGGAAACTTCCCAATGAGTCATGGAATAAATATCTCTAGAACCTAAATGTCCCACCTTTTTGGAAGAATGGGCATGCATGAGTAAGATTCCATATACCTTGAAAATTTGATCTATCATGTTTTCAATAATATGTATGCATCTAGATGTCTCATATGCTTTGAGAATGAGGAGTAGGTACCCTTTAGATCTGGATAATGGTCACTGAATAGTTGTAAAGAACATCCATAAGTACTTGCAAAGAACTAAGGTTCCATTCCTAATTTATAGTGGTCGGGGAGAGTTAGTTGCTAAAGGTTACACTAATGCATGCTTCCAAACTGACAAGGAAGATTATCAATAGATTCCTATTGTGCCTAAACAGTGGAGTTGTACGATGCAAAAGTTCCAAGAAAGAGATTTTGTTGATTCTACAACAGAGTTCGAGTACATTGTTGCATCCAGTGCAACAAAGGAATAAGTATGGGTTATGAAGTTCATTGTTGTTGGTTATATGTCCTAAGAGTGATTGTGTGATGATCATAAAATGGATGTTTTGAAATTGATTTGATTATTAATGAAAGACAATTCCATTTATTATGTTTGTTTCAATATTGGGATAAACTTTAAACTTAATAATGTCCTATGCATGTTTTAATTTGATGACATATGGTTTGGATTGAGAACCTGAACATGAGATCATATGCATAATAATAGTATTCATTCTAGTTATGTGCATACATGGTTGCTAAAATTTGGATATTATAGGAAATAATAATACAAAAGACTTTCATGTACATTGAGTGATGACTATGTCTCTTCAGTCATGATATTGCCTATCAACTCAGATGCTTGGGAACTCATTAGAGAACAAGTTCACTGGAGACCCACCTTGAGATTGACACATGGAAGTCGTGTATTGACATGTCAGAGTCATATATCAATGTGAAAGTGATGAATGTGATCCTTAGAGCTAAAATCACTACAGTAACAAATGTTGATATGTGTAATTTGACACTAGCCCAATGTGCTTTGAAATATGAGTTGCCAAAAATGCAGTGATTAGGTACACTGTGACACATGGCACATAATGTGAGTGATGTAGATGGAATTTATCCCTCCTTTGAAGTGATATCCTCATCCACTTGATAAGAGAGACTATGAAATGTGTGACCATGTACATGTGAGTCTATATATGATATTGACTCACATGATCTCAAATAGTCTGTTCTAGTTTGAGGAACAAGATTATCTATGATACATGGATTATACAATCTATAACGTCCCATGATTTGAAGCCTAAGTTAATATGATTTTAGAAGGAATGATTCGACTACCCATATCACCAAGGTGTACCTTCTTTTTAGGGATGCCATCACAAAAGAACTCTATAGTTAAGCATGCTGAAGCCAGAATAGTACTAGGATGGGTGACCAGTCAGGAAGTTGATCCATGCTTACACATGACTGAGGGCAAAGTGCATAGTTAAGGCTAGTGGTGATTTTTGGGGTGATGCATCCCTATTTTAGGGCTTCATTTTGTGTCTTATTGCACTTCAATCACATCTATACCTATTAGATTACATGTTATTTCCCTCAATATGCATATTTCTATCAAATGCACTTATGGAGGCTTTTTTCATGTTTTATAGGTACTTTGTCCAATACTTGATGGAAGGGAGAGAGGAAGGTTGAATGTAGGTTTCCCCTTGCTTGGAGGAGTCCAAAATGAAGCCAAAATGACTCCAAACCTACCCTAAGTGATCAAAGAATGTATAGAAGCAATAACCTCCATGGATGACAAATTTTAAGACAAAAATGCATGGAAAGAACCTCATAACGGATGTGATACCAAGGAATGGCAATTTTGGGACATGCCCCAAGCAGCAAAACCTTTAAAAAATGACTCAGTTGGCCAGAATGACCGTTCTAGCAAATCCCAACACGGCCGTGCGGGCCAGAACGATTGTGCTACTAGTCCCAAAAACCCAAAATTCCCTTGTTCATTCCATTTTTTCACCACCCATGTTCCCATCAACCACAACCGTTCTACTCACACCTGACCACAGGCATGTTGCATGGTCGTTCTATTTACAAGTCCACCCAATTTTTTGCATTGTTCTACCTGAAATGCCCCCACTTTATTAAATGCTTCCCCACCACCTATATATACATAGGTGGTGGCTTGAGCTCGAGGTTAGCTACTTTCTAGGCACCCTTAGCTCCCCATTTTTTTCCCTTAGCCATTACATCTCATTTCTACCTCCATTCCACCATTTCCACCACCAAAACCCTAGTTTCTTAGGGTTTTCACCACTTCCCACCATCTTTCCATGCCATTTCACCTTAGAGGAGGGAGGAGGATGCCCTTGCAGTAGCTAGAGAGGAGGATTCCTTCATCTAAATTGATCTCCATGGCTAATTCTACCTCTTTCTTCTCCATTTTTTGTTTTCTTGTTCTATGAGTAGCTAGGCCACTTAGGTGGGCTATTTAGGGACAAAAATGTTACTTTGATACCATGTTTGGGGAAAGTGATACATAAACATTGTAATTTCATTTGCTAATGATTATGTTCTACTTTAATCTCATTTCCCATACATTTGCTTTATGGTTTGTTCTTGAAATCACCAAGATCTTAGGAAAATTGCTTATATGTGACTCTTTCTGTGAATTGTTCCTAAGTCCAATTAATGGATCCGTAGTTACCTATTCACCTTCCAACATTTTAATGAATTCTCCTATACCTAGGTGAGAGCTCTAAGTAGCTAGTTTTGGAGAATTTGGTGTAATTAGATTGGAACCTTCTCAAGGCTAGAATGTAGGTGATGTGAGATCTAAAACCTCACTTCCACCTTCCATTACTACCCTCTGCCCCTAATTATATATCCTAGTTCCTATCCTAGAAACCTAGGCTTGATTAGATCCTAACTGAATTACACCTAAACCTTAATCCAAGTGAGCCTCGTAAGGGTGGGTAGAAGGTGTTAGGGAATAGTTCCCTATACTCACCTATCATATCCATGGCCAATTAGTAGTTTAGGGAAATTCATTAACATCAAACTTGTTGTTTGGTTTGGTAATCTAAATGAAAGAATAATGTTTACATGCTATCATCCCAAACCCAATTGACAAGTGCATTCCCCCAAACAACCCACACTTTTCTTTATTGCATTAAAACCATAATTGCCTTCTTGCTTAGCTAATATGTACTTGTTTAGTTCTTTATTTGCTTTGTTAGTTCATTGGCTTGTTCTTGCTTTTTTCTTTCTAGTTTAAGTCTTTAGTATCTCTTTCGCCTAGTTGTTTAGTTAAGTGTATCCTAGGTCTTTTCTTACTTACCTCAGTGGAGTTTGCTTCCTTTCTTACTTTTTCTTGCTTAGCTTGTCTTTCCATGCTCATTAGAATTAACTGTCTAGGGTTAACTTAGATTTTGATTTCCTTATCTTCCTCTTATTTTCTTCTTGTTCATCCTTAGTTAATTAAAAAAATCAACCTTCAATCCCTTAAACCCTAGACTCTGTATTATGAATGTGATGACCTTGATTTTTAGGGTTTTCATAGACAATATCATTTTAGAGGTCCACATATATTCTTGGTAGGTTAATCCCAAGTTAGAGTGACTTTTATTCAACAATGTATTCTTTTGACCCACATGTATGACTATAATATCGTTGGAAGTTAAATAATAGCTTCAATGCCATTTATGTAAATGGAGATGATCACTACTAAATATTGGTCGATTTTGAAGACATATGGAGTTAAGCATGTAATGAAGTATATGTGTATCCATATGACCTAACCATAAAATTTGAGATGCATCACAGTCATACTAAGTAAGTTGAACTTTCATTTTTGATATTAGAGATAAATTGATGTAAAGTATAAGTTCATTATATATATATTTGTACCCCTTTGGAGTATGTTATTTGAAGGGTCAAATAATGGAGTTTGGGTACCAAATTTATATGTAAGGTGAATTACACTATGACGAATTTTGGCTCAAAATCTTAGGTTTGAAGTTGTTTCTACATATTCTTTTAAGGTTTGAAATAAATAAGACAATAATCTGTGTGGTGGTTCTGAACGTAGGTTGCTATGATTCTTGATGTATGATGAGATATGGGTGACACAACCAATGATATTGTCTTGATGTGGTCGTTTCTGTCTAGGTAGACTTATTCATTCACATACGTGAAGCATTAAGGCCATAGGTATGATCTAGCAATCGATTTGTTATCCCCTACCCCCATTTCTCATTGAGATTGTAGTTCACTTGAAGACCAAGTTTCCAGTGCCATACCTTTAAAATAAAGGGATCGTAACCAAGAAATACAGCTAGCCATCATCCGTCCTCCAAGTTTGGATCTATCTAACAACTTCTAGCCTATGAATATGGGCAAGATGAGGGGTCCAATCCCAACCTCCTCCTCCTCACTCGATCAACCAAGAGATCACCTAAAAAGGTTCAATGATCTAGAATGGATGAGAGTGAAACCAGCATACACCTCTCCTCTCCCTCATTGCCATTGTTTCCATTGATGCTTATAGCCGAGAAACTAGAAGACCTCCAGGGAGCAACTAGGGATACGAGGAGAAGAACCTGTCACAGGGAGTTGAGGTAGGACCAAGCTTGGGGTCCTCACCGGACAAGTAGCACAAGCACTGCCTTGCTATGGATAACGGATGATTGGAGGCCTGTGCAGCGGTATACATATCGTAGGTTGGAGGTCGATTGCCCTGACATCATCAAACCAAACCCCAACTTTACAACGGCGGCAGTTGGGGGTCAGCAAGCTGATTGCCTTACCAATCCAGTGACATTACCAAATTGGCGGGTGACCAAGGGCTCAGAACATCACAGAGGAGAGACATGAGTCTGAAGGTACCATATTCGGATGGAAATGGAGGAAGAAGATTGTTGGGGCCAAGTGGCAGCACTGGCAACTTGGGATCATCCCTGCTGAGAAGATGACCACGTCGGGCCTGAAGCGCGAGATGAGGATTGGAAGCAAGAAGCTCTTCACCTCATTTCATCCAACGTGAGGACATGGAAGACTGTCAGTGCTCGCCGGACTCAATCACAGAAGTGACGACACTCTCACACACCGGAATAGAGAGACGAAGAGGGAGAGGAACGAGGACGGGAGTCAGATTCGCGCAACTGGAGGAGCTAATGTTTGCTAGACCAGGTTGCTAGGGTTACCTAGTCGGCCGAACCAAACCGTCGCTAACCCCAAAATGGCAGGGCGTGACTGGAGGAGGTGGGTCAGCGAACATGGGAAAATTAAAGCCTGCCACCTTAGGCAGTAGGACCCGCCAAGGTAAATACCTTCTAAAATCTCAGAATTTATCTAAATCTTGCAAAATGCCTTATAAATAGCTCCCATGACCAAATAATTTCCCAAAAATATCCCCAGACTCCGAAAAATGCTCTCTTTATTATGATATCCTTAGATCAGTCCTTTGATGCACATTTACTGATCCTATGCAGCTTAGATGATACTTTTGGTATGTATACCCTGAGAGCCAATCATGGGATGATTGGTGGGATATATTAAGATTGATTTGATAAACATAAAAGGCAAGCTTCCAATTCATTCTGGTTCAGTCAAATATGAGATAATGACATAATAGAGTGAATGTCTAGAGAATGACAGTACTCAATGATGTATGCCTTCAAGTATGTGACTTGAATGATGAGATCATACAGATGTTAAGAGTTTGTACATTCTTGTTATGTCCCTAGTGGGATGTCATTGTGGAAGGTTGATAGACAACAATGACACACAAGACTAGATTATGTGTTGGTTGATGACAGAATCTCATTAGTCATGATATAGTGATATCAAACCAAGCACATAGGTACTTATTAGAGAATAAGTGTATCATACAGACCCACCGTGAGAGTGACACATGGAACCATTACTTGGTAGTCATAGTCAGCTCTCACAGTGATGGTGGTGAGTGTGATTCTTTGACCTGAAATCACTACACTTAAGACATGTCATTGGGTACAGTTTGACATCATCAAACACAGTCTTGAAATATAGATTGTTATAAAGGTGATGATTGGGTGACTTTGACACATGGGGCTTTTGAGGGTGAGTGATAGATATGGGATTTGTCCCTCCTGAGGGAGTTTGATGCCCATGGCCACTTAATGAGTAGGACTGAGAAAGGCATGTGCATGCATGTGTGATTCAATATGTGATATTGATGTCACACATATCTCATCCAGTCTGCTCTGAGATCAAGGAAGTGAATAAATGTTGAAAGGATGATTGTTCCATGCCTTGAGTTCATTCAAGATATCAGTGACAAAGGAATTATACATTCATTGTAACAAGATATGGAAGTAGATAAAGAACAAGATGAACCAAAAACTGTTGTTGAACCTCAAGTGTCTATCAAAGCACAAGAACCTCAAAGGTCTAGTAGGGCACATCTTGATCCATTGAGATATGGATTTATCATGACTCAAGAAGATGATGTGTTGGTAATTGAGGATGATAAACCATCAACCTATAGTGAGGCTATTGAGGGATCAAATTTTGAGAAATGGCTTGAGGATATGAGATTTGAGATGGACTCTATGTATACCAATAAGGTATTGACCTTGTTGGATCCATCTAAAGGGGTAAAACACATAGGGTGCAAATGGGTCTTCAAGAAGAAGATTGACATGGATGGTAATGTAAAAACTACAATGCTATATTGATTGCAAAAGGTATCAAACAAGTTCAAGGTATTACTATGATGAAACCTTTTCACCAGTTGCCCTATATCAGGATCATGCTTGCCATTGCAACTTATCACGACTATGATATTTGATGCAAAATCATCCTTAAGTACTTGAGAAGCACTAAGAATCAATTCATAATTTATGATGGTAAGGAAGAATTAGATGTAAAATATTATATTGACACAAGCATCCAAACCGACAAGGAAGATTAACGATCATAATTTGGATTTGTATTTTACCTAAATGATCAATATGTAATCTGGAAAAGTTCCAAACACGAGATGGTATTTGATTCTACAACATAGGTCAAATAAATTGCTACCTCTAGTGCAATAAAGGAAGCAATATGAATCAAGAAATTCATTAGTGAACTTGGGGTGGTTCCAACCATTGAAGACACAATAGAGCTTTACTATGACAACAATGAAGATATCACACAAGCTAAGGAATCCTTATCACAACAATTTCAAAAACATACTATGGTGTTACCACCTCACATACGAGTTTGTACTTATAGGAGATATAAAGCTTTGTAGAGTACCAACAGAAAGCAATGTTGTTGATTCATAGTAGAAAGGAATTATACATTCACTGTAACACCAGTCATAGATTGTAGGATTGAAAGTTGTTCTCCAACTTTCCTTTTCACTTGGGTAGCACTGATGTGTGACTAGGCACCGCTCTTTGCTTGTGAAGTCATAAGTGTTATGGACTTTCACTGCCAACATGTAATGGGCCTACAGGGTCACACACATAGGATTTAACCTAGAAGAGGAGTTTATCCTCAAATGATGTTTAGATTGTTTACTAAATATATTTAGTAGTTCAATTAAACATTCAATCAATTGACTTGACTCAGAATCACCAAGTTCAAGTGTTGGACTAACTGATTTGGGTGTCAGATTGATTGAGAACTGCATTGACCGATTTTTGCACAACCTGGACTGCCAACCGACATGTTCAAGCTGTTGAACTGATTGGCTCAAGGTCAAGTGAGATGACTGGTTCAAGTGTTGAACTGATCGATTCATCTGGACCAAACGAGCCAGTTTGGGAAAGTTAGGTTGGTGAGAAAATATTTTCATTTCACTTGTACAATTTGATTGGGACAAGTATTGATCTTTGGATTAATTGGAAACGGAAAGAGGAAAGTCAATTGGGAACTTCCCTAGGAAGTGAAATGACTAGTTCATGAATGAACCAATCGGTTCAGCTCCCCAAACGACCGGTTCATGAGATGAACCGATTGGTTCAGTCCCCAAATGACCCTACATTTGTGAAACGGTTGGTTCACCTGCCGCAGTGTATCAAATTCATGGAAATTCCAAACCCTTCTACTCCCACTTTAGTCCCGCATTTCCCGGGGATGAGAACCCTGACCCTAACCCCTCCTATATATAGAGGGGTACCGGGGGCTTCTTAGATAGAACAACTCAGACAACACCAGTTGCTCTGCAAAGGTATCCTCTCCGATTATGAACTGGGAGAGATCGAGCAGGTGCTACCCGACTAGGGAGGCACAATGAGGGAAAGACAAATGCATGACGACAACTGGTGGAGGGAGAGCATGTCGGTGACTAGTATGCTGACAGAAGGGGATGACTCCTTCTAGTGTCATATAGGACAGGACGACTGGAGTTCCCGGGGTCCATGTGGACTACTATAGAGGCGGGAAATTTCTGCCGCTCGGAGGACAACCGTAAATCTGACAGTCCGGGTGTGACCAGGAGCTGCACAGACTCCGTCTAAGACCGGAGGTGAAGACCGTGCTAGCCGCAAGGTTACATCACCGAGCAAGCCTCGGGACAAGGTATGCCTCTATAAACCATCCTTCCTACCGTATATATGTTGACGAGATCTCTTTGGGTTCTGGGTTTGGGGAGAAAATTTTTGTTTTTGCTGCCATCTCTGCCTCCCCTAAAACCCAAAAGTGGTATCAGAGCCACGTCAACATTCTATACTTTAGGATAATCGATGTGGTCAATTTTTCGGTTTGTCACCTTTTATTTATTGCATACAATGTGAATAATTAATTGGATTTATACATGTCCAATATAAATCCACAAATACATACATATACATATATAATATGGTATATAAATGCATTCGATACATGTCACCCTTAAATGGTTTATGTGGTGATTATAGCGTTATTGTGGCCAAAAACCCTAAATCTATGTGTGGTTGATTATTGTTGCTTGCATCTCTGTCTGCGCATCGATTTCCTACCTCCTATTCCTGATGTAACTCGAGATAACTTGAGATTCTTTCCTACCTTTGCTCCCCCCGAATGTAACTTGAGGTTTCCCAATGCAATTGTAAATAGGATTAGTATATTTCCTATTATGTCAAAGAACGGCAGACACCTAGAGGATCGAGACGATCATCTCGGGCGTGAGACGATCGGTTGGAGGACCAAGGTGGTCGGTTCTTGGAGTGAGACGAGTGGGTGGTGACCTGAAGAGATGCACGATGACCAGTGAACCGATCAACTGGAGGTTCCAGTCGATCGGCTGGTGGCACCCAACCGACCAGCCTGATGGCGAGCCGATCAATCATGGAGATGAGTTGATCAAACCCATAATGGCAAAGCACAAAGTTCATATTGTACATGTTGCATGTGATGTGGACCTAGATGACTGTGATTCCTCTTGGCTTGAGGAATCACATTAGGATGTCCATAATCATCGCTTTTATCATTTCACATGTTTTTTGTGGGATATAGCATGTATATGATACATACTATATATTGTGGTGATTGGATATGTATATGTACCTATAAAACCAAATCACTCAATAAATATTAAGTTTTAGATGCCTTCCAAATATGACACACGTGAAAAGTTTGATCGACCAAGTGTGGGCATGCCCTAGCTTGGTGCACCGTCTATCTCGTGGAAGCGTGAAGGATGGATATGTGAGTCTGCCCTAGCAGGGTGTATATTCATCGTGTTGGCTTTGGGTCAGACTTAACAAGGTGACCTAGATAGGATCTAGCACCTTGAGGCATGGAGGTGATCATGGCATGGAGTTGTGCATGACATCTTTCAAGAGTTGCATATGATGCAATTGGCAAGAGTTGCCTACCTAGAAGATCTAAGTTGTGGGTGACAGCCCTAGCTGGTCCATGACTGAGAGGATTTCAGGATCTTGACCCACTAGAAGGTTGTACGCTGCAATCTTCCGAATTGATGGTGAGGGCTACCAATTTGAACAAAAATAGTGGGAGTGATAAATTAATTAAAGTCCTAATTATATCGTAAGACTATTTCAAATCAATCAAATAAGTCAAAAATAAGTTTTTGGACTAAATTGCATATATTTCCTTTTGTAGTACAAATGGCCAAAAACAACAATCACTTCTCGTTGCGGTCGGTTCTTGAGAAGGACAAGCTAAATGGGAATAATTCCACGACTGATTAGGACGTTGAGAAGTGTTCTCAATCAAAGAGAGAAAGCTCTAAGTCCTAGTTATACCAGAACCATATGAACTCACTCCCACCACACCAAAGGTTGAAAGGGATGCTTACTGGAAGCACACCAAGGATGCCATTGATCAGAGTAGTAGAGACAACATGAGACATATGATGTCTCTAAGCAGTGTCCTAGTATGTCATGACAGAAGGAGATCCAGTTGGTTCTCACACACTCAATGTGATTGGGTATGTGGAAAACCTGACTTGACTGGTATTCCCTCTGAGTCAAGAGTTTTCTACTGGTATGATACTGCAAATGTTGTGAGAATCATACAGTTCATGATGAACTACAACATGAACAACTTTGACAAGCCATTGACAAAGTTGTTGGACATGTTGAGGACAGTAGAGGCATAGATGAAGAAAGACAAACCCTAATCTTTGATTTGATCAATGAAGGGTAAGTCCTAAAGGCAAGGTCATGGGAAAAGCAAAGAAGTGTTCTGATGCTAGCCAACAACCCAAGCCGTCTTCAGCCTCAAGGCATATGGGAAGGGTGAACGAGGGAGGAGAAATTGCCCTCTATATCTGGAAGAAAAAAAGAAGATGAAAGAAGGGGATAGAGATCTCCACCGTAGGTATCATGAAATAAACACTTCTTTAACTAAGGTATATGATACCAAGATGAAGATCTGACATATATGATATGCAATATCTAAAAAAAGTGATGGCCTTTGTGAATAGACCAAGAAAGGAGTACTCATCATTGAAGCAAGTGTTGCTGCCATAGATAGGAGTATCTTTCAGTTTATTTCAGCCTAAAGGGCACGAAATAGAGTTGAGAACTGCTATTTCAATTTTCCAATTAGAAACACTTTATTGTTTCATCTTGTAGTGACAAGATGTCTATCAATATAGTTGATGTTTCAGTTTCAAAGATATGATCTTTGTGGAAATGCCTTTCTTTATCTTGTGGTACTTGGTATGCATAAGATAAAATGATACCTAAAAGTTATTGATAACTCAAACAACGAATTAGCATTATCATGAGAAATTCATCTCTAGTTTCCATGTTGATGGATAAGCTAGACTCTTTTGGTTGTGAACCATTAAGAGACATGAATATCTTAGACATGATGACAAGTCAATCTTCACTAGATGTAGTGGGAGAACGATTATCCTATTAGGTATAATACATATGATGTATTTACATACTTATTGGAGCAAATTCTAATACTTCAAATGGTGTTTAGAGAAATACCAATATGAATATCTTGAAGTGTTCAAGAAGATCATGAATGAAGTACAAATTTGGTAAAAGTAATAATTCTTGATGTGATCAATGAATGAGATACTTAAACCAAATGTTTGAGAACCTTGTGAGTGATTAGGATAGTGTATCATAGAGAACTCATGATTAATGCATAGTGATGTCTAAATCAAAAGGAGTCATACTCTAAGGAGTTACAGGATGATTATAAAATAACTAAATTATTCTTAAATAGAGAATACCTTACACTAATAAAGGATATTAAGAATCACAAAGTGTTGTGAGTTCTCAAATTCCTTAACAGATACACCTCATATATCTATATGATGAGTTGGTCATATGACGAGTCAACAGTCTAGATGATATTGAGGAAGTGGATTTTGAGTTAGGATTTATGACCATAAGATCCTAAATGACTTCCATGTGAACCATAAGGTATGACCTCAGTGGTATCACCCATTGGGATAAAATCCATAAGTGTGAATGAGTCTTAAGCGTTAAGCCACATGGATGACATTTTGAGAAGAATCATGCTTGTTGATTGCAACTTAATGACTAAGAGATTTGGCATATGGATATTAAAACCACATTCCTATGAGGAATAAAACAAGGATATGTACATGACACAGCCTATAAGGTTTATGAATCCATTAATGCAAATGAAGTATATAAGTTACAATGGACTAATCAATGTGATTGATTGAGTACAAGCAACTCAGAGCTGGGATCTTTACTTTGATAATATAGTCAAAGGGTTTGACTGATATGACAAAGATAAAGAAGGGATCTATGATTCAGTGGGAGCGTATTTGCATTCCACATGTTGATGAGGAATGAGATGTTCTAGAATGGAATCCTTTGTGGAAATTATCTTTAGGGAAGATAGAGATGTTTCCTATGTGATAAGAATAGAGACCTATAGAGATAGTTCTAAAAAATCTCTTAACCTGGAAAGGAGAGAGCATACATTGGCAATGTGTACTGAAGGATTCAATATACATAGATTCAGTGGGAGAAAACTTGTCATGATACATGGAGTTAGTATCCCATAGCCAAGTGTCCCAATTATTATGAAGAATGGGAACACAAAGAATAGATATTGATATACATGGAGTTAGTATCCCAGAGCCAAGTGTCCCAATCATGTTATCTTGCATGTATGGACATAGAAAGAATAAAATGCATTTATTATCTTGTATGTAGGACATGACAATATGATATGCTCATCCTGATAACTCATATGTGGGACATGACGAGTGGATGTCTGTCTAGTTCCAGTACGGGTTACTAGAATACCATGAGAACTTGATAAGTACTTGAGAAGTACTAGTTCTATGGAAATAAGGAAGGGTTCATTGTAAAGAGTTACATTGATGTGAACTTCCAAAAAAGACAAAAAATTTATCTCAAAATATATGTGGGATATATAAAAGTGAATGTGTGTTGAAAAATGGAAACATTCCAATAAAGCCATTTTAAAAGGAAATGTCGAGTATCCATGTGTTAGAGAACTGCAGTGGATACTATATGGATCTGGGAGTTCATAAATATGAACTTATAGATATTTTGGTCATTGATGACAAGTAAGGATTGCTTGGTCATGCAATGAGGCTAAAGGTTAGCAAAGGAATATTGGATCGCATATTATGGCAACTCCATCTCATATGTAAGACATACAACAAAGAGATGTGAGACATGCAATAATACCGACTTAGGCAAAGTGTTGTCGTAACTCACTGCGTTAGCACTAGAACATGTGGGACATGTTTGGAGATCACTAAGAATATGATTCAAGGGTGATTGGCTTGCAGTGCAAGTGGGATTCTGTTGGTATGTATGCCCTGAGAGCCAATCATGGGATGATTGGTGGGATACATTAAGATTGATTTGATAAACATCAATGCCAACCTTCAAATTCATTCTGGTTCAGTCAGTAATGAGATAATGACAGAATAGATTGAATGTCAAGAGAATGACAGTACATAATGACGTATGCCTTTAAGTATGTGACTTGAACGATGAGATCATACAAATGTTAAGAGTTTGTACATTCTTGTTATGTCCCTAGTCAGATGTCATTGTGGAAGGTTGATAGACAACAATGACACACAAAACGGGGGTAGGGGATTACAAATTGATCGCTAGATCATACCTATGGCCTTAAGGCTCTTCATGAAATGACCATGCAGCAAGACAATATCATTGGTTGTGTCACCCATATCTCGTCATACATCAAACATTATAGCAGCCTAGGTTCAGAATCACCACACATTTTATTATCTTATTTATTTCAAACCTTAAAAGAATATGTAGGAAACAACTTTGAACCTAAGATTTTGAGTCAAAATTCTTCATATTGTAATTCACCTTACATATAAATTTGGTACCCAAACTCCATTATTTTACCCTTCAAATAACATACTCCAAAAGGGTACAAATATAAATATAATGAACTTATACCTTACATCAATTTACCTCTAATATCAAAAATGAAAGTTCAACTTACTTAGTATGATTTTGATGCATCTCAAATTTCATGATTAGGTCATATGGATACACATACACTTCATTACATGCTTAACTCCATATGTCTTCTAAATCAACCAATATCTAGTTGTGATCATCTCCATTTACATAAATGGCATTGAAGCTATTATTTAACTTCCAAAGATATTATAGTCATACATGTGGGTCAAAAGAATACATTGTTGAATAAAAGTCACTCTAACTTGGGATTAACCAACCAAGAATATATGCGGACCTCTAAAATGATATTGTCTATGAAAACCCTAAAAATCAAGGTCATCACATTCACTCCACCTTATATGGAATTTCATCCTCGAACTTAGATAAGGTAATCACATTCACTCCCCAGAGATAGAACTTAGATAAGATCATCCATGCTTATATCAACTATCATTCTAACCTCTATTCTATGTATCACATATCTTTCTAAGTCTCTAGACATCTAATCTAGACCTACACTCTCTTCTAGACTGATGCCACTGCCTTTCACTTAGGTTGCATGAACACTAATGTAATGATCCCGCCTCCCGGTAAATCCCAATTAAGGGATACCAGAAGGTCAGAGATGTTATCCCAATATTTCTGGATCCGTGGTTCGACATTTAATCAATAATAATTATCAAATTCTACTAAAACTAAAATGAAAAGTTGGAATAAAATTAATCTCTTGATACCTTGTAAAAATTCCAGATGTCTAGACTTCTATCCACATATGGAGTCTATCTATCTAATCCTCCTTGAATTAATTATTCGTACCTTCACAATGTTTTAGTTTACAGTTTGTCCTTTTCAATGATTGTACCTAAAATACTGATGAACAAAATGTTGGTCAGTATATTTCTATACCAGTATGTGGGGAACAATCACAATTTCACAAATAATTTCTAATAACCTAATTATCACAAATAAGTTATTAACAATCCAAATTACATTTTCAATGTGACATTCTCAACTGCTTTTGCCCTAAACCCTGGATTACCCTCTCTTAGGGTTTTGTCCTTGCAAGGGACATAAGGCCACCTTCTCCATCATGATCTTGGTGCCTGGGGTCACCTCTCATGGTGCCCAATGGTCTTCCCTCTGAGGCTTGAGCGATTAGACCTTCCCTCCAGGGCTTGGTCATGCATCATACATCAGGGTGGCATGTAGGTTCGAGAATGCACATGTATACTTAATTGTGATAATCATAGTGACTTTATAGGATTGCATAAACAAACACACAACATTTTAGGTTACATCCAATCGATCAAACGTTTGAAAAAAACTTCATGAAACTAGATCGATTATTCATAAATAACCACATACATGTTCTGTTGATTTGAGATAGAAATATTCCAGGGAAGTAGGAAATCCAAGCAAGCAAGCACACAACAAGATCCTAAAATAAGCATAAAATTTCCTTTTACTACTCTTGTTATCAAGAGCTATTCAATCTAACTTGCTCCTTAGGGTTCCTACTTCTTTTTAGGGTTTCACTTGCAATTAGGGTTTTGCTATCACTTTTATCACTACAAACTCTAAATAAGCAAAACTACTCGTAAACCCTAATCATCTTATCCTATCTCTCCTAATAGGCTTAGGATCAACATTTATCAACATATTTCCATATATTTTGAATTAAACATAATCATCTCTTCTTTTACCCTAAATTGGGGTTTCTATATACATTATCATATATTCTTGGTTTAAAACCCTAAAACATGCAATTTCTCATCTAGATCAGATTTGAATCTCTCATTATCATCAACAGGTTATTAGTACATCAAATTAACCCATTAAACATTAAAGATTCAATCTTTAATCTGAATTAGGGTTTCTAACCTAATTTTAATGCACTTTTCATCCTCTTAATATACTTTTGCAATTAGGAATGAAATCAGGTACTAAAAATATTTTTATCAGGTTCCTCATATTGTTTTGATCAAATTTCATATATTAAGTTTATCCATCATAGCTTCCTAGCAATTTCTACGAATTTTGCAAGGAAAAACATTATCTTGGATTATCTGTTATTTTTAGAAAAATGTCGGCCATCCGATCTGTGGTCCACTGGACCACGTGAAATCCATTGGCCCATGATTCACGCGTGACACTTTCTACTAAACTAAAGAATTGGGTGAGAATCCCCTTACCTGGCTAATACAAGCACGAGGGCAAAGGGGTCTTCTACCCCTTTTCTTCTTCAACCTCAGGTTGGCTCGCAAGGAGCCTAGCCGAGTCAACTCAGGGGTTGACTCCGGTCGTCTGTGCGTCTGTGATCAAATTTATTGGTCTAGGAACTCTTTCCGCTCCTCACGAACTCACCCATCTTTTCAATTTGTGGCGGGCTTCGTTCCTTCACCTCCAGCAAGTCGTCGTCTCTCCAGCGAGGTTGACAAGTCGAAGAGGGGGAAGGTCAGGGTCGATCATCAAATTGAACTCGCCAAAAAGTTTGTCATCACTCTCTGAAGGTGCGAGGGTACCCTCAAGCGCCCTCCCCTATATATAGGGTCGAGTTCGGCGAATTGGGAACTTCTACGCTTCTCGACGAACCTACCCAAAAATTGGGCCGAGAATCTTCAGAATAAACTCCTGAAGTCAATGGGATTGTTCTCACCTCAATCTATCGCAGAAAACGTGAACAAAAAGGATTTGAAATCCCGATCACCCTTCTCCCTTTCCTTTTGTGAATCAAGGTGGATGATGCACAACCACGGTCAGATTCGCGGTCCCCTGGACCACGCGGGGAATCCAATGGTTGTCATCATCCCCTTGTTTCCCTTTTCTTTTAAAACAAGGAAAATTATGTGTTATTCAAAGGAAACTTGCAAAATCTATATCTCTCTCCTCGATTAACATTTTTCACTCAAATTTTAAAGGAAACTCTGTCTTGGCATTATCTACTCATGTATAATTTGAAACCCAAATTCCAAAGGAAAAGGGTATTTCCTTCATAAGCAAGTTATTCTTTAATAAAACCAATTTAATTGATATTTTCTCTTTCTTATGCTATTATCTTGGTATCTTGGACTCCTTGGACCCCAATGAACCCTAAAGGCATGAAATCCCCTCTTGGAGGATATTCCCTTGCCTTTTTCTTTATCTTTTCTCCTTTTATTATTTATTCATTTATTGTTTGAATTTTCTTTATCTCTTTCTTGTTATTGGGCCCAATAGCCAATAAAGCCCACTAAGCAACCAAACAAGGCTATTGTAAACGAAATCCATCCAATTCAAACAAATAAAACAATTATTGATTTCATTTATCATCAAAAGGAGAAATACAATTTCATTACATAGTCAGGAAAAATGGGGTTGTAACATCCTCCCCTCCTTATAGGAATTTTGCCCTCAAAATTCAACAATCAAACAAACAAGTTAGGGTATGCTTTTTCCATGTCCGTCTTTAGTTCCCATGTGGCCTCATTCTCTCCATGGTGCTTCCAAAGAACCTTTACCATCTCTATATTCTTACATCTGAGTTCTTTTACCTTGGTATCTAGAATTCACAAAGGTGACTCCGGATATGTCAGCTTCCCTTGAAGCTCAATAGGTTCATGGCTCATCACATGGCTCGAGTACATCACATAGTGCTCTAGATCAGACACATGGAACACATCATACATCATAAGCATAAGCATCTCCACCAATCCATCTCAAATGGACTCATTTAATTGAAAAACCAATAGAGGGGGGTGAATAGGGTTTTATAGAGATTTTAAAATAATTTAACTCAAACAACCACAATTGAGACAATAAGAAGGAGACAAGGTGTTTAGATTAGTTCCAACCTACCAAATACTAAGGCAGTCAATCCACTACCCGGTTGCTTACCCAACCGGGATTTTGAAAGTATTTAATTTTATTACCTCACAAGGATATTACATAAAATTACAACACTTTCAACACCCTTTGGACAACCTTCACCTTGAAGTAGTCTCACCAACCTTGAAGCAGCCTTCCTTGAAGTAACTTCAAGCTCCCCCTTGAAGTAGCCTTCCTCTTGAAGTAGCTTCTTGTTGAGACAGCCTTCTAGAAGTAGTCCAAAGATCTCCTTCTCCACCAAGAAGATCAAAGCTCTCTCCAATACGCAGCCTCCAATCCTAGGAGTAGCAAGGAGAGTACAAGTAATAAGAAAGAACAAGAAGGGAAATAGAAATTACAATTACCACTTGAAGCACAAGGCTTGATTTCCTATATCAAGTGTATTGATCTCCTAACCAATGAATATGGAAGTGTAGGTTTAGTGGATAGGATATGCTATCCTATAGGACACAAATTTAGAGCAAAGGAAATGAGTAGCAAGTACTAGTGTTGCTCAATTGCTCAAAACAGATTGCTAATTTCAATTATGAAAGCTCAAGTATTGCACAAGTGTACTTTGGGTGTCCTATGGCTTGTCCTATTTATAGGAATGGCCTATGGATGCTTAAGGACGTTCTAGACACTTTCTAGGGGGTTCTAAGTGCTCAACTATCTGTTAGGTATCCATTAGTTGCTTTAACAATGACTAGTTAATTAATCCTAAAAATTGCAGACAGAGACTTCTCGGTCGAAGATTTGTCGACCGAGAGTCCTAGTCGATCGAGGACTTGTCGACCGAGGGACTGTCTGGAACAAGTGTATATAACGTTCTGATCCAACTCCCAACTACCTTGTCTGTTGTGTCTAACGTCTACCTGGGTCATTCTCGGTTGAAGAGTTTGTCGACCGAGAGTGTCTCGGTCGAGAATTTTGTCGACCGAGATTAACCCTGTTTCAATGTTTTAAACTAAGTACTAAGTATGTGTATGAGTGTGCAGTTGTGACACTATTGTAGGGGATGACGTATCTAAGTGTTGTGATTGACTAGGGAAGATCTAACGCTTGATTTACATGATTTCTAAGTACTTGTACATTATATAATTGTACATGTTTTTACATTTGATTACATTCATGACTTAAAGCAATGTTACCATATAGGTCTTCCAAGTGTTTGTCATCCACCTTATCCTGCAACACTCAAGTAGCACGTTAGATCCACAAGAATGAAATGTTTGTCATTATCAAAACAAAGGGATTTAAATGATGTCCATTTAGCCAACAATCTCCCCCTTTTTGAATATGACAAACATTTCCAAAATATAAATCAACTAGTCTTTAAAATGAGATGAGTTTCATACCTGAGATTTACTTTGTGAATTCCTTCTCTTGTTAATGAAATGTGTGCTTATTATTCCCAAAGAAGTATGGAACGTAAAATCCAATTCTTAGGGAATATAGCAACTTTTAATGTAAAGCCAAGAGATTATGAAACTCATTGATTACATTTATTTCTCCCCCTTTGTCATTTCAAAAAGATATTCGTTAAAAATGAAACTCCCCCTTAAAAAGATAACCATCAAATCTTTTGAAAAAGATGTCCATTTGGAAGCCAAAAATAACACGAATAAAACTATTTTAAGAAGCACAAATATCAAAGAAAACATCTTCTAAGGGAGTGATGAGTAGTTGCTTTCTTATTTTGTTAAATTGGTCTAGGGGAAGCGGTTTTGTGAAAATATCGGCCAATTGATCTTCTGTATCAACATGATGAAGGGATACATGATTTTTAGAGATATGATCCCTTAAAAAATGATGACGTATTTCAATATGTTTGGCACGACTGTGTAAAATAGGATTGTGTGCTAAGTTTATAGTGCTTGTATTGTCACAAAATATGGGTGTGGATGAAAAAATAAAGCCATAATCGTTTAATACTTGTTGCATATAAAGCACTTGAGCACAATAAGATCCGGCTTCCATATATTCAGCTTCAGTTGTAGAGAGGGCAACCATATTTTGTTTCTTGCTAAACCAAGATACTAAGGCTCTTCCTAACAAGAAACAACTCCCACTTGTGCTCTTGTGATCAATTCGACAACCAGCGTAATCAACATCGGTATAAGCTTTAAAGTCCAAGGATTGTCCTTTAGGATACCATAGACCATAGCATGTAGTGCCGGCTAAATATCATAAAATCCGTTTGACAGCTTGAAAATGGGTTTGCATAGGTTGTGATTGAAATCGAGCACAAAGACCAACTGAAAACATGATATCCAGTCTGGAAGCAGTTAAGTAGAGAAAACTACCAATCATGGCTCTATATAAGGAATCATCAATAGGTTCCCCATTTTCATCCTTATCAATTTTAGTAGAGGTAGCCATTGGAGTGGTAGCATGTTTACACTGGTCCATCCCAAAGTGTTTTAAAAGTTCATTGGTATACTTTTCTTGGCTTATAAAGATCTCGGCGGGCGTTTGTTTGATTTGAAAACTAAGAAAGAAAGTTAGTTCACCCATGAGGCTCATTTCAAATTGTTGTTGCATAATATCACTAAATTTTTTGCACAACGATTCATTTGAGGCACCAAAGATAATATCATCAACATATATTTGAACAACTAGAAAATCAGATGCATATGTTTTGAAAAATAAAGTAGAATCTAAATTTCCAATAGAAAAGTTGTTATCAAATAGATAGTTTTTCAGCCTTTCATACCAATTTCTAGGTGCTTGTTTTAAACCATAAAGTGCTTTCTTAAGTTTGTATACATAGTCACCTTTTTCCGGTATTTCAAAACCAGGTGGTTGGGCAACATATACTTCTTCTTGGATTATTCCATTGAGAAATGCACTTTTGACATCCATTTGGAAAAGTTTGATGTTTTTGTGTGTAGCTATAGCTAGTAGCATTCTAATGGCTTCAAGTCTTGCTACTGGTGCATAAGTTTCATCAAAGTCTATTCCTTCATGTTGATTATATCCTTGAGCTACTAACCTAGCTTTATTTCTTACTACTTCCCCTGCTTCATTTAACTTATTCCTAAAAACCCATTTAGTTCCAATAATGGTTTTATCTTGTAGTTTAGGAAATAAGTCCCATACATCATTTTTAGTGAATTGGTTTAATTCTTCTTGCATTTCCATTATCCAATAGTCATCTTTTATAGCTTCAGTCACCTTTTTAGGTTCAATTATAGAAAAAAATGCCATATTTGCAACATTTCTAAAAGATGAATGGGTTTTGACTCTATCATTAGGATTTCCAATGATCAATTCTTGAGGATGATCCTTAATGAGTCTAGGAACAGGTTGTTGTGTCTCAACTAGTTGATCATTAGTAGTATTTTTGTCACCATCATTTGGTATGGATAAATTTTCTAATTGATGAGTGAGATCAACTATTTCAAGATTTTTAGATTGTAGCTCTTCATGAAAAGTAATGTGAATGGATTCCTCAACTTTTCTAGAAATAGTGTTGTAGACTCTAAATGCTTTGCTAGAGGTGGAGTATCCCAAGAAAAAGGCTTTTTGTGATTTAGAGTCAAACTTGTCTCTATTATCTTTTGTGTTCAAGATATAGCATGTTGATCCAAAAGTATAAAAATAGTCAACCCTGGGTTTCTTAGTATATATGATTTCATATGGTATTTTCTTCAAATAAGAATGAACAGTTACTCTATTTAGCACATAGCAAGCTGTGTTTACTGCTTCAGCCCAAAATGTTTTAGGTGTATTATGTTCGAGCATCATAGTCCTAGCCATTTCTTGTAGTGATCGATTTTTCCTTTCAACTATGCCATTTTGTTGTGGAGTGTGTGGAGCAGAAAAATTGTGAGTGTAGCCTTGAGATGTGCAAAATTCTTCAAATAAATGGTTCTCAAATTCTCCACCACGATCACTCCTAATTTTACATATCTTGTTTTGTAGTAGATTTTCAATCTTGGAACAAAACTGTATAAAAACTTGGACAGTATCATCTTTGTTTGCAAGAAAGTGTACCCATGAATATCTACTATAATCATCAACAATAACAAAACAATATCTTTTACCGCTAATAGATTGTGTCCGCATAGGTCTAAATAAATCCATATGAATGAGTTCTAGTGATCTATAGGTGCTAAGTACATTTTTGGGTTTAAAAGAGGTTTTAGTTTGTTTACCCAAAGTACATGGTTCACAATTTTCAGATTGATCAAAGGATAATGTTGGCAAACCATGAACAAGATCATATTTAACTAGCTTTTTTATGACATGTGAACTAGCATGACCTAATTTTCTATGCCATAGTTGTAAAGAATTTTCGTTTGCAAGTAAGCATTTTCCAACTACAGATTGCATAGAGTTAGGTCTAAGAATATAAAGATTTCCAACTCTTTTTCCTTCATAAATAACATTTGTAGTATTTTCTATTAGTAACTTGCAGCAATTTTTGTTGAATAAAACATCATATCCACTATCACATAATTGACTAACACTTATTAAATTGTGGTGTAAACCATTGACAAGTAAAACATTCTTTATTTCAAGGTTTGTACCAATATTACCGATTCCAACAATTTTACCTTTACCATTGTCTCCAAAAGTGAATGTTCCACTTTTCTTTTCCTCAAAAGTTTGAAATGCCTCCTTGTTTCCGGTCATGTGTTTGGAACATCCACTGTCGACCACCCAATCCTACATTAAGATATAGGTTTTGGTACCCATGTGATGGTCCATTATGGTTAGGTACATTTAATAGCAAACTGAGCATGTTTTAACAAAGAAAAATGAATAGAACTTCATTCGGTCGACAAAAGTTCGACTGACAGGTGTCTCAGTCGACCAATTTGTTGATCAAGAAAGTTGTTGTTCTTACAGGTTAAAACTGAATAGAAATATAAGTATGTTCGGTCGACCATTTTTCGACCGATTTTTGCTCCGATCGATCATTTCTTCGACCGAAATGGTTGATGTTTCACTAAGAATTTTGCTGTAGATTTTGATTTGTCACTGGCATTCACTCGGTCGAAGTTTTCTCAACCGAGAATATCTCGATCGAACTATTTGTCGATCGAAAATGTTTCTATTTGTCTCAGTAATTTGTTTATATCAGTTCTGAATTTAAAATACTACATAAAGTTATTTGTTTAGTGGAGATAAGACATTTTGATTTTCAAAAATAAGCGTTAGATCATATCTCAACTAAATTTCATTCAAGTCTCCTAAGTTTGAGGTTTGGGGACCCAAACTAACTCAGAATCCTTCTTCTTATAAGGGCATGAAAAAGAATAATGTTCAAGACGTAGGCAAAAGTGACAAGACATAGAATCAATTTCATTTCTCTTTCTAGGATTTGGAATTATGTTTTTAGGTACAAACATGATCTTGGTCTTGGATGCTCTTTTAGGTTGATTTCCTTTTGGAACATATCCTAAGCCTCTTCTTCCATTGTAGCTAGAAGAATATTTCAGAATATTATTTAGAATGTCATTCCCTTTTAAGCCATTAATTTCTCTTTGTAGCTTAGCAAGCTCATCCATTTTCTTATTAATATCTATCCTTGCTTGATCTAAATCAGATAATAAAGAATTTCTTTCCTTAACAACATTATCATAATCTAGATGATTACATAAAATAGGTTGTTTTTGAAGATCATTTACTTGAGTTTGCAAGTTTAACTTTTCTAGGGAAAGAAGATTGCAATTTGCTTCTACAGATTTCAGCTTAATATCATGATCTTCAATAACCTTTTTAAGATCTTCATTTTTAGATGTAAGAGAAAGAATTTTAGCATGTAACTCATCATTTGCCTTATTAGATTTGTTTAATTTCTTCTTGCACTCAACATACTTGTCATGAGTTTCTTGTAGACTAACAATTAGATCTTCTTTTGGCAAATCAAGAAGTCTTACCTCTTGGGAGTCATCATTATCATCTTCTTTTGCCATGAGACACTCCACATTCTGTTCTCCACTTTCACTATCACTTGACTCATCCCACACAACTTTATAAGCTTTTTCTCCTTTCTTCTTGAATGAGCTTTTCTTTCCTTTCTTTGCTTTAGGACATTCATTTTTGAGATGTCCTTTCTTTCCACATTCAAAACACCTAGGAGGGGAAGAAGAAGAACCAACAATTTTGTTAGATCTAAATCTTCTATATTTCTTACCATTAACGATTAGAGATTATTCTCCTCCATCACTTGTTTCATCATTTTCTTGTGTGACGATCTTTGAAGCTTTGAGGGCTATGTCTTTCTTTCTTCCTTGTTGAAGTTCACACTCTCGTCGTTCCTCTTCCTCCAAGGTTGCCTCATGTGCTTCTAGGTTGCCAATGAGTTGCTCCATCCTTAGTCGGGTGAGATCATTTGCTTCTTCAATAGCAGTCACCTTGGGCTTGTACTTGGGAGGGAGAGATCTAAGAATCTTTGACACTTGATCTTCTTCAGCAATTACTTTGCCTAAAGCATTCAAACCATTCACAATAGAAGAAAATTTTGCATTCATTTCACTAATAGATTCATTTTGATCCATACGAAACTGTTCAAATTTTTGCTTAAGCATTCCGATTTTAGAATTCTTAACTTGAACAGTTCCTTCATATGTTATAGAAAGTATATGCCATATCTCATATGCCATTTCACAATTTGATATTCTATTGAACTCACCAACGGAAATTGAACAATAGAGTATACTTACAGCTTTTGCATTCATTTGGGATGATTTTACTGTATTAACATCCCAATTTGCATACTCCATTTGAGGAAATTCATATGGAGTTGATACCATCCTCCATAAGTCCCAGCTGATTCCTTGGAATTAGAACTTCATCCTCCTCTTCTAGTAGGTGTAGTTAGTCCCATCAAAAGGTGGAGGTCTTGCCACGAGTGTTCCTTCCAAGTTGAGGTTGTTGAGTACCCTGTCACCCATTCTTCAAGACTTTGTTAGAGTTCCTTGAAGCCCTGCTCTGATACCAATTGAAAAACCACTAGAGGGGGGGTGAATAGGGTTTTATAGAGATTTTAAAATAATTTAACTCAAACAACCACAATTGAGACAATAAGAAGGAGACAAGGTGTTTAGAGTGGTTCCAACCTTAGCAAATACTAAGGCAGTCAATCCACTACCCGGTTGCTTACCCAACCGAGATTTTGAAAGTATTTAATTTTATTACCTCACAAGGATATTACATAAAATTACAACACTTTCAACACCCTTTGGACAACCTTCACCTTGAAGTAGTCTCACCAACCTTGAAGCAACCTTCCTTGAAGTAACTTCAAGCTCCCCCTTGAAGTAGCCTTCCTCTTGAAGTAGCTTCCTATTGAGACAGCCTTCTAGAAGTAGTCCAAAGATCTCCTTCTCCACCAATAAGATCAAATCTCTCTCCAATCCGTAGCCTCCAACCCTAGGAGTAGCAAGGAGAGTACAAGTAATAAGAAAGAACAAGAAGGGAAATAGAAATTACAATTACCACTTGAAACACAAGGCTTGATTTCCTATATCAAGCGTATTGATCTCCTAACCAATGAGTATCGAAGTGTAGGTTTAGTGGATAGGAGATGCTAGCCTATAGGACACGAATTTAGAGCAAAGGAAATGAGTAGCAAGTACTAGTGTTGCTCAATTTCTCAAAACAGATTGCTAATTTCAATTATGAAAGCTCAAGTATTGCACAAGTGTACTTTGGGTGTCCTATGGCTTGTCCTGTTTATAGGAATGGCATATGGATGCTTAAGGACGTTCTAGACACTTTCTAAGGGGTTCTAAGTGCTCAACTAGACGTTAGATATCCATTAGTTGCTTTAACAATGGCTAGTTAATTAATCCTGAAAATTGCAGACAGAGACATTCTCGGTCGAAGATTTGTCGACCGAGAGTCCTAGTCGATCGAGGACTTGTCGACCGAGGGACTGTCTGGAGCAAGTGTGTATAACGTTCTGATCCAACTCCCAACTACCTTGTCTGTTGTGTCTAACGGCTACCTAGGTCATTCTCGGTCAAAGAGTTTGTCGACTGAGAGTATGTCGACCAAGATTAACCATATTTCAATGTTTTAAACTAAGTACTAAGTATGTGTATGAGTGTGCAGTTGTGACACTATTGTAGGGGATGACCTATCTAAGTGTTGTGATTGACTAGGGAAGATCTAACACTTGATTTACATGATGTCTAAGTACTTGTACATTATATACTTGTACAAGTTTTTACATTTGATTACATTCATGACTTAAAGCAATGTTAGCATATAGGTCTTCCAAGTGTTTGTCATCCACCTTATCCTACAACACTCAAGTAGCACGTTAGTTCCACAAGAATGAAATGTTTGTAATTATCAAAACAAAGGGATTTAAATGATGTCCATTTAGCCAACATCAGGGACTCATCCTTCTCAGTTATAGCTCAGAGAGGTCGGGTTTTCATAACACATGTTCTCCTATAGTGAACTGCATGTCAGTCTGCTTCATATAAACTCACGACTCTTGTCGCCCTGGGCTTTCTCAGCCATTGCATGATCAAAGCAACTTCATCTGCACACACTGTGATCTCTCTGACCTCTACAAGGTCCTCACACTAACATCATACTAATGAAGAGGTGATCGACACAACCTCCCTGGCAGATATTCTTACATCTTGATATTGGCTATGGTGGCTATCATCATTAGCAAACTCTTCTAGGGGCAAGAAGTACTCCCATATATCACCCTGAACGAGCACACATGCTCTCATCAGACCCTATAAAGTCTGGATCATACTCTCTTGACTGTCCAGTAGTCAGGGGTGATATGTTGTGCTCAACTTCAATCTAGCATCGAGTTCTTCTTGTACCTACTTCCACAACATGGAAGTGAACTTGAGGTCATACTCATGGTATCAAATTCAGATCACAAAGTAGATGAACTATCTCTCTCTCATATATATTTCAATCAGATCTGTCACACTGATAGTGCTCTCTTTCTTAGGCAAGGGATTAGGTCAACTTGGTAAGGCGATCTACCATAACCCATATTACATCACAACCTCTCTCGGTCTAGGGAATACTCACCACAACGTCCATGGTGATCCACTCCCATTCCCTCTCAGGGACTCATCAGTATCAGAAGCAACTCACTAGGTTATAGGTGTCCGTCCCTCACCTCCTCGCATGCATGGAGACAAGCTACATGCAACTCTATCTACCTCAGGTGTTCAAGGTACCACATCAAACTTTATTCATCTTAGTAGTACCATGGTGAACTTAACATCATGAGACTCTACTTGTCATGATTCCTCAAGGTTGGCTCCTCAAAAACCCTAAAACACTCTAGTAGCGGGTTTCACCACCTTCTGCTCCTAAGAGGTGTATCTAAGGTTCTTACAACCATCATTTTATCTCATCAAGCTCTAGGCTAGCTAACTGAGCAACCACCTTGACCAACAGGTCTGATGGTACCAGAGTGTTAGCCCTATATGCCTCACAAACTTAGGGTTCACCCAACAACCACTTATAGCCTCTCTACTGGCTAAACGAGATAGCTATGCCTCGACGAAGAGCATCCATTATCACCTTACATCCTTATGTGCTAGATAAGTGTGAAAACATAAACCTTCATATACACTACTCATCATCCTCAAATCAATTTAAGGTCTAAATAAGTCAAGAAAACTCCAAGCTCATCATCTTGGTTATCCAACTCAAGATTTTATAACTCATAAATTCCATGTTGCTCTGGATAAAGCGTCCTCATGATGACTACCTTAGTTCTCTTTGTGTTTGTAAACCATCCATACATCGTACTGTCGATAAAGGTATGCTACTATCTCTATCCTCATACATCACAAAAATGTTCACATCATCTTCATCCTTAGTGTATGGCATGCGTATTGCCCTATCTGTCACCCCCATAATGAGAGGAAATAAGCATTTAGCTGCAGTCCAAATATAGAGCTCTTCCCATTCCAAGAGTAGGGATGGTGCATCCCACATCACCAGTACACATTTCCAAACTAAGAAGAAACGTGCATAACATGTCTCCACATCCTAAACATCTCAATATCAGGTGTACATCCATAGAAAATTGTTCCCAAACACACTTGGTTCATCACACAAACCTTAGTCATCTCCTCTAGGTCTGTAGGGTGCTGATACTTTTGGGGTCGTCCCTCTTTCCTTATGCATCCAGGGAGTTCCCACCTCATTTGCCCTTTGGGTCTCATGAGTTCATGAATGTGATCAATCTCCTAACCCATGGCCCTCAGACAATGATAGATGTTACCTCCTAACCCTATGGTCTTGTGCAACTAGGGAATTAGGCAACTCCTACTCCCATCAGTCTTATCCCCACCTGACCTTATTATAGACTTAGGATTCTATCATGGTATATCTCATTCTTGAATCTTTACCCAAAACTCCATCATCTCTCTGGGCACTCATGGTCAAACTTACATCCTTTCATAGGGATCATGGCGACCTACCTAACTTGGTCTGGCCCCATACATGTTACCTCCATGTCAACATAACCTCATGCCCCTAGAGATGGTTACCTATGGGTCTATGGATTCATGATCACACTATGTGCTATCCACTTAGCTCATCAAACTAAAAAAAACCTCTTTAGGTTATTTCAAACCTAAATAGAAGATGATACTCACCCTACAGAAGAGTCCTTCCCCAGGATGGGACAAAACTATCTCTTGATAGAAACAAAGGTCACAAATGTCTCTACGTCTAGTGTTTACACTATCATGTACATACTTAGCCCTATCATGCTATTCCGACACGTAGCTAGCAAGAAGACATCCCACTAAGCTATTCGGGGTCCCTTCGTATCATACTTGCTCCTTATTCCTCAACATTGGACCAACACCATACATGCATATGTCACCAACCTATGCGAGAGGGGTTCATCCAACATATACCCAAGTTCACATGGTTTCCTTTTTCCTATAAACCTGAGGGGGTGCCATGCTCGAATTCATAGGAACTCAAACATCATTGTGAGCATCAGGTGCACCAGGTATTACTACTTCCCCTCTTAGGTCTAGGAACCCTAGGCTCACTTCTTATGCACCAGCTGCCTAACTGCATGCCCAACTTTTCAACCATGAACCAAACATGTACAAGGTATAGCATGCACTTCCTACTATTCTTCCACGTGAACAACACCTTAGAGTCCTAGCAGGGACAGCCGACTCAGTGTGAGACCTCATAACTTGTTACTCTACTTCTTCAGGGTCTAAGGAACTCTTCTTTCTGTACCTATAAGGTAAGGTAGGCACCTACAACTCCTATACATCAACTAAAGAAACCTCTTCCCTTTTCTAAGTTTTTGTTCCTCTAAAGGAAACCAATATACCACAAGCCTCCAAGGATCATGCCCAAGGCAACCACCACCATCCACTTAGGTCATCCATTCTAGGTCATAACATACCCAACTTCTCATGGTCCCTCATGTCTTGGAGTCTAAGCTTCCAACCTTCTTGCTTGGGTCTTGCTCTCTCTCTAGAGCTAACCCTACAACCAACCTTACCACTGGAGGTTCTCTCTATAAGAAGGTGGACCAAGCTCTTAAGGATACATGCATACACCTGCATGGGAGGAACACATGATCCAAACATATGTCGGATCAAGATTATCCAAAGCTCTACATGCTTATCTCGTAAGCTATCCAGCATGCCCTACTGGCCTAGGTCTCAACCTACTGCCAGCAATTCTGACGTGCTCTCCTACATAGGAGCATGCCCTTCGATTCTCATATATGCCCATAAGGGTTTCTATATGGTCACTACTATCCTCTTCAATGAAGAAGCTATCCTTCACCCTAACAGGAACGACCCTTCCAAGGTTGGTTCGCCAAAAGGTACTAGATCAACCAACCTCACATAGCTCATACTTCCCTCAGGTATTCAAAACCAAAAACATATCACCCCACATATATGGTCGACCATGATATCTAACTTATCATGTCATCTCTCTCTAACATCCACTTAGGGTTAGGGTTAGCATCGTCCTCAGAGGATGTGCCAGGTCTCAACCTCTTCCTGGAGGCCTCTACCTCCAAGGCTAACTTTCTCCTCATCCTCCTACAACAAGGTCTAACCTCAGGTCTCTCCTGAGGGCATGACAACACATGTCATGCTACCTAAGCATGTAACTATTCTTTAGTTTATGCTTAAACTATTAAGCTTATGTCCATGACATCTTATTTACATGCTTTTCATTGATTTGGTGGAGGATTCCTTAATCCTTATCATACTTACCCTAACCTCAAGAGGGTGGGGAAGAGAGAGAAAACCCCTAAACCTTAGAATCTTAATTGAATTAGGGTTGAAAAGGGAAGAAATAGATGAGAGAGTCCTAAAGGTATCTTATTTTGAGTCAAAACCTCAAACTTTAGCCAGGCAGTCACACCGCATCTGGGAGTCCTCATGACCAACTAGCAGGGTGGAGGAAAATATTGCCAGCCCCCAGACCGTGATCCTTTTCTAGACACCTCAGTCTTTGGAAAATACCCTATTAACTCCCTCAGTTCTACAAAGTTTGTAAAATTTTATAATTACTAAGGATTAAATGAGAAACCAAGGCTCTGATACCAAATGTAATGACCCCGCCTCCCGGTAACCCCCAATTAAGGGAGACCAGAAGGTTAGAGACGTTATCCCAATATTTTTGGATCAGTGGTTCGACATTTAATCAATAATAATTATAAAATTCTACTAAAACTAAAATGAAAAGTTGGAATAAAATTAATCTCTTGATACCTTGTAAAATTTTTGGATGTGTAGGCTTCTATCCATAGATGGAGTCTATCTATCTAATCCTCCTTGAATTGATTATTTGTACTTTCACAATGTTTCAGTTTACTATTTATCCTTTTCAATGATTGTACCTAAAATGCTGACAAACAAAACATCGGTCAATATATTTCTGTACCGATATGTGGGGAACAATCACAATTTCACAAATAATTTCTAACAACCTAATTATCACAAATAAGTTACTAACAATCCAAATTACGTTTTCAATGTGACATTCTCAACCAATTTTGCCCTAAAACCTAGATTACCCTCTCTTAGGTCTTTGTCCTTGCAAGGGACATAAGGCCACCTTCTCCATCCTGAGCTTGGTGTCTGGAGTCACCTCTCATCGTGCCCAATGGTCTTCCCTCCGGGGCTTGGTCATGCATCATACATCAGGGTGGCATGTAGGTTTGAGAATGCACATGTATACTTAATTGTGATAATCATAGTGACTTTATAGGATTGCATAAACAAACACACAATAGTTTAGGTTACATCCAATCGATCAAACTTTTGAGAAAAACTTTGTGAAACTAGATCGATTATTCATAAATAACCACATACCTATTCTGCTACTTTGAGATAGAAATATTCCAGGCAAGTAGGAAATCCAAGCAAGAAAGCAAGCACACAACAAGATCCTGAAATAAGCATACAATTTCCTTTTACTACTCATGTTATCAAAATCTATTCAATCTAACTTGCTCCTTAGGGTTTCTACTTCTTTTTAGGGTTTCACTTGCAATTAGGGTTTTGCTATCACTTTTATCACTACAAACCCTAAATAAGAAAAACTACTCATAAACCCTAATCATCTTATCCTATCTCTCCTAACAGGCTTAGGATCAACATTTATCTACATATTTACATATATTTTGAATTAAACATAATCATCTCTTCTTTTACCCTAAATTCGGGTTTCTATATACATTATCATATATTCTTGGTTTAAAACCCTAAAACATGCAATTTCTCATCTAGATCAGATTTGAATCTCCCATTATCATCAACAGGTTATCAGTACATCAAATTAACCCATTAAACATTATAGATTCAATCTTTAATCTCAATTAGGGTTTCTAACCTAATTTTAATGCACTTTTCATCCTCTTAATATACTTTTGCAATTAGGAATGAAATCAGGTACTAAAACTATTTTTATCAGGTTCCTCATATTTTTCTGATCAAATTTCATATTTTAAGTTTATCCATAAGAGCTTCCTAGCAATTTCTACGAATTTTGCAAGGAAAAACATTATCTTGGATTATCTATTTTTTTGGAAAACGGTCGGCTGTCCGATCTATGGTCCACTGGACCATGCAAAATCCAATGGCCCACAATTTGCATGCTTCACTACTTATTAAACTAAAGAATTGGGCGAGAATGCCCTTACCTAGATAATACGAGCACGAGGGAAAAGGGTTCTTTACCCCTTGTCTTCTTCAACCTCAGGTTGGCTCGCGAGCAGCCTAGCTGAGTCAACTCAGGGGTTGACTCCGGTCGTCCGTGCGTCTGCGATCAAACTAATTGGTCCAGGAGCTCCGTCCGCTCCTCACGAACTCGCCCAGCTCTTTAATTGTTGGCAGGCTTTGTTCCTTCACCGCTAGCAAGCCGCCGGCTCTCCGGCGAGGTCGATAGGTCGAAGAGGGGGAAGGTCAGGGACGATCGTCCAATTGAACTCACCAAAAAGTTCGTCGTTGCTCTCTGAATGTGTGAGGGTAGGTTTTAGGTGCGTGGGTACCCTCGAGCGCCCTCCCCTATATATAGGGTCGATTCTGATGAATTGGGAACTTCTGCGCTTGTCGAAGAACCTACCCAAAAGTTGGGTCGAGAAGCTTCAGAACAAACTTCCGAAGTCAATGGAATTGTTCACACCTCAAACTATCGCATAAAATGCGAGCAAAAAGGATTTGAAATCTCAATCTCCCTTCTCCCTTTCCTTCTGTGAATTGAGGTGGATGATGCACATCCATCGTCGAATCTGTGGTCCCCTGGACCACGCGGGGAATCTGATGGCCGTCATCGTCCCCTTGTTTCCCTTTTCTTTAAAAACTAGGAAAATTATGTGTTATTCAAATGAAACTTGCAAAATCTATATCTCTCTCCTTGATTAACATTTCTCACTCAAATTTAAAAGTAAACTTTGTCTTGGCATTATCTACTCGTGTTTTAAATTTGAAACCCAAATTCCAAAGGAAAAGGGTATTTCCTTCATAAGCAAGTTATTCTTTAATAAAACCAATTTAATTAGTATTTCCTCTTTCTTATGACATTATCTTGGTATCTTGGACTCCTTGGACCCCAAGGAACCCTAAATGCATGAAATCCCCTCTTGGATGATATTCCCTTGCCTTTTTCTTTATCTTTTCTTCTTTTCTTATTTATTCATTTATTGTTTGAATTTATTTTATCTCTTTCTTATTATTGGGCCCAATAGCCAATAAAGCCCACTAAGCAACCAAACAAGGCTATTGTAAACAAAATCCATCCAATTCAAACAAATAAAACAATTATTGATTTCATTTATCATTAAAAGGAGAAATACAATTTCATTACATAGTTAGGAAAAATGGGGTTGTAACAACTAACTACTCTCCAATGTGAGGGACACATTTTTACATTTACATATATATAATAAAATATTATATAGTTTTTCTCTGAGAAAGAAGACATCAGAGAAAACTATCGAGGCTTGATCCAATTGGAAAACAAAACCAAATTAGAAAAATCGAGTGTCCCACACACAATAGATAGTCTAGTGTTATGCCACCTAGTGAAATGGTGAGAATACAATGTAGACTAGTGTAGCTACCCAATACATATGAGCTCTATTTGGAAAGGGCTTCACATACTTCTATAAACCTAGTTCTCAAACATCTAGGTTCTAACTTAGAGGCTAAATCAAACCTTATTCCTATAAAACAACTTACTAAGTTTCTAGGGTTTAATGTGAAAGGCAAAATTTAGTTTTTATGTTTCATGGTGAGCAATTTTCAGGTATAGCTATTTTTCATTCTCTGATACCAATTGTAACGTCCCTAGATTCTTCCACCTCGAGAATTAGAAGGCCCGAGAAGACAAATAAAAAAACATTAGCTAATCATTTCAGAGGGTGATATGGAAGTAACATACACATACATGAACATACAACCATAACATACACCATACATTTCTCAACATTCAACATGTGTATCTTACAAAATGAATTAAACAACATGGATTACAATTACATATTGAAAGGAGATTTTACATAGTCAATGAACATGTATGCTAATCAGGATCTACATAATAGGTACAACATGGATTACAATTACATATTGAAAGGAGATTTTACATAGTCAATGAACATGTATGCTAATCAGGATCTACATAATAGGTACAACATGTACAACTTGCTCACATCTTGTTCTTTTATCCCATGGTAGCTCTGAACCTAAAACATAAGTAAAACAACGAATCAACACACAAGGTGTTGAGTACATGGGTAGAAAGATACATATATTTATGGTTTTCATAATTTGAAAAGATTTGCATAAAGAAAGAAAAGAAATTAAAGAAAACATTTCTTGATTAAGTGAAATACTCCAATTTTATTCATTTTTCTAGATAAATTGCTTTACTAAGGTGGACTAATACCAAAACATATATATTAGGCCCATCCTCGTGTACCGAGTACTCTAGGGAACTCCCCATACACCGTGTTCTCTAGGGAGGTGTACTAGTCAACATTCATCCATTCCCTCATAAGGGGGAATAATGAACACCTTAATAACTAAAAAACATCTACTCGTCATTTATGTTTTCAAGTGACAAAACATCGAGTACATATAGTAATACTACATCCAATATTTGCAGATAAAAGAGCATACATAGATATCATGAGTCAACCAAGAAAACCATAGTCATATAATTAAATAAACCCACGTACCTTTGTTTAGATATTTCTAATTTTCCTGGACCATCTGCATCACTGGTCATCACCGGATTAATAATAATGAATTTATCATTAATACAAGATTCAACATTATTATAGTTAATTAGGTCCAAATTAGGATTTGACCAAACCTAAGTTCAAACTGACCTTAACTGGTCTATGATATTTTTGTACTGATCTAGAGGTCATTGTTTAGGTCTGGTTCAGTTTTCATAATTTTTTGATGATAGGTCAATTTTTTGGAATTAAAATGAGGCAAAAAGCATCCAATCAATCATTAATAGGAAATGACCTATTGTTGAGGTATATTACTCAGATTAAAGTCTAGAAATGGATTTAAATCATCATTAGGGTTCTATAAGAATTTTCTAAAAATTTATGTCAACTGTATACAATTTATTTCATTTAATGAAACCTAAATGGGGTATTATCTGTTGGATTTTAGGGGAGGCAGAGATGGCAGCAAAAACAAAAGTTCTCCCCAAACCCAGAACCCAAGGAGATCTCGTCAACATCTATACAGTAGGAAGGATGATTTGTAGAGGTGTACTTTGTCCCAAGGCTTTCTTGGCAACATAACCTCGCAACTAGCGCGGTCTTCACCTCCGGTCTTGGATGGCGTATGTGCAGCTCCTGGTCACACCCAGACTGTCAGATTGACGGCTGTCCTCCAACCGGCAGAAATCTCCCGCCTCTATAGTAGTCCACACAGACCCCTGAGAACTCCAGTCGTCCTGTCCTACAAGACACTGGAAGGATTCGTCCCCTTCTGTCGGCGTACTAGTCACCGACGTGCTCTCCATCTACCAGTTGTCGTCCTGCAGTTGTCTTTCCCTCGTTGTGCCTCCCTAGTCAGGTAGCACCTGCTTGGTCTCTCCTGGTTCACAACCGGAGAGGAAAACTTTGCAGAGCAACTAGTGTTGTCTGAGTTGTTCTATCTGAGAAGCCCCCAGTACCCCTCTATATATAGGAGGGGTCAGGGTCAGGGTTCTCAGCTCTGGGCAATGCGGGACTAAAGTGGGAGTAGAAGGGTCTGGAATTTCCACAATTTTGATACACTGCGGCAGGTGAACCAGTCATTTCACAAATGAACTGATTGTTTGGGGACTGAACCGACCGGTTCATCTCATGAACCGATCATTTGGGGAGTTGAACCGATCAGTTCTTTCATGAACCGATCGTTTCACTTCCCAAGGTAGTTCCCAATTGACTTTCCTCTTTCTGTTACCAATTAATCCAAAGATCAATACTTGTCCCAATCGAATTGTACAAGTGAAATGAAAGTATTTTCCCACCAACCTAACTTTCCCAAACTAGCTCGTTTGGTCCAGCTGAACTGATCGGTTCAACACTTGAACCGGTCATCTCACTTGACCCTAAGACGATGGGTTCAACAACTTGAACCGGTTAGTTGGCAGTCCAGGTCGTGCAGAAATTGGTCAATGCAGTTCTCAATCAATCTGACACCCAAATCAGTTAGTCCAACACTTGAACTTGGTGATTCTGAGTCAAGTCAATTGATTGAATGTTTAATTGAACTACTAAACACATTTAGTAAACAATCTAAACATCATTCATGGATAAACTCCTCTTCCAAGTTAAATCCTATGTGTGTGACCCTATAGGCCCATTTCACATTGGCAGTGAAAGTCCATAACACTTATGACTTCACATGCAAAGAGCGGTGCCTAGTCGCTGCCACCCAAGTGAAAAGGAAAGTTGGAGAAAAACTTTCAATCCTACAATCCATGACTGGTGTTACAGTGAATGTATAATTCCTTTGTCACTGATATCCCGAATGAACTCAAGGCATGGAACAGTCATCCTTTCAACATTCATTCACTTCCTTGATCTCAGAGAAGATTGGATGAGATATGTGTGACATCAATATCACATATTGAATCACATATGCATGTGCATGCCTTTCTCATTCCTACTCATCAAGTGGCCATGGACATCAAACTCCCTTAGGAGGGACAAATCCCATATCTATCACTCACCCCTCAAAAGCCCCATGTGTTAAAGTCACTCAATCATCACCTTTATAACAATCTATATTTCAAGATTGTGTTTGATGATGTCAAAGTGTACCCAATGACATGTGTTGAGTGTAGTGATTTCGGGTCAATGAATCACACTCATCACCATCACTTTGAGAGCTGACTGTGACTACCAAGTCATGGTTCCATGTGTCACTCTCACGGTGGGTCTGTCTGATACACTTGTTCTCTAACAAGTACCTATGTGCTTGGTTTGATATCACTATAACCAACACACAATCTAGTCTTATGTGTCATTGTTGTCTATCAACCTTCCACAATGACATCTGACTAGGGACATAACAAGAATGTACAAACTCTTAACATTTGTATGATCTCATCGTTCAAGTCACGTACTTAAAAGCATACGTCATTGAGTACTGTCATTCTTGAGACATTCAATCTATTCTGTCATTATCTCATTACTGACTGAACCAGAATGAATTTGAAGGTTGCCTTTGATGTTTATCAAATCAATCTTAATGTATCCCACCAATCATCCCATGATTGGCTCTCAGGGCATACATACCAACAGACTCCCACTTGCACTGCAAGCCAATCACCCTTGAATCATATTCTTAGTGATCTCCAAACATGTCCCACATGTTCTAGTGCTAACGCAGTGAGTTATAACAACACTTTGCCTAAGTCAGTATTATTGCATGTCTCACATCTCTTTGTTGTACATCTTACATATGAGATGGAGTTTCCATAATATGCGATCGATTTATGGATAGAAGTCTAGACATCTGGAATTTTTACAAGGTATCATGAGATTAATTTTATTCCAGCTTTTCATTTTAGTTTTAGTAGAATTTGATAATTATTATTGATTAAATATCAAACCACTAATCCAGAAATATTGGGATAATGTCTCTAACCTTCTGGTATCCCTTAATTGGGGGTTATCAGGAGGCGGGATCATTACATTAGTGTTCATGCAACATAAGTGAAAGGTAGTGGCATCAGTCTAGAAGAGAGTGTAGGTCTAGATTAGATGTCTAGAGCCTTATAAAGATATGTGATACATAGAATAGAGGTTAGAATGATAGTTGATATAAGCATGAATGATCTTATCTAAGTTATATCTCTGGGGAGTGAATGTGATTACCTTATCTAAGTTCGAGGATGAAATTCCATATAAGGTGGAGTGAATGTGATGACCTTGATTTTTAGGGTTTTCACAGACAATATCATTTTAGAGGTCCGCATATATTCTTGGTTGGTTAATCCCAAGTTAGAGTGACTTTTATTCAACAATGTATTCTTTTGACCCACATGTATGACTATAATATCTTTGGAAATTAAATAATAGCTTCAATGCCATTTATGTAAATGGAGATGATCACAACTAGATATTGGTCGATTTTGAAGACATATGGAGTTAAGCATGTAATGAAGTGTATGTGTATCCATATGACCTAATCATGAAATTTGAGATGCATCACATTCATACTAAGTTGAACTTTCATTTTTGATATTAGAGGTAAATTGATGTAAAGTATAAGTTCATTATATTAATATTTGTACCCGTTTGGAGTATGTTATTTGAAGGGTCAAATAATGGAGTTTGGGTACCAAATTTATATGTAAGGTGAATTACACTATGAATAATTTTGACTCAAAATCTTAGGTTCAAAGTTGTTTCCTACATATTCTTTTAAGGTTTGAAATAAATAAGACAATAATATGTGTGGTGATTCTGAACCTAGGCTGCTATAATGTTTGATGTATGACGAGATATGGGTGACACAACCAATGATATTGTCTTGATGCATGGTTGTTTCTTGAAGAGCCTTAAGGCCATAGGTATGATCTAGCGATCGATTTGTAATCCCCTACCCCCATTTCTCACAAAGATGGTAGTTCACTTGAAGACCAAGTTCCTAGTGACATGTCTTTGAAATAAAGGGATCGTAACCAAGAACTATAGCTAGCCATCATCCGTCCTCCAAGTTCGAACCTATCTAACAACTTCTACCCTGTGAATATGGGCAAGATGAGGGAGTCAAATCCCAACCTCCTCCTCCTCGCTCCATCAACCAAGAGATCACCTACAGAAGGTTCAATGATCTAGAATGGATGAGAGTGAAACCAGACTACAACTCCTATAACATCCCAGGATTTGAGACCCCAGATAATATGATCTTAAAAGGAATGATTGGACTACCCATATCACCAAGGTGCACCTCCTTTTTTGGGATCCCATTACTAAATAACTCCATAGTTAAGCGTGCTCAGGTTGGAGTAGTACTAGGATGGGTGACCAGTCGGGAAGTTGATATTGGCTTGCATGTGAGTGAGAATAAAGTGCGCAGTTAAGGTTAGTGGCGGTATGTGGGGCCAGTCGTCATTCCTGAAACTCTACTAGAGATAGGGCAGTGGGAAGTACTGGTATGTGGGGCCAGTAGTCATTCCTGAAACTCTACTAGAGCCTTGGGCAGAGGGCTTAGGCATTAAAAATGGTATCATAGCCAATTCCCCTCCAATAGGTGGGGCCCACATGGGCATGTGGCATGCCAGTCTTGAGTCGTACGGTCCAGGCATGTAGGAAAGGGCTATCCATGGTGATGTAGCCACCCTTGCGCTGGTATTCCATGATCGGGAGTTGGGTGTTCATGGGCCATGTTGGGTTACACTAAAATGGGGAAATATTATGAGGCCATATAATTGAGCCTTGACGAGGACATCAAGAGTCTAAATGGGGGAGATTGTAACATCCCTAGATTTGTGACCTCAGATAACATGATCTTAAAAGGAATGATTGGACTACCCATATCACCAAGGTGTACCTCTTTTTCCGGGAGCCCATTACTAAAGAACTCCATAGTTAAGCGTGCTCAACTTGGAGTAGTACTCCATATGTGGATAGAAGGCTAGACATCTGGAATTTTTCCAAGGTATCAAGAGATTAATTTTATTCCAGCTTTTCATTTTAGTTTTAGTAGAATTTGATAATTATTATTGATTAAATGTCGAACGAATGATCCAGAAATATTGGGATAACGTCTCTGAACTTCTGGTATCCCTCAATTGGGGGTTACCAAGAGGCGGGATCGTTACATTAGTGTTCATGCAACCTAAGTGAAAGGCAGTGGCATCAGTGTAGAAGAGAGTGTAGGTCTAGATTAGATGTCTAGAGACTTATAAAGATATGTGATACATAGAATAGAGGTTAGAATGATAGTTGATATAAGCATGGATGATCTTATCTAAGTTATATCTCTGGGGAGTGAATGTGATTACCTTATCTAAGTTCGAGGATGAAATTCCATATAAGGTGGAGTGAATGTGATGACCTAGATTTTTAGGGTTTTCACAGACAATATCATTTTCGAGGTCCGCATATATTCTTGGTTGGTTAATCCCAAGTTAGACTGACTTTTATTCAACAATGTATTCTTTTGACCCACATGTATGACTATAATATCTTTGGAAGTTAAATAATAGCTTCAATGCCATTTATGTAAATGGAGATGATCACAACTAGATATTGGTCGATTTGGAAGACATATGGAGTTAAGCATGTAATGAAGTGTATGTGAATCCATATGACCTAATCATGAAATTTGAGATGCATCACAATCATACGAAGTAAGTTGAACTTTCATTTTTGATATTAGAGGTAAATTGATGTAAAGTATAAGTTCATTATATTTATATTTGTACCCCTTTGGAGTATGTTATTTGAAGGGTCAAATAATGGAGTTTGGGTACCAAATTTATATGTAAGGTGAATTACACTATGAAGAATTTTGACTCAAAATCTTAGGTTCAAAGTTGTTTCCTACATATTCTTTTAAGGTTTGAAATAAATAAGACAATAATATGTGTGGTGATTCTGAACCTAGGTTGCTATAATGTTTGATGTATGACAAGATATGGGTGACACAACCAATGATATTGTCTTGCTACATGGTCATTTCTTGAAGAGCCTTAAGGCCATAGGTATGATCTAGCGATCGATTTGTAATCCCCTACCCCCATTTCTCATAGAGATGGTAGTTCACTTGAAGACCAAGTTCCCAGTGCCATGCCTTTGAAATAAAGGGATCATAACCAAGAACTACAACTAGCCATCATCCGTCCTCCAAGTTCGAATCTATCTAACAACTTCTAGCCTGCGAATATGGGCAAGATGAGGGAGTCTAATCCCAACCTCCTCCTCCTTGATCCATCAACCAAAAGATCACCTACAGAAGGTTTAATGATCTAGAATGGATGAGAGTGAAACCAGACTACAACTCCTGTAACATCCCAAGATTTGAGACCACATATAATATGATCTTAAAAGGAATGATTGGACTACCCATATCACCAAGGTGCACCTCCTTTTTCGGGATCCCATTACTAAATAAATCCATAGTTAAGTGTGCTCAGCTTGGAGTAGTACTAGGATGGGTGACTAGTCGGGAAGTTGATTTTGGCTTGCACGTGAGTGAGAATAAAGTGTGCAGTTAAGGTTAGTGGTGGTATGTGGGGTCATTCGTCATTCCTGAAACTCTACTAGAGCTAGGGCAGTGGTGGTATGTGGGGCCAGTAGTCATTCCTCGAACTTATATGCTGGTAGATGTGATCAGGAGATGGGTGTCCATGGGCCATTATGGTTTTGCATTGAAATGGGAAAATATTATGAGGTCATATAGTTGAGTGTTAATGAGGATGTCAAGAGTATAAGTGAGGGAGATTGTAAAATTTCAGGTTTTGAGGCCTCAGTTAATATGATATGAAAGGAATGATTAGACTACCCATATCACCAAGGTGCACCTCCTTTTCAGGGAGTACATCACTAAAGAACTCTATGGTTAAGCGTTCTCAACCCAGAGTATTACTAGGATGGATGACCCATCAGAAAGTTGGTTCAACTGGTGCATGAGTGAGGACAAAACACATAGTTAAGGCCAATGGTGGTTCGTGGGGCCAGTTGCCATTCCTAAAACTCTACTAGATACTTGGGCAGTGGGCTGGAGAGTTACACGGTTATGGTAAAATTGATCACATTATAGGTTATAGTTGATCTTCAACTTATTCCTATTAATCGGGTGGCAACAAAGTGTGGCTAGACACCAATATTTTCTCTTATTATTTTTAACATTATTGTCAATGTAATTAGGAACCTATCAGGTCACACACATAAGGATGTATAAGAGAATTGGAGTTAGCAGTCAAACATATGAGTAAAATAATTTAAAATCATTAACATGTTGATTAATCATTTGATCATATGACTAGAATGTCTGATCAATGTATCAGGATGATTGGGTCAATGGATCAATTGATTGTCAATTGATCACCTAAATTTTCCATTGTACTAACGTGATTGGTCGATCAAGCAACCTGACCAGAGGATCACAATGTTACATGGAAGGTCTTATATTGAAAAACAATTCATATCTAGATTAGCATCATGTGATCAGCTAATGTGATCGGATGATCATGGAATGTGATCGACTAATCAGAAAACATGATCAGGCGATCAAAATCCAATTTGAGTTTTTCAACATTGAACCATTTTCCAGATTGTGATTAGGAAAAGGATTATAATTTGATTTTTTTCTAAGACCATGACTCTCCTATATGAAGGGGGAACGTCCCAAATGGTGAGACACATCTTTTGAGACAACTTGTAAGACAAAATGTCTGTCAACTTCCTTCATGGAGAGAGGAAGTCATCCTAAGGATTACTACTCAAGGGAGCTTGAGATGCCTAGAACGTCTACAACTCATGTTCCCATTTGACTTGGTAGCCAAGGTGGTGCACCATAATTCCCCTCATCCACATGGACAAACTAGAGGCCAAGGCACACATGAGGAGGCTAGGAGAAATTGTTCCCAAAGAAGAAAACCGTGCAACAACTTGGTGCCCAATCCAGATTTTCTTCTTCTTATCTATCTTGACGTCTTGGTGGTCATTTTAGATCTAGATCTGGAAGATCGTGTTCTTTACTGACGTAAGACGTATCTAGTAGTTTGGAAACTAGTGCGAGTAAAGGTGTAACCTTTATCCCTGCTTGTCTTTTATTAACCTACGTTTTATTAGGTACGATAAATCTGACAACTAGTGTAACATACTGAAATCCAGGGTCTTTCCTGCAATTTACCCACTTTTGATCTTTTCTTTGCCTTCTAGTCCATTTGGACCTTTTTCATAAATTTCCCATCCTTTTGAAGCATTTTTGGACTCAATGTGTAATTTGAGCATTAATGATGGTGAAATTCCGTTCTTCCCCCATTTATGATAATAAAGGGGTGTTTGCACAAATAACCCACTTAAGGTAATAATAGAGGAATAATTATGCAAGATGAAGTTTTATGAGAGATAATAAGTGGATAATGTTTATTTGGAGCTCTTATATCTTTTTGGATAAGATATGAGCAAAAATATGTAATGTAATTAATTATGGGTGTAATTAACCTAATTTCCTTCTCTCTCCTAAAAAATGATAATAATATATATAAATAGAATATTATGTTGAGTTTTTTCTCTTAAAGTTAATAATGGATGAATATCTCGAATTTCACTCATATAATCCATTAAAAGAAGCCTTTTCATATAATTCATTCATTTTAATATATTAATATACACTTTTATGAGAAATATATTTATTAAGGGCCATATTATGTATAAAACGAGAAATAATTGCATAGCATTGTTCTAGACTTTAATATGAGCATTTGGTTAAAATTTGGTGCCATTTGGACTTCATTTGACCCCTCAAATCTATTTTATCAGCTTTAGTATAGTGTAACTATATTGCATTGAATCGATTTCATTTAATTCATTTGTAACGCTAATGTTCAGGTTATTCTTCTGTCACACGCCCCTTACTCACCATCCAACGGTCAAGACTTGATCTGGACTTGATCCAACAGTTTCAACATCTTCTCCTACCTCCAGCCGTTCGGGTTGCCTGACTCCTTAGCTCCTCTGGCTTGTTCTCTCTCCCCTCTCATCCGTTTCGAGTAATTTTGGTTGCGTTGAATTCATATCGTCGAGACTTTTTAAATAAGCCCTGACTCATCTCCTCCCTCGCCCTATGCAAAAAATTCCTAACCACATCCCCTTCTTCTTCTCCACCATGGTTTCACAGAGTGTTCTAGAGCCACGCTCACACATGTTTAAGGGTTGAGAAACGACCCTCAAGCTTTGAGCCTTCCTTATCTCCCTCCAATTTCACCTCTCCTTGCCTAATACTCCTTGACCTACTCCATATTACTTTGTGGAAACCTTGGCCTGCTGCTCGCACCTCCAGCCACCTCTATTCAATTGGTTGTTAGGTAAGCATCCTCGATGCTTCCTCCTTCTTTCCGCTTCGTTACCTTGCCTCGTGATGCCCCCTACCATCGTATCCTATTGGACCGCCATAGAGCAGCCTCTAGTCACTAGTACATTTTTGGCCTTTAACATCGCTTCCGTTGGCGTCACTTATATTAGAAAAACCGACCTAACAAGCTAAAACCGAAGCAAAAAGTCATTAGAAAAAAATCCGGGTACCGCTTATAGCTATTGGGTCGGTTATGTTAAAAAAACGACGCTGTAAAAGACTCGCAAAAATAAAAAACCGACCCAACATACTTCCCGCGGAGAAAATTGGTTTTACCGCCTTCGCGCGCTGAGCTATGGGGTCGGTTTTTTAAATAAACGACCCTAGAATTTATTCGGGTACCGCTTTTCGCACCTCTGCGGTCGGTTTTAAGGATAACCGACCCGAAAACCATCGTGAGACCTTCTGCGGTCGGTTATTTGGAAAACCGTCGCTAGAAGAGACTTCTGCGGTCGGTTATTCCAAAAACCGTCGCGAGAAGTGCATACTTCTTGCGACGGTTTTTGGAATAACCGACCGCAGAAGTCTCTTCTAGCGACGGTTTTCCAAATAACCGACCGCAGAAGTAGGGCTAAAAACTAAAACTAAAACCCTGTGGGGGAAAAGGTAGCCGCAGCAAACACTTCCCGCAGCAAACACTCTCACCTCGCCGCCCGACGGTCGAAGCTCTTACCTCGCTCCCGGCGCTCGAAGCCTCACCTCGCCGTCCGACGTTCCGGAGCCATCACCTCGCCGCCCGGCGCTCAAAGCTTCACCTCGCCGCCCGGCGCTCGAAGCTTCACCTCGCCTCCCGCCGCTCGGACTCAACACGCCGCCGAGACCCCGCCGCCGCCAAGGTGCCCTCCAAGAACGCCCCCGCTGCCGCCAAGGTGTCGCGTGCTGCCGCCAAGGGTTTCGCCGACGACACTTCTTCACCGCCAAGTTGTTACTGCCGCCAACCCTTGCGAGGACGCCCCCGCCGCAGCCCTTCACCGCCGCCAAGGGTCTCACCGACAGTTTGGTAAGTTCATTTTTTTCAAACCCTCTTATTTTGACATAATGTTGGTCGTGCTATCTGTAATCATGGTTGTGTTTTGCACGACATGTATTTTGAACCACCATGCTTGGTGCCACGGCCTGTGTGCTTTGCACAACCATGCTTGATGCCACAGCCTGTGCTTTGCACGGCCATGCTTGGTGCCATGACCATTTTGGCCAAAAAAAATAGTTTTTAAAGGTTATCACCACGGCTGTCATGAAGGACCACGACCATTTTGAGTATGAAATTGTCACACTTTTGATTTACTGTTATCTATTATGAAAGAAAATGCATGATGTTTAACTTACTCCCTTCTGTTTATATTTGTCAAGAGCACCTAATTGATTATTCAATTTAGTAAATATGAATGTTTATCTATGGAAGTACTCTTGATTTGTCAAGAACACATAATTCATTTTATTTGACTAGTAAACCAACCGATAATAAAAACATGTAATCTTTTATTTTATTATCAATCACATATGTAATCATTGTATACAATCTAGAAAATATGAGGGTAGACATTGTGTAGTTTCAGATTGACACTGTAGGGTTTATAAATGAGACCATTGATGCATAAATATGACAATATTACTTTTATATATAAAATTAGAAACCCGTTCAAAATTTATTCATTAGGAGTAAATTTTGGATAGTCCCCGATATGGGACTGTTTTTGGATATTTAATCTCACTTAGGATGTAATTGTGTAATGTATGTTTAGTTTTGAATAAAATTTTAGTAGTATTTCTTCATTTGTTCTCTGGGTACATATGTGAGTGGTATTTGCCATTTACATTGATGTACTTGGAGAACTTAGGGGAAATGTTGCTGAAATTTTATTGAAAACTAAACGATACATTTTACAATTACTAGTGAGGTTAAATATTCAAAAATGGGATAGGTGGTACCCTTTACTATAAAAGTAATGAATTTCTTATCAAAAAACCTTACAACTTATAGTATCAATATTAAATGCCCAGTTTGATAATTATTTTTAATGTGATCTAGAAAATGGATCGAAGTTGGATGTCTATCAAGAACCGTTGCAGTCCAGAGTTTACCAAAGGTGTTGATGAATTTATCAGATTTGCTGAGGAACATAGGAAACTACCTACAGATAGGTTCTATTGTCCATGTAGAAATTGTGGTAACAATTTGAAAGTTGATACTGTTGAGGAAATTAAGAATCATGTCATATGCAATGGGATCATACAAGGTTATAATGAATGGTATTGGCATGGAGAGAAACCTAATTATGGATCAGAAAATGTCGATATTAATAGTGGTGACATAGAAGATATAGATAATGATGTTAACAATGATGAACCAATTCAGGATGACCCGATTCAGGATGATATGGTTGATGAGATGCTACGTAGCTGTCAGGACAATGTCATTGATCCACCTTCTTTATTTGCAAACATTGTCCATGATGCTGAAAAACCATTATATAAGGGTTGTACTAAGTTCACGAGGTTGAGTGCTGTGATGCGATTATATACTCTTAAAGCTCAAAACCGGTGGAGCGATAAGAGTTTCACTTCATTGTTGTCTTTGTTAAAGGAAATTCTTCCTGAAGGCAACGAGCTTCCAATTTCTACATATCAAGCAAAGAAAATAATGTGCCCAATGGGAATGGAGGCTAAGAAGATTCATGCATGTCCAAATGATTGTGTGTTATTTCAGAAGGACTATAGTGATTTGATAAACTGTCCAAAATGTGGTGCGTCAAGGTACAAGACTACAAATTCAGCTAAGGCTAAACATGGCTCTCCTGCCAAGGTGATGTGGTATCTACCAATAATACCACGATTTCAACGCTTATTTGCTAATACAGAAGATGCACAAAATTTGTCTTGGCATGGAAAGTTAAAGGTCAATGATGATGGCGTCCTACGACATGCATCTGATTCACCAAAATGGAAGAAAATTGATTTATTATACCCTCAATTTGGCAAAGAAACAAGGAACTTAAGACTTGGACTCTGTACAGATGGAATGAATCCATATGGTACATTAAGCAGCCAACATAGCACGTGGCCTGTTATGATTGTTATATACAATCTTCCTCCTTGGTTGTGTATGAAAAATAAGTATGTCATGTTGTCAATATTGATATCAGGGCCCAAGCAACCTGGAAATGATATTGATGTTTACCTTCAACCTCTAATTGATGACCTAATGAAATTATGGGAAGAAGGTGTTATGACATATGATGCTTCACGTAAAGAGATCTTTACTTTGTGTGCTATGTTGTTTTGCACGATTAATGACTTCCCAGCTTATGGAAATTTGTCTGGATATAGCATAAAAGGATACAAAGCATGTCCTATTTGTGAGGAAAATACTGATTCAATTCGACTGAAACATGGTGGTAAAATCGTATATCTTGGTCATCGGAGGTTTCTCCCACCAGTGCATCCTTATCGAAGGCAACGCAAAACCTTTAATGGGTCAACTGAGGAACGAAGTGCTCCTAAACCTATACCAGGAAATGTTGTATATGATAGGGTGAAACATATTGTTAATGAATTTGGAAAGAGTTCAAGTAGTCGTACGCTCGCATATGACAAATCTCTATACAAGAAGAGGTCAATATTCTGGGATCTTCCCTATTGGAGATTTTTGACAATTAGACATTGCATTGATGTCATGCATGTTGAAAAAAATGTTTGTGATAGCATCATCGGTACGTTATTGAACATACCAGGAAAGACTAAAGACGGCATCAAGTCTAGAAAAGATTTAGAATTAATGGGTATAAGAAAAGAATTATCAGTTGAGATCAGGGATCGACGCACATATTTACCACCAGCTTGTTACACTTTGTCCAAGAAGGAGAAAAAGACTTTCTGTGAGTGCCTGTATAATATTAAGGTTCCACAAAGATACTCTTCTAATATTCGTAGATTGGTATCAAAGAAGGATCTGAAGTTGATAGGTCTCAAATCTCATGATTGTCACACCTTAATGCAACAAATTTTACCTGTGGCTATTCGATCTATATTGCCGAAGCATGTAAGGTTTGCAATCACAAGACTCTATTTCTTCTTCAATGAAATATGCAACAAAGTGATACATCCTGATACTCTCGATAAATTACAAAATGATGTAATTGTTACCATGTGTCAGCTCGAAATGTACTTTCCTCCTTCATTTTTTGATATCATGGTTCATCTTGTAGTACATATTACAAGGGAGGTGAAGATGTTGGGTCCAATTTTTTTACATTGGATGTATCCATTTGAACGCTACATGAGTGTTTTTAAAGGTGATGTTCGGAATCGTTATCGTCCTGAAGGGAGTATTATTGAGGGTTTTGTGGCTAGAGAAGTGATGGACTTTTGCAATGATTTTTTGAATTCCAATGAAACTTCTAGCGATCTAAAAAATGATCTTGTTACTGAGTCTTATTGTGGCAAAGGAACTCTGGGAGCACAAGTGAAAGGAATTAGTCGTGAGTTGTGGGAACAAGCACATCTGTATATTTTACACAACATTGATGAAGTTAGTAGCTACATCACAGAACACAATAATCTTATCAAGAAAAATCATCCACGATCCAGTTCAATGTGGCTTGCAAGAGAGCATAATCGAACATTTATTAGGTGGTTTGAAGAGAAAGTCTTTAAGCAGCTATCTGAATCACCAAATAATGTTGCTGAGAACATAAAATGGCTCGCCTTTAAGCCAAAAATGGATGTCATGTCATATGAAGGTTATGACATAAACGGATTTTTATATTACACTAAACGTCAAGATGAAAGTAGTGTAGTCCAAAATAGTGGGGTCACTGTTAAAGCTTCTTCGTTGTATTTTGCTAGTGCCAAAGATAAAAGACCACGCGAAGCTGAGATGTCATATTTCGGAATCATTGAGGACATATGGGAAATGGACTATACACATTTCAGAGTTCCTATCTTTAGATGTAATTGGGTTGATAACAACAAAGGCATTTTAGTAGATGAGTTGGGTTTCACATTGGTGAATTTTGAAAAAATTGGAGAGAAAGATGAACCATTCATCATGGCAGACCAAGCAAAACAAGTATTCTATATTGATGACCCAGCAAATAAAAATTGGTCTGTCGTTCTTCATGGAAAAAGACAGTTTACTGTGGATCCTATAAATGAAGAAGAATACTATGAAAAGTATGATGATTCCAGCCCATTTTCAGTTGGTTTGCCAAGTGTCAATGTTGAAGTTAACACCGATGACTTATATACACGTCAAGACCATGCTGAAGGAATTTTAGTTGACTAACAACTCAACCAAAACTAGAGGCATGTATTATCATTCAAGCACACATTTTCTTTTATCATGTATACATTTTATTATATATCACCACATTTTCTTTTATCATGTTTTCTTTTATCATGTATATTTGCAGGTTGTTCTAAAATGGCAAGTGAAGATGAACATTTTGATCATGAGGATGAGGATGCTAGTGGTGATGCTAAGAGTAGCAGAGGTCCCACAGTGATGCGTCGGATGCAAGAGCTTAGGGCAAAAGGGGAGAAATTGTCAATCCAGTTTGATAGTGGAGGAGCACCTATTGGGGAACACGCTAGTACTTTTAAGCATTATGTAGGGACAATCGCACGGAGTAAGGTGCCAATAGATATAGAAAACTGGCATGGTGTTCCTATTGGCTTGAAAGACCTCATTTGGAAAGATATATCTGTGAGTTGAATTTTGATACTATATTATCTTGTTTTTTGTTTATTGATTCCAGTTTTTTGTTTTGACATATAATTTTTGAAATAAGATTATTGCTTCATTTTTATATAGGGTGTTTTTCATTTAAATGAAAAAGAACATAGGAAAAAAGTGTTGCAGCGTTGTGGTGTACGATGGAGGGCATTTAAGACCTATCTCAAAAGGGATTATATAGATAATCCTAAGCAAAAGAAGAAAGCAACAAACGTATATATTTTCATAGATCCTGGGGTGTGGGACAGATTTGTTGCACAAAGGAATTCTGAAGAGTTTCAGGTATACAATTAATGTTTTTATATATGTATATGTTTGCCAACTTTGTAAATTGCAATACCTCATTTTAAATGATCAGGCTATTCACGAGGCCCAAAAGGAAAGACGGGCCAAAAATGTGCATAACCATCACATGGGATCCCTTAATTATGCCCAGCGCCGAGAACAACTGGAGAAGCAAATATCTTCTGGAGAAGGGTCTAGCACAACTCAAGTTGAGTGTCCACCCCGTTATAAAATTTGGCTTGATGCTAGAAAAAATAAAGCAGGTGAAATTACCAACCCTGCAACTAAGGAGGTGGCACAAAAGATGGTAAGTTCATCACAATTAAATATGAATATGATGATCTATAATTGTTTATGATTTAATATTTTCATTAAATATGAAAGATGATCTCTAATTGTTTGTGATTTAATATTTTCATTAAATATGAATAGGATGATCTCTATGAGCAAAGAAAACAAGGAAAGTTCATACCAATTGGACGCATGGATGAACTATCAGTTGCTCTTGGTACGAAAGAACATCCTGGCCGTGTTAGGGGATTAGGTGCTGGCATAGGATTCAAGACTTATTTTGGGCCTTCAAATGCTAGAAGAGGTCGTACAGTTACACATGACGAGGTTGAAGCATTAGTATCACAGAAAGTGCAACAAATATTGTCTTCATATCAACATGTTCAACCTTCTCAACCTCATCAAACCGTGCGTCTCTCAAGTGATGAGGTACAAGCTCATACTCCAACTGTAGAAGGACATGGGAGCACTCCCAATGAACCACCACAACAATCTGCAGTAAGTTTGTATTTATATGAGTATATATGTAGGTATCTGGTTTACCAGTTTGTATATAATAACTTATATTATTTCAACTAGGTTGGTATGAACTGTAAACTTGCAGTGGAGGTTCCAGAGTATAATGTTGTGGCAGCGGGTAAGGTATACAACATCGGTGGTACATTGCATTGTCAATCAGTTTCTGATGACATTTGTCGTGTGTCCATCCATCTTGTGTATAACGGAATGGGGGACCAACCATTACCCATACCTTCTTCTGAATATGGTACAGTTGATGAAGCAGAGGGTGCTATGGTGGGATGGCCTAAACACTTGGTTATCATTGACAAGGTATATCTACATGTTGTTTTTATATTTGACTAGCTACATATATGAACTCGTTTAATATAAGTATGTATTTAATTAACAGGTTTGTAAACCAAAAAGTAAAAATCCTAGTAGTCGTCCTCCTATGCCCAAACCTTCTTTCATTCCAGAAGCCACATTCGATGAATTGGGAAATAAATGTAAAGGTTTGGCTCGATACTTAGCCAACCAAAGCCCAGGATCACATATGATGGTCAATTTAACAGAAGATGCAGTTGGGAGGGACTTTGAGAATTTTATTTTTATTCAGGATATTATAGAGTTGTTCCGGTATGATTGGCTAAATACTTCGACATTAGAAGTATGGATAAGGTAAGAATTAATCAATATAGATTGCTCGAATATATACATTTTAGCTTATTTGTAACATATCAAATTTTTACAAATGTTTTACAGCCATTTATATACTGAGATGACAAACTTTGATATAAAGAATGTTGCATTCTTAGTTCCTTCACTCACTAGTCAAGTGCAGACACAAATGGATGAGGTGAATGAGTACTTCAGTACTGCATTCAAATATTTTGGTAGTGTTGGAAAGGAAATTATTCTAATTCCTTTTAACGTCGAGTAAGTATTATAATTTAATAGAATTCTAATATTCACTAAATTATAATTCTAATTTTTGTTTTCAATATAAATTTACTCAGATCTAATCATTGGGAACTAGTGGTGGTTGTCCCAAAATTGATGACTTTCTATTATCTTGACCCAATGGGAAAAACAACAAGGGGTCACAAACTGAGATTGCCAGCTATGGAGTAAGCATAAATTTTAGTTTCTATAACATCAATTGTTATGCTTCAACATGATATTTATACTTCTATTTTGACAACTATCGTAATCAAATTGATTGATAGGGGAATAAAGGCTTATCGTGAAGGTGGAGGAATAATACCCACAAAATTAAAGACACTGACTTTGAAAAATATCAAGGTAACTACTTTGACTGATTAGTCATATATATGTACAGCTCTTATAATAATGTACTAAATTTTATATGTTAACTCTCTTATAGTCTTATTTCTTTATTTGTACAACTCTGTTTGTAGCAGTTTACTAATATTTATTTATAATTCTTTATTTGTAGTGTCATATACAAAATAATGACTGGGCTTGTGGCTACTACGTAATGAAATATATGCAAACTATTTTGAAAGAAGCATCAGTAGACATTCAGAGTATAGATAAGGTAATTAATAAAGAATAACATCATAAATTTCCAAGTGAGATTTGCATTTTATAAATATATGAGCATGTGCTTTTTTTTGCAGATCTTTGCAACTCATCCTTACACACTTGATGGGTTAAATGAATTACGAGAAGAATGGTCAGATGCTTTTTTTAATGAAGTCAATATAACATTGGATTGAAAAAGCATAACTTCAGTTGTGTATGTAGATTTGAAACTCTGTCAAATTTACTTTTTGTAGTATGACATTAAAAATTTAATATCACTTTTAAACTTGCAATCTATCATTGTTGTTAGTATGTGATGTGTATGAATGTTAGTATGTGTTATGTCTCATTTGAATGAATCTATCTTGGACTTGCAAGAATGTTAGTAAGTGTTGTGTATGAAGACTCTACTCAATATATATGAATAAATTTGTTATGAAACATCAATTCAAAAAGGGATTGGACATTTAAAAGTTTGCAAATGGCTTTGGAATGCATTTTTGGCTTGCATCATTGCATTTGCAAGTCTATTTCTATTGCAGGTTTTGAATTGCGTAAAGCAATTCTGTTTTGCAGGTTGTTGTTCTGAAGATTTCTGGTTCTGCAGAATTTTTTTTTTAAAAAAAAATTAACTTCTCGGGTCGGTTATTTAAAAAGCCGTCCCTATAGATACTTCTTGGGTCGGTTTTTTAAAAAACCGACCCAGTAGGTTGTATCCCAAAAATCTACAGCAAATTGAAAACTTTTCGGGTTGGTTATATATAAAAACCGACGCAATAGATACTTCTTGGGTCGGTTTTTCAAAAAACCGACCCAGTAGGTTCTATCCCAAAAATCTACAGCAAATTGAAGACTTCTAGGGTCGTTTATACAGAAAAACCGACGCCATAGATACTTCTTGGGTCGGTTATTCAGTAAAAACCGACCCAGTAGATATTTTTGCAGCTGTTTGAAGACGTTTAGGGTCGGTTTTTTACCTCTTTTGGGTCAGTTTTTGTGATTTTCTTGGGTCGGTTTTTTTACCTTTCTAGGGTTGGTTTTTTTACCTTTCTAGGGTCGGTTTTATACCTCTCTAGGGTCGGTTTTTTTACCACTCTAGGGTCGGTTTTTTTACACTTCTAGCGTCGCTAGTACTGTAGCGACGCCCACTTAGGCGTCGCCTAAAAAGTGACGCTGCAAGTTTCAAAAAACCGACCCGAGAGACCAATTCTGTACTAGTGAGTGCCAATCCTTTCTGAGCTTTAGTGCACCTCCACATTCTTCGAAGCTTGGATTCGACTCGCAACCCATCCACGAAAGCGTTTTGTGCCTTAGCCGAGGTTTTACTCCTTGATTTCTTCGGTTTTGGTCGCGTGCGGAATTCCCCTATTTCTGGTGACCTTTGGCTTGTTTCTATGATTTTTACACCTGTGTGGTCTTGCTTCGAGGGTTCCTCTGACCGCAAGGATCCAACGATCTCAGTTTTGGTCTTTGTTGTTCAGGGCGCGTGTGTTGCGCAGTGGTGCATTGGAGTCAAAGCTCCAATGTCGTTCCTCGCCATTGTTGTGAGTGGAAGAAGCTGGGTTGAGATATGACCAGGGTACCCTCACTACTACATTTTTGGCCAGTAACGTCGCTGCCCATAGCGTCGTTTTTACTAGAATAACCGACCTAATAGACTACTGCATCAGTTTTATCATAAAAACTGACCTTATAGATTTCCCGCTGTGAAATTTTGCACGATTTTGGCTTCGCGCCTCGATCTATTGGGTCGGTTTTTTAAAATAACCGACACTATAGGGTCAACAAAAAATGTAGGCATTGCTTTGGAACTCTAGAGTCAGTTTTTATATGTAACTGACCTTACAGATGCTGACCTATAGCGTCGGTTCTAGTACAAAACCGACCCTAAAGGTATACTAAAAAAATAGTGCCCGGACTTAACCTATAGCGTCGGTTTTTTAAGATAACCCACGCTATAAGTCAGGTCTATAGCGTCGGTTATCTTAAAAAACTGACGCTACAGGTTAAGTCCGGGCAACATTTTTTTAGTAGACTTTTAGGGTCGGTTTTTACCCAAAACTGACGCTATAGGTCTTCTATTATTACAAATAGATGCCCGATAGTAAGGTTTAGGTTGCCATTTGCCACTGTTTCTTCCCCGTTTCCGCTCCCGTGCCCAAAGAAAAGCAACGCCACCTCTGCAAAGGTGACCTCTCCTAACCATCTCCTTGTCTGAAAAGAGGCAAACTAGTGTCATTTTTCTTGGACGACGACGCCCAAGCTTCTTACCACCATCTCCGGCGACGACGACGCTCGTTACTACAATCTCCGACGTCATTTCCTTGAATGAAGACGACATTGCATCTCTCTCCAGTGCTTTCTTCCTTGAAAGGCGACGACGCCTTAGGCATTGCAAAGGCCATGCGCATCTCTCTCTGGTTCTTTTCCCACACAAGCTCCCTCACCAACCGGTTCTTCTCAAGGTATTTCTTTCTGTCTCCTCATCACTGCTCCGTTTACGTTTTACTTTCAAGCAACTGACCAGGTAGCACGGCCGTTTTGGGCAGCACGGTCGTGTTAGGAGCGGTAACAAATTCAAAATTGACAAATTTTGATGATTCTACAACTCAGCCAACACGGCCATGTTGTTTGCACGGCCGTGTTGCCCAACACGGCCATGTTGGCTGAGTTATAGAATCATCAAAATTTGTCAATTTTGAATTTGTTACTGCTCCTATAAATTGATATATACTGACCCCTAATTAATACATTATAACATAATTGTATCATGCATTTATGTTGTTGCAGGTTCTATTGACTTGTTGTTGTTAACAGAATTAATACATGTATTCTTTGAATTATTTATTTTATTATCATTCACTTGTGATTTTATTATCACTTATTTTTCTATCATGTATACTTGCAGGTTCTAAAATGGCGAGTGAAGATGAACATTCTGAGCATGAGCATGAGCACCATGAGGATGGTAGTGGTGATGCTAAGAAAAGTAGAGGTCCCACATTGATGCATAGGCTGCATGAGCTCTGGGCTAAAGGGGACAAATTGCCAGTCTAGTTTGATATCACAGGAGCATCTGTTGGGGAACATGCTAGTGTTTTCAAGCATTACGTAGGGGCGACTGCGCGCAGTAAGGTGCCAATAGATATAGAAAATTGGCGTGATGTTCCTAATGCCAAAAAGACCTCATATGGAAAGATATATCTGTGAGTGGAACTGATATGATTTTAATATGTTTTTTATCTATTGATTCTAATTTAGTTTGCTTGGAATTAATTGCTTTTCAAAACAACATTATTAATTGCTTCTTTTTTATGTATAGGGTGTTTTTCATCTAAATGAAAAAGATCACAAGAAAAGAGTGCTACAACGTTGTGGTGTATGATGGAGGGGTTTTAAGACATATCTCACAAGGGAATTTATATATAATCCTAAACAAAAGAAGAAAGTAACATATGTATATATTTTTATAGATCCTGAGGTGTGGGAAACATTTGTTGCAGCTAGGAGATTGGGAGAGTTTCAGGTAATAAAGATTGTGATGTATTGTATGAATCTTTAATTTTATACAATTAAGGAGGTGAATCTTTTTATACATGTTTTCCAAGTCTGAATTGCAATATCTCATTTGAAATGATCAGGCTATCCACCAGGCTCAAAAGGAAAGACGGGCCAAAAATGTACATGACCATCACTTGGGGCCCGGTGGTTATGCCTTCCTCTGCCAACTACAAGAGAAGCAATCCTCTTCTGGAGAAGAATCTAGTACAACTGAAGTTGAGCGTCCACCCCAACACTTGACATGGATTGATGCTAGAAAGAAGCGAGTAGGTGAAATTATCAACCCTACAACTAAGGAGGTGGCACAAAAGATGGTAGGTTTATCCCAAATAAGTAAAGAGTAACTCCCACAAACTTAGATTTATTTATATCTAATTGATATTGTGATTTAATATTTTTATTAACTATGAATAGATTGATGACACCTCCAACTAGGTCTTCTGGATCATCAGTTTCAGTGACAGGTCCACCAAGGCAAGAGATGCGAGCATGTGATATATGTGGAAGACCACACTCATGATATTGTTGGGGAATAGAGTTTCAAGGATGTCATCAGTGTGGACAGATGGGACATTTCAACAGGAATTGCCCCCAATTACAGCAATCAACATCACAAGGTTCCCAGTCATAGTACAAGAATGTCCTGATACAGGCTCTAGCTGGAGGACCCGGTTCCTCTGTAGCTTTAGGTTCCCGAGGTGGTACAATGCCCAGTGCTAGGGAAGGACAACGAGGACATCATGGGAGAGGAAGAGCTTCAAGATGCTTCTTCTCTTTGACACCACAAGAAGGTATTATTTCTTCTCGAGTAATTACATGAGAAAAGCTTTTCTTTAACAACATTTCAGTTACAGTTTTGATAGATCCGGGTGCTACTCACTCATTTATACAAAGTTCTTTAGCTTGTGAGCTTAACCTATTAACCCAGGAGTTACCAGTTGAGTTGTTGTTGAGGGTTCTATTAGGTGAACCAACAGTGGGCGCATTGAAGAGAGAAATGAGTGCATTGAGCAGACTGGGCGCATTGAAGAGAGAAATGGGGCTTTTGTCTCGGATGTTTGTTGACCTTTGGTGGTTACACCATTGCAGTTAATCTTATACCCCTAGATGTTAACTCTTTTCAAGTTATCTTGGGTATGGATTGCCTAGAGACGTATCGAGTTCAGCTCGACTGTTGGAAGAAGGAGGCTATATTTCAACAGGGTGGATTTTCTTGTGTCTTTTATGGAGACAGGAAAGTTTTGGCTACGTGTATCATATCAGCTGTTGTAGCTGATAAGATGTTGCAGAAAGGTTGTGAGGCATTCTTGGCACATGTAGTAGATGCCAGAGCAGAGAAGAGCACAGTCAGCCTATGGGATGTGCTAGTGGTCTATGAGTTCCCAGATGTTTTCCCAGATGAGTTGCCAGGTCTACCTCCTGAAAGAGAGATAGATTTTGAGATCCAAGTGTTGCTAGGTAGTCACCCTGTAGCGTTGCCAGCCTACAGAATGGCACCTACAGAGTTGAAGGAACTGAAGATCCAGTTATAGGAATTACTAGATAAGGGTTTCATTCGACCTAGTTCTTTACCATGGGGAGCTCCAGTCTTGTTTGTGAAAAAGAAGGATGGTACTATGAGGCTATGTATATACTACAAATAGTTGAATAAGATCACCATCAAGAATAAGTACCCGTTGCCAAGGATAGATGATCTATTTGATTAGTTGTGTGGAGTGACAATCTTTTTTAAGATAGACTTGATATCCGGGTATCATCAATTGAGGATAAAGGCTTCAGATATTCCTAAGTCGGCTTTCAAAACAAGATATGGGCATTATGAGTTCCTGGTCATGTCATTTGGACTGACTAATGCCCCAACAACTTTCATGGATATGATGAACCAGATTTTCAAATCATTTTTGAACCAGTTCATAGTAGTTTTCATAGATGACATTCTAATTTATTCCAGAGATGATGAGCAGCATCTGAGGATAGCGTTACAGTTGTTGAGACAACACCAGTTATATGCTAAATTTAGTAAGTGTGAGTTCTGGTTAGCTAAAGTGTCTTTTCTTGGACATGTCATCTCAGGAGATGGAGTAAGTGTTGACCCTAAGAAAGTCAAGTCTATTCTATAGTGGGAGCAGCCTAAGACTCCTATTAATATCAGAAGCTTCTTAGGATTGGCATGTTACTACAGGAGGTTCATCCAGAACTTCAGTGTTGTAGCGTCACCTCTGACATGCTTAACGAGATAGAATGCACCATTTGTCTGGTCAGACAACTATGAGAAGAGTTCTTAGATCTTGAAGAAGAGGTTGACTACAACAACAGTGTTGATCCTGCCTGAGATAGGTAAAGGTTACACAATGTTTTGTGATGCCTCCAGGAGAGGTTTAGGCTGTGTGTTGATGTAGGAAGGCAAAGTAGTAGCTTATGCATCTAGACAACTTAAGAAGAATGAAGAGAATTACCAGACACATGATTTGGAGTTAGTTGTTGTAGTTCATGCTCTTAAGACATGGCGTCACTATCATTATGGTGAGGCATGCCATGTGTTTACGGATCATAAGAGTTTGAAATATATTTTCACCCAGAAGGATCGAAATCTAATACAATGGAGATGGTTAGAATTGATCAAGGATTATGAAGTGATGATAGATTATCATCCTGGAAAAATGAATGTGGCAGCAAATGCTCTGAGCAGGAAGTCAAGTTCAACAACTGATGTATTCTCTATTACATGCTTCAAGAGAGACCTACTAGTAGAGATGTGGAAGTTGAACTTAGACTTAGGGGTGACAGAGCATAGTGGTTTGATTGCACAGATGCAAGTCAAGCCTACCTTTTATGATCAGATCAAGGAACTTCAGTAGAGTGACAGTGAGTTACAACAGATCATGCAGGATATGACAGAGGGAAAGAGACCAGAGTTTAGGTTTCAGATGATGATTTGTTGTATCAGAATGACATGTTGTGTGTACCTGGAGATAGTGATTTGAAATAAAGGATTCTTGAGGAAGTGCATGCATTGATGTACGATATTCATCTAGGCAACTCTAAGATGTATAGGAATCTCAAGGAGTTGTACTGGTGGTCAGGTATGAAAAAGGATGTAGCTGAGTACATGTCTAGATGTAGTGTGTGCCAGCAGGTTAAGGTTGAGCATCAAAAACCTACATGTACCTTGCAATCTCTTCCTATACTAGAGTGGAAGTGGGAACATATCACAATGGATTTTGTGGTAGGGTTGCCCAATACATCTAGAGGTTGTGACTCGATATGGGTGATTGTGGATAGACTAACTAAGTCTTCTCACTTTCTTCCTATTAAGTCAACCTTTGATGTCTCAAAGTTGGCTAAGATATACGTGGATGAGATTGTTAGGCTGCATGGCATCCTAGTTTCAATTATATCAGATAAAGATCCTAAGTTCACCTCTAGGTTTTAGAATCAGTTGCATCATGCTTTGGGAACAAAGTTGAGATTCAGTACAACTTTTCACCCGCAGATGGATGGTCAGTCAGAGAGGACCATTCAGACTCTTGAGGACATCCTGAGAGCATGTGTCCTACATTTCAGTGGAAGTTGGGAAGAACACTTGAGCCTTATAGAGTTTGCATACAACAATAGTCACCATTCCAGTCTTGGAATGGCCCCGTATGAAGCTCTATATGGCAGAAAGTGTAGATCACCAATATGTTGGTGCGAGGTGGGTGAAAAAGAGATTCTTGGACCAGAGATAGTGGATTTAACCACAACAAAGATTACAGTGATCAGAGAACAGTTGAAAACTGCATAGGACGGGTAGAAAAGTTACGCTGAGAAGAGACGTAGACCTCTTGAGTTTGAGGTTGGTGATGAAGTGTATCAGAAAGTTTCACCATGGAAAGGAGTGTTGAGGTTTGGCAAGAGAGGCAAACTGACTCCTAGGTTTATGGGCCCATATCATGTCATTGAGAGGATTGAACATGTAGCCTATATGTTGGATTTGCCATCCGAGTTGGCTAATCTACATGATGTGTTTCATGTATCGATCCTGAAGAAGTGTTACCCTGGTACAGTGAAGATAGTGGACCCAGAACCTGCACAACTCAGAAAAGATGTGTCCTATGTTGAAGGACCAGTTCAAATAGTTGATCGGAGGATCAAGAAACTCAAGAATCGAGAGATACCGTTAGTGAAAGTTCTGTGGAGGAACCACAACCTAGAGGAAGCCATGTGGGAGCTTGAGTTTGAGATGCATAACAAGTTTCCTTTTCTCTTTTAGGAATTTTGGGATGAAATTCTTATAAGGGAGGGAGATTTCTATGACCCACTCCATGATTAACCAGTAAGCACAACAATTAGTGCATCATCATGTTGATTAAGTTAAGTAAGTTCTAAAGATGTGATTAGTGCTTTGATCAAGTGAGACAGTCTAATTATCATGTTTTCTTGCTTTGAGGTTGTAGAGGATCATGTGCTTGAAATTTTGCAAAAGAAATCACTCGATTTGGACCTTCGAGGAAAAATATATGACATTTTCTAGTTTTCTTGGACTTGGCTGCAATTTTTCCATTAATAAATTATAACCTCTTTCCCCTTTTCTTCCTTATTTCTTTTTCTCTTATCCCCTTTATTTCCCTCAATCGGTACTTACCACCGCTTGAAGCGGCACGCACAGCAGGTCGATCGACCTGTGAAGAAGAAGGGTAGGGGCGATTTTAGGCTTCCATAGCTTCAGCCAGCAGCACGACCCTCTCCCACCTTCTTCTTCCTCTTCCTTCCTTCCTCATCCTCACCCTAACTTGCGGCCCCAACCAGCAGTAGTAGCAGGCCGCCCAATAGCAGCGGCTGGAAGCAGGGCAACGGCCAGGGACCCTCTTGGGCGCAAGAAGCACTAAGGAAAGGTAGCATCGACCTCAGCCAAGAGTCTAGGGTACAAATCCACAGTTGTAGCCACGTTTTAGCATCCTAACCGAGCTCATCTTCAACTCGGTACGCATGTGTGGAGCTTCTACTTGTAGTAGGTCCAAACCAGAGCAAACCGAGGTTGAAGACAACCCAGTGGATGCCCAGAAGAAGGCCTTGGATGAGTTTCCAGTTGAATTGTGGTCACCTCACCCGCTGTGAGTAGAATCTCACTCCCTAAGCAAGATCTAACTCCAATAATTGGGAATTTCTGTTTAGAACTATGTTTTACGTGGGTAATAGTGCTTACCCAGATGCCAGGCAGTGACGGTGTCGCCTGACTTTTACTTTATGTTTCGCTTCTTTACGTTTTGTGTGACTCAATTTATTAACTGATTTGTATAATTTGGACTACTGAACTATATGGTTGATCAAAACCTAAATTGCTCAGTTTAAAAGTGGAATACAGTAGCACACGAATCTAGGGTATTATAGTAGTTGTACAGTTGGGCATAAACCCAGGCTATACAATACTAGTAATTTACTAGATGCACGATTTTAAAGAAATGACGATGACATGAAAAATATTCAAAGAAAACCTAATAGTATGCTCTTTGTTATATTTAAGGTGAATGATTTAATATTTATACAAATTGACACGTTCCTCAAAGATATCATTTAAAATTCCAAATTATTATTAATAATTCATGCCATGACAAGTAATTGACTTTTAATTGAGTTATGTGATGCATAACTTAGAATTTGGGTTGATGTGCTCGATTTTCAAAGAATTTCAGATAATTTACAAGTGCTACTGATGATTTCTAATATATCAAGTAATTAACTGTTGTTAGTGTGTTACGATGATTAATTGTATAATTCCAGCGTATATGAGCCAAGTTGATATGAGTTAGTTTATTTAAGAAATTGCAATATGTCTGCATGCATGGTATATGGATTACTCAGTAAATTACAATGTTTTTGAATATATTGCTCTGTCAAGTTTAGAAGGATATACATGTTGTATTATAAGCTTCAGATGAATAGACTCGATACCATAGAGATACCAGAGTCAATAATAAGTAATAGAGAGATACAATATAGTAATAGCTTTCCAAGAATAATAAAATAATAGACATAGGTGCCCTGACACCGTAGATTCCCTACGGATGTCTGCACTGTAGGGAGAAAATGATCCACCCTGGCAGCGACCAGTATACGGGGATCGGATTGCACCCACAGAATGTGCGGGGAGACGAAGCCCTTGAGGAAGTCTCCTAAGAAAAGATAGGTTACCCAACATGAATCGGAGATCCCGGTGGTAATCAAGAGGTACCCACAGAGCGTACCAAGATGAGGCCCATAGAGCGTCTCAGACCCTCTGCCTGTGTACTTAGCCTAGAGGAGAGGTCCAGTTAAAGGCTAGCTATTTAGCCGCCTTAGTCAGACATGACGATTCGAGTCAAGCAGACCCGGATTCAGTTCTAGGCTTAGCTTTCCATTTTTAAGCTAAGTCTTGTACGGTGAGATCATAGTTCGCTACGAGTCTTCATATGTAGAGTACACTGCATATGATCAGGGCATAAGATAAAATATGTTCATGTAGGTTCACAGAGTTTCTTATAAATTAAAGAGTTAAGAAAAATTTGAGTTAGTTTCACAATAGTTGTCTTTTAAATGAAATGTTAGTATTCTCTATTATTTAATCGTATCTACAGCTTTGCAGTAATTGTTATCTTAATGAAATGTTGACATCTCATGTCATTTAAATTATATTGCTTAGATCTGCTCAGTATAGTATTATCTTGTATTTTATTCCAAACAATAAACATAAAATGAGTTATCTGTGTTGGTTTGGTGAAATTCTATTCACTGAGCCAGTAGTTCACCATCTTACTGAAACATTTTTTAGGTCAGCGTCAGCACGAGGAAGCTGAAGGATCGTACCACCCAAGTTCTTAGAAGGTAGTTCGTAGTTAGATAGAGGTCTCTTAGTCCTTTCCCCTCGGTCCTTGGGCATGTGGTGTGGTAGAGAGAGAATGTAATGTAACATGTAAACTAGTTTTAAGTTATCTATTGTGCTTTATATTCCACGTGAAAAATGTAATATGTCGTGTAAGTTTGTTTTTCTTCCAAGTAAGGTTAATGGTAAGTTGCTTCTGTAGTTTTAATACGATCTGATGTTTTTCAAGCTATAAGGCTTTTCCTTTAAGTTAATTTTAAGTAACTAAGTAAAGAAAAGGTCAAGGGTAGTTTACCGAGGGTGACCCCCCGATCTCCGGAGTCATTAGAGATGGCACGGGGATCGGGGCGTCATAAGACTAATGGTACTGAATGATATTTGTATGTACTCTTGCTGAAAATCTTGTCTATGTAGTTGTTTTATCGAGCTACAATGTTCCCTATTAAGTAGTCTTTATATATATATGTATGTATGTATGTGTGTGTGTATGTATTTATGTGTATATATACACTCTTGAAAAACCTTGAATATAAATGATAATGCCCCCTATGACTGCTTGTAATAATAATGTCAATATTGGGTACAAGTGACCTCCTCATATTTGAGGGTGGAACTTGTATAACGTAGTACCTCCCCCATCTTGTTGGGGCAATGGAGCCATACATATTTGCATAAATGTTGTTCAGAAAAAAGGGGAAATTCATAAATAAAAATCGAATTGTTTGAAATAAACTTGAGTTTAAATATCACATTCAATATTTTACTTATAAGTCATGCAGAGTACAATACTTTGATATAAATGTTTTCAATTATTCAATATTGCTCTTTTCAAAGCGTATCAATGTATTTGCGTTGATTGTGTCTTGATTTACCAGATTTTAGGCATGAAGACTTGAATACTTAATACATGTTATCTACCATACTCTTGCCTATATCTTCCAGAATGAAGAATGCACATCACATGGGATTATATATAAAGGGATGTACAATTTAGTTTGAAGTTTTCTCACCTTGTAATCTTTTCTTTTCTTTTTGCCTTCGTTCCTCTAATGTAATAGAACCATTAGTTCTTTTTCAATAAAATGAAAAATTATTTCTTTTTGCATAAATGTGTGTGTAATTTTTGGGCTATAAATGGATGGGCGCTCTAATCCCTCTAAAACTGCCTACCCATGTAGGGGGGATTGGGATTAAAGTAAGAACAATTCCATGACAGTTGGTATCAGAGTAACCACACACTTCTTATGCATTTATAATATTTCTAGTGTCTAAAGAAAGGGAAACCCTAAAATTCACTATGGTGAAACTTAGGTGGCTAGAAATAGCATGAGGGTTCTGGTAGTAATTTCTCCTATCTGTCTAGCTACAGTGGTTGAGGTTCCCCTACTCCACCTAGACTTAGTTGATCAATAAATGGACTAAAGGATTTCCTATAACCCTAGAGAATTTTCTAGCATCTCATTTTTTTAAGGACTACCCTAAGCCACCCAAGTAGATGATGATTAGTTATTATTCTCATCTCCTCATGTGGTTCTTTCTCATGGCTATTTACCACATGATTTCTCGATTAAGTGTATCGTATGCATGGGGAAAACTAAAATTTGTCTATCATAAAAGTTGATAAAGATGATGATTCCATGATCTGACCTTAATTTGAAAAGTCAATTTTTATTAATGAAATTAATCTTGAAATAAAATATCCATGTATGACCCCTCATATCATGTGAACTCAATTCAACCAAAGCTAGACTATATACTTCCTATGTTCAAGGTAAATTATTATAATCTTGATATGGTGAAATAAGGATAATTTATACCTTATACCCCACGGATGATTAGGTCCCTATTTGATTTAGTTTGTGTTGCTCTATTGTTGATTAAACCTCAAACATAGTTAATCAAACCTTTCCCCCGTTTGATACATACCATGATCATGCCATCAAATGACGAAGCCTTAGGACCCTCAAAATCATGATGTAAAACTTTGATACAAAAGGTACCTTCCCTATTGACTATTGATACCTCTTTGTAATCTCCATTTTAATATGATGAATATGGATCTAAACCTTGCACTATTATGTTCTGGTTTTTTAGTGCCTAATCCAAATTCTAGATTTCCAAAATTATAGCATTACCTTGATCATGAAAGAAATAAAATGTCATTATGATCCAATCTTACAAAGTCTTGACATGGTTGACCTATTATAATCTTGAATTTTGATCTTATGACCTTGTGGAACATGATTTGATAATTGACAACCTCCCTATTTGGATATGCTCGATTGCTCATGACTAGAATAGATTATAATGTGCTAGATTAGGGTGGTAGTTGACTCAAGACTCCCCTAACCTTGGTCACATCACTATTATGACTACCTATAAATCTTCACCTTGTTGATTAATTAGAGTTTGGAAAGGTAACCCCTTTCACCTGATTTTAATTGCTTGATAGAAGTCCCTAATAGGTTAAATCCATGATGATATTGATACTTGTTCTTGAATCTTGGTTTAAGAATGACATTGAAATATGACAATGTTGACTATAGCTTTTGATTGACTTCCTAAAAAAACCTAGGTCTGGATCATTCACCAACCTTGAGTACCATGAACTCGATACTCATATATTGAAATGTTTCTCGATTAATACTCGATTTTTGTAAATGGATAAATGATCACCCCTAAGGTCTAAAGTAGGAATCTAAACCCTAGATTCAAAATATTAGACCTATGACCTTTGATATACATAAAACATGTCTCTTAGTATTTATTGATAAAATATCAATTGCAATAATGATATGAATCATATGGTCACATTATTTATATCTTGAGATCACCCTCAATATATGACTAATGACTTTCATAATACCAAATTTTGAAACGTTTGCTATGTCGACTCTCTCGATTTATAACTTAAGTTTAAGCTGTCATGAGGACTAGGGTGGGAGCTTCCATTGATTTGAACTGAAAATCATGATATTGAAATTATGACATTGTCTTGAATTGTTGAAATACAAAAAATCAAAACATGGATGTATAAACCCACCTAGGCCAATGTAGAAGCTAGGACCCTAAAATATTGGGACTAAAAGTCATATTGTACTCCTGATTCAAGATCTCTATTTGTTTGACCTAAAATATGATCCCTCCAAATTTGTGATCTATAGGATGATCTTTCCTAATTTGTGACTCATCAGATGATCTTTCCAAATTGATGGACAATGTAACTATGATTTTACCTTGATGCTCAATTGCTCGATTATGACATAGTGTTGTTACCAAGTTGGCTATGATTTAGAATATAAGGCCCCAACTTTGATTAATGTATTATTTGAATTTTAAGGACAATTTTTTAATGAGGGAAGGATGTGATGAAGTGGACTTTTCCACATTTATGAACCAAATCTCAATTATGACCTTGTAGTAACTAATGTTACCCAAATTGACCCCACTTCATCACTCTCATGATCAATTAATGAGTTTGACACCCAAATTGAAAATTTTATGCCCTAATTTTCATAATGTTTACCTTGTGACATGAAAACTTAACTCAATTGATAATTTTACTCATATGATTTTATTCATGATTCAAACTTTATCATATAAACTTGAAACTTTTTCTACAGCTAGTTTTGACATTGTTTAAGCTCTAGTTAAAATCTTGCATTTTTGGATAAAGGAATTGGGAGATATTAATTACACAAGAAAATACCTTTTAAAACACCAAAAATCTATTTCCTACCCTATTATCTAGCCTAATCGGATCTGAACACAGATCCAGCAAGGACACATGTGGGAGTCATCTTCCCCACCCATCACTTGTAGAGGAGTTTGTGCATTGTAGTGCCAATGTTCAAATCCCAATATCTCCCCCTACCCTCATCTTTGGCAAGTCCAAATTGGTACACCTTTAAACACCCAATATGACATTGCGTAGTATTAAGGAGAAGAACCTTCCATGCAACCTTAGGCTCCAGATCTCCTATTTAAGCTCTCAAAAACCAAGTGTGATACTTTTGATCGCCAACTCCATCCTCGATTCCAACATATCTTCTTCTCCATTGAACTCCAACTACATTAGCCTGAACCAGAGAGGCATGTTCACACCTAAGAGTCCCTCCTTTCAATTCCTGACATCTACACCATATTTGAGATTTGAAGGTTCCCATGAACCTTGTGTGACCGTCATCAGCAAGCTGCACCAGATGTTGTCACGAGGATCTGGGAACAGTAGAGGACTCTATAGAGGCACATGATGCTGCCAAGACCACTAGGTCTCTCTCATTCCCTATTGTTTGAGGTATACCAATCGATCCTTCTTATGGTCTATTCATTGGTAGTGAAACCTCTTGCATCCACCATGGTTCCTGATTTCAGACATGGTTCCACACCATCTTTGGCTTGTTCACATCGTCAAGGTGTCGCAAGGTTAACTAGAACCTCATTACGCCTTTGTGAGCCCTCTACTTCAATCTTGTCTCTCTCTCCCTCTTCTTGTCTCATTACTTCTCCCTAGCATGTGTAGAGTATGAGCTAATATTGTAGTTCCAGCATTCAAGGTCGTGATGTCATTGTTATGCCCTTATTTTGTCATGTTTAACATTTTCATTGCCTTGGGCATTTTTGCCATTCTGCACCCTCATCATCGCCCCTTGAGCCAAGCTATGGCTCTTGGGTTAGGAGGAGGATCCATGGAGCCAGATCTTTCCCCTGATATGTGAAGCCAAGATGGCTTTTTATTTTCTTTTTACTACCTAGCAATTATCTGATTGGTCCATTTTGGAAATTTGATTATAAATAACTCGATTGTTAGAAAATTCTCAAAAAATATCATTGTTCTCAGAAAAATGCCTAGATCAATATGACACCATTATATTGACATGTAATAGTAAGATTTGATGATGATATCTAATATCTATTCATACATCTTATTTAGGGTTTTCATCAATATTGCAAATTCGAATCTCGTTAAAAGCCTGTTTTACATGATACATGATCAAATATCAATTTTGTTGTACTCTAATCTTCTACTTATGACTTGATCACGTGATAGAAATTACTTGATCATCACTTAATCTATTCTTAACATATTTGCACATGAAAATGACTAAATGATTTATTATCATCAATCTTTGACATTTTGCACATCAAATAAGATCATGATTTGAAATATAAGTTCCTGATCTCAATCATATGATCCTAGATTAGTACTCTAAATGTCTATAGGACAAACAATTCTATGAGCATAGTATTAATAATACATGAGTGAATTCCCTTGTAGGTCATTAAAGAAAACAACCATAAATATTGATACATGGTTGTTCTCATTACGTATCAGGATCATATACTCATTAAACTTGTTGTTTTGTATATTTGTAATATTCTAGACTCCAATAAAGGTACAATTTTATATTATTCCACCTTGAACAGACTAGTGGTATTGAATGATACTTGTATGTACTCTTGTTCAAAATCTTGGCTATGTTCTTGTTTGAACTATAGCATTCCCTATTGAGTGGTCTTTTGATTTGTATACACACACACACACACACACACATATATATATATATAGTCTTCAAAAACCTTGAACATAAATGATAATGCCCCTTATGAGTGCATGTAATAATAATGTTGATATTGGGTACAAGATAACTCCTCATATTTTAGGGTTGAACTTGTATAACATGGTGACCTCTCCCATCTTGTTGGGCGATGGAGCCAAACATATATGCATGCATATTGTTCAACATAATGGGGAAATTCATAAATAAAATTGAATTGTTTGAAATAAACTTGAGTTTATATATCACATTGAAAATTTTTCTTATAACTCCTGCCAAGTACAATATTTTGATACAAAAGTTTTCAATTATTCAATATTTCTCTTTTCAAAGTGTATTGATACATTTACATTGATTGCGTCTTGATTTACCTAATTTTAGGCATGAAGACTTAAAGACTTAATACATGCTATCTACCATACTCTTGCCAATATCTACTAGAACAAAGGATGCACATCACATGGGTTTATATGTAAAGGGATATACAATTTAGTCTGTAGTTTTCTCGCCTTGTAATCATTTATTTCCATTTTGCCTCCGGGCCTCTGATGTAATAGTATCCTTAGTTCTTTTTCAATAAAATGAAATGTTATTTCTTTTTGCATAAATGTGTGTGTGATTTTTTTGGCTACTCAGGGACGGACGCTCTAATCCCTTTAACACTACCTACCCAGGTAGTGGTATTGGGATTAGGGTAAGAACGGTTTCATGACATGTCTCTTATAAATGTTAATTCTCTCCAAACACTACACACACCTCATCGTAAAAAATGTTTTATTATACTTATCATCTCATCATTTTTAAGGATTTCTTTTCCCCTCGAATATTATATGTCAAAATCATCTATTACATATACAAGTATCCACTTATTTATATGAAATACACATCTTCTAGTAAATATAAAGTTGAACATAAATCTTATGTAAAACACTCTGATAAGCTTGGATGAAATTGCAAATATATGGTTATATACATAAATATTTGTAAAAATGTCTTCACTTAGTTTCTATGTCATTTGGGTTGACCCAAACCAACTCAGAATTTATGTTTTTTATGTGGGTTAGATAAGGAGCGAGATTGTAAGACTATCTGGGGATATACCTAGCCAACAACCAATAAAATAATATAAGTTTGGAGATGGAATTACCAAAACTCAGTATGAATCAACTCAATGCCCATCCATAGTTAGTATATCTTCAATCATAAAAAATTTCCACCTTAGTCAAAACCAGCTTCTCATGAAAAAATCCCAAGGACTCATTATATTTTGGGAGGGCTAACCAAGTTTAGGTTGATAATGAATTGAAAAACTGGTAATGACATTTTCATCTTATTAAGATGATTCTATTTTTTGGAAATCTTTGTCTCATGAGTTTCATAAAGAGTGAGACCCTAGAGGGAGTCCACTCAAATGGTAGTGATACAAAGAGTCATGTAAAGATAAAGCAGTGAAACAATAACTATTACAACGTGTGTCATTATCCAAATGATCATCATCACAAGAAGTGATATAGCAAAGTAAAAAGGATATAAATATAATAACATGTAAGGCTAATTGCAAAGGACAACTGGGGCATTCCAAGTTATCCTCAAGATCAAATTACTTAATTTGGCCTTCTTAAGTCCTTGTCCTTTAATGTAACTACACATGGATGGAAGTGAACATCACCCAGAAAATAGAGAATAAATGCATGTATTAGTAAAGAATTAAGTGTGTGCATATAAACAACATTTGGGCATTATATTGGATTACAAGTATAAAAAGGATGCTCCTGTGAAAAAGTATTAAAAGGATGCCTCCAAGGAAAAGAGGCCATATAAAACTAGGTAAGTTCAAAAAGAGTCAAATCAAGAAATTGAGGAATGATATTTATATAGAGAAATACTTGATATAAAAGAAACATCTTTCCATAATAAACATTTGCAAATTATAAATAAATGATATATTTGCATGTATAAACAATGTAGACTTAATAGAATAGGACCATAACACCATGTGATCATGGCATAAAAAGTAAGGGTAGAAACACACACAATGACCATAAAAAGTAAGGGTAGAAACACACACCATGACCATAAAAAGTAACACACTATATTGATTGAGTATTAAGCCCACATTTAAAGTATGTATTCCCCTCTATTACCTAGTTGTGATACTATAATACATATTACCTCAATTTTGTCTTATAATCCTAGGTGTATTCTAGAGTTATAATTTGGACTTAAGCCTATAATTGGGTATATTTGTACCTCAAATCTTACTCTTTCATGTATCATGAAGATTATTTATGAATATATGATACTATTTGACTATAACTATTCCTAATGTGTTTTGAACTAGGCAACTACGTACTAGTTATAACCATAATTGAATAGGGTCTAGAAGAAATGAGGGTTAGCCTATATACTTATATTACAATATGTTACAATACTTCACCCCTTAAAGAGGATTTCAGCCCAAAAATATGTTGATTCATAATCTAACCCACCAGTATGCCCTAAATTAGCAAATGTTTACCCAAAGCAAGAACTTTCCTTACTTAAATAAACTTTGTGTTACATGGTTTATTTGTCCTAGTTAGAGATTAGTTATATTTCTGTGACATTGAATGAGGAATCATGCCAAGGGTTACCTTGTGCCTTCATTATTAAGTTTGGACAATACTGGTATTGAATCACTCTACTAGGTTAGTAAAGTGCATGCCTCCACCCCTTTAAAGGATTATTCTATAATCAAAACAACCATCTAGAGAGGAAATATGGGTATATCAACTAGCTCATATATGTCTAGCTCTTCATATTCTTACCACCTACTTCTCACTTAGTCCTATGGTCTCAAGGATGATCATGCCAGTCCAGGGGTTATTCACTAAAGTATTTTTCTACAAATCAAACTTCCTTGTGGTGGTAAATTGGTTCTAAATCCATCGATAAAATTAGAAAGTTTGTCTTCTTGTATTGTAACTCACTAATAATAGTAAGTTCACTGATAAAAGATTTGCAATGAAAACCCAAAATTGGTTCCAAAACCAATCTAAGATCCAAATCAATCACCTTCGCCAAAACAACACATATACTATTATTCTATCCTCACTTCATTCTGCATTGTCTTGCATTTTTCATCCATACATGCCCAAAACCCAAAGTGGGTATATGTGAGATATGCTAGAAAAACAACAAAGGAAAAGGATGCATCACAAGAACTATGCTTCATTCTACTTGTGGGTACTCCAAAAAGTCCAGTTCACCCTCATGGAAAGGGTAGGGCAACTAGAGTTAAAAGTGTTCAAGTCAATCTACACTTCATAGTGCTTAAGATAACTTCTTGGACCACCGGTGATAGAAACCAAACACTATAAAAGTCAATTACTATGTGTTGATATTTTCACCTCCATAAAAAGGGTAGGGGTAATTAGGGTTACCCAAGATTGGATCTCAACCACATAGGTAGTCTAGGGAGTGGAAGTGACCAAGATAGTCATGAATTGAAACCCTAGTTGGCATTCCATGACTTAGGAATAGGCATATCAACACCTTATATTGGGTTCATAACACCTAGCCCACTGCTCAAGGATAGTAGATTTGAAAAATGATGATTGTCCCCACAAACCACCACTATCCTTAACTACACAATTTTTCCTCACTCACCCATAAGATGGGATCAAATTCCTGGTTGGTCACCCATCCCATTACTACTCTAGACTGAGCACACTTAGTCACATAGTTCTTAGTGATAGAATCCCTAAAAAGGAGGTGCACCTTGGTGATATATAGACAATTCAATAATTCCTTTTTAAGATCATTTTATATTGAGGCTTGAAATTCTATGACGTTACAATCACTCCCACTTAGACTCTTTACGTCCTTGTCAAGGCTGAACTATATGACCTCATAATATTTCCCCATTTTAGTGCAGACACATAATGGCGCATGGACACCCAGCTCTGAATCATAGCTATCACTACAAGGGCATCTACATCAACATGGATAGACCTTTCCAACATGCATGGACCTCACAACTCAAAATTGGCATGCCACATTTCTATGTGGGTCCCACCTAGTGGAGGGTTTATGACTCTAATACCATATGTATCCTCAAAGACCATCATTGGCCATAACTGTGCACTTTTTCCTCACTCACAAGTCAAGATCAGGTTCTCAATGGGTCACCCATCCTAGTACTACTCTGGGATGAGCACACTTAACCATAGAGTTCCTAGTGATGGGCTCCCTAAAAAGGAGGTGCAATTTGGTGTTATGGGTAGTCCAATCCCACCATTGATGATAACTGCACGATTTGTCCTCACTCACGCACAAGTTGAGATCAACTTCCCGATTGGTCAACCATCCTAGTACTACTCTGGGTTGAGAATTATTTACCATAGAATTCCTATTGATGGGCTCCCTGAATTGGAGGTGCACCTTAGTGCTATGGTTAGCCCAATCATTCCTTTACAAGATCATTTTATATGAGGTCTTAAATCCTAGTATGTTACATGGTTACTTAGCTACCTTTTGTGAGGAAACAAAAATCAATCACTAAAAACAAAGTACAAGCCAGAGGAACATGTATACAGGAAATAGGGATGATGGCAATAGGAGCAGTCGGCCAAAAACAAAGGATAGACACCAATCACACACATACAAATCACCATGGATCTTATTGCTTAGCCGCCTAGCCAGTGTAAATTATGATGTTACAATACGATATTACATTTAGCTACCTAAGTTAGGGACAACACATGGGATAACTTAAAATAGTCAAGTCACCAACTTCTTAGGCTCTGATACCATTTTGTAAAGAGTGGGACCCGAAAGGAGGTCCACTCAAATGGTATGATACAAAGAACCATGTAAAGATAAAGCAATCGAAAAATAACTATTACAAAGTTACAAAGTGTGTCATTATACAAATTTTTCTCACCATAAGAGGTGGTATAGCAAAGTAAAAAGGGTATAAATATAATAACATGTAAGGACAAATGTAGAAGGAAGCATAAATAATTCCAAGCCATCCCAAAGTTCAAACTCTTGAATATGGTCTTCTTAAGACATTGTCATCTAATGTACCTACACCTAGGTGGAAGGGAACATCACCAAGAAAATAGGAAATAAAGGCATGTCTCAGTAAACACCGTGTATGTGCATATAAACAATATTTGGGCATTAGATTTGGTTATAAGTATAGAAATGATGTTCCCATGGATAAGGGAAATACAAAGTAGGTAAGTTCAACAAGATTCAAATCAATATAATGAGGAATAACATTTATGGAGAGCAATATTTGAGATGAACGATACATCTTGCCATAATAAACATTCACAATTTCCTAGTAAACAATATCCTGAATGCATAAACAATTTATACTAAATATATCTAAAATAGGATCATAACACTATGGGATCATGACCTAAAAGGTAAGGGTGGAAACACACACCTTGAGAGGAATACATGCTCCTAATATATTTATACTTGTACATAAGTACCACTATTCTAGATATTCTAGTCAAGCATTTTGTATGCTCAAATATGGTGGCAAGACTAGCATTCTTGTCATAATACACATCAGGTATTGATACTAGAGCAAGAGGGGTCAAAAAACCTTTTAAATGTAATAATTGTATGCCTACAAGAGTTTAGAAGGTTTTAAATCAATAAATAAAGAGTTCAACTTTAGATTTCTAAAAAAGGAAATTATTCAAGTCAATGTCTCAATATAGGAATCTAGATCACGATCATGATGCCAAAAAAGAATTAGGGACCACACATACCTAATTTTCATGACTATTGATTAACTCACTCAATATACTTGGTCCTCAAAGATGAGTATTCATTCCGAGAACACATAATTTATGTTAGTCAAACCGTTTCTAACGTATGTTTACATTCTACAATTGATTTTCAAGTAGTTCTTATCCTGGTCCTGATCACCTAGTGACATATAAGGGGTTTTAACCTTATTAAGTGAACATATGATCCACTATATATCAATCTTAGTTCTTAATATCCATCTTCAGTCAAATAATTCTAAGTATGTCTATGTCGCATATATGTGTGGGTGCTAATAAACTACACTCCCCACATAGGTCTTGTAATCTTATTATCCCTCTCTATAGACCATATTGTCCATGTTAATCAATTAGGGTTATACATATATTCCATATTAGGTATATTTACTAAAATTCTCTTATTAGGAGAATCTAGGGTTTTTGCCTCATATACATTCATATGTGAACGCATATATACCTCTTATTGTACATTTGGATAAAGTGACATGGATATACAGTCATTCTACATTTAGAAACTAAAATCAATCATATTATACATAATTTTTCCTCTCATATAACATTATATTTTGAAGTTGTTCAATCTAAAATAAATACATATGCGATTCATATTATATATGTAAATCCTAGAAATATGTATTCATCCAAGATTTTCAATACTATGGCATGAATGCAATCTCTATTTAGATATATTCCATTAAATATACTAAATTCACATATTGTTTAATTTTTTTAGGTCAGTGATGTATATATGTATATATAGGTGGTAAAGATTAGGGATATCAATAAATGATGTAGATTATTATAGTAATTAAGAAATATATCCAAAATTCCTTGATTATCATCTATTTGCTCTTGACATTTTAGTATTAAGATATGCTACCTAAATTTAGAGAATCCTTATTTATCAATGATGGTATATACATATGACAATGAACACTAACATGACTCCATTAGCTATAATTGATTGAGTAATTTATGTATCACTATGACTAAGTTTATGTTCCCAAACATTCCAGCTATCAATTGTTTTTTCACTACTAATTTTGATTATGTAAATAAGAATTGCAAGAAAGTAGTAACTGACTTACAACTAATTATATCCACATGGATGAATGACACAAATCCTAGAACAACTAGATTTACAATCACTTCTAGAAGAAGAGATAGGTCCCCTCTAGACTTTTTTCTAAGAACAATCTAGCATTCGGTGGCGAGAACCCTTCTTGGTTGATTGCATAACAGTTGAAGGTTTGGGTTGTACCATGGGTAGTTTTGATCATTCTTGTCTTTGCCAAGAGAAAGGACACTGGAATCTGGAAGGTAGTTTCTGATTCATTCCATAGTTGTGGTAAGCCTTGTTGTTATTTCTTCTCATGGTTATAGAACTACGTGAAAGTGGAGTCAAGGAAGAAGAAGGTGTGTATCTCCCACTTCTAATTGTCATGATGCTATAGAGATCCATGGAGTTAGATATTCTTTCATTCTTTTGTCTATAGAGATTCAAGGATGGGTTTCAATCAGATCTTTGGGTATTTGGCTATGACAACTCAGCGACATGAGTCACGTGTTGTGTTGTAGGTTGACACCATGGTCCTTAGGTCGATGTTAAAGATAGGATTCATGATTGAGTGGCTAGAAGGAAAAATGGTGGTTGGTTCAAGATTGTAGCTTCAATGAATTTGGTCTATGGTGAAGGACCTAGATGATAAGAAAGGAGGTGAAAGGATGGTAGTCTTGGTGGATTCTTGACTCCATGAGATTATACAAATTTAGTAGCACTCTAATAGTGACTGACATTGTCGATGGCAGTAGGCGATGACTATTTCCTGCCACAATGGTTGTGGAGAAGTAGGCGGTGACTCTAGTTGCCACCATGACCGTGGGGCAGTTGCCAGGATTGCTGCTTGCTGCCATGGCTATGGGGCCCTAGGGGATAGGAAGGCAAGTTTGAGATGGAGAGAGAGTGTGTGTAATGTTGGTGGCAAAGTCGAATCTTGACACTTTGCTGACCTATAGTTCCATTGTTGTCCATCGAGTCTGAGGTGTAGTCTTTTTTGCATCTAGTAGGACCTATGGACACGAGGAAGATGAAGAAGAAATGTGAGGAGAGAAAGATCCTCCAGGGCTAGGGAGAGTTCAGGGAAGAGGAGAGGAGGAGGAAGTAGAGGATATGAATAATATAAGGGGAGGAGGAGAGGTGGAAAAGAGAGGAGAAAAACTCAGAGATGACTAACCACTGTGGAAGTAGAGCAGGTCTGCAACAAAGGGACATTACGTATAGATGAGATCAAGACCAAAACTGGTTTAAGACATAATAATACCAAAATGAGCACAAACCTTAGTGGAATTAAATGTCACATTAATCACATTCATTGTACATAGGTTAATCAATGCACTAATCCAATCATATGGGTAAATGTTATCCAATAAATGCCAAATTTTCTAGGTAGGCTATTAAAAATGCAAGGAGTTTGAATTTGGCATCAATTTTATATTTTGAATACTTTTCACATTAGATTTCATTGCTAGAATGTTTATCCCACATTTAGTGTATTTATTCCTCTCAATTACCTTATTGTGATACTATAACACATATTACCTCAATGTCTTTTATCTTATAGTCCAAGGTGTACTCTAGAGTGTAAATTTGGACCCAAGCCCATTATTTGGTATATTTGCACCTAAAATCTTTTTTTTTGCTTGTATCATGATTATTTTATCTTTGAAATATTAGTTTTGCAAGGTATATATGAATACATGATACTATTTGACTTCAACTATTTGTAATGTATTTTGAACTAGGTAAAAAGGTACTAATTATAACTGTAATTGAGTAGGGCCTAAAATGGGAGACTTAGCCTATATACCTAGATTGTGATATGTTACAAGTTTATTCTCATTTATATTCACCTATCTGATGAAGTGATGTTTTATGATAATGTTCTTGGTTCTTTTATGGATCATATGATCCTTAGTAAAAGGGGTAAAACCTTGAGTATCAGTGTATCACAATAGATCCATGTTGTTTCCTAAATTAATAGACAACTTTGCACTCAAACCTAAGAGCAATAAACCTTCTTTAATAGCTTCTGCAATGCCATATGTCAAGTTTGTGTATTAGACAGTGCAATTATAGTTTGTAAGTAGCTTTTCAACTTGTATCACACATGAAAACAACAAACAAGTACCTGGCAAGAGATAATATGTTATATGATTATTCACATAACAACATGCAACACAAACATTTCATGTTCATTTCATCTACCAAACTCCATACAAGTAGAATATGCACCATTTCTACACATGGAATACACATCAGTTATTACTAATGTTCTTTTCCAGGACTTGACATGTATTAATTCACCATACTAATAGCTTATACATGTGAAGATCTAGCATTCATAAAGGTATCAACTACATTGGAGTAAAGAACTTAAACTTGTGACTCTTCATATCGTTCAAACATTCAAGATGCAAGCTTCTTGAAGTTATCATCAAGTTGAGTACACACAAGGTCAACATGGAACATGTGCTAACATTGTATAACTTTCTTTACATGTATCTCATGGTTGAGGAATAATTTCATACAATGGTGTGTACAATAATTGTAATGCCTAGAATCTTTTTTTGAAAAACCCATAACATCTATCAAGAATTTACACTTGAGAAGTGATTTCAATTTAATAGTTTTAGAAACATCCTTTGCTTTAATGTGCATGCTAATATCAGGTTACGTTAAAGTGTGTTTATGTGTGTATGTTGTTTTGGTTTTGATTTGGGTGATAGGTCAGTTTTGGGTTGAGTATCAAGTTGGATTCATATATCAATTTTTTTGATAATACATATTATATTGAAGGTAAATTCATCATCAACTATTATATTATCAATTCTAATAGAAAATCTTCAAAAAAAAATCAATTCTAATAGAAAAATATAACTAAAAACAACAATAAAGAAAAAATAAAACTTGGAAATAAGACAATTCCTCAAAATCATAGCTACAATTTGATGTGATTAGACTTGAAGCACATTTAAATCTCTAAAGTATGATTAAACCATTTAATATCAATATCTAAGAAGGTGAATTTGGATCATCTTCAAAAAAATTTCAAAAAGAATGAAATTCAAGAACCCTCGCCAAATCCACCTCCATAGATCCAAATTGTGATAGGGCATAAACAATCAAGGGAAAAGAGTGATATTAGGGTTGAAATGGGGAACAAAAAGGGATTTTGCAATAACAACTAACATATTGAAATTCATTGTGAAAATTTTAGCTCATCTTACTGGAAAATTTTGATATGTCTATGTGTAAAAGACAGAAGATTATTTGGTCACTTACATGAATCATACAATTGCAATGAAAGTAAACAAAAGTTGTACTATAGTTACAAATAAGAACATCATCAAGCCAATAGACAAAATGACCAACAAGGTCAACAAAATGTTTAAATGGATTGTGAGAGGGGTCTTTACAGTGGTGGAGAAGTACATGATTCCACATTCATACCTTGAGCCAACACTACAACAAATTTCCAAGCCCATACTAATGATTTTACAAAAGAAGGAAAAATAGGAAGGGGCATAGTAGGGGATATGATACGAAAGAAGGAAAAAAATAAACTTACAAACATATAGCCGTACATAGTACCCTGATAGACCATTGTAGAGGTCAAAAGATGAGATATCCCTTCAGACACTTTAAATATTATGTGGATGACAAGTTTGTACCTATCGTATAAATGGCATCTCACACTCACTAAACAACCTAGGATTATGATGAGGTGTATTCCTAGGGAAGACACTAACAACGGCTAAAAGTTTATGGCAAGAATCAAGATGATAAGAAAGTAAGAGTGGGGTTGCTAACCTTGATTTATGTCACCTACACAGTGTTGTTCCACTCGTGATGGAAATGAGGAAATATTCTCTACTACTCACACCTATGATGTACTCCATTTTTGGAAACCCTAAATCCATCGGGGCACCACAGTCGATGATTGGAACGAGCCCATACTCCATCAAGCTTTTGTCCGTCAAAGCCATTGCTTGTTGCTACATATATGAGATTACTATTGACTTGGGAGGTGGGAAGGGGTGATCGAGGAATCACAATAGATGTTGCTATGTGGAAATCTACGTAACGAGAAGACACATTCTCTTGGGTAAATGAGTGGGTCATATATCGGCTGGGTGGTCACATCATCATCTACTAACACATTTTTTGCATAGAACAAGGCTTCATCTGGACCAATCATTCTTCAACTTGAACTGAGTTTCTCTAGATCTGGGGATTGTAAAATCCCTAAATAGTACAATATATCTGATCTATCCAAACACCCACTCTATCTAATCTTGACCAAATTGCACCTATGTGGCACAAAGCGATATTGACTAATCCCTACTTAGTCCCAATCCAAATAGGGGCTACATGATTGATCTTTGAAGTGTGCCACATCTAACTCCCATACACACTAGTAAAAACATGCATCTCCATTTGTGGTGGTTACTCCACTTTGAATTAGAAAAGGACTAACAATAAGAGCGCTATAGAAAACTTCTATATCTTTTAGCAAGTTTCCTTTCTTTTATGAGGAATTTGTAGCAACACATCAACACAACTTGCTAAATCTTTTAGTTTTACAATGACTTCACAAAACTCTCACGATTCCCCTCCTATAACCCCTTGGTCCATTTAGGTAGAATTTTGGTAGAATCTATATCCACTAGTACATTTTTGACCTTTAGTGTCACTTTCCTTGACATTGGTTTTTATAGGAAAATGACACTACGAGCCTAGAGCGCCAGTTGGTATCACACAAACTTTACTATTGTTCAAGTCTTTTCAATTAAGAAAAAACACGGGTACCACTTTTACTATAACATCGATTTCTTTTTAAAGAATCGACGTCTAAGATAGCCAGTGAAATTTTATATTTTAGTGCAAAAAATAATATAGGCATGTTGGTCATTGTACAAAAACCGACAACAAATCCCTACCCACAAAATAAATTATTCCTCGAAAAGACTCTATGGTAGGTTTTTACTAAAGAAATCGACGTCGTAGATCATGTCCACCATGAAAAAAATTTCCCCCAAAAATCCTATGTCCTCGATTTTTCCTAAAAGAATCTATGATAAAAGATTCCCACCACGTGCCTCGTGCTCCATGAAAAATACTTCTCCTTAATTAGGTTATGTCATCATTTTTTACTAAAAACCTACAACTAAAATCTTAGTTGCCCAGACACACCACAAATAAGATTACTTAAAACCAAACGCTGAATTCTAACTATGCAAGCGGTTTACCAAAAAACATGAGAAATTAAAACCAATTCCGTAAAAGCACCATAAGCCAAAAACTTATCACATATAAGTCCACAAGTTTCCACATGCATTACAAATCATATCACAAGGTGATTACATCTTTGTGCATCATCATTCCTATCATCAACCTGTTACATGAGATATATGTTCCACATATATACATATACACATGCCTTATCTATACAACCATGGCTCACAAGCCCAAAAACCTTGTATCGATAAAGTATACACAAAACACATCAAGAACAACCCCAATGACCTAAGTGTACATGGACAACATCTAGGACTTTATCACCAAAAGACTAACAACACATCCAACCTTATCAGCTACTACTCTTGTTGCTGCTCTTCCTCAATTACACGATCTCCACCTCTTCGTGCACAATCACCTAAAAGATGGAGAAAACCCATGGGGTGGGGCCAAACATCCCAACAAGAGATATAACTCTCCACCTATCATCTATTAAAGCACATATAACTAAACAGGTAGATAAATACTTACTAGGTTGAGAAAATTCAGCTAAATGATATGTATCCAACAGATAATGCAGATTAACAAAGCTAGGAAATTACCACTTAGCAGTAGAACCAATTAATATTCTAAGAAGAAATATGAAGAACATGTCTATTCTCTATCAACTCCATTGTACAAAATCAAGGCAAGGCTCAACCAATGTTGTTCGCATTCATCCCTATGCAAATATACTTTGCAACTGTGTTACATCTTTTATTAATGCCCTGAGGAGATGAGGTATTCCACTCATGCTCCATCTGACCACTAATAAGTCAAAATCAGTTCCATACAAGGTCAATGGAAGAGCCAGAATCTATGACCTCCCCAACACCTCTTGGTCAACACAAGAGAAAACACCGCAGAGACATAATAAGTCTAACCGCAAAATAGCCTAGCATGCCTTGGTATATAGGCACAACACTAGTTAGATAGAGTTACAACCACAACTGAACTCCTATCAAGGTACGACCGCACCCATCCTCAAAAGATATCATATATGTACTCTGTTCACATCATTGAGATATGACCTCGACCATTCTCCTATAAGGTTATGAATGCAACCAATCCTGTGAAATTCATATACTCAAAAGTATACCACTCTGAGCTTCCACTAAGGGAGAACTCATTTCACCATCCAACACTAAGAATGACACTAGAATGGATCTATGGCATAGGGAACCTACATGGTTAGCGTTTCACTTTATTAGTTATGTCTATTAAGTGTCTTTTAGCATCAATCAAGTTACAAAATACAAATCCAAAGCAAACTCTACAAAGATAAGGGAATAGTACAACTTTAGAAGATATAAAACATATAAGTTGTGGACTTGTCACATAATTATCACATGGTACTACTACCCCCACAAGGCCATCATCATATTCTCACTGTCATGGGATACCAATCCCTTATCACATCATTGGAGATAACACCTCACACTAGGCATATAGCCTCTTCTGAGTCATAGGACCTAATCACATCATTCATGTATCTCACATGTTTCAACATGCCTAATGAAGGCTCATAACCATTATCCTGTGTCACATCATATACACCATAGCATATGCTAACTATGATATTCAAGTCCATATCACCTTCAAGGTTAGGGATTTATAAACAGGAGAGAGAGAAACATCATAATATGATAACCACTTCAAGAGAGAGAAGCAAACACATCACATGACCCAACATTAGGGTTAGGGTTCCATACACATAGCCGATTAGGGTTTTATAGCTATATTCAATCACCAAACCCTAGTACACCACCTCCCACTTTATTGAAGCATATTAGGGTTAAAAAACATGATTAGGGTTAACCAATCAATCATTCGAACAACACTATACATGAATTATTACTTGCTTACTGATACACATGTGTTAACTATATGTTTATGTATGTGTCTCGACCATACATCACATAGGTGTCTTGACCACTCATGAATAAGTGTCTTGATCACCCTCAAGCAAAGTGTCTCAACCACCTTTATGTAAGGTATGTCGACCGCAACAAGACTAGGTGTCTTGACCGTGGCACATCTTGTATCTCGACCACCGCATAGATTAGGGTTTCAACCAAGCTCAAATCACATGTCTCGAACTCAACGAAAAACATGTCTCGACCACTCCCCAAGGAAAGAATATCAACTAAAATAGAAGTAGGTGTCTCAACCTACACAAGGACATGTGTCTCGACCACCACTAGACATGGTATCTCAACCAAAACCAAATTACCTGTCTCGACCAAAACCACATATGTCAAAGTGTCTTGACCCAAGGATAAAACAAGGTGTAGCGACCACCAAGGAAAAAGACCAACATCAAAATAGGAATTAACCAAGATCAAAAAAGAAGTATTCCATGGTTAAAATAGAATATCACATCAAGTAAAACCATCATCTTCAGAGATGAAAACTTCATACCATAATCAATCACTAAAAATCCTAAAAGCATGCATCTTGAAACCACCATGAAAGAACCTCATGCAAGAGAGATAAACCATGTTTAACACCTCAAAACAGAACTTGAACTCCATAATACATCAAGGCACATGAACCTCATGCATGTGATCAAAACCAAGATCAAAGATAGGAAGAAAACCACCATTTCACAACCATCTCTAAAATCGGGTACCTTACATTAGGGTTTCAGATTCTAAGCAAACCAATCATGATAACCACCATCATCCAAGTTCTAGAGCATGGTATTATCTACTAGCATGTTAAGGGAACGTTTTAGAGATAGAGAAACAACAACATGCATGTATTGAAAAGTGCAATAATAGAGAGGGTACAATGTTATATAACCCGCCTTAAGGAATCAACTCCAAGGATCACTAGCTCCAAGTACACGATCACCAAGGGTGATGAAGCTCCACCAAAAGCTCCACTCTCAGCTAAAAGAGTACCTCAAGAATAAGAAGACACCAAGGTCAAACATAGCTCAAAAAAGAGGGTAAGAAACTCTAGGCCAAACCAAAAGAAGAAGGGAGAAAGAAAGAAGAAACTTCACCTCACTTAGGTACCACCTTGTCAAAACATGGCCTATGATCCTTGTGATGAGGAGTTTCTCTCCAAAATGACCACCATGGATAGTCTAAATTCCATGTCCGAGAAAAGAAAAGAAGATGGGGTAGGAGATCCAAAGAAAATGTCACCAAAGAAAGGCATATACTTATCAAGGTTGAAAATGACCAAAAGTCACCACGTGCAAGGGATCTCGGTCACCAAAGCTCCAAGGATCAGTCATCTTTGCTCCACCAAAAGCTACAAGGATGAGAAAAAGAGATGGGGAAAAAAGGAAGGCCAAAAGGTTCAATTTCATGGAGAGAAGAGGGTTTATATATTTGAGGAGGAGAGAAGGAGGGTGGAGATGAGGTGTCAACACCTAAAGGCACCAAAGGGAAACTTGTCCACCCAAGAAACCAACATGCAACCACTATATGCATACATGCACGAGATGGTGATACAACCAATGTTGGGTATCCACTCTTAAGGTCCCCAACACATGGTTTTGGTCACAACACCTCAAGGAGATTAAAAAAAGAGCATCACTCACAACATGGTTGGGACAAAAGGTCACCAAGACACCAAGGTTGATACACACAATAAAAGGACAAATTGTCTCGACCCAACCAATCTAAGATCATCATGTTCAAGACAAAGCCAAGCCAAGGTAGGTGTCTTGGTCAATACACACCCAAGACACCAACCAAGGTTGAGACAAGGGTTGCTACACTCAATCATGCACACATGGTCGACACCAAACCAACCCTAGAACCCTAATCACCTTTAGACGTGTCAACACTCAACTAAGGAACAATCAAAGTGCCCCAAAGTACCACTCTCTCTCTCATGAAGACATGAAAGATAAGGTATACTCTAGAGGTAACAAGTTGCAAGATAACCCTCACAAAAGGGTAAATTGCAATTTTACCCAAAACTAGCACATAAGTCACAAACATCATCCAAACAAGCTCAAAATGGAAACTTAAGCTCTCCACAAGACCTAAAAGCATCTCAAAGGATTAGAGTAAGGTTCTAAGCACTTAATCAAGCAAAACGAATAGGTTTGGCCCAAAAACACAAGTATGGGGTCTTACAAGCCATAAACCCCTAACAAAGATTTCACTCCTGAAATCCCAAGTGAAAAGAGATGGGTGCTTCCTACACATCTCTTCCTTAAGATCACATGTCTATGACTAATAGGAAAAGAACAAATACCAATCACCTCTTGGGTGATTAAGAGAGTGTGTAGCACATGGGTCAACCAAAACAGATAGACATATCATAATGAAAGAACTCCATATGACATGTCTCTACTCATGAGTTGACCTCTCCTTCCGGATGACTCATGGTGTAAAATATATATGTCACTTGTTGTCATCCTCTTTCCCCATTAGCCTGTCTAGAGGACCAACTTGTGATGTTTGGCTACATCCTCGATCTCCACCACTACTAAACTATTGTTTCTATGAACCCTGATGGCTCTTCCTCGGCTGTTGGGTCACTCCGTCACCTTTTACTGGACATACCCACCTCAGATGTCCTACTTGTCCACACTTATGACAAGCCCTAGTCTCGTACTATGGCCTAGATGGCCCCGTTACTAACACTGACGTTGTGTTGTGGGCTCCTATAGGTGGAAAGATGTGGCCCCTGCCCTTACTTGGTGACCATTATGCATGGCTTGTTGCTCACTGTTGTGATGGAGGTGCTGAGAACCTAGTTTCCTTAAAGCTTTCAGAAGAATTTCTCTGGTACTGCGTCGTTCTCTTCTTAGAACTCTTCTCATGCTTCTCAACCACTGATCTCTCTATCCTATGAACTGAATCCACAAATGTGGCAAACCGCTCATGGTTCTCCAAAGCAGCCACTAGGCTAGACAACTTATAACTCAACCCCTTCTCAAAATGTCAGATCCTCTCCTGATCTATAGCATTCATGTGAGGACAAAACCTCAACAACTCCATAAACTTCACTTCATACTCATTGATTGACATGGATCCTTATCGGATCCTCTCAAACTAGGATATCTTCTCATCCAGATAGGTCTGAGGAAAGTATCAATTGACGAACTCAAGTCAAAACTCCTCCCAATGAATAACAACACCATGCCTCTTCTCCTCTTCAATAGCCCACCAATGGCCAATACTCCCCTTCAAAATATACATTGCATGCTTCACTTTGTATGCTTCTGGGATGTGAGGAACTTGAATGCCTTCTCCAACTCCGTCAACTAGAAATTTGCATCCGCTAGATCTTCCGTACTAGCATTCTCCACAGCCCCCACTCACCTCAACCTCTCAAAGGTCTTCCCAAAACCCAAAGATTCCACATTGGGGACTATTTCTCTCACTTGAGAAATGGGCATTTTGTCCGCCATATGTGTAATCTTGTCCATAAACTATCCAAACTTGGACTGAAAAGCAGGATTGGCCACCACTACAGGGTCAAATTGGGGTAACTTGGGAGCCCGATCTTCTCTCACCTGATCCCTTGCACCACCTCTAGGTGTAGGATCATTTCTCTCTACAGTGTGTTCTTTGTGTTCTCTAGACATCTTTTCTACTCTTATTCTTCTTATGCATAAGCAGAAGTCACTATAAGACATACTAGAGGACACTAGAATAGACACAAACCCTAGTCCTAGGTCCCTGTAGACTCGACGAACCTAAAGCTCTGATACCAATCAAACTGTGATGCCCCGACATGCCACAAACGAGATTACTCAAAACCAAACTCAGAATTATAACTAAGCAAGTGGATTACAAAAAAACATAGGAAAATTTAAACTGATTCTGCAAAAGCACCATAAGCCAAAAACTTATCACATATAAGTCCACAAGTTGCCACATGCATTACATATCGTATCACAAGATGATTACATAATTGTGCAAGATGATTACATAATTGTGCATCATCATTCCTATCATCAACTTGTTACATGAGATATCTGTTCCACATATATACATATACATATACACATATGCATGCCTTGTCTGTACAACCATGGCTCACAAGCCCAAAAACCTTGTACGATAAAGTATACACAAAACATATCAAGAACAACCCCAAAGATCTGAGTGTACAAGGACAACATCTAGGACTCTATCACCAGAAGACTAGCAACACATCCAACCTAATCAGCTACTGCTCTTGCTGCTGCTCTTCCTCAACTCCACGATCTCCACCTCTTCATGAACGATCACCTATAATATGAGGAAAACCCACCAGGTGAGATCAAACGTCCCAACAAGAGATATAACTCTCCGCCGTCATCTATTAAGGAACAAATAACTAAACAGGTAGATAAAGTACTTAGTAGGTTGAGCATATTTTGCTAAATGATATGTATCCAACAGATGACGTAGATTAACAAAGCTAGAGCAGTAGAACAATTAATATTTTAAGAAGAAATATGAAGAACATGTATATCCTCTATCAACTAAATTGTACAAAAGCAAGTCAAGGGTCATCCAGTATTATTCACATTCATCCCTATGCGAATATACTTACAGATGTGTTACATCTTTTATTAATGCCCTGAGGAGATGAGGTATACCACTCATGCTCCAACTAACCACTACTAAGTCGAAATTAGTACCATACAAGGTCAATGGAAGAGATGAAATACAAGACCTCCCCAACATCTCTTGGTCAGCACAAGAGAAAACACCATAGAGACATATCAAGTCTAACAGCCAAAACAGCCTAGCCTACCTTGGTATATAGGCACAATGCTAGTGAGAAAGAGTTATGACCGCAATCACACTCGTACCGAGGCATGACCACATCCATCCTCAAAAGATATCATATATGTACTATGTATCACATCATTGAGATACAGCCTCAACCATTCTCCTCTCAGGGTATGACCGCAACCAATCCTATGAAATGCATATACTCAAAAAGTATACGACTCTGAGCTTCCACTAAAGGAGAACCCGTTTCACCATCCAACTAAGACTGACACTGGAATGGCTTTATGGCATAGGGTACCTGCATGATTAGGGCTTCACTTTATTAGTTACGTCAATTCAGTGTCTTTTAGCATCAATCAAGTTACAACATACAAATCCAAAGCAAATTCTACAAAGATAAGGGCACAATACAACTTCAGAAGATATATAACGTATAAGGTGTGGACTTGTCACACCATCATCACATGGTACTACTGCCCCACAAGGACATCATCATGTTCACACTGTCATTGGATACCAATCCCTTATCATATCATTGGAGGATAACCCCTCACACTAGGCATATAGCCTCTTCCAGGTCATAGGACCTAATCATATCATTCTTGCATTATGTGGTTAAGTGTGCTTAGCCCACAATAGTACTAGGATGGGTGATTAGTCGGAAAGTTGATTTTGTCTTGTGTGTGACCAAGGACAAAGTGCATAGTTAAGGTCATTGGTGGTCTGTGGAGCCATTCATCACTCCTAAAACTCTATTAGAGACTTAGGCAGTGGTTCTGGGCATTACATCATTGTCACTGTAGTGTGGAATATTGAAATTCAGATTAGATCATGTTTAAACATAAGTTTTGAGTTGATTGGACATCATTTTCCCCATGAATAATGTATGCAATAATAATTAAAAGTAATCTTTTTTACCATGCTTTACTTTAAAAGATTCTGAGAGTTCACTCGAATCTTGTTCATTATGAAAATTGTCTTGGTTGATTCAATCCTTACAATTTATAAAGACCTTTGAATATCACTTCCATAGTGTAGATGGTGTTTGAACCCAACAATGAATCACATACGGGTGATTCAGGGATATCATCACTCCTGAATCTTAGAGATTAATAATAAAAGAATGATTACATACCAATATGATAAAGTTGATCAGAGTCCATTGTTGGAACCATCACAATGGAGTCAAACGTTGGAACCACAACCATTGAATCCATCGCCAGAACAAACTCCATAAAGTCCATGGATGGATTAAAAATTATTTCACCCAATGAGATAGAATGATTATGGATTGGAAACAATAATTGAAAATAAAAGTTCATTACTTTCCAATATTTGAACTTTTACTAATTTATATGTCGTTAATATTACATGTACACTTTTTAGTTGCACCGATGTACACAACATAGATTTATGTTGGCCCCAATTTTGTTTGTTTGTGTTGTAGGTTAGCTATGGGCTGTAAGAGGAATAATCAGGAAACATTAAGGTGATGATACTTGTAGGATTAGATAGTCTAGTTTTGAACCATTAGTAGTTTTCAAGTTACTGCAAATTAAGTAACTCCTTGGAGAAGATCTTATCTTCTCTATTCTTGTAAACATTATATTTGTTTGAAATTATTGATAGTTAATAGTTGTTTATTCTAATCTAGATTATGGAAATATTGGATAATGGCCCTTCCCTCTCAACCCACCTTTGATGGGCATAATGGGAGGAGTGGGTCACTTCAAAAATGGCTTATGATAAGAAATGTTTATAGGACTTTGAACCTACACTACTACACAAACAACGTTCAATGTCGCTTTTAGAGGCCTCAATTTTTTAGTAAAACTGACGATGTTAACATTAAACGTCAGTTAATAAGGACTCCTGACATCTATATTTGAAGACCAGCCAGACACAGGTATCATTTTTCATTCAGTGTCGATTGAAGAAAAGAAACTGATGCCTAAAGTAGCCTGCGAAATCCAATTTTTTCGAGCAAAAAAAAATTACGCCAAAGTATCAGCAACAACATCAGTGTTTTACCTAATAACCGAAGCTGAATGAAGATAAAATTTTGTGCCAAAAGTTCCAATATGGGTGTCGGTTGTCTTAGCATAACTGACGTTATAAGGGTGCGCGTGCCGTCCCCGCAAAAAAAATTAAGGTAAAGGAATGTCCAATCGGACGTCGGTTTGTTACTATCAACCGACAAGGTTTTAGGTGTCGGTTTTTTAGATAACCGACATCGTTTACAAACTTAATAGACCCGCGATCACCCGAGTCTTCCCCTTTCTTCTGTTTCATCGTGAGAATTCAGAACCTACTGCTCGCCTGAAATTTTCGACGACGCCCCCGCCCGCCCGCATTCAACCTGCTGGTCGCCGCCGCTGTTGCTAGTGCATCTGCTGCTCGCCGCCGACGCCTCTGTTGTTGTTGCTCTCCTCGCTGATGCCGCTATTGCTGCTTCTCTCCTTGCCAGTGGTCTGTTGCTCCTCCTGGTCCTCCTCCTCCTGTCGTCGGTTGCCCTGCTCTCCTCGTCAGTTTCCCGAAGGTACCTGCTCCCGCTCTTCTTCCTCCGCCCTCAAGTAGGTACCCTGCTCCGTGTGGGATTTCACCTCTTCTTCTTACTCCTGCTCCCTCTCAGATGGATGTTGGATTAAAGCAAGGCCACGATCGTGTGGGCTGGCCACGGTCGTGGCTGTGTTGGCCTACCACGGTCGTGCTGGCTAAAGCAAGGCCACAACCGTGTGGGCTGGCCACGGCCGTGGCTGTGTTGGCCTACCACGGCCATGGTAGGCCAACACAGCCACGGCCGTGGCCAGCCCACACAGTTGTGGCCTTGCTTTAATCCAATAGCCATCTGAGAGGGAGCAGGAGGAAGAAGAAGATACATTTGCAATTGAATACTAATGCTTGACCTAATTCTATAAATTTTGATGCATGTTGAATTAAGATATTAAAACCCTAATACACATTTCACCATAATCTTGAATTAACTATATTGCTGAAATCTTGTGATCAATCTATGTAAGATATTAAAACCCTAATGTTAAATCTCTGATTTTGTAGTGATGTGTCACCCTAACATCTACATGAATCCCTACTGTATGATGTAGAATGATGATAATGCATGAGCTAGTTTGAAATTTTGAAATGAATTATGGATCTCTCCATCCCTAGGTCATACTAATTTATGTGTAATCTTTATCTTGATGATGAACATGCATGGACACTCGAAATGTTGAAATCAATGTTATAGAATGACAACACATGTATTTGTTGGCCTAGAAACCCGTCCAAGATTTACTCATTCGGAGTAAATCTTTGATAGTCCCCGGTTTGGGACTATTCTTGAACACCTAATCTCACTTAGGATGTAAGTGTATAATGTGTATTTGGTTTTCAAGAAAATTCCAATAGCATTTCCCCATTTGTTCTCTAAGTACATCTGTACTTGGAGAATAGCGGGGAAATGCTGCCGAAATTTTCTTGAAAACCCAATACACATTATACACTTACTAGTGAGATTAGGTGTTCAAGAATGGGATAGGTGGTACACATTTATTATATATAAGAATGACAACACATGTATTTGTTGGCCTAAAGTTTTAACCATGCAAAAACTCTAATCTGTTAACCCTAGACCCTAATCTTGTTGTAATATATACTTGTTTTCTCTTTGATCATAGAATGGATAGATCATGGATGTCCATTCGCAATCGCTGCACCCCGGAGTTTATATCTAGTCTTGACCAGTTTATTAGATTTACCGAGGAACATAGGAAACAACCTGGAGATAGGTTCTACTATCCATGTAGGCATTGCAGTAACAACTTGAAAGTCAGCACTAGTGACGAAATCAAAAGTCATGTCATGTGCAACAGGATTATACAAGGCTATACAGAATGGCACTGGCATGGAGAGATTTCAAACTCAAAACCAGTGGATGTCGATAGCAGTGCTTGTGTGGAAGAAGAAATTGCCTCCGATGATGTAGATGTGAATGAACCAGTTCCAGTAGACATCGTTGATGCGATGCTGGATAGTTGTGGGGTAGATCACACCGATCCACCTCCCATTTTTAGAAACATTGTGCATGATGTTGAGATATCGTTATACACAGGTTGTACTAAGTTTATGAATCTTAGCGCTGTGTTGAGATTGTATAAGCTGAAAGCTAACAATAGATGGAGCGACAAAAGCTTCACGTCATTGTTGTCTTTGTTGAAAGAAATGCTTCCTAAAGGAAACGAGCTGCCAATCTCAACATACCAGGTAAAGAAATTGTTGTGCCCAATGGGAATGGATGCCAAGAAGATACATACATGCTTGAATGATTGTGTATTATTTCAAAAGGACAATGTGGATTTGAAAGATTGTCTAAAATGTGGTGTGTCACGGTATAAATTGATGACTTTGGGGGAGTCTAAAACTGGTTCTCCTACCAAGGTGATGTGGTATCTACCTATAATATCATGGTTTCAACACTTGTTTGCCAATCCGATAGATGCGAAGAATTTGAGGTGGCATGTAGATGTTAAGAAAAATAATGATGGGATCCTACGACATGCGTCTGATTCCCCACAGTGGAAGAAGATTGATATATTGTACCCTGAATTTGGTGAAGAAGTCAGGAATCTAAGACTTGGGCTTTGTACAGACGGGATGAATCCATACGGGACATTGAGCAGCCAACATAGCACTTGGCCAGTCATGCTTGTTATATACAATCTTCCTCCCTGGCTGTGTATGAAAAATAAGTACGTAATGCTGTCGTTGTTGATATCGGGCCCTAAACAACCTGGAAATGACATCAATGTTTATCTTGAACCTCTGATTGATGACTTAAAGAAACTCTGGGGTGAAGGTGTGATGACCTATGATGCTTCACGAAGAGAGACATTTCGTTTGCATGCTATGTTGTTTTGCACTATTAATGACTTTCCAGCATATGGGAATTTGTCTGGATATAGTGTCAAAGGAGCTAAAGTGTGTCCTATATGTGAAGAGAACACTGATTCAACAAGACTAAAACATGGCGGTAAGACTGTATATCTCGGTCATCGAAGGTTTCTTCCAAAATTCCATCCGTATCGTAGGAAGCGCAAAGCATTCAATGGATTGAATGAGGAACGGAGTGCACCTAAACCTATACCAGGGGAGGTTGTTTATGAAAGAGTAAAAGACTTTGTCAATGAATTTGATAAGAGATCACAATGTACTATGGCCACACGGAGTGACAAATCTTTATTCAAGAAGAAGTCAATATTTTAGAATCTTCCTTATTGGAGTTCTTTGACAGTCAGGCATTGTATCGATGTCATGCACGTTGAGAAAAATGTTAGTGATAGTGTCATTGGTACTTTGTTGAATATACCAGGTAAGACTAAAGATGGGATAAAATCCAGACTGGACCTACGTGAAATGGGAATAAGGTCAGAATTAATAGAATTTCGTGAAATGGGAAATCGGAGAACATACTTACCTCCCGCTTGTTACACATTGTCTAGAAAGGAGAAGAAAGATTTTTGTGAATGTTTGGTAAATGTTAAGGTGCCACAGGGTTACTCATCCAACATCCGTAGATTGGTATCAATGAAAGATCTGAAGTTGATAGGTCTTAAATCTCATGATTGTCACACTCTAATGCAACAAATATTGCCGGTGGCAATTAGATCTATATTGCCGAAGCATGTAAGGTTTGCAATCACCAGACTTTGTTTCTTTTTCAACAGTCTGTGCAGCAAAGTTATTGACCCTGATACTCTCAATAAATTGCAAAGAGAAGTGGTTGTTACCCTATGTCAGCTTGAGATGTATTTTTCTCCGTCGTTCTTTGATATCATGGTACATCCTGTTGTCCACTTGACTAGGGAAGTGAAAATGTTGGGACCAATTTTCTTGCATTGGATGTATCCCTTTGAACGATACATGAGCATTTTTAAAAGTGATGTTCGAAACCGTTATCGGCCTGAAGGGAGTATTATCAAGGGTTATGTGGCGAGAGAGGTTATGGATTTTTGCAATGACTTTCTCAGTGGTAATGACACTCCTGATAATGACAAGAATATTGATGAGAAATTTGGCAAAGGAATTTTGGGATCACGTGTGAAAGTAATCATCCGTGAGCAGTTGGAACAAGGTCACTTGTATATTTTACACAACATGGACGAAGTGAACGTTTATATCGAGGAACATACCAATTTCATCAAGAGACAATATCCTCGAGCCAATACAATGTGGCTTGCTAGAGAGCATAACAAGACATTTATTAAGTGGTTTGAAAATAAAGTCTTACATCAACTATCTCAAACACCAGATGATATTACTGAAACTATCAAATGCCTCGCCTTTAAACCAAAATTGACTGTTATGTCTTATGAAGGGTATGACATTAATGGATTCACATATTACACAAAGCGCCAAGATGATAAGAGTGTCGTCCAAAACAGTGGGGTCACCCTTCAAGCATCGACTATGTTTTTTGCAAGTGCAAAGGATAAGAGTCCACGTGAAGCTAAAATGTCATATTACGGTGTCATTGAAGATATATGGGAGTTTGACTACATAGATTTTAGAATTCCACTCTTCAAATGTAATTGGGTTGATAACACCAAAGGAATTATAGTGGATGAATTGGGTTTCACTTTAGTGAACTTTGAAAAGATTGGCGAGAAGGATGAACCATTCATATTGGCATCACATACGAAACAAGTATTTTATATCGATGATCCTGCAAATGATAAATGGTCGGTTGTTCTTCATGGTAAAAGACAGTTCATTGAAGATCCTATAGATGAAGAAGAGTACTATGATAAGTATGATGACTCCAGTCCATTCTCAGTTGGGTTGCCAACACCAGCAAATATTGAAGCTAATGATGACTTGTATGTGCGCGGAGATCACAATGAAGGATTGTTAATTGATAAAAAAATCACAATATTAGAGGCATGTTTATATTTTTTTATATGTTTTATTTTTCTGAATGTGAACTTTACAATGTGAATGTGAACTTTACAATGTGAATTACTTTACAATGTGAATGTGAACTTTATAATGTGAGCTTTACAATGTGAACTTTACAATGTTAATTACTTTACAATGTGAATGTGAACTTTACAATGTGAATTTTACAATGTGAATTACTTTACAATGTGAATGTGAGTTTTACAATGTGAGCTTTACAATATGAATTACTTTACAATGTGAACTTTACAATGTGAATGTGAACTTTCAGATGGCTGAGCATTCTCCTGATGACCATGCTGATGATTAACGTGAGGGTGAGGACATCAATGCGCCACCTCACAATGTAAGTTTTAAAAATATATATCATATATTTATATCTATATGTCCATTTCTAGTTATATCATGTAAGTGTGTTTATTTTGTCAAATTTTAGGTTGATGATGCAAATGTACCCTCTGAAGCACTTGAGGCACTTGATGAGAAGCACCAAAAAGTTGACAAGAGAAGGGGCATCACTATGATGACGAAGTTAATAGCGCAAAGGGGCAATGGACCCAAACTTGTTATGGATTTTAATAATGCAGGAAATGCAATTGGAGTGAATCACAATTCGTTTGTTTCATATCTTGGGTATGTTACTCATAGCCATTGCGGTTGTAAGATAGATTCTTGGCATAAAGTTTCTAAGGGGAAGAAAGACGTAATATGGAAGGATTTATGCGTGAATCATTATTAATTTGCAATTCTATTTGTTAGATTACTAATTTTTTGGATACTAGTTAATAGCAATTCTATTTTACAGAGTATATTTGAATTGGATGAAAAGATGTATCGTAAATGTGTGATGCAACGCTGTAGGAAAGTCCTAAGGAACTATAGGACAAATCTCACCTGAGAATACATAAAAGAAAGTGACAAGAGGAAGAAGACAGCCACAGAACGGTGGAACTTCCTGGACAAAGAAGAATGGGATGCATTTGTTACTTCAAGACAAACTGATGAATTCAAGGTATTAGGCATCACCCCCAATTTAATTAATATACATTGTATTCGCCTATTCAAGATTAACATTTAGTGTTACTAACCAAATCATTAATGTGCATACTAACTAGGCCCTTAGTGAGGCACAAAAAGCAAGGCGTGCACTGAATGTGCATGACCACACAATGGATCCAAAGGGGTATGCAGGCATTCGCCAAAGACTACAGTCTGAGGCTACTGCTCAGTCTGCTGCTACTCAGGAGTCCTCTACTATAGGTAGCACACCTCTGTCTCGCCATGATGTCTGGATAGCTGGGAGGCAAAATAAGAAGGGAGAAATAAGGAAGCCCGCAACTGCTGAGGCGGATGCAAAAATGGTAAAATACAACTCTTACAACAATCGTTCGAATATTGATTATTTGTGGTGTTTATTTAATTACAAATTTTTGTTTTGGCGATTAGCAGGAGCTGCACAAGCTGAGGAAATAAGGAAATTTCATCCCTGAGGGCACAAGGGATGAATTGACAGTTGCTCTGGGTAACCCAGAGCATCCTAGACGTGTTAGGCTGCAGGCACTGGTGTGGGCATCAAAGCGTTCTTTGGGCCATCCCAGAGCAAACATGTCCCAAAAGCGGGACTTTCACAAGAAGAGGTAACCTATTATTTCTTTATAATGTTACTGTAAAAGAGAATTCAATAATCAGAAGCTAGCGTTTCTTTTATCCATGTATAGGTAGATAAGCTAGTTGATAGGAAACTCAAAGAAGCACTGAGCAAGTGGTAGGCATCTCAGACTGCCACTCAGCAGACAGTACCTATGGCGTCCCGCTCTACTCCTAGTGCAGAGGTTGAGAGTAATCCTGTAGACCCACCACCTAGCACATCCAATGTAAGTATTTTTATGACATAATAACTAGTCTTTTTAAGATGATATGTTTTCAAGATGATATGTATACATGTATATAACATTCTTTACACAAAAATTTGTAGGGGTTGAAGTCATGTCGTCTAAAAAGTAAAGAATTTGTCGTTGCACAGACGTCGGCTTACCCATCCCTATCAGGGAAAATGTTTCATGGGTCTCCATTACCAGCTGGTTGGGTTCGTATGAGCCCACTACGTATATTCCCCAACTGGATGGATCTTCTATTGCCATATGCCCACCCAGATTGTGAAACGCTTGGTGAGGCAGAAGGCGGAGTGATATTGTTGCCAAAAGCGGTTGTCATCTATACTGAAAGTGTATGGTAAATTTACATTATGTTAAATTGTTAGTGTGTTTATATGATGTCAGTTGATATAAAATTATATATATATATATATATATATATATATATATACAGGTTAAAAAAAAGACACCCACAACATCTAGGCCTCCACCTCCACCTCCTACATTACCAAGTTGGGTTCCACAAGACCTACCTGTCCCGTTAGGTCCTGATTGTAGGGGAATGGCAATATGGTTAGGCGAACATGACATAAATTGCCCTATAACTGTTTCTATAGATGCGGATGCTGCAGGTCAATCATATGAAAGCAACCTATTTATACAAGATATTTTGGAGTTGTTTCGATATGATTGGCTGAATACATCTGAGATAGAGCTATGGATAAGGTGAGATCTTCTTTATACATCCATATACCTTGTGTAGGATCTGATGATCTGGTTTCTTATTTATTAATGCATACGTAATACATGTTTTGCATCTACTTAGACAAGATATGTGCAGATTTTTCATTCGAACATGTAGGATTTTTTATTCCATCTTTGATTAGTCTAGTAGCTAAAGACTCTTCGTCAGTTCAACAATACTGTTGTGATGCTTTTACAAGTTTTGCTCAAAATAAGAAGACGTTGATAATAGCTCCATTCAATGTGGAGTAAGTTTACTTTGCTTATAATTTGGACTTAAGAAAATTACATTTTTATTGTGGATTTTGAGTTATTAATTTTTAACTTTTTTACCTCTAGTGCTATGCATTGGGAGTTACTAGTTATTGTCCCCGAGACGTTCACTGTCTATTATCTAGACCCTAAGGGGACTAAATTGAATTCAAAATATGGACACAAAATAAAAATGGCATTATTCCGGTGAGAAATATTTCATTTTCATATCCGTTAACATATGTTATTACATTACTATTTAATTATGCAATGTACTGTGTTGCATTAACATGTAGGGGTTTAGATGAGTTAAAAAAGGCTGGAGGAAAGGTCCCCAGGAAAAAGAACCAGCAAATAATTTGGACAAATGTGGAAGTAAGTTCCCGACTGCAATGTATATATTATTTATGTGAACAATGCTTAATTAGTTGTATTTTTTAATATTTTGTATGTTTTAATTTATAGTGTGCTACATAAGACAACGGATGGGCATGTGCATACTATGTGATGTGATTTATACACATGATTATCAAATATGCCGCAATGGACATCGATACCATTCCTGATGTATTATATATAGTCTCATTAGATAATATGAAATATATCACTCTTATTTATATATTATTAATTATATATATACATCATTCTCTTTGTAGGCGTTTAAAACTGACCACAATACAGGAAAGGCCTTACTAAATGTGCATGCTCCCTATACGACAGAAGAATTAAATGATGTAAGAGAAGAATGTGCAACAACCATACAAGTAGTGGGGGTTTTAACATATGATAGCGAATAATGACTAAAGAATGATATTTTGTAAATGAATTTCTGAATTATAATATGTGTGAATGTTTCTACATGTCTGAATGTTTCTACATGTGTCTGAGTGAAAATGAATAAAACTATTAGTTTCTATATGAATATTTCTACATGTGTGAATGTGAAAATGAATGGAGCTACAGATTGCTACATGAATGTTTCTACATGTGTAAAAATCGAATGGAACTGCAAGTTGCTAAATGTGTGAACATTTATGTTGTTAATTTTGCAGGTTTGTGGCTTGTTATTGGTTGATATCAATGGATGTCATAAAACCAGTAGTTCATAACTGAACTGCAGGTTTCTCATCCTGCGACTAGTCATAGCAGGTCTGCAGACTGACAGAAAAAAAAACATACAATAGGCGTCGGTTATTTTTATAAAACCGACGACAAATGGTTACAGTGTTGGTTGCCCTACCAGTAACTGACGTCGATTTCCCTAATGAGGCCAGACATCACGGTCGTGCTGGCCAGCACGGTCGTGGCAGCGGGCCAGACACCACGGATGTGTTGGCCAGTACGACCGTGGCAGGGGGTGATATGGCGTCGGTTATCACTAATAAACCGACGCCGATAGTGCCCCAGATGGCACCCTTTCTGTGGCGCGAAGGTATATGGCGTCGGTTTCAAAGCTAATAACCGATGCCTATACCCCCCTGCTGGCACGTTTTTGGTGGCGCGCGAAGGGTTGTGGTGTCGGTTTGAGAACTGACGCGTAACAGTTGGGCTTTTAGCGGCGCCCACATAGGTGTCGCTTAAAAACCGACACTAAAGGCCTTAAATAACCGACACTAAAGGCCGGTTATGTACTAGTGCTAACTTATACATGTAGTATTTATTAATCAGCTAATTCCTTATTTGCATCTGTGTCTCTATCATCTATTTAATGTGATTTACTATTGATCCTCCTTAATCATATGTGATGAGAATGTATGGATATGGGTTGGTGAGGCAAACCCCTAAAATCAATAAGTTTAGTTTTGGGGGGGAATACAGATGTTTTAAATTCTAAATGATGTAATGAGGATTGAAATATATACTAGTGATTTGATGACAGATTGGGTTTATGTTTGAAATCCTAGAATGTAGTTAGAAACTTTGAGTGGCTTGCAGGTGAAGTTGGGGTTGACTATGAAGGTTGGTTGACTTTGACTAGACCGGGCCAAAGGTCTGTTGGCCTACACAAGCCTTCTAACATTTGGGTCAAGTCAATTTGTAGAGATTTATGTACCACCTTGTTTTCCTAGGGCCATAAGGTCAATCAACCTTGGAAAGAGTTATTCCTCCCTTCAAAAGTTGACTGAATTTAAGAAGGTCATTCCACTTAATGTAATTAAAATTATGAACATGCTCTAGTTGGATATTACCCAAACACTTATAATAGCTCAAAAGGATGAAACAAGACCCTAAGAATAGAAAATCACACTCCCATAATATAAAACTTAGATTTGAGAGGAAATATGAGAGTAAGGGTTCAATGGAAGATTTTTCCCTAAATGTGATGAAACTAGGGATCTGTCATATTAGGGTTCAACATGGGTAAGTGTCCTTTTTGGAGAATTCTAGTGGGTTAGTTGTACTTGGTTGAATTCCTTCTTATGTCCCATTTCTAAATATAATATTACTCTTTCCCCTATCTCTAAATGTATTATCCTAATTTGGATATATGGGGTTTCTATTGGTAGGTGTTCTCAAATTTGATGTGTTTAATTGAAAATTTTGAATATGATCCATATTCACCTTATTAGATATTGATGGTAAGTGGTTTCATCTTATTATATATATTAAATTGCCTAAATTCTAAATACATCAAATTTTAGCTATTTTAGGGGTTTTAGGTGAATTTTGAGGGAACTATGTGATCATTGAATTTGATCTTTTTCTTTTGTGTTCCTTCTTTCTTTTCATCATATTTTGTGAATTACAGTCAGTACATAATATGTAACATACCAAAACCTGGCCTCTTAGCCCTAGAAACCCTAATTTAAGGATTGGATGCCTTTGTGAATTAGTAGAGGAACAAACCCCCAAACATGACATAAGTTATACCCTTCTAGATCTAAATAGGGTTAATAAGTAATTGGTGGCAATGAAATATGGGTAAATGATCTAGATAGTTGGAAACATGCTTTAAATATATATAAAGAATCATATAACATGCAAGAAATATCCTTTTCACTAACCTTAACTTGATGGAATAACCACTAGGTAGGGCTTAATTATCATATTGATGAATATGAATAATTGGACTTATGCTTAATAAATCCTAGATCATATTATATGAATAACTCATACAGTTAGAATGAACTAATAACTATAATTCAGAAATCCATGTAGCATTATATGGAAAGCTTCATATAATGAAATATATATGCGGTAAATATGTTAATACATCTGCAACCCACAATAGAGTAACTAGTTCAATTAATATCATTAATAGTGATGGACATGAAATTGAACATCTGCATATTATTAGTAAGGTGATAGGGAATGCATTAATAGTCATAAAAAGGAAATATATAGGTTAGTGGAGTAGTAGTTTGAAATATAATATCAATAAATATTCTTACAAGGAACCTTGAACTAAATAATGAATATGGTTGCATATGAGAGATAAGGAAAATAGTTCATGTGAAGTTAATCCTAAAGATCAACTAAATTTCAAGATTTAGACATAGATATATATGATGAATAAATATGGAAATAACATATTTAATCCTAATCCATTGAATAATCTAACTAATAATGTCAAAAGTGGGAAGTAATTTTATTTTGAGATTCCTCATATTTTAAATGGTATATGGGACAGCCTTCACAATAATTGAATAATTCAAAGATGCCTTAGTTTCACTAGGGAATTAAATACAAGTTAAAATTTAAGCTATTAACTAACATAGTGGACCACCCCAAAATTGGAAACTAATGAAAATTTTGGATTCTACATGCCCAAATTAGTCTAGGTGTCAAAGTTCACTTTGTTTGAACCTTGTTTGAGCCCTTAAATGAATTGGAAAAGGAAAATAGTAGTCATTGAAATTAAATACATTATTTACTTCAGTCTTCCTAAAGTTTTCTTTGAATCACTATCACACATTATCATTTCTAACTTTTCACGTTGAGGCTACAACTTGGATGGCTTGGATTTGTTGTGATACTTTCGTAGTGGACTTAGGTAAGTAAATCTAGCAACTTTCTCTCCCTCATTCGGGTATCTCCTTTCTTTAGCGTGCAGTTTTCCTTTTCCTTTTCCCACCTAATTGATCTCTCTTTCCAAGCAACCTCAAGCAACGATTCTTTCTCTCTCACCTTACATACCTCATTCAGAACCTAGTGACCCTAAATAACCTAGGGTTTGTGGCCTCCACGCCTCTGTCGCATCTGGACTCCCTTGTTCTCATTTTTTTATTCTTCTCATCGACATGTGCCTTAGGTCCATGAACCTATATAAAAGTACCCCAATACCTTTGTCTAACATATTTACAACTTTCCTCAGCACTCCCTAAAACTACTTTTCTAGTTAGCATCTCTTCTCAACTGCACTTGTGTTTTCATGCCTCCTCAGGTTCGGCGGTGAGATCCTAACCTTGGGAATCTTCAAAGATCTTCCAGGACCCTTAATAGAACTAGTGTGAAGAAGTCACTCGTGAAATTACTCCAAAAATTGGTAATCTATCTTTCCCTATTTTTCTTTCATACTGAATTGTTTCAAACCCTAGACTTAAAGTATCATTTGTGGTTACTTTTGTTTCGTGATGTCCTTTGTTGTCTCTTTGGTTTGACATCACAGACTCATTTGGTTCCTTATTTTCCATTATCTCTACCTCTTGTTGTCTTCTTGTGGTGCTCTACCTTCTGTGGTCATAATCGGAGGTGCTCTAGGCACTCCAAGCTGCCACACCGGCCTTACCATGGCTCGCCTGGTTGGTAAAGAGGTGAGGAAGATGAAGAACATATCCATTTCCATCATCTCACCATGTTTCACGAGTTTGGGTCATTGCACCACTAGATACATTGATTATAAATGTTTCATTTGAGAACAATCTGGCTAGTCTAATGACAGTTTTACCCATGGCAATTTCAATTTTTCCATGCTATGAATGGTCAATGTAGTCGTTTCTCGTAAGGGGTAGAAATGGATTGAAGACATATTAGTAAAAAATATTTTAATTTTTGTAAGGGATCATTGTCTTCCTTGTCTAGACGAACAACCTCCCACCTATATGTTACACATCTAGGTATATAGGTTTTGGACATAGGTTTACCTTGACGTGAACCCAGTCCGTATAAGAAACTCTAAACCAATCCCCTGCGTAAGTAATATAGACCAAATTCGAGTCACATTATGTAGGCTAGGATATATGTCAGATTGGGTCTGAGTCTCATCCCTACTCCTAACTGAATCCAACATGTACAACAATCCTATTTTGCCTAGGTTTGTTATCATTCGGGCCTGCCGGTCTACTCTCGGGAGACACCTGAAACGGATGTTACTCCTCAACTCTTGCGTAGAGGAAAGCTAACTATAATTTGTTTGGAAACAGTTTACTATGTCCAACAATATCCTAGTTTTGTCAACTCTTAATGATTTTGAACTCTTAGTGACAACCACATAAAATGAGTGTTCTACAAACAGGGATCAGGTCATTTCATTTCCTTGTACCAAATTTGGTTGTAACCTTGGTTTTCTCTAGGTTATCTTTAAGCATATTTCTTCTTTACTACCTTCGCGTTATAGTGGGAGTTTATCCTCTACTGCCGTATACCACCTGTTCATTGATCATATGGATTGTTTGCTATTCTGCTCATCCCACACATACTAGTTCACATTCTTTCCCGGTGCGGCCCGATAATGCCCTTGTGAACGATTCTAACGTCTTAGTCAATCTTCTACGTTAAGTGGCGTTTTGCCAGATTTAATCAAATCTCTTACTTGGGTGCAAAGTGGACTCCCCGTTCCTCGAAAAGGATTGACCGTAGGAAGTTCTACTACCCTCCCTGGGCGTGTGTAGGCGTCGTATAAATTTCCAACTATATATCTATCTCGTCAACAACCATTCTAATTGACAATAAGAATTTGGAGGCACTGACGACTAATTATTTTGTTAATACCCACTGTTGGATGTCCTCATGTCCATGACCATATGTCTGTCTACATGTGCGCATTTCCTATGAGCCGTAAAGCCAATGATGGATCTTATAAAGGACTGGCGGGCCATGCACACCCCCCCCCCCCCAACAAAAGATTTTTTGATAAATATTTTTACAAAGATACCATGTTGAATTTTGAACAAAGATATTAAGTTAGACTGGTGAAAAAAGGTGTTGAGTAATGCAAATATTTAATAAAATAAGAGTATGATAATACAGTACAATCAATGTTATCTCAATCAATTAGGATATGAAAACAACAATAAGTTTTGCAGAAGATTATGATTGGGAGAAAACTGACAACTAAATATTTTTGAGTATTTTTTATTCCAACATTGATGTAATGATCATGGGGTGTAATTACAATTGATCATTTAATATTAAAAGATAAACAAATAATATCAATTGTAATGCACAAATATTGAGAGTAAATTTAACATTAATATAATAATTATATTGTTGGTAAAAAAGATTCAATGTCTAAAAAGGAAAATAATAGTGTGTATATAACTCATTTCATTAACTACGTTATAGTCACAATGTTACTATATATTGTCTCCCATATTGGAGCATTTTCTAATATAAAAATATATATACATCGTCGTTGGGTTCGTCCTTGAGCCAAGACAAGGATTTGCAGCCAATAGCCACAGCTAGTAGCTAGCCTCGCCCCCTCTTCAACCTGTACGTGAGGAAGGTCCGAACCGGGCTGAACCAGAGGTTGAAGACAACCCAGTGGATGCCCGGAAACAGGACTCTAGACACGTTTTCAGTCGTATTCGGACATCTTGAATCGCTGTGAGTAGAATTTCATTCTCTAACACAAGTATAACTCTAATAATCGGACGTTTGGTTGAAATCGGTATCATTCACAAATATCAACGTTTATCCAGGTGTCAGACAGTGCCGGCGCTACTCGATTTCTAATTGCTACATTTTATTTATTAACGTTATGGTCTATGATGAATGAATACAATGATATGGGAGAGGTGAGTATATATATATACATACATACATGAAGCAAAGTACCATAATATCTTACTAAATGTATTAAATTAATTATTAATGATGGAACGTGTGTGAGGCGATCATATTATATATTGTCAATTAGCCATGTTAGGATTCTTAGATTCCTCTATGTATAGATCTAGATTATATATAATTATAGAAAGTTAAAAATATATCAATCATGATGCATTTGAAAATACATTTGACAAATCATGTACTCCCTTTTAATTTTTAAACAATGATATATATTTGTGAAAACAAAGGAACATTATGTTTTTTGATAAAATTTCCCTACTTTTAAAATATATTATGGAAAGGATAAATGTTTTTCTCTATATGACAATATGTTTCCTCCTAGTTTCTATCTAAATATTTATGTTCCCTCTACGACACAATTGATCTCACTAAATTGTCTACTCATTCTCAACGAATTTTTTGTGTTTCCTTCATGTTTCAATCGAATTTGTCTCCAAGTTTTGTTATAATTAAGTTTTCTTTAAGTTATTTGCAAAAAAAAAAAGTATTTAAGATCGTTCTATATACTATAAGTTTTCCCTCATAATTCTTTTATCCTCATTTTCCATCACATTTTTTACTCTAATTTATAATGTCTCCCACTATAGATTTCTCTTTTTTACTTTTTCTTCTTGACTTTAATATGGAAAGATGTGGTAGAAAGTTAACAACAATCTTTCCTATACATTCCCTTCTATTCCACTCAATTCCATATCCATTTTTCTATTAAATTGAATTCTCTACTCTTTCCTTTTACATCATTACCCTTATATTTAGGGAAACTCATGATGTCATAAGCTGGGAACAGTGTCTTTCTTCGTGAACCCATATTTCTTGTTTCAGCTTTACGTAGTGATGGATCTTGACAAGAAACTTTGAGGGGGCCAAAAGTTTCTTTAAATAATTAGAGTCCATTACAGCTTAATTAAGGGTGTAGTTTATTTAATTTTTTTTATTTTTATTGACATATAAATATAAAAATAAAAATAATATTAAAATTGTAATATAAAACTAAAATATAGTTGTGAAGATGTTTTTGAATCTAACACATTTCCTTTTTTTATTTCCGTATCCATGATGTCATGATCCAACATATTTTTCCTTTTTTTTTTTAATTTCCGTATCCAAGCACTTTTCTTTCCCTGTCCAATATTGTATTGTACACAGCATATGAGCTTCTTGAAGGCCTCTGATAACCTTTTGCAAATACTACACTAGCTACTATTAGATACCCCTCATCGGGGGGAAATAGTCGTCCAGGGAAGGTAGTAATACTCCTGATCAACACAAGTGTTTTGCAAAAACCATCACAGCATTACTACCGTAAATATAACTCGGAAATCCTCTTGAAAGAATAGCCAGCTAACAGCCTGCTGCACAAGTTACATCATTTTCACTACGCCACCACCAGCTGAGCTAACAATGACTCTTTTATCTTACAAAAGAATAGGCACGACACCTAAAGAGAAAAGCCAAAGTCTCATTTTTTCAGAAACTGAAAAGCAGGATTCTGCAGGAGCTCCTCCGGTGGTTCCACGTCAATGAACTCTTTCTCTTTCAAAGAATTCGATACCTCTTCCACAGAGAAAGGGATACTGTAAAATGAAGGGCATTTATCACACATTGAATGAAGCTATTTTGAGTATCAGGAGAGTTCATGCTATACTAGCTTACCTTGAATTGTCATCTAGCAAAAATGCACTTCCAGGAGCAGTGTTGGAGTCTTCAATCATAAATATTCTCATGCTGTTGAACACCTGCATTTTTTCATACCAGAAAAATAGAGATTTCTATCACGATCCCCGAAGATCTAGTATTAGCAAATCTACACCAATTGACTGGATAAGTTATTGAAAACAACTTCTTGTGTTATTGCATGTGGAAGAAATCAATACTTGTCACATCAATTAGTCATAACGAGATAAAGATATAAGAATCATAACTACACTTTCTACTTACTATTGGGGAAACGCCTTCAGTGTTATATTTATCATCCCAATATTGTGAACATATTCTATAAAGTTGCTGAGTACTCAAGCCCTGCAGGTAGTAACCACCGCACAATAATTTTAACAATGGGAAAAGTATGATAGGTTCATATACCAAACTTTTATCAATTTACCGGGCAGAGATCATGGATGATCTCATCTAAAGAAATCCTGTTCTTCTGGAATATCACCTGCATATTTCACATTTATATTAGATTTTATTGTATTGAGGTTATCTTGAAAAAAATGTAGTTATCTAGCTTATTCAAAAAAGTATAGATTCAGCATGTCCATCTTATAGCTTATAAGGCAGTTTGACTGTGCTGGAAGGTACATGGGCCCCTCGTAGGCGTGGGCATGATACCTAAAAGAAACTAGTATGATTTCCAAGTCGATGTTGATACAAACTAACAATCAAAAGTGCATGTCACTAATAAAACAACACATGTGAGAAGTACATTATAGAACAGAAAAGGCTCGTGACAATAAGTTGTAGGAAAACTTAATCCATAAAAGTACTACTACTTTTACCAGGAAACCAACTGCCTGCCGGATGTGTTGAAGTTCATCCCAAGCTGAGCCTACGTACTGCAAAACGAGCTGCAGTCAGTACACTAATAGAATTTGGTATCTAGAAGTAAGAGCCCAAGATGAAGGACTATGCATCAATATATTCTGCTCTATCCTAGATGTATATTGTGTGATCTTTTCAAACTGCTATGTACATTATAAAAGATAGCATTATGTGCTTAAGACTAAGATCAATCATATCTACTTCAGGAGGCCTCTAGTTGCACGATAGTTTATCATGTAGACTAGATGTATGAGGGAGTTTAGTTGACTTAGGCACCGCTCTATGTGCACATATACTCTTGCATATGTGTGCGAGTAGTTTCATAAATTTAGTGACAAGGTTCTGTTCCTCCTTACTAGGCCGCTCGATACTATATCAAATACCTCTTCTTTAGCCTGAGAACACCAGACCTCAAGTTCGGACAGGCCAGCTTTTACATATTCCCCATTGCTGAAAGAGCAGCACTCCCGGCGCAGTAGAAGGCTGATGAACAAAATCGGCATTTTCTGTTAGTTTCTAATTTCTTCTTGGTAAGGTGTAAGAGAATAGCATATGAAATACCTGTTAAAGAGTTGAAGATTTATAAATGAAAAAATCTGAGTATAAATTTTCTGGATAAGTATGGTAGGGACCTTCAAAGATTAGAGAAAGTAGTATCAATGTTAAAGTGTTTGGACTGCAATAAGAAACTTTTTGATGTGAATTCTCTAATAATCTTTAGATGTCTTACAAGGTTTTCTTTCAATAGCACGAGAAGCGAACTAAGATTATTAATAATATTAATCCAGTAATTATTCAAAGTATGGAAACCAAGTGATTGGCTGGATATTCTCATGTCCTCTTTGCTTGATGTTGGTGCCTAAAATAGAAAGGAATAGATACTCGAGTTACATAATAAGTTATTTAAAACTCTGTACAAAAGATATCATTCAAGTAGGGTTTTTTCAAGAGAAACTTAGTCATATTGGTTTTGAAGCTGACGAAAGCACTGGTCTAAACTCTAATGCATTTTCAAATGCATGAACAAACAATTTAAGCGATACACCTATACTTACAAGAGATTTCAAACTTATCATTTTTCAAAGAATTGAATATTTGTCTAATATAAATGACCTAAGTTAAAGAATATTAATAGATTATACATGATTTAGCATGAAGTTTGGTTTGTATGATGATAGTAAAAAGTTTGAGTGAAGAATGGTAAATGGCTGAAACTAAAACAATGGAGAAAATTTTGGTTTTCTTCCAATATGTCGCGTCACTAGAAACTTCACATTGCATATTGCTTCCAACACATTGATTTTCTTCAATCTACTTTAATATGTAGCGCAAGTTTAGCTAACAGATATACCAGAAACAAAAATGACAAGTAGTATGTAAAAGATACAATACAAAGCTAATGCAACAATAGAATTAGATGTCAAGCATGAAATTGGAAGAAAAAGTCGGCTAAAAGCATCAAGCCTACAAAGTCATTATTTTGTTTATTTACAATATTTGCAGAGAGATTAAGAAGCATCCATTACGTGCCTTTTGGATGATCCTAAGAGTAAGCAGCCCTTTTTACATCTATTCATAGCGCACATTCTAAACTCATCTTTTCTTTGATGAATAAAAAATGAACTTGACGGACAATATTCATAATTGTAGAACACAATTATTACTAATGTTAAGGGAAAAAATCTATCAGGACATTTCTTTTATAAACTAGAATAAAGCAATGGATAAGGTAGTCAAAACCAAACACAATACAGCAAGACACGTGGTTTTCATATTTGAGTCTACCATTTCCCTTTTACGACATGAACAAAATATAAAATAAAATAAACACAAATAATTATTTTTTCTCAATTTTGGCATGAAAAACCCGAAATTGACATGAAACTAAACAAAAATGTATGAGTACAAGGCTCATTTATCTCCATGTATGATATTTATCATATATGTTTTAAATTCTAGCCCTTCTAGGATTTCCCGCCTTGAGTTTGATCTCTATAGGGCTGTCAATGGGGAGGGTAAGGGCTTACCCTTACCCACCAAGTGTAGCGGGTAAGGGTATGGGTAATTCCCCACTTCACCAATATCCTTACCCTCTCTTACCCTTACCCTCTTACCCACAAGATAAATGGGGAGGGTAAGGGTGTAGCGGGGAATTTCTATGTCTTCTAAAAGTTTGTGCTTATATTACCAATAATGGTCTACCTAATATATTTATATATTCCATTTAAATATCAAGATGCTCGATATTGTTTATCAATTATTCAAAATGATTCTATTAGCAAGGCAACGATTGTTTGTACTCCTAATATTAATTATGAACAAATAAGTCATCCCAAAAGAAAATGATGTTACACTTAAAGGATATTAAATGACAACACAACACAAAAGTTATTGTTGTAAATGGTGTTTAATACACAACCAAGTTAGCCACATAAGAGATAGATAAGAATACCACGTATTGTATCAAATGAGGACCACATAATATTGAATAATACATAGACTTAAACATCACAATGACTATATATTTAATATATTTTATATAAGTGTTGGTGGGTAGAGGGTTAGAGGGTATGGGTAATGGCTTACCCATACCCACTAAGGTAGCAGGTAGGCGGGAAAGGGTAAGAAAATCCTTTACCCTTACCCTTGCCCTACAAGGTATGAGTAAAGGGTAAACGGGTTTGCCCTTACCCATTGACATCCCTAATCTCTTCCTACTAGCGTGTGACAGGGTGCAGTGCCTCAGCCATAAATGAATTTTGGAAATAGGAGTCATAATCTGTATGCATCTATAAATCTGTTTTGGAATTTTACTCTACACTAATCGGGAGTATATTTTAAGGGTATAAAATGTGGCCTACAAGGTTAGACATTAGTAAGGGAGTTGTCTATTGCCTTTCTAGATCTGTAGGTGATCTATCTTGTAACTCTAACATGATCTAGTACATAGACCACTGCCATCTTTGGACTTGTCTGCTTTGGGGTAAACCACGTAATCTTGTGATCTTTTGTGGTGTGTGGTCATCAATTCGCTCGATTGTGTTGCTTTTGTGCTTTTGTGCATACACAAGAGATGATACTTTCCATTGTTTTAGTATCGAAAATGGATGCACATCACAACAAGATAGAGAAGTTCAATCGAAAGAACAATTTTAGTCAGTGGTGCATCAAAATGTTCACCTTATAGAGATATGCTTATATTTACTATTTACTTGTGCTCTACTCTATATGTTACTTGTGTTATATATCCCATATTGCCTAACTATGCTTATTGTTTTATTCTCTTGTCCTATAAAAGAGAAGGCATTGTACTCAGTTTTACTCACTTAATATAACACGACTTATTCTTCTTTATGGTATCAAGAGCAATACAATCCCCCTTCCCCTCCCAACCCTAATGCCTCCCCATCCACCCTAGCCCCCCCCACCATCACCTCCTTCCCTCCTATCATTCAATTGTGTTGCTTCTATGCGTACCAACCATCAATTTCCCCAAAAATGGTGTGAGAGATGATACTTTTCGTTGTTTTAGTATAAAAAATGGATGCACATCACAACAAGATAGAGAAGTTCAATAGATAGAACAATTTTAGTCAGTGGTGCATCAAGATGTTCACCTTATAGAGATATGCTTATATTTCCTATTTACCTGTGCTCTATTCTACATGCTAATTGTGTTATTTATCCCATATTTCCTAACTCTGTTTATTATTTTATTATCTTGTCCTATAAAAGAGAAGGCATTGTACTCAGTTTTACTCAATATAACACCACTTATTCTTCTTTATGGTATCAAGAGCAATACGACCCCCCTTCCCCTCCCAACCCTAACGCCACCCCCTCCAGCCTCCCTTCCCTCTACATGCCCTGTCGTCGCCTCCCCCCCCCCCGACCACCACCTCTCCTTATCAACCCATTGCCACCATCTCCCCACCCACGAAGGACATTCCCCACTGTTGTCCCCTCCACCACATCATAATTCCCACCATCTAGCCTCTCATCTTCTTCCTTTCCTTCTTCCTTTACCCTCTTTGTCTTCGGGAAGATTTTAACATAGCATGTTGACTTTCTAAATAATCTAAGTTTGCTATCTTCCTGGGCCTCATGGTGGAGTAACGATTCTCTCCATGGTGGCATAGTTTTTTTCTTCAATCTATACTAACCCTTTGTGGGTTTCTAGGTTCTGATGCGTCAAATCTACTACTGCCATCTTCTGCCCTGTGGTGGGTTTCTTCAAATCTAGTGATCTAGGCTTTCTTCTACATGTGTCACTAGTTATCCTGTCTCATGACTACTGTCTGCCTTCTGCTGTCTGCTGCTACTTTCTACCCTACCTCGGCTACAGATTTGTGTGTCATGGAATCTACTGAACCTCCACGCTCTCTACGCATCACCACGATAAACTTGATGGCTCTAATTACCATCTTTGGTCAGCTTCTTTTATTTTGTATGTGAAGGCACAAGGTTGCTACTCACATATCATCACCGACCCTAAACATCCTCATGATGCATTGGCAAATGATAACATGCAACAAGCCTACACACAGTGGAGTAAAGATGACTCGAGTGTTATGTATAGGATTGTCAACAACACCGAGCTGAGGATCAGTCAGTCTTTGCCCAAATGATGTCAAAGCCATGTGGGATCATCTGTCCCATGTCTATTCCCATCAACAAAACCCCAAGAAGGTGTTTGAGATCTTCAAGAACCTGGAAAAGGAGTATTCGACCGATGCTTCTATTGAAGACTACTACAATCAGTGCTTTGCACTCTGGAATGAATGTGAAATCTATCATTCTCTATCTGCTGACATCAAGGAAATTCAATGATAACGGAATGAACTACAACTTGTCCAGTTTCTTGGCAGACTCACCTCTTTTTCTAGAGTTGTTGGTCAAATCCTTTCTAGTGATCCTCTGCCCACTCTATGAGATGTGCTCAAACATGTTCAACGTTTACCATCAATGAGTTCCGTTCCTACTGTTGAACATCCCACTCTTGTTGTGCGCTCTATTGATACTAGTCGCGGTCATGACCATGGATGTGGTGGACATGTCCCTCCTACCTCAAGACAAACTTCTTTACTACACCTAGTCACGATCAACCCATTGGCCCTCACTTCTGCTACTTATGTGGACTTGACAATCATAATGAAGACCGGTGTTGGATCAAATATGGAAAGTTCGCATGGGCGAACCAAGTCACGTCTGATGTAAGTGAAGATTCTACTACTTCTGATCACAACTCATCTCAACCCTCTTCTGCATGGATCCGGTCCGAGTTTGAGAATCTCTTCCAAGAAAGCATGTCCAACCTACCGTCTACTTCAGAGGCCAACTCGTCTGCCTTGCTTGCTGCTCCGTCTGCTGGATCTCCACATGAAGACAAGGTTTGGTTCGGGCCATGAGGGACTAGATGGGCTCTACTACCTGGATGGACCGACATCAGTGACTTCTATGCTTCTTAGTCTAGCTTTCAGTGGCATTACCGTCTTGACCACCCGTCTGCATAAAAGCTGAAACATTTGTTTCCTACTTTAGTTGATAAAAAACATTCCTGTGAAATTTGCCAGTTTGGCAAACAAACTCGTTCTGTGTTTCCTGCAAAGAAAGAAATTGTCTCTAGATGCGTTTTTTTATAGTGTCCATGCTGATATATGGGATCCCTATTCTATCCCAAGTCATTCTGGTGTTAAATATTTTATGACATTCATTGACGAATTTTCTCGACCTACATGGTTATTTTTACTTAAAGATCGCAACATTGTTGTGGACACTATCACCATATTTTTTTCTGAAATTCTTACTCAGTTCAATAAACTTATTAAAATCTTTCACATCGACAATGCTCTTGAATTCATGCAAAAATCTGTCACTTACTTTTTCTCTTCTCATGGGACGATTCATCAAACATCATAACCCGATAACCCACAACAAAATGGGGTAGCTGAACGAAATATCGCCATCTTCTAGAGGTTGCTCGCACCATACTACTTCACTATCATGTTCCCTAACGTTTTTTGCCTGAAGCTATTTCTACGGCTTGATACTTTATCAATCGCATGCCTTCCTTTGTTCCGCAAACCAGATTCCGTACAACATTCTCTTTCCTCATGCGTAGATTTTTTTCTATTCCATCGCGCATCTTTGGGTGCACTTGCTTTGTTAAAAATCTTCGTCCAGGGATGACGAAACTTGACCCTCGCTCCACAAAATGTATTTTTTGGGTTATTCCAGAACCCAAAAAGGGTATCGCTGCTACGACCCTATCATGGGACAGTGGTATGTTAGTGCGGATGTAGTGTTCTTCAAACATCTACTATACTATTCTGATAAAGGGGTTGCCTTATCTTGTGAGCTCTTGGCACCCACTCTGTTACCAGATATTGTGGATATTGATCCACCCTCTGAGCTGGTACCTGAAGCACAACCGTTGAAAGTCTATAAGAGAAGACCAAAGACTACTATCCCCACCATGGCCCCTCAACAACCAAATCCTCCTTCGACGGAAGATCACAGCACAACTCAAGTACACTCTGACTTACACCTTCCTATTAGCCTTCATAAAGGTGTCCGCTCCTGTACTCAACATCCGATTAGTCATTTATGTTCCTCTACTTATCTAGGTGCTAGTTTTTCTTGCTTTACTAATGCAATCTCTGTTGTGTCTATCCCAAAAAATTCTATAGAGGCACTTAAAATTCCTGCCTAGCGACAAGCAATGAAAGCTGAAATGAAGGTCCTCTCTGACTGCAAGACATGGGATCTTGTGGATCGTCCTTCTACCTGTCCTACTGTTGGATGTTGATGGGTCTTCACTATTAAATATCAACCTGATGGCATGATTGAGCGTTTGAAAGCACGCCTGGTGGTAAAAGGATATACTCAAACTTATGGAGTGGACTATTTTGAGATATTCTCTCATGTAGCTAGACTCAATTCTGTTAGAGTTCTCATCTCTATTGCGGTGAACAAAGATTGGCCATCATTTCAGTTGGATGTCAAAAACGCCTTTCTTTATGGAGATCTGCATGAAGAAGTTTACATGGAGCAACTGCTTGCCTTTGTTGCTCAGAGGGAGTATTCTTCGAGGGTTTGCAGGTTGTGGAAAGCTATTTATAGACTAAAACAAAGTCCTCGCGCCCATTTGACAAGCTCAGTCAGATTCTTATAAAATTTGGCTTTCATCGTTCTCATTCAGACCACTCTGTGTTTATCAAGAAAATTGCAGTTGGTCTTGTCATTCTTATTGTCTATGTAGATGACATTATCTTATTTGGGAGTGACACCACAGGATTCAGGCGACTAAAACCTTTCTAGAACAACACTTTGTCACCAAGGACCTTGGCAAACTACAATATTTCTTAGGTATTGAAGTGTCTAGGTCATCTGTGGGTGTATGTCTCTCACAACACAAATATGTTCTCGATCTCATGCAGGAAACATGTATGCTTGGTTGCAAGCCGGCTAGTACCTCTCTAGATCCAAACACTGGCTGGGATGATGAATCTTCTCCATCTTATGTTAATAACCACCAATACAGGAGATTGGTTGGTTAACTCATTTACCTTACCCTCACGAGAGCCAATATTACTGTTGTTGTAAGGTTTGTATAGAGATATGTGTTGTCTTGAGCATGTGCTTTACTTATGTTGTTTCGTATGTTGTTTAGTCCCATATGGGCTGCTTCTTAACCAGTCTCTGTCTCTAGTTGTTATATAAGAGACTACGATGTACACTGTTGAGATCATCCAATAAACAACACTTCTCCTATTTTACATGGTATCAGAGCAGGTTCTATTTTGTTTCTCCCACCCTAGTTTCCCACCCATGACCTAATCCTCTCAACCCCCCCCCGCCGCCGCCGCCAACACCCCTCCTCTCTCCAGCCGCCGCCGCCACCCCTCCTCTCTCCAGCCGCCGCCACCCTCCCTCCCCTCTCCAGCAGCCGCCGCCACCCCCCCACTCTCCCCCAACCCCACCCTCCACCACCACCACCGCCGCCCCCCCCCCTGCCGCCGCTGCTTGCAGCAGCAGGTTGCCCGTCCACCACCACCCCACCGGCCTCCTCCACCATCCTGTGACCCCCCCATCTCTTCCTATCCATCCTCTCTACCTACTCCTATCTTCTTCCGCCATTTTCTCCACCTATAATCATCTCTCCACTCCTACGTAAGGCCTGAACACTTTCTAATTTTTTTACGTCTACGACCGGGCTTCCGTCAGTTTCTGCTCGGGTCTCTGCTGGACATCTAAGTTGAGAGTCCTCTTTGTTCTTGGGGATTTCTGCCTGCGCCTCATGGGAGAACGTTGAGTTTTTCTCATGTTGGCGTAGGTTTCTATGATTTTTCTGCCCGTTTTCGGGTCCTTCTGATCTGCTGCGTCAGATCCCTTCTGCCCGGTTCGGGTTCCTCTGCTCTGCCCATTAAGGGTCTGCACTGCTTCTAAAGCGTCATCATCATCTGCTATGGCTTACTCTGAACCCCCCAGATCTCTATGTGACACTACGGTGAAACTCGACGGTGGGTCCAATTACCATCTTTGGTCGGCGTCGTTTGTTCTTTATGTCAAGGCGCAGGGCCGATATCACCATCTGACGGCCGACCCTCCTGATGCTCCTACGGCGGATTCCGATGATAAAACTAAACAAAACTACATCCAGTGGTCCAAAGATGATTCAGGCGTCATGTCTTGGCTCCTCAACAGCTCTGAGCCCCGGATCAGTCAATCTCTTCTCTGCCATCATGATGCCAAGGCGATGTGGGATCATTTGGCACATGTGTACTCTCATCAGGAGAATCCAAAGCGGGTCTTTGAAATTTTCAAACAACTTGCCAAAAAGGAGTTCTCTACTGACACATCTATTGATGATTTTTATAATCAATGTTCTGCTTTATGGAATGAATATGAGTTGTATCATCCTCTTACTGCTGATATCAAGATTGCCCAGAAACAACGAAATGAGCTTCAACTTGTGCACTTTCTCGCTGCCCTTCCTGCCTCCTTCTCGGGGGTTGTTGATCAAATTCTATCAAGTGATCCGCTACCCACTGTTCGTGATGTCCTCAAAAGAGTTCAGAGACTGCCTTCTCTGACTCCCGCACCTGCTCCTGAGCATCCTGCGCTTGTTGCGCGCTCTTCTGATTCTACTCGTGGCCGTGGCCGTGGTCGCGGTCGTGGTGGTCGACCTCCTCCTGCTGGTGGCCGAGGCTCTTCTACTCCGGGTCGCGGTCTGTCTCAAGGACCACGTCACTGCAACTGGTGTGGCCGCGACAATCACAATGAGGACCGCTGCTGGATAAAGCACGGGAAACCTGCTTGGGCGAACCAAACTGCTGATGATGCTGCTGTGACTGATTCTCCTACCGATTCGACATCTGCACCACCTAATACTGATTGGCTTCGCTCAGAGTTCGAGAAGATGTTTCAAGAACGTCTTGCACAACTGCCTTCTGCATCCAGCTCGTCTGCCTTGCTCACCTCTTCGTCTTCTGGTAACAAACAATGGTGCATCGACTCCGGTGCTTCCACTCATATGACTGGTGCACGTCATTTATTTTCAAAACTTAGTTCCACATCTCCGATATCTTCTGTTACTGTTGCAAATGGCTCGAAAACTGCTGTTCACGGCACTGGCACAGTTCCGTTGTCACAAAAGATGAATCTCAATTCTGTTTTATACATTCCAAAATTTCCTGTGAATTTACTTTCAGTCAGCAAAATGATTAAACAACTACACTGCTCTGTCAAATTTGATCCCTCTGGTTGTATTGTGAAGGATATCCGCACGAAGACGAAGATTGGTTCGGGCCGTGAAGGACCAGACGGGCTGTACTACCTGGATGGGCCACCTATTTCAAAGGCGATGATCTCCACCTCTGTGTCAGGTCTACAGTTGCATGTTCGGCTTGGACATCCATCGGCTGTGAAACTGAAATTTCTTTATCCACATATATCTGAAAATAAATTTTCCTGTGAAACATGTGTTATGGGCAAACACTCTCGTTCTGTTTTTCCTGCTAAAAAAGTTATTTCTTCTAAAGCACCTTTTGAATTAGTACATGCGGATATTTGGGGACCTTGTTCTGTGCCTAGTATTTCTGGTGTGAAGTATTTTTTGACTTTTATTGATGATCATTCTCGTACCACTTGGCTGTTTCTTCTCAAAGGTCGCAATACTGTGCTTGATTGCATTCGTACTTTCTTTGCTGAAATTAAAACCCAATTTGGTCAACCTATTAAAATTCTTCGCACTGACAATGCTCTTGAGTTTATGCAACAAGCTGTTACTTCTTTTTGTGTGTCCCAAGGGACTCTCCACCAGACCACTTGCCCTTATACACCACAACAAAATGGTGTAGCTGAACGGAAGAACCGCCACCTTCTTGAGGTTGCTCGCACCCTCCTCTTTCATTATAAAGTTCCTCACTGTTTTTGGCCTGATGCTGTGTCTACGGCTTGCTATCTTATCAATCGCATGCCGTCCTCTGTTTTGAAAAATAAGGTTCCGTACGCCCTTTTATTTCCTGATAAACCTTTGTTCTCTGTGCCACCTCGTATATTTGGGTGTACTTGTTTTGTGAAAAATCTTCGCCCCGGTATCACTAAGTTGGATGCTCGATCTGTGAAGTGTGTTTTTTTGGGGTACTCTCGCACTCAGAAAGGCTACCGTTGTTTTGATCCTATTACAAAACATTGGTATGTTAGTGCGGATGTGATATTTTTTGAACACTTGCCCTATTACTCTGCCCCGGGGAAACAAGTGACTCCTGATATTTTGGTTCCCACTCCTCTACCTTTGGTAGATGATCCACCTCCTGCTGCGGTACCTTCTGAACGCCCTCTACAGGTCTACAAGCGCCGCTCGAAGCCTGCCACTGCCCCGGCCGAACCAATTCCTTCGTCTGCGGATGATCCACCATCGACTGAGGTACCTTCTGACCTGGATATTCCTATCAGTTTACGGAAGGGTGTTCGTTCTTGCACTCAACATCCTATTAGTCGCTTCTGCTCATCTGCCAATCTCAGTAATGACTTTGCCTGTTTCACATCTGCTATATCTGCTGTGACTATTCCTAAAAATGCGAAGGAGGCGCTCTGTCATCCTGCCTGGAAACATGCTATGGAACAGGAAATGCAAGCTCTGACTGACCAACATACCTGGGATCTGGTTGATCAACCGTCTTCTTGCCATCCAGTAGGTTGTCGCTGGATCTTCACTATTAAATATCAGCCCGATGGTACCATTGAGCGTCTAAAAGCTCGACTCGTGGCAAAAGGATATACCCAGACTTATGGTGTCGATTATTTTGAAACCTTTTCTCCAGTTGCTCGTCTCAATTCTGTTCGTATTCTGATTTCTGTTGCTATCAATAAAGACTGGCCTCTTTTTCAGCTGGATGTGAAAAATGCCTTTTTATATGGCGATCTACAGGAAGATGTCTACATGGAGCAACCTCCCGGATTTGTTGCTCAGGGGGAGTCTGCTTCAAAAATCTGTAAACTTCGCAAGGCAATTTATGGCTTAAAGCAAAGTCCACGAGCTTGGTTCGATAAACTAAGTAAAATCTTACTCTCTTTTGGCTTTCGCCGATCACAGGCAGATCACTCGGTTTTTATCAGAAAAACCACATCAGGGCTTGTTATTCTCATTGTGTATGTAGATGACATTATCTTATCTGGCAGTGATAGTGCAGGGATTCAAGCAACCAAAAACTACCTAGCACAACATTTTATCACGAAGGATCTTGGTAAATTACAATATTTTCTGGGCATTGAGGTTGCTAGATCTTCTGCAGGATTGTGCTTATCACAACGGAAATATGTTCTGGATTTGCTGAATGAAACAGGCATGTTAGGCTGTAAGCCAGCTAACACACCTCTGGATCCCAATATGGTTTGGGATAGTGACTCTTCTCCCCCATATGCTGATCGACACCAGTTCAGGAGATTAGTAGGCAAGCTTATCTACCTGACTGTCACTAGAGCTGATTTAGCTGCTGCTGTTGGGTTTGTTAGTCGGTACCTTGACAAACCTCGACAATGTCACTGGGATGCTATCTGTCATATTCTTCGATATCTCAAAAGTGCTCCTGGGAAAGGACTATTATACAAGAAGCATGGGCATTGTAATCTATCTGGCTTTTCTGACTCTGATTATGCAGGCAGTCGATCTGATAGAAAATCCACCTCTGGGTACTGTACGTTTGTAGGGGGCAATCTGGTTACATGGCGCAGTAAGAAGCAAACAGTTGTTGCACGATCCAGTGCTGAAGCAGAGTACAGAGCGATGGCTCATACTACATGTGAGCTTCTGTGGGTCCGAAGCCTTCTGAAAGAATTTGACATCTCTCCGACTAGCCCCATTCCTATGTTCTGTGACAATAAGGCATCGATTTTTATTGCGAGCAACCCTACTTTCCATGAAAGAACGAAACATATAGAAGTCGACTGCCACTTTGTACGGGAGAAAGTTATGTCCGGACAGATTCACACTCCATATATCAGCACGGAGAAACAACTTGCAGATATCTTCACCAAAGTGCTACCCAAGACTCGCTTCCAGACATTGACTGACAAGCTGGGCCTCTTTGACATCTACGCTCCAGCTTGAGGGGGAGTATAGAGATATGTGTTGTCTTGAGCATGTGCTTTACTTATGTTGTTTCGTATGTTGTTTAGTCCCATATGGGCTGCTTCTTAACCAGTCTCTGTCTCTAGTTGTTATATAAGAGACTACGATGTACACTGTTGAGATCATCCAATAAACAACACTTCTCCTATTTTACAGTTTGTAAGTAGGTACCTATTAAAACCCCGATAGTGTCACTGGGACGTTGTTTGTCACATTCTGAAATATCTAAAAAGCTCTACAGGAAAAGTTTTATTGTACAAAAGACATGGACATTGCAATCTTTCTAGTTACTCAAACTCTGATTATACAGGGAGTAGATGTGATAGGAAATTTTCATCCAGATACTGCACCTTTATTGGAGGCAACTTGTTACTTGGCGTAGAAAAAAGCGGATGGTGATAGCTAGATCAAGTACAGAAGCAGAATATAGAGCTATGACTCATACTGCATGTGAACTTCTGTGGGTTCAAAGCCTCCTCAAAGAATTTGATATATCTGATATTAGTCCTATTCCTAGTTCTATGACAACAAAGCTTCCATTTTTATTGCGAGCAACCCTACCTTTCATGAGCACACAAAACATATAGAGGTAGATTGTCACTGTGTTCGAGAATTAGTCCTCTCTGCCCCATTTGTACCCCTCATCTCAGTACTGAAAATCAAGTGGCAAACATCTTCACCAAACTTCTACCTAAAGCTCGATTCAAGACACTAGTGAACAAGCCGGGCATGTTTGCCATCTATGCTCCATCTTGAGGGGGGAGTATATACTATAGATATATGCTTATATTTCCTATTTACATGAGCTCTACTCTACATCCCATATTGCCTAACTATGTTTATTGTTTTATTCTCTTGTCCTATAAAAGAGAAGGCATTGTACTCAGTTTTACTCACTTAATACAACACCGCTTATTCTTCTTTACACCTCATTGGAGAAGCAAGGCATCTAAACACCTCTTAGTGGGAAAGAGCCAGAAAATGGAAATGATGCCTCTTTTGCCAATATGGTTGAGAAGGCATACTCGACTAACATCCTCTATCTGCAAATGAGGTTATCCACAAAGTAGCAGATCAAGACACCACACCTTTTTTTTTTCTTTAAGCCAGAAGGTCCTCTTATGCATCCTACCCTACTCATGTAGGAAAAATAATCAAAATGATACATCTCCGCTTATAAATTGCGATATCATCCCAATCATTGATAAGCTAAACCAGAAAAGTATACCCCCTATAAACCATGATTGTACATGTATCATCTCATTCAGTATTTGTCCAATAGGTGTCAATGTCAGGAATTCCTTTCTTCTCCATAATTAGCATGCCCTTGATACACATAGGCAGGAGGGATGGTTCCACCAACACAATGGCCTCCTCTAAATGTTCGCCCCACATGCCTAATTCCAGAGATATGGTATTTATCACTTTTGGCACATGAAAAATAATAACAGAATCTGCCATTATCTGTTTGATCTCTCCGACATAAGGGTCAAATCTCCACGGGATGGGGGTACTATCCATGAAGATATTTGTATGTCTGAAGATCACCAGTTTCAATCACAATAATGCCAATGTTCCTATCATCGACCACCTTTAAAGTGATAATGAACCCTTGCACTAAGGCCTCTAAAGCATTTGTGACATTCACCTAGTATCTGAAAGCGAGCCTGGGGCATGCGTGATTGTTCCTAATGATGCTCGCGACCCACCTCTTTTTAAATCCATCAGATGTTTTGTCATGTCCAGTTGTAATATTAAGTTTAAGATTCGCTATATCAGGAGGAGACCATTTGAGAAGCCTAATCGATCTGAATCTGAACAATGGATCAATGAGATCAATACCCTTCAGAAAAGATAGAAAACAGTTGTCTCTGACATCTTGAAGGTGTGCTTAGACATCCGATGGCTTATCATTGTGATAATAGACTCCCAAAGCGAGTTAAGAGTCATTTTTTACTGCCATATCACACTTGACATTGGTATCGCCAGATGGACCAGCAAATGGCAGTGGCCAAGGAAGAAAACAGCCAGCCCCAAAGCGCATGTTTTGAGTGATGTTCACTGCAAATCTGAAAGAACTGAGGAAGGTCTCTTGCAAAGCTGTCGAGCATAAAAAATGAGAGAATATAGACCAGAAAAACCTGGCAGCCTTGCCTGGAGGAAGAGGTGTTCCATGGTCTCACAACTTGATAGTTCACAGCAGCAGCAACAAGATGTAAAGGAGATCTGACATCGTCTAATATTGTTGTCAGTTGGATCGCACGTTGATATATCTTCCACACAATCGCGCTCGCTCGGGGGATTGAAACTGAATCCCATATCCATGAGGTGAGAGAATCCCCAGCAGTAGGGATCGAGATGAGCGCCTTAGCTGATCTCACAGAGAATCTACCTACATCCTCTGGTGTCCAAAGAAGGAAGTCATCAACTGTGTCATCCTCTACGCTCTTGAAGCAATAATAGCCTGCACCCCTTCATCATTGAGGATATGTTAGAGGAGTGCAAGTGCCACCCTTCATCACGTCTCAAGAAGTCCATGACTTTAATGCAGTGGCTAGATCTCCAGGTGTCAAAGCAAATGGCCAAAGAGGATGCTCGCGCCAGGTATCATTCCAAAATGATACATCACCTCTCCCAATAACCCATCTACACAGAAATAGGATCTCAGGAAAACAGTTCCATACTTTCCTCCAATAAGGAGAGAAGAATGAACCATGTTTCATATATGAGGGATAAACCCCACTGCGATTGCGGAAGCAACTGGAGTATTTCACCCTGCAAAAAATAGATAATGGATAAATTCTTGATAATATCTCCCAACATGCCTTGAATCTGTAAGCCTTTGCAGATAACTGCAAGGAGGGAAGGCCGAGGTCACCAATGTCAGTGAGCCGCGTAACCTATCCGATGCTACCCAGGCGCATCGACTATTGCTTTCACGGTCTCTCCAGAAAAAAGAAGAAAATATTTCATTCAGACGCTTCATGATGCTAGCTGGGAGATCAGTAGCCGCCATAGTATAGAGAGCTACATAGGTTAAAGTATGTTTGATGAGAAATTTGCGACCAACACAAGAGAGAAAGTTGGCTTTCCAAGATGCCATCTTCATCTTAACTTTCTCTAGTAAAAAATCATAATGAATAATGTTGGATCTGCTTCTCACGATCGGGACACCGAGATATGTGAAAACTTCCCAGATGGGAGGGATCCCCAAAACACCAGATATATGATAGTTCATATTCCCATCAATAGAACCGCTCATAAATCTTGATGTGAATATGTTGATACTCTGGCCAGACCTCAATTCATATTCTATGAAAATGGAATCAATTGATATGAGAGAAGAGGGTGTAGCACGTGCGAATAAGATGATGTCGGCCGCATAGAGAAGGATACCTGGAGCACACCCTTTGCCTCCAGAACAATAGCAATCAATAGACCCATCAATCATTGCATGTTTCAGGCGCCTACAGATAGTCTCTTTGAAAAAATAAAGAGGAAGGGAGACAGAGGGTTGCCTTGTTTGAAACCTCGTCGCATCTGGCAAAAACCTAATGTGATGTCCTTCAAGGTGATACTCATCCATGTGTTACAAAAGAAGTTGAGACAGAGATCAATCACATTTTGCAGCAAGCCAAACCAGGATAACACAACACGAAGGTAGGACCAATTGATTATGTTGTATGCTTTTGAAATGTCATACTTCACAATCAGATTGGGATGCTCCCTGCCTTTTCCAATGTCTTGGACAAGCTCTTTAGCAGCCTGATGTTGTTGATGATATCACGATTTCGTACATAGGCGCCCTGCTCGACATGGATCATCTGAGGAATGAATGAGGAGAGGTGGTTACTAATGATTCTGGCTAGAAATCTCAATGAGACATTCTAAATAGATATAGGCCAAAAATCCTTCAACAAGCTCATCGGTTTCTTAGTCTTCGGAATTAAATCAATGCAGCAACAGAAAAGGCTCATGTGGCACACCCCCTTTGAAGAAGAAATCGACAAGGGCCATAAAGTCTGACTTTATCACGTCCTATGATGCAAGGTAAAAACTAAGGGAAAAAACGTCTGGACCAAGGGCAGAGTCTCTATCCATCAGCTTCATGGTGGCAATGACCTCCTCCTCAAAAGGAGTTGCACAGATGGTCATGTTGTTGTCTTCTGTTAGGTATTCCTGGATGAGAGGCAAGAAAGGATCCCCCTCCATGTCACAACAGGGGCCAGTATGGGAATAGAAGTCACCTCAGAAAGAGGTCGCCGCCACAGCCATGAGGGATGGATCAAATATATGTGAGCTGTCAGGACCAATAATGTGAGAAAGCAACTTTTGTTTCCATCTAGCCTTCACCACAGTGGTAAAATTGTGTGTTACGTTCACCATCATCAAGCCAGTTGATATGGGCCCTCTCTCGCCAAAAAGCCTCCTCCTGTTGTAGAATGTGCTCAAGATCCCTCTCAACATTCTTCAGTAAATGCTCAAGCTCTAGGCATGGGTTGTCATCAAACTCAATCTGGAGGGTGCAGATAACTTCTTCTAGATCAACTTTTCTTTGCTGGATATTCCCAAACATGGCATGATTCCAAGTTTTTAGAGTTTTCTACAGATTTTTCACCTTTGAGAAGAACCTAAAAGAGGGGTCACCCCACCCTTCCATGTCACAACCCTGAGAAATGGCATCCAGACAAGTCGGGTGGGATAGCCATACATCCATAAAGAAAAAAGGGAATGCCTTCTTTGGTGGTTTGCAATTGCTCATGGAAATGAGGATGACACAATGGTCTGAAACCCTATACCGCATAAGGTGAGTCGTACGCAACGAGGGAGAATAGGCAAGCCAAGAAGAATTCACAAAGCCACGATCCAATCTCTCCCAAGTCGTGGGAGTATGGTACTGTTTGTCGACCCATGTAAAACGGCTTCCTTCAAAGGGGATTTCAATGACATTAATGTCAAGAATGAAATTGTTAAAATCACTCATCCCCTGTGGGCTCGGAGGGTGTCCCCCCCTCTTTTCATCAGGTGAGCGAACAATGTTGAAGTATCTTGCAATCTCCCAATTGCCATCTCCAATCTGACCGGATAGCTTGACCAAAGAAGACCATAGAATCCTCCTAGCCGCTGTGGGGCACATAGCATACATTGATTTGGCGTAGGACCTAAACCCCATATTGCCCATAAGTTGGATAGTGAGGTGTTGCGAATGAGAGCAATAAACTGAAGGTAGAAGGGAAGAATCAGCAAAAAACCAAATCTTTCCCTGATGATCATCATTGTTCGCAGTCCAGTCAAGGCCCACAATGTCCATCAATTCTTCTTCTTTGAAGCATGGAAAAAAGGCTCAAACAAAGCAACTACATCTGGGCGATACTTGCAGCATAACCTTTGAAAAACCTTTTGGGTGGGGTTATTTGCAGCACCCTGGATGTTCTAAAACATATGCCTAAACATATCAGTAAGAAGAACACCTCAACACCTCTCATAAGATCCTACTATGAGTAACTTCCCCTCATGTGCCACAAAATTTATCTGCGGATGTCTACATGGCCCCGATAATCATCTGCAGAGGACCTATATTCTCTGTCAAATATATCATCATAGGATTGTGCTAGAGACATGTCTGTGTGCGTGTGTTGTCATATTGGCTACTCCTATTTAGCCTGCATTCATCTCGGCTCCGATTCATGTCAAAATGTTTGCATTCTCCGACATTGGCAAACACAAAGAAGTATTCAAGTCCTTTGTTGGCAAGGGTCGGCGTCTGTCATCTTTATCACTCACAAATCTTCTCTGCAATCTATCATCTTCTATATCAGAGTGCATATTGTTATCTTCTTGTTGTGCCACATCTAAAGTGGCGCAAGTTGAACTATGTTGATCAGGGCACGGAGGTGGAGGGGGCACCTCCAAAGGTACAACAACACGTAGAGCAACTTCAAAGGCATTAGTGGGAACGTGGAGATCTCTTCCTACTTTAGTGAGAGCAAATTGGCATGCGATCTCAGAAGCAACTAAGGCCAATTTTACAGGGATTTGATGATTCATATAAGTGGCATATATGAATTGTGGAATATCTTCATTGAACGCCTCAACTAGGACAATGATACCTGATGCATCATTTGCCTGTCTACGCCATCTAGAGATTCGACATAGTTTATCGAAAGATTGAATAATGGTCTTGATTGACTTCTTGTCCTTGCAAGTGATAGTGAGGTTAGAAATCTAGAACCAAGAATTCTCCTTCTTGCTTCCCGCCCCACTGTCTACAATGGATCTAATATGTAGAAATCTGTTCTGAACCTCAGCGTCCTGGCATTAAGGACATTATGCACATCATCAGGGGATGTAAAGAAAGCAACTTCTTTACGATCTACAAAGCGATAGAGGTCAGTCGTGTGAGGCCATGTCATACGAAGGAAAGGAGCAATATCTTCCCAACGATCTTCTAGTGACCATGAAACTTCGACTGCATACTTTAAAAGTTCAAGTATTTGACTGTCTTCTGCGTTCTTCGTCAAAGGGGTCGAGTTCTACTTCTAGTCACTTTGGCACATGATGTGGCCCTCCTCTGGCAGGCCATCCCAGTCTGGGGGAACTTTCTTGAGAGCTAACATCAGGTGGTGCTTGCGGGGAGGTATGTGACAATGATGAGCAAAATGACCCGACCGAAGGCATTTGTAGCATACGTTGGGCCGATTACATTGGCTTTGCCAATGGCCACATCCAAGGCACATGTAGCAAGCATCATGGGGTACATTGTATTGCAGGATGCACATGTGATGTTGTTCCAAATTGTCCGCCCTACTATTTGCTTCGGGAACACTATGGTGTGTCTGCAAGGGAGGCCCCTTATCTTCCGGCACGACGTCCATCACAACTAGATGGGACTCCATTACTTCCGCCTGGTCCCTATAAAATAGGGTGAGCACACTTTGAATGGACTCCTCAGTGGAACAAAAGCCTCAGACGCTACCTGGCGGCGTTCCACGACCATGCATTGAGGGTGTAAATTGTGAGATCGTGGACCTTTAATTCTCTTCAGTGCCACTGTGAATTGTTGGGAGAATAGGACCGGCTGTAGAGGCCCAATGGAGGCAAACATCCACCATATGTCAGCGGGCGTCAAGAGGCGCTAGAGAAGGACCCCGACCGGCGGAATGCACGGCCAGAGATGGCCGTCGTGAGTGAGGAGCCAAAGAGGCATCCTCCTCACACCCTCTGACCTACTCCCGTTGGTTCGGGGGCACCTTCAGGGTGTGGTACCGTACTCACAAACCAAGCCGTCTCGGTCACAGGATCTCAGGGGTGATTATGGTGTTTGGGAACCTACTTTATCTGCGGAAACTAGACTATCAAATCCCAAAACCTTGATCGCCGCAAAAGCGTATGAGGTGTTGTTAGAGCGTCTACTTTGTCTGGTATTCACCTAAGTATCGACGCCCTAAAGCATAATTTTACCTTTCGAGTTGCTGCGACAAAGAACGACGGAGAGGGCTACCGGGGACTTCGGCCAGAGGCGGCGCGAGAGTGGTGAGAGGGTAGACCCCGTACAGCGGAGTGCTGGGACGGAGTGGGAGAGATGTTTTCCCTGGGGCGACCAGCCGGAGGCGGAGCCCCTTGCAGAGGAATACGATCTCTCACATGTTCGCCTCCGCGTCAACAACGTCTCAAGACATCATGACTATTCTGTGGTTAAAGTTGGAGAGTCTCAACATGACGAGATCTATCACCAACAATTTTCTTTTGAAGTAATGTCTATTCTTGCTCTGTATGAAATAAGGGTTATATATTGAAAGATCATCTATATAAACAGGATTCAATTCTGCTGAATCTAAAAACATCAACGAAGATATTAGCAATGAGAATGTTGTGCTGGTTCTTCTCATCTCTCTTCCTTAGTCTTAGGAGAGATTCATAAACTGGTTACTTTCCAGGAGCGATATTATTACTGTTGAAGAATTTTTGTCTAGTCTATACTCCACAATCTCTTTCTGGTCAGCATCTAGTAATATATATATATATACTTCTGCTGGCTTGATGGAAACTAATTCTAATCATGATAAGAAGAAGGGAAAGGGAAAGAACAAGTTCAAATCCAACAATTAGAAGGAATTTGCCACTACTGCAAACATATCAGGTTTTAGCAGATACAAGCAATAGAGAAATTTCAGTCAAAGAGATGGAGTTACACATGAAGGTATATGTGTCATCTGAAGGTGGATGGAAGTGGGATGCGTTAGGTGAGCATCTTTTAACTCTGCCCTTTAATGAAGGTGGATGGAAGTGGGATGCGTTAGGTGAGCATCTTTTAACTCTGCCCTTTAATATTGCTGCTATCAGGCCTCCTAATATTGATGGACCTGAGGAGGAGCTATATGGGGCTGCTAATCCTAATGGAAAGTTTAACATCAAATCTTCCTATTATAAAATTCTGGTGAAAAACGATTCTAATATGGCTTCCAATGCTTGAGAGCTTATTTGGCAGTGGAAGTGTCCCGAAAAAATTAAAGTTTTTCTTTGGACCCTTTATCATGACAAGATTCTCATGAACTTTGGGAGGAAAAGAAGAGGACTATCTGATATGGATACTTGTCAGATCTGTCTTACACATACTGAATCTCGTATTCATTTGACCGGGGACTTGCTGCTAACAAGTCTCTCTGGACTGAACTGGGAGCTGGAAAACATGATTCTAGATTTGTTAACTACAATGTTCAAAGATGGTTAATCTCTGGTCTGAGCTCGACAGATGAAAATTGGGCTTGCATGTTTGGCGTCACTTTTTGGCATATATGGACCAATAGGAACCACCTTGTGTTTGATGATAATCCTATCGAAGTCATGCAATCTAAAAGAGCTACTTTCAGCAGAGTTATAGACATTATGAAAAGCATCAAGGCCCAAAACCATAACAAAGAACCTATACCCAATTAAACTAGTTATGATCTGATGGGAACCTCTTACTTTTTCCTCAGTTAAAGTTAATTGTGACGGTGCCTACAACAAAGACTATAATCGAGCCACTGCTGCTGGTATCGTAAGGGATAGCGAGCTCAATTGGGTGGGAGGTTTCATCTTTAACATTGGAGCCTGCTCCAGTATGGAGGCTAAAATATGGGGCACCTTACAGGGCCTCCTCGCCTGGGACCTTCGATAGCGAAGGATCATTATAGAATCTGATTCAAAAATTGCTATCGGTGCCGAACATACTCCCAACTCATATGATTGTAAGTCTCTCATCTTGAATATCCTTAATCTTATGAAATAAGACTGGGTTTTTGAGTTCTCTCATGTCTATGGAGAAGGTAATAGAGTGGCTGACCAATGACTCAATTTGGGCCTTCAAATCTTAACTGCTCCTCATGCTGTGATGAATGCATATTCATCAGGAATTTCAATTACCATCTTGGGTCAAATTCGATTCAATACATTTAATTTCATTTACTAAATATCAATGTGTGCAAAATTACTTAACTGGTCCAACTATCATGATTTTAATTGAATTTATGTTAATTTGATGCAGGTCTTGGCAAAGTTGAACAATCGAACCATTTTGAGTGGGACCCACCTTCCTCACCATTCGGTTTCATCCATTCGGTCTCACCATTCAGTTTCATCCATTCGGTCTCACCATACGGTTTCATCCATTCAGTCTCGCCAAACGATCTGTTCATCCGGTCTTGACCAATCGGTTTCATTCATTCGGACTCAAGACCGAATGGACAGATCCACCTCAAAACCATTTGGACATCGCACGGTTTCAGACCGTTTGGGCGCCAAGGTCGCAAGACCGTTCATCCGCGAAGACCGTTTAGCCGCGAAGACGGTATGGCCACAATACTCTCAGACCATTTGGAACCGGTCTGCGAGACCGTTTAGAGCTGGGTCAGCGAGACCGTTTGGAAAGGTCACGGTCTCGGACCATTTGAATGACCGAGCGATGAAGACCGTTTGCTGCATGCAAACCGTATGGATTACCAAACCGAATGAAGCTGAGGGATCGTTTGAGCTAGATACGTGTGAAGACCGAATGAACCCAGCAGATCGTGAAGAGCAGCAGTCCGTTTGACGAAGCAAAACCGTATGAGCATGCAAACCGTTTAAGCAAATTACGTAGTGTGGAGACCGTTTGGAGAGTACCGGTCTACGAGAACGTTTGGAGAATACCAGTCTGCAAGACCGTTTGAGTGGATGAGGATCCAAGATCGTTTGGTTATTTACACACCAAACCGAATGGGCATGCATGCATGAAACAGTGTGAGCTGAACCAACGCAGACCGAATGAAGCCCAAGGTCGACGTGAAGACCGTTTGAAGATCGAATGATCAAAACCGTTTGAGCTATGAAGACCGTTTGGGTCATTAGCACAAGACCGTTTGCCAAAAACAATCTGCATGAAACCGTTTGCATGAAATTGCATCAAGACCGTTTGAGCGGCAAGAAGACCGTTTGGATCTGCTGATAAGCCAAGACCGATCAAGACTTTATCCACTTGAAACCGTTTGACGCTGCTGGAAGTACGAGACCGTGTGCCAAAGCAATAGAGCAAAACCGTTTGCACAAACATAACCAAACCATTTAGTTGGCAGCTATGTGCGTGCAAGAGAGCAACTGCATGAAATCGTTTGAAGTTTGTTTCAAGCTACGTACATGCGGAGCTGATTGAAAAGGCAGATCATTAGCAAACCGAGATCGTATAGAAAAGGCATACAATGCCAAACCGTTAGTAAAGAACCATGCATGCAGATCGAATGGAGGCAGTTATACGTGAAGACCGAATGAAGGCATCTGCTACCAAACCGTTTGGGCAGTCAAACGTGAAAACCGTTTGCTGATTAGAAAAGCAAACCGAATGCTACTAGATCGAATGCTTCACTGCTGCAAACCGTTTGAATAAAAAAATAAATAAACAATGAAGACCGTATGGATGGCAGCAATGCAAACCGAATGAGCAAGCAGATGAAGACCGAATGAGCAACGTGGACCGTTTGCTCTAGCATGCAAGACCGTTTGGGTGATTAAGAAATGAAGACCGTTTGCTGCTGCGTAAAGAGCGAATGGAAAAGGCACTTTGCTGCCAAACCGAATGAATACGTGCATGAGACCAAGACCGTTTGGTCATTTGCATAAGACCGAATGAAGGAAATGTTAAGACCGTTTAAGCCAATATCCCCCAAACCGTTTGGACTGGAAACACACCAAAAATGTGAGGACTAGTTCGGTGCCTATAAATAGGACCAGTAAGGTCCCCTTTTGGGGGCATCGGTTCCGGGACGCCGACAGGCTGCCTGTATACAGGTCCGATCCAAATCCAGTGTCGTCCACGCCAGTTTCATTCCACCTACTGCCTGTGCTACAACCAAGGAGGCTGAGGAGAGAAGGAAGACAGAGCGAGAGAGACTGTCTGTCTGTCTTGACGTCTCCCGTTCGCGTCCAGATCTGCTCCGACACGACGTAGAAGGTCGTATCTTCTTCACCGAGCTGCGACTACCTTCTACACCGAGTTCATGGCGGATTTCTCTCTCTTTCTTAGTCTTCTTGTTTCTCGCATCATGAGCGAGTAGTACCTTTTCGCTGGGGTGCGGGGACTAGCCCCGCTGCCCATGCAAATCATGTTCTTTTGTTAAACTATCTATGGCTATGTATTTAACCTTCCATTTCGTTGTTAATTGGTATGTTCGTAGTTGATTATCTGCTTGCTTTCATCTTGTTCTTTCCTTTATTGCGAAATCTTCTATATATGGGATGGAATGGCGGTTTACAAGTTCGACTCCTTGACGAGAACTTCTGATAGGATTCCTTGAGGTTGTAAGTGTATGATCCGTGAAGGGACGAGACGTCTAGCCTACGGTGACGCTTCTGTGGTCTAAACATCCCTCAGGGAGGACCACAGCCTTAGTTGGATTTTGTATCGTCTTGTTTATCGTCGATGTTAGTTTGTAGATCTATCACCTGCTTGCTTATCAATTAATGTGGTTGACTCCCGAACTAGAAATAGAATGGGATTTCTTCGAGGTAGTAAGTGCATGATCCGCGAGGGGACGAGTCATCTAGCCTTCGGTGACGCTTCTGTGTGCCTAATGCCTGTACAGGGGGCCCACAACATTCGTTGGATTTCTGTATCTTCAGAACCGTAAGTAAGTGATCTGGATGGTGACGAGACATCTGATGCCTAAGGTGATGCTTACGCGAAGCTAACGCCCGTATGGGGGGTCTTGCAGCAGCTCTATTTGGATTGTTATATCTTGCCTGGATTGTTTGCGATTGAATGTGTTTGCGTGTGTAGCGGTGGTGAAACCCGATACCATCCCAGTGATTCCATATCATTGATCCAAAACGCCCGTATGGGGGGTCTTGCAGCAGCTCTATTTGGATTGTTATATCTTGCCTGGATGTTTGCGATTGAATGTGTTTGCGTGTGTAGCGGTGGTGAAACCCGATACCATCCCAGTGATTCCATATCATTGATCCAAATCCAATTTTAATTCAGCTTTTACTTTTTGCAATTAGTTTAATTAACCTCAAATCAACCAATCGTTCTAAATATTAGTTTTACTTGAGCTAGATTCGACTGACAAGGATTCTTAAAAATGTTGTCCTTTGGGTTCGATCCTTAACTATACTGCGATAAGACCCGTCCGCTTGCGGGTGGTATTATTGCACTTTGGTTTTGGTAAAAGCTCGGAGATCTCAACCCCGAGTGAGTTTGTTAGTGCGATAAAATCCCACGTCAAATTCTGGCGCCGTTGCCGGGGACAACGGAATCAGTTAGTCAAAACTAGTTCTTTTAAGACTAATTTAGGATTTTGCTTTTTCTTTTGACATAATCGATCATCTACTTGAATTTGACTCTACTCGGTGGTTCTCACTTTCAAAATCTTTCTGTTTTCAGGTACAATCCAAGGCGTAGTGCATGCACCGTTCGGACAGCCCCGGACTAAAAACGAGCTTTCATCCCGAGATAGATAGAACCTTTCATCGTCAGATCAGAGAAAATCAAGCAAGGATGGCTCAAGAAGAAGAAGTAGCCCGAAGGGTGGCTCAAGCCATCAATGCGCAGAGAGAGAGAGGCTCATGCAAGAAGCCAGAGCTGCAGTCCAAGAGGAAATTCTGGCAGCACAAGCAGCTGAACTACAAAAGGATTTTAGAGAGTTCTCAATCCCGAAAGCTGCGAATGTTCATCATCCAGTACAACCACCTCCCATCAACGCTCCTAACTTCGAGATAAGAGCGCATTGGATCACCCTGCTTCAGAACAACCCATTCTACGGAAAACAAGGTGAAGATAGCCAGGAACATCTTCTGAGATTTATTGATCTATGTGCTTATGACAAAACAAAATGGAGTCACAGACGACGCCATTCGACTCCGTCTCTTCAAGTATTCCCTTGCTGATAGAGCCATAAGTTGGTACAATTCGTTGCAAAGTGAAATACCCATCACCACCTGGGAACAACTCCAAAATGTGTTTCTAGAGAAGTTCTACCCTCCCTCTCTCACCTATGAAATTAGAGGTCGAATAACAAATTTCACTCAAGTCCCTGGAGAAACCCTTGCTGAAGCCTGGGACAGATACAAAGAGCTTTTACGCAAGTGTCCATACCATGGAATTCCTAAGAATCAACTCATCAAAATTTTCTATAGGGGTGTGGACGACGATATCAAGAGATTCTTAGACTCCTCATCAGGAGGAAACTTCATGCGTCAAAGTTATGACAGCACATGGAGGGTTATAACCCTTGGAGCAGAAAATCAAGCTAATTGGGGTAGATCTGTAGGTAAAGGAGTCTTGAAAGTAGCTATGGCTGAAGCTACTCCTGAGTACAAGTCTATCGCTGAAACCCTAAAACTCTTAATTGCCAAATAAGACCATATTGAATCATTTCTTGCTGCGATTGGAAGAGGACGTTCGCCCACTCGACAACAAGAACATGTTAGGTCTGCCACACTGATTTGTGAAGCATGTAAAGGCACAAATCACTCCACTTTGGCATGCAATGTTCTTTACGATGTTGTTCTAAGCAACGTATGTGGACAAGGAGATAATGGTCAAATGAAAAATCTTAATGTTGTTAATACCATCCCTGGTCAAAGTTACTACAATCCAAATCAGAATAGGAATCATCCAGGATTTCAATATGGAAACCCCTATGGAGCAGTAAACTCACATCAATTTGGTTCGAACAACCAGCTACAAGGACCACCAGGATTCCAGTACAATCAACAACAAAATTTTGGAAATCAAGGAAATTTCAAGGGAAACTCTCAAAATAGAAACTTCAATAACTATCAAAACAACTCCTAGTACCGGAGTCTTAACCAAGTTCCTTATCAACAACAAGGACAACAAGCAGGTCCAGTTTCTCCTGATGACAAACTATCAGCCATTGAAAAGATGTTACAAACTCAGCAAACTATGATAGCTAACCAACAAGCTCAGCAGAAGGCTATTGAATCTCAACTAGCTCAACTTGCAGCTAGCATAAAGCCTCCTGCTGGGGCCTTTGCTGGCCAACCCGAGAATAATCCTAAGCATCCCGAACAATTGAAGGTTGTCACCACCAGGTCAGGAAAAGACTATTCTGATCCTCCTATCAAGACACCTATGGTTGTTACTAATGAGGATGAGCCTGTGATCATTTAAGACTCAACAACACTGGAGTCTCAACCAGAAGAACCAGCAATTGCTGATAAGACAGATAAGGAAAGTCTTGAGAAACCTATTGACGAAGAAACCGAAACACCAGAACATGATATTCCTGTATACAAGCCTCGTATACCGTTCCCTGCTCGTTTAAGGCAAACAAAGTTGGATACTCGGTTCAATAAGTTTAAAGAAGCTATAAAGAAACTTCATGTTGATATACCCTTTTTGGATGCGCTGGCTGAGATACCAGTCTGGACAAAGTACTTAAAGTCACTCCTCACCAGGAAATATATAACTGAAGAATATGAGACAGTCAAGTTAGCTAAAACCACTTCCGATATCATCCAGAGTAAGATGCCAAAGAAACAGAAAGATCCAGGATCTTTTGGGATTTCCTGTCATATCGGTGATTCTTCATGCAAGAAAGGACTGGCAGATCTTGGTGCTAGCATCTCCATCATGCCACTCAGCCTTTGCAAAAGGCTAGGGTTTACTGAACTTCTTCCAACTGGCATGACCATACAACTCGCAGACAATTCGATAAAATGCCCGTTAGGAATTATTGAGGATGTACCTGTCAAGGTAGGAAAAGATTCCTATGTTCCTTTTGACTTTGTCATCATGGACATAAAAGAGGACGCCAGATATCCTCTCATCTTTGGACGTCCGTTCCTTGCCACTGCAAGAGTTCTTATTGACGTTGAAGCAGGAACTTTGCTTCTCAAACTTGGTAAAGAAACTCTCGAATTCAAAATTTTTGAAAGCATGAGAAGACCAAGTATGCAAGAAGAAGTTTATCTGATTGACTGCATTGAACAAATATTACTCCTCACACAAGAGGGATATGAACAAGACGATCCTTTGGAAGTGACTCTAACAAACCCCTCTACTGATAATTCCATCAGTGAACGAGTTAAAGAGTGTGTTCTTGACCTTGACACTACCGAAGAAGATCCCGAAGCTACGTTGGAAGGACTCAAGGCTGTGGAAGCTACTAAAGAAACATGCGAAAAACCAGAGGCCCCCGAAATGAAGCCCTTGCCTGAGGGACTGAAGTATGTGTTTTTGGATGATCTCAAGTTTTATCCTGTAATAATAAATTCCGATCTTACAACCGAACAAGAAGATAAACTCCTGAAAGAATTGAAGGAAAGGAAGAAAGTGATTGGCTACAAAATGAATGACCTAACTGGGGTTAGTCAAGCGATGTGTATGCACAAGATCCCTATGATGGAAGATCACAGGACAACTATTGAGCATCAACGGAAATTGAATCCAAATATGAAGGAAGTAGTCCGTCGCGAGGTCATCAAACTGCTCACAGCTAGAATAATCTACCCGATATCAGATTCGCCATGGGTGAGCCCAGTGCATGTAGTCCCGAAGAAAGGTGGAACAACTGTTATACGAAATGAAAACAATGAACTCATCCCCACTCGAACAGTCACAGGGTGGAGGATGTGCATAGATTATAGAAAATTGAACAAGGCAACTCGAAAAGATCATTTTCCAATGCCTTTCCTTGATCAAGTCTTAGAAAGGTTGGCTCACCAAGAATATTTCTGTTATCTTGACGGTTACTCTGGATTCTATCAAATACCCATACATCCAGATGACCAAGAGAAAACTACTTTTACCTACCCATTCGGAACATACACATTTAAAAGAATGTCGTTTGGCCTCTACAATGCACCTACAACTTTCCAACGTTGCACGGCTGCCATATTTGCCGGTCTCACCGAAACCATTATGGAAGTTTTCATAGACGATTTTTCTGTATACGGAGATTCATTCGATTCATGTCTAAAGCACCTCTCCCTGGTCCTCAAACGATGTGAAGAAGCACATGTTGTGCTGAATTGGGAAAAGTGTCATTTTATGGTAAAGGAAGGCATTGTCCTCGGCCATAGGGTCAGCAATAGAGGAATTGAAGTAGATAAAGCCAAGATTGAAGTAATTTCTAAAATGGCCATTCCAACAAATGTAAAATTCGTGCTTTCCTAGGTCATGCAGGATTTTATAGAAGATTCATAATGGACTTTTCAAAGATAACCAAGTCAATGACAAATTTGTTACTAAAAGATGTTGAATTCAATTTTGACGAAGAATGTGTCAAAAGCTTCAACACACTAAAGCAGGCTCTCACAACAACACCCATCATTAGAGCTCCCGACTGGGACCACCCTTTTGAAATTATGTGTGATGCCAGTGACTATGCTGTGGGCGCTGTTTTAGGGCAATATATAGAGAAGAAACATTATGTGATCTATTATGCATCGAAAACTCTCGATGAAGCCTAGAGGAATTATGCAACTACCGAGAAAGAACTTCTAGCAGTCGTGTATGCCTTTGACAAGTTCAGATCCTACCTAATCGGTTCGAAGGTCATTGTCTACACAGACCACGCTGCCATTCGTTACCTTCTGGCAAAAAAAGATGCAAAACCCAGGCTAATTAGATGGATTCTCCTGCCGCAAGAATTCGATTTAGAGATAAGAGTTAAAAAGGGTACAGAAAATGTGGTAGCAGATCACCTCAGTCGCATCCACACTCTGGATACCGAGAAGATTCCGATTAATGATTCCCTTCCGGATGATCAACTAATGAAGGTCTCAGAAGTTATACCGTGGTACTCGGGTTTTGTGAACTACCTCGCTGTTGGGGTTATTCATCCTCAATGCACCGGAAATGCACTGAAGAAATTTATGCATGATGTGAAACGGTACTACTGGGATGAGCCGTACCTTTTCAAACTATGTGTTGATGGTCTATATAGACGATGTATCGCCAAAGAAGAAGCTAAACTTATTTTGGAACAATGTCACTCAGGACCAGTGGGAGGACATATGAGCTCTAAAAAGACTGCCTTGAAGGTTTTGCAATGTGGATTCTTCTGGCCAACCATATCTAAAGATTCCTACGACTTTGTCCTATCATGTAACAAATGTCAAAGATCTGGCAATATAACAAAGAGAGATGAGATACCGCTGAATCTATGGCAAGAAGTAGAGATATTCGATGTGTGGGGGTGGACTACATGGGTCCATTCTCATCTTCTCATGGATTTTCATACATCCTAGTGGCGGTGGACTACGTCTCAAAATGGGTTGAAGCTATACCAACCGTCACTAGTGATTCCAAACCCGTCATCAAATTATTCAAAGATATTATTTTCCCCCATTTTGGAGTGCCACGAACCATGATATCTGACGGAGGGTCTCACTTCCTTAAAAGAAGCTTTGAAGCTTTATTGAGAAAATACGGTGTAACACATAAGGTATCCTCACCCTACCATCCACAAACAAGTGGACAGGTAGAGGTCTCTAACCGTCAACTAAAGGCTATTCTGTAAAAAACTGTAGGCCGCAATCGAAAGGATTGGTCAGTGAAAATCAACGACGCTTTATGGGCCTATCGAACTGTTATGCCGTTTGGGCTAACCAATACACCTGCTGCTTTCATGGATTTGATGAACAGGGTGTTCCATTCGTTTCTAGATCAGTTTGTTGTAGTCTTTATAGATGACATCTTGATCTACAGTCAGGACAGTCAGAAGCATGAACAGCATCTTCGACAAGCGTTGACTCTCCTTCGCCAACATCAGTTATATGCCAAGTTTAGTAAGTGTGAGTTCTGGTTGAAAGGAGTAACTTTCTTGGGTCATGTGATATCTGCAGGGTTGTGGCCGAGCAGTAAGAAGAGCAGTAGAAGGCAAGAGATGGATATGTTGTTGTTTTAGTTGTTTTGTAATAGAGTCTTAGAGTCATCCCTGTACTCTCAGGTCCTCGGAGACGTTTTTATGTTATTTTATGATGTGTAGCTGCTGAAGCTTTGTATATCCTGCTGCTGGCCGGATGAGGCCCGTTATGTATGTATAAACAGGTGATGAACTCATGTGATGACAAGACAGCTGATCTTATAAGTTGTGGACACGCAGCAAGACTTGTAAATGTTTATATAACATGTCTTCTTGCAGGATGAGGATCTGAATGTAATAGTTTCTTGGTTTATCTGCTTTCCGAAATCGGTTTTAATTATCCCGTGTTTTTGGTAATAAGTGGTTTATGGTGTTTTCCGCACGTTTTTGCGTGGCACCTCGTTGTCTGAGTGATAGCGGGATGTGTCGCCACAAGCTTGGTATCAGAGCTCTAGGTTCCTTGAGTTTACAGGGATCTAGAACTAGGTTGTGTCTGTTCTTGTGAGTTTCCAGATTTTCTTACAATTATCTTCTGCCCTCAGCGGAAGAAAAAGTCAAGATGTCTGGAAATCATGAAGAACATGCTGCCGAGAGCAGCGATGCTGCATCAGTTGATGGACCTGAAGGGCAGACACATAAAGATCGGGTGCCTGAGGTCCCCAACTTGACCCAGCCATTCTCGAAAACCCTACCTACCAACAGCTTATGGGGCAGATGATGGCTACGATGAATCTCATGGTAGAAAGATTGTTAGTGCCTCCGCTAAGAGCACAGGCTCCCCATGGTGAAACATCGAGTATTGGGAAGACCTTTGAGCGGCTTCGCAGAGTCGGAGCTTCGGACTATGCTGGGACGGTTGATCCAGCGGATGCAGATCTGTGGCTGACAAGTCTTGAAAAGGCCTTCTGGATCCTCGACATCCCCGAAGCAGACAAAGTCAAGCACGCTGTCTACCTTCTGAAGGGTAGTGCTGGTCACTGGTGGACCATCGAGGAGGAGAATCGACCCGGTGAGGTGATCGGTTGGGAAGTCTTCCGGCAAGAGTTCGTCGGCAGATACTTTCCGAAGACGTATCTGGACGAGAAGATCAACCAGTTTGAGCGTCTACGCCAAGGAGCGATGAACATCACCGAGTATGAATCCAAGTTCATGGACCTGTTGAGGTTTTATCCTCACATGGAAGCGACAGATGACGAGCGAATCAGACGGTTTGAGAAAAGCTTGAGTATTGAGCTGACAACACCTGCTTCTACGTTGGAGAACCGAGAGCGGTTTGCCACGTTTGTCGAGTCTGTCTGAAGGATTGAACGGTTAGTCAGAGAAAAGAGAGAGGCCATGTCTAAGAAGAGGCCTGCTCAGTTCCAGGGACAGAGGTTTGGTGGCTTCAAGAAGCCAAGGTTTTCAGCACCTTCCGTGATGAGAGGTTCCAGTGTACCATCACAGTGGTCTCCAAGTAAGGGAAGAGGCTATGTTTGTTCACCATCAAAGGCGCATAGTACAGCTTCAGTGGCAGTGACAGGGCCATCTAGGCCACAGTTTGAGGATAGGGCATGCTATATCTGCGGACAGACATGGCATTTCAAGTCAAACTGCCCAAGGAAAGATGTTGAAGTGACACAACAGCCAAGGCAGAATCTGCAACGGGCAGATAGACAGCAACCCAGCAGTAGCAGAGGGCGAGGACGCGGTCAAACGTCACAAGCGGGATCGTCTGCTCAAGGAAGCAGAGGACATGGACAACAAGCAACGACTCGATTCTATACTATGAGTCAGCCGGAGGCGATAGTCAACCCGTGAGTGGTGGCAGGTCAGATGGAGTTATTTCATTCTGATTTGTCTTCTTTTGCTTTATATCTGTTCTGGTTGACCCGGGTGCTACACACTCTTTTATCGCCCATAGTATGCTTGAAAATTGTCTGTTACCTGTTAGCTGTAAGAAAGATAGCTTGTTGTTAGAAACCCCTCTTGACGGTTCGTCGATGCTTCGATAGGAGTGTCCATCTTGTGTCTTATCTTTTTCGGGACACAGTATACAAGTGGATCTTATACCACTTGATATGCATGGATTCGATGTGATCCTTGGGATGGATACCTTAGAGAAGTATAAGGTTGTGTTGGACTGTGGTTCCAAGCAGGTAGTGTTTGATGTTTGTGGAGAGAAGTGGATCTTCCAAGGAGATAGGAAGATTCTTCCGACGTGTCTAATGTCAGCGATGGTGGCAGAAAAGTTGTTGCGGCAAGGTTGTAAGGCGTTCTTAGCTCACGTTGTGGATACCAAGGCAAAGGGTCCTAGCCTTGAGGAGGTGTCGATTGTCCGAGAGTTTGCGGATGTGTTTCCTGATGAGTTTCCCGGTGTTCCTCCACCTCGAGAGATTGATTTTGAGATCAATCTGGTTCCAGGGACACAACCAGTTGCACAGACACCGTATAGGATGGCTCCAGTAGAGATGGCAAAGCTAAAGAAGCAGTTACAAGAGTTGTTGAAGAAAGGTTTCATCCGACCGAGTACGTCGCCTTGGGGTGCTCCAGTGTTGTTCGTTAAGAAGAAGGACGGGTCGATGCGGTTATGTGTAGACTACCGGCAGTTGAACAAGGTCACAATCAAGAACAAATACCCGTTGCCAAGGATAGATGATCTGTTCGATCAGTTGCGTGGTGCTACAATGTTTTCAAATATCGATCTACGGTCTGGATATCATCAGCTAAGGATTAAGGCAGATGACATATCAAAGTCAGCTTTTAGGACGAGGTATAGTCACTTCGAGTTTGTGGTTATGCCGTTTGGGCTAACCAATGCACCTGCTGCTTTCATGGATTTGATGAACAGGGTGTTCCGTTCGTTTCTAGATCAGTTTGTTGTAGTCTTTATAGATGACATCTTGATCTACAGTCAGAAGCATGAACAGCATCTTCGACAAGCGTTGACTCTCCTTCGCCAACATCAGTTATATGCCAAGTTTAGTAAGTGTGAGTTCTGGTTGAAAGGAGTAACTTTCTTGGGTCATGTGATATCTGCAGAAGGAGTTAAAGTGGACCCGAAGAAGGTGGAGTCCATTGCAGAATGGCAACAACCGAAGACGCCGACTAAAGTTCGCAGTTTCCTGGGTTTAGCAGGATACTACCGGAGGTTTATAAGGGACTTCAGTGTGATTGCGTTTCCGATGACGAAGTTGACCCGGAAAGACATACCTTTTGTCTGGAATGATCGTTGCCAGCAAGCTTTCCAAAGATTAAAGGAGAATCTAACTAGTGCCCTAGTGCTAGTGCTGCCAGAGCCTGGGAAGGCCTATGTTGTTTTCTGCGATGCTTCCAAGAAGGGCTTAGGATGTGTGCTGATGCAGGAAGACCATGTGGTTTCTTTTGCTTCGCGACAGCTTAAGAAACATGAGGAGAACTATCCGACTCATGATTTGGAGTTGGCAGCAGTGGTTCATGCATTAAAGATTTGGAGACACTATCTTTACGGGAAAGTGTGTCAAATCTTTACAGATCATAAGAATCTGAAGTACATCTTTTCGCAGAATGAGCTAAACATGCGACAGCGTCGTTGGATGGAGCTAATCAATGATTATGACTGCACCATTGAGTATAAACCTGGTAAAGGGAACGTGGTAGCTGACGCGCTTAGCCGAAAGTCTTCTTCTCTTTCCACAAAGAAGGCACAGTTAAGTTCCTTAGTATGTCATAGACGAAATATGTTTGTCTCCTTACGACAGATGAATGTCCAGATGGAAGTTTCTTTGTTAGCAAGACTTTTGGCACAGATGCAAGTCAAGCCTACGCTGAGATAGCAAATCAAAGACGCACAACAAACAGATGATACAATGCATTTGATCAGGTCAGAGCTCGACAGTGAAAAGCGTGATGGGTTCCATGAGTCCGAAGACGGACTAGTTTGCTATCATGACAGAATGGTGGTCCCCGATGCTGATGATCTGAGGAAGCTAGTGCTCAAGGAAGCACACACATCGATGTATGCTATGCATCCAGGAGTCACCAAGATGTATCACAATCTGAAAGACCTGTATTGGTGGCCTGGCTTGAAGAAAAATGTAGCCGAGTTTGTGGCTAGGTGTGCGGTATGCCAGCAAGTCAAGGCTGAGCATCAGAAGCCTGCAGGTACGTTACAACCCATGTCGATACCGTAGTGGAAATGGGATCACATAACCATGAATTTTGTAGTTGGTCTGCCCAGGACAACTAAGAATCATGATTCCATTTGGGTGATAGTGGATAGATTGACGAAGTCTGCCCATTTCATACCTGTGAAGACAATGTATACAGCCGAGAAGCTCGCTCGTGTATATGTAGATGAGATAGTACGCTTGCACGGTGTACCAGCAACGATAGTTTCCGATAGAGGTCCTCAGTTCATGAGTCGTTTCTGGGAACAATTGCACAAAACTTTAGGAACGCAGTTGAGGTTCAGCACCGCTTTCCACCCGCAAACGGATGGACAGTCTGAAAGGACTATTCAGACTTTGGAGGATCTTCTTCGGGCTTGTGTTTTGCAGTTCCTAGGCAGTTGGGATGTACATCTCAATTTGATAGAGTTTGCCTACAACAATAGTTACCAGTGGAGCATTGACATGGCTCCTTATGAGGCCTTATATGGCAGGAAGTGCAGATCTCCCCTATGTTGGTATGAGTCTGGTGAGTATCAGCTTTTGGGTCCAGAATTAGTACAGCAGACAACAGAAAAGATCAAAGTGATACAGCAACGGCTGAAAGCGGCAGAAGACAGGCAAAAGTCTTATGCAGACAATCGCCGACGACCTTTAGAGTTCCAAGTGGGAGACAAAGTGTACCTCAAGGTCTCACCTTGGAAAGGCGTGCTAAGGTTTGGCCGGAAAGGAAAGCTAGCACCTAGGTATATGGGACCATACCCGGTAATAGCACGTGTTGGCAAGGTAGCTTACAAGTTAGAGCTGCCGCCAGAGTTGCACAGGTTACACCCAGTGTTCCACGTCAGCATGCTGAAGAAAAGTCACCCAGATACAGCGACAGTGATACAGCCAGTTGAGGTTGAGCTGGATGAAGATGTGACCTACGAGGAAGGTCCTGTGATGATCCTTGACAGAAGAGTAAAGAAGCTAAAGAGGAAGGACCTGGTTCTGGTAAAGGTTCTTTGGCATCATCGTGGCGCTGAGGAAGCCACGTGGGAGCTTGAGGAAGAGATGAGGAGGAAGTATCCCTCGCTTTTCCTTTTGGATTTCGAGGGCGAAATCCCTTTGTAGAGGGTTATAGCTTGTAAGGACCCTGACCTCCATTTAGGACTTATCCTGTTTGCTTTGCTTAACCCTGATGTTTAGTTGCTTGTTAATCACCTTTAGTGGCAATTAGGGTTTGTTTGTGCTTGTTGTGTGTTGGAGGTGCTACTTGCAATTAACCCAAGTCTAGGATTGTTGAGAAAGTTTGTCACCTTGAGAGGTGTTCCTCTCTCTCTTTGCTTCCTCTAGTGTTGAGAGGAAGGGTTGGGCTCGTTGCTGGAGTTGCTTTGGGCTTGGACGAGCCTTGTTGGGCCTTGTTGGGCTTTGCTTGACCTTGTTGGACCTTGTGTCGGCCATAGGTGTACCGGCCATGGTTGTGTCGGCATGGGTGTGTCGCCCAGGGAGGTGTGTCGGGCATGGTGTTGGGGTGTATCGTCCATGGACCCCTTTGACCCTTTGACCTCGTTTGTGTCACCACTAGTGGACACTTGGTGCTTGATGCTTGCATGTGGCAATGGCCTTTGACATGTGTTTAAGGCAAGATAGAGATGTGGCATTGCCCATGGACAAGTGTCCCTAGGTGGGAGACACCTTGCCTTGTCTTACCTAAGTTTCTCCTCCATCCTCTCCTATATATGTGTTCCCTTTCTCTTGCTAAGGATCCCTTTAGTTCCTTAGTTTCCCCTTCCCTTTGGTTGCACGACACCTCTTCCTTTGCAAATCTTGGTGGCCGATCCTTATCTTGGAGTCTTCTTCTTCTTCCTCTTGAAGTGGCCGAAGGTGTAGCTTGGTGCTAGGAGCTTGGAGCTTGCTTAAGGCGGGTTACATAACTCCTAACCCTAACTATACTACCTTCTTCTACATTCTTGTATGTTTCATATGATCATAATCGGCCATGTATGTTCTAAGATAAGTTTCTTGCTTGTTGCACCTTTAATCTTGTGTGGTTATAGTGATCTTGTTGTTATGGTTGAGGTTTTGTACCTTTGTACCCTAGTTGGCCGAACCATGTTTTAAAGTTTCCTTGTTGAGCAACACTCCTTTCCCTCCTTGGTCTAGACAAGTGAGCTTGAGCTCTAGTGATATGAGCAATACCCCTCTCTCGTTTAAGTTGAGAGGTGAGCTTGTGTTCTAGTTGCTTGAGCAACACCCTCCTCTCACCATGGATTCGAGAGGTGAGCTTTTTGGTAGATGTAGATCTATGCTAAGGTTGATCCTTGTGGTTTCCCGAGTTATGATAGAGGTTGTGCAAGACCCCTCTCTCTTGGTTGTTGAGAGGTGAGCCAATCTTCTTAACCAATCTAGGGTTTGGTGCCCTTGTGCTTGAGGTTGATGACGATCTTGATCTTGCACGATATGGCTTGGGGATGGTGCTGCCCGATACCCTCTCTTGATCTAGAGTTTTGGGTTGATATGATGAGGTTGTGTTGGGCGATACACCTTGGTCTTTGCCTTGTGTGTTGGCCGATAGGATGAGGCTAGCTTGGTTGGACGATAGGCTTTCCTTTGTTGCCCGTTTGAGTCGTGCCCTTGGCCGTGGTGCCTAGATGGGTATGGTTGTTGATCGATACCTTTGTGTGTTGGGCGTTATGTCTTGTTGAGTGCCCTGCCCGATACACCTAGTTGGGTAGTAGCTTGGTGCCCGATGTACCTTGAACGTTGTGGAACTCAGTGGGCTATCCTTGTGTGGGCGTCATGGTTTGGTGATGATGCCCGATATAGCGACACCCATGGATGCACGACACACATGGATGCACGACACCCATGGATGCCCGACACACATGGATGCCTGACACCCATGGATGCACGACACATATGGTTACATGATATACCTTGAGGTGGTAGCCCGACATCCTTGCTTTAGCTTGGCCGATAGGTGGCTAGAATGCTTGGGCGATATGAGAGAAGTTACCCTGCCCGATACCACCTCTAGTGAGGGTGCCCTGCCCGTCACACTTCTTGTGAGGGTAGTGGGTACTTCTAGTGAGGGTGCCCTGCCCGTCACACTTCTTGTGAGGGTAGTGGGTACTTCTAGTGAGGGTCATGTACCACCCGGAAATCCATATGATAGTTCTTTATCAGGTGATCACTTTCTTGTTGATAAGAATTATGGTTTATGTTTTGTGAACCTTTTGACATGTTTGATAATAGTAAGGTGGTTGATTTAGTAGAACACACATATGTAAAACATGACATGTAACTCTAATGACATGATATTACATGTGTTTATGATCATCTTGAATCATGTATATATATATTGATGAGTAAATGACAAGTTTGGAAGTATATGAGTTGCTTCACATGATGATGTGACCCATGTCTATGGTCACAGGTATGAGGCATGAATGATAAAGCGTATAATCACCAATGTTGCCCTATGTTGATAAAATGATCCTTCTGTTAATCCATGATGGTTTCAGTTATCTCTATGAATGTGTATACTAACCACGCAGGTGTTTCATACGGATGCATAGCCAGGTAAAGGGCTATGAGGTATATATGTTTGAATAACACTGCATTGATGGTCACTCTTGTGGATGAGATAACTTGCATCACCAATATGATTTGTTTAGGTCTGAGGACCTGCGTTTGGTTTAAATGCCTAGTTGAGGTGTTATCCTCTGATGATGAGATCTGGGATTGTTATCCCCAGTGACGAGAATGCCTTATGAGGCAGTGGTTTCTTGTGATGAGGGATTGAGATCCCGTGGTATTGTGATGGTGGTGATAACAAGGTAACTTAATGTTATGTATGTGTTACAACCTGGTTGCCTCAACAATTCACTTAAAATATACTAATTAGTTACAGTGAAATATTTCATGTAGTTTGCCCTGGCCATAGATCCATCATCGTCAGTAGCTGGTGATGGTGAAACGGGTTCTCCTACGTGTTAACTCGGAGCGCATATTGTTGAATATGTGAGGTTTCTCCTAGCCTAAAATAGAGGATTCGAGTGCAACTGCGGTTGCAGACTCGGGGTAGATAGAGCATGGTGAACATGCCCATGGCTCAGTGTGATAGAGCATGAATGCGTTCATGGCTCAGGGAGCACGGTGAACTGGCCCGTGGCTCAGATATACTAGCGCCGAGACCTGTACCAAGGCGGGCTAGAGAAAGGGTAGCCCGCGGGAGCTAACCCTGTGGTTGAGGCCACTTAAGCATGAGACTGCGGTCCTGCTTTGGTTCTCGTGCACTGACCACGAGGTGGGAGGTCGTGGAGTCCGGCTCTTCCATTGACCTTGTATGGCACCGGCTTTGGGTTTCGCAGCCGTCGGTTGGATTGGAATGGTGCGACTCACTTCCTCAGGGCATAATAACACGTAACCCAACATAACAGTATTTCTTGCTTAAGGCAAAACACGGAACATTGATTGAGGCATTGCTTGTGTAGTTGATCTTGTTATACATTGCAGTTACTTATACGTTCCTTATGTTATGTGGTAAGATCCTATAAGTCTTATCTTGTCAATCATGTTCCATAAAGAAATATTTGGTTATATGCCTTCCGTACCTCTTGGTAAGCTTGATGGTATGAATAGCTTTGCTTAGTATGCTGCTCTTGTTACACCTATTCAGTTATTTGTTGTTATCTGCTTTAACCTTTGAGGTTTTATAGTTTCGGCGAGGAGTTATGTTTCTCGCCGGGACTGTGTGTAGCACCTTGTTGGTTTACTACCTTTTTAGGTGTTCGCGCTAGACGTGGTGGTGGTCGCGGGGTTGTGGCCGAGCAGCAAGAAGAGCAGTAGAACGCAAGAGATGGATATGCTGCTATTTTGGTTGTTTTGTAGTAGAGTCTTAGAGTCATCCATGTACTCTCAGGTCCTCGGAGACGTTTTTACGTTGTTTTACGATGTGTAGCTGCTGAAGCTTTGTATATCCTGCTGCTGGCCGGATGAGGCCCGTTATGTATGTATAAATAGGTGATGAACTCATGTGATGACAAGACAGCTGATCTTATAAGATGTGGACACGCAGCAAGACTTGTAAATGTTTATATAACCTGTCTTTTTGCAGGATGAGGATCTGAATGTAATAGTTTCTTGGTTTATCTGCTTTCCGAAATCGGTTTTAATTACCACGTGTTTTTGGTAATAAGTGGTTTATGGTGTTTTCCGCACGTTTTCGCGTGGCACCTCGTTGTCTGAGTGATAGCGGGATGTGTCGCCACATAGAGGATCTTGATGATTTTTACAAGTCTAAAGGGAATTCCAGGCATCACATCATTAGAGATACTCCACAACATAATGGAGTGGCGGAGAGGATGATAAAACATTAATGGAGAGGGTAAAGAGAATGTTTTTCTAACGTTGATCTGGGTAATTCATTTTGGTTAACCGCCTGCTATATGGTGAATCAGAGTGCTAGAATTGCCATTTATTGTAAGACGCCTAAGGAATTGTGGTCTAAAAGACCAGATAGTTATTATAATCTAAGTTTTGTTGGTTTTTAGCATATGGTCATGTCAATGATGGAAAATTAGAACTAAGGAAGTCGGTGGAAAACTGGAATCGATAGTTAAAGGAGAATATGGTTGCCTTCTTAACAAAAGGTTATTCTTAGGATGGACATAAGTTTTGATGATCATTTTATCTTAGATGATGTTGATATTAAAACTATAGAGATCAAATAGAGTTTGACGTAACTCCAATTATTGTAGTGGGAAACAATGCACCAACGACTAACCGGAATGAAGAGACTTGATTAACATCTATTTCTCAAAAACAATTTGAAAGACCGTTTCACATCACTTTTTCTTGCACTAAGAGGACTATTCACATGCTTTTGAGATATGATTTTGAAGAGATGGTGGCTTGTGTACTACATTAGGAAAAAGAGATGAAGTCTCCAAAGCCTATTTATAATGAAGCCATTCCATTTTCTGGATTTGGTCATTGGATTGATGTTTTGGATGACGAGATGGATGTTTTTCATAAGAATCGGACATGGGACTTTTCATGTTATCAAAAGGGAGTTTTGTTATCGGGTGCAAGTAGATCTTTAAAAGAATGATTGAGCTACTGGGAGATGAAGGTATAAGACACAAAGCACAACTTGTTGCTAAAGGCTACATTCAGAAAGAAGAAGTTGACTACAATGAGATATTATCTACAGTTGTTAGACGCACTTCCATCTGGTGCTTCTTTCTTTAACTGCACATCAGAATCTAGAGCTAGAGCAGCTCAGCATGAAAAATTCTTTTCTACATGGAGAGCTTGAGGCAGACATCTACATGAGTCACTTACATGGTTTCTCTATTCAACATCAGGGGGATCTAGTACGCAACCAAAGAAGTCCTTGTATGGATTAAAATAATTTCTAAGACAGTAGCACAAGAGGATCAATAGAGTCATGAGGCTACACTTCTAGCTTGCATGATTGTTTTGGGTAGGACAATACAACTAGTGATGGTTCACATATGTACTTACTCTTTGTTGGATGATATTCTTATACTACCTGAGATAAATCAAAAATCTAGAAGCTGAAGACATGTCATAATGCATTGTTTGATATGAAGGATCTTGGCATGGAATAAAATTTCGATTGAAATTGCAAGACTTCGCCTACAATTTCATTTTTTTGTAATTGGACATCAAAACGTGCAATCAGACATCGAAACACACAAATCCAGTGAATGGATTGAAATTTTGCAAAAATTTTGACCAGAGGGTGCGAAATTTCACAAAATAGGGTGAAATTCTGCAGTAAAAAGTCCAATTTGGGTCGTAATTTCGCAAATTGGCATAGAAACACAACTTAAATTTTGAGAAATTTGTTTATAGGGCTGCTAATACTACACCTTGGATAATTTGGCAATTTTTTTTTAATCTCTTGCTTGTAGAGGCTATTTATCTTAATTCTAAAGTATGTTTCTCCTATCCCTAGACCATCTATACATTACCTTCTTCAATTTCTACATATTCTATAACAATCTAGAGAAATACTTCAAAAATAACAAAGTTCTTTCTTGGATCTATGTATGAATGTCACATGTAACCTAGTTATATGCTAACACTAGATTTATACAAGTTATAGTTCGTAAGTTTGTAACTTGTAATTGTATATTTTAAATTCTAAGATGTAAATTGAAGTTTTTAACAGTTTAACTGTCTAGCAGACTTGACATATATGTTCATTTGTGCACTCACTCATCAATACATGGATCTCACCTTGACCTCTAAGCATATAATTTTATTATATAGTCTAGTGTAAATATGTCTAAACATTGTGTTTGCAAAATTTCATAACTTAATCCCTTTATTTTTTCCATCAAATTTTTTGTCGAAATTGTTCGGCTTCCTTTACTTACAACTATGGGAGACCCCCCACATATCCAATATGAAACATTATTGCATATTTGAGTAAATTTTTGCGTTGAGACCGTCCTCGTAAATTTTCATGATTTAATTTGCTTTTTTGATCACCGAAATTGTTGGGGCCGTAAATATCAAAATTTTAGCCGAAATTTTGAAAAATTTATGTTTCTGGGAAACAAGATACGACATCAAAATAGGACATTAAATTCTAGGGATTTTGGTGCAACTTAGAAGATATTTGGTGTGGAGATCTACAGTACAGGAACTATGGTCCGGGAAATGTCTTCCTATGTCAAAAGAACTACCGACATAAGATATTACAAAGGTTAGGCATGTCTACTGCAAAGTTCATTGATACTCCTTCTGTTGTAAGTCTATTTATAGACTATACACCTCAGTTAGATGAAGAAGTGTTATACATGTCTCGAGTGCCATATGCTATTGTAGTTGGATGTTTGATGTATGCTATGGTGTACACCATACCTGACATTGCGCTAGATGTTCATATTGTATGTAGGATCATGGGCCAATAAAACAAGGTAAATTGGAAAATAGTGAAGCACATATTTTGATATCTGAAGAAAATAGTTGTTGTTGGCCTCATCTATGGAGGTGGGACTGATAGTTTCATTGTTGGTTATTTTGATTCAGATATGAACGCAAATGCATATGGAGGAGATCATTGATATGCTATTAATTTCTTGTTGGTGACTTTGTCGTTAGTTGTAAGACTCCAACACTTTGTGACGTCAACTAAAAAGGTAGAGTGCATTGCTCTAACCGACGCTTCCAAAGAAGGAATCAGGTGGAAAGGACTTGCTAATGATCTTAGTCTTCAACAAGATCAAGCTTATAGTATTTACAGTTTGAATGCTATATGTTTAGAAAAGGATCAAGTGCATCATGACAAAATCAAACACTTTGATGTCAAACACCACTTCATTAGGATAAAGAAGAGAATCAAGGTGATGAAGATTAGAACAATGGAATATCCGTCCAATCCGCTCACCAAGGCGGTTCCTAGGAGTAAGTTTACACATTCTTAGACATGCTTAACATTACTAGCTGGAAGCTTCCCAATTGGGGGCACTTAGTGAAGTTAGAAGTTGCATTGGCTTCTTCAGGGTAGAGAGTATTAGAGAGTCTGTTTATTATTGTTATTAGTGTCTTTGTTATATGGGCCTAAGTGTCTCATCCCATTAGAGTTAGTCTTGTGTCTGTACGCTTTCCTGTTCTCCTATATATAGGAGCAGGGTTTCTCTTATCTAATATATCGACTAGCCTTCTTTTATTATTTCGCATGGTATCAGAGCAGCGATCTTGAGCCGCCGTCGTACGTGAGAGAGAGAAAGAAAGGAGGAATCCCCCCCCCTTATGGGCGGTCGCCGCCCTTGGCTGTCCGTAGGGAATTCCTTCCCTAGTTCCCTGCTTTATGCCTTCTGCCTCTATGCCTCTCTGACTGCCGCCGCCGGCTCCCGCTGCCTGCCTGCCGCTGACTCCTGGCACTATGCCTTCCGCCTCTGCCTACTAACCCGCATGATGTGTGCTGCCCCGCCACCGATGCCGCTTTGATGCCCTGCTGCTCCATGCGCGGCTGTCGCGCACCCTATGTCAGTTGCCAGTCACCCGCCTCTGCTGCTGCCACCACCCTACGCCTACCGCCGCTCCACTTTCCGCCGGCCATTGTTGCCCCAACGCTGCTACCTGTCCCTGCCATTACTCACCGGCAACTGCTCCCTGCACATGTCCCTGCATCACGGACCTTGCGCCCCCTACTGCTACTGACACCCTACTGCGGCTATCCACCCTACCCATCTGCGGCTGCCACCACTACTCACCGCTACCAAACAGCCCTATATTAAATTGTATCCCCTCGATATTTTTGTTGCCCCCCTATATACACTACATATTTTGTGCTAATCGGATCCAATTTTTGCCTAATCGGATTTTTGTGGGGGCTCCGCTCCCGCACCATCGGATTTGTTGCCCTAACGGGCCAAACAAATCCCCTTTTTGGGTCGGCCAAAGATCCATTTATTTTTCTATCTGAATTTGCCTATTCGGGTCATTTTCTACCTTGACTCATGTTGTCGGTTACCTCCTTCACATATTTACCTACACTAAACCTTGACTCTGCCATTGTTTTTTACTCTCCACGCCAACCACTCTTTGACTCCTTTCGTGCTTGGCGTGAGGGGGAGAATAGAGGATGAAGAGTAGAGGGAAGAGATGAGATGCAAGAGAGATGAAAGAGAGAAGAAGAATTTTATTCTACTGTTCTATTGGACTTCATGCCACATTTACTGCTGATATATGGATTCTTCTGTTGCTATGTGGTGCTTTTTGCTGCTATTATTGATTATTCATCATCTACCTCGACTGCTGCTATGAAGTTACATACTGGGACGTCATTCTTACTACTTGTGCTATGATTAGCACATTATGTTTGCTATTTTGCGCTCTAGCACTTTCTGCTGTCCGTGCTTTATTTGCACGTTGACTTTCTATTGTGGACCAACACTCCCTGGACTTTGACGTCTGCTATTGTGATGGATATTGTGTAAAGAGGGAAGATGACAGACATTTGTTGTTGACTTTACATGGAGCTTTGTCTACTGGAGTTATTTATTTGCTTGCTACTCTGCCTACCGGTCTTCTATCTGCCTACGCCGTCGACTTTTGCTGTTGTGCGCCAGCACTCTCTGGAATGTCCGTGTTTTGACACGTTGACTCTTTGCTTGTTCGTGCCTTGCTTGCACGTTGACTTTCAGCTACTGGGATCCAGCACTCTCTGGGCTCTGCTACTCTGCCACTATGATCTAGCACTCTCTGGGCTCCGCTACTCTACCACTGTGACCCAGCACTCTCTGGGTACTACGACGACGACTTTGATGAAGACCTTGGTGCCTATCAGCTATTCTATCATTTGCTCCAAATGATTGTGTTGCAGCTTATTTCTGCTCCAGATGATTGAGAAGCTTCTGTGACTTACCTTCTTGCTTTGAGTATCTACTTGAGGGGGATTGTATGAGTGTTTGAGTGATTTATTGTAATATTAAGGGGGAGAAATTTCTTGTATGGGCTTGGTTTGTCCTTTTCTTTCTATCTATTTGTTTTCTAGTTTGACTCTCTGTTTGCAAGCTGATTTGGGATTCTCCCAACTTCAGCTTGAGGGGGAGTGTTAGAAAGTCCATTTATTATTGTTATTAGTGACTTTGTTATATGGGCCTAAGTGTCTCGGCCCATTAAGGTTAGTCTTGTGTCTGTATGCTTTCCTGTTCTCCTATATGTAGGAGCAGGGATTCTCTTATCTAATATATTGACTAGCCTCATTTTATTATTTTGCAGAGAGGATTCAAAGGGTGGAACTTTTAGATATGTCTTTGTGAAGAATTGTATACGAAAATGTTGTGTTGTTATATTGATATGTACACCCCTGTCCTATATATAGGAAAGGAAGCTATTACAAGGAAGCACAAAGGAAGCGGACTAACCCTAATGGGCCATGGGCAACAGGCCCATGTAGACAATAGACTAATAACCTATTAACTAAATAGGCTATATTCTAACGGTCCCCCTCAAGTTGGAGTATGGGTGAACGCATGTCCAAGCTTAAAATTACATGACTCGGTTGAGAAATGAGAAATAAACAATAAATGAAAGATAGATAGGTCACTCCCCATACAAAAATTGTTACTCCCTCTTAAACAATACTTCCTAATTGAAAATGTATGATGACGCCTCTTTGAGTTGTATTTTGTAGGATGGAGAAGCTCGAGCTTTGAATGTATTTCTCATGAAGTGCATATGGAGTGAAGAACATGTGAAGCAGACAATCATAAATACCACGACTACGCCATTTTCACTGGAGAGGAATGTGGAGTGGAATAAGCGCACTCAACACATCACACGTACATAACGTGGCACAAACGCAGAGGCACAGTGTCGATGTAGCAGTGGAGATGTCTCTAAATTGTCTGACAAGTGTAGCCAACTGGAATTAGCGCGGATGACCATCGACGTGCATAACGTGGCACGAAAACGTTGTCGAGATGTTGAGGTGTGGTCTCAACACGTAAAAGAAGCAGATGCAACTTGGAGAAGACGTGACGAAGTAGCTAGGTGAAGATCACTCTGGATGAATCCTTACAGATACAAAATTAGCACAGGCTTGAAGATGACAAGCTTCGAAGATAAGAAGCAACCATCTGGAACACCATCAACGCAGCATGGATGACCAACTGGAACGTCATCAACACCAAAGGGACTAGAGGCCAGAATATGCGCAGCAAGCTCCTGTCCTAACGTACATAATGTGGCACGCACACGTGAGTCTTAGTGTCAATGTTGTAACTGTAAGATCCTTCAATATTGTCTGAAAAGTGATGTGATGCTAAGTGTGAATGACACGCCACAAAGACATTAGTAACGCAGATGTGCTGAAAAACATGAAGTTCCATGAACATAGCCAAGAATATATCATCTCATCTGATATCATGTCTCTCTCCTCTCTCTCCCCTTATACCTCTCTTTCATGTTCTCTTGATACCCTCCTCTCTCTCTCTCCTTTATTCCACCTCGCACACCAAATACAACAAGAGTGAGTAGATGGTCCGGAAAAAGGGAAATATGACACCCCCCCAGTACGTGGAAAGACGCACATATGAGGGATGGGAGGGTGGGAAAGGAAAAGGTCAAATGAGAGGTGCAAAAAGTAGAGAACAAAAAGAAGATTACCGAAAGGGAAGTATCAGTAAAAAGAGGAGATACACTACCACAATTTTTCTCGATAGGGGGAAGAAGTGGCACCTCTGGAATGGTTTCTCAGAATGAAAACCATAGGGGGAAGAAGTACTCACCAAAGTGGTTCCTAGGAGCAAGTTTACACATTCTTAGACATGCTTAACATTACTAGCTAGCAGCTTCCCAATTGGGGGCACTTAGTGAGGGTAGAAGTTGCATCTGCTTCTTCAGGGTAGAGAGGATTAAAAGGGTGGAATGTTTTAGATATGTATTTATGAAGAAGTGTATATGATAATGTTGTGTTGTTACATTGATATGTACACCCCTGTCCTATATATAGGAAAAGAGGCTATTACAAGGAAGCACAAAGGAAGCGGACTAACCTAATGGGCCATGGGCAACAGGCCCATGTAGACAATAGACTAATAACCTATTAACTAAATAGGCTATATTCTAACACTCAGCCTCAAGTTGGAGCATGGGTGAACGCATGTCCTAGCTTGGAATTACATGACTAGATTGAACAATGAGAAATAAACGATAAATGAAAGATAGATAGGTCACTGCCCATACAAAAATTGTTACCCCCCTTAAACAATACTTCCTAACTGAAAATGTATGATGACGCCTCTTTGAGATGTGTTATGTAGGATGGAGAAGCTCAAGCTTTGAAGGTCTTTCTCTTGAAGTGCATATGGAGTGAAGAACATGTGAAGTAGACAATCATAAATACCACGTCTACGCCATCGTCACTGGAGAGGAATGTGGAGTGGAATAAGTGCATTCAACACATCACATGTACATAACACAGCACGAACGCGGAGGCACAATGTCGATGTAGTAGTGGAGATGTCTATGAATTGTCTGACAAGTGTAGTAGTGGAGATGTCTATGCCACATTTACTGCTGATATATGGATTCTTTTGCTGCTATGTGGTGCTTTCTGCTGCTACTATTACTTATTCATCATCTACCTCGACTGCTGCTATGAAATTACATACTAGGACGTCATTCTTACTACTTGTGCTATGATTAGCACATTCTGTTTGCTGCTTTGTGCTCTTGCACTTTCTGCTGTCCGTGCTTTATTTGCACGTTGACTTTCTGTTGTGGGCCAGCACTCTCTGAACTTTGACGTCTGCTATTGTGATAGATATTGTGTAAAGAGGGAAGATGACGAAGACATTTGTTGTTGACTTTACATGGAGCTTCGTCTACTGGAGTTGTTTATTTGCTTGCTACTCTGCCTACCGGTCTTCTATCAGCCTACGTCGTCGACTTTTGCTGTTGTGCGCCAACATTCTCTGGCATGTCCGTGTTTTGACATGTTGACTCTTTGCTTGTCTGTGCCTTGCTTGCACGTCGACTTTCTGCTACTGTGATCCAGCACTCTTTGGGCTCTGCTACTCTGCCACTGTGATCCAGCACTCTCTGGACTCTGCTACTCTGTCACTGTGACCCAACACTCTCTGGGTACTATGACGATGACTTTGATGAAGACCTTAGTGCCTATCAGCTATTCTATCCTTTGCTCCAAATGATTGTGATGTTGCTTATTTCTGCTCCAGATGATCGAGAAGCTTCTGCGACTTACCTTCTTGCTTTGAGTATCTACTTGAGGGGGAGTGTATGAGTGTTTGAGTGATTTATTGTAATATTGAGGGGGAGAAATTTCTTGTGTGGGCTTGGTTTGTCCTTTTCTTTCTATCTATTTGTTTTCTAGTTTGACTCTCTGTTTGCAAGCTGATTTGGGATTCTCCCAACTTCAGCTTGAGGGGGAGTGTTAGAGAGTCCGTTTATTATTTTTATTAGTGTCTTTTTTATATGGGCCTAAGTGTCTCAGCCCATTAGGGTTAGTCTTGTGTTTGTACGCCTCCCGGTTCTCCTATATATAGGAGCAGGGTTTCTCTTATCAAATATTTCGACTGGCCTTCTTTTAGTATTTCGCAGAGAGGATTCAAAGGGTGGAACTTTTGGATATGTCTTTGTGAAGAAGTGTATACGATAATGTTTTGTTGTTATATTGATATGTACACCCATGTCCTATATATAGGAAAGGAAACTATTACAAGGTTGCACAAAGGAAGCAGACTAACCCTAATGGGCCATGGGAAACAGGCCCATGTAGACAATAGACTTATAACCTATTAACTAAATAGGTTATATTCTAACAGTCTCCCTCAAGTTGGAGTATGGGTGAACGCATGTCCAAGCATGAAATTACATGAATTGATTGAAAAATGAGAAATAAACGATAAATGAAAGATAGATAGGTCACTCCCCATACAAAAATTGTTACTCCCCCTTAAACAATACTTCCTAACTGAAAATGTATGGTGACGCCTCTTTGAGATGTGTTCTGTAGGATGGAGAACCTCGAGCTTTGAATGTCTTTCTCTTGAAGTGCATATGGAGTGAAGAACATGTGAAGCAGACAATCATAAATACCACGACTACGCCATTTTTACTGGAGAGGAATGTGGAGTGGAATAAGCGCACTCAACACATCACACGTACATAAGGTGGCACGAACGCAGAGGCACGGTGTCGATGTAGCAGTGGAGATGTCTCTAAATTGTCTGACAAGTGTAGCCAACTGGAATTAGTGTGGATGACCATCGACGTGCATAACGTGGCACAAATACGTTGGTGAGGTGTTGAGGTGTCGTCTCAACACGTAAAAGAAGCAGATGCAACTTGGAGAAGACGTGACGAAGTAGCTCGATGAAGATCACTCTAGATGAATCCTTGCAGATACAAAATTAGCACAGGCTTGAAGATGATGAGCTTCAAAGATAAGAAGCAACCATATGGAACACCATCAACGCAGCATGCATGACCAACTGGAACGTCATCAACACCAAAAGGACTAGAGGCCAAAATATGCACAGCAAGCTCCTGTCCTAACGTACATAATGCAGCACGCACGCGAGAGTCTTAGTGTCAATATTGCAACTGTAAGATACTTCAATGTTGTATGAAAAGTAATGTGATACTAAGTGGGAATGACGCACCACAAAGACATTAGTAACGCAGATGTGCTGAAAAACATGAAGCTCCATGAAAATAGCCTAGAATATATCATCTCAACTGATATCATGCCTCTCTCCTCTCTCTCTCCCCCCTTATATCCTCTCTTTCATGTTCTCTTGATACCCTCCTCTCTCTCTCTCCTTTATTCCCCCTCGAACATCAAATACAACGAGAATGAGTAGATGGTGTGCAAAAAGGGAAATATGACACCCCCCCCGGGCACGTGGAAAGACGCACACATGAGGGATGGGAGGGTGGGAAAGGAAAAGGTCAAATGAGAGGTGCAAAAAGTAGAGAAGAACAAAAAGAAGATTACCGGAAGAGAAGTATCAGTAGAAAGAGGAGATACACTACCACAATTTTTCTCGGTAGGGGGAAGAAGTGGCACCTCTGGAATGGTTTCTCGGCATGAAAACCATAGGGGGAAGAAGTGCTCACCAAGGCGGTTCTAAGAGAAAGTTTACACATTCTTAGACATGCTTAACATTACTAGCTGGCAGCTTCCCAATTGGGGGCACTTAGTGAGGGTAGAAGTTGCATATGCTTCTTCAGGGTAGAGAGGATTCAAAGGGTGGAATGCTTTAGATGTCTTTATGAAGAAGTGTATACGATAATGTTGTGTTGTTACATTGATATGTACACCCCTGTCCTATATATAGGAAACGAGGCTATTACAAGGAAGCACAAAGGAAGCGGACTAACCTAATGGGTCATGGGCAACAGGCCCATGAAGAAAATAGACTAATAACCTATTAACTAAAAAGTATATATTCTAACACTCACCCTCAAGCTGGAGCATGGGTGAACGCATGTCCAAGCTTGGAACTACATGACTCAATTGAACAATGAGAAATAAACGATAAATGAAAGATACATAGGTCACTCCCCATACAAAAATTGTTACCCCCCTTAAACAATACTTCCTAACTGAAAATGTATGATGACGCCTCTTTGAGATGTGTTTTGTAGGATGGAGAAGCTCGAGATTTGAAGGTCTTTCTCTTGAAGTACATATGGAGTGAAGAACATGTGAAGCAGACAATCATAAATACCATGACTACGCCATCGTCACTGGAGAGGATTGTGGAGTGGAATAAGCGCATTCAACACATCACATGTACATAACACGGCACGAACGTGGAGGCACAATGTCGATGTAGTAGTGGAGATGTCTATGAATTGTCTGACAAGTGTAGTAGTGGAGATGTCTATGCCACATTTACTGCTGATATATGGATTCTTCTGTTGCATGGTGCTTTCTGCTGCTATTATTGCTTATTCATCATCTACCTCGACTATTGCTATGATGTTACATACTGGGACGTCATTCTTACTACTTGTGTTATGATTAGCACATTCTGTTTGCTGCTTTGTGCTCTTGCACTTTTTGTTGTCCGTGCTTTATTTGCACGTTGACTTTCTACTGTGGACCAGCACTCTCTGGACTTTGACGTCTGCTATTGTGATGGATATTGTGTAAAGAGGGAAGATGGCGAAGAGATTTGTTGTTGACTTTACATGTAGCTACGTCAACTGGAGTTATTTATTTGCTTGTTACTCTGCCTATCGGTCTTCTATCTGCCTACGTCATCGACTTTTGTTGTTGTGCGCCAGCACTCTCTGGCATGTCCGTGTTTTGACACGTTGACTCTTTGCTTGTTCGTGCCTTGCTTGCACGTCGACTTTCTGCTACTGTGATCCAGCACTCTTTGGGCTCTGCTACTGTGCCACTGTGATACAGCACTCTCTGGTTACTACGACGACGACGTTGATGAAGACCTTGGTGCCTATCAGCTATTCTATCCTTTGCTCCAAATGATTGCGATGTTGCTAATTTCTGCTCCAGATGTTCGAGAAGCTTCTGCGACTTACCTTCTTGCTTTGAGTATCTGCTTGAGGGGGAGTGTATGAGTGTTTGAGTGATTTATTGTAATATTGAGGGGGAGAAATTTATTTTATGGGCTTGGTTTGTCCTTTTCTTTCTATCTATTTGTTTTCTAGTTTGACTCTTTGTTTGCAAGTTGATTTGGTATTCTCCCAACTTCATCTTGAGGGGGAGCGTTAGAGAGTCTGTTTATTATTGTTATTAGTGTCTTTGTTATATGGGCCTAAGTGTCTCGGCCCATTAGGGTTAGTCTTGTGTTTGTACGCTTCCCTGTTCTCCTATATATAGGAGCAGGGTTTCTCTTATCTAATATATCGACTGGCCTTCTTTTATTATTTCACAGAGAGGATTCAAAGGGTGGAACGTTTAGATATGTCTTTGTGAAGAAGTGTATACGATAATGTTGTGTTGTTATATTGATATGTACATCCCTGTCCTATATATAGGAAAGGAAGCTATTACAAGGAAGCACAAAGGAAGCGGACTAACCCTAATGGGCCATGGGCAACAGGCCCATGTAGACAATAGACTAATAACCTATTAACTAAATAGGCTATATTCTAATAGTCCCCCCTCAAGCTGGAGTATGGGTGAACGCATGTCCAAGCTTGAAATTACATGACTCGATTGAAAATTGAGAAATAAACGATAAATGAAAGATAGATAGGTCACTCCTCATACGAAAATTGTTACTCCCCCTTAAACAACACTTCCTAACTGAAAATATATGATGACGCCTCTTTGAGATGTGTTCTGTAGGATGGAGAAGCTCGAGCTTTGAATGTCTTTCTCTTGAGGTGCATATGGAGTGCAGAACATGTGAAGCAGACAATCATAAATACCACGACTACGCCATTTTTACTAGAGAGGAATGTGGAGTGGAATAAGCGCACTCAACACATCACAAGTACATAACGTGGCACGAACGCAGAGGCACGGTGTCGATGTAGCAGTGGAGATGTCTCTGAATTGTCTGACAAGTGTAGCCAATTGGAATTAGCATGGATGACCATCGACGTGCATAACGTGGAATGAATACGTTGGCGAGGTGTTGAGGTGTCGTCTCAACATGTAAAAGAAGCAGATGCAACTTGGAGAAGACGTGACAAAGTAGCTCGGTGAAGATCACTCTAGATGAATCCTTGCAGATAAAAATTAGCACAGGCTTGAAGATGACGAGCTTCGAAGATAAGAAGCAACCATCTGGAACACCATCAACGCATCATGGATGACCAAATGGAACGTCATCAACACCAAAGGGACTAGAGGCCAGAATATGCGCAGCAAGCTCCTGTCCTAATGTACATAATGTGGCACGCACGCGGGAGTCTTAGTGTCAATGTTGCAAATGTAAGATCCTTCAATGTTGTCTGAAAAGTAATGTGATGCTAAGTGGGAATGACGCACCACAAAGACATTAGTAACGCAGATGTGCTGAAAAACATGAAGCTCCATGAAGATAGCCTAGAATATATCATCTCATCTGATATCATGTCTCTCTCCTCTCTCTCCCCTTATATCCTCTCTTTCATGTTCACTTGATACCCTCCTCTCTCTCTCTCTCTTTTATTCCCTCTCGCACACCAAATACAACGAGAGTGAGTAGATGGTGTGGAAAAAGGGAAATATGACACCCCCCGGCACGTGCAAAGACGCACAAATGAGGGATGGGAGGGTGGGAAAGGAAAAGGTCAAATGAGAGGTGCAAAAAGTAGAGAAGAACAAAAAGAAGATTACCGGAAGGGAAGTATCAGTAGAAAGAGGAGATACACTACCACAATTTTGCTCGGTAGGGGGAAGAAGTGGCACCTCTGGAATGGTTTCTCGGCATGAAAACCATAGGGCAAAGAAGTACTCACCAAGGCGGTTCCTAGGAGCAAGTTTACACATTCTTAGACATGCTTAACATTACTAGCTGGCAGCTTCCCAATTGGGGGCACTTAGTGAGGGTAGAAGTTGCATCTGCTTCTTCAGGGTAGAGAGGATTCAAAGGGTGGAATGTTTTAGATATGTCTTTATGAAGAAGTGTATACGATAATGTCGTGTTGTTACATTGATATGTACACCCCTGTCCTATATATAGGAGAAGAGGCTATTACAAGGAAGCACAAAGGAAGCGTACTAACCTAATGGGCCATGGGCAACAGGCCCATGTAGACAATAGACTAATAACCTATTAACTAAATAGGCTATATTCTAACACTCCCCCTCAAGCTGGAGCATGGGTGAATGCATGTCCAAGCTTGGAATTCCATGACTCGATTGAACAATGAGAAATAAATGATAAATGAAAGATACATAGGTCACTCCCCATACAAAAACTGTAACTCCCCCTTAAATAATACTTCCTAACTGAAAATGTATGATGACGCCTCTTTGAGATGTGTTATGTAGGATGGAGAAGCTTGAGCTTTGAAGGTCTTTCTCTTGAAGTGCATATGGAGTGAAGAACATGTGAAGAAGACAATCATAAATACCACGACTACGCCATCGTCACTGGAGAGGAATGTAGAGTGGAATAAGCACATTCAACACATCACGCGTACATAACACGGCACGAATGTGGAGGCACAGTGTCGATGTAGTAGTGGAGATGTCTATGAATTGTCTGACAAGTGTAGTAGTGGAGATGTCTATGCCACATTTACTGTTGATATATGGATTCTTCTGCTGCTATGTGGTGCTTTATGCTGTTATTATTGCTTATTCATCATCTACCTCGACTGCTGCTATGAAGTTACATATTGGGACGTCATTCTTACTGCTTGTGCTATGAATTAGCACATTCTGTTTGTTGCTTTGTGCTCTTGCACTTTCTATTGTCCGTGCTTTATTTGCACGTTGACTTTCTACTGTGGACCAACACTCTCTGGACTTTGACGTCTGCTATTGTGATGGATATTGTGTAAAGAGGGAAGATGATGAAGAGATTTGTTGTTGACTTTACATGGAGCTTTGTCTACTGGAGTTATTTATTTGCTTGCTACTCTGCCTAACGGTCTTCTATCTGCCTATGTCGTCGACTGTTGCTGTTGTGGGCCAGTACTCTCTGGCATGTTCGTGTTTTGACACGTTGACTCTTTGCTTGTTCGTGCCTTGCTTGAACAATGAGAAATAAATGATAAATGAAAGATACATAGGTCATTCCCCATACAAAAATTGTTACTCCCCCTTAAACAATACTTCCTAACTGAAAATGTATGATGACGCCTCTTTGAGATGTGTTCTGTAGGATGGAGAAGCTCGAGCTTTGAAGATCTTTCTCTTGAAGTGTATATGGAGTGAAGAACATGTGAAGCAGACAATCATAAATACTACGACTACGCCACGTCACTGGAGAGGAATGTGGAGTGGAATAACCGCATTCAACACATCACATGTACATAACACGGCACAAACGCGGAGGCACAGTGTCGATGTAGTAGTGGAGATGTCTATGAATTGTCTGACAAGTGTAGCCAACTGGAATTAGCACGGATGACCACCGACGTGCATAATGTGGCACGAACACGTTGGTGAGGTTTTGAGGTGTCGTCTCAACATGTAAAAGAAGCAGATGCAACTTCGAGAAGATGTCACAAAGTAGCTCGGTGAAGATCACTCTGGATGAATCCTTGCAGATACAAAATTGGCACAGGCTTGAAGATGACGAGCTTCAAAGATGAAGAAGCAACCAACTGGAACACCATCAACGCAACATGGAATACCAACTGGAACGTCATCAATACCAAAGGGACTAGAGGCCGGAATATGCACAGCAAGCTCCTGTGTTAACGTACATAATGCAGTGCGAACGTGGGAGTCTTGGTGTCAATGTTGCAACTGTAAGATCCTTCAATGTTGTCTGAAAATAATGTGATGTTAAGTGGGAATGACGCGCCTCAAAGACATTAGTAACGCAGATGTGCTGAAGAACATGAAGCTCCATGAAGATAGCCTGGAATATATCATCTCATCTCATATCATGTCTCTCTCCTCTCTCTCTCTCCCCATATCCTCTCTCTCTCATGTTCTCTTCATACCCTCCTCTCTGTCTCTCTCTCTCTCTTCTCTATTCCCCCCCCGCACACCAAATATGCCGAGAGTGAGTAGATGGTGTGGGAAAAGGGAAATATGATGGGAGGGTGGGAAAGGAAAAGGTCAAATGAGAGGTGCAAAAAGTAGAGAAGAACAAAAAGATGACTACCGGAATGGAAGCATCGGTAGAAAGAGGAGATACACTACCAGAATTTTGCTTGCTAGGGGGAAGAAGTGGCACCGCCGGGATGGTTGCTCGGCATGAAAACCGATAACCAAAATCAATATGCAAAAACAACCCAATTAAGATCCGGATAGAGAAAATAAATGGATCTTTTCTTGACCCGAAAAGGATATTTGTCCGGCCCTTTGGCCGACAAATGTGGGGGTGCGGGGGTGGAGCCTCGCAAAAAAAATTATTGGGTCAAAAAATAAGAATAGGATCCGATTATCATAAGTACTGTTGGACAGATAGACCTTTGGAGGACGTCAAAATGGAACTAGAAGTGTGTTGACTGCTTCAGACACGATGTGTCTATGATTTGACATGTCGTGTAACTTGTCACGAGTGAGATGCAGACTCCTGATGGCACGCCGTGTGGGCTGCTGACACACTGTGTAGCTCCTTCGCTAAAAACGGAATGACTCCTTACAACACATCATGTGAAAATGCGACACGCTATGTCGGATGTCGGAGACGTGAACTGGATCTCTGGGGACAAAACATGTTCCAATTGGACACGTGTCTGAAGTCGGAGGTGTAACTCTGATGTCCGCCGAGATGCCATGTTCCAAGGATGATACGCCGTGTTTGTTGCGATGTGTGCCATTAGGACAAGTCCTGGAATCGAACACGTCATGTGTTTTGAGCAACACATCGTGTTTTTTGCGTTTTGGACAAAACTTCGTGCCGTCAGGTTGATTTTTGGAGCGCGACAAGCCATGTTGTTTGGACAACACGCCGTGTCGGCGGCGGATGATGCACGATCTGGATGGGAATTTTTGTCGACAAGGAGACAAGTACCTCGAGAATTAGCACCATGGGTTAACGGGAATTAGTGTCGTCTTTTGTACTCCTTTGATCATGAGAAGAGGTGGCTCCTTGCTTGACCATGGCCAGATTTGGACAAGAATAAGCGTCGTCCAGGGTCCCGAGAAGCGGTGTAGCGATGGAGTGATGGAGCGGCTAGATGCGGAGATGATGGATGGCGCAGCGGCTCAACGCGGAGACCGCAAGGGAACGAGGCGGTGAAGACGATGGTGGCAGTTCTGGAGCAGAAGGTAGATGTGCTTAGTGTGGCTACTTCAATGGCGGCGGCTGGATACGAAGCTGCTTGAGATGTCGGGGAAAGTGATGACAACGATGACTGTGATGAAGGCCACGAGGGAGACTCGGTGGCCTCCTAGATAATGGTCGGGAAGGATGGCGCCGGCGGATAGCTTTGGATCGGAAAACATAGATTATATGCCCGGAAGGTTGGCACCGGCATACGGATCTATGCGAAAGTGGGAGAAAGAGCTATGGAGGCCGGAAGTGCCTAGCGGGCAGCCGGCCTATGCCATGGAAGAGGCGGCAACGGCCGCCCACTGGAGGGTTGTCCCCCGGTTGCTCTCTCTAGGAGAGGAAGGGGCAGCGGCTGCTAGGGTTTGATTGAGCGCCGAAGAGAGAAGAGGGAAGGAGGGCGGCGGCTAGGGTTCTCTCCTCAGGGCTACTGCTTTGATACCATGTGAAGAAGTGTATGTGATAATGTTGTGTTGTTATAATTATATGTACACCCATGTCCTATATATAGGAAAGGAGGCTATTACAAGGAAGCACAAAAGGAAGCGAACTAACCCTAATGGGCCATGGGCAACAGGCCCATGTAGACAATAGACTAATAACCTATTGACTAAATAGGCTATATTATAACAGTCTTAAATACCAACCTTATGTGATTCCCAAGCTTAAGCTTGATATTTGGCCACCAGTACATCACGCAGGGCAGTTCCCTACCCCAAATCAATTTTGAAAATAGGATTCCTAATATGTGTGCATTTATAACTTTGTTTCAAAGTTTTACTCTATTTGTGTCCTTTTTTGGAGTCTGTAAGTAAGTCTTACGAGGTCAGGTTTTAGTAAGGGAGTTCTCTATCACCATTCTGATCGGTAAGCATTTTATTTTGTAACCCTAATTAGACCTAGTGAAAGAAATCGTTGCCTCCTATGTACTAGCCTGCTTTCTAAGAAGCACACAAACAATTCTTGGAGGTTACCGTGGCCATCCTGAACACATTTCCAACTTCGATACACCATGGACATGCCTGGACACACATAGGACACGTAGAAAATGAGTCTGCAACACATTTGTGTCAAATACATGTCCAGGACGTCCACAACAACTTCCAAGAAGTGTCCTTGTTTTACCTCCTTTTCCTCTTCTCCATCAGCACTTTGTCTTCTTCCTTCTTGTTACATGTCTCCCCCTCTACTTCCAAATGCTTTACTAATAGTATCCTCCTCTTCATCACAACCGTAAAAACAAGTCCAACATTAGCACACACCCTCGTTGTGTCTATTATATCCTTCCACTCCTCTTCCATCAACTACTACAACACACGTCATCCTCCTACACCAGTACAAGCACGATGAAACTATGATCCAAGCATGTCCTCTTCTCCTATGTCATTCTTATCTCACTCCCTCCTTTCCACTTTACTATCTTATATACACCCTCTTTCTCTTTCTCACCACCGATAGTAAATTTTCACTGTTCTCAAGCATACACAATACTTTGATTTTAGTGTTCTTATATAATTGTTGAAATTTTCTTGGAGGTTATCAATTGTGAGTTCTATTCATGTTTTGAATTTACAAATATATTGTTGGTTTGATTTCATAGTAATTTCCACTATGGGCTTGTTTGATATGTGAATATAATGTGGTATTGATTGTATTATTTTTTGTGTTTGTTGCTTACATTGGGAAATGAGTCAGATATCTTTGTAGTTTGAAATGATGAATAACTCCACACACAAACATGTATATGTTGTTGTATTAGATATGTTCTTGGCTTTCGTTAAAACCTTTCAGATCTTTTTGTATTTCTATATTGATTATATATACATACACATATGTATGTGCATATGATCTGTTTTGCCATGTCCTATGTCGTGTTCGTGTCTCATGTATTTGAAATCTCCATGTCCTGTGTCCATGTTCGTGTTTGTATCTGTGCTTCATAGCTTGCCTTAAATGAATTACGTAAATCTTGTGCCTGTGTGGTTCATGTTCATCGTGTTCTCTCAATTATATTACTTCTGTGTGTATCAAATTAATTTTCCACAAAATTATCCATATACAAATTTATATGTTACGATGAACATAAAAAAAAGCCCATTATATATGAATGATCTTGACTTCCTCGGACGCCCCACTTCTAATGATCTAATATCCTGATTCCCTCCCTTTCATTTTTCACAAAATTGTATTTTGGTGAAGGAAATTGTCTGACAGAATTCAAGATTTTATTATTACGTATCAACCTCATGGAAGTGATTATTATTAATGCTAAACGTTTGGTACCACACACTTATCATGTGCATATCTATATGCTAATATTTTGGTTGTGGTCTTCTTGCTTGGCTCTGTTTGTGTATTTTCTACATATGTAGATTTTTTACTAAATCTCATTTCTGCTTAACAAGTTGACTACGGCAATTATTGTTAAACAGATATACAGTAAGAATTGTAAGTACCTATATGAGTATGTCCTTCAGATCTTTCCTCTTAGGCATGTCACACATAAACGAGCATACATGACATTTATGTTATTTTCGTATGTTCACTTCATGCGAAAATGGTGACATGTTATGTTTTCGGTTCTTTTGTCACAAATTATGTGTTGTGTTTTTATTGGTATAAAACGATCTACCACAAAATGGCATAGCAATCTAACTGACAAGATTCTACATGATTGACATCCCAAGCTATCAGAACCTTTTATGAGAAGAAAATTATTTATGACCACTGATTTTTATGATAATGCAACATTTTTGTTCAAATACAAGAGAAACAGACACAATTACAAATATGATAAAAGTAAACATTCCATGCCTGAATGCACAAAGCGAGCAAGGATTCCATTTCTTTCTTCACGTTATCACGTATAATCCCATAAATTTTCTCCATGTATGCCGGTAGTTGTTGCTTGAATAACAAAGCGGGATATTTAGCTTCAACTTGCTGAATGAGATCCAGCTCATCAACTACTATGCTGGAAGATGAAAAAGAGCGAAATCCCTGAAATTACAAGTTCGGAAAATTCACCAAGAAGTTGAATGAGTAGAATGGTGTATGTGCATTCTGCAAACAACAACGAGGCAATGAAAGATGCGCTAATCGAAATGATCTGCATACCTGGGCCATTCTCCTCAGTAGTGTAGGAGTAGGAGGTTTTTCTCGTGTAATCGTATCCACTATGCCAGGAACTTTCAAATTTAGCTGCAGCAAGTGCAGTAAATAAGTTGTATTTGAAAGCCAATATGCCAGATGCTCATTGCTCTCCTGATCCTAAGCAATGATTCTACAGTATTAGATAATTAATCATCTAACCTTAGCCTAACTATAACATAATCTTCCATAGCAATCAGACTATTGGAAAGAACACACAAAATACATAAAGATGAGCAAACAACAGGAACATGAAAGGGAACTAGCACAAAAGTGTTGCATACACAAAGGTGCAAAATTATGGTAGAAGAAGTATCACAGCAGTAAAATATGTATCACAGCAGTAAAATAATGTAGTTTCAATTTCTGCTATATACATAACTACCTTGATGGCATTGCCTATCATTGTAATAAGATGATCAAAAACAGTAGTTCTTTCAGCTTCGAACGATTTCCAATGAAGCAAGCATCTATATATGGTGATTGCAGCAATCGGTTTTCCTTGACTAAAGCCCATCTTCTTAGAAACACAATTAATAAGAAAATTTATCTCCTGCACATTACGATGAACAGAGATTTAGATATTCTTTGTGAGATGCATGAGTTTTAAATACTCTGAAATTGCCCTAATACAAAAGATGTATTTTTTATGATGTAGGAATATCACATGATATTTAATTATTCAAGTGTCATTTTTTTTTGTTCTGTTAGGAGTTTTTCCATATTATGTTGGTTTAGTCTCACATTGGCTATCAGTCAATTTGTCTTGGTATTAAACCCCAATATATAGGTCTGAGATGCCTCATTAGAATGCAGACTTGAAGGTTGACATATGAACGTTATTTATTTGTTGAAGTTAAGTATGATAAGTTAGTGAATTAAGACTTCACTCCTTTATTTATGTTGCTTCTCAGCATTAAAATACCTTGTTGGAGGACTGGAATTAGCATAGTCCTTCACAGTGGCAGGTTTACTTCATGGCTCATATAAGACTTGTTCATATGAGATTGGTAGGAGTTTCTAAAAAAGCAAAAAATATATTTAAGAGAAAACTGGACTATTAAAAATGCTGGGTTTAGCATATGACTTTCAAGCTGTTCATTTTACTGTTGCCGCTCTCTATAATTTGAAGTAGTTAAAACAATTTTCCACAACTTTCATCCGTTGGGGTCATGTTACTGAATCTGAAACTGTATTATTCAAACTTTTCCGTACCAAGTTATGTACATTTTTTGGAATCAGTGGCTCCTCTCGTGTGTGCTTAATAGTAGGATCAGAAAAGGCTAACTTGCGAAGAATTTGATTTTCAGCCTCCACGCTACGCAGCTTTTCCTCCAGACTACAGGAGAAAACATTTGAAGCCAATTAAAGAGAAGCTAATTAAGGTTCAAAGACAGCCTGATAAAAAATTCCGCAAGAAGATTACATAAATAAATCATCACATGGAGAAAGTATCTACTGCAGCGGTTGTGAAAGATAAGTTCGGAAATATAGATACCTCTGCACCGCTTTTTGCAGTTGATCAATCTTATTTTCGGCCTCCACAACCTTATTCAGCTTTCCCTCACTGACTCTGCTAGCTTCTACATAACTGTTTTCGGTTTCGTCACTCTCCCTCTCCAGGGAACTCAACATAGCCTGAAATGATGCTCACGGACATGATTACCAAGCATAAAGATGGAAACAACAGTTAGCTAAAATAGGATCTTAACTTCAGATTCTCGTTTTCAGCAGAAAGCTTTTTCAACCAGAACAGCAGTATGGATCAGAGGAACTTCTTATGACTGGTTCTGTGGTAACAGCATCCCTGCCAGACTCCTTCAGCAGACTTCCTGGTCACTGATCACGATCAATCATTTTCTACAAAAACAGCTCTCATTACATAAGACGGCTAATAATTTCTAAATATTTGTTTTCAAGGGGTGGTAAACAAAGGATTCACAAGTTGGCGTGAAAAAAGTATAGAAATTGCGAATTTGAAAGACTTTCACTTTCAGTCGACTTTTATACTGCTTCTTGTTCCGCTTCAAAAACATTATCAGTAGAAGATAAACATTAGGGTCACATATTTGGCTCCGTTGACCAGACTCAAAACCTGACGTAAAGAACCCATCCTGTGATTTTGCTTTTAAAAATGGCAATAGCCCCTTTCAGAAGTTTCTTTATGAACAAAATTTAACACACGGAGTGGATTCCACCAAATTGGCAATGTCGTGCCTGGTTTAGAACAGGTCTAAGGAAAATGTAATGGTCACCGTCAAATAGGTAATTATATACAGTATAGCTTGGGGAGTGAAAACCCGCCTTTACTTTGATGCGGGCACAAGGGCATGGCAGACCCGCGTTTAACCAATGCCCAAATTGACATTTATATTGTTTGACCTTTAAATTGTTGTGGACCCAATAATCTCAAGGCTATATTGGGCTAGATAGTGTTGATATGTGTCGAGGGTATTTTTCTATTGGACATGTCTTTTAAAATGGATTGTTTATCTATCAATTGGTATCAGAGCCTTTCAGCTCATTTAAGGTAACATGCTCAATATCAATGAAAACAACTAAGTGTTTTGTAATGTGGGGCTTTAACATGCATCAACTAATTCTATCAACTTGAAAAGGCAGTTTACAAGGTTATTTGTGTCTTAAATATTAATTATCATTTGTGTTATACATAAAATGGTATAAAATTCTAAGAAATGGTATGAAAAAGTTTTTTTTTATTTTGTTTAAAAATAAAATTTGCAATTTACACAAATTATATGGATGCCCTCGAGTCGACTCGTGACTCGTTAGGTTGAATATGGGTACAATTGTCTATGACCCACTTAGAGATTGGTCTTCTTCGACCCGCACTGTAATAAGGTGGAATTTCTATATCATTATATTACTTCCTTTTAATAATATCTACATCCTAAATCCTAATATCAAATAATGGTATTTTGACCCATTAGATAATTTAATTTTAGATATCAAACTTTGCCAATATCTAGCTTTTACTATTATAAAGTTTTTTCCCAAATTTGAATTCATTCTGATATTCCTAACTCTCTCTATATTTTTAAAAATTTACACAAAGATTTTCATATCATGTAAATGATGTATATTAGACCCATAGCCGATATTAAAAAAAACCCTTAAGCCATGACATTGAAATGGCAAATGGTCGGCCATATCAACAACTTATCTCTGTGGAGCCATCCAAGCAGACTATGGACTCTAACAAGGTGTAGATTTCTCTTCAAATCTGTTCGCCCCCATAAGAAGTCCCTACAAATTTTTTCAATTTCATCAAGAGTAGAGAAAGGGATGGAAAGCATAAGATGTAGTACAAGTACATAGTTTATAAAGTGAATTTAATGAGTCCAACTCTTCCAATCATCGAGAGACTTTCCAACTTTCCACTTTTCTCCTGAATCTGTCAGTAAGACTCCTACAATATTTCTTCTTGAGTTCACCAGTAAACAGAGGCAATCCAAGGCACTTAGAGGTGGAGAGGTTGCTTTCTTTGATAGCTAAAATATCCAACATAGAGGCAACATCCACATTCTTGAAAAATATTGAGTTGTTAGATGAGTTATAAATGAGCCCAGATTCCTTTCCAAACTTTTCAAACAATACTTTTTTATGGTTGGCAATCAAAGGATCCGCTTTAATAAAGACCACTAAGTCATCATTGAAATTGAGATGAGATAAAAAAATCTTAAAAGAAATAATTGGATAAATTTTATTATCCTTGAAAACTTTCTTCATCAACTCAGAGTGTCCTTGCATAACAATCACAAATAGATATGTATAGAGTCCCCTTACCTACATACTTTTGAGAGAGAAAATCAATAGGTCACCATTTAAAAGAATTTTATAGGAAGTAGAGTTGAAAATAAACTTAGTGCATTTGATCTACATAGAAGGAAACCCCATTATGTGCATAATAGAAAAGAGATACTTCCATTTGAGTGAATCATAAGCCTTTGAAATATTTTCTTGAATACATGTTATTATTCAAAGTTTTCTTGAAGTCACTCTGAAATTCATTAATGATAAGAGTGGCATATTTGATGCTCCTCCCTTTGACAAATGAGCATTGATTGGAATCAATAATGGAAGGTCTTCTTGCCCTACTTACAGGCTTGTCTATAGATTCTCAATTGTGCTTAGTTCATCAAGAACAAATAAGGATCATAGCGGGTTGTGGAACAGAGTCCACAAAATTAAGAATAAACTTATAAATATAGTATTTTAAAAGATATATTTTGTTTAACAGAATTGACAAAGCAACTTCTTATTCCTAATTATTATAATTTTGAAAAAAGGATCATTTGTTGCGCACAGATAATGATGAATTGTTAGTAAATTGGAAGACAACACATGCTAAGAACATGTTGCACAATTGAATTAATCTGTCAAAAGAGAATAATTTGACTAACTTTTGAGAGACTCTCATAGATTTCTAACGTGCCATATCAAGATTATATGTTCTCTCCTTCTTGGACATGTATCGGTTGATGGTTAACTATCAGACGACTCCCTCCACTTCGTAGTATGTGATTTCCAAAATTATCTATGCTCGTGATTATTATATTACTCACAAAAGTTTAAATACAACACGCTAATAGAATCAACTGACTCCATCCAACATGTATGAGTATGTGTGACTGCAAAAATTACATGTGCTCCAAATAATTATATACATTAGAATCGTAATAATAAAAGACAACTTATTAAAAGAGAATAACTAGATTAGTTGTTGGATGACTCCCTCCAATTTGTAGTTTGTCTCACTAAAACTACTCGTGCCCCCCTCTAGGGCATGTGCATGGAGAAGGCTAATATACAATATGAAAATTTACATACAAATAAAAAAGAGCAACTCAGTTGACAACTGTTGACTGACTCTCTATAATCTGCAATGTGATTTTATTAAACTTATCTCTACTCTAAAAAAGCTCTAAGCAAGTAAGCACACAATCATGATGGATCCCTAAGCTCACAGACATAGTGAAATATGTAGACATGTTGGTGAAACGCATGCAAGTGTGCTGCTAAATATGTCGACAGAGTTTACATATATATTATTGGAGAAGACAAACATGCAAATAAGATGAGAAAGAACACATACCCTAGAACTTGAATAAATATGAATACAATTCACCCTAGAACTTGAATAAATATGAGTACAATTCAAATAATTTCAACATAAAATGAAAATACGATGTTAAGTGGGGAACAGATAAGTTGAACAGGAACTGGTGAAATAGAACGTAGTCCATGTTCTCTTTGTATTTGAGCTAGCGCACCTACATGTGGAAGTGACCAGTCCATTATTTTCACAAACATGTGCATGTGCATGTAAATCATAACAACAGTATCATCGGTCTATACTAACCCTAGGTTTGTTCGTTCTGATGATGCTAATGAGCAGTGTTATAGGTGATTGGGGTTGGGAGCTGGAAAAGCATACTATAAAAAAATTAATAATCACTTGCTCGAAAATAAAGTATCGGCTACAAATAGAGAGAGCACATTGGGAAATGTAAAAGAATGCCCAAACAAACAGGCAGGCACACTATTGAACAGGGAGACTGATAGGAGAATTTCCTCTTGTTATAGAGATCATTAGTATATATACCACCTTTAACGTTAGTTAAAATAGTCATATAACGTCATTTTTTACTGACATCTAAGTGGGCTACGCATAACGAAGGACCTTCTACATTGGTTTATTGAGAACAGTCAAATTAAAAATATAGAGTGAGCGTTGATTGATATTAAAATAGAAACCAACGACTCAAAGTGATATCAGTGTCATGGAATTATTTGTTGTCGGTTCTAGGAAATCAATCGATGCTATATTCAAGTTATGTCATCAGTTTTAGTCTGAAAAATCAACTACGCAGAGCAGCACGGTCATGTTGTAAGCACGGTTGTGTTGGGATGGGTAGAATGGTCATGATGTTTTGCATACCCCTTTTACTGTAATGTAGATGTGTCGTCAATTTGGTAAAAATCCTACAACACAGATATATAGTGTCAGTTCTTTGAAAATAACCGATACTACATGAGATCTATGTCATCGGTTTGAGTTCTAAAATCGACGTTGTACTCTCTTATCGGGTAAAATTTTAATTGATAAGGGTAGATGTGTCGTTGCTTTTGGTTAAAAAACTGACGACACACATCTACAACATCGGTTTTTTATAATAACCGACGCCATAGTTATATTTTTTAAATAGCATGTCTACAGATCTGTTCTTCGGTTGTTCAAGAGGATGCAGAACATATAGTTCATCAGAACTGTAGGTCCCATCATGTGATCAGCTTAACAGTAAGCCAGGATACCTGCAAAATATACAATAACAAACACATACGCAAAATTCATCCACCCACATACATTTCCATTCTTCAATACTTAATTTCATTCTCATGCACATACACAACTTAGAAAATAGAGATACAATTTCATTGTCCAATTCCATTATCTTGATATGTACAAGTTGAATTCTCATTGTATCCATTCCTTTTCAAATTGATTCACACACATGCATATATACACACATCATTCATCTATGCACCATCAATCCACTCACATCAAATTTAAAGTTGCAAAAATTCATAACCACCACATGTATATAGAAACAAATGACATCAAGCTTCTACCAGAAAATGACATCAAGGTTTAAAAACTCATATTTTATCCCAAACATATTCAAAGTTGACTTTCTTAACAAAGGCTTGTGCCCACTCTTCTAGTATCCCATCTATTTCTTCTTTTGTATATGACTTTGTCGTGTCAAACAACTGCAAAGAGAATGACATAATTCAAGAGTTTGATTTGGTTTTTTCACATTATCAAATGAGACCATTTACTTATGATGATCAAGACTATATAGATTGCCTTTTGTATACAATAGATGTCTCGTGCCTCCTTTCAGACAATCAGGTCCTTATACGCATCACGTAGCATCCGCATGCACAACCATTATCTTGTATAGGGTACTATAAATTTACAGTTATGCAAAATATTACTAAATAAAAGTAAGCATAGCCGGCATATATATATATATATATATATATATATATATATATATATATATATATATATATATATATATATATATATATATATATATATATATATATTGGAGTTAGAAAACTACCTCAACATCCTTCCAATTTAATGATTTCTTTTTCTTATCTACCTTTCCTCCAGCCTTTTTGAATTTTTATAGCCATATAAGTTAAAGTAACATATTTAATCGAATTAATAAATAGTAATATAATTAATGATCTAGATATTAATATATGTCGATAGATATAAAAATGCACTCAACTAAATAATAGTATTTTCATTGTGTCTCCAACTGTCTACTTTCTCACTCAAAGGAACTAGATAATACAAAGTTATCGTCCCGAGGACAATTATCAACAAGACTCAATGATTATTACTCAGTGAAAATAAGGGGAAAAAAACAAAACTCATGATCCACATGAAATATAATTTATAAGTCAAAATTATAAGCAAGGTGCCCAAAACTTAACCAACATTAAAAGGATATATAATCATGCTCTTTCTCTCATTATCAAAATATTTAAATGCAGTAGAGGAGTAATCAATAACAGCTTTTGGATCTTTATCTGCATAGGTAATCAATGATGGAACTAGAAATGCCACATTGGTTAGTGTGAACTTTCACACACCCTATATAAATGGTTATAAAACGTATATGTATACCTTAATATATAAGAAAATATATCAACATATAATTTCACATATGTAGAATGAGGTGTTTAACCATAATATCTCACCATAACCAAAGTTCTATTACAGTTGTATTCAACCAAGCATAAGTAAACAACTCCACAACATCTTTAAAGAATACACTAGTATCGTGAGCTTGACATGTAGTGTCCTCCTTAATATGGACCATCATAGTCGACCATTCTTCTAAGTTGCTTAGCCATAATGTCAACCCATGCCGTAGGACCTAGCGAGTCAAATAGATCATTTGCAATCCAAGCAGGTAATTTAATATCTAGATGATGAAGTGGAGGACGAATAGTAAGGGTTTTTTTAGGTGTTGTGATATGTATATATATTCTCATATTAATTGAAAATTATATACATAAGTAGAAAAGAATCACAAATACAAACCCAATGAGTATAGATAACTCCCGAATTAGGCCAACCAACCACACCACCTTTTGTGTCACCTATTATCTCATGGTCAGGGTGGGCATGTGGCAGGGGTGTTTGTTTCCAAGCATTGTAAACAAGCCTGATAGACACACAAACCACATCGGTGGGAATTGGATGACCATGAATCATGTCATTTGGAAGGGGTGGGTAAGCCTCTCATAGTTGAATGACATATTCTTCTATTAAAAGACAGGATGGCCTCAACCCTTAGAAATTTGTATGTAATGTTATATACACATAAACACAAACATGTTATAGATTCACCTGAAAGACTATTATATCAGAAAAAGACTTACATTAGATGTGCTAGCTGGCTAGTCTATGGGATTACTCCTAACCACCTCAGTCTTAGTGGGGTCCATCTCGTATGAAGAGTGGGGTGGCATAGGTACTGTCTGAGGAGGTTGAGAATGATAAGAATGGCATTGTCTATTGTGTCCTCTATTCCCTTTGCAATCATGTCTTGCACCTGCTCTTGTGACCAGACTCCTTTCTTGATAAATTAATACTTTTTTGATGACCAAAAAAAGGATCTTATACTGACACCAGTCCCAACGACCCTAACACGGCTAGGATGCTCTACAATATCCAAAGCAACCATCAATTCATTGTTTTGGCCCTCGGGGATGAACTTGCCTTCTTTTATTTGCTTGTAGATCTCCCTCTGGTCTTCATCAATAGTAATTGGTCAGTAAAATATAACAATCAAGGTCAAAAATGAGAACACACTCTAAGAGTTGATTTTTACCAGACAGTTGTGGGGTTGGGTATTTTTCTAGATAGGGTTGTCCTCACAGCTATTCACTCCTCATGGCAAAGTAAAGGTGCAGGAGTAGTATAAGTTCAACAAACCCAAGAGTAGGCTACTTAGAAGATGTGTAACCTACCAAAATTTTGAGAATGATTTAAATCTTAGAATGTAGATTTTCTTAAATAGAAATAGTTGAGGGTCTTAATGCAAAAATACCATGAATTGAAATTTCCTAAAGGATAATGAAGTACGGAATATAAAATGTGACTCAAAATAGGCATTTTCTTTCATATGTGCATTATGTGTTGCAATTAACTCAAAGGTATTAATGTTAGTTTTCCTTTTTCTCTCTCCTATTCTTGAAAATGTTTGAAGGAGATGAAAGAGAAAGAGCAAGAGGCATAGAAATTGAAATTAAGGATTTTTTTATTGGCTATTTATTCATCCCATCGCCTGGACTTGAACCTTAGACATCTCGATCGTACAACATCAACTTTACCAACTCAGATGCCACATCTTTGGCGAAATTAAGGATTTGATAACTTGAATAAGAAATATTCTTTTCTTTTTTATAACCTTTAAGATAAGAAAAATCATTAATATATATGTTTCTCTTTCCTCCTCTTTGGTTTTTTAAAAAGGATAATAAATGGCCCCTATGCACCCCTATGTGCTAATTTCAAAAATATGGGATGAGTGACTCACTTGGACCATAGTAAATGGATTCCTTTTTCTTCTTGGTAACTATTAGTTAACAAAGTAAAGGAATTTGCAAAATTAATGAAGAGTTAGTGATTAAATAAGAATTATGTAGAAATTTCTAGAAAAGATGTGTTGAGGGTAATAAATGGGCATAATTCGATCCTAACTTACACCCAAAGGGAAGAATACACCTAAGTAGGATTGTTTATCAAGTTTGTATGGAAAAAGAATTATTATATGCCTTAAATGAATCAAATAAGTCAATTACTTAAGGGGAAAGAAAAGGGTATCTAACTTTTGTATTTTGGCCCCAAATCTTACCCACATATAGATTTTAATATTAAAAGCTTTCCTTTAAAATTTGGGACCAAATAGAATTGAGGAGAAAGAGATATGAATTAAATAAGGTTTCCTAAAGTGTAAGGACTTGTTGGAAATACATTAAATGTAACGATATGATATATGAATAGGAAACCATATTCGGCCTTTAATATTTCATGCATGATTTGCACCATTGGATTGAAGATCCAATGACAGCTGGATCGTCATCAAGAAAGAAAACCAGGAACAATTCCTTCCTAGTTGATTTTGTTAATTTCTCTATCTTGGATTCACGAGCAGGTCTAGAAAGTTTGTTGATGGCTTTGCAAGAAGGTTTTGCACCAGACGATCCCAAGTTCTACTCCCTTTAGTAAAATATAATGATTTTTCCCAAATCTCAGGATGGCCGCCGGCCACCCTCGATAGCCAAACCTATATAAAGGGGATGATCACCCTCAGAAAAATCACCTTTACGCCCGAGAAGTGCCACACGATTCGAGTCTTGCATCCCTGCCTCCAATTCTTATGCTAGCCCCTCCTTCACTCTCCACCTTCTCAGAACTCTGTCATAAGAAACCCCACACCATTATCCTTACTCCGTCCATCTCAGAAAGAAATTGAACCCAACAAAATCTCTAACGAGGTCCTTCGAAGGTGTGAGAACACTCTCTTTCCACCCAGGAGCATCGAAGCTAGGAGTCAACTATCGAGGCTGACTCTGAGCTGGGAGTCAACTAACGAGGTCCTTCAAAGGTGCAAGCACACTCTCTTTCGTTCATGGCTACATATCGTGAAGGAGGAAACGACCCAATGTAGAAGGAGATATTGGCCAAAAAGTCCAGTCTTCCCCTAATTCCAATGTTTCAAGGTAAGGGAGTCTCACCTTTTTCCTATCTTTTTTCCATCTAAAGCCAAGAAGACCCGGGTGCCACCATGGAGTGAGCCGATTGGCTCAGCTATGGCCCCACCGCACATGCCCTGACTTGGTAAGATGCCTAGGCGACAAAACCCCATTGGAGCAAAATGTTTTATTTTATACAAATGCTAGTAATCATAAGATTATCCAATGATGGAAAGTTATATATGGAAATTGATCATAAAAATGTGAGGAGTTCAATAAAATTAGTTTCATAGCCTAATTTCCATCCTAACTCCAAAAGTTTATAAAAGTGCTATCTTTAATGTAATTTCATATGTGAAAAACCGTAATTACATAATATTAATGAAGTCGATGATGATAACTTGTTTAATTGGATCTTATATGTGAAGTATAACTTATTTACATAAAAAGACCATCTTGTATATAACTCTAGATTAAGAATTCATGTATTACCAAAATTAGGGTTAGATAGTTAAGATGGTATTTGATATAAGGTGTATTGATTATAGGACATTAGGGTTTCTACAAATCTCAGGAGACTTTCGATTTGACTCAAGATCAGAGAGACCAACTTAGGATCTACTTTGCTCCAAGGTAAGTAGGTCATACCACTATACATATATACATTGGTTGAATTGAATGCTATATATGATTTATAAATTATGCTTTCAATCTCAAAGTTCAGTGCTCTAATCATATTAATATATAAATTCCTTGGCGATTTATATATTTTATTTCTTATGGTTATCATGATAATTGAGATTAAATATTATGATTAATGATCAATAATTTATGAATTTAAAGTTCAAGTTGCAAGAGGGAGAAGGGAGAAATCCCATCATGTTAAAGATTATAGTTCAATATTAAGTTCATGTTCATGGTAATCTTAATGTTAAGATAAACGGAATTGAATTATTTTTTATATGCTTCACGAATCATGGACCTTGAGGGGTCGTTATGGGCATGTGTGCCAATTATGGGCTTTTATAGCCAAATCATGGGCATTCATGTTGTTATGGGCTTTCCTAGAAATCATGTGCTCTTAACTGGGCATCATAGAGATGCATATATTTACTGCTCAATTCCTCATGTTATAAGATTTATGTAATCAAGAATGCTTAATTCAAATTCATGTAAAGATTTTCTCTCAAGTCAAGTATATATGTTTATTTTCAGTTCTTATAAAACATATTGTGCCACTTACTGATGTGTGTACCTTTGTTTTTGCATGGTCATGGGACAAGATGTCCCTAGATCAAGGAGCAAAGGAACTTGAAGTGAGTGCTTCAAAGTAGCAGATTCCAAGGCTTAGTTGGTGGGGCACCATCTACAACTTAGAGGATACAATATTAAGTTTCCAAAGAAGATTTATGCCATAGGTTTGTTCTACCTTTCATGTATTAGATTTTATCTCAAGGATGAGATAGTTTATGTTATTAGTTTTCTCTTGAAAAAATGTATGAATCTATATTTCCAACCAATGCATGGTGTTTCATTTATCTTTTTGCTATTGAATATCATGTTTTGTAATGTTCTTCCAAGCCAAGTGACCCATGTTATGGACATATGGTTTGCTTCTGATACTTGGAGGGGCATTGCAATATGGTATCGTAGCAACGAGTAGATGGCCACTAAGCTAAAGATTCATATGTTCTGACCCTAAGTATAGAAGAAGTAGGTGAAAGATATTAGAAACCATAGTAGAGGTCTAGACAAGATACTTAAGTTCAGATGAGGATTAGGGTTATGTGCCTAGAAGTTTTAAACTTTTATGTTAACTCTATACTTGTATATAGCATGCTCACTCTTTTTCCCACGTGTTTGTGGTATGGGACACATGCTCATGGGGTTTTGTAGAGAGAATGTTATATACATAATCATGCTTGTCTTGTCTCTAGATTTGTTCTACCTTTCATGTATTAGATTATAGTTCAAGGATGAGATAGTTTATTTTATTAGTTTTATCTTTCAAAGAACAATGTATGAATCTATATTTCCAGTCAATGCATGGTGTTTCATTTATCTTTTTTCTATTGAATATCAAGTTTTGTAATGTTCTTCCAAGCCAAGTAACCCATGTTATGGACAACATAGGGTTTTCTTCCGTTGACATATATGAGCTTGGAGGGACGTTACAAGATGCTTCCAGTCTTTTTTGCCTCTGTATGATGTAGTTCCCTTGACCCAAGTTTTGGTCGTCCACATTCTTTGCACTCTTTTCTTTTTGAGTAACATTTAAAGCATGGTTAATACAAACCATATGTTAAATATGTAATACATTACATAATACCTTGAATTTAGTTAATCATAAGAATATATGTAAAACTAAAGGAGGTTTAGTATCTTGAATTCATTTGTTTGTCTTGAATCAACAAACGCTCCCCTTACCTTCAGGTTGAGATAGGTCCATTGCTCAGTGGAGGACTTTGCTCCTTGTTGCTCATTATGTATTCTCTTGTCAGATTTGTCATGTAATTCCTTAATAGCCTCCCACATCGTCGCATTACCTTTTTATGATGTAGATTTTCATCAAGGTCAAAGTTGCTCTGCAAGATTTCATATACTTAATATCATATTTATAAAAATAAGAATATCTCACACATAAGTCCTTCGATATGTAGTCTTTTGTGGAAGGATCAACTTTATGCCATGATTATACTGTTATCTTAATTTTTTTTGTAAGTAGTAACCTCTAGTTATTGCGTGTGAGTATTGTGATTCTTCCCAATAAGATTTCCTACATCATAAAAGTCAACATCCAACTTCAGTCCTTTATCCCTTCCTGCTACTAACTTATCCATCAAGATGATGCCTATTTTATGTGCACAATCACATTGTTCCTCTACATCCAATGTAAGAAAACTAGACCGAATATTTTTACTTCCCTAGTCAAACAGACATCAAGATGTAGCATGATATCAAAGAATGAAGGAGGAAAATACATCTCAAGTTGACACATGATAATGACCACTTCTCTTTACAACTTATCAAGATTCTCATGTAAATAACTTTACTACATACAATGTTGAAGAAGAGACAAAGTTTGGTCATTGCAAACTTTACATGCTTTGGAAGTATAGGTTGAATAGCCACATGCAATATTTGCCACAATAAGTACATGATAGATTTAAGATCTATCAACTTCAAATCCTTTCAATGATACCGATCTACATATATTGGAAGAGTATCCATGTGGTACCTTAACATTAAATAAGCACTTGCAAGAAGTTCTCTTCTCCTGTCTAAACAGCATGTAACAAGGAGGTAAATATGTTTTTTGATTACTATTAAATTTTGTTGGTAATTCTTTCCTTATACCCATTTCATGTAGATCCATTCTAGATTGGATACCTCTTTGGTCTTACCTGGTATATTCAACAGAGTACTAATGATGCTATCTATTATAGTCATTTTTCTCAATATGTATGACATCGATATAATGCCTAACAGTCAAAGAACTCTAATAAGCAAGATCTCAGAATGTTGATCTCTTCTTCTATAAAGATTTGTCACTCTATGTGGGAATAGTACATTTTGATCTTTTACCAAATGCATTGACAAATTATTTTAGGTTGCGTTTGGGTAGCCCATTTTTAATTACTGCAGTTGTTAATAAAGTGGGATCTGACTACCTACTTAACAAATACAACAATTCTTAATCCCATTGTTTGGATGGCCACGTATTCAAAAATACAGTAATTAAGAATGCTGCAATTTTAAACACCTTGTTTGGTAAACATGTATTTACAATGCAACATTTGTCTTAATCCCATCATTTATATACATAAAACACATTAAAATAAACCACAAATTAACAACTCCATTTCACATTAATCATGACACCTTTGCACCATTGTTTAACAAGCCCATTACACGTATTCAACATAAAACGAATCTAATGGATACAAAACAACATTTTTGCACCAATGGATATCAACATTTTTGCACCACAATATCTAGACCATCTTTGTCAACATGTTTAAGCAACAACATAAACACAATTACAAGTCAACATAAACCACAATTACAATTAAAATGTCTCGACATAATCCATATTGTCTTTAGATTAACACATCATTAACAATTCAAATTCCTAAAAGCACACTTCAAAGAACATGACATGGATGCCCCTATGTTTAGCTCCACTCCAACGCTGACATGGATGTCCCTATGTTTTCAAAAGAGATATAAAAAAATGAATTATAAAAGTGTTGAAGATTGGAGACAACAAAAGTTGAATCAAGCATAAACATTTGATAGTCAACAGTCATAGACAACAAAAGTTGAATCAAGCAAAACAAAATCAATCACCCCTTTCCAAACTCCCTTCTTCTCCTACTCCCATTTTCCACTGCCTCATCCAATCCAACTTCCAAGTTACAACACCCATTACAACACATCCACATTTCAACCACTTCCAACCAATCACCCCTCTCCAATCCTAAACCATCACCCAATTATCATCCAATCCTAAACCATCCACACCATCATCAAATCCTAAACCACCCCAATCAACCACAACTCCAAACCAGTCTCCTCCTTCTCACTTACTTCTACCACCTGCACAACCTTCCTTCCTCATCCACAAAATAGCACCAACAGCAATAAATTGCTACGCCACCAGCCCACACCATCAACCACCACCAACAATCCACACCATCAACCACCAATAGCCCAACAACAACAAATTGCACGCCACCAGCCCACACCATCAGCCACCACCAACAACCCATAGCATCAACCACCACCAATTGCCCAACGGCAACAAATTGCACGCCACCACCCCACCCCATCATCCACCACCAATAGCCCACACCATCAGCCACCACCAACAGCCCAACAACAACAAATTACACGCCACTAGCCCACACCATCAACCACCACCAACAACCCACACCATCAGCACTTCCACCCACCAGCCAACACCACCACCAGCCAACATCCACCACCACCAACCCACATCATCATCCACCACCAATAACCAACAACACCTGCACATCAACACTCCCACCCACCAGCCAACACCACCACCACCAGCCAACATCCACCACCAGCAACCCACCACCATCCACCGACAGCCACCACCAACACCTACACAATTACAAGTCTTAATCAGTAGCATCCATCACCACTAACCATCACACCACCATCCATAAAACAACACCAACAACATCAAATTGCTGCTCCATACATCCTCCACACACCAACACCCCCACCTTCAAATTGCATGCCACCACCACCAACCAACATCCACCACCACCAGCCCACACCATTATCCACCACCAACAACCAACAACACTTGCACATCAGCACCATCCACCCAACAACAACACCACCATCCACTAACAACCACCACCATCACCTACAACAAGTCGATGCATCCATGCTGCAACAAACACCTACAAATAACACCCCCACCTCCAAACAAGCAACCAACAACACCATCCATCACCACCAACCAACACCTAACAGCTACCACCTCACTCCTCCACCAAACAATACTATCCATCACGACAGCCACAACACCACCATCACCCACAACAACACCACAACACCACAAACCTCCACCATTCAACACCAAGCACATCAGCAAGTTGCTACTTCTACCACCTGCACATAACAAAATCTATCACCACCTGCAATGACTATCCTCCACATACCCAATCACCACCACCGACACATAACAAAATCTATCACCACAAAACCCAATTATCACCACCTGCACATCACAACTAGCTCGACCACCACCTGCACATAATAGCCGGTAGTAACCCAGACAAATGTAACCCAACAGTAACCCAACCACCCAAATGAAACATTCAGCTACACATTCATGACTATACCAATAATGAGACATTACTAGAACCAAGTACAAAAAAGAAAAGATCAATCAACCATACCTAGATGCATTTTGCCACAATTGTTGTGCATCTTTATTGAAAGCACCTACAGTTTGAAAAGGATGTGGGAGCAGATCATCAATAATACTATAGCAAAAGACACCATTAAATCAAGGTGTAATAAAAAAAATCTACACAAATCATACCTAGATTAATATGAGAATCATCTCTTTCTCTCTCCATAGGCAGAGATTTTAATAGAGAGAACTGTTTCTCATTTTCCAAAAACCACAAGCAAACTTTCATCTTCTGAGAATCATCAAGTCCGTCAACACCAAACACTACCTCATATACATCCTTTGTGTCAACACACTTTAGAGCCAATAAGACCTTCATATAGTCAACAAAACTAGAAGCCATCTTATCCACATCAATAGTAACTGAAGTGCCACCTCTCTTCTTCCTTGAGGGTGTACGTTCAGCAGTAGATGGCTTCTTTCTTTTTTTTAGTTGAGCTGGTAGATATTGTATCCTCATCCATGCTTTTTGTATCCATCTCATCCACCGACTCCAAGTCCATCACCTCATTCGCTTCAGTAGTCGTTTCTGCACCTTCCCCAGTGTCTTTATCCTTTGTGTACAAGTCAACAATGTCATCCCAGTTTTGAATGACCTTCCAGTGGTATCTCTTGGCATCCTCATGTGACTATAAAATAATGTTATGTTAATAGATGCAATGTAGTTTGAGTTTAGATGGTGAAAGGTTGAAAAGATAAAGACAAAATATACCTTGATGTACTCATTCCAAGCATCCTCATTATCCACACAGACCATTTGTCTTGTGCCATCCCAATCAAATTCACTTTGTGAGAGAATATCACTCATGGCTGCATAGGTCTTCTTCCATGTTCTCACACAGTTTCTCACATTATTGACTATGAGTTCAGTGTGAAATGTATTATTGATTGACATTGCAGCTGTATTTAGGGCAACTATTTTCCACCCATTATCTCCCTTATGACCAAGACTCCACTGATCTCTTAGGATGTTAACTAAAGCTCTTTCTTTAGCTAAGTCCCAACGGAAGTAGTCATTTTGTGATGTAGTCTTTTCCTTCCCTATTTTGGAAGCCATTCCAAAACTCTATGCAATATACACAATAAAACAAAGATAATACATGAACTACAAATAAGTTATAGTACATATGTAAAGATTACACCATCAAATACACAAGTTCTAGTACATATGAGTTCTAATACATTTGAATAGATAAAACATGAACTAAAAATAAGTTCTATTACATATAAGAAGATAAAACATGAACTACAAATAAGTTCTAGTACACATGAAAAGATAAAACATTAAACAACCCCTCTTTGTAGATAGTCTTTAAACATGCCTTGTGCTAAAGCATCTAGAAATCCTGTCCACTGACCAGTCACCTCTACATGTGTAATTAGCTCATCAATAGGTGTTTGTCCCATGATCTCCCTACCCACTTCATCAAGGATTCTTCTATGTTGGGCTTCTAATACATGATCATCTTGTTTCTCAAGTAGGATATAGTTGTGTAGCATACACCAACTATTTATTATCCTCACTTGTGTCTTGAGGCCGAAAAAGGAGCATGTCCTTAAAACACTCCATCTACTCTTTAAAAGTCCAAAGGCTCTCCCGATTACATTTCTGGCACTAGAGTGGCGGAGATTAACTAGCTCCTTATAATTTTGTGGCCTATTCCCCACCCACTCATTTAGGTGATATCTTGTTCCTTATAATTTTGTGGCCTATTCCCCACCCACTCATTTAGGTGATATCTTGTTCCTCAATATGGTGCAAGGAATCTTGGACCATTTGTGTATCCCGCATCCACAAGATAATACTTCCCCACACTAGAATCATCACAAACTATAAGTCATTTAATTATTTTATATCATATTTATATAAAAGGTTTAGGTAAAAATATGTACTAGTTGGAATACAAAGATTGTCCTTTCTAGACAATGCATTTTTCAAAACTCTTGAATCCACTGTAGAACCCTCCCAACCCAAAAGTGCATATATGAACATCGTGTTGGGATCCCAAACCCCCAACATGTTGGTGGTTATGATTCCTTTCCTATTGTGATAGGAAGGTTGCTTCTCGACTGGAACTCTCAGAGGAATGTGAGTTCCATCAAGAGGCACCAAGACAGTTCTAGTTAAGAAAAAAAAAGTTATCACTCATAAAAAATGAGTATATATATATTTAAGTAATACTTTAATAAATATATATACCTCAAACCACTTCCATCTCATGACATCAATCCCATTGAGAGTGCACTCATGTAGTTTAATATATTCTTTGCTCACTCTCATAACGGCACAAAGGACTACTTGAAACCATCTACTTATCGTCTCCTGAGACCTATGATAATGAAACCTTACTACTTGGTACTTGAGACTATGAGCTAGGATGTGCAAGACCATTGCAACAGCTTCTTCAACAATAGCATGCTTTGTGGGAACCAAACCCCTAATTCCTATCAATACTTCACACAACCTATGGAATCCACTTTTGCTCACTCGCAATTGTTTGACACAGTCATCATCTGTACCACTGTATAATCTATTCAAGTAGCACTTCATTATGTCATCCCAATCAATAGGACGATCTCTCACCATGAAACTATCATGGTACCATGATGCCACACTGGTCACACTCATGGTAACATCACCAACAATGACTTTATTTCTCTCCTCTTCATTCTCTTTCTCCTCTTCCTCATCTATCATTCTCTTTCTACAAAGACACTTTAATAACTCACTCATTCCATGTAAAGCCATATCAAACACTATATAAGACCATACATGGTATTTAGTATTAAATGAGAGAAACCAACTATCATGAATTAGTCATAAACTACTATCATACATGAAAAATAGATCATGAATTAGTCATAATTGGAACTGATTCATGAGAGCAAGTTGCAGACTAACATTGCATTATAATATTTAAAGGTGCAAGTCAATCATACCAGTAAGTGTTTGTCACATGCACTCTAGTTGCTTCCCTCAAAGCCTAGATCGTAGAGTCTGAAGAGGCTATTGAAGAATCTAGATATCTCCCTTTGGTAACTGTACATGAGCAACCAAGTTACTAACCATGTGTTGGAAGAAAGTAACAAAGAAAAGGGTAGGGTAAAAGAAGCAACGATAAAAACATTCCAAGATAGTCACTACCCATTATCAAGACTTGTCCCCCATTAGACAAATCAAGTTATAATAGGCCAACATTATAGTAAGAAATAACAATTACCAAGAAACAAATGACAAATAAAAAAATATATTTAAAGGTGCAAGTCAATCATACCTAGAACACAAGCCAAGTCACAACCACTCCCGTTGACGCCCTCAAAAACTAACTTGTAGAGTTTGAAGAGGTTGCAGTAGGTTACCAATAATAAATGGTCAGCAAAAACCATGTGCAAGTAGAAGTAGCTAAACAACCATGGTGTTAAGTAATCCACATCGTAAAACTGAATCCTCTAAACTAACATTATTAATAGCTACATATAACATATAGAATACCATTCTATGTAATTGGTAGGAGTTTTTATGGCGTTAAACACAAACCAATAATCACAAATAGTTGTTCTATGAATTCATTTGATCGATATGTTGGATGGAACTGAGTGAGTCATTTTCTATAATAAAGTAGTTAAAAAAAATTGAGGAAAGACAAAGGTGGATTCCAAAACATGTGGAGTTCCCCCATTAGCCTAGAGAAAGGGTGAACATGGGTTGTTGGTCAGGGATGGATTTGTATCAATGGATTATGTTCTTTGTGCTGATGAAGAAGAAGGGAAGAGAAGAGAGGAGAAGAGCATAGAGGCTTGTGGTCAAGCTCCTTCCTTTTTCGTGATATGCCTTCCTAGATACCCACTTGAGTGACTAAGACTGTGGCAGTAGAGAACACTGGAGCATGCACTGAATTGAAGGTAGCTACCTGGTGGGTTGCAGAGCCAGGTTACAGAGAGGCAGGGAGGATGTGGAACGCGCTTTGGCAACAACAATAGTAGGGACGAATGATGGGAAGGAAGAAGGGAGATGAGATTGGCGGTTCCAAGTGGGATGGGGAGGGATGATATGTAGATGAATTTTGTCATCCTTTCCATCAACACAACCTCTAACCAACCTCTCTCGAAACCCTTTTTACTTCACAGAGGTAATAGAATATGGATCCCACCACCAACCCTTCTTCTCCACTCCCCCAGCATCCTCTGGTCTCCTAAAACCATGATCAATTCTATTCCGTCTCATTTACCTCCTTTTTAATGAAGTAGAAGGTACCCGAATAAGGCTGGGGAGGCATCTGGTGATGAGAGGATGAAGCTGTCCAGTGACCCAAGACATCCCTATCTCGGGTGGCAATATGACCACAATGAAAAGGACACCTAATTTGAGGCTAGGAGAAATAGGGAAATATAAAGGAAGAGGACGAGCTCCTAAACCAAGATCTAGGGCTCAAAGCAGCAAAAGGGGGCGAAATCGAGAAACCCTAGGTGGGTGTTTTAGGAGTATCTACAAAAGAAGAAGACGAGGAAGACGGAGAAGGCACAAAGGTAGAAAAATCACCTGCTCAGTGAGGAAGACCAAGATGTGTTGTCAATCACAAAATCTCCTTGACCAACAATCAAATCACGATGCCTAGAGAGCCCAGCGAACCCAGCAATACCATGAACACGACACCTTGATGACTTCAATCGTAAGAACGAGCAACGAGCAACCAGACAGGAGTGTTGTCGAGGAAGGAGGAGATGGTGGGGAAAGGAGACGATGGGGAAGGAGAAGAGGTTGGGGTTAAAACCCTAGCGACCCCAGAGAGGTTTGGGTGCAAGGGAGGAGCGACAATGATGGTGAGAATGGGTACTGGTTTTGGTAGCAGTGGAAGGATGAGTCGGTGGAAGGATGTGGGGGAGAAGAAGATGAGTCGGGAGTTGGGGCGACGGGGTTAGGAGGGGTCAAAGCCCACACTCTGTGATTTGCAAAGCTCACCAATATTGGCAGATTTTGTAAAGTTTGATAAATGCATGACAGGGGGAATACCACATTCCAACTGTTGATGTTCATAAATTCCATTAAGCTAGCCAAACGAAAACTTTGTAAATGTGGTAGTTCAAATACCAGAGTGAACTACAATACCGCCCCGAATTACCGCACCCAAACACAACCTTACTTTTTTATAAACTACCTCCCTAATATAGGTTTAGGAGCACTCAGTTTCTCAATTGCTCCATTGAATGCTTGGCCCAACCTTCAGTAAGAGTACACTTGGAAGTAATGTCAATGAATAAGATGTACAGTCTTATCACCATGTTTTAATCATATTGAATCAATGTTCTCCTCACTAATAGGACATGCTTTGGATCCTTGATTAGTGGAAAGTCATTAATAGTGCAAGACAACATAGCATGCAAATGTAATGTATCTCAATGCAAAGCTTCATAGGTCATCACACCTTCTCCCCAGAGTTTCTATAAGTCATCAATCAGAGGTTTAACAAAAACATCAATATCATTTCCAGGTTGTTTAGGGCTCGATATCAATAAGGATAACATGTCGTACTTTTTTTTCATACACAACCAGGGAGGATGATTGTATATAACAATCATAACAGGCCAAGTGTTATGTTGGCTACTTAATGTGTCGTATGGATTCATCCCATCAGAACAAAGACCAAGTCTTAAATTCCTGACTTCTTCACCAAATTTAGGGTACAATAAATCAATTTGTTTCCATTGTGGGGAATTAAATGCATGTCATATGATCCCATCATTGTTCTTCTTTGACTCTGCATGCCAAGATAAATTCTACGCATTCATGGTATTGGCAAACAAGCATTGTAAATGTGGTATTATAGGTATATACCACATCACTTTGGCAGGAGGGCCAGTGTTGTACTTACCTAAAGTCATCATTTTATAACTTGACGCCCCACATTTTGGACAATCTTTCAAATTGATATAGTCCTTTTATAATAACACAGTCATTTAAGCATGCATGTATCTTCTTATCCTCCATTTCCAATGGGCACAACATTTTATTTAATTCAAATATTGATATTGGAAGCTTGTTGCCTTCAGGAAGAATTCTTTCAATAAAGACAATAGAGATGTGAAGCTTTTGTAACTCCATCTATTATTAGCCTTTAGAGTATACAATCTCAACACAACACTTAGCTTCATAAACTTAGTACAACCTAAGTATAATAGGATCTCAACATCAGGCATGATGTTTCTAAATAAGGAAAGTAGATTAGTAAGATTTACCCCACAACTATCTAGCATCTCATCAACCATGTCTATTAGAATCAGTTCATTCACATCTACATCATCGTTGACAACTTCTTCTTCAACACAAGTACTGCAATCGACATCTACTGATATCATAGTAGGAATCTCTTCATGTCAGTACCATTCTATATAGCCCTGTACAATCTTGTTGCACATGACATGACGTCTGGTTTCGTTAATAGTGTTGACTTTCAAGTTGTTACTACAATTCCTAAATGAATAATAGAACCTATCTCCAGTTTGTTTCTTGTGTTCCTCCGCAAATCTTATAAGCTCATCAAGACCAGTATTAAGCTCCAAAGTGTATCAATTGGAAATGGAAATTTATGATTGATCCATTATATGATCATAGACAAAATGAATATTGATTTAGGTATTTGAAGATTAGGTTTTAGATATTAAAGTTTAAAGATTAGGGTTGATTGTTTAGGGTTAGGGTTTATAAATTTAAGGATTGGGGTTTGCAAATTAGGGTTTAGGTTTTAGTAATGAATGTGTACCACCTATCTTATTCTTGAACACCTAATATCACTAGTAAGTCTATAATGTGTATTTGGTTTTCAAGAATATTTCAGCAACATTTCCCCATAGTTTTCTAAGTATATCGATGTAGATGGGCAAATACCCACCTACATATGTACTTAGAGAACAAACAGGAAAGTGTTGACTAATCATCTTGATAGGAAAGTGCTGACTAATCACCTTGAAAACTAAATACACGTTATCCACTTACATCCTAAGTGACATTAAGTATTTAAGAACAGTCCCAAACAAGGGACTATCCAAGATTTACTCCTAATGAGTAAATCTGGGAGGGGTTTCTAAGACAACAAGATATATGTCTAAATTAGGATTTATGTTTTAGAATTTAGGTGACTATAAAAAAATCAATCTAAGCCAAGTTGATTTAGGTAATTCATATCAATTCGGTTTATTGAATTCTTACTTGTGATTATTTATCCATACAACATTCAAATTGAACAATATACCAATTTATACAAGCAATTATACATGAATTCCAACTATACAAGTATGATTTCTCCCATTTTTATATTAAAACCCTAGTTACATTTCATCATTCAATTGATATCAATTTAGGTATTAAAATTCTAGTTGCATTTCATCAAATTATATAAGTATTTGTACAAAAAATGTAGCTAAAAAGTAAAATAGAAGAATAAACACCTCTTGAGAAGTTGGCAGCAATGATGGCTCAAGCGGAAATGGTGGTGATAGTAGTAACTCAAGAGATGATGGTGGTGAGCAACAGATCAGCAGAGGAAATAACAGGGCGATGGTGGTGATCAACATAGTGACAACAACGAGCGGCGACGATGGTAGTCAGCATAGGCGACGACGACAATGGTAGTTAGCATGAAGACAACAATGATGGCGGCAGTAGTCAGGGTAGCACATCATTATAGTGACAGTGGCGGCGGTTAGGGTAGAAAATTTCCAGAGTGATGGAGAAATACACGTGATGAAATAGAGAATGCGAGAAAGTTTGTTTCATGGGTGTTGTTATGTGGGATTTAGTTGTCAGTTTCTATTAAAAATAGATGCCATAGGTCAATCACTGTCGTCGGGTTGACACAAATGTACTTATCCCTAATAAAAAATTCTAACCTTGGTAAGAGTTTATTCAGTGGTTTCCAACAAAAAACTACCGAGATAACTCAGTCTATGTTGTCGATTGCCATCAAAAATCAATGTCACATGTACTTATCCAAAATAAAGAAGCATGAACCTTTCTTCTAAGGCCCATGACCTATGTTTTTGGGCCAACCCTATTTGTTCTGCTTGATTAAGTTCTTAGAATGTTAATCTAATCCTTTGAGATTCTTTTAGAGCTTTTAGAGAACTTAAGTTTCTAGTTTGAGCTTGTTTGGATGAAGTTTGTGCCTTATGTGCTAGTTTTGGGTCAAATTACAATTTACCCACTTATGAGGGTTATCTTGCAAATTTGCCACCTCTAGAGTATACCTTCTCTTTCTTGGCTTCATGAGAGAGATTGGTTCTTTGGGGATCCTTGGTTGGGCCTTAGTTGAGTGGGGACGCCTCTAAGGGTGATTAGGGTTCAAGGGTTGGTTTGGTGTCGACCATGTGTGCATGGTTGAGTGTAGCGACCCTTTTCTTGACCTTGGTGGGTGTCTTGGGTGTTTATCAACCAAGAAGCCTACCTTGACTTGGTTTCCTCTCTACCATGATGGTCTTGGAGTGGTTGGGTTGAGACAGTTTGTCCTTTTGTGGTGTGAATCGACCTTGGTGTCTTGGTGACCTTTGGCCTAGACCATGTTGTAAGTGATGCTCTTTTTTCAACCTTATTGAGGCGTTGTGACCGAAACTAAGTGTTGGGAACCTTAAGAGGTGGATACCCAACATTGGTTGTATCACCATCTTGTGCATGCATGCATATAGTGGTTGCATGTTGGTTTCTTGGGTGGACAAGTGTCCCTTTGGTGCCTTTAGGTGTTGAGACCTCATCTCCACCCTCCTTCTCTCCTCCTCAAGTATATAAATACTCTTCTCTCCATGCAAGTGAACCTTTTAGCCTTCCTTCTTTCTCCCTATTTTTTTCTCATTCTTAGAGATTGGTGGAGTAAGGAAGACTAATCCTTGGAGCTTTGGTGACTGAGATCCCTTGCATGTGGTGACTTTTGGTCATCTTCAACCTTGGTAAGTGTATGCCTTTCTTTGGTGACGTTTTCTTTGGATCTACTACCCCATATTCTTCTCTTTTCTCGGCCATAGAATGTGGACTATCCATGGTGGTCATTTTGGAGAGAAAATCCTCATCACAAGGGTCATAGGCCATGTTTTGACAAGGTGGTACCCAAGTGAGAGGAAGTTTCTTCTCTCTTTCTCTCTTCTTATTTTGGTTTGGTCTAGAGTTTCTTACCCTCTTTTCTTGAGCTATCTTTGACCTTGGTGTCTTCTTCTTCTTGAGGTGCTCTTGTGGTCGGGAGTGGATCTTTTGGTGGAGCTTCATCACCCTTGGTGATCGTGTGCTTGGAGATAGTGATCATTGGAGTTGATCTTCCTTTAGGCGGGTTATATAACACTCTACCATCTCTATTTTTGCACTTTTTAGTACATGCATGTTGTTTTTTCTCTCTCTCTAAAATGTGGCTTTAACATGCTAGTAGATAATACCATGCTCTAGAACTTGAATGATGGTGTTATCATGTTTGGTTTTCTTAGAATCTGCAACCCTAATGTAAGGTACTCGATTTTAGAGATGGTTGTGAAATGATGGTTTTCTTCCTATCTTTGATATTGGTTTTGATCACATGTATGAAGTTTGTGTGCCTTGATGTATCATGGAGTTTAGGTTCTATTTTAGAGGTGTTAAATGTGGTTTATCTCTCTTGCATGAGGTTGTTTTATGGTGGTTTCAAGATGCATGCTTTTAGAATTTTTGGTGACCGGTTATGGTATGAAGTTTTCCTATTTGAAGATGATGGTTTTATTTGATGTAATCTTCTATTTTTGTTGTGGAATACTTGTTTTTTTTATCTTGGTTAATACTTGTTTTGATGTTGGTCTTTTTCCTTGGTGTTTAGCTTCACCTTGGTGGTCGCTACACCTTGTTTTATCCTTGGGTTGAGACACTTTGACATATGTGGTTTTGGTCGAGACATGTACTTTGGTTTTGGTCAATACACCATGCTTTTTGGTGGTTGATACACATGGACTTGTGTAGGTCGAGACACCTACTTCTGTTTTGGTTGAGATTCTTTCCTTGGGGAGTGGTCAAGACATGTTTTTCGTTGAGGTTGAGACATGTGTTTTGAGATTTATCAAAACCCTAATCTATGTGGTGGTCGAGACACATGATGTGTCACGATCGAGATACCTAGTATTGTTGCGGTCGATACACCTTACATAAAGGTGGTCAAGACACTTCGCTTTAGGGTGGCCGAGACACTTGTTAATGAGTGGTCGAGACACCTATGTTATGGATGGTCGAGACACATACATAAACATATAGTAAACACATGTGTATGAGTAAGCAACTAATGATCCATGTATAGTGTTGTTCAAATGATTGATTGGTTAACCCTAATCATGTTCCTTAACCCTATTATGCTCTAAGAAAGTGCGAGGTGGTGTACCTAGGATTTGGTGATTGAATTTTGCTATAAAACCCTAATTGGCTATGTGTATGGAACCCTAACCCTAATGTTGGGTCATGTGATGTGTTTACTTCTCTCTCTTGAAGTTTTTATCATATTATGAGATTTTTATCTCTCTTGTTTATAAATCCCTAACATTGCAGGTGATATGGACTTGAATATCATAGCTTGTATATGCTATGGTGTATGTGATGTGACATAGGATAATGGTTATGAGCCTTCATGAGGCGTGTTTTTAATATCATTCTATCAGATGCCTCAAATCCTAGGATGTACAATCTCCCTCACTTAGACTCTTGACATCCTCACCAAGGCTCAATTACATGGCCTCATAATATTTTTCTATTTTAGTACAGACCCAGAATGGCCCATGGACACCCATCTCTGGATCATGGCTACCAATACAAGGGTGGCTACATCACTTTAGATAGCCCATTCCAACATGCCTAGACCGCACGACTCAAGGCTGGCATGCTACATGCCCATGTGGGCCCAATCTACTAGAGAGGTTATGGATCTAATACCATTTGTAACACCCGATCCCATTGCCTAAGGCTCTAGTAGAAATATCATTAGACCCACAGACCATCAATGGCCTTAGCTACATGATTTTTCCTCACTCACGCACAAGACAAAATCAACTTTGTGACTGTTCACCCATCCTAATACTACTCTAGACTAAGCACGATTAACACAGTTTTTAGTGATGGGCTTCCTAAAAGTAGGTGCACCTCGATGATATGGGTATTCCAATCATTCCTTTTACGGTTGTTTTATCTAAGGCATCAAATCTTGGGACATTGCAACATGTTTCCTCATACTTAAAAGTATCCTTAGTGTCATCATAAAACAAGCAATCAGGTTAGAAACCATAATTTTGAAGGATGATACACGACAATAGAGTTACTGATATTATCAAATCTGGGGTCATAGAGTCATAATCATCAAGATTAGGTCATTAATAAAATTCTAACAATTAAAACATGGATACTAGAGAAAATACAAGGATTACGTTTTGAATTTGTCTTGGTAAATATTTTTATTGGATTTCTCATGTTTTATGATCAATTTAAAGTGTTTCTTTGCAACTTTTGGATCTACGATTGATTTTTTATGATTTATCGCAGTTCATGGTATTTTTCTTGATAAATATGTGGTAGGGAGTATAAACATTTTATTATGAAGAATTGAAGCATCATATGATGGTGGTCAATCATCGATCAAGAATGTGATTTGATATCTGAGGTCACTCCCCTCCACTAAAATGTGTATGAGAGAGGGGAAGACTGAGTGGGACTCATGGTTGTTGGATCATAGTTTATGACTATTGGAAGAGATCCAATAGTTGATACACATATCTCCCTCAGAGACACCATCCATGTACAAGAAGCAGTGTCATGGACAAAAAGGTTGTTGGAGCTAGGGGATTTTTTGGAGATTAGGGATTAGTGCAGCTCAAGGATAGGCTAGTCAGCCTTGAATCATCTACATAAAGACAAAGAGAACCTTGGTCCCCAGTGGGTTAGCCTGTGAGGCTTCCTTGTGGTCGTACTAGGGCATTAGAAAGAGGAGACAATGAGGAAGGAGAGGAGGCTTGGGGCTTATTTTCATGTCAAAACATCGGGGAAAGGTCAAGAATAAAAAAGAAGATAGATAGGCAATTCCTATAAGTTTCTACAGTCTTGGTGTAAGTTTTTCGAACCCTTTCTTTCTATAGTGCAACAAAGTAGCGGTAGGGTGTTTTTACTCTCTTCTCTTCGCCTCACAACCAGCCAAATAGGATGTGATTAGGCTCAATTTTGGAAGTGGATGAGATTTTTGAAGTTTTTTGGGGTGAGACAGAGACTAAAGAGGGAGAGAGGGAATGTGAGGGTGATAGGGAAGACGGTCCCTCTTTCCTTTTCTTACGTGTGGTAGAAGACAGCCTTAAGGTCGTCGATCCTAGATCACATGACTCATGAGATGTATGATATATCAAGGGTCAGGTATTACCCCTTGCCAAAGTTGTTGGGTCATATTAAATGTGTTCAAACATAAAATAGATTACCAAAGTTATTTCTCAATTTAAGTAAATCTTTAAACGTCTAAAAGTTCTATAGACCACTAGGAAAGTCCAATTGCCTTGAAATTTTAGGGTAAACTTCCTTTTATATTTACCTTGCTACAAAAAAGTATTATTATCCTTTACTTAGCATTCAATTCATTATTTAATTAACAGTTTGCAAAATCACATATGACCTCATAAAGTGTTCAAAATTTCTTATATGGCTTAATGAGGCAGTAATGAGACTAACAAAAAGTTATTGACCATCATTTATCTTTAATCATCACTTCATTTACAATTGGTGTCGATACCATTGCACATCAACTTCTTGGATTATTTACATAAAGGACTAAATTCAAATATGCAACCAACTTTATTTATTTATAAGATTATATTAATTAAATGTTTTCTAATTATAACTTATAGAAAAAGGAGGGAAAAACCACTTCCTCAATTGATTCTCATCTTATATGTTTTTCCCACAAAATTAGGACCAACTAGTAAAATTGTGTAGGTGATCTCTTTCCCATGTCCAGTTTTATCTCTCATATGATTTCATCCCATTCATGGTGTTTCCAAAGAACCTTATCCATTTCCATCTCTTTTCTTTAGGATCTCCTTTACCTATAAATCCATGATTCTTACAGGTGCCTTTGGGTAGGTCAAACTACCTTGGATCTCTTAAAGGTTCAAAAATTCCACACACGAGTAGAAATCATTCACATCGAACTTTACATTGGAATCATTGACCACATCATAAATCAGACTATATAGAGATGGCATGGAAAGACAATAAGAAGTCTCACCAATCCATGCCAAGATAATTGTATGGACCCACAATCACGTGGCTTAAATTCTGGCAAGTCTCGACAATGCCCTGGATGGGTTGGACATGATCTCTTAGGGAGAAGAGTAAATCCATGTATTTTGCTTAAGTACATGATTTATGTCAATTTTGGGCCCTCAAAATTCCAATTAAATAACTTCTAAATTGATTAGAAAACTCTATTAGCATCACAAGTGATAAGTCCTATTTGATTCTAGACATGCCATGGTTTTTAGACTAGGTTATGCTAATTCTATTGAACTTATTAAACATCAACCCTAGCTCAATGAGGTATTTGACATAAGTATTTCTTCATAGTGAGGGGGTATATTTTTAGGGCATCTATATATATCATACTCATGATCCCTCCAAAACAAAGTTACCTCAAGAGCTTATTGAGGTTGAGCTCGAGTTACTCGAGATGAAGTTTATTCCAACCAATTTATGTTACTTCCTTCGTTTAGGGTATTAGATTTCATCATTGCTAGATCCTTCATATGGGATGTAAAACAACACATCACTAGGAGTTTGTTTTAGTGACCAAGTGTCATTAATCCCTATCAAGGTCTTAAGATTAACCTCCCCTAGATATAAAATCATACCATCATCTATTTGTAAATAAAGCCTTCTCTAAGGTTCCAAATCATCACGAAGGCCTTAGATCATTATAAGGGTTCTCCTCTATCACCAAAGAGTATCCTATATTAGGACTTTATATTTGTTAGGATGATTTTGTCAAATCTATGTAACCCATTTTCTAAGGCTTGTGAATTCTTAGTCTTTTGATCCTTCTCCTCCTCTAGGTTTTAACTAGAGATAACTATACATTTCCCTAACATAGTTCTACTTATTCCTAGAGAGCATGAGGTTTGAGATGGTCCTTAGATAATTCGTAGATCTTACTTAGATCTTATGCATCAATATATGTTGACAAGTATATGCATTGAGTGGGAAGCCTATTTACAACAAGGATAATTCCCCAAGATGATATTGCACATGCTTCTTTCTCATACAAGGTCACCAAACCAATAAAGGGGTTTCACATGTATTATCTAGGTTATCACGTTTCCTTCAAAATGCTTTATTTCTATTATCTGCAATATTTAATATATGCAAACTAAGGTCAGAACCAGAACTCTTCTATAATATGGTCACACCTCCTTATCCATTGCATTGTTTTATCACATGGTTATTACATTTCCATTTAGGTTTGGTTTATGCACACGAATTAGCTTTCAACTATATCAATAAGATGGTGAGATAATACCTCTATTGATCATATAATTACTTCTCATGATATTCATCACATATACAACTTGTATGTACTAAAGGTGGTTACCCAAACTAAGAAACCTACATTAAGCTAAACAAATCTTTGGTTGCAGTACAAATACAAATTTCACCTTGTTTGGATTGTAGATATGATGGATCCACATATCGTCTTATCATTCTAAAATTAGATTGGTTCATGCTCAATTGAGTGACTCCTTATACATAAACATGTTTCTAACCCCAAAAATTTGTTTAAATGTCGTTAACCCAAAGGGAGAAAATGAGTTTCTCAGGTCCCTTGAGTTTATGAACAACCTCCCTTAGGGTTTTAGTATTATATATGTATTTCTATTCTCTATATGTTTTACATGCCTTATTCATTCCCTTACGGTCTCTAGGAGTACATGTATTTAAGGAATGACCTTCTCCTAACCTCTCAGGCCTTATGTACTTATGGAATGAAAATTTCTCCCCAACCCCTTTCACCTCATGTACTTACGGAGTGAAATTTTCTCTTGACCCCTCGAGCCTCATGTACCTCTATATATGCAAGTATGTAATACAAGAAGTCATGCAATTAAGTAAGGTACAAGAAATCATCCAAGTACGTAAGGTACATAGATTGGTTATACCAGTATACAAAACACAAGGGACCAATTGTTATATAAGGAAATACATGAGACACAAATTCTCTCCTAAAGAGTGGTGTTCACTCGTATTGTGGATTATCCTAAGTTAAGGGAAAGACCTTATAGATGAAGAATAGATTGAATCTTGTGGGGTCATGATTTTTGGATAGAGAGTCTATCCTCCTAATAATAGTGTAAGGTATTTATCATAACTAAATCTTCCATTCTTTACTTACAGATTCATAGATAATTTTAAACTTGAAGAAATACTCTTTCTCTTTTCCACCCCCCTATTTTCATGTTTTAAGTACATTATTTTAGAAAAAAGAATTGATAATGTTGTGAACCTTCAAAAAAGTTTGTTGTGAGTCGGAGTAAGGATATAGATTTCTCTTATCTTATAAAACAAAGATCATAGTTATGATAGTACCTTATAAATTATATATGAACACACAATCTACACGACATTTGTTATGACAAAATAAATGAATGAATTTTTATCAATGCTAAAGCACAAATAACATGTACCAATCCTATTATGGGATGTAATTCAACCAAAATAAAATAACTTCATCATCTTGTTCTTCCTACGATGGCGATGAATGTGATGAGATTGGATGATATCATCCGACTAAAAGACATTGTCTTTCCAACCATGATATGTCTCTCTTTGTTAATATGTGAATCACGGTGAAATCAAAGTCTATTTCAAAAATTTACATGGCAAATGACACTAGCACTTTGTTGGTTTGGACTCATGTCATGTTTGGTTATCTAGATTTAACTATATTGGATTGTATTTTGGACTCCAATTCTACAAATTTTATGTTTGGTTTGCAGGATTGGAGAAATGGGGCTCATCTTGGGATTTTTAGACATAATAGGAATCCATGATTTTTTTCTCCATCAAAATTCTCCCAGATGCCAAAATCTAACATGAGAAAGACAGTAGACAAGAAAAAAAATCCCACACTTCCAAAATCCAGTAAACCAAAGATACAATTATACTTCGTGGGATTTTGAGAATGCAACATTTCAGTAATGTGGGATGGACAGAATACAGGATTTATGAAAATCCAGCTAGCCAAATGTGCCCTCAAAATCATCATCATACAACAAACAACAAGGTCAAGTTAGGTGTATTATTCATTAAATGAGTCTAAAACTAACTGATCCAATCAATTCTAAAATTTGTGTACCCTCAGTAAAATGATTAATATTTATAGAGTAAAAATTGAGAGCACATTTCAAAAACCAACTATGATACCATGTTACCAAAGGATAGCTAACCCAACTAAACTTATTCAATTCAAGGTTTACAAATACACTAGATAGAAGTGGGCCCTAAAAGGATTGGGCAAAACTATTGCATAAATGAAGATAGAATGATGGAAGTAATGATGCATAGATACAGTGAAGAATTTTGTTCCATTTGTGTGCATCCATGTCAGTGTGATCGATAGGGCATTCAGTGGTACCAAGATAGATTTTAATGTTTACTATAGAATTTGACAAAGAGATTTGATGCTATCGACTTTGAGGATGATGCCATTAAGTTTGAGTCTTAAATTTCCTATAGCAGCAAAAATGGTGCTAGTGACACACCAACATGAGTTGGTGGTACTCACTTTAAGTGATGAAGATCTTAGTGACTATGTTAAATGTATTTGGTGTTGAAGATTGGGATGTCAGTAGATTGAGACTACTTTTGAGCGTTCCTATAGGATTTATGAAATATGTCAATGCCACCAAGTATGTGACTTTCATTCCATGTAACATATCAAAGGTTGAGTCATTTCCACTGACTTGCACTGGTAATATCGATTTTGTGTAATTCCTACACAAGAAACAAACACATTACAATACCTTCTTTACTCACATCAAAATGTAATATCATGTAACTACAAATGAACATGAACTAATTCTATCAAGGACATGTAACTATAGAACAAAAAGTTATCAAAAGAAAATATTAATCGAATTATCATAATTGGTAGGTTGCTCTCACAAAGATCCCTTATTTTATGCCAAGGCTCAACATAATGCTTACCACTAAGTTGGTTGTCATGGGTGGGTCATGAAGAACGATCAAGTAATTTGACATCACCATATCATCATCAATGCCCAATGTGAGGTAGACACAACCCATATGAATAATAAAATCCATAGTGTCCTGGAAATGTATCCCTGATAACAACTTGGATCCTTTTGTCTCCTGCATGTCCATAACCAAGAAATCAACTAGATCTATACATTTATCAACTTTCACCATGACATCTTTACATATCCCAATTGGCCTCATTATCGATTCATCTACCAATTGAATTGTCATGCATACTTACTAGGCTCTTTCAATCCCAATTTTTGAAACATGTAAAGTGGCATGAGATTAATGATTGCCCTAGAATTGCTACAATTCTTTGAACTATTTTCTATCAATAGAAAATGAGACATTGAACATTCTAAGTCTTTCTTCATTGATGACAACTTCCTTGAATCAGTGCTCATCACCTCATTGACTTCCACAATTTCAAAATCTTTTACCTTGCACTTCTTTGTGATGATATATATGTATCATATGTCTGACTAACATTTTTATCAATAGATTAGCATGATATGATATTGTAGTTAACAATATAATTTTATTAATACAATTTTTTTTGCATGCACTTAATGAACTTTGTTGTAAAGTCTGTTAGCTAAGCTTGATCACCTCAGGTAATAATTTCAAACAACAATTGCTTAAAAATAGGGATTTTTTGAACTTAGTCAACAATGTGTTGTGAAAATGGGCTAACCACTAAGAAGGAATAGTTGTGAGGTGTTCTTAATAATCCATGTTAGGAATAATAAATGTAACAAAACTGAGATTTTGGCTAAAATGGATATTGGATTACATTTTGAAAGAGAGTGACTACTATAATCAAATCACTAATCATAAATAAATATTGATTTATTGGTAATTGAATAAACCTCAATTATAGCTTGCACCACGTTGAAACTAAAAATTTCTAGAAATTCCCATCAATCCAATAATTAATCAATCAATTTAATCACTTTCATTAGCTTTGAATCAACAGTTCAATAATCAACCCAATCCAATTTCTTCAGTCAAGCTGATTCAGTTTTACTTAGTAGTGTTTTTTATATGCACAACTACCTAGTTTGGAAACTCAGGGCTCGATGTTCTTATTAGTTTAACATGTACAATTGTGCAGTACACACATGGTTTGCATGTGTCAAACTATAACCCAAACACATTTTTACATATAAAATTTAGTAATGACAACGAGTTGCTTTACTTAATTGGAATAATGTGATTGCACCAAAAATAATTTTTAAACCTAATTATGATATATTGGATGACACATACAAACATTCACACAAAAAATACACATACACAAACACAAGCATATGTATGTGTGTATATACATGTGTGTGAGCACGTACACTCATACATAATGTTACCTCCCAATACTGGCTAGTAGTAATATCCTTAACTACTAAGAATGATTTAAACTTTAACCTATGATCAAACCCTTATGATCTCATGTGGAACATGCACAAGGAGTCACATTAACAAATTTAATGAAATATGAAACAAGAATCTAGGCAAACATTAATAGTTACATGTCTAGTGTTATATGTCCCATTATTGGAAATAGTATAAAGTGGAATAATGATAATGAAACTACAATCTTAGACACAAGTATCCCTAGAAAGTGTACTAGGGTTAGAAATTTCTAGTCCTTGAAGTCATATACTGAGATGAAAAACTAGAATGAGAGAATTAATGTATAATTCATGCTAGGATTAAGGTAGCTTATGTTTGGGGCATACCCTAATGTGAATTAAGTAGTATTATGAAGATCCAAGCATCCATATAGTGACCTAGGATCCTATAGTATATTTAAGAAGTGTAATCATATGACATATTAGATTTGATGGTATACTAAGTTATGGATGTTCATCTTTTGAAAATGAAATCCTCAACAAGGGTTGGAGTGTTGTAACATACTGAAACTTCATTATAATTATCCATGAAACCCTAATCAAATGAACTAAGAGGCAATCGTGTAAATGATTAATAGTAAGATTAATATTACATAAAGGTGCACTAGAACCCATACCTAGGATGGACATATAGAGTGTACATATATAAAAATATTGATCCTAGGATATATAACCCCATATATATAATGTAACACCTTCACTATACAAGTTTGACTTAAATAATCAAATATGATAATAGAAAAGAAATATATACAGTAGTAGTCCTCATCTAATCTAGGAAAATGTATATAATTCTCATTTTCATGTGATTAGTCGTCAAATACCCCCATACACCATGTATATTTCATACACTTCATTATGCAAATAATACATGTCACATGTAACCAATATTAAACATACATATTAGTCATTTAACTGTAGACCGTGATGCCTTCAATGATCATGATGTTCATTGCTTCATGAGACCTGGATATAAGTTTTTCAATGACTTGGTTTGTGATACTCTTTTGACTTTGCCTCTAGAGCTTGGTTAAAGGTACTAAAAGAGGCTCATGTGGCCTTTCTTGGCACACAACCTGATGGTATCCACTCTCAATATTCTATTGACATTTTTTTATTTGATTGGGTAGATGACAAGCACACCTGTGTCGACCTCACTAGAGTCTCTCTATGTCAGGTGTTCTTTCACATAACTCTGAAGTAGGCCAGGCAGCCGGTGACGCTGCAACACAAAAGGTACAAAAGAAAGGCGCAACTTGCATGGTAAATCACCACTATTTTTTTCCTTTTGCTTTTTATACCTTAGGAGTTCTTGATAATGATGTGACCTCTCTTATGCAATGCCTTCAACACGTCACCAATAGGAATCCATGCTACCCTATTCTTCTTCTTGTACTTTTGTTGTTAGATCTATAAGATTCATCATCCAGAAAGGATTGACTGCTCAATTTGTTACCCATGTTTCTGTGAAGGCATTAATATAAATTTTTGGTTTTTGAAGTTTTTTTTAATAAAATGTACAAAATCTATTTAAATATTGGGTATTCCATAAAGGTTGAAAATTTAAACTTGCAATTATCTAACTGTATGTATATTATAGATACTTAATGATTAACTTGAGGGAAATAATGTATTTCTTATATAGTTGAGATGTGAATTTCTCTTATGATAATATAACTAAAAAATCAGCTTATTTTGGAAATATGGTAAGAATATATGACTTATAGTCATATAAGTTAACAAAACTATGATAGAACCTAATGCAATATGTGATAATAAAAAATCCCATAACCTAAAAAATAAGAACTCTTCTCTCCTATATATTCTCTTATCACACATGGATAACTTTATGCTATGATATGTGTAGTTCATTTTCCCAGTTATAGTTGGATTTACATGCAACCATGGACGTTCAAATGAAAATTTCAACGTAGTTGGAACATGAGAGTTTGTTTTTGGCCCAACTAGAGGGGCCCTATTTCTATTTTTTGGACTTTTGAATTGGCAGTCCAAGTTTTGATCGTCTTTATTCTCAATGCACCCAGGTCCAATTAGAAAAAAACTATGTTTTCTCTCTTGTACAACTCTTTTTCATTTAGGAGCTATATGAAATGATTATTTCTTTCTCTTTATATCTCCCTCTCTGCTCCATCCCATCGGGAAATAATTACTCCATTAGTATCTTATCATCACTCTAAAGTTAATAAACCTCCGACAACACAAGGAAAACGCCATAATTCTCTCGATTTCTTTCCTATCATACCTTCAAACCTTGCTTCATTCGCTGTGAGTGGTCTCGGTATTTTTTTTAGGTAAACCCTATTTCCCTTCTTGACCTCTTAGTATGGACATGGTGGGGATAGCTTAACCAAGCTCAAGTTTACCCCACGATCTAAGTAGCAAGCTGTTGACATGGTAATAACCTCAAAAATGTGTTCATGAGGTTTTTTTGTTGATCATTTTCACAAGATATGCGACTTGATCTAATTTTTTCTACTGTCCATGTGATGATGTATGATGAGTTCTAAGTAATCAATTAATGGTGTCATTTCCCATACATGCCCTCATGTTGTTTTTTCTTTTGTCTGGAACACTAGGGACATTTTGATCTTTTAATCCCTAGTTTTACAACTAGTAGTGTGGCTTTTGACATCAAATTATTCATTACCATGGTGAAAGGTATGCTAGTAATTTTTCATAGGCTTTGATTTATAAATTTCACATATATGCTTTAACTTCAATAAATCATAACTAATTATATAGTTACTAAAACATAAAACATATTTCCTAATTGTAGAATATTCTCTACTTATTGGTGTACATTTTGTAACCTACACTGAAAATAGCAAAGGATCAATTGTAGGGTTTAAAAAAACTCTACACAAACTAAGGTAATTTGAGATTCTGGAATGGAACAAGTTTTTAACTATGGATACTTTAGTGATAAATTTCAGATATATTGCTACTCTACACTAATGTTGGAATATTAACATTTCTTTAATCACTGATCTCTCGATTATGAGGCTAACCCTAATTTTCTATATATTTTGTATCATCCTCAAAACCTTATTCATGTTTCTAATATTGATGAGCCTTTTTTCCCTAGATTACTATGATATATCCTCCAATGTTATTATTACTTGAGATTTTACTAAAAATGAACAATTATTTTTACATTTCATTAAATGCATGTTTGATTTGAAAACGATTGTATTATCAATTTGCATTGGTGTATTTTGGGGGTTGGTAACCAGTGTAAAACTTTATATTGGGTGACATGTTGGTTTCTACCCCAATGCTTTTAGTTTTTATTCTCTCACATGATTTGTACATGTTTATATAGGATTGATGTATTGATGTCTCCTTCTGAAGGCTCGGGTCCCAAGACTCAAAGTGTGATAGTGCTTTGTCCTACTATAGATGGTTCTAGTCTTGATGTATAATCTACATGCAACATTTCTTATGAATTATTATTGTTGATCAAGGGAAAAATCTTTTGTTGATTAACTCTATATACAATGCACCATCACCTTTTAACCACTTGTTCATATTATTACTTGTCACATTTATACCTTTCATTGAACATGAGAATGCATCTTGCTTTTATTGATCCCTTAGTTCAAAATAATTGTGAATTAAGTAAATGATGGTATTTTGTATGTAAATACTCTACTTTCTTCCCATGTGCTATTATTGCTCGCAAAACCACATCAGTGTAGATCACTCAGAGGAGAAGCTTCAAGAGGAACCTACCTAATATAATGGATTCAATGATTGCTTGAAATGACCTTGTTGCCTATGCAACTGGTGCTTTTGTATACTTCGTTTACCTTTTCTTTATATTATTCCACCCCTATGGGTGAGGAACAAAGTTGTTATTGCAATTTTGTAATAGGTTATTCTCTGATTCCAACTTTGATATCGTTCATACTTTTTGGTGTGTTTAGATTTGTATGTGTGTTTTAGTTCTTTAAGTAATGAGTAGTACTCCTCATGGGACCCACTCATTACACATCCTATGTTCATATATTTAGCTTGGAACCATGTTCCCATTCTTATTTTGAGGGATACTCACTATGTTCAAACCCAGACACTATATGGTCCTTTAATTAGGGAATATGGTTACAAAAATGTTCATATGGAGTTTCATATGTGTGTTTGAAAGAAAAACAATAAAAATATGTATTTTTCCATAAAGAGAGCCTCCCCTACTACATTTGTTAAACCAAGAATACATTCTCTAGCATTGCATTGACCATGACATTTTATATTTGGTTTCTTCTTTCTACCACACTTATATGTGGCATTGGTTTCATGAATAAGAATGTGTAAATTTAGGTCTACTCACCTCCTCTATAAGTATTATATTCTTTATGATCTACTCCATTTGAATTTTTATTGTATTTTATGAATTCTAAGGTTACCCAGTTTATCATATTTTTATTCTAGACAATAGTTACAAAAATAATTGGGTTTTGGGTTTAGGGTTTGGGATCTAGGGTTTATTGTTGATTATCTCTATATATGATGCATCACTATCTTTAAGCTCACTTGTTCATATAATGCATATTTGTCACATTTATACCTTATGTTGGACATGAGCACGCCTCTTGCTTATCTTGATCCCTATTTTTGTCAATTAAGAGAATTCTGATATTTTATATGTAAATACTCTACTTTATTCCCATGTGTGATTTTTGCTCCCAAAATCACCTCAGTGCAGATCACCCAAAGGAGAAGCTTCAAGAGGAACTACATAGGCCAGTGAATTCAAGGTTGACCTGAAATGCCCATGTTTGCCTTTGTAACTAGTGCTTTGTATACTTAGTTTACCTTTTCTTTATGTTATGCCACATCTATGGGTGAGGGGAAAAGTTGTTATGCAATGTTGTATTAGTTATTCTCTACTTCTATCATTGATATTGTTCATACTTTTTAGTGTATTTGGATTTGTATGTGTATTTTAGTCCTTTAAGTAATGAGTAGTACTCCTCGTGGTCCCCACTCATTATACTATACTAGTATGTATAGCTTTGAACTATGTTTCCTTTCTTATTATGATGGATATTCACTATATTCAAACCCATACACTTTATCCTACTTTAATTAGGGTATATTGTCACACAAAAACTTCATATGGAGGTTCATATGTGTTTGAAAGAAATACAACAAAAAAAATATTATTTTTATAAAGAGAGTCTCCCTCACTATTTAGATTAAGACTGTATTCTCTAGCATTGCATTGACCATGTCATTTGATATTTCGTTCTTTCTATAATATTGTATGAATCGAGGTTATATGTGGATTTCTTTCAAGAATAAGGATGTGCTCTTCACAAAGCCTTCAATTTAGGTCTACTTGCCTCCTCAATAAGTATTATATTCTTTATGATCTACTCCATTTTTATTTTATGAATTCTTAGGTTATCTAGTTGTTCATATTTTTCTTTGAGATAATAATTACAAATATAATTGGAATAATAATTTTTTTTACAAATTACCGCATACCATTCTAAGAATAATAATATAATGTATCGCCATAATTTTTTTAGGTGAGAGAAAGAAAGAAAAAGAGAGAGTCTTATCATTAAAAGGTAGCTTATTGCATCAGGTTGCAAACGTTTGCGTGTTTATGCTTTCTCTATATTGAAGAACACACAAGTACAAGAGCTCCATGAACCATAAATTCTCATGAATTGCAAGCCACACACGGATTTGCATCTTTGCTCCAATTTAATTTGATGTCTCAAACAAAGGGATCAAGTCTTGTATCCCTTCTAATCTTGCTGGTACCATTGTATAAAATTCAATCACAACCATATAAGGGTTTTTCTAAGAACAATAGGAAGCTTTGTATTCACCATACCCTCTAGTTATGGGCTCTCAATAAATCAACATGTGATCAACAAAAAGAGTGATGCCTCAGAAATGCTCGACCATACAGAGTTTCCATCTATACAGAGTCCATATGTGCAAAAAGGCCCCCAAGCCCCAAAAAATTCATGTTGTATCCCACACATTACGAATGTAAGACATATGTCTCTTTTCCATTCAGATCAGCCCAAAGAGCCGAAGAGGAAGGGATAAAAGGATCAGGTACTAGACACAACTCCAGTGAGGTAATCCCTCCTCACCTATAACCCTTTCCCCTCATTGATCTCATGAGGAATAAGATTCATAAATATGACCCTATCTTCTATAAACTCCTATACATCATCCATCAACATAATTCATTCTCAAGGTGGTTCACCTAACCCCTGATTGTGTGTATAAGACTTTTATTCTCATTCTCAACCACTACCACATGCAACCAGAAAAGAGATGGAGAAGAATGTTTCGATTACCACTCAACCTGTGGGAAAAAGACCCAACCCCATCTCATCATGGTGATCCTATATGAGAATACCCCCCTTCTCCTACATGAATATCACCCAATACTCATATTGAATAGGTTCTCAATTGTCTCTGTCTAGGGGATGTAACACTATACACAGTGAGAGGCCATTGGGATGTGGCGTCTCTAATAAAATCTCAATGGGGATGGGTATGTGGAGAACCTCCATAAAACCATGCATGTATAGGGGAGAACTGCCTCCCTCTAGAGCTAATGGTGCACCAAATAGGGATCCTATTGCACACTTACAAATAAACCAAAGACGTGCTTGAGCAAGAAGCCTATTACTGAAGATCATTGGAGACCCTTTAAAAGGACCTCAATCCTTCAAGTATCTAATAAGTACCCAAGGTGAACCCAATCTCACCCTGTTGTATCCATAGATCTCTACACCATCATCTTGGCATCAACGTCTCCCTTCCTCCTCATGTACAAAGAGAGTGGAATATTGCATAATCTTACTAGCCAAAAAGATAGCAATGCTCACCAAGCACCCACCAAGTGTGCTTCAAAGCTAGAAGAAAAGACACCAAAAACTTATGTTAAGGTGGAAGACATAACTACTTAGGACAAGCAGATGAGGAAGATTCTAGTCAACTGAACCTCTCTGTCTCTCATATTTGCTCATGATGGACTAGGCCCACAAGGAGTCATTGGTCCTATCCCACCTTGACAACATCATCTGCAACAACAGGATGGCCATCCCCCTAAGAAACAATCAAGAATGATGTGGTCCTAAGACACCCAACCCCTCTTATATTCATCCCTCGCCCTCTACAAAATTCCTCATGATAATATTGATCTTCTTCATAACCAACACTGGTACATTAAGAGCCAACAAGTATGGGAGTGAAGGAGAAAGTCTGCCACATAAAAATGATATGACATGCAAAAGAGAGCAGGCGTGCCCTTCAACTTGCAAAGAATGCATGTAATCATCATGGAGATAAGATAGGTGCTTCGCCTTCAATTTTTCTAAAACCATAGTACCTCTAAGGAACTCTTTGACACTGAACCTTTTTCTATGTGTGGATTTCTTCCTGCACTTGTTCCACCATCATCTGATCATCCAAGCCCAATAGAAAGGTAAATTTGGATTTATTGATCAATTGTCTAGATAGATGATTGCCACAAGTCATCTAATCATCAATGTTCTTCATGGACATGGCATAAGAAGTTGTGGATATCATCACATCCTCAACATATGAAGTAGTGAAGGTGCAACCACCCAACCCCTCATTTTGAATTTGTTAATGAAATTTGGGTCCATTATCAAGTTAAATAATTAATACAATGCTTCACCAAACAAGATGAAAAATAACAACAACAATGGATTTTCATACTTTAGTCCCTACTTCATGGGGAATAAGCCATGAATAAAATGATTTAATGAGATCCACATCTAGGAGTTTTTGAAAAAAGGATAATATAATGGTCACATCTGTATCATTAGCCCAGACCCCATTAGGATGGCCTCTAAGAAGCCCAAGTTGACAAGGTCTTATGCTTTATCTATATCATACTTAATAACTAGAATCCACATACTACACATTATTGTTGATGTGATGCAATAACTCCATGTCAAGCCAAATGTTTTGGACTGTGTTTTTCACATCATATACTGGATCACTATTCCGTACAAATAACCTGCAATAGGTACCACACCAGGCAATTGTTCATGTTCAGTCGGTGCATCGAAAAGAACAACGAGCAACACATACATAATAAGAATAAGAATAACAATCTGTACAAACAATGAACACAAGATTTATGTTGTTTGGTTTAGACAACCTACTCCAGGCAAGGAATTCTTTAGGGGTTCTTGCATTGATTTTCTATTATTTAGCATGTTTTGTTCCTCTTCCTCTCTTTCTACAATGATAATAATCATGAGGTCCTAAACCCCATATTCCTAAGGACTAAGGAGTAGCTCGGTATTGCATTGTTTTTTTAATTCTATGGATTGATAATTTATTTCCTTCACTTCTAGACATGAATCTATGATCTTTTCATCAATTTGCTTATGCTTGATCACCATAATCAAGGTAATAGACCATTAATTATTCAGGAGATGAATTAGGATTCAAACAAACCATAGATCCACCTAGCCTACATCGCACTTTGGGAGATGGCTTACAACTATGAAAGAATAACCTAAAGATTTTGGTAATGCACCGAAATAATTCCTAAACTGCTAGGAGAGTGGAATTTGTTTTAGTTTAGGTAGTGTATTACACCGAGGGGGGTAATACTTTCTATGGGTATATAGTCCAAAGTAAAGGGGGAGGAATTTGAATACAATGTATGCCATGGTGAAACCACTAGTCCTGAGGAATTCATCAATTCTTGATCACAACCCTCTTTATTTAGGCTTATGATTATTTGATTTTAGCTAATAAACAACCAATAAACCTTCTTCTAGGTCTAGATGATTTGGTCTCAGTAAGTAGTAGTCTTTGGTGAACATTTCCCTGAGTTTGACACTCGGGCCTCATAGGCCTATATTACACGACACACGCACTTGTGTTTTACATGCACAGTTTAAGCATGTCCCTTTCACAATTCATGGAACTCCTACACACAACACAACAAACATGCCTCCAGTGTCTGCCTTCCAATGGAAAGGTTGACTCTACCTTTTGACGGTTTTCCTGTGCATACCTTTCGGTGGAAGTTTTGGCACAGTTTGTTGATGGTCAGTCAGACTTTGTCTTCTGATGGACGACCTACATTTAATAATAAAGGGATATTCTGCATCCTCTTCTGATAGAACTCATGCCTTGCCTACTGATGGTCGTCCTGACCCTTCGTCTGTCAATGATAATACTAAATGTCGACAACCTGCTATCTTCCTCATACAAACATTGTCTCTTCACACCATGGTGGCCAAAGGTTTAACTCCAAGGTGACTGGGAGGGTTCCAAAACCTAACATTCACCTACAAATAGAAGGCCGCCGCCTCTAGAAAAGGATCTGCCATTGAATCCTCCAAACTACCTCTTTCATTTCTAAGCATCCATATCTGAAAACCATCAACCGATTTTATCAGTTGATGAACATAAACCAAAGATCCTTCCACCTTTGTGGCCGCCAAGTTTTCAAGGTTTAGACCTTAAAAGAGGTTGTTCCATGGGTGCTCATTTACATTGGTTGACGACCTCCACCATCATTGACCTACTACTCTCTCTTTATAGTGATTAGATCCATCCTTAGTGAAAGAAGGTGATGCCCATGAGGTCTCCTCCAATGGATGCCTAGAGTGATTTTTTGTTGCGTCGACCTCCATCTTCTACTGTGACGATGGCCTTATTTCTTGTCCCCTATTGTTTTCATTATTGCTGCCATGAGGGATTATCTCTCTTTATAGGGTGTAGGGAATAGCCCAACTACCTGATGTTGATCTTTTCACTACATCTATTATTGTACAAACTGCTATATGTTTAAAATCAATCATTTTATACTTGTATGCTTGTCTAATTAGTAGGCTTACATGTTTATCATGATCCTAGGAACCCATGATCTAGGATGTCGATTGATTTTAGTTAAACCCTTGATAAGAATTTTAGTTAGGTGCGATCTAAGGCGATATATGAATGATCTCTAGGTAACACGATGACAATATTATATTACATCTGTCTAGGTTTATACTTAACGACAAAAGGGTGATTTCATGGCCTCAACATATAGGTGTACATGTTTAATATGTTGCTATGAGAGAATGAATGACATGTAGTAGTGGAAAAACCCATTCCATACTAGTGTTTCATCCATTAATTTATCAATTGCTAATTCTACTCTTTTGTTTTACAATATTAGTGTACTAAAAAATCCATCTATGTTTTGTGATAAATATCGGTTCGAGCCTGGTTACATTGATCAGTTAAATCTTAAAAAAAATTCCCTTTGGGTTCAGTCTAGACTATATTTTGATAAGATCTATCTGCTTGCAGGTGATGATTGTTGTAATTAGTCTAGGTAAAAATCTAGGCATATTTCTCTATGTGAATCTTCTTATGCAATAACAACACATTACAACATACAAGAAGAAAGAGACCTCATCACACGTGTGCATGCCCAAGGTTTATTACTTTCCATAACAACCACTTCATCATCTCCACACTCTTGTGCTTTACCTAAGGATCAACAAACCCCATCATGTCCAAAGGTTTAGATAGGATCCCCCATCCATACAAGGGATCTCCTTACAACTAGTCTTCCTATTCAGGACCTTGGTGATCACCACTTCAAGTCATGATACATGTGTGCTACAACCAATGTATGCATTCATGCATATATTTTGTAGATGAGCCATGCCACTGAATTGGGGAGGACCCCTTTAGCCAATCAGAAAAGAGACAGGAGAAGAATGTTTCCATTACCACTCAACTTGTGGGAGAAAGACCCATCCCGATCTCATCATGGTGAGACTCGACGAGAATACCCCCTTCTCCTACATGAATAATGCCCAATCACTCGTAGTGAACATGTGCTCAATAGTCACTGTCTAGATTCTGCAACACTAGACACATTGGGAGGCCATTGGGATGTGGCATCTTCAAGTCACATCTCAGTGGGGATGCTATATGCAAAACCTCCACAAAAACATGCATGTACAGGGGAGGACCGCCTCCTTCTAGAGCTAATGGTGCACCAAATAGGGATCCTATTAAACACTTACAAATAAACCATAGATGTGCTTGAGCAAGAAGCCTCTTACTGAAGATCATTGGAGACCCATTAAAAAGACATCAATCCTTCAATTATCTAATAAGTACCCAAGGTGAACCCAATCTCACCCTCATTTTGTATCCATAGATCTCTACACCATCATCTTGGCATCAATGTCTCCCTTCCTCCTCATGTACAAAGAAAGTGGCATCTTGCAAAATCTTGCTAGCTAGAAAGATATCTAATCCTCACCAAGCACCCAACAAGTGTGCTTCAAAGCTAGAAGAAAAGACGCCAAAAACTTATGTAAATATGGGAAGGCGTAACTGCTAAGGAAAAGCAGACGAGGAAGATTCTGGTCAACTGAACCTCTCTATCTCTCATATTTGCTCATGATGAACTAGGCCCACAAGGATTTGTTGGTCCTACACCACCTTGAAAACATCATCTACAACAACATGATGACCATCCCCCAAGAAATGATCAAGAGTGATGTGGTCCTAAGATACCCAACCCCTCCTAGATTCATCCCTCACCCACTGAAAAATTCCTCATGATAGTGTTGATCTTCTTCATAACCAAAAATTTTACATTGAGAGCCAACAAGTATGGGGTGAAGGAGAAAGTGTGCCACATAAGAATGATATGACATGCAAAAGAGAACAGGCGTGCCATCTAGCATGCAAAGCATGCATGTAATTGACCCTAGAGATAAGATAGGTGATCCACCTTCAGTTTGCCTAAAACCATAGTACCCCTAAGGCACTCTTTGACACTGGACCTTTTTCTATGTGTAGAATTCCACCTACACTTATTCCACCATCATCTGATCATCCAACCCCAATAGTAAGGCAAAGTGGGATCTATTAATCAATTTCCCAGAGAGATGATTGTATTGAATCATCTAATCATCAACGTTCTTCATGGACACGACATAACAAGTTGTTGATACCATCATGTCCTCCACATAAGAAGTAGTGAAGGTGCAACCACCCAACCCCTCATTTTGAAATTCTCAATGAAACTCGGGTCCATTCTCAAGTTAAATAACTGATATGATGCTTCATCAAATAAGATGAAAAATGATGGTAACATTGTATTTTCATACTTCTATCCCTACTTCATGGGGAATAAGCTATGAATAAAATATTTTAATGATATCCAAATCTGGGAGTCCTTGAAAAGGGATAGGATAAGGGTCACACTGGTATCATCAAACCCAACCCCATTAGGACAACCTCTAAGAAGCCTAAGTTGACTAGGCCATATGCTTTATCCATATCATACTTAATTACCAGAATTCACATAATACACATTGTTTTTGATGTCTTGTAACAATTCTAGGTCAAGCCAAATGTTTTGGACTATGTTTTTCACATCATATAATGAATCACTATTCTTTAGAAATAACATGCAATAGGTACGACACCAACCAATTATTCATGTTGAGTCAGAATAATGGAAAGAACAACAAGAAACACATACACAATAAGAAGAAGAATAACAATTTGTACAAACAATGAACATGAGATTTAAATGGTTCAGTTTAGACAAAATACTTCATGTAAGGAGAGAGAATTTCACTATTGCAAGATGATTACAAAGGATAGATACTCTCAAAGAGAGAGATGCCAAAAACTTTGAGAAGGTTACACCCAAAAGAGAGAGAGAACCCTCTTTGTGCATTGGCACTTTTTAGTACCAGAAAATCCCATGCCCTAAGGATCCTATTTATAGACTCCATGCCACAAGACTTTGACATGGAATAGAAATCCTATTATGAGTTTAGAACATAATAGGAACCCGAATTGCATGTAGATAGAGCCATCCCCAAATCCTAATAGGAATACCAATCCAAATCCAAGTAGGAGCATGGGTTGGACTCAAACCAAGGAAAGACCCAAATTAGAACTGTCACACCATGTAGAATTAGGATTAGGACTAGGAGTCTTCTAGGCATAACAATTGAAAAGCTTAGCTAAGATACACACAACCACATTCGCCATAGAAATCCGCCTAAAGTTCTATGTGAAAGATCTTGTGAAAGGAAAAGGAGTATGATCCATGTCCTAGTTATATTTGGACTTGAGTAGGAGTTGGTTTGTATTGCAAATCCTAATAGTAGTCAAATGAAAAAAGGAAAGAAGATGCTTCCCAAATTAGAACTGTCACACCATGTAGAATTAGGATTAGGACTAGGAGTCTTCAATTACGTATTCCCAAGCTTCTCATACTTCAGTCAATTGACTCATCGCACCAGTTGATCGACTCATGCGCCCAAAGAACTTCACTTCAGAACTTCAGTCATCTGTCTCATTATGTCAATCCATCAAATCAATTCGTAGAAAGAAGGTGCAACCCTCTAGTCAACCTTTCCACCCATCACATGAAGTAGAGGACTCAATAGTCGAACCAGGTGATTCAAAGTTTTAGTAGACTGACTCAAGCCCTTAGAGCACAAGACTTCTTCACAATCGCTCCGACCCTAAGAAACTTCCACACCACCACCCTTTCTTAGGGTTTGACTTGCTTCCCTGCGTCTACACTGCCATACGTCCTAGTCAAGCGATCGGGATTCCTAGTCAATCAATTAGAAGATACTGAATAGATATTTTACAGCAGCCACCAGCTTTAGCATTGTCCTTAAGGTTTCCACCCTCCTCCCTATAAAAGGAGGGGGTCCATAAAGAAGAGGATACAACTTTTTGTGTCTTGCCTTTAGTCTTAGTTCTTGTTTACAATCTTACATTTAGAATTCTTACATCTTGTACTCATTTTTATTATAAGATTCTTGTCAAGTCTTATTCTTGGTCTTCTTGTGCATTGTACAAGGATTTTAGAAGGGTTGACATTTAGTTATCACTAGGCCAGAGTCCTATCTAGATTATTTCTATTTTACTAGTCTATGTCTCCCCTTCTTCCTTCCTTTGCTCCCTCATTATTTTCCATGAATTGTGAGTAGTTCTTCATATCATGGCATGGGGAATATCCCCATAGCCATAGTTGATTAGATATATCTTTATAATATGATATAACTTGTTAGATGGTGCTTTGTTTAAATTATTGCATGACTTAAATGACTTGATCTCTTGTTTTTGTCCAATGTTAGTCTTGGGTGAAGAGATCTTAGACCCCAAGACTTGAAACAACCAAAAAAACACATCGAGCTCCGAAAAAAATCTCAGAAGGAGCTCTGTTTGGCTGATCAAACAAGAATCTAAAAATATAGGATCAATGAGTTTGTGAGAAGTTCGAACTTTGGTAAATGCTTTTGAGGACATTTTCACATGCCCTCATCTAGCCAGTTTCTATATATAGATCTATTGATCTAGTTTCTACAAAGTCTGTAATGTGAAAACCATAACCCTGGTATCTTTTATCATCGAGCCAAACTCAGTTTTCCAATCACTCTTAGTTTTGCAATTTCATTCTGCTCATAGTTAATCATTCCATACTTATTCTTAGTGTAACCCCTTACTACCTTGTTCTTAGTATAACTCTTTACTATGTTGTTCTTAGTGCAGTCTTTATTATTTTGTTCTAGCATAATCAAACCTCAATCAACGACCTTTTAATTCATGTTCGTATTTTTTTCAAAGAAATCCAGTTCAAAACTCAATCTTAAAGACGTTGTTCTGTGGGACTGACCCTTTCTATACTAATTAACTAACCAACTTGTTTAAGTGGTTGTTTTTCCATTAACAAATGTTAAACTCTAGGAATCAAACCCTAGTGAATTGTTGTGTAAATGATGTGCATCAATTTTGGTGTCATTGTCATCATTCACATATCCTTGTAGGCTAGACTATTGTTCTTTTGTTATTATGTTTGAGTAGTTTTCTACTGGATCTTGGGGATTAACCCCATATCCTATTATTATTCAATGTAATTGATTCCTTTGTTTCAATGAAAGAATGCTTTCCTTTCATTTCTGCTTTGATTGTTGGTTAAATTGATATATTCTTGTGGGGGCAATGTGATCCTATATATCCACCAAAATGAACCCATAATCCCATAATTGTGATTGTTATCTTTTTATTCATATGATCTCGAATTTTCACAAAAGCAAACCCATAATCTCTTGACGATATTTGAGGTTAGATTTTATGATTTTTCTACCGATTTGACTCATTTTTTATAGCTTATGGAGACATCCCCTAGGGATTCGGTCGACCAAATTATGCACAAAAATCATATCCTTCAATTCCCCTATCAGATTCTCTCCATTTTCAATGATCTCACCTTGCAGTTCATGACCACGTTTCGCTGAATCCACTTCTCACAAGGGAACTCCAATTGTGTGATCCATATTTTTTGGGATAACACATGAGTCTCCACCAGGCATATCACACCAATCATCCTCAATGATGGGGATGATTCTTGGATCTCACAATGTATGGTGTGCTCCCATTATGATTATCACAAATGGTATGACCCTACCAAGTTCTGGGCTGACATTACTAGATTGCCTCCCTCTCTACCATAGGAACCCAAAGCCTCTAGCATCCAAAATCCAGTCATCTTCTATGTTAACCGTGTCCTCACATGCACTATATGCAATAGGTCAGGCACTCAAGACACCATCACTCAGACAGACCTTTATACTTAATGGTGTCTTCTGCATAATGAGTCGATCAACTTGGGGAATGCCATCCTCAAGCACATCGGCACTCAAGCGAGTCCTAGCACTAGCTTAGCCTTCAATATCGTCCATCTCGTGACTGTCATCACCAAATTTTTGGGCTTCACTCATATTCCTTTCTAGGAAATCCCGCTTAAGGGGACTCACACCTGATTGACATTCCATGCCTGAAGGCACACGATGTTATCCATTATGGTGACACAAGTATATACTATCTTGTATTATGGAACTCCAATGTCCACCTCTTGCTTCCTCGACAAGCTAGGTTTGCATCAACAAACCTTTGTTATGACCTATCAAACATACCGATGCAAATCCAACTATTACTTCTTGAGAACCTAGTTCTAGAGGGTAACATCCCCTAGCCCACTTCCCATCGACAAATCTCCTCTTTAAAGGCAAATGATGATGACACATTCCTCCTTCTCCTCCTCAACCTACACATCACACGAGGAGGCACACTACCGATGATACAAGCACTGATGAGCCTTATGGTTTCTATGAGATCTAACAAAAACTAGACCACATTCAGTGATCTCCAGCACATGGAGCATGAGAAGTAGTGCCAAGGACATTAGCTCAACCATCTTTACCTAATGCAGCATTCTCAAGAGTCCTAGCATGTTGACTGCAGCCACTACAGCCCCACCAAACCATCCTATGCTGAGTATGGGGCCCACCAAGCATATCGTGACCCCAACTCCCAATAATGGGGTATTACTACTATGATCAAACTTCCTCGTATGATCCTCCACTGCCTCAATCTCCACCACCACATGGATTTTCTTTCCCCCATCTTGGGTCTAGGTTTTTCTTGGGATGAGAAAAAATTCTAGGTCCAGGGTGGAGGTGGGTGTACGTGTCAATTCCACCCCCTATTTTCCTATCCTGTCATATCTATTTTGTCATTTTTCTTGCATGTAATTTGCTTTTTAAAGTTTAATTTGATTTTATTCCATAATGATGCAAAATGGCCCTTATCTAGTCAGCCAGATGAATAGATATATTGTGTTAATGTACCTTTTTTTAATGTAGTAAACATTCCTTGCAAACCATTTTACAAATTGCCATGATTAGAACTCGCCATGTCACCTAGGATCTCAAATTAGCATTACTCCTTGGAAATATTGGCAAGCCTTATTGAATTGATAGGAATCAAACACAAATATTTCTTTATTTAAAATTGCAGAATAACTTGTTATATATCTTATATAATGTCGTAGCAGGCTATATTGAACTAATACGGTGATACTCCAAAAGAGGTGAGATGCACTGGACCATCCTTTTCTACACTTTCTTCTACCATATCCATTCCCTTCACTTAGCAAAATAAAAACAACCTTATGCCAAACCCCAAGTTTGGGGTGGCATGATCTCCCCCCTCTCACTACTTCTTCTGTAACACCCCTGATCTGGGTTATGGCCTAACCCTAGATTTTTTTGCTTAAGTAAGTTGCTTACAAACTTGATCTTATCTTTTAGAAAGTAATTAAGGCCTTTGTGATGTATTATTTTCAAGATTGAGCTTATATGCAAACTATGTGTGCATTATATGATAATTTAAGTGAAAAGTGCAATTTACCCAAGATGAGGGGTTATGTTGCAAATGTTACATGTTGAATGTATTTTAAGTGTTTTTTATGTCATGAAAGAGAATATGATGCTAAGTGGTGGCTTGTGCAAAGCCTAATCCTAAGTGAGAACTTGTGTAGATAATGCTAAGTGCTTGGTGCATCAATTGTAGTACAAATTGCAATATATTCAAAGTGTAGGGTTAATGTGTAAATTACCACCTCTAGATTGTTTTTGCTCTTACCTAGTGTTATCTATAGGAGAGATAAAGAAGGATTCAATATATTTGAAGCATCTTAAAATGATAGCACTCTTAATAATGAAGAAACCAAGAAAATGCATAAGTTGAAAGCTACATATGAACATATCAAGTTGTGGACTTAGTAGGAAGTCCCTATCGGCCATGGAGCCATAAGGAGAGCATCCTATAATTTTGTTGAGTCTTAGTTTGGCCCATGAAGGGCAAGGCACTTCAAAGAAGGAATAAAGCATTGATTTGCAACTTGTCTTGGAAAAGATGGAGATGAATATTATAATATAGTTAGTGGAAGGAGACTTGTCCTAGAATACAACTCAAGAGCTGACCCTTATCTCTTATATTATCCTTGTACTTTTATTTTTTCATGGAAATATAATAGTGGCATGCATGCAAGAGTATGTTTCGACCTTGCATGGCTAGGTGGCAAGAAGCAACTTAAGCAAATGACACCTATTACACTCTTTTCTATAAACCTCAAGTATAAATACCTTGACCTTCACTTGTTAGTGAGTTTTTCGGATCTTGGAAAGTGACCTTCCCTCTTGTATCATGCAATACCCTTCCTTGTGTCACCCATAGTGAAGAGAGTGGAGTGGTGAAGCCTGGTATCGGCCAAGGAGAAGAGATATCAGCCAAAGTAGGTTGAAACAACCAAGTGAGGTGATATCACCCAAAGTGATTGGAGATATCATGCAAAAGCTTGGAGCTTGGAGAAGGCTCATCTTCAACCTTGGAATGTGAGGAGTTGAAGCTTGAAGTTTGAAAGATACTTGAGAGGCGGGTTATATAACCTAAACCCTACAATATTATTATCTTTTCTTTAATATTGTACAACTTGTTGATTATTGTCAAATTTAGTTTTCCTTTGAATCAGTGATATAATCCATGAGTTCCAATAAGTAATTAGGATTGTTGTATATGTTTTAGAATAGTAATATAATGATTTTGAGGTTGATGATGTTGATGGGTTGAAGGTTTGTGAACCCGATATGGGTTGAGGACCCTTGCAACCCGATATGGGTTGAATGTTTGTGAAAACCGATATGAAACCCGACATAGAGACTTGCCCGATATGAATGTAGGTCATAATAAGCCCTACAAAATGGAAGGTTCCCATCTATCACCTTGTATACGATGCAAAGGTAAAGAAATACCTTTGCCCGATATGGGTAAAACCCTAGATAAGGATATAGGAATCTGATATGTTAACTTGATACACCTTACCATGTTGAGATGAGTTGATAAGTAGCTAAGTGTTTTGCCTATCGTGCAACTATGGAGAATGAATAGAACCATTGAATTGGTTAAAGACAAAAGGAGGTTTTCCTAAGAGAGATAAAGTGATATGATGCCCAATACATATGCCTGATATGATGCCCAATACATATACCTGATATGATGCCCAACACATGTAACCCGATATGATACCTAAGGTAGGTAAACCTATATGATAGTTAACATAGACACACGATATGGCAACATGGTACCACCTAATGTAGGTACACGATATGATGAAATCCAAGATGACATCCAAGAGGGTAAATCGATATGTTAACCCAAGATGAAACTCGATATGACCACCCAAGAGGCAACCCGATATGATGGGAAACCAATATGAAAGTTTAGAATGGATATTGATATAACAAACTAAGGTAGAGAACTAATAAAATATTATCTTGAAAGATATATGGCAAAGCCATAATGACATGCCCGATATGGTGGACTCTAATACACAATATGAGGACCCAATACACCCCTATACCTGATATGGGAATAATGATTTAACCCAAACATGATATAAGGTTGACTTGAGATGAGAAAAGGTAAAGTGATACCTAACTAACATGGTTACACGATATGGTGTTAGGGGATATGCCCTATACTCGATATGAGGATGTGGTTTCACCACATGATCAAATGGATACTTGTTAAGATGATATATGCATCCCCAAATACAATAGAATGCATCTTTAAATACATTAGAATGCATCTCCAAATACAATAGAATGACATTATCAATCATGCTACTTGATATGGTAGGCATGTCTTTAATTATTAAGCTTGACTAAGTGATGAATAAGATTAATGCAATATTGAGATACAACGAGTTTAACTCAATTTGATAATGATAAGCTAGTAGACCTTAAAGAGGTGAATAAAGTAATTTATATCCCAGTGAGGATGAGAGAGAAACTAAGACTTAAAAGATAAGTATGTAATTAGCATACACTAATACTCCCAAGATGAGTGGAGTATGAGTTAGGGCATAATCTTTGCTAATAAAATCTTGAAACCCTAATCAGTTGATTATAACCCTAATTCATTAGGGAGGATGTGTTCCTTAGTATTTCATGGTTAAGACATATGTTGAAATTATTAATAACATGATATAATAACCAGTCAAGTATCTTAAGGCAATAAGCATGGCTAAGTAAGAGCTATGTGGCTATGTGATACAGATCCATTGAGTTATGTGGACTATGTGAACAAATAGCTGGGTATGATGACCTAGAGGTAATGATCATCTGCTAAGTGGTGACAGTACTCAATAATGAATGAAGGGTTTGAATACCCAAGTATGATGATGATAAGAGATTGGGATTCTAGGTGATCTATGTGCTTCAGTAATTATGAAAGTATCTAATAAATGCAATTATGCTTTTCTTTGTAGCATTTGATATAATTCTTTCTTGTAAACTTGATTGATGCTAAAAGATACAGTAATGCACTTAATTAAGCAAGATGAATATTATCATGCAGTTTCCCAGACCATAGATCCATTCAATTTTAGGATTTGCTGAATGGTGAAACGAGTTTCACTCAGACTGTATATTTTTGAATATGTGATAATATAAGGGTGCTCAGTGGACTCCCAAACTAAATAAGGGTGCTCAGTGGACTCCCTAAATACATCAGGTTGCTTAGTGTACTTCCTGATAAAATCAAAATAGGATCGCTCAATGGTCATCCTGATAATCCGAGAAAGCTAAGTGGTCTTCTCCCGAAGAGAGTACACGCTACGGCGGTACTCTATAGCGAGGATGTTGCTATACACCGGCATAGCTAATTACAGCAGACACAAGATGCCATGCTAAACCTAAGTGTTCTCATAGTGACCAAGAAAGGTGAAGTCTTGGCAGCCGGCTCTGCCTTTGACCTTGTATGGTACCAATTTCAACTTACTAGTGGTCGGTTGGAGTATGAGCGGTATATCTCAACTCCTCTAAGCATAATTATGATTGTGAACATGTAATCAGCCGTGTAGTATATTTGTTTAAGTATAAAATATAGAAACATTGGTTGACGCCTTATTATTTTCATACATCTTAGTAAATAGATGTTATACATGTTCTTCATATTCCTTTTCAAGCAAAATCTGACTTATAGATCTGTTACAATATCTATGCTTTGCACTTAAAGATATATCTGTTAAATAAATAGGATACTTGTAGTTTAGTTTTATATTATATTATGTGATAATAATATTGTTGGAAGAGAGTTATATCTCTCGTTGGGACATTAGTCTCACCCTGTGGGATTCACAATTTTTAGGAGGACGCAAGCGAGGGACTAGGAACCAGACTATAGAAGAAGGATCGTATCAGCAAGGACAACAGTAGTATCTCAGGTGGAGTACACTATCTATCAAGAGTTTTGTAGATAGAAGTCTATGTGTCGTCTATGTACTCTCAGGTCCTTGGGAGATAATCTTAGTGGTTTTCACAAACGACTTGAGATTTTGGTTTGCTTATCTCGATGTTTTTATGTTGTTGTTGTGTATATTAAAGTAAAGCAACTGGTACTTATTATCCTCGAGAAGAGACGGAACACTGAATGTATAATGTGAACCATATGTATTTAAGGATTTAGATCCTTATGTAAGAGTTTATTGGAAAAGGACCTATGTGCAAAATAGTTTTAATTTCTAGTGGTTTTTGTTAATTCTATTGTTTATGATAATTATGTGATTTTACTGGTGATGGCTTGATTTGTAATCGGGTCGTCACAAAGTTTTGGTATCAGAGCCTAAGGTTCGTTGAGTCTATAGAAACATAAGATTAAGTTTGTTGAGTTTGTTCTAGTATCCTCCAATATATCTTATAGTAAATTCTCCTCGTATAGGAGAAGAAGTAGAAACCAAAGATATCTAGAGCACACAAAGAACACACTGCTGAGAGCAGTGTTGCTGTACCAGGAGGTGGTGTAAGGGATCAGGCTAGAGATGAACCAGTGCCTGAGAATCCCCAGCCTGACCAAACTCTGTTAGAAAACCCAACTTTTCATGCTCTTTTCGGGCAAATCATGAATACAGTGACACATATGGCTGACCAGATACCAGCACCAGCCCCTAGGACATTAGGGTCTAGTGAGAGACATGGAGCTGGCAAGACTTTTGAATGGTTGTGTCGGGTGGGAGCCATTGAATATGCTGGCACAGCTAACCCAATAGATGCAAATTTATGTCTTACTGAGATAGAGAAAGCCTTTAAGATCCTTGATATCCCAGAAGCTGATAAGGTTAAGCATGTAGTATACCTTCTGAAGGGAAGTGTTGGCCATTGGTGGGCCATCGAAGAAGAGAAAAGACCGGGTGTTGAGGTTGGATGGCATGAATTGTGATAAGAGTTTGTTAGTAGATACTTCCCTAAGACTTATCTTGATGAGAAGATTTTGCAGTTTGAGCGGATTAGACAGGGAACAATGAAGGTTAGTGAGTATGAAGCCAAGTTTATGGAGCTTCTGCAGTTTTATCCGCACATGGTCACCACAGATGAGGAGAGAATTTGGCATTTTGAGAAGGGTCTGAATGCTGAATTGATCACACTTGTATCTGCTTTAGAGAATAGAAAGAGGTTTTCTACCTTTGTGGAGTCAATTAGACGGATAGAGAGGTCTGTGATAGAGAGATGAGAAGTGAACAGTAGGAAGGCACTTGCACAGTTTCAGAATCAGAGGTCTGGCAGTTTTAAGAAATCAAGGTTTACTGCACCCGTGGAACCTCAGAGGTTCAATACTCATACATAGTAGACATCTAGCCGAGGTAGAGGTCATAGTTTTCCATCAAGTAGAGCCCAGAGATTAGCATCAATGTCAGTGACTGGATGCCTAGGTCGCAGTGGGATAACAGAGTCTGCTACAGGTGTAGGCAGACAAGGCATGTGATAAATGATTATCTAGTAAGGGATGCGGAAGTAACCCACCCACCGAGGCAGAGTCAGCAGGGCTCTCAGAGATAGCAGTTCAGTAGTGGCACTCAAGGACGTGGACAAGCATCTCAGGCAGGATCATCTGCATTGGCCAATAGAGGATGAGGTCGGCAGTAAGCTACGACAAGATTCTATGTTATGAATCAGCCAGAGGCAGTGGTTAACCCACGAGTTGTGATAGGTCAGATGGAATTATTTTATTCTGATATGTCTTCATCCTGTTTCATATCTGTTTTGATTGATCTGGGTGCTACGCATTTTTTTATCACACGAGAAGTGATTCATGACTGTAATATGATTGTTATTCCTAGAAAGGATAATATGTTATTAGAAACTCCGTTAGTCGGATCTGTGATGTTATGGGATGTGTGCTCTCCCTATGTTCTTTCTTTCTCAAAACACATCATTCAAGTAGATCTTATACCACTTGAAATGCATGGGTTTGATGTAATTCTTGGGATGGATACCTTAGAGAAGTATAAAGTTGTCTTGGATTATGGTTCCAAGCAGGATATGTTCACATACGGTGATAAGATGTGGGTTTTTCAGGGGAAAGAAAGATTCTTCCAACCTGTTTAGTGTCAGTTATGGTAGCAGAGAAGTTGATGAGACAAGGATGCTTCACATTCTCAGCATATGTGATAGACACCATAATAAAGAGCCCTAGCCTTTCTGAAGTTCCAATTGTTAAGGAATTCAAGGATGTGTTTCCTGAGGAACTTCCAGGTGTTCCTCCACCTCGAGAGATTGATTTTGAGATTAATCTTGTTCCGAATACGCAACATATAGCCCAAACCCATTATAGGATGGCACCGACTGAGATGGCAGAACTTAAGAAACAGTTGCAGGAGTTGCTTGAGAAAGGTTTCATATGACTGAGTACTTCACCGTGGGGTGCTCCAGTTCTTTTCGTTAAAAAGAAAGATGGGTCAATGAGACTATGCATAGATTACAGACATCTTAACAAGGTGACTATTAAGAAAAAATATCCTTTACAAAGGATTGATGATTTGTTTGACCATTTGTGTGGTGCAACGGTGTTTTCTAAGATTGATCTAAGGTCAGGATATCATCAATTGCACATCAAGGAGAGTGACATACCTAAGTCGGCCTTCAGGATAAGGTATGGTCATTATGAGTTCGTGGTTATGTCGTTTGGACTAACTAATGCACCAGATGCATTCATGGAGTTGATGAATAGAATCTTCTGGCCTTTCCTTGATCAGTTTGTAGTAGTTTGATAGATGACATCCTGATATATATAGTAGAGACAGTCAACAACATGAACAACATCTTCGTCAAGCTTTGACTTTGTTGAGGCAGCATAAGTTATATGCTAAGTTTAGAAAGTGTGAGTTTTGGTTATCAGAAGTGTCTTTTCTTGGATATGTTATATCTACTTCAGGTATTCGTGTTGATCCCAAGAAAGTAGAATCTATTGTGGAGTGGGAACAACCTAAGACACCGACTGAGGTTCGCAGTTTCCTAGATTTGGCAGGATACTATAGAAGGTTTATCAAAGACTTCATCTCTATAGCATTACCCTTAACCAGGTTGACAAGGAAGGAAGTTCCTTTTGTCTGGAATGACAAGTGTCACCATTCTTTCTAGGTGTTGAAAGAAAAGTTGACTAGTGCACCTGTGTTAGTTTTACCTGAGCAGGGAAAGGGGTATGTTGTTTTCTGTGATGCTTCTAAGAATGGTCTAGGCTGTGTGTTGATGCAGAATGATCATGTAGTTTCTTTTGCTTCTCGACAGCTCAAGAAACATGAGGAGAACTATCTGACACATGATCTAGAATTAGCTGCAGTGGTTCATGTGTTAAAATTTTGAAGGCATTATCTCTATGGAGAGACGTGACCGATCTTCACAGATCATAAAAACTTAAAATATATCTTCTCTCAGCATGAGCTGAATATGAGATAATGTCGCTGGATGGAGTTAATCAAGGACTACGATTGTACAATTGATTATCATCCAGTAAAAGCCAATGTAGTAGTTGATGTGCTCAGTAGAAAATCCTCGTCTCCACCCACAGCTAATGCACAGTTGAATTCCTTAGTATGCTATAAGCGGGATATGCTTATCTCTTTGAGACAGATGAATATGTAGTTGGAAGTATCTTTGTTAGCAGGGTTATTAGCTGAGATGCATGTGAAACCCACTCTGAAAGAATAGATCAAAGAAGCACAATAGGTTGATATTGTGATTCAATAGATTAAGTCAGAGTTGGGCAGTGAGAAATGGGACAGTTTCCATGAGTCATAGGATGGCATAGTTTGTTACCATAATAGAATGATATTTCCTGATAGTAATAACTTAAGGAAGTTAGTTATGGAGGAAGCTCACTCATCCATGTATGCAATACATCCAGGGAGCACTAAAATGTATCATAACTTGAAAGATAATGTATTGGTGGTCTGGTTTGAAGAAAGATGTAGTTGCGTTCGTTATGCAGCGTCTGGTGTGTCAGCATGTTAAAGCAGAACACCAGAAGCCTACATGAGTGTTACAACCCCTACCTATACCTCAGTGGAAATGGGATCACGTGACAATGGACTTTGTGGTTGGTCTGCCTAGGACAGCCAAAAGTCATGATTCCATCTGGGTGATAGTTGATAGGTTGACTAAGACAACACTTTTTCTTCCTGTCAAAACAACCTACACTGCTGAGAAGCTTACACAGATCTATATAGATGAGATAGTGCAGTTGCATGGAGTTACAACTACGATTGTATCTCATAGAGGTCCCCAGTTTACAAGTCGTTTTTGGGAATGATTACATAAAGCTTTGGGTACATAGTTAAAGTTTAGTACAACTTTTCATCCTTAGACCGATGGGTAATCTAAAAGGACTATACAGATCGTGGAGGACTTGCTTAGAGCATGTGTTCTTCAGTTTGTGGGAAGTTGGGACTTACACTTAAGCTTGATTGAGTTTGCTTATTATAATCATAGTTATCAGGCCAATATTGATATGACACCATATGAAGCATTATATGGTAGACGTTGTAGATCTCTGTTGTGCTAGTTTGAAACCAGAGAATACCAACTTTTGGGTCCTAAGTTAGTACAACAAACAACTGAAAAGATTAAATTTATACAACGACAATTGAAGGTTGCACAGGATAGACAAAAGTCTTATGTTGATAAACATCATAGACCTCTAGAATTCCAATTTGGAGATAGAGTGTATCTCCAAGTCTCTCCTTGGAAAGGTGTTCTCAGATTTGGGAAGAAAGGTAAGTTAGCCCCTAGATTTATGGAACCTTATCTAGTGATAGCACGGATCGATAAAGTAGCTTATAGGTTGGAGTTTCCCTACATAGACTACATCTAGTGTTTCATGTATCTATGCTTAGGAAGTGTCATCCTAATACAAAGATGGTGCTACAACCTGTAGAGGTTGAATTGAATGAAGATACATCCTATGTGGAAGGCCCTATGATGATTCTTGACAGAAGAATCAAGAAGTTGAAGAAGAAAGATATAGCTCTTGTGAAAGTTATCTGGCATCACTATGGTGTTGAAGAATCCACATGGGAGTTAGAGGAAGAGATGAGGAAGAAGTACCCTTCTCTTTTCTCTTGAGATTTTGGGGATGAAATCCTTCTTTTAGAGGTTGATAATTGTAACACCCCTGACCTGGGTTATGGCCTAACCCAAGATGTTTTGCTTAAGTAAGTTTCTTACAAACTTGCTCTTATCTTTTGGAAAGTAATTAAGGCCTTTGTGATGTATTATTTTTAAGATTGAGCTTATATGCAAATTGTGTGCATTATATGATAATCTAAGTGAAAAGTGCAATTTACCCAAGATGAGGGGTTATGTTGCAAATGTTACATGTTGAATGTATTCTAAGTGTTTTGTATGTCATGAAAGAGAATATGATGCTAAGTGGTGGTTTGTGCAAAGCCTAATCCTAAGTGAGAACTTGTGTAGATAATGCTAAGTGCTTGGTGCATCAATTGTAGTACAAATTGCAATATATTCAAAGTGTAGGGTTAATGTATAAATTACCACCTATAGATTGTTTTTACTCTTACCTAGTGTTATCTAGAGGAGAGAGAAAGATGGATACAATATGTTTGAAGCATCTTAAAATGATAGCACTCTTAATAATTAAGAAACCAAGAAAATGCATAAGTTGAAAGATATATATGAACATATCGAGTTGTAGACTTAGAAGGAAGTCCCTATCGGCCATGGAGCCATAAGGAGAGCATCCCATCGTTTTTTTCAGTCTTATTTTGGCCCATGATGGGAAAGACACTTCAAAGAAGGAATAAAGCATTGATTTGCAACTTGTCTTGGAAAAGATGGAGATGAATATTATAATATAGTTAGTGGAAGGAGACTTGTCCTAGAATACAACTCAAGAGCCGACCCTTATCTCTTATACTATCCTTAAACTTTTATTTTTGCATGGCAATATAATAGTGGCATGCATGCAAGAGTATGTGTCGACCTTGCATGGCTAAGTGGCAAGAAGAAACTTAAGCAAATGACACATATTACACTCTTTTCTATAAACCTCAAGTATAAATACCTTGACCTTCACTTGTTAGTGAGATTTTCAGATCTTGGAAAGTGACCTTCCCTCTTGTATCATGCAATACCCTTCCTTGTGTCACCCATAGTGAAGAGAGTGGAGTGGTGAAGCCTGGTATTGACCAAGGAGAAGAGATATCAACCAAGTGAGGTGATATCACCCAAAGTGATTGGAGATATTGTGCAAAAGCTTGGAGCTCAAGCCTTGGAGCTTTCAGAAGGCTCATCTTCAACCTTGGAATGTGAGGAGTTGAAGATTGAAGTTTGGAAGCTACTTGAGAGGCAGGTTATATAACTGAAACCCTTCAATATTATTATCTTTTCTTTAATATTGTACAACTTGTTGATTATTGTCAAATTTAGTTTTCCTTTGAATTAGTGATATAATCCATGAGTTCCAATAAGTAATTAGGACTATTGTATATGTTTTAGAATAGTAATATAATGATTTTGAGGTTTATGATGATGACATCATCATTGGACAAACCCGATATGGGTTGAGGACCCTTGCAACCTGATATGGGTTGAAGGTTTGTGAAAACTGATATGAAACCTGACATGGAGACTTGCCCGATATGAAGGTAGGTCATAATAATGCCTATGAATGATATGGAAGGTTCCCATATATCACCTTGTATACGATGTAAAGGTAAAGAAATACATTTTCCTGATATGGGAAAAACCCTAGATAAGGATATAGGAATATGATATGTTAACTCGATACAGCTTACCATGTTGAGATGAGTTGATAAGTAGCTAAGTGTTTTGCCTATCGAGAAACTATGGAGAATGAATAGAACCATTGAATTGGTTAAAGACAAAAGGAGGTTTTCCTAAGAGAGATAAACTGATATGATGCCCAATACATATGCCTGATATGATGCCCAATACATATACCCGATATGATGTCCAATACATGTAACCCGATATGATACCTAAGGTAGGTAAACCGATATGATAGTTAACATAGACACACGATATGGCAACATGGTACCAACGAATGTAGGTACATGATATGATGAAATCTAAGATGACATCCAAGAGGGTAAACCGATATGTTAACCCAAGATGAACCTGATATGACAACCCAAGAGGCAACCTGATATGATGGGAAACCAATATGAAAGTTTAGAATGGATATTGATATAAAAACTAAGGCAGAGAACTAATAAAATATTATCTTGAAAGATATATGGCAAATCCATAATGACATGCCTGATATGGTGTACTCTAGTACACGTTATGAGGACCCAATACACCTCTATACCCCATATGGGAATAATGATTTAACCCATACATGATATAAGGTTGACTTGAGATGAGAAATAGTAAAGTGATACCTAACTAACATGGTTACATGATATGGTGTTAGGGGATATGCCCTATACTCAATATGAGGGTGTGGTTTCACCACATGATCAAATGGATACTTGTTAAGATGATATATGCATCTCCAAATACAATAGAATGCATCTCCAAATACAATAGAATGACATTATCAATCATGCTACTTGATATGGTAGGCATGTCTTTAATTATTAAGCTTGTCTAAGTGTTGAATAATATTAATGCAATATTGAGATACAATGAGTTTAACTCAATTTGATAATGATAAGCTAGTAGACCTTAAAGAGGTGAATTAAGTAATTTATAAATTACTTAATTCATCTCTTTAAGGTCTACTAGCTTATCATTATCAAATTGAGTTAAACTCCACTACAAAAAATTGGGTTGTTATTCAAGAACAATTATGAAGAACCATGAATTGTGAATAATAAAGTCTATTTGTGAGGACTCATCCCTCAAATACAAGATTGAATCCCTCAAGCGTGTTTTTAATATAAATAGACTTTTCTAGGAAAACTTATCCCTCACAACTTCATTATTCACTGTCGGTTTCGTGAAAAATTATTTGTGAGGATTTCCCACCATTGGGGTGATACTTTCCCTCCACGCCTGATTGTTCATTTGACTACACCTGATTATTCATTTGACTATCTAAATTAAAAAAAACCATAACAAACCATGAGCGCACGTGCGCTATTTGGTCACGCTCTTCGCCTCCCCTGCGCACCGCAAGAGCTTCTTTTGCCACTGCAAAGATCATCTACTGCCACTGAGGGTTGATCCTGCCCTACTTGTAGACACCACCGAGTGTTGATCCGTCGACGAGGGTTGATCCTGCTCTGCTTGTGGCCACCGCCGAGTGTTGATCCGCTGACGAGGGTTGATCCTGCTCCGCTTGCGGCCATCATCTTCTTTGGTTGGACAACCATCTTCTTAGCTTGGACAGACCGCACGAACACTGCGACCGCAGTCAAAGCCTGATCGGATTTAGAGGCTTTCATTCAGTAAGCATATAATGTTATCCATCTGGCGTTCTTTTATAATTCCCCATCGCTGCCTTTTTGTCTGGAAGGCGACTGTTTAATTTGTAGACTGACGTGAGGCTCTCTATCTCCTACTGTGTGAATCTTGACACTCCAATGTCTATAGATATTAGAGCCAGGTGACTTAGCAGATCTAACATTGATCACTTGAATTCTTCAGCTCTCTCACCTATGGTAATGTGGTATGAGAGTGCTTGGATTCTCACAAACAAGATATCTCTCACAAACAGAAAAGGAAACATCAACATCTCCTCCTCGATTCTCATCATCTTCAATAAACATCTTCCTCCTCTTTCTCTCTCGGATATGTTAGTCTCCAATTATTCTCAAGGATCATATAGATATCATGTTGCCATCATCTAGTACGTGGAACTGAGATTTGTCATTAGCTTTGTTGAAAAAGCATCATCGACATCTTCAGTGATTGTTTTTTTCTCCCTGTCTGTAGATTCTCCAATTTCAAATTCTTATTCTTGATGAGAGCACAGTCTCAACTATGGAACATTATGGAAAAAAACACCCAGGTTGAGCATGCTAAAGTTTCCCGGGACATTATGGAAAAAATAGTACTGCTACTTCTAGCATAAGCTAACCAATTGTATAGAAGGAAACTCATCTCCAATATTGAGATAGCACTACCATGAAGAGATTGCCTCCAATATTGCTAACACTTCATTGGTCGGTTACACCTAGCTTTTTACTATCAGCAACTTCTTGATTTCTTGCAGATCTCCCATGTTACAAGCTAAAGCTTGAGAATCTTGAGAGCTTGATGGGCTTCTTGATCAATAGAACGGCCATCAAACTTTATCCAAATCTTTGAAATTTCAATGCGTGAGAGAGACTGAGCTTTAGAACTTGTGCTTATCTTGATACGTCTGTGACATGTTGACCTGAAGGTCGATGGGTGGGTTTGAAGTATCAATTTTTTGGATTCATTATTGATCCCATAGCTCAATTTCTTGATCTCTTTGTACTTGGATGATCTTAATCAACCAGGACATTGACAACTTTCTAGATCTAGTGAGTTCATGGATCAAAAGTTGGATATGTGTTGCTTTTGGTTCTTGATCTTGATCACTTGGATATCAAATTGTCTGAGTGTGCTATTTTGATCAGCATGGAAATATCAATTAGATTATATTCCTCCACTCTCCTTGAGATCTTCTTTATGAATTAAGATCAAACATGGAGGTTGATAGCTTGTCTATCGAGTTCCATTGTTTAGAATCCAATTTTATACATCACAAAGGTAACTTAGTTAGAATGGAGCATTTATCAACTAAGTGCAAATTAAATGTTTTTATGATAATGGTTCTCATATGAAGATAAATGCATGAAATATTCATTAAAACTGATGTTACCATTAGGCAACTAGCACCGCCGATGGAAGTATATTAATCCATCCTTTTGTTATTTCAACTTTGGTACTTGAATGGTCATGATATTTACTCAAGAAAATACACCAAAAACAAATGTGATTCTATAAATGGAGCGCTTACTATCTGGTTATATATCATACATAGTCAATTGTCCTATATGTTCATCAAATAACTACATATCTACTTACTTGAATCCACTAGGATCATATCATTATGGTTCTAGTTGCATGAACCAATTTTTAAGTATCCACTTTACCTTTTTAATTTTCATTAACAATTGATACTAGATGTAATATCATTAGGAAGTTTTTGCAATGCATTTGGTGTTGCCTATAGTTGAGGTACCTAATCCATATACAATGGTTGAAATTGACTACTGAGGTGAGGTTGGCATTGTATACATGCATGGGCAAGAGGTTGGGGATAGTGACCACGCGGTGGGGCAAAGGTTGGGGATGGGGATTGAGCTGTTGGTCTGGCATGGGCTAGGGATAATGATAAGAGTAAACTTATTATTGTGGTACATGATGTAAGTTGGGTTGGTAGATAGAAGGTTGAAACTTTTTTTATGGAGTGTTGTGGTGCATGTATATATTGCTTTAGAGAATAATTTAGAGTTGTAATGGTTGAAAACATGGATTATGATGATACAAGCATCCATAACCACCGTAAAATTGACATTAATATTAATATTGTAGTAGCTTATGATGTTGTCAGTACAAATTCTCTTGAGGATGTGCTAATACTACATGTGATTGAGCATTGTCATTGATACAATAGAACACCATTCCAATTAATATATAATCTTCTTGTGAGTGTGAGGTCATGGGTATGACCTTGTACTAAGATAATACATGAGGGGTAGGGGCAGGTAAGGGTATGGGTTGGAATGTTTGGGGAATATCTTTATGAAAAAGAGAGCAAGAGTATTGGCTTGACTTGTTGTGATTGCTGAATATTTTGATGCATTGCATAGAAATTAAATACTCAAAATCTATAAAAAATATGAATAGAAGAAAAATGAAAGCAACATTTTCAGAAGGTATAGTCAGACTTATAAGCAAGAAGGAATAAGTATAATAAGAGATAATACTCCTATCAAAAACCTAAAAATAAGGGGAACTGCACTAAAGCAACAACCAGATTTAAGTGAGAAGACCAAACACATTATTTTTGAGATAGGTACACAAAAACTTGTCCTATTTGGATACTTGATAGTGGCACACACAAACATGGTCAAGGATGATCCCAAGCAACAATACTTCTGGACCATACATTGCAACAAAATTTTAAAGAAGGTACTCATTGGAGGTTATGGATGACACCATTTGACTGTGGTGCCTAGTTTTGTTCTTTCACATCAACAACAATCACAATGGTTAGTAAGGGTGTTGGATCATAATGCATACAAAAATGGGACTAGAGCATGATGGTTGGTGATGTAATGATTTGTGGTGTCACAGTGAACAACGACATTCAATTGTGGAATTCAACATTTTTTCCATTTAAGTTGTGATCATAGATTGCCAACTAAATTCATATATATTACATGGATGTCATGTGGAGGACTTACCTGACCTATCACACCTTAAGTCTCTCAAAACAACATGCTAGATCACCAACTACATATGTTCCAATTTGACTAGAAAATGAAATGGTGATGTTCACCAAAGAACCCTAAGGGCTCTCTCATTCATTGAGACCATGTTATATATATGTAACCCCTATAACCAACATCACAGATATTCAATTTTCGTACTGTAAAATACCATAGAGAAAAACTAGCCTTCTAATCAAACTACTTCTCTCATTCTCTCTATAAAAGAATAAATTCTTTAGAATATAACTTTGACATGTCGTGGACATGTAAAATATGTAAGCATGTACACCATGGACTTCAAATATAGATAATATTATAATTTATGTTCTCTAAATAGATTAAAATATTTAGGATTTCATTTTCAAGATAAATATTCTAAACTTTATCTTGATTTGAATACACAATCCTCCCAGTGTAGTTCTAAAATTTAATACTTCAATGATGTTCAAGTTTTAATATCAAATTATGATACACATTGTCATGAAGTAAGTAACTCAAATTTATGTAGCCATTTTGTTTGTAAAAAAACACATACCTTTAATCTAGTTGAATGGTACACGATTTAATTGACCAATTTATTAGTGATTCTAACCAATATAATATTTTTATTGGTTGAGCACATTCAGGCCTCACCCTTCAGCACGTAAAATCCCGCAGAATTTGCAAATAAATTTATGTTTTTCTTTGATGAAACCTTCACATATATCCACTAATATAGCAAAGTTAGTCATTACATTGACTGCTCCCACCAGCCCATGAGCACATAAAAATCATCCATTTCCCCAATTACTCCTCCCTAACTGAGTCACTGCTGAACTATTTGTTTTCTAAAAAAAACAAAGAACTAAAACAAACAAGGGCTAACCTAATTGTTAATCATTCATTTCACACTCAGTAATATTTTGACCCTAGGTTATAATTTGTCTGAGTTAAATTGCTCAAAGATTTCAGTACCCATCCCCTACAGCTAGTGAAGTCTGAATTTCAATGTTCAATATGTATGACTTTATGGTGATGAAATATGGAACACCTTTTTTGAAGATACCATTTGGCCAAAAAAGATTGTTCTATTAGGCACTTGTCCATTTAATTAGCAATAATATTGCATTTATGACTAAACTATTCAGGATAGTAATTGGTTAGAATAAATAATTTAACTTAGATATTGGGTGTCTTTAATGTCTTCTTCACCTTTGATCGAAAAAAACCAGAACCACTGATGATTTATGTTAAGCTAACCTGAGTTGGTGGTCTCAGTGCGATTCTTCTCTCCGACGATCCTTTTGAAGAAAAATTCACTACACTCGTGATAAGGATTTGATGCATTAACAAAATCAGGATGCACAACTCTTTCCTCAGGGATACCACTGTTAACCTCTCTCTCTTCTACAGAAACTACTCTAGTCAAGATTTAGCCAACCATATATAATATGATACTATATCCAAAATGCAAGTTTTCCACTCACATAGAAGCACTGAGGGAAAAAAATAACCTGATTCTTATTGAATTCGTTCCTTGGCCTCTACAATCTTTCTGAAACAATACTCAACACATTCTAGGTAAGGATTGGAAGCATTTACACAATCAGGGTGACTCCTCTTCTCTTGAGCCATCAATTCCAGTAGCTCTATGTACATTAGGTACAGAGTTAGTCTAGAACTACAATTGAGTTAAAAGAAAAGGAACTTGAACAGTTCCCAACTAAAAGTACTGAACCTAAAACCAGTATAGAATGAAGTTGAGTTGAATTATTCAGTTTTAGATATAGAAGATAGAAGTAGGCTATAGGTAAGCATGAAATAAGCATTCAAGTTTTCATCTTTACACACAGCCAAGAAAGCGTCATGAGATAGTTACTACGATAATTGGGAATAAGACATTGTTTGATAGGAGCAAAAACTTATTTGAATATGGAAAACATTTAACAAAAAAGAGTTGACTTTCAGACCCTTTACTATTTTTCATTTGAACTTAAAAGGACAATGGTGTAAACCCTGCTTAAGAAGTAAAAAATACAGCAAACAATTTATGGGTCCCTATTCAAAGTAAGATATATAAACATTTGAAAACGACACTCTCTGGAAATACTAACTATTCCAAGTTCATCCGTGAGAGCAGTAATTTTTAACCAATTCTTAACTTACAACAGAAGGCAAACAAACACAGCTGGTTTCTTACATACAAAAGGAACAACTAGGAGCTTCAGACTTACAATGGGAAAAGGGGCAAAAAGGGATTCCAACTGGGACATGACTTAACCATGTCATATTAGTGGACTTTTGCATGACTGAATACCAGAAGATATATCTTAGATATGGGTTGGATAAAAAACAAAAAAACAAGTAAAGTGTTATAAGGACTACATAACAAAATAAAAGTCAAGCTGGTAATTGATACATGGACCAGAGTTTCAAGTATATATGAGATTATAAAGCCAAGCTGGTAATTGATACATGGACCAGAGTTTCAAGTATATACGAGATTATACAGACTAGACCAAGCGATTATCAAAGAAAACTAATCACATCCAAAGTATATTAAGGTATCAAATAGAGATAGAAACACAAGGTTAAAGATATGGAGAGAAAAAAAATTGGTCCCCGAAGGTAACTACGAGTTCAATGTGCTGGGCAAGGAATCCAGAATCCAGTTTAGGCCAGATTTACTACACTCCTTACAAGACAAGTGAGAAAATCTTCTAGATTTATGTTTGTTGTTGGTGGCGGAAGCATACAATATACTTTGTGTGCATTGGCCATTACATACATACATTGGTGAAAGGACTGACACAAAACAATTTCACGAATGTGCTTAGCATGCAAGTCATTAAGATGGAGATGTTGGAGACTGGTTCCCATCTTGCACCAGCCAACTGTGATTGTATGTTCTACCCAACCCATCTTACACTGAGCCTCTAAAGTTTATGGGTCCCTGGAGGACTAGGGGATATTTATTTTTGTGGACCTCACATATATAAATGCCTGCAACCCACAAGGTTGTACTGCAGCAGTGAAAAGACCATCTGGATCTTAACATCAATTCCTCTAAAATGAAACAACATCATGTGCATAGCTTGGAACTAGCTTGTGTTTCCATTGTGACTACTTTCGGTTAGCCCACTTCACATGCATTGTGCCTCCACAGTTTGTGGGGTCCTAGGGTAGAATTCTTACAGTGGACTTTAACCAAGGCCGCATACAAGAATCTGACTGGAGCATATGCCATATAGAGGAATTGGACCATGGCCTCATACTGGAGTCCTATTTTAGAGCTATGTACACATGAACTATGTCTGTGTAAATGTCAATCTTGCATCCATCTCATATGCATACGGCCTCCACAGTTTGTAGATATCTCAATTGGCGTACAAGTTATATACCACAGATGAAAGTATGGCAAGAATTCTTAAGAATAAACTGTGTGAACTAACATGTGCTAATAGAATCAATACAAAATAAGAAACTTTCTTCTTCCTTAATAATTTTTAGGCAATGTTGATGCTTCCTCATTCTTTATAAATCCCTTGGCCTTGTGAACAATCAATCACAAGAATGGTTCCTATAATAATGATCTTCTTTTCTCAGAAATAACCAGCTATCAGTAAAGAAGTTCTTGGATATGGACAGATCATTCCTACATCCTATGAGCATTAAATTTTCCAAACATTCCATTACTTTCCTATGCACAATACCTATTCTTCTATGCCAACAATCAACAAAATTGGTAGAGGTTTCACCGGCTTTTCCCCTGTCACCAACTTTATCTTGGACTAAAGCATGCTTTTCCAACTTAAAAACATAAAATCCCCTTAACAAGTCCAGTACCTTCCATGTTGTGGGTGTGGGGGGTCTTCATCCTAAAATAACCAAGGAAAATCCGTAAGTTCCATTCCTATAATTGACTAGGGTTCCTAGAATATCTTGATATAATTAACTTATACAGTTATACTTATAGCAGAAAGACTGCTACAATTCCCACCCATTCCCAAACGTTAGCAACACCTACCTTGGGATGAAGCATCTTTCAAGGTTCTTGGTTGTTTGTAGTTTCAAATTATTAATAGAAATGAAACAAGTAAAATAGAAGGTCTGATCCGGTCTTAGTAAAAGTGTAAAACCAGTTTGAGAATAGCCTGCACAATCTGCAACTCTAATTCAGGCAACCCCAGAACTCCAAAGTCTGGTACGATAAGAATAGATACATGATGTCGTATAACACGAGTTCTATCGAGAGGTTCCAGTCAAATACCTTGTTTCGTAGCAAGATGTAGATAATCTGTCTACTGGACGCAAACCCTCCTATCCCGACCCCAACCAGAAGCGACTCCACCTTTCGCTCCGGATATTTGTAGCTTGTAGTCTACCAGATGCCACTTTTTCCTGATCACAACATGCAATCGAAATTCCCTTTTTCCTGATCACTATGCCATTCTCAACCCAAAATAAACATTCTTGAATCAAAATGCCTTTTTTCCTGATCACTATACAAAGAGGAGTTGTGGTTGTTGTAGGAGTTCCAACAGAGAGAAAGGGTTGCCTACGACCTGGAGAGTGATGGTGTCCTTTCTGATTTATCAGAACCAGACCTATGGGAGAAGTATAACCTTAAGAGTGAACCCAGGTCGAAGAAAAAGTAGAATAGGTTTAAGAAAAAAATCTTTTCTGAGACACTTGTAATTGACTTTGATAGATTCATTGATATGATCTAAAAAGTCAATTTATGGGTAGTTTATAGATGAGATTGATTTTCTTGTAACATGCGTTATAGTGGAAGATATTGCCTAGTTTCCATTCTGATGCTTGATATTGTATTTGTTGGGAACTAAACTATTTGGCTTTATCAATTTGAAAATTTGGCTATTCTTTCAGTCATGCTCTCCATATGGAGGATTTTGGATCTGTCTAAGTTAGGAATTCTATTCATTTTGAAGAGTTCAATGTGGAGTCTGGAGACTATCCATTCTAGCACTTTGTTGTTAGGTTTAGATATAGATCTATAGTAATATGTTGTGTTATGTCTGTGTTGGTTTGTTTGCATTGTCATACTTTGTGGGTGGTTTCTATGGGTCAGTGATTTGTATGTCCTACCTGTCTGTGGAAGAAAAGGAAGTAGGAATTGAGGGGGGAAAGAGGAAGAAGGAAAGAAAAGATGGGGGGGAGAGTATACTTGGCAGAAGTAGATAGGTCGAACATACAGTAGGAAGACTGTTCGTTTGTCCGACTCAAAACCCTATAGATTGCAAACCCAATTTCAGTTCTAGCATCTACTCTGTTCGTTTGGGGAGTGCCTCCCTCTCTCAGGCTAGCATGTACTCTGTTCTGCCTCTGAACAAACAGTAACCGGTTGGACAAAGTCTAGTTGTTGCCTCACCGTCTTTATGCATGGGTTGGCTATGTGCGTTGTTGACTTTCAACCTTACAATGCACTCAACCTATTTGATGGATATAGCCAGCCTATGGCCCACTGCTTCCACATACATGTATCCAAATTCGTCATCAGCTACCAACCTGGAGTGTTGCACCTAAATATTTAGGCTGATAGTTACGGGTGATCAATCTTACGCATTTATTGGCTGGCCGGTTGTGGATGTTGCTGGCTGCTTCTACTATATATTCTATGTATGTGCACCCCTCTTTAACCACCTAACCCATCAGCTTCATCAGATTCCATTAACACTCTGCATATATGTTCAATGATCTAATAAAATCGCAAAGTTTTTTCCTATAAAGCATTTGTACCTTTATCAATCTCCCAAACAACTGTTTTCTTTCCTGGAATGCTTTCTGAATCTTCATAATAGGTAATGTATTTATTACGAGCATTTCTTGTCATATTTGGGACAATATCTTCATCTTTGTGGTGGCCTATATTTAGATGTAGGTGCACTAGAACTCTGCATATATGTTCACTGATCTAATAAATTGCAGATAGAACTTAGTATTATCTGAAATTGGAAGATGAGATTTAATAAATTGCAGATAGGTTCTTTGTAACTGAGCTTCCTTGTTTCTTCTCAACTCTTAGATTGGCATTGCATTGTCCTCTCAAAGTCTTTTTGTTTATTATCTGAAAATTGAAATCTAAAATTTTTAACAATTGAATGGTAAGCTTATTTTTATTATTTAAATTGAAAGGGTAGAATTTCTTCCAAAGATGGATTTGGATGCTCAATACACCTTGGATTGGACATGAGAGTATTAAAGTCATGGCTCCCATGCAGAGTGCTAGCAATGGACATCCACTACTCTTTCAGCCACAGGTACCTCATAATAGCTGGAGATTATTTTCAATATTCATACACATGAGAGTATTAAAGTGTACACTTTATCAAAGGTTGCAGTTGAAAATTGGTGCCCTACATTTGGTAATAATCCACAAAGTTGTCCTCAAATGCAGAACACCCAAAGCACATTGTCATCGGTGTCTTTCACACCAAGAAATCAGCGTTTAAATGAGGTGAACCTTATTAGCAAATTTCTACATCAGTGACTTTCACTACTTCAAAAATCCACATGATACCTTTGATTGCATCTTCATATTGAACTTTTGTTGATAGAACTAAAAAAAAGTATGATGGGCTAATGTTTAGTTCATTAATATGTCTATTTTCATCAAATAATTTTGTTTGCAAGTCTGGGAAATTATGTTTCTTAGAAACTCGACCTATCAGTCCATTTCAGGTTTGAACAGACACTTGATCAGTCAAGTTCTGGGAAGTGGCAACTCGACTGATCGGTCCATTTTAGGTTTGAATAGACACTCGATCGGTCGAGTTCTGTGAAGTGGCAACTCGACCGATCGAGTGTCTGTTGGGAATTTTAGCAAATTGGATTTGGCTGGTTAAACCATGTATTTTTGTGTCCCAAACATTTTTCTAAACTTAATTACAAGTCATACATTCATTACAAGTGATTACAAAAATTGTTCTACGTCATTTGGGCCTTGAGTCAACAATAAGGCATATTCTACTTCACACTCACTCTGATTCCTTTTTGTATTTATATTGATAGGGTAGAATTGCTTTTAATGATGAATTTCGACCGAGAATGCACTTTGGAGTAGAACAGAACTGAAATATAAGGGTAAGTTATTTGTTGTACTATGATTTATGTATAAACTTTAAATTCTATTAATATAATGATTTGTCATTTTTAGGAGAAGAATACTCAAGTAACCAACCGTATGAGGCATGGCATTGATGAAGAGCACCACACCATCTGAAGGAATATGGAGACATTTCAGATCTTAAGAGTTTCTAGCATGATATGTTGATTGTCATCAACCTCAAATTTTAGAATCATATGTATTCATTATTTATATCAACGTTGAGCACGCAATGTACGGATAATATTTTGCTTCATTAATAGAAATTGGTTTGAGGTGATTTAACATTTGTATGTGTCATTTTGGTGTTGAAACTTCTTATGATTTCATGTGACTCTTATAAAAATATTGCTTGAGGTTATATATACAAAGTTTTCATTTAAAATTAATTAACATTCAATAAATCATTCAATAAATCAATAACCAAATCATTTACAGTAATCCCTCAAAAATATATTAATGAAGGTCTTTAGTCCCTCAAAAATGAGATCCAGATTGGCCATCAAAATTGCATTGATGATGACCACATAGCCCCTCAAAAATAATATTAATGAAGGCATTATCCCTTCAAAAATATATTCTCCAGGACCATCAAGTCCCTCAAAAATGTATTTATGAGAACTAAACATGCCCTCAAAAATGTATTTATGAAGGCTAAATAGTCCTTCAATATAACATTCTTGAGGGTCAGTTGGTCCGTGACAATTGTATTCGTGAGGGCCACTGGTATTTATCATGTGAGTTCTCTTCACGGACCATTTGTGAGGGCCAGACTCACAACTATCCCTATTTGTGAGGGCCTGTAGAGAGGGGTTTGTGACAGGACTCACTCGTGAATAATGGCCTAATTTTTACTAGTATTATATCCTAGTGAGGATGAGAGAGAAACTAAGACTTAAAAGATAAGTATGTAATTAGCATACACTAATACTCATGAGATGAGTGGAGTATGAGTTAGGGAATAATCTTTGCTAATAAAATCTTGAAACCCTAATTGGTTGATTATAACCCTAATTCATTAGGGAGGATGTGTTCCTTAGTATTTCAAGGTTAAGACATATGTTGAAATTGTTGATAACATGATATAATAACCAGGAAAGTATCTTAAGGCAATAAGCATGGCTAAGTAAGAGTGATGTGTCTATGTGATACAGATCCAATGAGCTATGTGGACTATGTGAGCAAATAGATGGGTCTGATGACCTAGTGGTAATGATCACCAGCTAAGTGGTGACAATACTCAGTGATGAATGAAAGGTTTGAATACCCAAGTATGATGATGACAAGGGATCGAGATTCTAAGTGATCTATGTGCTTTAGTAATTATGAAAGTATTTGATAAATGCAATTATGCTTTTCTTTGTAGCATTTGATATAATTCTTTCTTGTAAACTTGATTGATGCTAAAAGATACAGTAATGCACTTAATTAAGCAAGATGAATATTATCATGTAGTTTCCCAGACCATAGATCCATTCAGTTTCAGGATTTTCTGAATGGTGAAACGAGTTTCACTCAGAATGTATATTTTTGAATATGTGATAATATAAGGGTGCTCAGTGGACTCCCAAACTAAATAAGGGTGCTCAGTGGACTCCCTAAATACATCAGGTTGCTTAGTGTACTTCCTGATAAAATCAAAATAGGATCGCTCAATGGTCATCCTGATAATCCGAGAAAGCTAAGTGGTCTTCTCCCGAAGAGAGTACACGCTACGGCGGTACTCTATAGTGAGGATGTTGCTATACCCCGGCATAGCTAATTACAGCAGACACAAGATGCCATGCTAAACCTAAGTGTTCTCGTACTGACCAAGAAAGGTGAGGTCTTGGCAGCCGGCTCTGCCATTGACCTTGTATGGTACCAATTTCAACTTACTAGTGGTTGGTTGGAGTATGAGCGGTATATCTCAACTCCTCTGAGTATAATTATGATTGTGAACATGTAATCAGCCGTGTAGTATATTTGTTTAAGGATCAAACACGGAAACATTGGTGGATGTCTTATTATTTTCATACATCTTAGTAAATAGATGTTATATATGTTCTTCATATTCCTTTTCAAGCAAAAGATGACTTATAGATATGTTATCAATATCTATGCTTTGCACTTAAAGATATATCTGTTAAATAAATAGAATACATGTACTTCAATTTTATATTATATTTTGTGATAATAATACTGTTGGTAGAGGGTTATATCTCTCGCTGGGACATTAGTCTCACCCTGTGGGATCCACAAATTTTAGGACACAGATGAGAGACTAGGAACCTGACTGTAGAAGAAGGAACATATCAGCAAGGACAGTAGTAGTATCTCAGGTGGAGTACGCTGTCTGTCAAGAGTTTTGTAGATAGAAGTCTATGTGTCGTCTCTGTACTCTCATGTCCTTTTGAGATAATCTTAGTGCTTTTCACAAACGACTTGAGATTTTGGTTTGCTTATCTCGAGGTTTTTATACTACTGTTGTGTATATTAAAGTAAAACAACTGGTACTTATTATCCTCGAGAAGAGACGGAACATTGAATGTATAATGTGAACCATATGTATATAAGGATTTAGATCCTTATGTAAGAGTTTACTGGAAAAGGACCTATGGGCAAAATGGTTTTAATTTCTAGTGGTTTTTGTTAATTCTATTGTTTATGATAATTCCACGATTTTACTAGTGACGGCTTGATTTGTAATCGGATCGTCACATCTTCCATACCCTTTGTAAATCTAATAGGGGTGTACCATCAGAAAGATGCCAATGAGAACAAAAAGAAGAAAAAAATGTGATGAATGTAACTACAATACATAAATAAAAAGATCTCAAGTCGAATAGATGAGAGACCAAAGATCTCAAGTCGAATAGATGAGAGACCACCTTCTTCCATACCTTATTCACTCCATTTTCTACCCAGGGGCAACCAAATGACCCTACAATCCCATAAACCCTATTCTTGTGCAAAAGCTTACAAGAAAATGCGGGAGTATCAAAGTAAAGGGAGATAAACATGCTTCTTTGCAAAGTCTTGATATAGAAACAAGATATGAAACATTGTGTTTAGTGATTCTAAGAGATTGGGTCACTTGGCCAAGGAGGTAAAAAATAAGGTAATGTCATGGGAGTGATGATAGACATGTTGTTAGTAAAAATTGGAATAATTTGTGATTTATAGTTGCTTGAGGATGAGCAAACATTCAAGTCTGGGGTATTCTGATCAATGTAATTTTCATCACATTTTTTTATCTTTTTTAGCATTTTATTTTACTTCTGCCCAATTTTAGGAAATAACCTACAATTTACTTGCTCATGAACCGTTAATCATAATTCTTATATTTTTTTCTCATATTTTGTAGGTTCCATACGCATTTACATTATCTCAACTTCAGAGTGCAAGAGCCTACTTCACCACTTGGAAATCAAAAGACTAGAGGCTTCAATTACATATTCCCAAGCTTCTCATACTTCAATCAATCTACTCATCCCACCAGTTGATTGACTCATGCACCCAAAGGTATCCACTTCAGAATTCCAGTCGACAGTCTCATGATGTCAATCCATCGACTCAATTCATCTAAAGAATGCACAACCCTCTAGTCAACTGTTCCACCCATCACGTGAATCATATGACTCAACTTCCAAACTAGGGGATTCAAAGTTCCAGTCGGCCGACTCAAGCAATTAGAGCACAAGACTTGTTCACAATTGTAGTAACCCTAAGACACTTCCACGCCACCACCCTTTCTTAGGGTTTTGACTTGCTTCCCTGGGTATGCACTGCCACACGTCCCAGTCTAGCAATCGGGACTCCCAGTCCATCAAGTGGCAGCTGCATGACACATACTTTACACCAACCACCATCTTTAGCATTGTCCTTAGGGTTTCCACCCCTCCTTCTCCCTATTAAAGTAGGGGTGCAACCCCTAAGGACTCCATAAAGAAGAGGATCTGACTTTTAGTATCATGTCTTTAGTCTATAGTTCTTGTTTACAATCTTACATTTGGAATTCTTGCACCTTGTACTCTTAGTTCTATAAATAAATTCTTATTGAATCTTGTACTTGGTCTTATTGTGCATTGGACAAGAAATTAAGAAGGACGGCCATTTCATTGTCAATAGGCCAGAGTCCTCTCTGGATTCTTTATCTTTTACTAGTCTATGTCTCCCCTTCTTCCTTCCTTTTATCCCCAGTTGTTTTCCATGAATTGTGAGTAGTTCTTCATATCGTGGCATGGGGAATAGCCCCATACCTGTAGTTGATTAGATCAATCTTGATAATATGAGATAACTTGTTAGATGGTGCATTTCTTTTGAAATTATGGCATGACTTAAAGGACTTGATCTCTCGTTTTCGTGTAATGTTTGTCTTAGGTGAAGAGATCTCGGACCCCAAGGCTTGGAACAACCAAACAAAGGCATAGAGCTCCGGATGAAATCTCAGAAGGTTATCTATTGGGATAATCAAGTAAGGATCTGCAAACACCATGATCAATGAGTTTGCGAGAAGTTCAAACTTTTGTAAATTCATTTGAGAACATTTCTACAAGTCCTCATTTAACCAATTTCTATTCACAAATTCTATCGATCTAGTTTCTACGAGGGCTATGGGTGCGAAACCCATAACTTTGATATCTTTTACCATTGAATCAAACTCACTTTCCCAATTGCTCTTACTTTTGCAATTTAATTCTACTCATAATTAATCATTCCTTACTTATTCTTAGTGTAACCCCTTGCTACCTTGTTCTTAGTGTAACTCTTTATTATCTTGTTCTTAGTATAATCTTTATTCTTTTTTTTTATTATCATAATCAAACCTCAATCAACAACCTTTTTAATTCATGTTCAAATAATTGTTCAAGGCAAGACAGTTCAAAATTCAATTTTAAAAATGTTTATATGTGGGACCGACCTTTTCTATACCAGTAAACTAACCAACTTGTTTAACTAGTTATTTTGTCATTGACAAAGTTAAACTCTAGGAATCACCCCACTAGTGAATTGTTGTGTAAACAACATGCTTCAGAGAACATTGAGACCATCCCACACGGTGGTGGTGTGATTGCTCCAATTTCTTGTGGTGGTGTGATCGCTCCAATTTCTTGTTGGTTCCTTCTGTGGTAGAAAAATATGAAAACAAGAACAATTAGTGGAGCTCTCTTGGTTGATAAGAGAGGGTTAGAGACTTTGTCTTGAAGCAAAGTAACAGTTGATATTTGGTGGCACATTGGGTACACTAACATAGCAGCTCTCTTGGTTGATAAGAGAGGGCCAACAACTTTGCCTTGAATCAAAGTACCAATTGGTGATTACAAATATAATGTTACCATAGCGACAATAGCCCGACCCAATTAGCGGTCACAGTGGCATCTTGTCTCCCCAACAACGGCAATGACACCATGATGAGATCAAGTTAAGAGGGAGGGTTTGTACACATTGAGTGTGATTCTCTTTTTCCTCAACTTTGTTCTCATGTGGGGGTGGGGGGGGGGGGGACTACTCAGATTTTAGGATAATTGCATCCAGGCAATATGAGTTGTAATATTGTAGTTTTTGTCTTCTCGTTTTGAGGAGAGCTTTCCGCACTAAATTTGATGTCGGTAACACTTCTGTAACAAGTTATGACCGCTAAGGTTGCAGATGGGAAAAGATGAAAATAGGACAATGATAAAGTTGACAAAGATGGAGGAATCAAAAAGATGGATCGGTGATCACACACGGTAATACTATGTTGAGGGGTTGGTGTTTCGTTGGAGCCTGCGTCTCATCATATTTATCTATAAGAAGTTACACTTGTATATATAAGTCTACAAAACATATTCATCTATAGATTACACTTATTAATATGCATCCTACAAAACGACACAGGGATCCGTCGCCAAAGCACGCTGCTTAACGACAGCCGCAAGGACGAAACATATATCACAAGCATTAATAAGACTAATCCACCATTCCAAACAACAGCCCTGCGACATGACAATCCAGACTAGTAAATCATCCTCAGGCAGTCTTGTGATTGTCCTTGGCCCTGCTGAGGAACGCAAGGGAGCACAGCACGGCGGCGATCAGGCCGAAGAAGGCGAGCCCGACGGCGAGGGAGACACCAGCCAGAGACATGTCCATACCCCACTGCACGAGGCGGGACACGGCACCGAATGCCCCTTCGGCTGCAGACAACACGTCCATCGTGCTATCGCGGCGGGCAGGTCGTGAAGACGTACGGCGCGTCGCCCTAAGATCGAGCAGCTCCGGGCGTCTGGCAAAGACAGAATCCCGTAACGGAAAATTGGGGGCGCGCTTCTTGAGAGGGGAGCGTTGCTCGGCGACTCCTTTTGGGTAGTGTCGCCGCTTTGGTAGCGGGACGGTCGGATGTCTAGGGAGGAGAGAAACGAGGCCAGGGGGGAGTTGCTTGAGCATGTGACATGAGATCAGATCGGAGGTTGCAGGTGGCGTGGGTCACCTTTCCATCTGATGCCACGCGGGTGTCCTTCACGTGCCCATTAATAAAGCTTCACCGAGCTCGCTACCTGCCTAACATAATGATACTAATATAAAATGACATATATTTTTTAAATGATGGTATACTTATGATCTTTATGTAATTAATGATGATATACAACCTCCACTGACACCTAATTGGTGTCCTTTTGAATTTAATGGTGTTTTTGGTTTTCTCTTTCACATCCAGGTACGACCTCAACCATTACTATTTATTATCAACCGACGGAAGTCACGTGCTAAGCACGTGGTGTACAAATGAATTAATCTAATAAATACGTTCGTATTCTACTATTTGATAAAGTTGATTTTTAGACTGGGAGAATCAGGTTTATAACCGGCATAACACCAATTCAATACTTAAACTCACTAACTCAGAACATAATATATGCACACAAACCACATATAAAAAAGAATATGGTCTACAAAATAGATATACAACTTAAACCACCAACCAACTCATAACAATTATTATATTGTAGAGGTACTAAACTCAGAGAAATTTACGGTAGTGGTGCTAAATAAACACGGTAGGAAATTATACAAGCTCGCAAACAGGCTGGACGAAAAAACAACACCCATTTACATACGATAAAGATTACTTCCGCCGCCCGTCACGGTACGGTACTCATTGCTTTCCGGATACACGAGCCTTCCAACTACCCACATTCTCCGGCGAATCGCGATGGCTGAAGTCGCTGATTTGCACAAGGAGGTGAAGCTCTTCTACAACAAAACTCGCCACATTTTTACCCCATACAGAGGGACATTACTCGACTATAAAAGGTTTAGGAAGTCTCACTGCCCGATTGTTGAGAGGTTGACCGAACTTTTTTCTTTTTATAAGACAATCACATGTAAATTCACAATAATATACATAAATGTATATTAAAAGAGAATAATTCAATTAAATGTCCCTCTACATGTAGCGTGTCGTTTAAATTGCATTTGCTCTATTTTTAGACATATCTATGTTAACAATAACAACTAATATATAATTAGTAACCCACAATAATTTATATGCATGTTAAAAGGAAGAACTTGATCAACTGTTTGTTATCTCTCTCCAATCTGAAATGTGTCATTATCAAAATATATGTATTCTCCTTCCTGGACTTGTGCCAATTGATGATTAATATATAATTAATACTCTAATATTTATACATAACTCTATAAAAGAAAATAAATCAATTAACTACCATTTGACACCCTCAAACCAAAAGTAGGTGAACGATATATAAGTACATAAGCACACAGACCACCGTCAAAAATTATTTTCTTTACATCACGGTCAAGCTCTTGATTGGACTTGCTAATCAGCCTACTGGCTGTCCATGAGTGGGCCACCAAAAAGCATCCAATTGCCTTGGTTTATTAGAAGTTATACTTCCTTGCCTCCGCTACTTAAAGGGGCATGCCGACCATGGTTTTTGTTACTCCTTTAGACACATGACCACAAATTGTCATTAGCAACCACAAAAGAGAGAGAACAAGATTTAGAGCAATTCTAGCATGTTGCCAACGAAAAGATTGCTCCTTCCACCGGCTCTTGTAGTGAAACATAAAGTTCCCTTCATATGTGTGGACGATATAGAGACACTAATGCTTTTATATTTGTGTTAAGATGACGTCATTGACAAATACTATCACATCATATATTTCTTGTAAAAAATATCGTCGGATCTACACTTTGACAGGTATACCTAATTTTTATTTCTGATATATTATTGTTTATGAGATATGCTAACGAGATTCATGGATACATTTTTTATTACTTTTGATGCACCTTTCGCCTCTACAATTCCAACAACTTACGCAAAATTTTAAACAACTATGCTTCATTTTCTTGAACACAAGTTATGTCTTTTTTATACACAGAAAAAAAATGTTAATCCTCCTGTAGATAATTTTTTTACATCTATCTCTTTCAATTGTTTATAATGCTATATCAAATGCATAATGTCATTTATTTCATTGTTGTGTTATATATATATTTTTTCTAAATTTGACTTTCTTTTTCATTATTCATTACATAATCATTTGTTCATAGATTAAAAGATATTAATTACAACTGGGAGATTATTCTAAGAGTATATAGAAGTTGATAGCATGGTACAAAGGGTAACACTCTGTCAATAGAAAAAATGTGGTCAATGATGGATCACAAAGATCAAGATAGATTGGGGTGGGCTAAAAACACACCCTAATAGAAGGAGGATACATGAATGAATCAAACATTATGACATAATCATCCTACTTTATAAGCCTCCAGTAACGATTCATTGGAGAAAGGATCTTTAGTAGAGAAATTCATATTGTTAAATAAATGACATAGCCTAGATAGACATGATCCTAGTCCTAGAGGTTGGATCCTGCATCATCTGAGTGAATATTAGATTGAAATATAAGGTTTGAGATGTTAGCACAATTGTTATTAAAGGAAAGTATATGGTTATCAAAGTAACATATTTTCCTTTCATTATGTACAATCCAAAGGATAAAACAAGCAACAATGGAACTGAATCCAGAAGTAGTATTGTTATATAGAATCGTGGGATTTTTTTATTTTAGGTCTAGACATCCTAGATTGGACTTAGGTACATATCCCATAAGTTCATTGTGATGTGGCATGTGAAAAAGAGATGTGCACAATCGTCCCAATGTCTATAGCATCTAGCACAAGAAAATGTACATTGGGCCAATGTGTGTCAAAAATGATTCGATTATGTCTAATCAACCAGGCGGTTAGAAGAATTTTTAGACATCAAATGTTCTCTAATTTGTGTTTAGATCATGACCCAGACTAATAAAGAATTGATAACTTATTTTAACTAAGTACTTGCAAGACCCCTGACCTTGGTTTTAGACTAACCCTATTTTCTTTGGCTTGATGATGTGCTTAGAACATTTCTCTAATCTTTTTTTTTGGTTAAGCCAGGGGTCGCTTTTATTCATCCCACACCCCTCTTGTGGGCATAATCATCAAAAAACAAATACAACTCCTGCTTATATCAGACGCAGGTACTAAAAAAATTAACAAAACAAACAACATGTTCCCCATCCTATTTCTCAGTCTAGCTAACTGTTTTCTGCATTACGATGTACGGGACTCGACGCTTCTCCAAGGCCGCCATACCCCTTACTCTGCATTGCATATTCAGGATATCATAAGAAACATATGGCTCATCCAACCTACTGCCCCATTTTCCTAGTTCACGAGGTATCGAGTTGATGACCTTGTAAACAAGGGATCCATAAATCATAGCAGTGTGAACCTCCTCTCACAGCTCATGAACGAAAGGTGTCGACCTCCATGGTTCCTTTCTGTTGTTCCATATGATGTCATACACATAAGCCTCATCAAGTTCAACACACGAGATGCCCAACACATTATCTCTCGCTAATTTCAGGCCGATGGCACACACTTGCATGTACACAAGGATGTAGTTTGTACTCCTGATCCACATTATGAAAACCAAGCAAATATCAGCCCTGTGGTTCCTAATAATTCCCACTGCCCATTTTCTAGGAACTCCATGGTTGTCTCTATCTTTCCCGATCGTAAGATTGAGCTTAAGATTATGTAGGTCAGGCGTCATCCATCTTAGCAGTTTAATCTGCCTCATCGTGACTTTAGGTTCCACCAAGTTTGCCTCCCTCATACGGTCATAAATACTGTTATCAGAATCAATCATAAAAGATCTTTCCTTCAGCTGAACATTCAATGTACTAGTAACAAACTCCCATTCATGACATAGTGGTCTGTGTTTTCCTTCAAACCTTGCTTCGCACCTCAACCGCCAAATACTGTATGGGATCAAAACCGCCAAGTTTCCAGCTAACCATTCCTTAAGTTTCTTCCTTTTCCCCAAACCGCATGTGTCTATTAGATTTCTTACGTTGGTGGGTGGCACCATATCTGTCAAATCAGCAAATTTGCCCAAAAAAAACTCCGCATTTTGTCCTTGAAACAACAGATGCTCAATGCTTTCCTCATGCGGTTCCGCGCAACAATTACACTGAGATACTAACGGAATACTACATCTAGCTTTAATGTTGTCATCCGTTGACGTGGCTCTTCTAACAGCTCTCCAAATGAAAGCAGCAGCCTTAGGGAAATTAGTATCCCAAATCGAACCTAGTCCAACTGGACCTTCTCTTCTATCAAGCATCAATACCTGCTTAACCGATCTCATAGAAAAATCTCCTCGCATCCCCGGACTCCATATCATCCTATCATCCTCATTAGCGATCCATGTGTTAGAATCGCGAATAAGATTAAGCCCCTCATCATTGACAATCATCTTCAAAAGGTCTCAATCCCATCCATGCCCATCAATCCAAAAATCTTTAATAAGAAAGGGATGTCTTCTGTCGCTAGAAAATCTCGCATGATCAGCCAATCGCTGCTCGCACCACCGCGAGTCCCAGAAAGAAATTTCACCTCTTCCTACCACCCATCTACACAAAGGGAACACCCGCGGAAACATATCCCAAATTCTTTTCCAGTACGGAGAGGGATAAGGCCCAAGCTTCAAGGATCTGGGGTAAACATTATCACGACCTCCTGCCAAGTTAGCATACTTCCCCCTACAGAACACGACCCATAATGAGTCCGACGTCAACACCTCCCAGCATGCCTTCCCAACAAATGCATCATTTATCAGTCGCAAAGGTGGGATCCCAAGTCCACCTTGAGAAAAAGGTCTTGCAACTCTGTGCCAACTGAGCCATTCCTTTATGTGCTTTTCATCTCTGCCCGCCCACAAGAATTGAGAGAGTTTCTTCTCAATACGGTCTGCAATCCCCGCTGGAATACCAATCGCAGCCGCCGTATATACTGGAATGGATGTCAGAACATGAGCAATCAGTAATCTTCTACCCGCAAAGGATAAGAGCTTGGACCTCCAGGCTGTGAATTTACCAACAATCTTCTTCATTAAGAACTCAAAATCATTAAGTCTCATCCTCCCTTTAGAAATAGGAATACCCAAGTAAGTTAAAGAATCCTTTGCTGCCCCCATATCAAGACAATTCACCACTCTGTCAATCATCTCCAAATCATTCCCACCTACTACACAGGAGGATTTAGCCTTGTTTATACGCTGCCCCGTGGCCCTTTCATACGCCTCAAAGGTTTCCTTAACCTTCACCATCGATCTTTGATCAGCATTGAAGAATATAGCAATATCATCTGCATATAAAAGGATGCTTGGCGGAACTGCCTCTCCCCTTATTTGGAATCTAGAGATGAGTCCTTCCTCTTCTAGCTTCAGAAATCTTCTACATAGAATCTCCTCAAATAGAATGAAAAGAAAAGGTGATAGAGCACATCCTTGCTTGATGCCTCTACAGATCGGGAAAAAGCCCACAGTTTCTTCTCCAACAGTGATCGTGGCCTAAGTATTAGAAAAGAAGCTTAAGAACAAATTCACCATCTCCATAGTAAACCCAAATTGCTGCAGTACTCTCCGCAGAACATTCCAGTCAGTCCTATCATAAGCTCTCGACATATCGTACTTCAAAATTACATTAGGTGTCCCTTGGCCCCTGTTGATGTCGTGCATCAACTCCTTCGCAATTCAGACGTGATGAGTGATATCGGACCCTTTGACAAAAGCACCTTGCACCTTAGAAATCAATCTCGGCATCATGGGAGCCATCCTATCACTGAGAACTCGCGCAAGTATGTGAAGGCCAATGTTCTCAATCGATATAGGCCTGAAATCCTCCGGTAACCTTTTTGGGGTGTCCACCTTCGGTATAAGTAAAATACGGCAGCAAAAAAGACCCCTAAAACATGGTTGTCCTCTAAAGAAAGCCTCAGTCATTTTCATAAAATCCTCACCAATGATGGACCAAGCAGCCCGGAAGAACGTCAAAGTGAACCCATCTGGACTTGGAGCTGATGCGGAATCCATCTTTTGCAAGGTCTTCACAACCTCCTCTTCATGGGGAGTAGCGATAAGGGAGAAATTGTCATCCATAGATAATGATTACGGGATATATTGTAGAAATTCCTCCATATCAATATTACTTGTCTCCACCACTTCATTGAAAAAATTTTGATAGTGATCGACCGCCACCTCTGCCATCAGCTTTGGATCTGAGATACAAGTGCCATCCTGTAAGACCACCCTGTTAAGCCTCCTGTGTTTTCTTATTGCTTTGACAGTAGCATGATAAAATCTCATATTACGCTCCCCATCTTTAAGCCAGCTTATCCTCGTTTTCTCTTTCCACCTTGCTTCTTCTTCATTTAGCAATAATTGCAGCTCATTCTCAGCTGTCCTCAGATTAATTTCATTCGCCCTGGTCAGATTCCCATAAAAAGCAACCTGTATAGTAAAGACCACGTCCTCCAAGTCATGTATACGTTGTTTGATTTCACCAAAAGAGTCTTTGCTCCATCGACGTAGAGCTGTTCTAACCCTCTTAAGCTTGTGGCAGAAAACAAAGGAAGGATGCCCAGTCACCGGTTCACTCCAAGCCTGTTCAATCACTTTTAAGAAATCATCGTGATCAATCCATGCCTTCATAAAGACAAAGTGTGCCTTCTTTCAGTCTACTGCTTGAGCGTCTGAGATCGTAACAATTGGACTGTGATCCGATACTCTGTCTCTGGTCAAGTGTATCGACCTGGTAGCGGGCCTTGGCATCATCCAAGCTTCATTCACTGGCACTCTATCTATTCTCTGCCACATAGTAGGTGTAAGAATTTGTTTATTCACCCAAGTGAATTGGCTTCCTTCAAACGGAATTTCATCCAAAGATGCATCCGCAATTAAAGTGTTGAAATCCAGCATGTCCTGGTATCCTAGAAGGTTTCCGCCTCATCTCTCCCTTGTACTACGTACCACATTGAAGTCACCTGCAATCATCCATGGCTCCTCACCAATATGTTCCGCCAATACAAGTAACTCATACCACAAAGTTCTTCTCTCAACGGTATCACAACTGGCATATATAGCTGTAATAAAGAACTTAGATCCATCGCTGGTTTCCATTCTCGTTGTGATGTGCTATCTATGTCTCCTGAAGACCGCAGGGTTCATATCTCTGTCAGCATAGAACCAGATCTTTCCTCCCTCTTCTTGATTGTCCACTTCCCAGTCAAGCCTCACAATGTCTATGAGTTCCGCAGCCTGTTCCGCATGAAGAAACGGATCAAACAAGCAAACCACTCCTGGTTTAAAACGACCACAGATTCTGCTCAACACTCTTCTCGTTGGGTTATTAGATGCACCCCTGATATTCCAAAAAATAGAAGTACAATCCATGTATAACTTAGTGCCTCCGTCCCTAGCAAAGATGAACCCGATCAAGGGCTGTACCCCCCTTCAAAATCCGACCAGCAACCATCAAAAAATTCATCGTCACAGTCTGAGTGTCTTCTTCTGGAGTGATAACGCCTGTGGTACCGACTATCATCACCATCTCTTCTTCGCCTGATGTGGCTCCTTCCATGCCTCCTCCTATGCTCATTATATTCACTTTCAAGGAACATGAAATCCTCCAGCCATCTGTTCGACAGAAACCTGATGTTGCCTTCTCTATCCACCACCACTCGCCTTGGAGTTCTGTGATGCTGCCAGACCAGAGACGGACACCGCGCCTTTGTGATCTCCCTAGCTTCCGAGGTTCTATCTGTCACAACCACCATGGTATTAGATGCATTTGTCTTCTCCTGTACAAGTAAGGCCTCCCGAGGTATCCTAGAGTCTCTCTCAAACTCAGTGAGATACGTGTTATTAGATCCCACCGGTCCTCTCGCCACCATGAATAACTGCACAGAAGTCCGACGCTGCCCGTATGTAAGAGATACAAATTGAGGGACATCTTCATTAAAGGCCTCTACTAAGATCAGAAGTCCAGATAGGTCATCTTTATCCTTCTGCCAATCAGAAATAAACCTCAGTTTTCCGAATGGTGATATAATCTTCTCCATCGTATCGTCGTCCCTACAGGTAATAGGGATGTCTGCTACCCAGAACTAAAAGTCCTCCTTCTACTGGTGTTGTTCGCCATTGATCATGTGATGCATATCGATTCTTTTCCCACGTAGTGACGATACTCCCTTCTCTGTCACTTCCTTTGCCTCCTTATCGCATGAGAAGAAAGCAACAGCCTTCCACTCCGCAAACCTGTATAAATCCGCAGCATTGGGCCAGCACTGTCGCAAGAAAGGGCACAACTCCGTCCACTGAATACCATAGGGCCAAGATACCTCCACCGCTCTCTCTAGTGCCGTCATCTTGCTTCTCCGCATCTCGTCGTCAGGACCGACATCAACAGCGATGTGTTTAGGGACGTGTTGCAGAGCGCCCCTAGCCAGAATACCAGTAGGCAAAGGTGGGAAGGCTGTTCTCGAATGTACATTCGGTGGCCTCGGTCTCGGGACAAACTGTGTGCATCTAGCAGCCACATGCCCCGGTCTACGACAATTATAGAAGACCTTGCTTCTTCTACACTGTGCTTGCCAATGACCTCTCCCCATACACCTGAAGCAAGTGTCGTGCGGAATCCCGAACAGGGGTGCCTTCCTTTGGGTCTGCATCGTGTCCACTGGCGGCATATTTGGTGTCAGACCAGAGTTCATCCTAGGGTTCGGCGCGGTTCCATCAGGTGCTTCCATCGTTCTTTCTCCAGTCGATCATGGCGCTGGCTCCACCGGGATAGCAGGGGCATCCGACGAGCAGGCCATCGTGATCGCCAACGGTGCTGGACCTTCATCCCCCATCAACGGCGGCTGGGGTGGTGTCAAGACGGGGTGTCCCTCCTGATGATCAGACTCCAGCGTCGGTGGCTCTGCATGGATATCTTCCTGCGATGACGATCTCGGTGCACTCCGGAGTGTGGGATCTCCCGCTCGCCCAGCCTCAGAAGCGTCAAGCCTCCCATCATTCTGGCCTTCCTCTCTGGTTTCCCTAGGCTGCGATCGATGCCCAAGCAGCACGTCCCCGTCAGACAATACAACCCTAACATCAGGTAGTATCTCCTCCGTTGAAACCGCGGACGCCATCAGAAATTTTCTCCTCTCTACTACAACTTGTTGTGCTAGGCCTTCACGCATACTCTGCCTGGTCACCCTGCACAATAATGGTGAGGGTAGCATCATGAACTAAACCCTAGCCCCTAGTGGACGGTGGCCTCCGATATGCGGGGTGCCTAGCCGGAGTGGGTGACGGCGGCGCCGTCAGGAGGACGATCGCCCTAGAATCACCACCGATCGCCAGAGCGCTCAGAAGATCTCCCTCCCTCACGTCTACTCAAAACCTTTCTCTAATCATTTGATATGATATTAGAGCTTGCAGAGAACTTAAGTTTCCACTTTGAGCTTGTTTGGATGATGTTTGTGCTTGGTGTTCTAGTTTTGGTGGAAATTGCAATTTACCCAAAGTAGGGGGTGAATGTGTTATTTTCCACCTATATTGTGTTACTTATCTTTCTTGACACCATCTAGAGGAGAGATAAGGAAGTGGGCACCTTGTTTAAGCCTTAGTTGAGTCGTGGCACCCTTGGTGGTGATTAGGGTTTCTAAGGTTTGTTTTGTCTTAACCATGGGCACATGGATGGGTGTTGGTGTAATCTGAAACCTTAGTTTGATACCCATTTTTGGTGATTATGGTGTAATGGTGGTTTTCCCCTATCTCTTGATCTTGGTTTTGATCGCATTCATGATGAACGAGTGTCTTGATGTTCGATGAAGTTTAGGTTCTGTTTTGATGGTGTCAAATGTGGTTTTCTCTCTCTTACACAAGGCTCTTTTATGAGGTCTTCATGACTCAAGTTTTAGGGTGTTGGTGACCATTTTGCATGAAGTTTTATCGTCCATGTGGATGATAGATTATGTTGGTTTTACCCTCTATTTTGGTTTTAGAGAACTTCTCTTTGGTCATATTTAATCCTGTTGGATGTTGGTCCTTTACCTTGGTGGTAGTTTGATCTTTGATGGTCACTATGCCTTGTTCCTCTTTGGGTCGAGACACCTTGGTGGGTTTAGTTTTGGGTCGAGATGCATGACCTAGTGTCACGCCTATGACCTAACTCTAATAGATGGAGGATCATGACATGCCTTGGTGTTTGGGGTTGCGACATGGTCTGGCTTTGAGGGTCGAGACAACCTTGGTTTTGGATCGAGTCATGATTGTTCTTGAGGTATAGACACATGGTTGTTGGTGGTTGATACTCCTTGAGAGTGAGTGGTTGCGACCCATAGAGTTGGTGGTCGCGACATGTGCATGTTGGGTGGTCGTGACCACATGGGTGGTGGTCGTGACATGTCTTGATGGGTGGTGCTCGCAACCCATGTGTGTTGGGTGGTAGCTACTCTTGGATGATGGTTGGTTGGAACCCATGTTTGCACACAACTAACACATGTATATAAGTAATGATTGATCTATGTCTAGTACTATTTAGATGATGGTTTAATCAACTTTAATCATGCTACTCAATACTAATATGTTTCCAAGAATGTGGGAGATGTTGTACCTAGGGTTGGTTATGAGAAATAACTACAACCCATAATCGGATAAGTATGGGGCCCTAACCCTAAGCTAGAGAGATTGATGTATTGTTTCTCTTTCTTAGAATGGCTATAAGTTATGATGATTTCTCTTTCTTGCTTATGAACCTCTAACCATGCAGATGATATATGTTTAAATAGCATGGCTAGTGTATGCTATAGTGACTATGATATGTAACAAGTTGAATGATCCTTGATGAGGCATGATGACACACATGTGACACATGAGTCATGTGACTAGGGTCCTGTGACCTGACAGAGGCTTATGCCTAGTGTGAGGTGATTACCCTCCAGTGATATGTTTGAGGGATTGATATCCCACAGTGATGTGACTTTGGTGATAGGCTTGTGTGACTGTGATGATAGCCTTATGAATGGCTATGCTAAAGTTCTATGTGATGATGTGACAAGTTAACACCTTATATGTTTTATATCTTCCAAAATTGTATTATACCCTTATTTTTGTATATTTTATTATGGCTTTATACATTGTAACTTGATTGATGCTAAAAGATATCTAATTGGCTTAAATAATCAAGTGAAACCTAATCATGTAGGTACCCTATTCCATACATCCATTCCAGTGACAGTCTTAGTGTTGGATGGTGAAATGAGTTCTCACTTAGTGGAAGCTCAAAGTCATATACCACTGAGTATATGCATTCACAGGATTGGTCGCTGGCCATACCCTGATAGGAGTGTAGCTACGGGTCGTAACTCGTGGAATGACTCAATATATGTTTTCACAGGATTGGTTGTAGGCCATACCCTAGAAGGAGTGTGACTTTGGGTCATAGCTCAGTTTTACTAGCATTGTGCCTATATCTCTAGGCGTGCTAGGCTGTTTTGTAGATTACCTAATATGTTATGTCATTGTAGTGTTTGTCTCGTACAGAGAGGTCGTAGATTTTGACTCTTCGATAGAACTTGTATGGAACTAATTTTGACTTAGCAGTGGTCAGTTGGAGTATGAGTGGTATACCTCATCTCCTTAGGGCATAATAAACTACGTAATAAAACTGTATAGTGTAATTACATTGGGACAAATGTGAAGAACATTGGTTGAAGACTTGCCTTGCTTTCATACAACTTACATGATAAAGGATATACATGTTATTCATATTCCTTCTTGAATTATTGATTATTCTACTACTTAGTAATAACTGATTGCTTAATCTTCTCTACCTACTTAGTGTAATATCTATATGCTTAGTATGTTATCAGATGTTTAGTTTGTCTATGCTTTAATAGTGTTGGTGGAGAGTTATGTCTCTTGTTGGGACATTTGGCCTCACCCTGTGGGTTTACACATCTTTTAGGTGGCCATGCACGATGAGGTGGTGATCGTGCAGCTGAGGTAGAACAGAAGTCAGAGCACTAGCTGATAAGGTTTAGTGTGTTGCTAGTCTTTTTGTGTTAGAGTCCTAAAGTCATCCATGTACACTCAGGTCTTGGGGATGTTTTCGATGTGTTTTGTAGTTATGTTATCATCATGAGGTTTTTGGCATGTGTGCCTTTTGTTTTATGATTATGGAAGATGCACATGTATATATGTGGAACAAGTTCTTCATGTAATAGGTTGATGACATGAAAGTGAAAACAATGATGTAAGCACCTAATGATATGTGTTATATGATCCAGGTGTCATGTTGTGGATTTATATGAGAAAGTTGTTAGCTTGTGATGCTCTTGTTAAATCGGCTTTAATTTCCTATGTTTTTTGGTAATCTGATTGCTTAATATTAATTTTGTGTTTGGTTTTGTGTCATCTCGCTTGTTGTGGCATGGGGCATCACAATACTTATCACCCTAGATCTAAGAATGATTATTTATTAGAGGCATTGATGAGACATATTGGAAAAGTGTGGATATGAGGTGGGGTCCTCAAATTTCTTGATCAAAGTGATATTGGTTTTGTTGAGAATTCCAAAATGAGGGGTGATGTCATGGTGATGGTAGACACAGTTAAATAAATTATGATAGGTTTATTGAATATTAGCTTATTAGTTGTGTTGGAACTCCATATTGACCCTATCAGGTCCCTAGGATTTGTCAATCTTGATACTCAATTTTTCTTTCCACCATATTTGATTGACTATTGAGTAAAGAACATGCCAACTAACAAATTGAAAGACCAATTAAACAAATATAGACATTTGATCAAACTCTATAGTTTGAACACATTTAGTAATGAATTTTGGGTGTAACCCTAAAACACCAAAACCTGATCAAGAGGCGCTAAAGGTCATTGTGGAATCATAGAAAGCAGTAAGAACATATAAAATCCACAAGTAACAACCCTAGGGGTGTCAAGATGCAAAAAAGACAACTCAAAAGTGAGGCTCAACTTTTCCAATCAAACTGTGTGAATTTTGACTAGGTTCTTGATCAAATTTCAAGACATGATCCGATGAGCATAATAGTTACCTATTGAATCAATGAAAGGTGACACTATATCTCTTTTGATTAGAGTCAGTTTTGTAGATTTGAATAAATATTCCTCTTTGGGAAGTCTATTGACTGGGATGAATGTCCAATTCATGAATGCTTCATTTCAAATTATCACGCTTGAAGTTGTCAATAAGGTCCCAACCTGAGAGAGTCTGATATCTTGATCCCTACAAGTACGAACTCATCCTCACACATTCTTCTCAGGGAAAACCAACTTCAAATAGGCCATGGGTTTAGTCATATTGAGTCAAATTGAGCCTTGAGAGGAGGGGTGCTTATCTAATCAGGCCTAGGTTACCTAGTTTATTATTATAAACTTTAGTTATTTCCTAATGTTCAAGTAATCTCTAGAAGATCTAAGGTATAAAACTCCACCCTTTAAAGGGTATATCCTATAATCTAATTAACCAACAATAGAGATAACTCAACATAATTTTACCAAGTCGTATATATCCAAAACTTATCCTTAATCATATCTCTTTGTCTAGGTCTAGGGTTTACCGGTTGTCCTATCCAATCAATGAGGGTTGTAAGGGTTTTCTTACTAATCAAAACATCTTATGATGGTGACTTGGTTCATGAAACCATTGATAAAATCTGGAAACTTTTTTTGTACATATATAGTATAATAATGAAAATATTTTTTACGATGAAAACTCTTGTGATGGTAAACTAAAAAAATTGGTTCCAAAAACAATTTGATAACCAAGTCAATCACTTTCCGCTATAAGTTATTCCACAAAAAGATTATAAACCTCCAAATGTCTATAGGGGTATATAAAAGCATCTCTAACTCATGCCAAAGGTGACTCGATATAGATTGTTTACACATGATGTCAACTTGTACTAGATCTATATCAGTTACTTCACATGTCATTCACCACTTAACCATAAATGTACTCATTCCTATCACATAATACATAGCCGCAACATGCGACAATTGGGAAGTCCTTAGGTCACTCAACTATCCCAATACGAGATTAGGGTTTGTCAGACAAAGCGAACTATATAAGCCTCCCAACACTTGAACTTGTTACACAATCATAAATTCATGTCTTAAGAAATTGTTGGGGTATGCCATCTAATTGTGAAGGTGATATAGATGAACTCCTAAAGATATCCATCAAGCAACATAGTTTCCTCAACTAGCCCAAGCGTATGTGGAAACTATATCTTATGTAAGGTGGCTTCTCGTCCCCAGTCAGAGTGGTGTTGAAAAACTATATTGAAACAACTAAGTTGAGGGCATGGCATGCCTTACAATAAAGGTGTGAGAATCCATCATGCTAAATGAGATTAGTCAAAATAAAGTACACAGATCACTAATTAACCACATATCCAAAAAAAAGGGTAAGTTAATACTGATTTATTCCACCAGCATAATCAAGAGCATTTACATAAAGGTCCAACATCTTGCAAATATTCATATATCATACCAAGTATCATTTACAATTACTCCATGGCCTCAATCACAACATATATGTATAGAAGAACACTATCCACATACACATACACCACACGTACAAACATCAGAATGCCACCAAAAGATCAACTCAATGGAAATATTATATACAAACTTTACTTCCCGAACTTGAGAGTACATGGATGACTCTAGGACACACTAGACATCTAACTACCTTCTATAAGTTCCATCACCATAGATCCTCCTCACTACCACAGGCCTGCTACCACTGTTACCGATCACCTAAAAACATGTGGTGATCCACGAGGTGAGACCCATGTCCCAACGAGAGATATAACTCTCAACAATGCTTATTGATTACAACAAGTTAGGTAATTTAAATAAATAGGGCAGATTATATAACTGAAAGGAACACCAAAGATAAAACTTATACAAGAGCATACTTAATAAAAGTCTTATAGTAACATCAAATATTAGCATATTTCTCAGAGATCAGGTTTAACTAAGATCATGGGATAGGTCTGACTAGCATCATATGCATACCTATCAATATAATCATGACTAGTAGTATAAGCATGTTTAATAGTACAAGTATGACTAGCAGTATATGTATGTCTAACAATATAAGCATAACTACTTTCTCTTATTACATTGTACATCATCTATAGATGAAAGGAGCAAACAAGGGTTATCATCAAATGTGAAGAGTTGTGTATAGCCCTAAACATGTACTACATGGCTATATTGCATCTTTTATTAAGCCATGGGGAACTTGAGGTATACCACTCAAATTCCAACTGACCACTGCTAAGTCAAAATCAGTTTCATACAAGATCTAGGACAACCAAAATCCTAAGATCTCATCCGCCCTCAGTTAGTTTGAGTCCGCCAAAGTGGCATATAAGGTCAAGTTGCATAATAGCCTACTCTGACCTTGGTATATAGGTCACGACACTAGTAACCAGGGTATACAAAACAATATCATATGAGATACAACCACATATGTCCTCAATCACATCACATATAAAAATATCTGGGATACGACCACAACCATTCTCCTGCCAAGGTATGACCATAGCCATCCTCAAAACCCTATATGTACTCAATCATATAAAACTCAGATCTTTTCGTAGGAATACTCATTTCCCCATCCAACAAGTCCTGGCATTGGAATGGTTCTACGACATAGGGCTCTACATGATTAAGGTTTCACTTGATTAGTTAATGCCAATTGGGTGAATTAAGTCTTAACCAAACAAGTGGACAAACAAAACCCGAATTTATTTCTAGAAAGTATTGATAGATTACAACTCCAAAAAATATAAAACACATGAAACATAATTCCTTATTTCAACATTATAGGATACTAGTTCATTACCATCCATGAGACTATACTTGTCATCACATCATCACATGATATAAATCCTTATCACATTATTCCAGCGTACCAACCCTTGTTAATCATAAAGAGGATCACACCCCCATTAGGGCTTAATCATGCACAAAGGTCATTAAGACCATCACATTATCTTATGTAAGAACATCATTATCTTTCCATGCCTTACATAAGGCTCTACAAACTATTACCGCACTTATGATATACATGTTCAACATAACATTACATTAAAGGGATATGGTGTTCATATGTCGATATATTAGGGTTACAACAATAGTAGAGAGAGTATTCCTTCATCATATCATACCAGGAAGCTAAGTATGATTAATCATTGTTCTGTAATTGCATTAAGTTAAGTTCAGAAAGATAGGTGGATGTAATGTTACAAATTAGAAGCCAAAACTAAATCATTGGTTTAAACACTTACTTCAGTTAGAGCACATTCTTCACACATATTATCCCCACCCCATCATGGATGGACAAGGTAAAGCATTACCATTGAATTCCATATTGTCCTCGAGTATGGGTTGATACATAACTCAAGGTGTAACCATCAAATTGTATCAATTCTAGGGCAAATGTATGACTACAAACCCATGGACTTAAAACCATCAATTCTAAATAATCAAATCCCAACCTTCGGATCAGGTGCATCAAGCACAAACCATCGAATCATCACAAAACATAAAACTATCGGGTTCAAGGCAAACAAAACCATTAGATAATGTGCATTAATCATCATCATTGGATCATGCGAAGCCATAGGATTGTACACTTAGAAGCACAATCGTTTGCTGACTTCAAAAGCACCATCATTTGTGGACTTCAGTTGCACTATCAATTGTGGACACCTTAAAATCCATCGATTGTTGAATAGGAAAAATCATTGGATGCAATACTAGTAAAACCTTGAACTATTCATCTAATAAATCCATCGAATTATGACATAGAAGAGTCATCAAACATGACCTAGTTAGGCCATCGGTTGTCAACATAAGGTCCATCATAGGATGTGGCATCCAAAGTCACCATCAGCTATTAACCATCATCCAAAGACCCAGAGAAACCGTCGACCTAAGTTTCAATAAAACCATCAAGTTTGGAACTAGAAAAGCCATTTGTTGATGACTTGGGAGACCAATGAGTATGGACTCATTGGGACCATGGAGTCATGAACCAGACAGTCCATTGGTTGGAAACAATATGTGGAAAATAGATCAACAAAACCATTATTTGAGAGACAATAGAAATTGTTGTTTGAGAGAACTTAAAACCATTGATTTAGCCACTTGAGAGAGTATCAAAACCATTCTTTATGAGATGAAACATATCCATCAGTTTCAAGCACAAGGGAGAGTCCAAATAGCAACTAAGGTACCCACCATCATTTGGCATAAGGGTCCCAAACGTCGGATGGTGAACAAGGTAGAAAGCAACTCAAAGCACTACGGGAAAGCCATCATTTGACACCTCCAAGAAACCCTAGAATCAAGAAACAAAAACCATCGAATTGGAGCACTTGGAAGAGCATCAAGACCATTGTTTCTCAAACACAAGAAGGTCCCAAAAAAGAAGCCAAGTCTAGACCTTCGGTTGGAATAAGAAGGTCAATAAAAACATCACCAAAACCAAACCATTGGGTTGTAACACAAGGAGGGAAATCAACTCAAAACCCTAGAAAAGAACCATCATTTGTGATAAAGAAAGCCATCGATTTCCACATGCAAGCTAGGTCCAAAGCTTATACTACCAAAGGAAGGTTGTGCACAAGGTTTAGGGTTCATCTGGAAAGATAAACTACTCATGAATCACTACTTAAGCTCAAACCCTAGGTGATGTAGCATCTTTCTACTTAACACTATGTTTTTAAGCAAGATCTTATACATGAAAGCTAGGAGTAAGAAATAAAAGAGGAGAAAGTTATATAAATCACCTCTAGGTTTAAGATGAGGATCCAAATAGAAAGGTAGATCAAGAGAAAGAGGAAGAAACCCTAGCTTGAGACTCCACTCGACCAATCTAGCTCCTTCTCCAAAAAGGAAGCAAACCCTAGGTCAAGGAAGCAAGAAAGAAGGCATCTTCAAGCTCTAGATCAACTACTCCATGGATCTGACTAGAAAGAAGAGAGAGGTAGGTAAGACATCAAGGAAAACAAAATAATGAAGACCTCACTTACCTAGTCCAAGAAACCAAGCAATGAAGCACCAAACAACCTCAACTAGGGCAGATCCAAACCATAGGTGCATGTGTAAGCAAGATCGAACACCCTCTTCTACCTTGAGCTCCTTATTCTCCAAAAATCAATGGAGAATGAGACCCAAGAAGAAAGGAAGATGAAAGGGTGAGGTAGGTGTGTGAAGAACTCATTTGCATGCAAGGAGGGAGGTATTAAAAACTATGGGTAAGAGAGGACAGAGGGTTAAGGTGTCTAGCTAAGCTTGCCATGTGTCCATGGTCAAAGACATCACACGCATGCAAACCAATAGGTCCATCCATTGTGGGAGTCAGGAGGACCATTGAATCTAGATTCCTAAGTCATCCATCAACCTTCAACAGTAGGGTGACCATCGGATCTTGACCCCTTGGTTACACGGGTGAAAACCCAAGCTTCACCATTGGTTCAAAACCTATCTTTATGAAACATCAATCCAAGGATCTTCAAGAGGGGAAACCATAAATCATCACACCTTAAGGAACCAACATCAGATCCTAACACCATAGAATACCAACAAACAAAGAGAAGCATCAAGTTCTAGCACTCAAGGTAACCCAATATGGGAGGGAACCCTAAGTTTGACCCTAGGTAGATGTCACCACACAAACCAAGGTGCAACTAGGCGCCCCAAGGCCCAAATATCTCAAGAATGATATGAAAATATGTGAGTCACCACAAGAATGTGACAAATTACAATAAAAACCCTAAATATTCATAAATTGCATAAAGGTCCAAAACAAGCATATAAATGCATAACTTGCTCAAACAGTGTCCAAACTTGAAACATAACTTTTTCACATGATATAAGAGCACATATTAGGGTTATATTAAAGTTTTAAGCATCAAATTAAGGTAATAAAGCACATTCAACCAAAAACCAAGGTCACAGATTTTACAACCATAAACCCCTAATAGAGGTTTCACCCCTAAAATCCAAGGCACAAGATGGGTACCAACTGTGCACCTCATCCATGAACCTCCACACAGTTAATTCCATCCCATGGTGATGTCACAACACTCTCATAGAGGCCATGATCTTATTCCTTAACTCATATATGTGTCATCTTAGGTCATAATAGAAATATCTTCATAAAAAACATCCTCATCCAACTTCTATTCCATTATCTATATTACTTGTATTATACTGAGGAGACACTTCCCAATCATGGAACATAGAAACTACTGTGTAAACGATGCCACTCTGGTGATAACTCTGACTTGGAACTCCAGTTTCCTGTCCTAAACTGTTCCATTTGTTGCTATATCATCATGTCCTTCATCATAGTATGTTGTATCAACACATCACCCAGAATCTATACTTGATTTTACCAAACATGGAAAGTCATGTATCTCTTACCATATGCAACTTAACAAGGTGTCCTTCCCATGCTCTTCTGCTGGTTGTTGTAGTAAAGAAACAAATCAATCAGGTGGACATCCCCTAACTGACATGAACTATGGGACATGTGTTCTAAAAAGATTCTCCAATCATCTAAATGGTTGGGTAACCATATGAATGTCATGTAAGGTTGTGCTTAACTTTCACTGTAACCTGATTTCTATGGGCTTCTAATGTTTCTTCATTGGCTTACTGACAACTATACACTTGACTATACCTATGTGATAAATGTATTTTCATCATTTTTATTTACATCTTTTAGATATCTTTTTAGGATTGTTTTGTTGTTTATTTTCTTAGTTTTATAATTAATTGCATTATATATTTTTTTTTCGTTAAGTAGAATTTTAATTATATTTTCTTAGATTTTTGTAGGAAATGAGATAAATATTCTTGGAGTATCATTGCACAATTTGCAGCAGTCCTGTAATTATTGTATACATGTCACCAAAAGTGGAATAACTCTTGCATCCAAAGTCCAAATTGAGTGTACAAGTATTCATTGGAAAGGGAATTTTATTTCCTAAAATAATATTTTATTATTTGGACAGCTTTTATTCATTTTATGGGAGAAAAATACGTTCGAAATCGCTGTTGTGGGAATCTGCATTGAAGAGAGTTATATGGTCAAGACAATTAAAGACTATCAAATTTCTATTGACCAGATCTAAAAAAATTCAAAAGGATTGCTCCCTATCTTTTCCCCCCATATTTTTTTGAGTATCCTACCCCCTCTTTCTCCTATAAAAATAGGGTCACTTCCTCCTCCCAAGAGCATCTTTTGTATCATCTTTGTACGGGATTTCTGAGCAATCTTCTTGTATTTTTATGTTATTGTTCTTTCCATCAATAAAGAATAGTTTTTGTAAGCTAAGTGTTTCTTTCAATTGTTGTTATTTTACTTTTCTCATTTAGATCTAGTTTCTTCTTCCTATTATTCTTCCGTGGACTGGAGCAAGGGATTAAGCGTCGGCCATTTCATTGACTCTAGCCTAAGGAACAATCCTTTAGTAAGACTAGACTATGGCTAGAACTCTTCTTCCCTCCATCTCCCTTTTCTCCACAAGCATGAGTGAATAGTTCTCTATCAAGGCAAGGGGAATAACCCCTTAGCCATGTATTTATCGACTTTTCCTTAAAAATGATTCTAGATGGTTCTTGGGTTTGATAACTAATTGATCTATCAAAGTAATTAATTGATTTGATCAAAAGTTAATCTAGATGGATATGACCGTGGAAGTACGGATTTAGAACAACAAACTCAATCACATAGGAGTTTTGAAATGACCGTGGATCTTCTTCTTTTAGGATGATGAACTAATAAGCATGGGCACCAGGACCAATGGGCTCATGTGGAGTCCATCTTTAGTGGATTTTTATTAATTCACTTGCCTTCATCGAATCTGTCATTTTTAAGGATTTGTTTATTTTTGCCTAGGCTAAGGTGGTGAAAACCCCTAAAGCCTTGATTTTCATCTCTTGATTTAATCACTGCTTGCTTTTACTTTCTTTAATCTATATTCTTTCATTCATAATAGTTTTTCTTGTGCTAACAACAATCTTAATTTTCCTTGTGACAGGGCAAGTTTACATTTTTATTAAGTGCATTTTTATTCTTGCATTTCTTTCCTTAGTGTTAATCACAAACCCCCCACCCGACTTTTACTTTTCGTTCTAAATCTAAAAAATACCAAAAACAAATAACAAGTTCTTCAAACAATTGGGATTAGAGATAACAATCTTAATAAGTTGTCATGTGGGATCGACCCTTTCTATAATAGCCTTAATCAGAAGTAGAAAAAGGATTAAACTCTAAGATAATTATCTTAGTGATTGTAAGTGCTAAGCGACGCATTAACAATTTGGCACCATTTCCGGGGATAACATATTGTTTTCTCGAAGCCCCAAAAATCTTTTGAATTTTTATTTTATTTTTTTAGGCCTTCCGAGTAACATTCCGGAAGTGCTACTCCTCCTTCTGCCGAGTTTCCATTCCGGCAGTCTATTTTTTTCTGCAAATACGCTAGTTTGTAAAAAAAATGTTAGTTTTGTAATTTTTAACCTTGTGTCATAATCCCTTAGATTTTCCTTTTAATTTATAGTCTTATACAAATCTTTAGTTCTTTTTTTATTTGTAAAAAAAAACCTTTTCAAATGGAGTGGGCATTGCAATATCCCCCACAATGTTATTATTGTGGTCATTGCCACCATGCATCTCTTACCTGTCCAACTTTATCCCATAACACCCTCTCTATGATCCCTTTCATCCTGGTGGGTACAATGTAAATCCTTATTTTTCCTGAGAACCAATATGGGGAACCTTGCTATCCATATTCTGAGAGAGGGTGCGACCAACAAAACTTTGGGGGAAATGGACCTATATATGATACCCAATATAATCCTCAACAAGAAGAGAAACTTAAGTCCCTAGAGAAGATGGCAGCAAAACTCATAACTAGCCAAACCTTATTGGCCACCTTGCTGAAAGCCCAATCCTAAAACCCAGGTGTTCCAAATATGTTCCCCCATGACTCGGTGACACCTTGTTATATTGTATCTTCCCACCACGATGAGAGCAATGGAAATTACAATCCACCATCTTCTGAAGATTATTATGAGGAGAAACACCACAACCAACATACTGGGTACCATGACCAAGATCCTTATGGGGGGAATGGTGAGGATGGTAATTTTTTTGGGTTTTATGAATCTAATAATGAAAATCAACTAAAAGAGAAACTTGGGGCTTTAGAAAAAATGGTAGTAGAAGGACAGAAAAAACTAGAAACCAGCCAAGCCCTTTTAGCTACCTTACTAGAGGCCCAAGCACAAAATTTTGTGGAGGACTTAGAGCAACCTAAGATGGTTCTTCCTGAAGATGATGATGATGATCTAATTTTTATGTCATATACGTCAGATTCTAAAGAAACAATACATACCATGGGGTCATATTTCTTGTGCGATGAGGACGTTGGCATTCCTACCCTTCCCTTGGAGACTTTATTACTCGAGTATGAAAAGTCAATCTCAGAGAGTCATCCTAAAGACCCAACAACCTTTCCCATCATTTGCAAAAGTCCAATTATTATCAATGACCAATCCCCTCTGGTAGGATCTATTCTGGATAATGAGCAGCCAACCTCCATTGATGAAAGGATTCCTCCCATTCTACCACAACCAATTCCCATTCTATATAAGGATGATATAGAAGGGGAGAACTCCTTAGAAGAAATCCATATACCCCCTTCTGCTGGCTGCAAGGAATATATCCCCATTTGTATTCTTCAAGAACCCTTGGGAAATCTTTGCATAGAGGAACTACAGTTACCTGCAATATCAACCATGAAATCCATCTATCCCAAGGTTGATTGCATGAATTTTGAGGAGAGTCAAAATATGTATGATGCTGATTTAAATTCGTGTGTCCCTTTCATATTACCACCAATTTTACTATATGTAGATCAATATGATAGAGGGAAACCAAAGCCTAATCCACCACCTGATGTTGCAGAGTCAGCACCATATGTGCCACCCACTGAACACCCGTCAATCCCCCTCAATCCACTCACATTTATGACATTTCCTTTACTACTAAAGGAAGATGTGTGGATCCTTCTGGAAGGAGTGCGAGGCAAAAGACATTATGAAATCCTCTTTCAGCCTCTATGATCATCCATCAATTGGGTGTACCATGAAGCTCCTTTGTTCAAAGCTACAACCATCATCAACATCCCCTTCAGTTGGACATTTTTTGAGCTACCAGGACCTCCCGGTGATCCCAGTGATTTTCTTCCCTCCATCCTGGATTTGTGTTTTGCTCGGGATGAGTAAAATTTAAAGTCTGGGGTGGAGGAGGGTAGTACGTACTCCTTCCACCTACACTATCTTATTTTTCTAAAATGTTTCATTATGTTATATAATTTAGTTTTAATTTCCTTAAAAATAAAAAAAAATCAAAAATTTTAGTTTGGCCCTTATCTAGTCAGCCATGTTTTATTTCTTTTGTTGCAAAATGGCCTTTATCTAGTTGGTCACTGAGTAGACATTTATCATTGTACCCCAAATTGAATTTAGTAATTTTTTGCAAAATCTATTACAAATTGTCGTGACTGAAACCACCATGTCACCTAGGACCCCTAATAACATCACTGCTCGGAATAGTTGGTAAGTCATAAGGAATCGATCAGAACCAAGTATACTTTTCTCTATATTTAAGTAATGGATTATCTTGTTATAAAATTTGTATGATGTGATTTATAGGAATACTCTAACTAGAGCAATGACACTCTCTGATAAAAATATATGAAAAAAAAAATGAAAGTTATAAGCACAAGAACATCTCTTCCTTCCCTCTAGTTTTCTTCTAAAAAAGAGAAGTAAAGAATCACCACCAGGAAAAAATAAAGTCCAGGGTGACATGCTTCCCAAAATGAAAACTCCATACCCCACAAAGGGGCGTAGCATCAAAAGATGCCAAAAGCGCACATGAAAAAAAAATTATGACCAATGTTACCACAACTCCATAAATTTATATCCTGAGTCAAATAGAGGAGGGATCAATACATTTTTGTCACTTCTTTCTTTGTTTTCACACCCCCAAATTCATCCTATTCTTGTACAATAACTAAAAAAAGTAATAAAAATTTGAGAGTGTCAAAGCGAAAGTAAGATGATGCCTATCTTTCTACAAATTCTTATTTTAGAAGCTAGATTTGACAATTGTTTTGATAGGGAATATAGAAATTTATGTTATGTGGTTCTAAGGGATTGGGTCACTTGGACAAAATTTGGAGGTGAGGGATATAGTGATGTTATTAAGGTGAGGATGACATTATGGAAGTATAAATTGGAATTTATTTGTAATCTAATTTGCTTGAGGACAAGCAAAGATTCAAGTCTGGGGTATGTTGATAAATGTATCTTCATCATTTTTATTTACATCTTTTAGATATCTTTTTAAGATTGTTTTGTTGTTTATTTTCTTAGTTTTATAATTAATTGCATTATATTTTTTTATTTAAGTAGAATTTTAATTATATTTTCTTGGATTTTTGTAGGAAATGGGATAAATATTCTTAGAGTATAATTGCACAATTTGCAGCAGTCCTGTAATTATTGTATACCTGTCACCAAAAGTGGCATAAATCTTGCATCCAAAGTCCAAATTGAGTGTAAAAGTATTCATTGGAAAGTAAATTTTATTTCCTAAAAGAATATCCTATTATTTGGACCGCTTTTATTCTTTTTATAGGAGATAAATACGTTCGAAATAGCTTCTGTGGGAATCTGCATTGAAGAGAGTTACATGGTCAAGACAATTAAAGACTATCAAATTTCTATTGACCAGATCTAAAAAAATTCATAAGGATTGCTCCCTCTCTATTTTCCCCCTCTTTTTTTGAGTAGCCTACCCCCTCCTTCTCCTATAAATGTGGGGCACTTCCTCCTCCCAAGAGCATCTTTTGTATCATCTTTGTATGGGATTTCTGAGCAATCTTCATGTATTCTTATGTTATTGTTCTTTCCATCAATAAAGAATAGTTTTTGTAAGCTAAGTGTTTCTTTCAATTATTGTTCCTTTACTTTGCTAATTTAGATCTAGTTTCTTCTTCCTATTATTCTTTCATGGACTGGAGCAAGGGATTATGCGTCGGTCATTTCATTGACTCTAGCCAAAGGAACCATCCTTTAATAAGACTAGACTATGGCTAGAACTCTTCTTCCCTCCGTCTCCCTTTTCTCCACAAGCATGAGTGAGTAGTTCTCTATCGATGCAAGGGGAATAACCCCTTAGCCATGGCTTTATCGACTTTTCCTTAAAAATGATTCTAGATGGCTTTTGGGTTTGATAACTAATTGATCTATCAAAGTAACTAATTGATTTGATCAAAAGTTAATCTGGATGGATATGACTGTGGAAGTTCATATTTAGAATAACAAACCCAATCGCATAAGAGTTTTGAAATGACCGTGGATCTTCTTCTTTTAGGATGGTGAACTAAGAAGCATGGGCACCAGGACCAATGGGCTCATGTGGAGTCCATCTTTAGTGGATTTTTATTAATTCACTTGCCTTCATCGAATCCGTCATTTTTAAGGATTAATTTATTTTTGCCTAGGCTAAGGTGGTAAAAACTCCTAAAGACTTGATTCTCATCTCTTGATTTAATCACCACTTGCTTTTGCTTTCTTTAATCTATAGTCTTTCATTCATAATAGTTTTTCTTGTGCTAACAACAATCTTAATTTTCCTTGTGACAGGGCAAGTTTACATTCTTGTTAAGTGCATTTTCATTCTTGCATTTCTTTCCTTAGTGTTAATCACTAACCCCCACCCGACTTTTACTTTTCGTTCTAAATCTGAAAAATACCAAAAACAAATAACAAGTTCTTCAAACAATTGGGATTAGAGATAATAACAATCTTAATAAGTTGTCCTGTGGGATCGACCCTTTCTATACTAGCCTTAATCGAAAGTAGAAAAAGGATTAAACTCTAGGATAATTATCTTAGTGATTGTAAGTGCTAAGCGACGCATTAACACTATGCCATACCCTGTTACACACTCGGTTGCTATTGCGTGTTCTTCAACTTATGATACCTCTATCTATTTCTGGATACATTGAATGTGTCAAAAAATGAGTCTCCCCGGATACTATCTCACTTAAATCATCAACGTATAGAATCACGGTCTGATGGTAACTACATACTGTCTTGTTACTTAAACCATGTAAACCATCATGTTTTCTGCTATGCTACTCTAATTTTATGTCCTACATCATGGTATTATCCATAATCACTCTCTGATATGCTATAGTAGTGTTGGTTTGTCTTGTAGCTATGTCAGAATCTTGTCAGCTTAGATACTTCTGATCGTACCTCCTTCTGCTGAAGTGGTGCTGGCGTGTCCTATTTCATGATATGTCAGAGATCATAACTATGCCTTGTCTGCAATTACTGACGAAGATAACTTCTTGTTTAGTGCATCAACGTCTACATCCTCCTTCCTGGTTGACCATATATCATACAATCATAATCCTTGCAGATCCATCTACTGTCTTAATCTCATTTTTAGTTCCTACTAGGCTTAAGAAGTTTTAGATCTCAGTCGTTGTCTGGGGATTCTTTGACAATTCTAGGGCTTAGTGACGATGCTATCAATATTGTATGACCATCTCTGAAGTACATTGAGATGTTACTTGCCACACTCATAAGCATGTGACCTGAACACTTCATTCCTCAAGTCCATAGACACTTCTGATGCATTAATTAGTCTAAGAGGCACATCCATGTACTCATAGTGACCATACAACTTATGTCATCCACTCTGATTCTCATCTAATGATATCTTGACCTCAGGATTATCTAAAGAAACATTGTAGCACATGTCAACTGATCAACAAACTATCTATCCTTGGCATTGGTTTCCTCCAGCTATTGGTAGCCCATATACAACATCACAAAATCACTCTTCTTATACTTTCCAAACAACACTTGGAGGATCTCAACACCAAACGTTCTCCCTCTAAGGGAAAGGAACACCAGGAAACTCATCTGATAACCATCTCCAAAGTCATGTACTATTGGTACACCATGGATACTAGGACTCGTCACCTTAGTATCCAATACATGTGCCAAGAAGAACTCACACCCTGGTCACATCTGCTTCTGCTTCTGCTTCATCATAACGAACTTATAACGTAGATAAGGAGTATTCCTAAGTACTGGAAGGCTCAAAAAGCATTCCCATCATAGAACATCATGATCTTGAAACTATAATCTAAAACATCCACACACTATATCAAAATATCCACCCTAGAATTACATCAAATCCATGCGTACCAAATGTCATAAGATCCACTGGAAAGATGTGCCCCGAAGAAAAATCACAAAGGAAAACACACTTTCCACAACACAGTAGCACTGTCTAGGGGTTAATAGAAGGGGGTTAACAATTCTACCTTCATCATACAAGTTACACCTTTTTATATATCATTTTCTCTCTCATTTGTGTTGCCGTTAGCATAGAAATTATCATGATTATTGTACTTCATTGCTCATTCTTGTTGACAATTTTATTGTTATTATGTTTGTGTTTTTTCATACTATCTTGTTTATCCCTCACTTACCAAGGGATAGATCATTATATTTCACATTTCCTCATTAATTTCTTTTACATGTCATGATAATTTTACTTTAACACTTTCTCCCAATGATAGGTTGGTCTGAGATTTACTCAGGTTCCACTTTATCCATCTATCATTGTTCTTATTCATATTCTCATATCACACTTATCTCAGGAGTTCTCATCTTCTTATGTGGATTTCATACCTTGAATCATCCCATTAGCACATATTTATCTCCCTTTTACTTCATTATCTTCTAGAATTATAGCTTCCAGAACTCCTATTTAACTTATTTGAATTCAGAATAGGTTTCATGGGGTCGTATCTTTCTCTTTAGTTACCAAATATTCAAATTTTGGTAGGTTATGATGTTATTTTCATCTTTCTTTAGAGTGATTTTAAGATTTTTTCACCATGATTTCATATTCATTATGCTCTTTAGATTGCTTCAAACCGACTACTTGATCAAAGTAATCAGAAAGATAAAAATCTAAGAATTCCACACTTACCTTTTCTTCAATAATTGAATACATGGCCAAGGCATCCAAGTACTAATAAGCAATATACATCATGTTCACATGTCATGTTCTTTACTTTAGTCATCATCCTAGTTTGAAGTCCTAGTGTTCCTGTATACTCAGTGAACCTTGAGCTCTGATACCAACTTGTGAGAACCTATCACACTAAATGAGATTACTCAAAATAAAACACACGAGTGATCACTAATTAACCACATAATCTAGTAAAGAGGGTAAATTAAAACCAATTTAATCTATCAACATAATCAATAACACTTACATAAAGGCCCAACATCTATCAAATATTCATATATCAAACTGTATCCTTCACAATTACTTGGTGGCCTCAGCCACAACATATATATACAGAAGAACACTATCCACATACACATATATCACATGTACAAGCACCTAAATGCCACTAAAAGCTCAAGTCGATTGAAACATCATATACAAACTTTCCCGCCCGGACCTGAGACAACATGAATGACTCTAGGACACACTATACATCTAAAAACCTTCTCTAAGGTCCATCACCACAACTCCCACTCGCTTCCATGGGTTCGCTTCCATTTCTACCATCACCTAAAAAGATGTGGTGAACCACGAGGTGAGACCCATGTCCCATTGAGAGATATAACTCTCTGCAACACTTATTGATTACAACAAGTTAGGTAATTTAAATAAATAGCAAAAATTATATAACAGCAAGGAACACCAAAGCTAAAACTTCTACAAGAGCATACTTAATCAGAGTCTTATAGTAACATTGAAAGATTAACATATTTCACAGAGATCAAGTGTAACTAATATCGTGGGCATAACTATGATCATAGGTCTGACTAGCATCATAAAGATACCTATCATTCTAATCATGACTAGAAGTATAAGCATGTCTAATAATAGAAGCATGGCCAGTAATATATGCATATCTAATAGTATAATCATAACTACTTTCTCTTAATACATGTACATCATCTATATATGAAAGGAGAAAACAAGGGTTATCATCTAATGTGAAGCATTGTGTATATCCCTAATAAATATACTACACAGTTGGATTCCGTCTTTTATTAAACCTTGGGGAATTTGAGGTATATCGCTTAAATTCCAACTAACCACTGCTAAGTCAAAGTCACTTCCGTACAAGATCTAGGAGAGTCGGAATCCTAATATCTCATCCACCCTCGGTCGGTACGAGTCTGTTACAGTGACACATAAGGTCAAGCTACAAAACAGCCTAGTCCGCCCTTGGTATATAGGTCACGACACTAGTAACTAGGGTATACAAAACCCTATCATCCGAGGTACAACTGCAACTTTCCTCAATCACATCACATATACAAATATTCGAGATACAGCCACAACCATTCTCCTCCTGAGGTATGACTACAACCATCCTCAAAATTCTGCATATACTCAACATTATACGACTCTAGGCTCCCTCATCAATATTGTTTCCCCATCTAGCAAGTCTTGATACCAGAATGGTTCTATGACACATGGCACTACATGATTAAGATTTCACTTGGTTAGTTAATGTCAATTGAGTGAATTAAGAATGAATCAAACAAGTGGACAAACAAACCCTAATTTACTTATAGCAAGCATTGATATACAACAACTCTAGAAGATATAAACGCATGGAACATAACTCCTCATTTCACATCACATTATACTAATTCATTACTATCCATGAGACTAACACATGGAACATAAATCCTCATTTCAACATCAGAGGATACTAGTTCATTACCAATAATGAGACTATACTTGTCATTGCACCATCACATGATATAAATCCTTATCACATTATTCCAGGGTAGCAACCCTTGTTAATCATAAAGACAATCACACCTCCATTAGGGATCAACCATATGCCCAATGGTCATTAAGACCATCACCTTATCTTCTGCAAGAACATCATTATCTTTACATGCCTCACAAAAGGCTCTACAAACCATTATCGTACTTCTGATACATATGTTCAGCATAACATTACAATAAAGAGCTATGGTGTTTGTATTGCATCATATTAGGGTTACAACAACATTAGAGAGAATATTCCTTCATCATATCATACAAGGAAGCTAAGTATGATTAACCGTCATTACTTAATTGCATTAAGTTCAGCAATATAGGTGGATGTAATGTTATAAATCAGCACCCCAAACTAAATCATAGGTTCATACACTTACTTCGGTCAAAGCACATTCTTCAGACATAGTATCCCCACCTGATCATGGATACACAAGTTAAATCGCTACCATTAAATTCTATATTATCTTCAAGTATGGGTTCATACATAACTCAAGGTGTAACCACCAGATTGTATTAATTTGAGGGAAAAGGTAAGACTACAAACTCATGGACTTAAAACCATCAATTCTAAATCATAAAATCCCAACCTATGGATCAGGTGCATCAAGAACAAATCATTGAATCATCACCACACATAAAACTATCAAGTTCAGGGAAAACAAAACCATTGGATCATGTGCATTAATAACCATCATTGGGTCATGAGGATCCATAGGATTATACACCTAGAAGGACCAGCATTTGTTGACTTCAGAAGCACCATTGATTGTGGACTTCAGGTCCACCATCAGTTGTGGGCACCATCAAAGCCATCATATGTTGAACAGGCAAAACCATAATATGCAATACTAGTAAAACCTTGAACCATTCATCTAGTAAATACATTGAGTTATGACTTATAAGAGTCATCAAACATGATCTAGTTAGTCCATCAGTTGTGGACATCAGGTCCACCATTCAATGTGGCACCCAGAGTCATCATCGGTTGTGAACTATCAACCAAAGACCTAGAGAAACCATTGAACTAAGTGTCAGTAAGGCCATCAAGTTTGGAACCAGAAAAGCCATTGTTTCATGACCTCATGAGACCATCGAGTGAGGACTTACTGGAACTATCGAGTCATGAACCAGAAAGTCTATTGGTTGGAAACATCAGGTGAAAATAGATCATCAAAGCCATCATTTGAGGGACCACAGAAACCGTCATTCATAGAACTTAAGACCATTGATTTAGCCACTTGAGAGAGGGTCAAAACCATCAGTTATGAGATGAAACATATACATCAATTTCAAGCACATAGGAGAGTCCAAAAAGCAACTAAGGTACCCACCATTAGTTAACATAAGAGGCCCAACCATAGGATGATGAATAAGGTAGAAAGTAGGTCAAATCACTAAGGGAAAGTCAACGTTCATCTCTTCTAAGAAACCTATAATCAAGGAATAAAAAAATGATCCACTTGAACCACTTGGAAGAGCATCAAGGCCATTGTTTCTTAAACATAAGAAGTTCCACCATTATATGTGGAATCTAGAGTCACCATTGGTTGTGTACCATTGGCCAAAGACCCAAAGAAACCATCATCCTAAGTGTCAGTAAAGCCATCAAGTTTGGAACCAGAAAAGCCATTGATTGATGACCCAGTGAGACCATCAAGTGTGGACTCAGTGGAGCCATCAAGTCATGAACCTGAGAGTCCATTGGTTGGAAACACTAGGTGGAAAATAGATCAACAAAGCCATTATTTGAGGGACCATAGAAACTGTCATTTGAGAGAACTTAAGACCATCGATTTAGCCACTTGAGAGAGCATCAAAACCATCAGGTGTGAGATGAAACATAGCCATCAGTTCCAAGCACAAGGGAGAGTCCAAATAGAAAAAGGTCCCATCATCGATTGGCATAAGGGTCCCAACTATCAGATGATGAAAAAGGTATAAAGCAACTCAAAACACTAAGGGAAAGCCATCGTTTGCCAAATCCAAGAAACCCTAGAATCAAGAAAAAAAAATGATCAACTTGAACCATTTGGAAGAGCATCAAGACCATCATTTCTCAAACATACGATGATCCCAAAATAGAAGCTAAGTCTATACCATCAGTTGGCACAAGAAGGTCAAGCAAAACATCACCAAAACCAAACCATTGTTTTGTAAAATAAGGAGGGGAAATTATCTCAAAACCCTAGAAAAGAACCATTATTTGTGAGAGAGAAATCCATTGATTTCCTCATGCAAGCTAGGTCTAGAGCTTCTACTACCAAAGGAATGTCAGGCATGAGGTTTAGGGTTCATCCAATAATATAATCTACTCAATAATTACTACTTAATCTCAAACCATAGACAAGGTAGCATCTTTCTACTTAACACTATGTTTTTAAGCACGATCTTGTACATGCATGCTAGGAGTAAGCAATAAATGAGGATAAAGTTGTATAACTCACCTCTAGGTTGAAGATGAGGCTCCAAACAGAAAGGTGGCTTGATAAAAAGAGGAAGAAACCCTATCTTGAGAACTCCATTCAACCAATCTAGCTCTTTCTTCAAAAAGGAAGCAAACCCTAGGTCAAGGAAGCAAGAAAGAAGACATCTTCAAGATATATCTCAACTACTCCATGGATCTGACCATGATGAAGAGAGAGGAAGGTCAAATAGTAAGGAAAATGAAAGAGGGAAGGGAGATCTCACTTACCTAGGCCAACAAACCAAGCAAGGAAGCACCAAATGACCTCAACTAGGGTAGATCCAAACCCTAGGTGCACATGCAAGAAAGATCGACCAACTTCTTCTACCTTGAGCTGCTTCTTCTCCACCAAGAAAAGGGGGACGAGCCCCAAGCAGTAAGGAAGACAAATGGGTGAGGTAGGTATGTAAAGAACTCATTTTCATGCAAAAAGAAAGGTATAAAAAGCTATGGGTAAGAGAGGAGAAAGGGTTAAGGTGTCTAGCTAAGCTTGCCATGTGTCTGTGGTCAAAGACATCACATGCATGCAAACCAGAAGGTCCATTGGTTGTGGGAGTCAGGAAGACCATTTAATCTCTATTCCTAGATCATCCAGTGACCTCCAACAATACGGTGACCATCAAATCTTGACCCCTTGGTTACAAGTGTGAAAAATTTACCTTCACCATCGGTTCAACACCTCTCTTGGTGAGCCATCGATCCAAGGAGCTTAAAGAGGGGAAAACATAGACCCTCAAACCTCAAGGAACCGCCATAGGATCCTAAAACCATGGGATCCCAACAAACAAAGATAACCATTGAGTTGTAGCACTCAAGGTAGCCCATGTATGAGATGGAACCCTAAGTGCAATCCTAGGTAGATGTCACCACACAAACGAAGGTGCAACTAGGCGCCCCAAAAAAGGCACCAATATCTCAAGAATGATATGAAAACATGTGATCCACAAAGAGCATGTGAAAATTACAAAAAAACCTAGATATGGGTAAATTGTATAAAAGTTCAAAATAAGAATATAAATGCATAACTTGCTTAAACATGGTCCAAACTTGACCAAACTTGAAACTTAACTTTGGCACATTCTATAAGAGCACATATTAAGGTTTTAAGCATTCAATTAAGGTAAGAAAGCATATTCAACAAAAAACAAGGTTAGGGATCTTACAAAAGGAGCTACATTATAACTCTAAATCATGTATCTAGGTTGATCACTTGTCATCCATACATGATATGTCATCATAACATACTGAAATTCAACTATCCTGACTATAGGGTCCCTAATTCTGAGAATATGAATTTGGTTAGCCTGATCTTAAAATTTGACCAAACATCACTAGAGTTATACCCTGGTATGTTGGGTTGTATTCTAATAAACATATGATGTGCAAAATAATGAGCAAGTCAAATTCTTGTACCCTAATGCATAGTTACTGACCAATCCTAATGTATGTGTCCTTCATGACGTTTGTGATACTTTAAGTGACTTTAGGTTCCATAATCACATTACATACCATGATACACTCATATAGACCTTATAACCTAACCATGGATTGATATGTGATTGTATATAAAATACATTCACAAAACTTCCTAAACACACATATAATGACATAAATGTGATTAATAAGGACTGGTTGTGTATAAACATGTTTAAATAGTTGGGATAGTACCTAATGTTCTTAATATGTGTAATGGGATAAGAATTAGACCTTTCATATAAATAGAAATGATTTAGGTGCCATTATTTCAGTTAATATGACATTAATGGACTTAATGAGAAATTGAACAAATAACATATTTTGTGTCATGTAGTATAATATAACCATAATGGTGATAACATGAAGACATTAGAATTCTAGGTGCTAAATAATTAGGATAATTTACACACTTTTTGGTCTGAAAGAAAAAAATTATATGGTTTATTAATCTAATTAGGAAATGTATCAAAAATCATACCTAATTTATTTCCCACCATACATCATCTAATTATTGTCAATACATATGTATGTGGTGATGAGCATGCCATTCTAACATTAATATGCAGTCATATTTAGATGAAAAATTAATTCTATTTATCTACAAAACATGGTAAAAATATATTTAAAAATGTGTAGATGGGTCACTAATAATAACTGGTAAACCATGTAGATGGTCTTTATTTCTTGGATCATGGTATCTTTAATAAAAGAATGTAATGTCATATATCATAATGAAATTTAACAATATGTAGGAGGGCAATGATGGTTCTTATGTAATAATCGCTCTTGAAGGAAAATAGTTGTAATGAAGTTTATATGTATCTTTCGTGAAATAGAAAACTCAAACAGGTTGAGTTAAAACGTAGTTTCTCCTCTACACACCTTCATATTCATATAAAAAATAGTAAAAATGTATTTTCTCCTCCCTTTTTTCCATATACAAATATAACCAAATGACTCCTTCAACAGTTTTTCTCTTTCCCTTCCCTTTCCTTTTTTTTTCTATCTTTTCTCTTCATCTTTCCTTCTCTTTCCTTCTAGTTAAGGTTTCATGCCCTCTAATTTTTCCTTCTATGAAACATGACATTAACCAATTGGAAATTTGCTTTGGCATTACCAATAACATATGAAGCATGTCCATCGTAATAATGCATACAAGGAGCTTTTTTGGTAGTTTTATTTGACCAAGAAATATCAGAATCATACTAACATACTTTTGAATGGTGTTTGATTGACATGATTCAAAGTATGGATCTTCTAGATTATTTAACATATATATGTGAGAGATAGCAACTTTATGTTAGGAATAGAATGTTTTGGTATCCATAACTCAAAGATAAAAGAGAAAAATCTTCTTAAAACACCTAAAACACAAATACTTAGGCATCTTAAGCATATTCCTTCAAAAAATATCCACCAAACAAAAAATTGAATGAAAAATAAAAAATTTTTTGTCCAAATGTCTCATGTATCTTACTTACATCCTAAATGAACCTCCTGGATTTTAAATAATTCCTACCGGTCCCCTACCTCTAGTATTTCTTCATTTTCAATTGAAGGCAGTGCATTATGATTTTTCTTATTTCTTCTAATACTTGAAAATACTTAGCTATATGTTAGAAAAATACATAGATCTTACTGAAAATGTTATATTAAACAAAATATACACTAATAATAAAATAATGTTTAAATATTTCTTGATGCATGTTGTGAATATAATGTGGAGACCATGCATGTCTTGTCCATATAGGATTGCCCAACTAACGCTCTCAGAGTACGACCAGTACAAATGTTAAGGATATTTTTTTGTGTGTGCCTATATGGGGATTCTAATCATAGAGACTCAAAGCATGGTGTGACAACCTAGTTTTCTCTCTCATCTATTATTCTCTTTCTCTCTCTTTAATAGGCCCATCCCACTCAATTTGATTTCAATCACAGAACTTGAGTGTGTTGATGAGCCAATTTGATCACATCAATGATCAATTTTACAATTTCGGACGTGTATTTGCATAAATGAGCTAAGTTCCACACCTTAATATGTATCCCTCTTGCAAGTAAAATTAGATCTCAACCCAAGTTGATATACAATTTCATGTTGTAGAGCTCTCAGTTATCTTTCCAACAATGTAAAATCACTTTAATTGGAGATTTGTAGACCAAGTTATGTCCTTTCATTTTTTACTCAAATTTTACTTGTTTTCAATCAATTTTTACATGAGTTTGAGCTAATTGGGCCCTACTCCAGCGACAACCCATCAAAGGGTGCAACCCAGCTACCACCCAAGCTATAGAACCCTAATGCTTCCTTCTTTCTTGGTTGTTATGTCACAAGTCTATGATGATCTGACGGTCCTTGGTCGTCTCCCTCCTTGGTCTGTGCGCACTATAGTAGTGCTTTTATGATCAGCCAATCCCCATCCATATCAAGGGATTTGGGTAAATTATACCCTAATGTTCAGTTCATTTGGACCTCATCTTTCATTCCCATATTTGTGTTCTCGTTCGTGACCATGGATACCACTTAGCTCCCCTCCTTTTCCCTTCGTCGACTAGGGTGCCGCCACTATAGATATCCATGGGTTGCCCTCCATCGGACCCTATTCTCATCTTCTTTCACCGGGTGATCCTTGGGAGAGACCAAACAACCCTAGAGAAGGCACACACATGCCTTTTCCCTGGGCCATCTCAACCTCCGGTGAGATCTAGCCTCAGAGCTGTCGTGTCCAGTGCTGGCTTGAAGCTAGTTGGGAGGGTGACCTGACCACCATCATATTGGGTTGAAAACATGATGGGTCGCCATCCAACAACTAAGGCATCTACTGTTTGTTGGGAAATATGGGCACTGAGTATGGTAGTGGAAACAAAAAAATTATCTATATGCATTCCCATAACAGCAAGATCGTGTCAACTATTATGAAATATAAAGGATGGTTTTAGTGATTTATCTTGATCCTAGAGCAAGTCTGGTGACAAAACTCACTTCATTGCAACTGCTGACAAGTTTCTTTTGGATGGTGGTTGTGTAGCTCCTAGCCTTCACCATGAACAGTTGTTTGCGCAACCTCTACAACGACCTCGGTAGTCTTGCCACAGACTATAGGTGGACTTTGCTCTCCGAGAAGCATCCAAAGGAATCATGCCTCTATAGTAGTCCACATAGACTAACTAGAACTCCTATCATTCACCAAGAACAGACATGAAGGAGGTGTCCCTCCCGTTGGTGTACTAGTCACCAACTTGCTCTCCCACAAAAAATGATCGCCAATTATTTCTCTCCCGTAGCTATCCCTCCATGTTGGGTAGGACTTGCTTGGGCTCTCTTGGTTACCAAAACTAGAGAGGACAAGAGTTGTCAGAGAAAGTGGTTCTCTATTGTATGTGGTGTGTCTTAGGAAGCCTCCAATACCCCTCCTTTTATAGGTGGCAATATGTACGGGATTGCGTGGGAGTGGAAGGGACCATAAGATCTTTAAATTTCACAACCTGCAAGACACCAAAGGGTCAATGGCGCACCCATATGGTCATCTTGTGTGTGAGACGGTCATCTCGTACTGCCTAACGACCCAATTGGATATGAATTTGGTAGTTTTGATTCCATTAATATTATATATTAATTTACTTGTACCCCAAGAAAAGTACAAATCAAAACTATTCAGGAAAAATCTCAAACCTTCGTTTGCTCAACTGATATGTCTCACACATGTGAGATGCCTATCTCATTCACCCAGACAATCATCTGGTGTAGCTAGTTGAGTCGATCGATATAATAACTTTAACTGGTTAGTTCACTCCTCAATTTGTGCAGAACCAAGCCAATTTGATCCTTGATTATCCTAGAAACCGAAATAGCCGTCTCAACACTTGAGATGTCCTTATGTCTACCCAAACGGCCGTCTCACTCTGTGAGATGGTTGTTTGGCAGTTCTATCAGCCAATCTTTTGATTTGTTATGTGAATTGAATACATAAACACTTTAGTAATCAATTCAATTGTCATTTATTATCAAACCCCTCTTCTAGATGAGTTCCTATGTGTGTGATCCTATGGGTCTCATATCATGTTGGAAGTGAGTGTCCATAACTAGATTATGACATCACAAGCAAAGAGTGGTGCCTAGTCTCACATTAGTGCTACCCAAGTGAATGGAAAGTTGGAGAACAACTTCAACCTATAATTTGTGTATTGTGTTGTAATGATTGTATAATTCCATTATCTCTGATATCCAGGATGAACTCGAGGCATGGAAGGTCTCCCTGTCAACGTTCAATCCATGTTCCTTGAACTAAGAGAAGATTGATTGAGATAATTTGACCTCAATATCATATATTGATTCACATGTGCATACACATGCATTTCACAGTCTCGCTTATCAAGTGGCCATGATATCATACTCCAGTAGGAGGGACAAATCCCATCTCTATCACTCAGAGTCTATCCCCATGTGTCAAAGTCACCCAATCATCATCGTTATAACAACCCATGTTTCAGGACTGCATTTGATGATGTCAAAGCATACCTAAGGACATGTGACAAGTGTAGTGATTTTAGGTCTAAGAATCACAACCACCACCTTCACTATGAGAGATGACTATGACCACCAATGATGGTTTCTATGTGTCACTCTCAAGGTGGATCTGTGCGATACACTATTCCCTAACATGTTTCTATGTGCTTGGTTTGATATCGCCATATCATGACTTAGTGAGACTCAGTCATCAACCAACTCACACTCCAGTCTTATGTGTCACTGGTGTCTATCTACCTTCCACGATAACAACCGACATAATGAGAATATGTATATGTACTCTTAAAATCTGTATGATCTCATTTCCACAAGGCTAATACTTTAAGACATGTGTCATTGAGTAATATCACTCTCTATACACTCACTATGTATCCTCATTATCTCATAACTGGGTGAAACAGATGAATTGGAAGCTTACCTATTTTTATTCCATGTCAATCATCATATGAATGGATCTACGAGCATATCTTACCAAAAAAAATTCCACTTGAACTTAAAGCCAAACACCCATGGATATTAGCCTTAGTGATCTAAACATGTCCAACATGCTTCTACTGTGCTAATACTAAAACAACAGGTTATCAACACATTGCTAGTTGTCGGTATATTGCATGTTTCTTATCTCTTCGCTCTGAGATGAAATCACTGTAATGTAGTATCTAATATTCCTTTCCTAACAAGTAGCTCCATTGTTGTCACATTATCTCTAGTGAGTCATATAAGTTCATCATATGAACCTTTTAGATCCATATAGTATCACTCTGTGTTCAAAACATAAGTATACTCAGTCTCTATTGCAGAATAGAATTAATGGCTATTAGTTTGGAACCCTTCCAACTAATAACATCCTTTTCTCGATTAAATCAAACATATTTTATTGTGATCACTTGGTGATTATGGAGGCTTGCATCGATGTAACTCTTTACATCCAACTCTTCCTTTTATTGCTAACCTTATTGACTAGAAATCTATCCTTAAGCACTTCGTAAGTACTAATTGATATCCTTATAATGACACTCCAATAACCTTAATTGGATTTAAATATCATTTTGTCATGTTCAATACATACAAGATTATATGGGACAAGTACATTTATAGAATTCATGATAGATCCATTGTTTTACCAGCCTATGGAATAGTAATCATGTTATCCCCATTCTTCACAAGAATTGGAACATATGGTTCATGAGAGACTAATCCAAATTATCTCTTATTGAATCCATCTACGTTGAATTCCTTCAACAAATTGCTATTGTACTTGCTTAAACTTCCATTGTGAAACATTCAAGAGCTATCTCGTAGATCTTGATCCTTATCTCATAAGATGTTTCATCTTATCCTTCATTACTAAAGGTGTTTTCATGCCCGTTCTCAACATTCACAATATTGAGATGTTAATCATCATCATATGTGGAATATTCATATACACTCCAACTAAATATTTTGTAATCATAGTTTCATCTTTTATCTTGATTGAAGTCAAAACCTTTGACTGTCTTGGCAATTTAAAAGATCCCATCTCTGAGATGCTTGTTTCAATCCTAGATTGAACCTTGTAATTTATAGACTTTATTTGCATTCTTGAAGTCATGAACCTTTTAGGTTGTGTCACGTACACATCCTTTAAAGTATTCCCTTGAGAAATCCGGTTTCCATATTCATATACCAAATATCATAGTCTATTCTAATTACAACAACAATCTCTACAATTGGGAAAGGAGTTTCTATCATGTCCAACAATTTGAACTTGATTTGAAATTATTATTCAACCAATATGTCCCTCTATGCTAACCATATAGGTCTTTTCCACAAGACTGTATTGTACCCTTTAGGTATTATCCCTTTAGGTGGTTCTATCAAGGTCCCACCTTGTTAGCTTAATCTAGTTGACTAGTTGGCTCATTCTGTATGACCAACCTATCTAAATTGTTGGATTCACAATACTCCAATCTCAGATGTGTTCTACTAGAATTATTTTATTCTATGTTACATCACAAACATGAGATTCCACAACACTTGTGATTCTCATGGCTCTCATTGTACCCTTATTGTTGACCTCAAACGTTTTGAGTTCTACTTTTACTCCCGCTAATTCTTTAGGAACTCAGTTATCCCATCAAGCCAACAATTTTGTTATTGGATTCAGACTAATTGTAATGTTCAATAGTTATGGTTTATGGATAAACCCTCTCAAGAAACAACTTTCTCAATTTAGGTTTCAATCCCTTAGACGTGTTGGGACATTCCCAAGTCATATCTTATATGATGTCTTTACAAACCGTTCATATGGTACATGATTTAGTGATAGGTATATTTATGAGGATATAAGAAGATTAGATTAATTGATAATTATATCACAACTCGTCATGGTATAATTCCTTCATTCTGACACATCATCATGTTCAGAAGGATTTGACTTGTGATACATTATCACATTTCATTCGTGAAGGTACTCAAGGTATTAATGTAAAATATTTCAACATTTGATCTCATCAAAGTTTCTTAATACTTTTATTAAAGTTATACTCCGTACATAATCTCCTTGAACACTTCAAGAGATTTGTTTTTCTACTTTACTGAGTACATATCATCATATTACTAGTAAATGAAATGAGGTATAAGCAATAATCCATAGCATTCATTCATAAGATCTTTATGCATCATATGCATGAGGTCTAATGCAAGTTTTATCCTACCACTATGTTTAGTGAAGGATGTCATGTCATATTTGTGCATAAATAAGATTTACATGTTTCCTTATATTCAATAACCAAGGGAATGTAGATCAGCATTAATATGTATTCTAGACATGCAACTTTGATATTTGTATAAGATGACCAATGCTAATGATAGTCTTGAGTTATAAATTATAATACTTTGGCATAAACATTATAATCCATCTTTGGATCATTTGACATAAATATTGCAAGATATTTTAGGGCCAATGCCATGCAAGATCATATCTTTTAAATAGAAACACTAATGTTTCTTTATTAATAATCATCATTGTCCATACAAGATGTATAAAGAAAATGTTTCTATTCTAATGGCATAATGAAATAGAAGTTCCAATAACTCCATTATATGCCCATTGAGATAAGATAAATTTGAATGTAGACTATTGCTTTCGCAACACTTGCTCCGCCTTGTCCATCTTTGTCCTTATATGAGGGATTTTACTTCTTGTCAGATACTGCATATTAGTATGTCAGATCGGTTATCTGGTATCATATACCAATATGAAGAATTAATCAAATTTATCTTATATTGTTTATACCTAAAGTGGAGGCCTCAGTTCCATCCTTCTTCTTCTTTAGTTCCTCTAACCAGAGTGGGCAATTTCTCTTCCAATGTCTAGGCCGGTGACAATGGGGACAATCACATCTTTGTTTCTTTACACCACCCTTTGTTTTGAGGTCTGAAGACTTGGGCTTCTGGCTAGCTTTAGAACCTTTCTTAGCTTTGCCTTTTCCTTTAGACTTCCCCTTTGTCTTGTTGATCATCATCATAGACTTGGGCTTGTCTTTCGTCATTTGTGTCTCTACTGTTCTCAACATGTCCAACAACTCTATTAATGGCTTGTCAAAGTCGTTCATGTTGTAGTTAATGACAAACTGACTATATGACTCTGGCAGGATTGCAGAATCACGTCAATGGCCAACTCTTGACCCAAAGGGAATCCTAGTCTAGCTAGGTTCTCCACATACCCAATCAATTTGAGCACATGAGGACCTGCTGGGTCTCCTTCTACCATGATGCACTTAAACAATGCCTCAGAGACATCATAGTTTTTATGTCTTGCCTGATCTTGGAACATGTTTGTGAGATGTGTGAACATCTCTATTACATTCATGTTCTCATGTTGCTTCTGAAATTTGTAGTTCATGGAGCATATCATCAGACACTTGGCAACCATGTTGTCTTTAGTATGATTCATATAAGCATCTCTGTCAGCCCTTGGTGCATTTTGAGGTGGTTCCTTTGGTTGTGGCATTTTCAGGACATAGAGCTTGCGCTCATGTGTGAGAACAATTCTCAACATCCTGAGCTAGTCGTAGAAGTTGTTCCCAGTAAGTTTGTCCTTCTCAAGGACCGATCATAGAGAAAAGTGATTGTTGTTGGTTGCCATTTGGTTCTACAAAGTATTTGTAATTTTGTGAACAACTCATTTTGATTTGATTTGATTTGATTTATATTTGGGTGATAATAATTAGGTCTTTAATTAATTATCATTCTCCTTATTTTGTTCAAAATGATAACCCTCAAGTATCAATTCAGAAAATTATAGCAAATAGTTTTCTAATGAGCCAGATCAAAGATCATTCAACTGTGTCCTGATCAACACCGCAAAACACAATTAATCATTAAGGGAGGCAACATTTTGCAATTGCATCATATGCAATTATGGATAGATTATATGTGCAACTCTTTGCCATAATCATCATTATGACGTTGGGCCCAAAAGCTATGAGAATCACTAGTTAAGCCTAAACCAATAGCCAATACGATAACAATGTACCCCGTCAGGAGGTGGAACCTACATCATTATCATCATACTTCCACAAGGTAGATGGCGCAACACGTAGAGGCATAACCTATGCTTAGTAAAACAAGTTTTTCATGTGTATTTCTATTGAAAAGAATATTAGACTTAATGTGTTTGATTGAGGGGTTTATATATCATATATATACATATATTGTATCCAATCACCACATATATAGTACATATCATATACATGCTATATCCCACAGTGCAAACATGCATTATAAAACAAAAGGCGATGGTTATGGCCATGTATACTTGTAATTCCCAAGAGACACAAGGAATTACTACCACCAAGGTTAGTCATCACATCACGTTGGTGATATTAGTGAAAGTAGAATCCAATCCAATACCTTATTGCTAATCCCCAGTCCGAAAAGTTTCGATGGTTAGAGTATTGCTTTCATATGTAGGGAGTCATTGGTTCAAATCCAATAGTAGGTATAACTTGATAGCAACAACCTTTTCATTAGACATGGGTATTTTTTATTTTCCGATGGATTTACAGAAGAAAAAAAAGTAAGGCCATTCCATTTCGACAAAAACCCCATACCTTTGCGCCCGCGACCCCAACAACAAGACAAAATATAATGAGTATGGGCACAGGCCTCGGTCATTTTTTACAGGTCTTTCCTGACTTGAATCCCATAACCCAGTGGATAAAGTACATTACATAGTCCGTTTTAGGGATTGGCGACTTGCCCATTTTAGATTATATTAAATTCAATAATTGGTAATTGTTTTTGAATTGAAAGATTTATCTTTGAGAGAAGCAAGGAGGACAACCTCTTTTAAATATATAACATGGATTTCACTGCACTTCCACTTGACACCTATCGTAATGATAAACAGATCGTCTTGCCATGACCTTATCATGTCCTTGGGTTTCCAAAATAGTGTAATGTATGAATCTATTATTGGTGTACACATGTGTTTTTCAATCTGGGTAGATCGGTTCAACCCTTGAACTGCTCGTCTCGCCTCTTGGCCGGTTGGTTGGTCATCACGAATCCCCTATGGTCCGATGGATGTTTTGACTCCTTTCAAATGGTCGAATGGACCATCCAGGTAGTCATCTGGCTCCATCATTCTATCCTCCATGGTCCTCTAAATAGTCAGCCATCTCATGAACTGGTTGTCTCTTCTGGCGATGATCGTTGTCTTTGTCATTGCATAAAAAAAATTATCATATTTCTACTTTATGAAATTGATAAAGAGAAACCTCGAGTTACATTTGAGGGGAGCAAAGATAGGAAAGAATTACTTTAGATTGGAAAGATAGAGGTAGAGACTCGGTGCACAGACCTATATAAACAAGAATTAGAAAACCATCCAACCATACACAAATATAGGGTTTAGGCCATAACCATGCTACACATCCGCCATCAAAATCACTTTTAGGATGACAGATGTAAATTGCATATATATATATATAATTTTGGTTTATGTGGTCTTTGATCAGATATGCGTATGAGAGCAGTTTAAATATTCACATTGTATGAAATAAATAAACAATAAAAGAAAAAATCCAATCAAATTGATTATCCTAAAACATAGTAAATTGACGTGGCTCTGATACCATTATGGGGAAATACGGGCACATAGTATAGCAATGGAAACAAATTTTTTATCTATCTCTATTCCCATAACAACAAGATCGCATCAACCACTATGAAATAGGATGGATGGTTTTAGTGAGTTATACCTGGTCATGGAGAAAGTCCAGTGAAAAAAATCACTTCTTTGCAACTACTGACAAGTTGCTCTTGGATGGTGGTTGTGCAGCTCTTGGCCTTTACCACGAACAGCTGTCTGTGCAACCTCTATAGTGACTCCAGTAATCTTGTCGTAAACTGCATGTTGACTTTTCTCTCTGAGCAGCATCCAAAGGACTCCTACCTCTAGAGTAGTCCACATGGACCAACTAGAACTCATGTCTTCCACCAAGAATGGACAGGAAGGAGTTGTCCCTCCCATTGGTATACTAGTCACCTACCTGCTCTCCCACCGACAACGATCACCATTTGTTTCTCTCCCATAGCTATCCCTCCCTATCAGGCAGGACTTGCTTGGGATCTCTTGGTTACTACAACCAGAGAGGAAAATAGTTGTTAGTGAATTTGGTTCTCATTTGTCTGTGTTGTGTCTTAGGAAGCTCCCAGTACCCCTCCTATTATAGGTGGGCTTTGGGTCAGGGTTCCCAATATGTATGAGATTATATGGGATTGGAAGGGACCGGAAGAGCTTGAACTTCTACAACCTATGAGACACCAAATGGTCATATGGAACACCCAGACTGTCATCTAGTGTGTGAGACGTTCGTCCCATACTGCCAGACGGTTGTCTGGCAGTTTCCCAATTGGATACAAATTTGACAATTTTGATTCCAATTAATATTATACATGAATTTGTGTGTACCCCAAGAAAAATACAAATTGAAACTATTTGGGATATATCATGAAGCTTTGTTTTCAAAATCAAGCCATCTCACACATGTGAGGCATCTGTCTCATTCACCCAGATGGTTGTCTGGTGAACCTGATTTGAACCTATCGGTTCAACAATTATAACTGGTCAATTCACTCCTCAATTTAGACAAAACCAAGCCAACTCGATCCTTGATTAGCATGACAACTGTAACAGCCATCTCAACACTTGAGACACCCATATGGCTACCCAAACGGTCATCTCACTTAGTGAGATGGTCAATTGGATAGTTCACTTATCCAATCTATCAATCTGTTGCGTGAATTGAATACCTAAGCACTTTAATAATCAATCCAATGTCATTCAATATCAAACTCATCTTCTAGATGAGTTCTGATGTGTGTGACCCTATAGGTCCCATATCATAATGACACAGAGTGTCCATAACTAGCTTATGACATTACAAACAGAGACTAGTGCCTAGTCACACATCATTGCTACCCAAGTGAATGGAAAGTTGGAGAATAACTTCAACCTACAATCTGAGTAATGTGTTGCATTGATTGTATAATTCCTTTGTCTCTGATATCTAGGACATTGAAGGTCACCTTGTCAACATTCAATCCATGTTCCTTGAACCAAGAGCAGTATGTTTGAGATAATGTGACCTCAATATCATATATTCTCATGTGCATGCACATGCATTTCTCAGTCTCGCTTATTAAGTGGCCATGATATCATACTCCAGTATGAGGGACAAATACCATTTCTATCACTCACAATCTATACCCATGTGTCAAAGTCACCCAGTCATCACTGTTATAACAACTCATGTTTCAAGATTGTGTTTGATGATGTTAAAGCATACCCAATGACATGTGACTAGTGTAGTGATTTTAGGTCTAAGAATTACAGTCACCATCTTCACTTGAGAGATGACTATGTCCACCAACGATGGTTTCCACGTGTCACTCTCAAGGCGGGTCTGTCTGATACACTATTTACTAACATGTATCTGTGTTCTTGGTTTGATATCGCCATATCATGACTTAGTGAGACTCAGTCATCAACCAACTCACACTCCAGTCTTATGTGTTACTGGTGTCTATCTACCTTCCACAGTAACAAGCGACTAGGGACATAATGATAATATGTATATATACTCTTAACATCCATATCATCTCATTTCGACAAGGCTAATATTTGAAGACAAACGTCATTGAGTAATATCATTATCTAGACATTCATATCGTATCCTCATTATCTCATAACTTAGTGAAACAGATGAATTGGAAACTTGCCAATATTTATGTTATTATTAGTCAAATCTTGTTAGGTAATTATGCCATGTCAATCATCATATTATTATCTCTATGGGCATACCTTACCAACATTGCTCCCCCTCTTCATTGAGTCAATGGTCATGGCTCAGACAAAATGTGTGATGCCACATTGGCTCAGGCCCGGGCATCCCTGAGAGAACATATCTTTAGAACCCTTTTGATATGTATGGTTCAATTAAATCACATATTGAATGTATAAGCTATGTATGCTGGAATTTTAAATACAATGATGAACCCTATGAGGCTAGATTCAGGTCATCCACCCATTTCAAGATATGCTAATCTTTTTGTTAACTTGCTTTTTTAAATCATATCTTATGATTGGACCTCCTTACTTGATGAGCTATTGACCTTATTTCCCTATTATTGTCTCATGACACTGTTATTCAAGCAAGTGACTCAAATCTTGGAATAATCATATAAAATAGATGGAACATGGAAATGGCTTGAAACTTGAAACACACCTTCATTGTTATGACCGTATCTGAGCCTAATTGGTAAACTAGGGTTTACCTGGATGATTATATGCTTAATTGGATTGATCATTTATTAAATTTAATTAATGATGATAATTCAATTATGATGTTTTAAACCTAATAAAACGTTAATTGTTCTATTGTTTGAAAAATTAGGGTTTGAGAAATATAAACCCTAGTTGCCTGAAATTAGGGTTTTGATGGTACATGAGTATGGAATTTGATCAAGATAGTAGTATGGTAAATAATTTATCATATTTTTATGTAATTTAGATTTAATTGAAATTTGGATATAATATGTATAACTCAATCATGCATTTCAATGAAAAATTTCAGAATTTATGGGTGTTCTTTGAAAAGTCATTCTTGATCGAGATATACTTCAACCGATGACCATGCTGACAGAATGTTGTTTAGCAGTATATTGTTTGATTTTTCTTCATTTATTGGAAACTATAAATGATCTTAAATTTTAACTAGAGATCTGAAACTAGATCATAAACAACATGTAAAATTTTCATAATTTTTGGATGCTTTTAGACCTTATCAGTAGATGAATTACAGTAACTGAGATTTCTATAGAATTCTAGATAGTAGTGCACTATTCGATTTTTATTTATTTAATGGGAGAATTGAATGATCTCAAATTTTAACTAAATATTAGTAACTAAATTATACACAACATTATAAATTATCATAATTTTTGAAGAAGATTTTATCTCTGAAATAGACGAATTACAGAAACCTTTTTATGACAGAAAAATATGTTGAAATAAGAAAAAGTTTAGTGAGGGGTCAAAGTGCAATTGACCCAAGCATATTAATTGCTCTATATGATCAACCTAACACACTAGAAACTCTCATAATTCGTGATTCATTCCATAGAAATGAAATCCTAGAGAGAGAGGGAGAGTTAGGGTTTGAGAGGAGAAAGTGATGGAGATGCTGACCTAGGGTTTTGCGGTCTGATGAATGATGAAATCATGTAAGTTTAGCTTCTTTGGATATAGTTTCATGGTGAATCTTCTCTCACATGTCAAAATTCCATCCCTCCTATGATTTTATACAAAATGGTATCAAAACTTCCCCTTTTATCACTCTTTCTTCATAATCCCTCATTTTTAGGGTTTCTGAGTTGAAAGGAAGAAGAATCAGGTGAATTGCTAGGGATTTGATATGGATTCAAGATTTTTAGATATGGGATACGTTTTTAAGATATTTTCACACCTTATGGTGAGTGGGAACTTCCTTTAAACAATATATTGCACGAAAATTGGTTAATTCATCCAAAATCTAAAATTGCTAATATGTGACTACAAACCCTGGATTGTCTATTCGTTCTAAGTTATTGCAAAATGATATGAAATGAATTCTTCCTCTATTTGGATGAAGTTCATATGATAAAATCATATTAGAAATGTATAAAATAAATCCTAATGAGAATTCCCTAAGTATTCACAGAGGTTATAAGAGTAAACTGAAATATAGGGAATTTGTCTATGACTGAAATTTGCTGTATAAGTAAATAGAGAAAATTGCTTATCTAGATCCCCTTGGTTATGAATGATTGTTTATCTAAATTCATAGTACATATATGTCAGATACTATCTTGGATTTCATTCAAAGTGAATATTGTTTGTTTGATATCTCAGTAAGAGGGTGAAACCCTAGATGCGAGGAAAGTTGGATATTTGCGAATAGATATCATGAAATCCATTTGAAGGGATTTTCTTGACATGATAGAATTTATTAATTCAATGTTATTATTGATGCATGATATCCTAGTGAATGGCATGGAAACCCAAATTCAACTCAGTTCCAAGGTTTCATACATATATTGATTTTATATGATTTGTTGATAGTAGTTTTTATTCAATGAATGTTTATGTCACATGAAATCCTTATGAGAGCTATGTGATAAGTGAATGAGGTAAATGAAACCCTAAGGGTAGGGTGTTCAATGAATCAAGTATTATGATATCAATGTTCTTAGTTATTATTAATAATTCTTTTCATGATAAGTAATTAACTCTTAATTGAGTTATGAGATGCACAACTCAAGATTTGGGTTGATATGCACAATTCTAGTGTGTATGTGCCAAGTGGACTTGAAATCTGTTTGTTTAAGAATTTTAGTCTGCCTACATGTATAAAATGTTGATTTCTAAGTATATTACAATGTTTTGAGTATATTGCTCTGCCAAGTTTAGAATGATGTACATGTTGTATTATAAACTTCAAATAAATAGACACAGTACAATAGAGATATCAGAGTCAAGTATAAGTAAGAGAAAGGTACAATGTAAAAAGAGCTTTCCAAGAATAAGAAAATAATAGGCATAGGTGCCCTGAACACCGTAGATTCCCTACGAATGTCTGCACTATAGGGAGGAAATGATCCACCCTGGCAGCGACCAATATACGGGGATCAGATCGCACCCATAGAGTGTGTGGGGAGACGAAGCCCTTTAGGAAGTCTCCTAAGAGAAGATAGGTTACCCAACATGAACTGGAGATCCCGATGGTAACCCAGAGGTACCCACAGAGTGTACCAAGATGAGGCCCACAGAGCGTCTCTGACCCTCCGCCTGTGTACTCAGCCTAGAAGGAGAGGTCTAGTTAAAGGCCAGCTACTTAGCCGCCTTAGTCAAATGTGACAGTTCGAGTCAAGCAGACCCAGATTCATTTCTAGGCTTAGCTTCCCTGGTTTTAAGCTAAGTCTTGTATGGTGAGTTCGTAGTTCGCTATGAGTCTTTATATGTAGAGTACATTGTATATGATCAGGGCATAAGTTAAAATATGATCATATAAGTTTAATAGAGTTTCTTATAAGTAAGAAAGGCTAAGAAAGATTCGAGTACAGATTTCTAGTAATTATTCTTTGTATGTTTCTGATTTCTTAGTTCTCTTTGAAATTAATCAAGCATGCTCATATATTGATTTACTCTTGTTGATATCTATAGTATCCTGTCATATTTATGATTGTCAATGATCAATCTCTTTAAAGCTTACTGTTGTTATAATTGATATCAGTTGTTTAAAAGTATATCTGTAATTATATCAGTGCTTTAAACTATTTCTTTGAAGTACTCATTCAGTGAACGAGTAGGCTCACCCCTCTACTCAAAATTTTTAGGGATATCACATGGACTTGAAGAAGGTCATTGCATCAGAGTAGATCTGCCACAAGAGTTAAGTGTGAGTACAGTTAAGTTCAGTCGGTCCCTGTCAGTCTAGGTCATTGTATAGATGTGAGAGAGTTGTAAATGATGTTTTGTATGTTTGTTTCCTTAATAAGAGAGAATGCAAATGATTGTCATGTCGTATGTACATGGAAGTGTGAGAAACATAATGAATGTATGGATGTGTATCATTAATGTTGAGATTACATTAGAGAAATAAAAGTTTAATTCTCTTGTAAAGTTAGTTTATGTGGTTCGATGCAAGAAAACAAAGAGTTTGAAAAAAAGAAGAAAAAAGTTAAGGGTGATCTTTGTATTACGTTAAGTCCTCAATTTATACCCTAATCTCATGATTAGTGGAAATTGTGAGATCGGGGTGTCACAACTTTGGTATCAGAACTTAGGCTGAGTTGTCAAGGACCAGTAAGTTAGTAAGTTAGAGTCATAAGTGTGTCAGATAGGAGATGTTATGATGTTAGCTCTGGGGATTTGAGTATTTGGATATCCTGGCTCGGTATTTGAGTACTTGGATCAACCAGTATCAAGCTAATATGTCTATTCTTTCATGTATACCCTGGCCAGGTATACAATGGAAGGATGGTCTAGAGAGGAACCATAGAAATATTATGGTTAGAAACAAGATAAGTAACATGAACTAAGAGCATAAATATAAAATGAGATAGAACTTTCATTTCATATTGTTGTTTTATTGGAGATGAATAGAAAAGCTCTTATATGTTTGAATTCAAATATTCAGTATTTCGAAATATATATGGGTCTTTAAGATTTGTTGTACACTATGCAATTGTAGCATTTATTGATTACATTCTTTGTAGCAAGTAGACTAGAAATGATCTTTGAATGTGCTTTTCTAAGTGGATAAGTTTTCTTCCACACATTTGAGATGAATAGGAGTTGAGTAATCCTGAGTAGCTCTTGGCTTCAGGACTACAGGTTCGGCCTGGTCCGGCTGGCAGGATGCATTACTGGGATCTAATGACTCCTATTAACAATATGATAAGAGTAGACTCTGGATAAATTAGACCCACATCATAGTGAGAATGTACATACACTAAGATGTTGAAACATATGGTAAAGATTAGAATATCTAAGAATCAATTGGAACTGATATCTGAGACCCAACTTTGGGGCCTCATATGATAAATCCTTAATTGGATATAAAGGAACACGATGTAAGGTTCAGATTAAGTTTAATGATTAATATTATATGAACTCTAAATAGGAAATATGGAAAAGATATGAGAAAAGTATGTAAGGGCCAAGGTAGTAAGAATCAATCATGAGGAATGTATTATATAATCGAGTACAATTTTTTTATGTACTCCAAAGCAAAGGGAAAATAGAAGAAAAGAGCTAAGTATATAATAAGTACATAGAAGTGAATAGTCTTCAGAAAAGTTAAAGTGAAGAGAACTATATGAGCATGTAAATCATAAAACTAGGATAAGAAACTTAGTTGAAACAAAGAGAAATGTTGGAAATAATGAGCTTGATTAAGGAATGAGGGTTATGATATAATTGAGAGCATGGATTGTATACCTTTATTAATAAGTTTAACACATTCATCCTTACTGCCTTTGGATTCTAAGTCTCTATAGAACAACAAACTAGTTTCTAAAAGAAGAACAAAAGTGTAGCTAAATAAATGAATAAGTCATACAAAGGTAGACTATATTAAGGAAGAAATAATTTGATTGAAAGAGAAACTATGTTTCACCCATGCATGAGCCATTTGATTTAAAATGAAGGATATGTAATGTATTAAACATGAGGTGATACTAGTAGAGAGATTATTGATTTAGAATTTCAACTTCACATTAGTAGAAGGATAAAAAGAAATATGTGCAACATGGTGTACATGATCATACACATGAATAAGCAACATGATCATAAGAGAAAAGTAGAAGTTAAAGATAATAGGTGGAAGAGTAGTATATGGTAAGAGGATTATGGAAAGTAAGGAAGGGTATGAAACATGGTGGAGTAATATAGATTATATAATAAAGCGGTTAGGAGATTCAATCAAGTGCTAGTTAGTCAAGTATCCTTGTTGATAATTAATTAAACCTACATATGAGAAATGTATTATTGAATGTTTGAAGATAAGAATTTTAAGTCTCAAAATCATCTTCTCTTTCATATATTTCTTAATGAGAGCAATGTGGTAATGAAGTGATAAGAAAATAAATCATATATGATGCATAACCACCATGGTAGAGACATCTAGTGAATGTAATAATGACACACAATATGATGATGAAACCCTAGCAGGGTAATTGAGAATGTAATCTATATGAATGGCCAAGTAAGAGAAAGTAAATTCAATCGATAAGATAAAGAAGACTTTAGTCAAACTTGTGAGATCCAAAGTTTGAATTTCAAATTAAGGGAGCAAAGTCACATCACAATAATGGCATGCTAATGATAAGGACCAAACCCTAGAATGTTTAGAGTTGTAGTAGTTCAAGGAATGTCACTAGTGATTTGACCTTGAATACTAGCATCTCTATAAAACAAGATCATGCAATTTGCACTATGATAAGTAAACTAGCACTGATAGTAATCCTAGCTAATATGAAAGGTTGATGAATAATATGAAAATTATTTAGAGCAAGGGGTAAGAAATAAATTTGAAATGTAACAAGTGTGTTTTGAATAAAAGAAGAAGTGCAAGATGAGCAAAGTGTAATCTAAAATAAATTCTTGCAGTGATAGCAAGAATGATGAATAATCTATTTGTGCCTTGTATGTTTCAATTTTAGGAATGTTTAATCTACATGATTAAAATGAGAAGGATAAGTAGCAAAAAGTAAGTAGTAGTGAATGAGGAGAGAGATAAGAGAAAACAATGGCTTTTAGTAATATGTGAATTTGTTTTTAGAAGTATAATTTGTTGAAGGTATATTAAGGGATGTAAATTTGATTTACATATGATTTTAGTTGTACATGTGCAAGCAATATGTTAATTAAAGGTGTATGATAGTTGTAGTCATTCATACCAGTAATCCATCTTAGTATTGTACAATTGTTGTATGGTGATATGGTTCAAATGATGATAAAACAAATGGAGGGTTACCCTGAATAAGGTAGTCTTACCTATTCACTCATATGAATAGAAGGGATGATAACCATATTGTATTTATATGTAACCCTAATGAGGTATAGCTTGTTATATCTAGCTTTAATATAATTATGTGATGGTAATTGGGTATGAATAGTCCTTGAATGAATAATACAATCATGGAGTACTATGTTACTGTTGTTGAAACCTTAGTATGCTATAACCCGATGGTTACACCTTGAATTATGTGTGGGTTCATATTTGAGAATAGTATGGAATGTGATGGTAATGCTTCACCTTATGCATCCATGATCCAATGGGGATGTCGTGAGTAGTATTGTACAATTGTTGTTGAATCTAGTCTTTTAACTCAAGATTGTTTTGCTATTTGAGTAGCATAATAGTAAAAAATTCAAAACAACATGGTGAACTCTCATTTGTGACTTAGAGGTAATACATAACAATAGTACATATTGAGCCATATGAATTGAGATAGTTGGATCGGATTATCAATGTTGAGGTAACACCTCAAGAGTATGAAAATATTGAAATGGTCGTTTCTCTCTCTATCCTATGATTGATTGTGACATAGATAATTCATTTGTTATCATTGAGCAGTCATGATTTAACATGTTGTGATTAGAAAAGAAATAAAGGTCTTAATGTTGAAAATTGCATTCAAGTATTAAATACAAGAATATAATGACATGTAAGATTTTAGAAGCTTAAAATAAACCTTGAAAGTACTTTTCTTGCACGTTTATGTTTCGGGACGAAACCTTTTAAAGGGGGGAAGAATTGTTATGATCGTATCCGAGCCTAATTGGTAAACTAGGGTTTACCTGGATAATTATATGCTTAATTGGATTGATCATTTATGATAATTCAATTATGATGTTTTAAACATAATAAGAATGTTAAGTGTTCTATTGTTTGAAAAATTAGGGTTTGAGAAATATAAACCCTAGTTGGCTGAAATTAGGGTTTTGATGGTACATGAGTATGGAATTTGATCGAGATAGTAGCACGGTAAATAATTTATCATATTTTCTATGTAATTTGGATTTAATTTAAATTTGGATATAATATGTATAACTCAATCGTGCATTTCATTGAAAAAATTCAGAATTGTTTGATGTTCTTTGAAAAGTCATTCTCGGTCGAGATATACTTCAACTGACCATGCTGATAGAATGTTATTTAGTAGTATATTGTTTGATTTTTAATTATTTATTGGTAACTCCAAATTATCTAAAATTTTAATTGGATATCTGATACTCAATCATAAACAATATGTAAAATTTGTATGATTTTTTAATGTGTTTAGACCTTATCAGTAGATGAATTATAGTAACTGACATTTCTGCAGAATTTTGGATAGTAGTGCACTATTCGATTTTTAATTATTTAATGAGAGATTGCAATGATCTAAAATTTTAACTAAATCGTAGTAAATAAATTATAAACAACATGGTAAATTATAATAATTTTTGTAGAAGGGATGACCTCTTAAATACATGAATTACAAAAACTTTTTTATGACATAAAAATCTGTTGAAATAAGAAAACGTTTAGTGAAGGGTCAAAGTGCAATTGACCCAACTAGCTCAATTTCTCTATATGATCAACCTAACACACTAGCAGCTCTCATAATTCGTGATTCATTCCAGAGAAATGAAATCCTAGATAGAGAGGGAGAGTTAGGGTTTGAGAGGAGAAAGTGATGGAGATGCTGACCTAGGGTTTTGCGGTCTGAGGAATGATGAAATCATGTAAGTTTAGCTTCTTTGGATATAGTTTCATGGTGAATCTTCTCTCACATGTAGAAATTCTGTCCCCCCTCTGATTTGATCCAAAATGGTATCAAAACTTCCCCATTTCTCACTCTTTCTTCATAATCCCTCATTTTTAGGGTTTCCGAGTTGAAAGGAAGAAGAATCAGGTGAATTGCTAGGGATTTGATATGGATTTGAGATTTTCAGATATGGGATACATTTTTAAGGTGTTTTCACACCTTAGGGTGAGTGGGAACTTCCTTGAAACAGTATATTGTACGAAAATTAGTTAATTCATCCAAAATCTTAAATTGCTAGTATGCGACTACAAACCCTGAATTGTCTATTTGTTCTAAGTTGTTACAAAATGATATGAAATGGATTCTTCCTCTGTTTGGATGAAGTTCAGATGATAAAATCATATTAGAAATGTATAAAAATCCTAATGAGAATTCCCTAAGTATTCACAGAGGTTATAAGAGTAAACTGAAATATAGGGAATTTGTCTATGATTGAAATTTGATGTATAAGTAAATAGAGAAAATTGCTTATCTAGATCCCCTTGGTTATGAATGATTGTTTATCTAAATTCATAGTACATATATGTCAGATACTATCTTGGATTTCATTCAAAGTGAATAGTGTTTGTTTGATATCTCAGTAAAGAGGGTGAAACCCTAGATGCGAGGAAAGTTGGATATTTGCGAATAGATATCATGAAATCCATTTGAAGGGATTTTCTTGACATGATAGACTTTATTTATTCAATGTTATTATTGATGTATGATATTCTAGTGAATGGCATGGAAACCCAAATTCAACTCAGTTCTAAGGTTTCATACATATATTGATTTTATATGATTTGTTTATAGTAGTTTTTATTCAATGAATGTTTATGTCGCATGAAATCCTTATGAGAGCTATGTGATAAGTGAATGAGGTGAATGAAACCCTAAGGGTAGGGTGTTCAATGAATCAAGTATTGTGATATCAATGTGCTCAATTATTATTAATAATTCTTGTCATGATAAGTAATTAACTCTTAATTGAGTTTTGAGATGCACAACTCAAGATTTGGGTTGATATGCACAATTCTAGTGTGTATGTGCTAAGTGGACATGAAATCTGTTTATTTAAGAATTTTAATCTACCTACATGTATAAAATGTTGATTTCTCAGTATATTACAGTGTTTTGAGTATATTGCTCTGCCAAGTTTAGAATGATGTACATGTTGTATTATAAACTTCAAATAAATAGACACAGTACCATAGAGATATCAGAGTCAAGTATAAGTAAGAGAAAGGTACAATGTAAAAAGAGCTTTCCAAGAATAATAAAATAATAGACATAGGTTCCATGAACACTGTAGATGCCCTACAGATGTCTGCACTATAGGGAGGAAATGATCCACCCTGACAGCGACCAGTATATGGGGATCAGATCGCACCCACAGAGAGTGCGGGGAGACGAAGCCCTTGAGGAAGTCTCCTAAAAGAAGATAGGTTACCCAACATGAACCGGAGATCTCAGTGATAACCCAGAGGTACCCATAGAGCATACCGAGATGAGGCCCACAGAGCATCTCATACCCTCTTCCTATGTACTTATCCTAGAAGGAGAGGCCCAGTTAAAGGCCAGTTGTTTAGCCGCCTTAGTCAGACATGACAGCTCGAATCAAGCAGACCTGGATTGTAACATCCTCAATTTCATAACTAAAGTAAGCCTTTTATGTGGGGTTTTCTAGTAAAGGCATGCCAATGGACATAATGAACATAACCATGTCTAGGTACGTAATTAAGTTCACAAAATGTGTATGTTGTGGTCGGTTGTATATGAATATAAATGAATTATTCCTATGAACAATAATGTGACAAATATATAATATGATGAGTCCAGTTCATGGCTTGAGCCTTAGACCTAGCTTAGGTCTTCATGTTATGTAACTAAAGAAATATTAATCACATATGTCATACATGAGCTTCAATTGAGAAATTATATTGATTGAAGACATATTTTCATAATTTAGAATACAATTAAGCTCATGGACCCTTTGAAATACTAAGGGATGGGCCATGTCCCCTAGATCCCAATTCCAACCCTATTGGACCAATTAAGTTTCACACATGGGTCCTTGGAATTCAAATTTGGGGATTTAGCATTTTGTGTTCATAATAAATACTCAATGTAATTTTGATAGATGGATATTTGATATACAAGATCAAGGGAGAAAATTTAGATGTTTTTGAGTTATCTAGTGGCCTAGGTGATTAAATTAGTAATTATCTGATATTTATCTAAAAGGAAGATTTGGAGGGTCTATCTAATTAGTTTTGACTTGATGCATTTCTAATGTAAAGATTATTAGAATACAATGTGCCTACCAAATTTTGGGATCAAACGGAGCTACAAATTGGGATATATAAATATTTTTATAAAATGGACTTTAATGCAAAAAGAAAAAAAATAAAATAAAATAAAAGGGGGCGCTCCAGTCGGGCAGACTGAGAGCCGCGACCCCTGTAGGATAGGGCAAACAGAGTTCCATCAAGGGTGGGGAACTATGCCCCAGATCCGAGGGAGGAGAGGCTATAAAAGCCTTAGTTTCTAAGAAGATAGGGTTAGTCGAGTTCACAGCTACGGTTTTGACTTGAAGTTGCAAAGGAGAAGAGAACCAGAGGTGCCGAAGGAGAGGGTGGTGCTACTGGAGGTGGCTAGACGTGATAGCGGTTAGGGTTTCTCATCCAGACATGTTGCTCGCAACGAGGGTGTGCCGCCCACTTGGAGGAAGAGAAGCCGACCGTGGAGGGACTCGCGGTGGCCAAGGAACGAGCAAGGCGGGCCGGAGAGAAGCTCCGCAGCTGGCACCCTATTTTCACGGCGCAGCAGGGGAGCGCAGTCCCTGTATCGCACGGAGAAAGGAGAAGGGAAGGGGTGCCACTGTCTCAGGCCCTTTGGATCCCAAATCAATGGCTGGGGTTGATCCAAGTTGAGGTATTTTCAAAAATCCATATCTTAATATTGGGAACTCAGATTTTAGCAAATAAGGTGTCTGTGGAAAGCTTATGATGTGTACTATCTTGTAAAAATATATCCAGAGGATGGTTTGGATGTATAATAATTATTACTAACCGATTTCTAGAGTATATGTGATTTCAATGTTTTGAGAACTAAAAATAGTAAATGACTTTAGAAATCAATGAATATTTTATGGTTAGTATATTTTGATGTAATATACATGATTGCCAACCTTGATCATCCTGATTCAAAGTTTTATCTATGATTTTGATGCAAACCCTAATAAGGGTATTTTGGACATTTCACACATTGATTGATAATGAAACAATCTAAGATTTTTACCCATACCTTAATATACAACGTTCTTACTGTTCTGAAAGTTTGATGGACTTTTATATATAATTGGGTTCATATTTAGTTTTAGGCCTAAGTGCCCTTTATGTAAGATGATTCATGTGTATTTGTGAGACAACATGTATTTTATAGGCCTATTTAGTATGGAAAATTATTATCATTATATTTTCATATGATTTTATAAATAAGTAAGCAAGAGTAGTATATGTGAGTATGTATGGACTTTACTCTTGGTATATGAGGTATATGCTTATATATTATATCATATGATATTTTTGGTATGAGGAATATATTAGTATGTGTATGATATATAATGTGGAATGTTTAGACACAAAACATGTTTTAAAGCAGAGTTAGTCTTAGTCAAATATGATTCCTAATTCAGTCTAGGAGATTAGGATGATGGGGTTTGAGATTTAGAAACGAAGAGAGGAGATTACACATGGACTTATACAATTTTGTTGATGACTAGGTATATATGTTGTGAACCAAGGAAACAAGGCTACATCAAGAACATCTTCAATATAAAGGTAAGTGGTTCATGCCCATGAGTATTCATATCTATCAAACTTAGCATATTATTGTAAGACTTTATACTTTATGTGATCCAATGTTCTAAGATTTGATGTTAAGATATGCAAGTATGATTTTTATACATTCATGGATACATCCTTACATGTGCCTAATATCTCGAGAAGAGATATGTTATTAAGATTTATAAGAATGATAGGGAATCATGAACCAGGTTCATGAGAAAACTAAAGGATCATGTTTCTATAAGAACTATTAGTAATGATTCATATTGATGAATAAGACTACAAGATAAGATATGCAACCAAGATTGACAGTGTGGGATAAGAATGTAGAAATATTTCAAGTAGAAACATGCCATTGAGATTTTATACATATCTAGAGATCTAAGACTAGATTCCTTAGAATGAAGAATATATAGAATTTAATTACAATGTAAGAATATGAATTTCAGAATATTAAGACATGGTCTACTTTTGGAAATAAAGGTATCGAGATCACATTGTACTATAAAGATGAGTTCATGATGGCATTATAAGATAATGACACATTAAGTTATGATTAGGTTGCAATACAATATTTCGTAAGATTTATATTTTGATATTTAAGGTTTAACATGTAAGTTCATATGTAAAGTTTCAGGGTAACATCATATTTTATAAGAAGGATTGAACCATCTTGTCAGAATTGATATTTTTAGATATGTTGTATTTATGATACTTTCATAAGATTGACTTAAGATACTTTGTATACTTAGTATTTCTATATTCAGTATAGATCCTTTTCCTAAGCTTTTATACCAATTGGTCATATTCAATATCAAGAAAGTCATCTCTATTAAATTAGAGTTTCAGATTTAGGCTTATCCAGATAATAAGCACATTAGATTTAGATTCAGACTTGGACTACTCATTGTATGAGTAGTCAGATATAGAATAAAGATACATGATGAGGGTTTTAGACCCAATCTCAATTATGAAGTAATTGGGATCCATATTCATTGCCAACTCTAGCTTCAATTTAGAACTCAAGAATAAGAAATTCAGTTCAGATTCAGAATTCAGTACATGCTCGATACTCAGTAATCAGTTTCAGATAAGTTCAGTTATCAGTATTCAGTTTTTAGTATAAGATAAGTTCAGATTCAGTATTCAGAAAAGCTATCAGTATTCAACTTCAGTTCAAATTAAGAATTAAGTAAGTTTAGACTTAAGATAAATAAGTTGAAACATTCACATAAGATATTATATGATAAGTCCTCATTCAGTTGTCCCGGGACGTTTCAAAGGCATCTGTTGCCAATTTAGAGGAGTGTTTACTCCAACTCAGAGGTGTTGCGGCACCATTTTCGGGTGTAGACACGCCAATTCAGAGACACCTCGGTGTCATTCAGGGCATGTAGTGCCATTTCAGGGTACTTCAGTACCAATTCAGGGCATAGATACGCCAATTCAGGAGGACTTATTGTATAATGGTGGCCACAAACAGATAAAAATCGTAAGTAAAAGATACTTTATATTAGAGTATGTCTGTAATCTCATCCATGAGTGTGATGAGAGGAATTCAGATGAAATAAGTATGACCTAGACACTTTGGTGTAGGTCATGAGGCCCATGGTATAGGTTTCCAGAAAAGATAGAGTAGAAGGATAAGAGTTAAAGAAGTCAAGAGATATTATGTTTCCAGATTTTAATCAACATTTGTTATCAATTTTATAATGTCCAAGAATATATTGTTAGCTCTTCAGTAATGTGCATTTTAGAATACTCATGCCACTTACTCTAACGTCTGTTTTTTCCAATGCATGGCTGGGGACACGATGTCTGCAGGTTTGGAGCGATTGAAGAACAAAGGGACCAGCAAAGGCCTAAGAGACTTTCAAGCTTGCCTAGTGGGGTGCCATCTACCTAGATGATCCTGAGTATCTACATCATTTTATTATGAACTTATGCATAAACATAATGTAGTTTTATGTTGACAAAAAGCTATGTATGAATCAGTTTTATGGTTTTGCAAAGTGTTTCATTTACTTTTATTGCAATGGTTATCATGTTTGTGACACTCCCAGAAAAAAATTGCTTCCGCTCATGTGATATAAAAATTTGGGTGTCACAATATGGTATCAGAGCAATTTAGTAAATGGCCACTAGGCAAACATGATTCTCATAGTCACCCTAGAGTGGAGAGGTAAGATCAAGGTTTAGGGATAGATTCCAAAAGAAGAATACCATAACCTAGAGTGATTAAGAGACTTAAGCTCAGAATAGATAGATATCTTAGAGGCAGAAGTCAACCTAGTTTAGATCTAAAGTAGCAACCTAAACCTAGCTAATGAGATAACCTCTTCATTCTCAATGGTTATGGCCAGCCAATTGAGGATTGAAGAGGGATATCTTAAGCAGTAGACCTTTTATGCATCTCTCATTTCTTACTGGTCCATGTGGTATGGGACACATGTATCAGTGGGTAAGTGAGAGATAGCATCTCAGGATCCCACATCTCTAGGTATGTGCATGATCACCACATATCTAGGAATGTAGGAGTTACCTGAAGGACCTTATATTAGACAGTCATGTACAACTAATGTTAGAAAGTCATGACAAGGTTGAGATGGATGCCCTAAGTATAAATCCAAGTTTAGTTTTACAAACCCTAAGTATGAGTTGAGAAGTAGACCAAGGTAATAGATAATACTCACATAAATATTTATGAAAATGCATTACATATCTCTTTTCATGCAAAAGTTTGAACATAAGTGTGCCTTACAATAAATCAAGAGGTAAGCCGAACCCTAAGGTGGGTAGTAACCTAGAGAAATTTTGAGGACGAATTTTATTTTAAGGTGGGTAGAATTGTAACATCCTCAATTTCATAACTAAAGTAAGCCTTTTATGTGGGGTTTTCTAGTAAAGGCATGCCAATGGACATAATGAACATAACCATGGATAGGTACATAATTAAGTTCACAAAATGTGTATGTTGTGGTCGGTTGTATATGAATATAAAATGAATTATTCCTATGAACAATAATGTGACAAATATATAATATGATGAGTCCAGTTCATGGCTTGAGCCTTAGACCTAGCTTAGGTCTTCATGTTATGTAACTAAAGAAATATTAATCACATATGTCATACATGAGCTTCAATTGAGAAATTATATTGATTGAAGACATATTTTCATAATTTAGAATACAATTAAGCTCATGGACCCTTTGAAATACTAAGGGATGGGCCATGTCCCTTAGATCCCAATTCCAACCCTATTGGACCAATTAAGTTTCACACATGGGTCCTTGGAATTCAAATTTGGGGATTTAGCATTTGTGTTCATAATAAATACTCAATGTAATTTTGATAGATGGATATTTGATATACAAGATCAAGGGAGAAAATTTAAATGTTTTTGAGTTATCTAGTGGCCTAGGTGATTAAATTAGTAATTATCTGATATTTATCTAAAAGGAAGATTTGGAGGGTCTATCTAATTAGTTTTGACTTGATGCATTTCTAATGTAAATATTATTAGAATACAATGTGCCTACCAAATTTTGGGATCAAACGGAGCTACAAATTGGGATATACAAATATTTCTATAAAATGGACTTTGATGCAAAAAGAAAAAAATAAAATAAAAGAAAAGGGGGCGCTCCAGTCAGGCAGACTGAGAGCCGCGACCCCTGTAGGATAGGGTAAACAGAGTTCCATCAAGGGTGGGGAACTATGCCCCAGATCCGAGGGAGGAGAGGCTATAAAAGCCTTAGTTTCTAAGAAGATAGGGTTAGCTGAGTTCACAGCTACAATTTTGACTTGAAGTTGCAAAGGAGAAGAGAACCAGAGGTGCCGAAGGAGAGGGAGGTGCTGCTGGAGGCAGCTAGACGTGCTAACGGTTAGGGTTTCTCATCCAGACATGTTGCTCGCAACGAGGGTGTGCCGCCCACTTGGAGGAAGAGAAGCCGATCGTGGAGGGACTCGCGGTGGCCAAGGGATGAGCAAGGCGGGCCGGAGAGAAGCTCCACAACTGGCACCCTGTTTTCATGGCGCAACAGGGGAGCGCAGTCCCTGTATCGCACGAAGAAAGGAGAAGGGAAGGGGCGCCACTGGCTCAGGCCCTTTGGATCCCAAATCAATGGCTGGGGTTGATCCAAGTTGAGGTATTTTCAAAAATTCATATCTTGAGATTGGGAACTCGGATTTTAGCAAATAAGGTGTCTATCGAAAGCTTATGATGTGTACTATCTTATAAAAATATATCTAGAGGATGGTTTGGATGTATAATAATTATTACTAACCGATTTCTAGAGTATATGTGATTTCAATGTTTTGAGAACTAAAAATAGTAAATGACTTTAGAAATTAATGAATATTTTATGGTTAGTATATTTTGATGTAATATACATGATTTCCAACCCTGATCATCCTGATTCAAAGTTTTATCTATGATTTTGATGCAAACCCTAATAAGGGTATTTTGGACATTTCACACATTGATTGATAATGAAACAATATGAGATTTTTACCCATACCTTAATATACAACGTTCTTACTGTTCTAAAAGTTTTGAGGGACTTTTATATATAATTGGGTTCATATTTAGTTTTAGGCCTAAATTCCCTTTATGTAAGATGATTCATGTGTATTTGTGAGACAACATGTATTTTATAGGCCTATTTAGTATGGAAAATTATTGTCATTATATTTTCATCTAATTTTATAAATAAGTAAGAAAGAGTAGTATATGTGAGTATGTATGGAGTTCACTATTCGTATATGAGGTATATGCTTATATATTATAGCATATGATATTTTTGGTTTCAGGAATATATTAGTATGTGTATGCTATATAATGTGGAATGTTTAGACACAAAACATGTTTTAAAGCAGAGTTAGTCTTAGTCAAATATGATTCCTAATTCAGTCTAGGAGATTAGGATGACGGGGTTTGAGATTTAGAAATGAAGAGAGGAGATTACACATGGACTTATACAATTTTGTTGATGACGAGGTATATATGTTGTGAACCAAGGAAACAAGGCTACATCAAGAACATCTTCAATATAAAGGTAAGTGGTTCATGCCCATGAGTATTCATATCTATCAAACTTAGCATATTATTGTAAGACTTTATACTTTATGTGATCCAATGTTCTGAGATTTGATGTTAAGATATGCAAGTATGATTTTTATACATTCATGGATACATCCTTACATGTGCCTAATATCTCGAGAAGAGATATGTTATTAAGATTTATAAGAATGATAGGGACTCATGAACCAGGTTCATGAGAAAACTAAAGGATCATGTTTCTATAAGAACTATTAGTAATGATTCATATTGATGAATAAGACTACAAGATAAGATATGCAACCAAGATTGACAGTGTGGGATAAGAATGTAGAAATATTTCAAGTAGAAACATGCCATTGAGATTTTATACATATCTAGAGATCTAAGACTAGATTCCTTAGAATGAAGAATATCTAGAATTTAATTACAATGTAAGAATATGAATTTCAGAATATTAAGACATGGTCTACTTTTAGAAATAAAGGTATCGAGATCACATTGTACTATAAAGATGAGTTCATGATGGCATTATAAGATAATGATACATTAAGTTATGATTAGGTTGCAATACAATATTTCGTAAGATTTATATTTTGATATTTAAGGTTTAGCATGTAAGTTCATATGCAAAGTTTCAGGGTAACATCATATTTTATAAGAAGGATTGAACCATCTTGTCAGAATTGATATTTTTAGATATGTTGTACTTATGATACTTTCATAAGATTGACTTAAGATACTTTGTATACTTAGTATTTCTATATTCATTATAGATCCTTTTCCTAAGCTTTTATACCAATTGGTCATATTCAATATCAAGAAAGTCATCTCTATTAAATTAGAGTTTCAGATTTAGGATTATCCAGATAATAAGCACATTAGATTTAGATTCAGACTTGGACTACTCATTGTATGAGTAGTCAGATATAGAATAAAGATACATGATGAGGGATTTAGACCCAGTCTCAATTATGAAGTAATTGGGATCCATATCCATTGCCAACTCTAGCTTCAATTTAGAACTCAAGAATAAGAAATTAAGTTCAGATTCAGAATTCAGTAGACGCTCGGTACTCAGTAATCAGTTTCAGATAAGTTCAGTTATCAGTATTCAGTTTTTAGTATAAGATAAGTTCAGATTCAGTATTCAGAAAAGCTATCAGTATTCAACTTCAGTTCAAATTAAGAATTAAGTAAGTTTAGACTTAAGATAAATAAGTTGAAACATTCACATAAGACATTATATGATAAGTCCTCATTCAGTAGTCCTGGGACGTTTCAGAGGCATCTGTTGCCAATTCAGAGGAGTGTTTACTCCAACTCAGAGGTGTTGTGGCACCATTTCAGGGCATAGACACGCCAATTCAGAGACACCTCGGTGTCATTCAGGGCATGTAGTGCCATTTCAGGGTACTTCAGTACCAATTCAGGGCGTAGATACGCCAATTCAGGAGGACTTATTGTATAATGGTGGCCACAAATAGATAAAAATCATAAGTAAAAGATACTTTAGATTAGAGTATGTCTGTAATCTCATCCATGAGTGTGATGAGAGGAATTCAGATGAGATAAGTATGACCTAGACACTTTGGTGTAGGTCATGAGGCCCATGGTATAGGTTTCCAGAAAAGATAGAGTAGAAATATAAGAGTTAAAGAAGTCAAGAGATATTATGTTTTCAGATTTTAATCAACATTTGTTATCAATTTTATAATGTCTAAGAATATATTGTTAGCTCTTCAGTAATGTGCATTTTAGAATACTCATGCTACTTACTCTAACGTCTATTTTTCCCAATGCATGGATGGGGACGTGATGTCCGCAGGTTTGGAGCGATTGAAGAACAAAGGGACCAGCAAAGGCCTAAGAGACTTTCAAGCTTGCCTAGTGGGGTGCCATCTACCTAGATGATCCTGAGTATCTACATCATTTTATTATGAACTTATGCAGAAATATGATGTAGTTTTATGTTGACAAAAAGCTATGTATGAATCAGTTTTATGGTTTTGCAAAGTGTTTCATTTACTTTTATTGCAATGGTTATCATGTTTGTGACACTCCCAGAAAAAAAAATTGCTTCCGCTCATGTGATATAAAAATTTGGGTGTTACACGGATTCAGTTCTAGGCTTAGCTTCATGAGTTTTAAGCTAAGTCTTGTACGGTGAGATCGTAGTTTGCTACGAGTCTTCATATGTAGATTACACTGCATATGATCAGGGCATAAGTTAAAATATGATAATATAAGTTTAATAGAGTTTCTTATAAGTAAGAAAGGCTAAGAAAGATTCGAGTACAGTTTTCTAGTAATTATTCTTTGTATGTTTCTGAATTATTAGTTCTCTTTGAAATTAATCAAGCATGCTCATATATTGATTTACTCTTGTTGATATCTAGAGTATCCTGCCATATTTATGATTGTCAATGATCAATCTCTTTAAATCTTACTACTATTATAATTGATATCAGTTGCTCAAAAGTATATCTGTAATTATATATGTGCTTTAGACTGTTTCTTTGAAGTACTCATTCACTAAGCGAGTAGGCTCACCCCTCTACTCAAAATTCTTAGGTATATCACATGGACTTGAGGAAGGTCATTGCATCAGAGTAGAACTGCCACAAGAGTTAAGTCTGAGTATAGTTAAGTTCAGTTGGTCCATGTCACTCTAGGTCCTTATATAGATGTGAGAGAGTTGTAAATGATATTTTGTATGTTTGTTTCCTTAATAAGAGAGAATGCAAATGATTGTCATGTTGTATGTACATGGAAGTGTGAGAAACATAATGAATGTATGGATGTGTATCATTAATGCTGAGATTACATTAGAGAAATAAATGTTTAATTCTCTTGTAAAGTTAGTTTATGTGGTTCAATGCGAGAAAACAAAGAGTTTAAAAAAAGAAGAAAAAGTTAAGGGTGATCTTTGTATAGCGTTAAATCCTCAATTTATACCCTAATCTCATGATTAGTGGAAATTGTGAGATCGGGGTGTAACATTCATGATGACCAATAGATCAGTAAAAGATCCGATAATGCACTAATAAGAAACCTTGAAGCTAATTTGTCCAAAATCCTAAAATGGAGCTAGTTAGGGTTAATGATGAGAATCTAATTCATGTATATAATCTTGTTCTTAATCAGATTTGGATTGTGACTAGACGGTCAAGGTTATGTTAAGAGTCTTAGAATTAGGTAAAATCTTTAAATAATTATATGAATATGGCTTTCTTGCTAGAAATGTGATACATCTTCCCACATTATATGTATTGGGGAGTTTGGTTATGTGCCATTATCTATCAGGTTTTAAGTTCATGAGGCTTGGCCGCCATTGTCTTTATATTGTTTAGTATTATGCTTCTCTTACATGCATGCAGGTTGATGTTATTGATGATGGGTTGTGCCTTAATTTCATGATATGTGCTTATGTGGCACTACATTATTGTTTTAAATATGACAAGTATTTATTTTATCATATGATTTTAATTCATTCCTTTTATGCCCAGTTGAATAGTTCATTATCTTTTCTATGGGAAGCATTGTTTACTTGATGTCCTTTACTCCACAAATTTCTCAATTCGATTTTGGTAAGCACATACTAGCTTTTTGTTGATGTCATCTATTTTTATCCTCTTGTTGGGGTATGCTTCCAACCCCAGCTATAGGACATGGAGGACTTGGCATGCTGAGATGGACCTAGCTTAAGGAGTTGATGCCTGGAGACAAACTTGATATGATTTAGATTTCCCTCTACTAGATCCTTATGATGTAATATCCATGTAAACCCTATATTGGATATGATGATATACTTTGTAAAATTGATTACAATCATGTTTTATATTCCACTACTATACTTTGGATTTTGTATACCATTATTTGAGATTTGAAAATTGTACACTTATTCCATCATAGCTTTTGAGTATTTTTGGAATGTATGTTTTATTCTTCAAATTATAGTAGGGAGTGGATCCCGTGTGGGCCCCACTCCTTATAAATTATCTCCTAGTTTGGATTGGAACCACTCTAAATAGCTTGTGTTCTTGTGTTTTCTCAATCTCTCTCATCGTTTCATGTATGTTTAGTTGCACTACAAATTCAATAATTGTGATCCCATACATAGTTGTAACTTGAATGTCTAATGAGTTTTGTGCAAGTTTTTTTAGCTCTATTCCATCAAGCGGTATCATAGCCACAGTCTTCTCTGACAAGCTCTCCTACAAGATGAGAAGATGGGTGACAACTTACTTGGTCCCTCAACCTAGAGGGAGGATTCTGCATGAGACCCTTGGTCTTTAACGACACCAATTTTCTCTAATTGGAAATGACAGATGCAATTCTACCTTCAAGGAATGAATTGAGACATGTGGAAGGTGGTTACTATTCCATACAAGGAGCTAGAAAGGTATATGCGATACCTTGTCACGATAAACAAGATTACTCAAAAAACAAAACACGATCAACTACTAATTAAGCACATAGTCAAAAATGGAGAATAATTAAAAACCAATTCCAACAATGTAAGTAAATTGTCATTGTTGTGGACCTTGTTGACTTTGCCTTGGTTGTTGAGTCACCTCCTCATCTTTCATAGGGAAATAAGGTCTTGTATGCCCCACTTCCCCACACTTGTAACATGTTCTGCTATCCTGATATGGTCTAAATGGCCCTATCACTAAAACAGATGAGGTACTATAGGCTCCCGTTGGAAGAAAACTGTGACATCTACCCTGACTTGGGGTCCACCGTAATAGTGTGTGTGATCTTGGTTCAGTGAAGGTTGACCTTGGATGCGACTGTGGTGGGAAAAACCTCAGCTTCTTAAAGCCTCCAGATGATTGCCCTGGAAACTGCATAGGTCGCTTCTTAGCATTAGCTTCACGCTTCTCTATGGAAGACCTCTCAATCCTCCTTACAGATTCCACAAAGATGGAAAAGCTCTCCCTATTTTCTAGGGCTGATGATGTTGTAGTCAACTCAGTACTTAGGCCCTTTTCGAATATCTGGATCCTTTCCTTGTCTGTTGCCGCCATATGCGGACAGAACCTCAAAAGTTCCATAAACTTTGATTCATACTCATTAATAGTCATAGCCCCTTGACGAATCTTCTCAAATTGAGATATTTTATCATCTAGATAGGTCTCTAGAAAATATCGGCTAATAAATTCCCTCTGAAACTCCTCCCACCTATCACAACTCCTGGCCTTTTCTCCTCTTCTATGGCCCACCAGTGGCCAGCACTACCCTTCAACAGGTATACCGCATGCTTAACTTTGTCTTCTTCAACGATGTTTAGGATTTTGAATGCCTTTTCTAGCTCAGTCAACCACATTTCAGAGAATATTGGATCAGAAGTACCTGCATATTCAATTGCCCCAACACGTCTAAGACGTTCAAATGTCTTCCCAATACCTTGGGACTCCACATTAGAGGCGGCTGCCCTAGATTGAGGTGTTTTGCACTCTGTCAGTGAAATGTGTAATCGTTGCCATCATCTGTCTAAACATAGACCGAAAATCAGGATTGACCATCATTATCGGGTCTAGATGAGGCATTGTGGGCTGCTCTGGCCCTACTTCTGGCATTCTCTCATCACATGCCTGCCTCCCTACACCTCCTCCTAGTGCAACATAGCTACTCTCAATGTGTTCTTCATGCCCTCCAGACATATCTGTATAAGCATAAACTATGATTAGATATGTTGGATACATAAGAAGAGACTCAAACCTAAGTCCTATGTCCAAGTAGCCTCAGTAAACCTAGAGCTCTGATACCAACTTAACTGTGACACCTTGTCATGCTAAATGAGATTACTCAAAACACAAAACACGATCAACTACTAATTAAGCACATAGTCAAAATTGTGGAATAATTAAAAACTGATTCCAACAATGTAAATAAACTCTAGAACATTTACAAAAGGTCCATCATTCCATTCTCATATATTGTAACAAGTATTTACATATGGGTCCAAAGACCTCAGTCACATCATGCATACAAAAGATATTTCACAAGTACATTCCATATATTTACAAACATTGGCATACTACCAAAATCTCGTGTCAATACGAGTATATCATCTAGAAAACACATCCCATACCCGGACCTGAGAGTACAGGGATGACACTAGGACTCTACTACTAATATGTATAAGTAACCAACCTTCTGAATCTATTGATCACCAGGTTGGTTCTCTTCCACAGCGCGACCTCAAACTTGTTGCCTACAACCACCTAAAAAATGTGGTGACCCACGGGTGAGACCCAGTCCCAACAAGAGATATAACTCTCTCCAACATATATTGATTATAACAAATTAATTAACAATAAATACATTGAGCAGTTGGGGTATTGAATAAGCAATATGAACAGATTGAACAGTTTAAGCATACTAAGAAGTTAAGAAAATAAGTTGTAACATCAAGTAGAATTACATAATTTTCATAAGTATGCATCATGTAAGAACTATGTAGTGTAAAGACAAGACAAGGGTTAATCAACCAATGTGATACATATTAAACCCTAGCAATTATACTACACGGATGGTATTATATCTTTTATTATTATGCCCTGGGGAGTTTGAGTCATACCACTCAAAGTCCAATTGACCACTGTAAAGTGCTATTCAGTTCCGTATAAGATCTAGGAGTGTTAGTATCCTAAGATCTCTTCCCCTAGGTCAGTATGAGTAAACTGCAGTGACATACCAGTCAAACTGCCAACAATATCATATAGTCAACTCATAACAACTAGTCCGTACTTGGTACAAGTTACGACACTAGAAAATAGGATATACAAAACCCTCTAATCCGAGGTACAACCGTAGCTATCCTTAATCACATCAAATGTCATAGGCATGACCATAGACATCCTCCATAACCTGCAATTGTGGATGACAAGGATATATCCTCAACTTGCCACCCCCACATACTCAACAGTATGTGCTCCGAGTTTCCCTTAGGAATACTCGTTTCACCATCCAGTAAGTTCTGACACTGAGGATGGCTCTACGACACAGGGCTCTACATGATTAAGGTTACACTTGATTAATTACTACCAATTGAATGCATTAAGGCTTTATCATACAAGTGGACATTCAAACCCTAATTCTTTTCTAACAAGAGTATATGTATAACAACTTCAAAAGATATAAAACATTTTAGATATAAATCTTAATCACATTACCACATGCTATCATTCATTGCAAATTAATGGACCACACTTATCATCATACGATTACAAGATACCAATATCTTATCACAAGTTCCATGGTTTTAACCCTTATTGGAACATGAAGAGGATTTCACCTCAATCATGGATTGAAACATGCCCAAAGGTCGTTAAGACCATCACATTATTCATAGTAAGGTTATCATCATCATTCCATGCCTTAAACAAGGCTCAAAAGATCATTAGCATATATATGTCCATAGATATTAACATGGAAAGGCACTATGATATTCAAATAGTACTACATTGTGGTTTCAACACAAGAAGAGTGTAATTCATTATCACATTAATCATTCAAGAGGTCTGATTATAACCAATCAACATCATATAATTACACTAAGGTTAGGTATAACAAGCTAGATCACATGGGAGTTACACATCCACTTATTATAGTGATTTGTCAAATATAACTATATAATGGCAAAGGTAAGAGTAAAAATTAATGGTATTGAACCATCGAATTATCATAAATTGGACCCACATATAATATCATGTGATTTATTCTAATCCATTGGATACTAAATCATCCAATATTATTCATTGGATCAGGTTCATTGTTCAAGGTTATCAATTGAAGTATAGGTCTATCCATTAGATCAATTGAACCAAGGAACCATTGATTCAAGGTTTAGTCAAATCCACAATTACATTCTTAACTCATCATATATGGTGATAACCTGATCCACCATTAATTGTGATCATTAGGTCACCATTGGTTGTTATATCAGTAATACATTCAGTTAACACCATCAAATATTAAGCTAATGTCATCATCGATTGATAACATTACTTGAATACTTAATAAATGATAATTAAAGGTCTAATTGAGCCAAAACCTGACCTAGGGGTGACCATAGGGTGTCACCATAAATTTGACACCCTTGATCACGAACATCAGTTGCCAAGATATCAACACAATTGGTCATTGAATGATATGATCATCGATTGTGTGATAGGGAAGGAAATAGCTTGAAAACCCTAATTTGAACCATCAATTATTTTGTGCTTAGCACCATAGGTTGATGCTATCAACCTGTCCCAGATCATGTTACACCTTAGAAAGGTCGTACACATGTCTACAAGTTCATATAGAACTGGAAAAAAATAGGTAACACCACAAAAATCTGTAATTCTAAACAAACATGGGTTCTCTATGCCTAGTTCATCACATTAAAGCATAAACATGAACTAACAAGCTTATAACAAGCAATATAAGTGAATAATGTTATATAAATTGCTTCAGATCTCAAACAGAAAGAATCTCGAGCAAATAGGGCAAGAAAACCTTGGATTCAGATCTAAACTTGGCCAAATAGGTACTTCTCTCCACAAAGAAGCAAAATCCTAGAAAAAGAAACAAGAAGGATAGATTTTTGAGTTCTAGAGACACTTTCACCATGGAACAGTAGGGTTACGACCTGGAGGAAGGTATAAGAAAGGAGAAGAGCAAGAGAAATGGAGAAGGAAGGAATAAAATAACTTGCCTTGGTCAAAATCCCTAGAAGATGACCTTGGAAATCCTAGGTAGGGCTAGATGGAGCTCTAGGGGACCTTCTTCTCCAAAAAGAGGTTTTCTTCTACCTTAGAGCACTTAGTTCCATAGAAAAATGGAGTGTAGTCATTGCTCCAGGTTAGAGGAAAGATAAAGCAAGCATAGATTCGTACTTGGGCAAGGAAGAGGTAAATATAGCCCATGGATAAGGATGGAAGCAAGCATGAGGTGTAAAAGTAGCTTCCCCATGTGTCTATGGCCTTAAACTATTAAGAATATACAAGAACACACACAAGAAGATCCCCCACCATCCTTATAGACCTTCTTAGATTTCCTTTGTCAAATTTCCCAGCCAATCACATAATTCATTAGTTGATAGCTACTAAAGGTAGCTCATCCGTGAAGGGGTAAACCCTAAAATACCCTTAGAGAAAACACCTTCAAGCCAAGGATTAAATAGGTGCTCCATGGATAAAAAAGCTCAATAATGATGATATAATATCCAAGTAACATAATTCAAGTGATAAATTGCAAATAAAACCTCTCAATTGGGTAAATTGTAGAAAGTCCAAAATTTGCGTAAAATTGCATAACTTTCTCAAACAGTGTGCAAATCGGACCAAATTTGAAACTTAAGCTTGTCTAATGATTTCAAAGCATATAAAAAGGTTAGATTAGGGTTCTAAGCATTCAGTTATGGTAATTAAGCTTATTTAACTCATTAAGCAAGTTCATGGGCATTACAACTATAAACCCCTAACAAGGATTTCGCCCTGAAATCCTACGCAAAAAGAGATGAGTATTTTCTACGCATCTCATTCTATAGTTCCCATGTGTCTTCCTCTATGCCATGATGATTCCACAAAACTTTCACTAGTATTATATCTTTTGTCTTCATCTTTTTCACCCTTCTATCCAGGATCAACACAGGACCCTCAACATAGGAGATATCCTCATCTTACTCAACCTCTACTGGTTGGATTGTCTGGTCAGTATCTAGATGGAATTTCCTCAATATAGATATGTGAAAGAAATTATGCAATCTATGTAGCTCTAGTGGTGGCTCCAACTTATATGCTACCTTTCCGATATGAGTTAGGATAGGGTATGATCTGATAAATCTAGGAGCCAACTTACCCTTCTTTCCAAACCTCAACACACCTTTCTAAGGAGAAACCTTAATATATACTCTATCTCCCACTTGGAACTCATGTGGTCTGCGTCGGTTATCTGCATAAGATTTCTGTCTGTCCTAGGGTGCTTTCAACTGTTGTTGTATCACTTTAATCTTTTATGTAGTCTCTTGTACTAGCTCAGGACCCAAAAGTTGATATTCATCTATCTCATACCAGCAAAGAGGAGACTGACATTGTCTCCCATACAGAGCATCATAAGGGGCCAAATCTATGCTTCTTTGATAGCTATTGTTGTATGCAAACTCTATTAGAGTCAGATGTACATCCCAACTACCAATAAATTGCAGCACACATGCCCTCAAGAGATCCTCTAAAGTCTGAATAGTCTTTTCAGACTGGCCATCAGTCTGTGGATGAAAAGTTGTGCTAAATATCAGCTGCGTTCCCATTTCTGAATGTAGATGCTCCCAAAAATGACTTGTTAATTGTGGACCTCTGTCAGAAACTATAGTCACTGGAATGCCATGCAGACAGACTATCTTATCAACATATATTTGTGCAAATTTCTCTATTGTAAACATCATCTTAACTGGCGGAAATGAGCTGACTTAGTCAATCTATCTACTATAACCCATATAGAATCATGACCCTTGGTTGTCCTAGGAAGATCAACCACAAAGTCCATAGTAATATGACCCCAGTTCCACTGTGGTATTGGCAAGGGTTGTAATGTCCCTGCAGGCTTCTTGTGCTCAGCCTTCACCTACTGATAAACTGGACATTTGGCAATGAACTCTGCCACATCACGCTTTAGACCTGGCCACCAATACATGTCTTTCAAGTTTTGGTACATCTTGGTACTTCCAGTATGCATTGCATACATGGAGGAGTGAGCATCCTCAAGTACCATCTTCCTCAACCCATCAACATCAAGAATTATTGTCCTATTATGGTAACAAACTGTACCATCATCTGCCTCATGAAAGCCATCATACTTTTCACTGCCAATCCCTAATCGGATATTCTGTATCATAGTATCATTCTGTTGTGAATCATGAATCTGTTGTCTCAAGGTAGGTTTCACTTTTAACTGTGCCAACAATCTTGCCAACAAGGAAACTTCTAGTTGTACATTCATATGGCGAAGAGACACTAGCATATCTCTCTTATGGCACATCAAGAAATTTAATTGTGCATTATCTACCATTGATGATGAATACAACTTTCTACTCAATGCATCATCTACCACATTAGATTTCCATGTATGGTAGTCTATTGTGCAATCATAATCCTTAATCAGCTCCATCCATCTCCTCTGCTTCATATTCAACTCTTGTTTTGAGAAGATATACTATAGGTTCTTGTGGCCAGTGAAGATCTGGCACTTTTATCCATAAAGATAATGTCTCCAGATATTTAAGGCATGGACCACCACTATAAGCTCCAGATCATGTATTGGGTAATTCTCCTCATGTTTCTTAAGTTGTCGCAAAGCAAAAGAAATCACATTTTTATTCCGCATCAACACGCATCCCAACCCATTCTTTGAAGCATCACAAAAACAATATATCCTTTTCCTTGCTCTGGCAGTAATAAAACCGGTGCACTAGTCAACTTTTCTGTCAAAAGTTGGAAAGAATGTTGACACTTGTCATTCCAAGAAAAAGGAACATCCTTCCTAGTTAACCTAGTTAGGGGTAACACTATAGAACTGAAGTCTTTGATGAACCTCCTGTAGTAACCTGCCAAACCTAGGAAACTACAGATCTCTGTCGGTGTCTTTGGTTGTTCCCATTCTAGTACAGATTCCACTTTCTTGGGATCAACACAAATGCATTTTGTAGATATAACATGGCCCAGAAAAGACACTTGAGATCACCAGAATTCACACTTGTTGAACTTAGCATATAGTTGATGCTGCCTCAATAAAGTCAATGCCTGGTGAAGGTGTTGCTCATGTTGTTTACTATCCTTGGAGTATATCAGGATATCATCTATGAACATGACCACACACTGATCAACATAAGTTATAAACACCCTATTCATTTGATCCATAAAAGCTGCAGGTGCATTGGTTAGCCCAAACGGCATAACCACAAACTCATAATGACCAAACCTAGTCCTAAAAGCTGACTTGGGTATGTCATTAGTCTTAATTCTCAACTGATGGTAACCTTACCTCAGGTCTATCTTTGAAAACACAGTGGAACCTCTCAACTGATCAAGAAGATCATCAATCCTCAACAAAGGATACTTATTCTTTATTTTCACCTTGTTCAACTGTCTATAGTCTATACACAACCTCATCGAACCATCCTTCTTTTTAAAAACCAACACAGGATCACCCCAAGGGGAAGTGCTCGGCCTGATAAACCCTTCTCTAACAGTTCTTGTAACTGTTTCTTTAACTCATGCATATCTGATGGTGCCATTCTGTATGCTGATTGTGCTATGGGTTGTGTTCTAGGAACAAGATTGATCTCAAACTCAATCTCTCTAGGAGGGGGATGCTAGGAAATTCCTCAAGAAAGACATCTTCAAATTATCGCACCACTGGTACCTCCTGGATACTAGGACCTACCACCTTGGTATCCACAACATGAGCTAAGAAAGCCTCACATCCTTGTCTCATCAACCACTCAGCTGTCATAGCTTACATCAAAGATGTAGGAAGAATCTTCCTATCACCCTAAAAAATCCACTATACATCTCCATCATGGAACGTCGCCACCTTAGTACTACAGTCCAAGACTACCTTGTATTTTTCCAAGGTATCCATTCCTAGGATTACATCAAAACCATGCATTTTAAGTGGCAAATGATCCACTTGAATGTTGTGTCCAGAAAAAGAAAGAACACAAGAAGGGCACACTTCCTGGAACTCAACAAAATCAACCAAAGGAGTCTCTGGCCGCAGGCTATCATATATAAGACTAACAGGTAGATAAAAACTATCTATCACCTCTCTAGTGATAAAAGAGTGTGTCACACTTGGGTCTACTAACACAGATACAAAAAAATAAGCAAACAAATCAGAATGAAATAACTCCATCTGACCTGTCATGACTCGTGGATCGACCTTTGCTTCTGGCTGGGTCATGGCATAGAACCTTGTTGTCACCTGCTACCATCCACGTCCTCTGCTTGCTTGTCCAGAGGATCCTACCTGGGACGCCTGACCACATCCTCTTCCACTGCCACTACTAAACTATCATTGTTGTAGACCTTGTTGAATTTGCCTTGGCTATTGAGTCGCCTCCTCATCTTTCATAGGGCGATAAGGTCTTGTATGCCCCCACTTGCCAACACTTGTAACATGTTCTGGTATCCTGATATGGCATAAATGGCCCTGCTGTCACTGAAACTAATGAGGTACTACAAGCTCCTGTTGGCGGAAAAATGTGACCTCTACCCTGACTCGGGGTCCACTGTGATGGTGTGTGTGATCTTGGTTCAGTGAAGGTTGACCTTGGTTGCAACTATGGTGGGAAAAACCTCAAATTCTTAAAGCCTCCAGATGATTGCCCTTAAAACTGCATAGGTCACTTCTTAGCACTAGCTTCACGCTTCTCTATGAAAGACCTCTCAATCCTCCTTATGGATTCCACAAAGATGGAAAATCTCTCCCTATTTTCTAGGGCTGATGATGTTGTAGTCAACTCAGTACTTAGGCCCTTTTTGAATCTCTGGATCCTTTCCTTGTCTGTTGCCGCCATATGCAGGTAGAACCTCAGAAGTTCCATAAAGATTCATACTCATTGATAGTCATATTCCCTTGACGAATCTTCTCAAACTGAGATATCTTCTCATCTAGATAGGTCTCTGGAAAATATCGGCTAACAAATTCCCTCTGAAACTCCTCCCACCTATCACAAGTCCTGACATTTTCTCCTCTTCTATGGCCCACCAATGGCCAACACTACCCTTCAACAGGTATACCACATGCTTAACTTTGTCTTCTTCAACAATGTTTAGGATTTTGAACGCCTTTTCCAACTTAGTCAACCACATGTCAGTGTCTGTTGGATCAGAAGTACCTGCATATTCAATTGCCCCAACACGTATAAGAGGTTCAAATGTCTTCCCGACACCTTGGGACTCCACATTAGAGGTGGTTGCCCTAGATTGAGGTGTTGGCACTCTGTCAACGATATGTGTAATTGTGGTCATCATCTGTCTAAACATAGACTGAAACTCAGGATTGACCATCATTGTCGAGTCTAGATGAGTCATTATGGGCTGCTATGGCCCTATTTCTGGCATTCTCTCATCGCGTGTCTGCCTCCCTACACCCCCTCTTAGTGCAACATAGCTACTCTCAATGTGTTCTTCATGTCCTCTAGACATATTTTCATAAGCATAAACTCTGATCAGATATGTTGGATACATAAGAACAGTCTCAAACCTAAGTCATATGTCCCTGTAGACTCAGTAAACCTAGAGCTCTGATACCAACTTAACTGTGACACCTTGTTACGCTAAACGAGATTACTCAAAACACAAAACACGATCAACTACTAATTAAGCACATAGTCAAAATGCGGAATAATTAAAAACCAATTCCAACAATGTAAATAAACTCTAGAACATTTACAAAAGGTCCATCATTTCATTCTCATATACTGTAACAAGTATTTACATATGGGTCCAAAGACCTCAGTCACATCCTGCATACAAAAGATATTTCACATGTACATGTCATATATTTACAAACATTGGCATACTACCAAAATCTTGTGTCGATACGAGTATATTATCTAGAAAACACATCCCATACCTAGACTTGAGAGTACAGGGATGACACTAGGACTCTACTACTAACATCTATAACTAACCAACCTTCTGAATCTATTGATCACCGGGTTGGTTCTCTTCCACAACGCGACCTCGACCTCGTTGCTCACAACCACCTAAAAAAAATGTGGTGACCCACGGGTGAGACCCAGTCCCAATGAGAGATATAAGTCTCTCCAACATATATTGATTATAACATATTAATTAACAGTATATACATTGAGTAGTTAGGGTACAGAATAAGCAATATGAATAGATTAAATAGTTTAAGCATACTTACCAGTTAAGAAAATAAGTTGTAACATCAAGTAGAATTACACAATTTTCATAATTCGGCATCATGTAAGAACTATGTAGTGTAAAGACAAGACAAGGGTTAATCAACCAATGTGATACATATTAAACCCTAGCAATTATACTACACGGATGGTATTATATCTTTTATTATTATGCCCTAGGGAGTTTGAGTCATACCACTCAAAGTTCAACTGACCACTGTGAAGTGATATTCAGTTCCATATAAGATCTAGGAGTGGCGGTATCCTAAGATCTATTCCCATCGGTCAGTACGAGTAAACTACAGTGATATACCAGTCAAACTACCAATAGTGACATATAGTCAACTGATAACAACTAGTCCGTACTTGGTACAAGTTACGACACTAGAAAATAGGGTATACAAAACCCTCTAATCTGAGGTACAACCGCAGCTATCCTTAATCACATCAAATATCAGAGGCATGACCATAGTCATCCTCTATAACCTGTAATGGTGGATGACAAGGATATATCCTCAACTTGCCACCCCCACATACTCAACATTATGCGCTCCGAGTTTCCCTTGGGAATACTCATTTCACCATCTAGTAAGTTCTGGCACTAAAGATGGTTGTACGGCACATGGCTCTACATGATTAAGGTTATACTTGATTAATTACTACCAATTGAATGCATTAAGGCTTTATCATACAAGTGGACATTCAAACCCTAATTATTTTCTAACAAGAGTATATGTATAACAACTTCAAAAGATATAAAACATTTGAGATATAAATCTTAATCACATTACCACATGCTATCATTCATTGCAAATAAATGGACCACACTTATCATCATACGATTACAAGATACCAATATCTTATCATAAGTTCCAGGGTTTTAACCCTTATAAGAACATGAAGAGGATTTTACCTCAATCATGGCTTCAAACATGCCCAAAGGTCGTTAAGACTGTCACATTATTCATAGTAAGGTTATCATCATCATTCCATGCCTTAAACAAGGCTCAAAAGATCATTAGCACATATATGTCCATAGATACTAACATGGCAAGGCACTATGATATTCAAATAGTACTACATTGTGGTTTCAACACAAGAAGAGTGTAATTCATTATCACATTAATCATTCAAGAGGTCTGATTATAACCAATCAACATCATATAATTACATTAAGGTTAGGTATAACAATCTAGATCGCATGGGAGTTACGCATCCACTTATTATAGTGATTTTATCAAATATAACTATATAATGGCAAAGGTAAGACTACAAATTAATGGTATTGAACCATCAAATTATCATCACTAGGACCCAAATATAATACCATGGATTTATTCTAATCCATTGGATGTTAAAGCATCCAATATTATTCATTGGATCAGGTTCATTGTTCAAGGTTATCAATTGAAGTATAGGTCTAACCATTAGATCAATTGAACTAAGGAACCATTGGTTCAAGGTTTAGTCAAATATACAATTACATTCTTAACTCATCATATATGGTGATGAATCCACCATTAATTGTGATCGTTAGGTCACCATTGGTTGTTAGATCAGTAATACATTCAGTTAACACCATCAAATATTAAGCTAATGTCATCATCGATTGATAACATTATCAGAATACTTAGTAAATGATAATTAAACATCTAATTGAGCCAAAACCTGACCTAGGGGTGACCATAGGTTGTCACCATAAATTTGAAAACCTTGATCATGAACATCAATTGCCAAGATAGCAACACCATTGGTTATTAAATGATATGACCATCAGTTCTGTGATAGGGAAGGAAATAGCTTGAAAACCCTAATTTGAACCATCAATTATTTTGTGCTTAGATAGGTTGATGCTATCAACCTGTCCCAGATCATGTTACACCTTAGAAAGGTCATACACATGTCTACAAGTTCATATAGAACTGGAACAAAATAGGGAACACCACAAAAATGTGTAATTCTAAACAAGCATGGTTTCTCTATGCTTAGTTCATCACATTAAAGCATAAACATGAACTAACAAGCTTCTAACAAGCAACATAAGTGAAGAATGTTATATAACTCACCTCTATAGAGTAGGTCAGATCCCAAACAGAAAGAATCTCAAGCAAATAGGGCAAGAAAACCTTGGATTCAGATCTAAACTTGGCGAAATAGGTACTTCTCTCTACAAAGAAGCAAAATCCTAGAAAAAGAAATAAGAAGGATAGATTTTTGAGTTCTAGAGCTACTTTCACCATGAAACAGTAGGGTTACGACCTGGAGGAAGGCCTAAGGAAGGAGAAGAGCAAGAGAAATGGAGAAGGAAGGAAGAAAACAACTTTCCTTGGTCAAAATCCCTAGAAGATGACCTTGGAAACCCTAGGCAGGGCTGGATGGAGCTCTAGGGGACCTTCTTCTCCAAAAAGAGGTTGTCTTCTACCTTAGAGAACTTAGTTCTACAGAAAAACAGAGTGGAGTCGTTTCTCCAGGTTAGAGGAAAAAGAAAGCAAGCATAGATTCGTACTTGGGCAAGGAAGAGGTAAATATAGTCTAGAGATAAGGATGGAAGCAAGCATGAGGTGTAAAAGTAGCTTCCCCATGTGTCTATGGCCTTAAACTATTAAGACTATAAAAGAACACACACCAGCAGCTCCCCCACCATCCTTATAGGCTTGCTTAGCTTTCCTTTGTTAAATTTCCCATCCAATCACATAATTCATTAGTTGATAGCTACTAAAGGTAGCTCATCTGTGAAGGGGTAAACCCTAAAATACCCTTAGAGAAAACACCTTCAAACCAAGTATTAAATAGGTGACCCATGGCTAAAAAAGCTCAAGAATGATGAGAGAATATCCAAGGAAATTCAAGTGATAAATTGCAAATAAAACCTCTCAATTGGGTATATTGCAGAAAAGTCCAAAATGTGTATAAAATTGCATAACTTTCTCAAATAGTGTCCAAATTGGACCAAATTTGAAACTTAAGCTTGTATTATGATTTCAAAGCATATGATAAGGTTATATTAGGTTTATAAGCATTAAATTATGGTAATCAAGCTTATTCAACTCATTAAGCAAGTTCAAGGGCCTTACAGTATATATCCACTTGGGATGAAGCTACGGTCAAGAAGGCACAGCTGAATGCAAAGGCAATAAGCATCATCTATGTAGCCCTCACTCCCTTTGATTTCAACCACATCTCCTCTTGTGACACAATCCATGATATTTGGGACAAGTTGTGCATCACCTATGAAGGTACAGATCAAGTCAAGGAGTCCAAGATCTACATGCTCAAGGGTCTCCTTGAAAACTTCAAGATGGGAAAGAAGGAGAGAGTGGTGGAGATGTACACAAGGCTCAATGAAATCATCAATGGACTTGCTAAATTATGATACACCATGGATATAGGGACAATCAACTCCAAGATATTAAGGTCTTTTCCCAAGAGATGGGAATCCAAGGTGACCTCCATTGAAGAAGTTAGAAGCCTTGTAAAATAGTCACCGATGAACTCATTGGCAATCTTCAAGCCCATGAGCCAAGACTAGATAAGAAAGAAGAAGATGACAAGCAAGAGGAGAACGAATCAAAGAAGATCACAGATAGTGCATTAAAATATCAAATGGAAACAATGATTCTGCAACAACAACTTGCTTTCCGGTCTTCTCCTCCCTCCTCAAGTGAAGATGAAGCCCCTAGTAACCATGAAACAATCTACTCCAAGGGCAAGGACTTCAAGGGAAACTCTTCCCCTTCCTCCACTCTAAGGTGCTATGAATGTGGACAAAAAGGGCATTAAGAATGAATGCCCCAAGGCTAAGAAGTCCTACCACAAGAGCATCTCCAAGAAAAGGAAGGACTACAAGAAGGATGGCAAGTACACGAAGAAGGATAAAAGGAGCAAAAATGCAGCCCATGTCGCATGGGAAGACTCCTCTTCTAGTGATGCAAGCTCTAATAAAGGAGAATGGCATCTTGCCTTCATGTCCTCTACAAGTGAAGACACTTATGAGGTAAAAGGAAAATTAATTGTTGATAGTGGTTGCTCAGAGCATATCACAGGTGAAATCAGCCACTTCAATCAATTCACAAAGAACAACGGAGGATCGGTGACATTTGGTGACAACAACAAAGATGAGGTTATCCCTCACTTGAAAGAGCTCAACATTGTTGATAAAGGAAAAGAGGTGTTAGTTGATGAAGAAGAGAACAAAGAAGGCAAGAAGGATCCAACTCCCCAGTTTGCAAAGCAGGATCCAAAAGAGCTCATCATAGGTAATCCCTTTGAAAGGGTGAAGACACAGGTTGCTTATAATGAAGAACAAGTTGAGAACGCCTTCATCTCTCCACTTGAACCAAAGAATGTCAAAGAAGCTCTCAAGGATGATGAATGGATCCTAGCCATGGAAGAAGAGTTGGAACAGTTTGAAAAGAACAAAGTGTGGACCTTAGTACCAAGACCAAGTGATAGAAAGATCATTGGCACCAAGTGGGTCTACCGCAACAAGCTTGATGAAAGTGGAAATGTGGTAAGGAACAAATCAAGTTTAGTAACTCAAGGTTACAACCAACAAGAAGGTATTGATTTTGATGAAACTTATACACCCGTTGATAGACTTGAATCTATTAGAACGCTACTTGCTTTTGCTAGTTATAAGAATTTCCTGCTTCATCAAATGGATGTTAAAAGTGTGTATTTGATCAATACAATTGAGGAGGGAGTCTATGTGGATCAACCTCCTGACTTTGAACATCATAAATTTCCTAACCATGTTACAAAAAGCTCTCTATGGACTCAAACAAGCCCCTAGAGCTTGATATGAGAAAATAAAAGAACTTTTTTTTCTAGACAATGGCTATATCATGGGCAAAGACGATTCTACTTTGTTTCTAAAACACACTTGTAACATACTGGATCTTGGACCCTACCTTAGAACTGTGACCTTTTGGGTTTGACCAAATAAGGTTAATGTTAGAGTGATCTTAATAATCTAATGCATGAATAATGTAATATAATATGTCAAATAATTCATTTAGTTGTAATAAGATGATGAATAACTTAATTGGATGCATAATGATCTAATGGGCCATATGACAAAACTCATATAAGAAAGCCTAAAAATAAAGAATAGACTTCAAATTCGTAATCTACACATTAAAATAAGTCTACATGTCAATTTTTATTTAATTTGGACAATCTTGAAATAATATGGTTAGATAGGACAGAGAAATTGCCTAAAAGGTGTAATTAATAAATAAATATAATTCATGACTCCAAAAGAGGAAAAAAATGTTAGATTCGTAATCTACATAATAAAATATATATTTGGGTAAATTTTTATCCAATTTGGAGAAAGTTTGCTTAAAAGGTAATATCAGGAGAGAGAAAGTGTGTAGAACCTTCAAAATATTAAATAAATAAATAAACAACTCCAATATGTAAAATTGATGGCAAATTCGTAATCAACATGTTAAATATAACTTGAGGGTCAAGTTTCATAAAATTTGGATAATCCTAAAACCATTAATGAAGGAGGAAAGAGAAAATATGATTTGATTTATTTGACACATTAAAAGTTCTCAAAAGGCAAATCTAATTATATATTTGGATTCCTCATAACAAAAATAGTCTACATATCAAATTTCATTAATTTTGGGATTCGTTTGTACCCTCAAAAGAAGAAAGAGAAAAAGATAAATAAATGCATTGCCACTTTAATCGAATTTGATTTGGATAATGTTTTTCATTTAATTTCCTTGTCACACGGGTTATCATTACATGACTTCTTTAGACCGTCCGATTCCAATCTAATGGCAACAGAGTCATCTCCTACCTTGAGTAGGAGACTGACTCGTGATGTACAGTAAACCCGGATTTGTCGCCGGCTTTTCTCGCTGCTCAGAACATGATTCTTCAAGATTTCATTTTCTTTGATTTCCTTGCCCTTTTCTGCGTTGGCCAAGCCCTTATATAATGGGGTTTGTTGCTCCAATCTATCGTTCGGCTAGGAGGGTCTCGATGCTTCCCTGTTTTCTTTCTTATCCACCTTTTCTCGCATCTCCAGTCTATCAGATTCAACTCGTGCTCTCGATGATCTCGTGTGGGACTTTCCCTACCTTCTCGCGGTCCCAGTTCATTGGGTTTATCTTTGGAGGATGTTTTCCTTAACCCAGCCAGACTCCAGCAAGCCCTTGGGCTCGGGATGGCATCTCAGGTCTTCACGGTATCCTTGGGTGGTTGCTAAACTTTCTATGGGTTGCCTTGGTGGTGTGTGACCCTCCAATTAGTTTGGCTACGTAGGTATGCCATTTTCCCTCTTTTTCACCTTCTCTGTAGGGCTTTCAGGCATTAACATGGTGATGGTCATTTCTTCTGTGAGTTTTGGTTCTTCAAGTTCGTTGGGGCACGAGGAGGACGATGAGAACCCCCATTACCTTCATTTCTTTGCAAGTTGTCGTGTTGATTCTCACCTAGAGCTGCTTCTGCTCTTGTCGTTGTTTCTGCAAAATGAAGAAGATGACCTGTGCTACTTTGTCTACCTTACCCTTGTTTCTTCCTCATTTCTATTTTTCTCATTAGGGGTACAACCGTCTTTGTGCCTCATGTTTCCTTTTCTTTGGGGCAAGTCAAACGAGCCTTTGACCCGCTGACCCGGCCATTCATGATTGGGCCATGTCAGCTGGGCCTGGTCTCTTTTCTCTCTCGCCTTTGATTTGCTGAGTTGGCTTTTCTGAAGTTTCCTATTAGTGGATTTTGTAAAATTAATAACTAATACTACACTGATCAGAAAAATATGCATAAATAGTCATTGGATTTAGAAAAATAAGGGTTATCCAATGGTACCAGTTTTGTTTCTCGGATCTAATCTAAATTTTTTTTGATTTTAATGGATTAACCTAAATAAGTAATAATTTTTATAATTCACAACTAATAATTTAAAAGTAAAAAAATACAATAAAACATGTTTTTAACTCAGGAAAATATAACCTAAAATATGGCATAGTTTTTATAACCTAATTCACACATCAATAAAAAGGCGATTTTTAGGATTTTGAATAATTAATGGAAACCTAACCTAATTCCACCTATATGCTTAATAGGTTCTTTGGAAGCCTAGGCTTGGATCTAGTTGGACTTTGGATCATTTGAATCTGATGTTGAGGTATGTTTGCATCTCTGATTATTCTTCTTGAGCAATTATCCTATTTTTGTCTTACTTTTGGTCCTATGGACATTAGCCTACACATTGTCTTGTTCTTTTGAAATCATGTTTCATGTGAAGTATCTTATTTTGTTATTGATCTTGTGATCATAGATATTCTCTTGGAATCTTATCTTGTTGCCTTGGTGCAAGTTGGACTTTTGATATTATATGTCCACTATGATGTGGAAGTTTACTTGGTGATATATGCCCACTTTGAAGTGGATTTGTTTATATGTTGAGTTGTCCATTGTGTGATGGAAACATTGTATATTTCTGACTATACTTTCTACTTGCCTCTACATTAAACATGCTATGTGATTCAGTATCACTAGAGTAGTGTAAGTGCATTGGTTTTGTTTATAGCAGATGTGATATTTCCTGCTCTTTTTGGGCAAGGAACCTCGTACCCTGGGCAAGATGTGTGTCTTGACCCATTTTTTATATATTTGGGAGATTGGCAGCATTCCTTTCTCTATCAGGCTTCAGCTTTATTGGGGTTGGCTGCCAATCATGCTTATTATATTGTTCTAGGGCTATGTTTATCTCACATGTATGTAGGATATTGATTGTGGGGTGTGTGCGCTACTTGTGCTTTGTTTCGCACCATGGTAGTGGATTTATTTATGGCACAATCCTTTTTATGTTGATTTATGGCAAGTATCTCCTTTAATGTGATTCTTTCTCTTGATACCCGTTTGGGTGGTACTTATCTCTTTCATGTGAAGCCTTGTTTATTTTGATGTCCCTTATTCTTTATAAATTGCTCAATTTGCTTTTTAGTATGCACATACCAGCCTTTGTTGATGTCTCCTTTTGCTTCTCTTTTATTGGGGTATGCTTCCAACCCTAGGGGGAGGACCTGGATGACAAGACATGTTGACCTGGACTTAGGTTGTAAAGTTAAAGCTTGGAGACAATCTTGAGGTGGTTTAGATTTCCTCTACATGGATCCTTGTAATGTAAGTTTGTAACCCTTTGTTTTATAATTGAATATAGTCATGTTTTTATTCCGCCTCTTATACTTTGGTCTTTGATTACCATTATATAAAGATTTGAAAAATTTACACCCACTCCATCATACCTTCTGAGTATGTTTGGACTGGAGGTTATATTGTTCAAATTTTTAGTAAGGAGGTGTTCTCACTTCTTTACAGCATGGTATTAGAGCCCATGGTAGTCAGAATTTGACTATTTCAATTTTGTCTCCCTATAGAACCCTTGACTTTTATAGTTAGCTCTAAGTGAGATGTTGACCCTAGATCTGATCTATGATGATATTTATATGCAATGAGGTTTGATTTGAGGATAAGATTAGGTTATGAGGAAGTATTCATATGGAAATATTGTGACTTTGTTCCCGCATTGATTTTGAGCTCACCATTGTTTCATATCGCATGATTCTTCGAAGGAAAATATATTTTCAAGTATACTACTATATGTACACAATTTTCTATGGTTTTTCGATGTTTTCTTGAACTAAGTCATAATGAAGAGAAACTCTAGTTGAGTAGAATCTAACCCTAGTTTCTACGACTAGGGCTGATAAAAAGGTGTAGTTGCCCTACCCTATGCCTTTTAGATGTCCACGTAGGGTTGATAGGTTAGAGACATGAGGACCTAAAAACTCAGCCCTAGATGGTGACTTTAGTTGGATACATGAGAAACATAAATCTCTAAAACTTTCTCAACTAAGAGATGTGGGTATATCTAAAAAGTTTATTTGTTTGACTTGTTAGGTTGATCCTTTTTAAGGGGCGGAGAGTAGTTGGATGTTGATGATTTGATCTATAGATTTCGAGGACGAAATCCTTTTTAAGGGATGGAGTGCTGTAACATACTGGATCTTGGATCCTACCCTAGAACTGTGACCTTTTGGGTTTGACCAAACAAGGTTAATGTTAGATTGATCCTAATAATCTAATGCGTGAATAATGTAATATAATACGTCAAATAATTCATTTGGTTGTAATAAGATGATGAATAACTTAATTGGATGCATAATGATCTAATGGGCCATATGACAAAACTCATATAAGAAAGCCTAAAAATAAAGAATAGACTTCAAATTCGTAATCTACACATTAAAATAAGTCTACATGTCAATTTTCATTTAATTTGGACTATCTTGAAATAATATGGTTAGATAGGAGAGAGAAATTGCCTAAAAGGTGTAATTAATAAATAAATATAATTCATGACTCCAAAAGATGAAAATAATGTTAGATTCATAATCTACATAATAAAATATGTCTTTGGGTGAATTTTTATCCAATTTGGAGAAAGTTTGCTTAAAAGGTAATATCAGGAGATAGAAAGTGTGTAGAACCTTCAAAATATTAAATAAATAAATAAATAACTCCAATATGTAAAATTGATGTCAAATTCGTAATCAACATGTTAAATATAACTTGTGGGTCAAGTTTCATAAAATTTGGATAATCCTAAAGCCATTAATGAAGGAGGAAAGAGAAAATATGATTTGATTTATTTGACACATTAAAAGTTCTCAAAAGGCAAATCTAATTATATATTTGGATTCCTCATAACAAAAATAGGCTACATATCAAATTTCATTAATTTTGGGATTTGTTTGCACCCTCAAAAGAAGAAAGAGAAAAAGAGAAATAAATGCATTGCCACTTTAATCGAATTTGATTTGGATAATGTTTTTCGTTTAATTTCCTTGTCACATAGGTTATCATTACACGACTTCTTTTGACCGTCCGATTCCAATCTAACGGCAATAGAGTCATCCCCTACCTTGAGTAGGAGATAGACTGGTGATGTACAGTAAACTCGGATTTGTCGCCGGCTTTTCTCGTTGCTCGAAACACGATTCTTCAAGATTTCATTTTCTTTGATTTCCTTGCCCTTTTCCGCGCTGGCCAAGCCCTTATATAATTGGGTTTGTTGCTCCAATCTATTGGTCGGCTAGGCGGGTCTCGATGCTTCCCTGTTTTCTTTCTTCTCGACCTTTTCTCGCATCTCCAGTCTATCAGATTCAACTCGTGCTCTCGGTGATCTCGTGCGGGACTTTCCCTACCTTCTCGCGGTCCCAGTTCATTGGGTTTATCTTTGGAGGATGTTTTCCCTAACCCAGCCAGACTCCAATGAGCCCTTGGGCTCGGGATGGCATCTCAGGTCTTCGCAGTATCCTTGGGTGGTTGCTAAACTTTCTATGGGTCGCCATGGTGGTGTGTGACCCTCCAATTAGTTTGGCTACGCAGGTATGCCGTTTTCCCTCTTTTTCACCTTCTCTGCATGGCTTTCAGGCATTAACATGGTGATGGTCGTTTCTTCTGTGAGTTTTGGTTCTTCAAGTTCGTTGGGGCACGAGGAGGACGATGAGAACCCACATTACCTTCATTTCCTTGCGAGTTGCCGTGTTGATTCTCGCTCAGAGCTACTTTTGCTCTTGTCATTATTTCTACAAAACGAAGAAGATGACTTGTGCTACTTTGTCTACCTTACCCTCGTTTCTTCCTCATTTCTATTTTTCTCATGAGGGGTACAACCATCTTTGTGCCTCATGTTTCCTTTTCTTTGGGGCAAGTCAAACGAGCCTTTGACCCGCTGACCCGGCCATTCATGATTGGGCCATGTCAGCTGGCCCCGGTCTCTTTTCTCTCTCGCCTTTGATTTGCTGAGTTGGCTTTTCTGAAGTTTCCTATTGGTGGATTTTGTAAAATTAATAACTAATACTACACTGATCAGAAAAATATGCATAAATAGTCGTTGGATTTAGACAAATAAGGGCTATCCAATGGTACCGGTTTTGTTTCTCGAATCTAATCTAAAAAAATGTGATTTTAATGGATTAACCTAAATAAGTAATAACTTGTATAATTCACAACTAATAATTTATAAGTCAGAAAAATACAATAAAACATGTTTTGAACTCAGGAAAATATAACCTAAAATATGGCATATTTTTATAACCTAATTCACACATCAATAAAAAAGGCAATTTTTAGGGTTTTGAATAATTAATGGAAACCTAACCTAATTCCACCTATATGCTTAATAGGTTCTTTGGAAGCCTAGGCTTGGATCTAGTTGAACTTTGGATCATTTGAATATTAAGTTGAGGTATGTTTGCATCTCCAATTATTCTTCTTGAGCAATTATCCTATTTTTGTCTTACTTTTGGTCCTACGGACATTAGCCTACACATTGTGTTGTTCTTTTAAAATCGTGCTTCATGTGAAGTATCTTATTTTTTTATTGATCTTGTGATCATAGATATTCTCTTGGAATCTTATCTTGTTGCCTTGGTGCAAGTTGGACTTTTGATATTATATGCCCACTATGATGTGGAAATTTACTTGGTGATATATGCCCACTTTGAAGTGGATTTGTTTATATGTTGAGTTCTCCATTGTGATGGCAACATTGTATATTTCTGACTATACTTTCAACTTGCCTCTACATTAAACATGCTATGTGATTCAGTAGCACAAGAGTAGTGTAAGTGCATTGGTTTTGTTTATAGCAAATGTGATATTTCCTGCTCTTTTTGGGACGGCAAGGAACCTCGTGCCCTGGGCAAGATGTGTGTCTTGACCCGTTTTTTATATATTTGGGAGATTGGTAGTATTCCTTTCTCTATCAAGCTTCAGCTTTATGGGGGTTGGCCGCCAATTGTGTTTATATTGTTCTAGGGCTATGTTTATCTCACATGCATACAGGATATTGATTGTGGGGTGTGTGCCCTACTTGTGCTTTGTTTCCCACCATGGTAATGGATTTATTTATGGCACAATCCTTTTTATGTTGATTTATGGTAAGTATCTCCTTTAATGTGATTCTTTCTCTTGATACCCATTTGGGTGGTACTTATCTCTTTCATGGGAAGCCTTGTTTATTTTGATGTCCCTTATTCTTTATAAATTGCTCAATTTGCTTTTTAGTATGCACATACCAGCCTTTGTTGATGTCTCCTTTTGCTTCTCTTTTGCTGGGATATGCTTCCAACCCTAGGGGAGGACCTGGATGACAAGACATGTTGACCTGGACTTAGGTTGTAAAGTTAAATCTTGGAGACAATCTTGAGGTGGTTTAGATTTCCTCTACATGGATCCTTGTAATGTAAGTTTGTAACCCTTTGTTTTATAATTGAATATAGTCATGTTTTTATTCCGCTGCTATACTTTGGTCTTTGATTACCATTATATAAAGATTTGAAAAATTTACACCCACTCCATCATGCCTTCTGAGTATGTTTGGATTGGAGGTTCTATTGTTCAAATTTTTAGAAAGGAGGTGTTCTCACTTCTTTACAACACTTCTAGCAATTTCTTGATCATTAAAATTTATGTTGCTGATATTATTTTGGTGAAACTGATCTTGATCTTTACAAGGAGTTTGGTTCTCTTATGCAGAGTGAGTTTGAGATGAGCATGATGGGGGAGCTTACTTTCTTCTTCGGCTTCCAAATCAAGAAATTTAAGGAAGGTAACTTCATTAACCAAGACAAGTACAGTAGTGAACTACTTAAGTGCTTTAGAATGGAGAACACCAAGATGATAGACACCCACATGTCAAACACCACCAATCTTGACAGAGATGAAGCAGGTGAGAAAGTGGATGACAAGCTCTGTATAGGTATGATTGGAAGTTAACTTTATTTAACTACCTCTAGACTTGATATAATGTCTAGTGGATGCTTGTTTGCTCACTTTCAACCAAGTCCAAGAAAATCACATCTCATAGCAGTTAATAGGATTTTTAGGTATCTATACAAAGCTCAAAATTTTGGACTATGGTGTCCCAAGTCTAGGGAGTTTACTCTTACTGCTGATATTGATGTTGATTATGTAGGTTGTTTGATTGATAGAAAGTGTAAAAGTGAAACTTTGTTCTTCCTAGGACCATGCATAGTTTCTTGGTTCTCTAAGAAATAAAGAACAGTGGCTCTTTATACTACCAAGGTTGAATACATTGCAATTGGGAGTTGTTGTGTCCAACTCCTATGGATGTAGCAAATGCTCCAAGACTTTAACATTCAATTTGATGCTTCTCATATCTATAGTGACAATACTAGTGTTAATCTATCTTATAATCCTATATTGCATGGTAGACCAAGATACATACATGTTCATAATCATTTTCTTCATAACCATATTTCCAAGAAGGATATCTATATCACACATGTGGATATGAAGAATCAACTTGTAGCTATTTTCACTAAACCTCTAGCTAGAGAGAAATTTACTTTTATTAGATCAAAACTGCTTATAACTACTCTTGATGATATTGACATGCAATCTGGCTAGATTTTATCATACATAAATGTTTCCTACTCATATTTGATCATCTATGACCTAAAAGTGATACAATTGGCATGTTTTCATGCCTTATTTTGCTTGTTTTCAACTATTTTTTGCAAATGGATGTTTTACCACAAAATAGTATCCAACGATGGGTGAAATGTGCCTCAATATGTTTAATATACATGATAGGATAGAAAAATAAACTTATATAGCACTCTGGAGGCTTAGAATTAAGTTTTCTATGTTTTGGAACACTATGCCTATCAGTCGACTTTGACCTGCTACAACTTGATTGATACCTGGCCAAGGACAAAGTTGAAATACCTGATCAGTCGAGTTATACTTGATCGGTCGAGTTTCCCAACCTCAAAACTCAACTGAAAATAGCACTAGCTCAAATTTATAAAGGGTATTGGCTGAATTTCCCCCTCTCATCTAGAGAAAAGCCAATCGAAAGCCCTTCTCCAGTGCTCATCCTCATACCCTAGGCTTGACCTTCCCCTCCTACATCCTTCCCGGTCCTAGATTGGTCTTCCTTGCCTCTCCAACATGTGACCTAGTGGTTAGGCGGCCTGCCTTATGCGTTTCCTTCTTCGTATCTAGTTCCTTCATCTCTATCCAACCTTATGGCCTCTAACCGTAGGAAGAGATCCGCCCCTACTAGAGAAACCTCTGCACCAGCTGCTCCAAGGCATGTTTCCTTTTATGGAACCTCATTCATCTCAACTCAAGCCTTGAATAAGTATAAGGAACTCTTTCCTAGGACTCACTTTCCTTTTTTAGCCTTGTTTGAACCTAGTTTTGCAATGAGTGAGGTGATTAAAGAGCTATCTAGGGTGTTCAAAGCACACCATCTAAGTGATTTGTGTGTAGAGCATCCGTGCTTCTCAAATTCCATGTCAAGCACAAAAGTTTTCCATGAATTCTATGCAAAATTGATGTGGAACTACACCACCCTTATCCCACCACCTGATACCCAAGTCGTTTTGACTTTAATGATTGTCGGTACCAAGATAACTATCTCCGAGGATTCTTTGAATACCTATTTTTCTTGTAGCAATGTTACTGCTTCTTGGGTGGCTTCCTATCCACAATACCATGACCTTCTTGACCTTTGAATACCTATTTCTCTGGTACCAATGTCATTTCTTTTTAGGTGGCATCATATCCACAATACCATGACCTATTGGACCCTAAAGGTTTCTACATGAGATTTGTTCCACCGCTTACCCTTCCCGGCATCCATAAGTTCATGAAGAAACCAGACATCCCATATAGGAAGAAGTACATCCTACCCTCCTCTTCCCTTGATATCAAGACAAGACTGATTGCCTTAGTGGTCAATTTAAATGTTAGAACCTATTACACTAAATGAGATTACTCAAAAAATAAAACACAATAAATCACCAATTAAACCACATACCCAAAAATATGGGTAAATTAAAACCGATTTCAACGTCAGCACATGCTAAAAAACATTTGCATAAGAGCCCAACATCTTTCTTTTATCCATACTATGACAAGAATTTGATACAAATTGTTCTATCACCTTAGCCACAACATATATACATTGGATAACAATATTTGTATATGCCACACAAATAAGCATTAACATGCTAACAAAATTTCAATTCATTTGAAACACCATATACAAACTTTTCCTACCTAGTCCTGAGAGTACAGGGATGACTCTAGGACATACTAGACATCTACTCAACTTTCTCAAAGATTCATTACTATAGCTGTTGGTATGTATGTCCTGAGAGCCAATCATGGGATGATTGGTGGGATACATTAAGATTGATATGATATAAATCAAAGACAAGCTTCCAATTCATTCTGGTTCAGTCAGTTATGAGATAATGACAGAACATATTGAATGTCTAAAGAATTGTTTTACTCAATGACGTATGCTTTTAGGTTAAGGACCTAAACGATGAGATCATATGGATGTTAAGAGTATACATTCTTGTTATGCCCCTAGTTGGATGTCATTGTGGAAGGTTTATAGACAACAATGATACACAAGACTAGATTGTGTATTGGTTGATGACAGAATCTCATTAGTCATGATATAGTGATATCAAACTAAGCACATAGGTACTTGTTAGAGAACAAGTGTATAAGACAGAACCACCGTGAGAGTGACACATGGAACCATGACTTGGTAGTCACAGTCATCTCTCACAGTGATACCACACTACAAAAAAAAGGGTCTTTAACTATAAAAAAAATTGTAGCGAAAACCCTATATTTTGTAGCAAAAGGCTTTGACTACATATTTCTTTACACATATAAATTGTAGTATATGCTCGTATAGCTAAAGCCTTTAACTATATTTTTCAAATATGTAGTTAGATAATCCACTCGCTACAAATTCATATGTATCCAGAACCGTAGCTAGATATTGTCCTTACATATTTAAATATAGGTATAATTATAGCTAAATGTATGCCTACAATTGTATATATAGTCAGTATGTAGCAAAAACATGAAGTTAATACAAATTATATGTAGTTAATGTGTAGGGAAAGGCAGCATCTACTACACATATATGTGTAGTTGGATTATGCACTAGCTACATACGTAGTGCCACATATACATATATGCATAGTTTGATTATTCATGTATTGTGTAATTAGTCCTGAAGCTCTTTTAGTAACAAATGTATAGTAATTAGACCAAGTTATGCTCTTTATGCCAACAAACTTACTTTAATTTATACTGAAACGTCAAATGTACATGGGGAGGATGTATACCTTGCCCCTATTACATAATGTGTATAAAGAAAAGGATATACATATACTAATAAATTCGGTGAGGTCTACACGCATCTTGGAAAAAGAGTATGTATCTTTCTCGACCAGTTTTAGAATCGTTGTTGTCTTCTCCTTTTGTTCAATGAGTTGGCAATAGCATGGGTTCTTGTGTTGCACAAAGTTGCGACCTTGTGACACGTTGGCCCTTCATCCAATTTCCTTGATGAGTGGGTCAATTTTGTTGAATGGAAGAAGTCTTGATTTGAAGATTGTAGCATCGCCCCTCATAGTGACATCTTTCTTTTACAACTTGGACCATCCATAGATGTTCTAGGAATCTTCTTTGTACTCTGTTTTTTTGGACTTGATCTAGACCCAAAGAGGGATTCTTGTTTAGCAATAAGTTGACATTGAGGCTTTTTTTTATCCTGCATCATATATGTATCAAATTACAGTCATTGAATAGAATAATTATTTCTTTCATTTTTAAGTTGCATCATACTTATAAAGTGGTAAAGAAGTTATCTGACATCTCAAATAGTATATGAATTCTAAATTTTCATCATACTTCTAGGAACCTAGAGAAGCAAAGAAGAGAAACCTCTTTAAACAACTCTTTAAAAGCTTGGAATGAGTAGAGCTAGCCATAGAATCTCTAATATTTCTTGTACAGCTGGAGTTTGTTCCAGAGTTTAAGCTATCTAGTAGTAGCACTGGACAAGACCTCTACCTGTGAAATGGCCCACGAAGTCTTTTTCCTGGTTCAGTTTGTAAGATGGCATCTTCTCGTGGACTTAGAACTTATATTGTTATCCCAGCATCACTGATTCTGATGTTGTGCAAGTTCCTACTTCCTGTAAGCATACAAAAGAGTAATCAAATCATCACTAGAATAGAAGGGATGCATTTTTTTTCTGTAAACAAATACAACCCAACACTACAACTAGTGATAAACTGATGAAGTTCAATTTACAATCTGAATAACATTAAACTGAAAGATATCTAGAATGTTATTCGTGTGAAAGGTATGGTGCTTCCTTTCTTTGATTGGGTTTGGAAGTTTAAAGTTCCATCTAGATACCAAATTCATGGTTGGAAAGTTTGTCATAGAAGACTTATTACCACGGATTATGTTAGAAGATTGGGCATTAGTACTCCTTCTATGTGTTTTCTCTGCAAGCTTAGTGAGGAAGGTGTGGACCACTGTATGTTTCAGTGTGAATTCTCTGCTAAGGTTTGGAACTTGGCTGCTTCTGAGAATTTTATTCTGAGTTGTCCTAAATCAGTGGAAGATCTCGTGAATTGCAGCAGTAGGAAAAGCCATCTTGCTGCTTTGTGCATCTTGCATAGATTGTGGAATGAGAGAAAAGCTAGAGTTCATCTCAATGTGGAGATCTCTTGGTCTAGAACATGGGAGGTGATTAATAATGACTTACAGCTGTTTGATATGTCTTGATCATCCGCTTTGGTTCAGTTGTGCTGTCATGTTTCTTTGTTTTTGGGTGGAGGTCTTTGCGGTGAGCCGTCTTCCCAGTTCATGGTTGAGGAAAGGATGGGAGGGTTTCTTTGTGGGATGTCTTGTTCCCTGCTTCTTTCCTAATAAATGAGAGCAGCTATGTAAGGACATGTATACAAAGCTAATTGAAATGATGGATTCAAATGCAATTTTCAACAGAAAATAATAGCCTTCATGAAAATAGTTATTTGAAGAGAAAACATTTAATCTGAAACAGGGTACTTGTGGGATGAGCCCTGAATCCCTACGCTTTTCCCCCAAACCTCTATCACCCCATAAGGAAGGGGCATCAGAGAACCTATAACCATTGAAATGGGTATATATTAATGGTCACAATTAAAAAGATGAAAAAAGGTATCTTAAGTAGCTGCATTGCAGATGGCGCAATTGTCAATATCAAGTATATGCTTGCACAACAGGTTCTTCATTGTCGGTTGGAAGTTGCAATATCCATACCCCAATATATGGTTCTTCATGCAACATGTTGAACATTCAAGTCTGACTAAAATATTCAAACAGAAATATATTATTTTAGAAAATAATAATGTAGCAAATTGGTTTATTTAAATGTCTCTGTTGCTATCTGTATTAGTGAACAGGGGTGGAGCCAGACCTTGATATGTGGGGGGGCTAAAATAATAGTACTACCCACCAAGAATCGATCCAAAGACCCTTTTAAAGTAAACGCCATCTGAATCCACTGCACTACGTTCACATGTTGATGAGTTTGTATTATAACCGTAATATAAACACATCGTTTGCACATTTGTTGGAAAAATAAAACACATATGTGCGCATGGGGTATCGAACCCGCGACCTCATCCAAGAGAGAAGCTCCACTAGCCGCTGAACCAACTGTAAACTTGGTGTTGTATACACATTTTAATTATATATATTATTCTACCATATCATAGACATGTGTATATATATACATATATATACTAAAATTTTATTTTATTTTGGGGGGGGGCATGGCCCATGCTTGCCCCCTGGCTCCGCCCCTGCTAGTGAATAAAGTCCATAGATTGAAAGGGAGAGCTATATATCAATCACATCAGACCATATAAGATGTGCCACTTCAAATTCACTCTATAAACAGAAAGACATGAGAAACAGTAGTTAAAGAAACAAACAGAATGTTTAGCAACTCGTACAGTGGAATGGAGTAATAAACTACCTAAATAATACAAATTGTGACAATTATAATAGAATGTGTTACTTATCAAATCAATAGAGAGTACTATGTGATTTAAACTGGGCACTCACTAGGGGACTAGTAGGTAATTGGGAAACAAGAATGTGTTTCAAGGAAGAATGTTTATGTAACAAAACTTAGTGAGTAAAAAAATCTAAACATACAGGTGAAACAATTTTTACAGAATTTTCATAAACTAGTTTGTGTCCTATTATCATAGCGAGCATCATATCTCAAAGCAATTATTTTCTCAAAAGCTGAAAGGTAAGCACACATTATGCCAACACATTCATGGAACTCGTCCTACGTGATCATCGCTGTATAATTATGAAAAATCTTATGTAGCGGCATTTTTTCTGAAATAATAGAACATCATCATGAACTGTAATTAGAAGCACGAACATTGCCATTTGAATGCAAACAGAGGAACGATTTAGTTTTTAAGATTGTGATTATGTTGTGTACTATTTTTATTTTATAAGAGTAGATATCTGACTATGAAAGTTTGACAGAAAATTTATGGGATTTGAGTTTGAATAATTCAGTTAGTTGTTGCTAACCAAATAGATGAAAAAGAGATACTTGGTGTACTTTCAACTAAGACAATACAACTAGTTGTTCCTTAATTTAGAAAGGTAGAGCTACATTCACGATCACATTTCAATCATAGGAAACTATGCTAGTAAACTGATTTGATAAGAAAAAAAATGAATCGTACAATCTATGTTCAGATTTTTTGTCATTATTTCTTTTATTTGCAATACCTTTTGGAAATGTGGGTTCCTTGCAACTCGTTGAGAATATGACACATTCGAGTTAAAAAGAAGAATTTCCTGGTGAAAGATTATTAGGGGGAATAATATCCAACATCTAATCAACATAATTAACTACTGAAAGATTTTCCTAAAATATATTAAGAAGAAACGAATGGCATGAATGCTAATTAAGTAGAAAGCCAGACCAAGCTTTCTAAAGTAATGTCATAGGTAATAGATAAATCCTTTTTTTCTGGTGGCTAAGAGTACAACAAAATTTATCTAGTTGTCATTTTCAATGATTAGTACATTAAGTATAAGTTTGAAGTAGCCTTAAAAAAAGTATAAGTTTGAAGCTTGAACATTCAAAAAATAATGTACAACAAAAAGAGTATATAATGTGAAAGTTTTTGAATATATGAAGGCAGAATGGATGAATTATTTGAAAATAAACGTCGAAGAAAATCATGGAAAAAGAAGATGCATATAGAACGTAATATAATGGCATACCTAGGATAGTAGTAATGCGGTACATATTTCTTTCATGAGTGTTTCCCTCTTAAGAAGGCCATTATTTAGCATTTAAACACGCTAAGTAAATCAGCCAGGTGGATACTGACATTCGAACTATCTACTCGAAACAATCATAACATTTTACAGAGTCAGACCTCATGAAGTCATAAGAGTGAATCTTGGTGCCCACTTCTTGTTGGGTTACAAGTTCCAGAAGTACGAGGCAGTTGTAGGAGGGGATGATGATAGAACCTCCCTAGCTAAGCCCTATTTAAATTTTATGACATGAAAATCATGACATTGATATTAAATTTTATAGTCCTAACATATGTAGAACAGAGTAAGGATACAAATTCATCACATTGTCTCTAAGTACTTTTTTCATATTATTACATGTAATACAAGTATACTCGTAATAAATCTATAGCAAAATGACTATATAATTGAGGCAATAGACAATACAGACAAAGAGAAAATGCCCTTGATGTTAAGATGCAAATCAAATCAGTTTAATCTCGTTTTGGGGAAGGCATGAAAATGCAGTGCCACGAGTCTCAATGAATTCATTAAATTATTAGAAGTAAATTTATCATCAAAGGAGTACTATTTTGATCAAAGTGTTATAAAAAGCAACCTTGACAGTTCTATCTGCAGTTCTGCACTAAAAGTAATACCTCTCGACTGCAACTGTCTAAAAGCATCTATAGCTTATATTATAGAAGAATCTCTCAGTTAGGAACTCCACGGTCCATTCCCTTTCCGTTTGCATCTTCAAACAAAGTCATGTCATCAACATTTTTAATTTTACAATATTTTAGTCTCTCCTTAACCTACCGTTAAAATAGAATTAAATGAGTGAGTATGCCAATAAAGAACAAATGATTTTAGGATTTTAGAGACGACCTTTGACCTTAATCTCGACATCTCATAGATAGAATCTTTGCAGTTTATAAAGCTAAAAAGAGAAATTAGTGCTAGGGTGAAAACACATGTTGGTTTTGTCTTATAACAAGGGAAACTAGAGCCTCCTACTTAAAATTTAAAAATATATAACGAAACAAGATAAAAAAATGAGATACTTACTTAACTGAAATAAAGAAAAAATGATGTACAGAAAGGGTCATCCTTGGCTGGAGCTCCTAAGCTCAAAGGTCCCTATGTATTTAATAGTTTTGAAAATATTCTGAAAGAAGTTTATACATATTAATGGACATCTCTAATTTAATGATAATTAACTTTTGGTAATTTATTTTTCTAGGTCTCAGAATGGTTGTAATAAGAGTAGGCAGGCACTAGAATTTCTAAATTCCCAACCTCACACTTTAAGGAATGGTTATGGAACTACTTTAGAGGCTAGACCACCCAACTCAGGGAAGAGTTTGCCCCTATTACCCAATTGGACGGTGAGTTTGACTTTCGGGAAAGTTAACAATGAGATAAACATGTGTTAAGGAAGATAAATATGTACTTGTATCACTATACTAACCTGACCACCAATTCCCCGTCCTTTTCTTCTTGAAGCATACGAGACTAGTAAAAGGAACTTGTTGCATAGATGGGCCAATACTTTGTTTATTGTTTGAGTATTTAATAAAACACATTACATTAACAATCCCCGACTAAGATCTTGAATAAGTCATATACTAGTAATAATGCAAATCATTTTGCATCTTCGCTCAATAACCACACAATAGTGCAGGACAGTCTTGCCTCTGGCAATGATAAGGAACTTAGGGAAGGAAGTCATTGCCCTATTGTAACCAACCACATAAGGGACACAAAGTTTGTTGTGCTATAATGGTGTAGAAAATAGTAAGAGGTGAGTGGGTGAAGATTCCAGTCATTGTAGAGGTGGAACCCAAGTTAGTCACTCCCTGCAACACATCATGTGCATTCATAGGTGAACATGGTAGGAAAGATGCTTAGCTATAGCTAAGAGCCAATTATAATGATGCAGATGCTAACCAAGAGCCCAATTATGGCATGCATGATGTGGGGTACACCCATAGGTAGTTGGCTAGCTATTTGCAGTAGTAATGTATTGTTTCTAGCATCTAGCTTCTGTTTTGGAGATTGGAGAGGGAGGAGGGAGTTAAGAAGGCCAAGAAGACAGCTTATGTTGCTATTTGTGCTAGTTAATATCTATCTATGGTCACTATGAGTGTGGTAAATATATCTCACTTGGAAGTTGGATCTTCATACTATGCATTCTATAAGTAATTAATTTGTTGTGAAGTAATAATAATTTTATAAATGATAAACATAAGTTTCTTCTTGCAAGTCTAATAGCCCTTTGTCCAATTCCTAAGTTTCTTTATGTAGTAGGTTTCTTGTAGATGTTCCTATCGACTAGGACAACAGACCTGCCATGTTGAGAAGTCCATCAACATGATTGATTGGCAATTATCTGTGATGTAAAGATTGAAGAATTGGATGCATATATCAAACTATTTTCCGTGCTCGTGCTAAAGTTTTATACTAATTACTGAAATGGAAAGGCAAAAGACTATTTTGAGCTAACAACATTTTCAGTCAACATTTTCAGCAAAAGTGGATGCAATATGACAAGTGGATGAATGACCAGAGGAGGCAGAAGGAGTGGACAACATATGTATCATGCATATATTGCCTATCACCTAGGAGATCTTCTTAGGTAATGGAATGGTCGTTTAATGGACTTACCACTAACATTTTCATGCCCATAGAGGCCACCTAGCAGCCAATATCACTCCTCAGGGTAAGAGTACATTATATGAGCACACACACATTGGTGTTGGCTAGATGTAGAACATTGATTTCCCATTTTTGTACTATTCTTAGTCATCATAATACCCACGAAGTAAGCAGCTTTCATTGACTCGACTACTGTTTGGATGGTTTTATTTCAAAATCTGGGTGAGGCATGTGCCTCACCGCCATGCCCTAAAGTGGCTCTTCCACTTCAGATCAATCCACCAATTATTAGAGAAATTTATGATAGAAAAAGAAACAATGGAACAGAGAATTACCTACTCGATGAAGGAAGAGCTATGATGACGACTGTGTGGGGAGATGATTGGCCGGCTAGGAATGACAATGATTACAAAGTTAGAAGGTACTGACAACAGGCTTGCAAGACCCTCCATTATCCTCATTGAGACACCGAGAAGAAGACCCATGCAATCAAATATCTGAAGAGGCAGTCGAGCAACATCCAATGGGTCACAATGACCTCATAATATTACCCTTGGTTTAACCAGTAATATTAATTAGGTCAGCCTTATGGAAAACAACATCAGTAGGGAATTGCTTTTCAAAGAACCCACAAGCATATTTGACTTGTCGAGTAATAGTTACACCATTTCCCAACAATTCTATTAATGAAATATAGAAGGCCAAAACAAAGTTTTCTTATAGCTTAAAAATTATGAGAACAAACCATAACATATAGTCATCCATAATTGAGGCTTGCGCCTCAGCTAAGCCTCAGAGCCTCAATGTCCTGAGGCAAGCCTCAAACATTTTGAGGCGTAAGCCTCAGTCAAGGACATCATGGTGTAAGCCACTAGACGCTAATGGGATAGCCTCACCTCAAAGTGTAAGCTTTAAAGCCTCAAGGTGGATTTTTAGATACAATGATGGTGACTATCAAGGACCTATTATGTTCCAAGCCCAAGATGGCACGGCACACCAAGAAATTCAAATTTAATACCTCTGTAGGGTTTTGTTTAGGTTCCTATATGGAATATGTATATTGGTCAAATAGGTCTTATCATCCCCTAAGAGTTTTTACAAGGAAGTGTCTACTTTATGACATGTCTTAACAAGATGAGTTTAATATTGTAGCTGGAGCTCAAGGAGGGTTTTCCTCCTATCGTGTTGGTTTCATTTATGTGGGAGTAAATCAATTATGCTGGCATTGACTACAACAGTTTAAATAGAGTTATGCAATTGAAACCAACGGTAGTAAGAATTTAAACTGAACGTTGTACTGAATTAAACAAAGCAAACTTAAGAAACCAATAAGACATTGAATTAATAAAAAATCACTAAAGTAATATGCAAGTATTAAATCTCATACTTGAGCTATTAAAGATAACAACCATAAAGTACCTTCCATTTTGAATATTGTGGAAGTCAGTGTTCTGACAATATTGATTGCTTTGACAAATAAAGAGGGTTCTCTATTCCAAGCGCCATAGTCTCCCCCCATATGTGCATGTCAAGCATTATTTAAAATGAATAGAGATGGATGAGAAAGAAACTAGGAGAAGAGAAGGTAGAGGTGCAATGTTCCCTACAGTGACAAGGAGTAGAATCTATAGAATAATGTCAAAGACAAAGGTAGCACATCTATGTCACTTAACAGAAAGGAAAAAAGATCACCTCTTCTTTGTGACTACATTTATTGGACTTCACTAGCTTATTCATTTTTAAGATAATCCCGCAATGAGAAATTGGCAATGATAAAAAAAGTGAGGCTTCCACCTAAAAAAAAGAAGCATATCAAAGGCTAATTGACATGAGGGAGAAGTTGAACCTAATGCACAAAAGTTATGGACATGCAGAGCTATATACGCACATTCTTTTAATTGGTTCTACTTTAGAATGTAGTTGTTTTTACAGAGTCTTATTCTTGAAACTATGGGAGAATGAGGTTGATCTAATAGGTTTGTTTCTCAGTTCTTGTGATTGTTTTCTTAATTCAATTCCCTGACTAGCTAGTCTAGATATTTTTATTAACCTTGAATTTGGTTTTCTACCTTTTATGGTGTTGGGATCATGATACTGGTTTGTATTCAAACCTTCGTGTGGTGATTGTCCGTCATGACTTTTGTAGTTACTAATAGCAACACAATTGTCTCTGCTTTCATACTATCTTTTTTGGTTTCAGATACAGTCTTTGACACTTATCCCCCGTTAAATTATCATCGAGTCTCAAGTATAATTGGGACTAATATCCTCCTTGCCAAGAATAAATAGTTTGACAACCAAGATGGGATGGTAGGTTTGTATAACATACAAGCATTGCTTGTGCACATTAGTTTCGTTCATCTATATTTAAGATAAAATGCAAGCATCCTGATTAAATGTGTAGATAACTAAGCAGGTGTTGCACTCCCTGTGTCACACAACTTACATTTTGTAATTACACTAAGACAAGAAGATAGTCCCAGGGGCCAGGCTAAAGAGGGTAAGGTAACAGCAGCAATGGTGTAGCACACCAATGTAATGGATCTCTGGTATGTTGGTTCATGAGAAGGAGTAGGGGAACTACCAAGATAGTGATAATCCAAGTAGGATCATTATGTGCAGTAGCTGGTGGTGATTGACAATTGGAAGTGTTTCATACAAGGTTGGGCAGGAAGGCTGGCATGCAAGTCGAAGCCCAATCCACCCTCGGAATGGACAATTCTCTCAGTGAAGTGGGATTGCCGTTCTCACGTCTCTACAAGGAATTCAGAGTGGAAAAAAATACAAATCCTTTTATAGGATAAAAAATCTAAAAAGACATTACATACAATAAGAAAGTTATGCATTGATAAGATGCAAATTAAAAGAGAGCTCTCTCTCTAGGGTTCACTCCCGCCTTTCTCTAGAATCTCCCGGCGGCCACCGCTGGGGGGAGGGGGCGCCACCTCGGTGCTTCCTCCCACTAGCCATCATCGTCCACGGCGTGATTTCCTCGATCGTGGGAAGCAGCGATCTCTAAAAAAAGGGACCCTCAAGCAAGTTCGTTTTGGGGATGCTCACGGCAAGGAACGAGGAGGGGCGTGATGCGCTGTGCTAAAGCCAGATCCTGGGTCGATTCGGCTGCATCGACAATGTTGACTCCATCTCGTTCAAGAGAGACAGATGGAGAGGAGCCGCCTCCCGTTGGATCTGGTCTCTTGCGCGGCTGCTCCTCCGCGCAGGCGTAGTAAGGGAGTCCCTCGACTTCCTTTTTTGACTTTTGTACCTCCTTATCCCGAGCCGGATCTTGGCCTCGTCCAGTGCATCTGTAGCCCCACTACTTGATCGGTTCTACTTCAGATACTATTGAGGCGGCGAGCCCTCGTTGGGTGGCTTGGGCGTCGTATCCCATCCCTGCCCAGCCGGTGGCTCTTTCTGCTCATGCTCGTGACAGGATGTTGGGCATACAAGTATGTGTGCCCCATGCATCCCCTTTATGGGGCTCTGTTCCTTGACCTCGACTCCAGGCCTCGACGTGCGGTGTACCCCGTTGCTCCTTGTGTTTGGCTGATGCTTCTCTGGCGTCAGATTTGTCTGGTTGATGTCATCACAATGTGCAGGGGAGTAAGGGGCAGTTCGTGCTTCTCCCTCCCCCCTGTCGATTCCTCTGTTGCTGCGTGTTAGAGCACCCGTAAGGTGTTCAACCAGGTTCTCCTTTGCAAACAAGAGCCTCAGAGCTTGTTCCATTACAGGACAACAACAAGGGGCCCTTGGCAGACCCTTCGAGTTTCATTTTCACAAACCTAATTTGTTGGGCATATGTCATGTTATACCAGTCAAAATAATCTTCCAAACTGGCAATCCAATCGAGAAAAGCCTTAGGGTCAAGTTTTCCATCAAAAGTAAGGGCATCTACCTTAACTCATTGGGTGATATCATCCTGACGTGGGTGTCCTAGGTAGTATTGACCATAAGGATTTTAGTAAAAGCCTGGGCCACGTGGGGGTGTGTGAAAAGCATCATGTCCAGGGGGATGAGGACGTGGTGCAGGAGGTTGGGTGGGATGATACGACAGAGCCATTGGTCGTTGAGGATGTGGATAATGAGTTGCAGGAACGAATTGGGGGTCAGGGGCATTGCCTTATGGGGGGTATCGCCGTGTAAGGTTTGTGTGTGGAGCAGCGGGTTGAGGTGTATAATTGGGAGGCTGATAATATGGTGGTTAGTAGTGGTGGTTTTCCTCAGAGGCCTGTAGGGAGTAAGGGTCATGTTCAGCGAAAGGGTCAGTGCCCCCTAAGTTTTGGTAGTCGGGGATCTCTTGAGGTTGTGGTGAACAGATTTGCAAGGGAGTAAGAGCTAATGGGGATCGAGGTGCATTCCCAATATTTGGTAGCATGCCATATCCCAAATAAGGTGCGAAATTTTGAACGACCTAGAGAGTATGTGTTTGGAAGATTGTGCAAAGCTCAGTCATTATGGAATTGAGTGTTTGACTAAGAGTATCCAGGTTAAAGGGGTTTTGGGAAGAATCAATGGCATCTATCTAAAGGAAGACCAATACAATTGAAAAAAAAATCTATAAAAGGACTGACATTGTGAGGATGCATGTGTTGATCGCTTCTTTTTCAAGATTTCTCAAATTAGTAGACTTGATGAGTGATAAAGGTCATGTGCATGAGGTTTAGACCATTCTCATCTTCTGAAAATGCAGAAGAATTGGTGTATTTTATAGGCAGCTTCAAAATATCTTTTTGCATTGCAAGGTCCTGTTGAGAACTAGTTGCACTAAAAGAACTAAAGTGACAAGGCACGAGCAATACAAAAAACCATAATCACCATTTGCAAGATCATTCTGTGAGGGAATTACCCCATACCTGTAAGATTTGTAAATGAAGATTCCAGCTTTGCAAATATCCTATGAAAGACCCTTGCATGCCCACCTAGACAAAAGTGTGACAAGTGTTGAATAAGAAGATAAAGCTTCCAACTAAATGTTCTAAATAAAGGACGTCATATTATCAGGAATTAAATATTCTATCAACCAAGATGAAAAAAGTTCTAACAAATTGAGTGGCATCACAAACATGCTTTTTATAGAAGTTACCATTGTTTTTGGGGAGTCAAATGCAACCTAATAATAGAAAGAATTTTTATTTACTCAATGTGTAAGTTCTTTTGAAAGGTTCCAATAACTTGATCTGCATGGGAGCAAATTTCTGCATGAAATTCTGTGGAAGTGGCATAAGTACTAGTGGTCTACATGCTCTCTATTAAACTCCAAAATTTATTAAATTGCCTTTTCTCTTTAGCGTGATCCTGAATGACGCATTCCTCTCCATCAACCACAGGAAAGATGTCTTGATCCTCATAAATACTATGATAAAATGCAAACAAGAGCAATGAAATATAATCTTGTACTAAAAATAGACAAGAAGGAAAAGTCACCCAAACACTGAATTTTTATTGCCTCTTCAGCTATGATGATTACCCTCTGCCAATGTAAAAGCATAAATCTGCATTCTCCTATCAATGATCTCTTCAACTTGGTTTTAGATATTTCTCAAAGAATTCATAGCATGATCCATCTTGGTTTTCCTGCTACAAGGCAAAAGCATAAATCTGTAGGGTCATTGCACAATCTCAAGCTCAAGATATTTTCATTACCTCTCACTATTCATTAACAATTAAGTGAATTGAAAATTGCAAATCTCAAGTTGTTTTTGTTACCTCTCAATGTTCATTAAAAATTATAAACCTCAAACTTATATAACATGGCGAGAAGAACTAAACACGCTGAAAGGAATGAACTGGACATGAAACCTAAATTACATCCATCGTAAGGATTTCTCTAATGCATTGAGTAGATAAGGACCAAATTCTTTGGTTTTCTCCGATCAAAATATTTTATATGCTCTATTGTCTCTTTACTCGATGCATATTTCAATAAATCTATTATCAAGACTATGAAAAGAAAAGCAACTATCATGATACATGAAAATTGCAGTTCTAGTCTAGGCCGAAAATGATCAACCTTTAGCACAACACATTTAGCAAGACCCATCGTCCTTGGGGAGCCGACAGCCTCATCCTGATAGGATATGTTTTCTGCTTATTGTGACAACTACATGTGATGAGATTAGAATAATCCAACATATTGATCTACATTGATATAACCAATATTATGTGAGAAACTATAATTTATAAAGTATGCATAAAATTATGAGATGCATATAGTCAAAAGATCTGTAAAGATCTTCCACACATTTGTATATCCATACCTACAAGGAAAACAGAACAAAAATGAGAGGTTTCAATCAAGTTATGAGATGTCTATCTGCATTACATAATATAATGTATACACATCTTTGTAATTGTAATTGTATATGCTGATAACTCATGTGTATATGTGTTCTGTAATTATAAAGAAAATCTGGAAAGGATGCTAACTTCAGTGAGTTAAGAATATTTATATGTTGTATACAAGTATCCGTCATATGTGTATTCATGCAAACTCACATTTAAGGTATCGTGTGATTCATGAATGAAGTGTTTTTGAATTGTCCTTCCTCTACATTTTGTTTCACCTTGATCTGATCGTAGTATTAATTTCTTAAGTGTCATGTATGACATGTATTAGTGCATCTTCTAGTGAGCTTAGTTCATTGAATGAGTTAGTTATGTTAGTTCAACCTCTGCATGTTGTTTGAGTCATTTTTGCATCCTATCTTCGGTAAGATCTTTACAACTGATAAAATGCTTCTCATGTCAGATCTTAGGTGCTTGCATGGATTTTCATAGAAGTGTTGACATGGTAATTGCAGAAACAAAATATTGCAAATCCAACAAAAGTTTGTTCTGAGCGTTGAATTCCATTTTTTATATGCTAGATAATCTAGTTCAACGTTTTCCATATTTTGTATTCACAGTCTGGTTGATATAAGTATTTTCATTATAATCATGATGCTTCTTCATTAAAGTTTCTTTTACACTACTTCATTCTCATTTTTTCACAGTGTGAGCCTTAAATGCTGGTTTTCCTTCTTAATTTTGTTGGCATCAACACAGTTCTCAATTATGATTAACAACTTGTGAGTCCTAGCTTTTCGTTTCTTCTCCATTCTGTATTTGTACTTTATAAAAGATGTATGATTTTAATAATATCAAAATGAATACCATGTGTTGCTCATGCCCCTGTTTCCCATTATTTAGCTGTGTTATTATATACTAAATTCCTATATATCATGCTATATAATCATATTGGCATCCTAACTGATATGAACTTGCTTATGTAATAATATAGTTTTGTTGACACACTCATGGTTAACACATTATTACTGCATGTTGATGTATGTCTATCATGGTATATACATATAAAATGGATATTCCAAATATGAATAGACGAGCTGTCACATGTAACACCTGTGTCTGTCTGCTTGCATGTGGTCAGTGCATTTGTGTTTTCCATGTAAGTGGAAAATCGTGTGTGCCCTACCTGTTCCAGTGTAGATATGAAAATCTTAGCGATGAAAATATGAAGCATAGTGTATATCACATAAGAAACCATTAAATCAGGAACCACGTCTTCTAAAACTGGCCTAAAAGAATTAGGGACTTGTTTATACAATTTTTTTATTGCAATGAGATTGTATATATGATAAAAGGGTATTATTGAAGAGAATGAATTAGAATGATCTATACTGATTTACATAACAAGGATTTATGAAGTAATTTATGTGATGTACCATCTTTCTTTATACAATAACTATTTTCTTAAAAATCTATTCACATGATCTACAGAAAATGTCATCTAATGCACTTCTATTTTCAGTTAGATGAAGACGATGCATATTTATTTCTCTGCTTTAAACTTGCTTTTAGGTTCACAGGACTATTTAGACACTAAAAGACTGTCAGGAACTTGCTGAGACTCGGAAAGAACTGGTCAACTTCCAAAAAGAAGCTTCTGAGGTAGTTGTCACAGCACAATCCTCTCAAAAGAATATGTACATTGATCCAGTCGGTGTTGTTACCTAGCAAATGGCCATTGTCACACCTATGCAAATGGCTACTGAATATCCTTCACAGAAACCACAACCGCCCTCTCCAAATAAGCCATAAATCTCTTACGTTTTATGTCAAGGGGGAACTTATTCTCAACAAGGTCAACTGGTGCAGCAACCTGCCTATTTCCTACAACATCAGTAGAGTCCACCAATGCCACCACAATGGAAAAGTACTGGCCAACCACACTTGCAGCAACCACATGTATTGCCTCAACCACAGTGCACAAGGACCTTGCCTCATTACCAGCAAGCTTACCCTCCTCAGATTCCTCAACTGCTCCAAGTTGAACAATCACAACATCTAGGGACACGACACCAACCTCCGAAGGCCATGTCCGACCCTTCATGCAACACATATGTGCCAGTTCCATATTCTGTCATTCCATATCCAAATGGCAGTGGTACCGATGGTGTTGCTTACAACAGTCTAATGCTGCAACCAACTTCTCCCGATTACATGTCAACTCAGGCTATACAGAGTCAGCCAAACCAAGGTTCTTCTGGTAGTCTAGACTTGAATAAATCTGACACTAGACTTAAATGGTGGATTTCTAGCGTGCTTAAGATAAAAGTTATCATAGATAATGTTAAAATATCCAGTCAATCTACTGCTAACTCACAAGGCTCAATCATGTAGAGGTTGTGCAAAATTCAATTGATGAAATGTAGCAGAAATTTTAATTTTCAATGGAGTAGCATAAGGGGCTAGTGTGCAAATGAACAACAACAAAACCATGTTGTAGGTCACATAGAAACTGAGTCTTCAGTACTAGTAACTATCGTTTGATACCTTAGTACTAGTACCTATCACCACTCTCAAATAATATAAATGCCTATGTATTTCTTCCTTATTGTTTGAGGATAAAAGCAGCTAAGTACCTATCACAAAGATATGACTTTCTTGCTACTCTAACATGTCCATGGAGCTGAAAAAATAACAAAAAAAATCCAACATTTAGGAGTCCATCTTTTATAGAAAGTTTTAGGTATCAAGGAGTTCAGCTGGCCATGACACCTTCCAAGCAATCTTAGTAAAAGTATGATGGAAGGTCAGTAGATCCATCAAAAGATAAGATGCAACATTCAGCAGCAATTACTCCATCTTGGACCCCCATTGATAAGAGAGCCAGACATGTCAATTTGGCTTCTCAGCCTAATGGAAGACTTGTAATATTTGTGTCATTTTCAATTTGTAGCCATTTACAAAATTTTACCTTAAACAACACTTATTATAGGAGGCATACCTTGCACTAAATTGATCCCTCAGTAAAGAATACTCAGTAGTAATCACTAGATACACACATTCTTTTAGGCTAAGGGAACATGAATTGGTCCATGGTGGTTCGACTTCCAAAAATATGTATGCTATGTGTTCAACACATGTCATCTCATCATAGTATACTTCACAGGTACAAGATTGCATATAAATCAACTAACCATACACTTAATACTAAAGGAATAGAACCTTATCCATGTCTCTTAGTAGATAGAAATAGTAGCCACCCTTCACACCCCTGCAACTATAAGGAGTTCAGCCAGGAGTGGCTCCAGTGAGTTGGGATGAGGATTATATTACAAACGGACGCTGCCAAAAAAGGGTGACCCAACTGGTATTTCCAACACAAAAAATAGATGTTGCGATGAAGCTAATGTCATGCTGATTGTGAAACGCACGTTACAACCGTCAATCAACTTGCAACTTTCAATTTTTTGAGAAAATTTTGAATCAAGCCAATAGTTATGTGCTACACTAAATCTACTATGTAAAATGCTACTACAAATTTCTATTATCAACTCATAGTTCTGCATAAGGAGATGTTAATTCATCCTTCTCTGATTACGTCAATACTTGCCACACTCTACCGTCACAAGGTAAATAAAAAGAAAGGTTCCTGATCTACAATGGAAAAAATGCTAAGCACACAAATGCACTCTACCTCTTATCATTTCACTTACAACAAGTATGAAGATCTTGCAGGCAATGAAACGTTATCATTAAAATTCAAGGATCTACTAGTTTCTTAAGCTAAGCTACTATTACAAAAGTTGTCAATATTCTTCTAGGTAGGACTGTCAAAATTTCAATTCTGGGTTAGAAAAGGCTGACCAAATTTTATTATAGTGAGACCTAGAACAACTACCTAAACCCAAAACTGATATGGATTGTTAAATCTAGAACTTAGAATTGCACATAGCCTCCATTTTTTATCAATAAAACCAGCCAGTATGTATTAAAACTAGAACCTATAAGCTCTAGTATGTAATAAAACTAGAACCTATAAGCTATGTGTGTTAAAATTTTAATTTCACAAAATGAAATTTTTTACTAGTCTAACACGGAACTGTCCCCGACCCATATTGTCAAACCCGGAACCAACCTGAATTATAAAAATTTTAATCAAGAACTGAAGGAAACCTAAATTTCAACCAGTTATCCAATTCAAGAACCGACTCAAAATGACTAAACTAATATTCCAAACTAGAGATCTTCTTACAAGTCATACAAAGAGCAGGTTGATGAGTTTGGGATATCATGGACTACCGTATGTGTAAAAAACTGTTTGCTTCGGTAATCACTTCGTAGAAGGAAATTTGATTCATCCTTCTCTTACTATATGAATCATTCACTACAGCCCACCAACACACAATCTAAAAGGAAGAATTGAATCCTCCAACGTTAAATTGCAAAAATAAGCAAGAAATGCAGTGTCGTTTGTCATCATTTTAGTGTATCATCATATCCATCCTAAATGCTCCGCTTGAATGCATCTCTCATTGATATAAACATCATACACAATGTATTTTCACAAGATCATTAGCAATAAAAGCAATACTCAATCTGATAAGGTGTAGCATCCACTGTTATATATAAGTAACATAAATAGTTTAATACTTGAATTAAACATATATGAGAAAGTCATAGAACAATCTATAAGTGCATCAGTTCCTTAGATATTGACTCATGTTTTAAAATCTTGCACAAAATATTCAGCTTAACTTATCCAGCTACAATTGTCGAAGTCCTTTTGTTATTGTATGTGGTATGCAGTGTTCTCTTGCGTTCAGCAATAAAATTATGTGGTCACCCTTCATGGGCGTTTGTTTCGTAACCTAGATGGATGTTATGTTACAAAAAGGTTTGTGAGCTTAGAAGCATTATTTGAAGTAGATAAATGTACAAGAATGAGCTGCAATAGAAGTGACTCATTTCTGAGAAGAGGTACTAGAGCAAAGGTTCATGATAAGCAATCAAATTTCTGGGTAATAAAATTTCACTATACATTCAATATTCTGAGGAGATAAAGGTGTTCCACAGAAAAAATCATGCATAGAGTTTTTTTTAGGTAAGAGAAACATTAAGCTTGGCAACCAATTGATGCAACATTTCTAATACTTCAAGCATTCCTGCCTTACTGCTTTTTGAAATGATCGTTCATCGGCAGGAGGTACTACAAGGTTAGTAGCTGTTAGAGCATGGTCATTCACAATGATGCAATATCAATGAGAGATGAAACACATACGGCCTCTACAAGAATACCACAGTTTTCACATTTACTGAGCATATGTGAACTGTTATTATGTAGTAAACTAAACAAGTAACAAGACAACAAATCAGTCATCACTTGCAAGTTTAAAAGAAATTGGATATTTGCATATTAAATGTTAGAAATCTACAGAAGGAATCTCTAGCCGCTCAAAAAAATCTAAGTTGAACCTCTTTGACTCTCTTCTATAAACAGAAGCAAATGATGTGAAGAGGAAGGTTGCTCATGCCAACAAATGTGAAGAATCATTGGTAAGACAGATTAGGGGAATGGAGGTTCCAGCAGGGGAAGAGAAGGTTAGGTTTTCATACTCTATGTGATTTAGCAGGTATGAGAAACATAAATACAGGAATTAGGGGAGTCAGAGTATACCTCAGCTTTTCCCTGCCATCCCATGCGTCTCCTCTCCACCTTTCATTATCCTCGATCATCTCCTCTTCTCCGATGGTCCATGAGGTTGGGCCTAGCATAAGGAGGAGGTGGGTGGGTATTGGTGGGGAGAAGAGGGAGAGACGGGGAGAGGGCTTTCAGATGGGTAGCTTTAGCGGGGGAGAAGAGTGAGGGAGGAAGAACAGGAGTGATAAGTGGGGGTGGAACTACCGAGGGAGATGCTAACGCTCTGCGTGATACCGCACCAACAGAGGGTAATGTACGCAAAATTTTGAATATTTCAAGTATTTTGGTTATTTGGAGGGGCGGGGAGTGAGGGGGAGATGATTTGGGAATGAACATTATTTTGTAGTCACTATAATATGTAACTAATTTTGTAGCTAATACAATTAACTACATTTGCTTTATTTACACGTTTATAATTTATAGGGAAAGGTAGTCTTTAACTACAAACATAATATATGTAGTTAGAATAATTGTAGTTAAATCATCTTTTTTTTGTAGTGGGTGGTGAGTGTGATTCTTTGACATGAAATCACTACACTCAACGCATGTCATTGGGTACACTTTGACATCATCAAACGCAGTCCTGAAATATAGATTGTTATAAAGGTGATGATTGGGTGACTTTGACACATGGGGCTTTTGAGGGGTGAGTGATAGATATGGGATTTTTCTCAACTGATGGAGTTTGATGTCCATGGCCACTTGATGAGTAGGACTGAGAAAGGCATGCACATGCATGTGTGAATCAATATGTGATATTGATGTCACACATATCTCATCCAGTCTGCTCTATGATCAAGGAAGTGAATGAACATTGAAAGGATGATTGTTACATGCCTTGAGTTCATTCGGGATATCAGTGACAAAGGAATTATACATTCAATGTAATACCAGTCATGAATTGTAGGATTGAAAGTTGTTCTCCAACTTTCCTTTTCACTTGGGTAGTATTGATGTGCGACTAGGCACCACTCTTTGCTTGTGAAGTCATAAGTATTATGGACTTTCACTGCCAATGTGAAATGGGCCTGCAGGGTCACACACATAGGATTTAACCTGGAAAAGAAGTTTATCCACGAATGATGTTTAGATTGTTTACTAAATGTGTTTAGTAGTTCAATTAAACATTCAATCAATTGACCTCACTCAGAATCACCAAGTTCAAGTGTTGGACTAACTGATTTGGGTGTCAGATTCATTGAGAACTGCATTGACTGATTTCAACACAACTTACACTGCCAACCAACCGGTTCAAGTTGTTAAATCGATCGGCTTAGGGTCAAGTGAGATGACCGGTTCAAGTGTTGAACCGATCGATTCAGCTAGACAAAATGAGTCAGTTTGGGAAAGTTAGGTTGGTGAGAAAATATTTTCATTTCACTTGTACAATTCAATTGGGACAAGTATTGATCTTTGGATTAATTAGAAATGGAAAGAAGAAAGTCAATTGGGAACTGTCCTGGGAAGTGAAACGACCAGTTCAGTTCATGAATGAACCGATCAATTCAGCTCCCCAAACGACTGGTTCATGAGATGAACCAATCAGTTCAGTCCCCAAACGATCGGTTCATTTGTGAAACGACCGATTCACTTGCCGCAGTGTGTCAATTCATGGAAATTCTAGACCCTTCTACTCCCAATTTAGTCCCACATTGTCGGGGGTTGAGAACCTTGACCCTAACCCCTCCTATATATAGAGGGCTATTGGGGGCTTCTCAAGAACAACTCACAACATCAGTTGCTCTGCAATGTTGTCCTCTCTGGTTGTGGTAACCGACAGAGCCCAAGAAAGTGCTACCCGACTAGGGAGGCACAGTGAGGGAAAGACAACTACAGGATGACAACTTATGGCAGGAGAGCACGTCGGTGACTAGTATGTCGACAGAAGGGGATGACTCCTTCCAGTGTCCTGTAAGATAGGACGACTGGAGTTCGCGGTGGTCTATGTGGACTGCTACAGAGGCGGGAGATTTCTACCGCTCAGAGAACAACCGTCAATCTGACAGTCCAGGTGCGACCAGGAGCTACACAGACGCCGTCCAAGACCGGAGGTGAAGACCATGCTAGCCGCGAGGTAATGTTGTTGAGAAAGCCTCGGGACAAGGTACGCATCTACAAACCATCCTTCCTACCGTATAGATGTTGACGAGATCTCTTTGGGTTATGGGTTTGGGGAGAAATATTTTTTATTTCCACTGCCATCTCTGCCTCCCCTAAAACCCAACAGTGGTATCAGAGCCATGTCAACGTTCTATACTTTAGGATAATCGATATGATCGGTTTTCGGTTTGTCACCTTTTATTTATTGCATACGATGCGAATAATTAATTGGCTTTATGAATGTCCAATATAAATCTACAAAATCCCTACATATACATATATGATATGGTATATAAATGCATTCAATATGCGTCGCCCTTAAACGGTTTTTGTGGTGATTATAGCGTGATTATGGCCATAAACCCTAAATCTATGTGTGGTTGATTGTTGTTACTTGCATCTCAATTTGCGCACTGATTCCCTACCTCCTATTCCTGATGTAACTCAAGATAACTCGAGATTCTTTCCTACCTTTGCTTCCCCCTGAATGTAACTCGGGGTTTCCCAATTCTAATGTAAATAGTATAGTTCTTTTATTTCCTGTTATGTCAAAGAACGGCAGATACCTGGAGGATCAAGATGATCATCTCAGGTGTGATACGATCGGCTGGAGGACCAAGGCAACTAGTTCTTGGAGCGAGACGAGCGGGTGGCGACCTGAAGAGATGCACGACAACTAGTGAACCAATCGCCTGGAGGTGCCAGTTGATCGGTTGGTGGCACCCAACTGACCGACTTGATGGCGAGCCGATCAATCATGGAGATGAGTTGATCAAACCCAGAACGGCAAAGCACAGAGTTCATCTTGTACAAGTTGCATGTGATGTGGACCTAGATGACCGTGATTCCTCTTGGCTCGAGGAATTACATTAGGATGGCCACAATCATCGCTTTTTATCATTTCACATATTTTCTGTGGGATATAGAATGTATATGATACGTACTATATATTGTGGTGATTGGATATGTATATGTACCTATAAAACCAAATCCATCAATAAATATTAAGTTTTATATGCCTTCCAAATGCGACACACATGAAAAGCTTGATCGACCAAGTGTGGGCATGCCCTAGCGTGGTGCACCATCTATCTTGTGGAAGCGTGAAGGATGGATATGTGGGTCTTCCCTAGCAGGGTGCATATTCATCGTGTTGGCTTTGGGTCAGACTTAACAAGGTGACCTAGATAGGATCTAGCACCCTGAGGCATGGAGGTGATCATGGCAAGGAGTTGCGCATGACATCTTTCAAGAGTTGCATATGATGCAATTGGCAAGAGTTGCCTACATGGAAGATCTAAGTTGTGGGTGACAGCCCTAGCTGGTCCATGACTGAGAGGATTTCAGGATCTTGACCCACTAGAAGGTTGTACGCTACAATCTTCTGAATTGATGGTGAGGGCTATCAATTTGAACAAAAATAGTGGGAGTGATAATTAATGAAAGTCATAATTATATCGTAAAACTTTTTCAAAGCAATCAAATAAGTCAAAAATGAGTTTTTGGACTAAATTACATATATTTCCTTTTGTAGTACAAATGGCCACCAACAATAATCACTTTATTTGCGATTGGTCCTTGAGACGAACAAATTAAATGGGAATAATTCCATGACTGGTTAGTACGTTGAGAAGTGTTCTCAATTGAAGAGTGAAAGCTCTAAGTCCTAGTTATACCAGAACCAGATGAGCTCGCTCCCACCACACCAAAGGTTGAAGGGGATTCTTACTGGAAGCATTATGAGGATGCCTTTGATGTGTAGTGCTTGAATGTTGTTTTCTCTTAACTATGAGTTGCAGAGACAATATGAGACATATGATGTCTCCAAGTCACTGTCCTAGTATGTCATGACAGAAGGAGATTCAGTTTGTTCTCACACACTCAATGTGATTGGGTATGTGGAAAACCTGACTAGACTGGGATTCCCTCTGAGTCAAGAGTTGGCTACTGGTATGATACTACAAATGTTATGAGAATCATATAGTTCACGATGAACTACAACATGAACAACATTGACAAGCCGTTGACAGAGTTCTTAGACATGTTGAGGATAGCAGAGGCAAAGATGAAGAAAGACAAACCCTAATCTTTGATGTGATCAATGAAGGGTAAGTCTTAAATTCAAGGTCAAGGGCAAAGCAAAGAAGTGTTCTGATGCTAGCCAGCAACCCAAGCCATCTTCAGCCTCAAGGCATATGGGAAGGGTGAATGAGGGAGGAGAAATTGCCCTCTATATATGGAAGAACAAAAGAAGATGAAAGGAGGGGATAGAGATCTCCACCGTAGGTATCATGAAATAAACACTTCTTTATCTGAGGTATATGATACCAAGATGAAGATCTAACATATATGATATGCAATATCTAAAAGGAAGTGATGGCCTTTGTGAAAGGACCAAGAAAGGAGTACTCATCATTGGAGCAAGTGTTGCTGTCATAGATAGGAGTACCTTTCAGTTTATTTCAGCCTAAAGGGCACGAAATAGAGTTGAGAACTTCTATTTCAATTTGCCAATAGAAACACTTTATTGTTGCATCTTATAGCGACAAGATGGCTATCAATATAGTTGATGTTTCAATTTCAAAGATATGATCTTTGTGGAAATACTTTTCTTTATCTTGTGGTACTTGGTATGCATAATATAAAATGATACCTAAACATTATTGATAACTCAAACAACGAATTAGCATTATCATGAGAAGTTCATATCTAGTTTCCATGTTGATGGATAAGCTAGATTCTTTTGGTTGTGAACCATTAAGAGACATGAATATATTAGACATGCTGACAAGTCAGTCTTCACTAGATGTAGTGGGAGAATGACTATCATATTAGGTATAATACATTTGATGTATTTACATATCTATTGGAATAAATGCTAATACTTCAAATGGTGTTTAGAGAAATACCAATATGAATATCTTAAAGTGTTCAAGAAGATCATGAATGAAGTACCAATTTGGTAAAAGTAATAATTCTTGATGTGATCAATGAATGAGATACTTAAACCAAATGTTTGAGAACCTTATGAGTGATTATGATAGTGTATCATAGAGAACTCATGATTAAGGTATAGTGATGTCTAAATCAAAAAGGAGTCATACTCTAAGGAGTTAGAGGATGATTATCAAATAAGTAAATTCTTCTTAAATGGAGAATACATAACACTAATAAAGGATATTAAGAATCACAAAGTGTTGTGGGTTCTCAAATTCCTTAACAGATACACCTCAAATATCTATATGATGAGTTGGTCATATGATGAGTCAACAATCTAGATGATATTTAGGAACCGGATTTTGAGTTATGGTTTATGACCTTAAGATCCTAAATGACTTCCATGTGAACCATAATGTATGACCTTAGTGGTAGAACCCATTGGTATAAAATCCACAAGTGCATATGAGTCTTAAACGTTAAGACACATGGATGACATTTTGAGAAGGATCATGCTTGTTGATTGCAACTTAAGGACTAAGAAATTTGGCATATGGATATTAAAACCACATTCCTATGAGAAATAAGACAAGGATGTGTATGTGACACAACCTATAAGGTTTATGAATCCATTAATGCAAATGAAGTCCTCTTGACCTGGAAAAGAGAGAGCATACATTGGCAATCTGTACAGAAGGGTTCAGTGTGCACAGATTCAGTGGGAGAAAAGTTGTCCATGTTACCAGGAGTTAGTATCCCAAGGCCAAGTGTCCAATTCTCATGAAGAATGGGAACACAAAGAATAGATATGGATCTATCATGTATGTAATCATCATGTTATCTTGCATGTATGGACATAGCAAGAATAAAATTCATTTATCATCTTGTATGTAGGACATGATAATATGATATGCTCATCCTGATAACTCATATGTGGGACATGACGAGTGGATGTGTGGCATCCAAATTATAAAATGAGATTTACTTAAGCGTAAGAGAATCATTTGCAGCGGATTACTGAAAATCACTAAAAATTAAAACTTTTTGCAAAGAGATCCAAATATAAGAAATCTCTTACATCAAGAACCATTGTGTTAAATTATATGCATCCTAATTTAAAGGTACATGACTTGTACTATCTCTTCTCGAGGATTACAACATTAGCTGTCCTATAACATTATAAACAGACAGCACAAAAACCTTGAGGCATCAAGCCAAAATCTTGAGTCGATGATGAAAGCACTATCTATAAATCTCGAGGACCTGAGAGTACAGAGATGACACATAGGACTACTATCTATACAACTGGACAGGCAGTATCTCCACCTGAGATATTACTGTTGTCCTTGATGCTGTTGATGTTCCTTCTCTGCTAAAGGTTTCCTGCCTCTTTGTCCGCGTCCACCTAAAAACATTGGATCCCACGGGGGTGAGACAATTGTAAATTGCCCCAGCGGGAGATATAACTCTCCGCCAAAACATTGTATTGCAATTTAAAGATATGAAACTGAGCAGAGGTTAAGCACTTTAAATCATTCTCAACTTTGTAAGCATTGCAACTATTTATGATAGAGCAATATATCATCTATTCTTTTAATAAGGAATAGGAATGACATGTATATCATTTATCCAACATATATACCATCATATCAAACTTTTCTTGTGACACTCATCATCTTGTTATGTTACCCATGAAACATTCTTATTTCATTCTGTTGGCCTTAGCCAACCTGTTAAATAGATAAAGAGATATATCTACCATGTACTCATTTATCATCAATACAGGAATTGGGTTAATATCAATCCTAAATCATCATTACAGGCATTGGGTTATTACCAATCATGTGTTATCACTACAGGCATTTAGCCTCTGCCAGGTATTGGACTCTTCCAAACCTGATTACACCGCCAGACATTGGACACTACCAATCCTAATTTCACAGACAGGCATTGGACTCTAACCAATCCTAATTTCACAGCCAGGCATTGGACTCTAACCAATCCTGATTTCACAACCAGGCATTGGACTTTAACCAATCCTGATTACAGGCATTACACCTCTACCAGGTATTGGACTTTAACCAAACCTGATTTCAAAGCCAGGCATTGGACTTTAACCAATCCTGATTTCACAGCCAGGCATTGGACTCTAACCAATCCTGATTTCACAGCCAGACATTGGACTCTAACCAATCCTGATTTCACAGCCAAGCATTGGACTCTAACCAATCCTGATTTCATAGCCAGGCATTGGACTTTAATCAATCCTGATTACATGCATTACACCTCTGCCAAGTATTGGACTTTAACCAAACCTGATTTCACAACCAGGCATTGGACTTTAACCAATCCTGATTACATAGTTCATGGAATTTAATTCCTTTAACTCATCATTGATCATCACATACTGCTTTAGACTCTGAACCCTGAGGTTAGCCTGCATAGATTTACACATTCTTTATTGAATACAGTTGTTCCTCTTATTAAGTTTATTAAAACATTATCCTTTCTTATTATAAACTTTTATAATCATTTTGGTACCTCTCACTATGCCATAATTTCTCTCATGGCTCATAAGGCCCATAAAGCATCGTGCCACCTCTCACTAGGCAACATAACATATTACTTCATGTAATACAATAGTAACACCTCTATTCCCTCAATATGGTTAGGGCTTACTATTCATATCATATTATGATTTCTCATGTCCCATTACCCAATTTAGGGTTAAGGTTTCCCATCTCACATTAGGATTTATAGTTATCAAAGTATATCAACTTTGAGATGCTAACTGTGAAGTCTTTCATATCTTGATGTATCACTTACCTCATTACTTCCAACTTTCTTAAGTTATCAGCTTATCTAGGATTAAGGTATTTCCCATCTTAATCCTTTCATCCACTAACCTATCACTCTTACCATGAAGTGCATAGGTTACACATATGAATGGTCCAATTATCTTTAATGATATGAACTCATCTCAAGTTAAGGCATTTCTTACAATAAGCTTGCCTATAATCAACATTTATGATATTTCACCCTTATAAGGTTTTACCCAGTGTTTTATTATTAGGATTCTGGGTTGTCATCATGTTGTCCAAGATTAAGGCTTCATGTATTATAACTTCAATTAGGGTTTTACATACCTTTACCCTTTATTAGGGCTTTGGTATTTCACATGCTATCATACTTCATTAGAGTTAGGATTGCATATAGCATCACCCTTCATTAGGCTTTCACATCTCATTGCCTATACTTAATGTTTACTATTCATCCCAACTAGGGATTTCTCATGGCATCATCCTCAATTAGGGTTTCTCATGGAATCAACCTCAATTAGGGATTCACATTTTATTATCTTGGTTTAGAGTCACAACATTACTCTGGGTTTGGGTTACATCTGATATTGCTCTAAATTAGGGTTGGGGCTCAACAACCTTCTTGATTAGGGTTTCATGATCTCTTTATTAAGGATCATACCCTATTCATCACATGATCAATACTCATGTATGAATTCCTTTCCATCATCCTCTCAACTTGATTAGGTTACATCAACCCTTCAATCAAGTACATACAATTATGATTAACATAATGTACCAAGTCATTGTTCTTATAGGAAATTAGGGTTTATCCCTTAATTGGCACTAATCACTTAGGTACTATTAGGGTTTCAACCTTTGTACCTTCATTGATTATCATTACTAATCATCATTGGATCAATGGATCATTAATCATCTTAATTCTCAAGAGATTCAATTACATTGGACCTCCATTACATAAGGTATCCAATTGAATTGACCAATTGAATCTTCAATTACAATAGGTGTCCAAGTGGATTAACCAATTGAGTCCTCAAATACATTATGATTACTTGATCCCCAAACGGTCTTGGTCTTTCAAAGTTCAAATGGTTTGAAACCGTTTGGTAAAGGTTGTGCTTGAGACGGTTTGCTAAAGCAAGTACTTGAAACCGTTTGCTAAAGCACCTTTTTGAAACCGCATAAACTCAACCGGTTTGGGATCGTTTGGTCCCAAACGGTCTTGAGACCGTTTGGTCCCAAATGGTCTTGAGACCGTTTGGACTCAAACGGCCTTGAGACTATTTGGTCCAAACCTCCTCAAAACCGTATGGACCAAATATGGTCTCAACTAATCAAATTGAATTAGGGTTTCCAATGTTGATTCCTTCAATCATTGAATTCACGTAACCAATCATCAATTGGACCTATCATCATACTTCAATTGAGTTAAATGGGTCAACCTTCAACTAATTTGACCCTCAATTGGTCATCAATTAGGGTTTGAATCAATTGAATTAGGGTTTGGAATCGATGATCCTTCAACATTAATCAATGTAAGATTAGTTACTTTGAAACCATTGAACCATCATCCAAATTGAACATGACCTGACCCCAAACGGTCTTGAGGTCATTTGGATGACCTCCAAACGGTCTTGATACCATTTTTCCATGTCAACATCAAAATACAAGTCAATCAATCAAAGTTTGGATCATTGGATTGATCACCAAATCAACATTTGACTGCACTTCAACTTAGTACCTTTAGATCTTCAAACACCTAACCATAGTCAACCCTAGACCTTCAAACGGTCTTGGGTGACCCCCAAACGGTCTTGGGATCATTTGGATGACCTCCAAACGGTCTTGACACCGTTTTCCCATCATATCATCATCAACCATGTCATTCAATTAGGGTTTGGATCCTAGGATTGGTCACCAAATCAGCACTTAATTGTATTTCAATTTGGTATCGTTGGACCTTCGAACACTTGCCCAAACTTAACCCTAGACCTCCAAACGGTCTTGGGTGACCCCCAAACGGTCTTGAGACCATTTGGGTGATCCCCAAACGGTCAACCTTGGTCAACATCACCAAACGGTCTGAAACCGTTTGGTCTCATGCAGTTTGGTGAAACCGTTTTCTACTAAATGGTTTGAAACTGTTTGCTCCCAAACGGTTTGGGAAACCGTTTGAGAAACTCAATCAAGACCGTTTGCCTTGGATATTTGGAGAGGTGTGTGATTATCATCTTCAACCTCTAAACTCATGAAACCTGCTGTGGTTTCCATGGTGATTCCATCCATCAACCAAATCAATTATTGTAAATGTAGAAATGATCATTATTTGATAAGGAATTGAATGCAATAACAAAATCAAGGGTTCAAGTTATAAAACCCACCTCCTATTGATCTCCAAATCTCCAAGCTCACGTCAACAATGGTGGATGCAACTCCTTTCACCATTCCAAGGCTCGTCCTCAAGGTTTGAGTGAAAAGGAATGGTTAGAATTGAAGAGGAGATCGAAATAGGAAGAAATCATGCATTGATTTGTGATTTCCACCATGAAATCGTGGTGAACCAAGGTCAAGAAGCTTACCAACAGGTAGGGATTCGTCCTCCTGATCCTCCCAAGCTCCCTTGGTCGTTTCCCAAGCAAGGAGAAGAAGTGGGGTCGTAAAAGCCTTTCATTTGGCTTGTAAAAGGTCTTTTTATAAAAATTTCAATGAGAGAGAATATGCTTTGTAAAAATCCATTTAATCCCAAAAATATGGCCGCCTCTTCCCCCTCATCTTCCTTAGGAACGAGGATATCTTTTTTGCCTCTTATTCATCTCAATTATCCATGATTTAAAGAAAAGCAAATCAAGCACCTTAAATCATATAATATTAATATCCATATGTGAGTGGATATTTCTTTTTCTTATAAAATTGTGAGTGAGTTATCCATTCCCTTGGATATTTTCGTGGTCCTTGCAAGGCTCAAGGGTGTCCACGCACATCTGAATCCAACCATTTTAATTTTGGTTGAAGGCCCTTTAATTAATACATTTATTTTTTCCCTAAATCGAATTAGGGTTTCAATTAGGATTAAATCTTGATTATTTTAATATCAAGATTCTCTCTCCTCCAACTTAATTCAAATGAGGCGCCCCTCTCATTTTATTTGCTCTACATGGTTCCAAGAAACATTAGGGACCTTATTGAAGTGGTAATTTGCATATTGAACCATAGGTTTTGGGTAAATTGCACTTTACACCAAAACTAGGTTTTAATGCACAAACATTGCTTTATCAGCTTTTCCTTGGTACTCAGGCTACCAAAAGCCATACATCTGCATCATCTTCATTCTCATGATGCTTCAACATATGAGGAACATCTTATCATGCAACATTTGCAATTTAACCCCTCAACTTGGGTAATTTGCACTTTAGTCCAAAATAAGCAAACATTGCTTCAACATTGTTCAAACAGGACCAAAATTGAAACATAAGTTTCTCATGAGCCCTAATTACTTTTCACAAGATAAGATTAAACATATAATCATCTTTATTAATCAAAACACCTAGGGTTAAAGTGTAACCCAGGTCAGGGATGTTACAAATTATAAACCCCTAACAAGGATTTCGTCCCCGAAATCCCAGATAAAGGGAAACAGATATTATCCATGCATCATATCATCACGTCCTCACATAACACCTCATTATTATGGAGACACCATAGAGTTTTGATCAACAAAAAGTTATTTCACACACATTTATCATGGAATGGTTCACATGGAACACATACTCCCATGTTCCTTAGTTGGTTCAGTATTTCTCTTTTAAGATCACGATTATATTCTGTCATCCACTTGAGACTATAAGTCTTTTCATACCCTAATTGTGTCATCTCACCTGATAACACCATACTATCTTTCCTTATTACCTGCACTAACTATCTTATTAGTTATACATTCTCTTATCATAAGGAAAGGTTACTTATCAATTAAGATCTTATCTCAAAGATATCTTCAATTGTTATATTTATGCAAAACATAAACCCCTAGCATGCAATGTTCGTATTATTTTACATGATTAATTTGATTTCATAATTGGACATTTCACATATTCAACATAAATCATCTATTATTTCTTAGATACCAGAATCTCTTACCTTTGTATCTATCACATGTATTAAAAACACATCACTTATGTATCTTCCTTTCATCTTGGGACATTACTTGTTACATATATCTTCATCTTGGAGCCAAAGTCCAAGATAAATTGATACATTTCTAAGTATCCATCACATAAACATCTTTATATTATGCACATCAAGTGTCCTATGACCCACTTGATTGCCATGTCCCTGAGAGAAAAGAAAACAAGGAATCATATTCCTCATTCTAATATTATGAGGATTATGCTTTTAATTCCTCATACAAACATGCTCAACTGAGGTTATCTCAGATTTCTCTTTCTTATGCTTAGAACATGACACATTTATTCATTCCATGCTTCTTATTTCATGATACTCATTAGATTGTATCAGAATGACTGCTTGATCAGGGCAATAAAAAAGATTACAATCTAAGAGTTTCCATACTCACTTTATCATCAATAGTTGCATACCTGGCCAGGGTATATAAATACTGAGATTAAGTAGTATGCACTTTTTATGCTATTTTATTCCTTCTTTTTCGTATTATCACAAATATAAGATTTAACATCACTGGATTTTATCCAGGCATCTCTTCAATACCTCATCTTCTTCTCATAGAGGTAAGAACAACATGAAACATCTATAATGTTTATTATGCAAAATGTAAGTCCTCACAGGATTAATCAAAGAAAGTTCAATCAATTACCTTCCCAATTAACTCAGGAAACCATAAAAAACATTTTAGAATGACATTATTTTGTCTAACCTGTCATGATTCGTGGATTATTCACTGCCTCATGCTGATTCTGCCTCAGAGGTTGATTCACCATAACATTTCTAGCTGAGCAATCTCTTGCCAGATGTCCAACCTGTCTACACAGGTACCAAATTCTGGGTGCCAGGTATGGTCTAGAGGGTTCTTTGCCCTTTCTAGATGACCATTGCCTTGGTGCACTAGGTCCTGGTTGTACTGGTGGTACCAAAATCTTTCCCTTTTTGGAACTATTAAATCTCTGTCCCTGGATTTGGATAGGCCTTTTCTTAATTCTCTCTTCCTTGTTCTTTGTTGGACAATTCTTTACAATATGTCCAGGCTTTCTACACCTATAGAAAATTCTACTTTTGGGTTGAAACCTATTCCTTCCTTCACTATTTATTGATTCAACAGGCTGAGGTTGAGCACAGACTTGTTCTAAGTCCAGAACTTCATCAATTCCCATTGCTTCCACCTACTGATGTGGATTACATATCCATTTGATGTCCAAAACATCATCATTAGGGGATGGTAATCTAGGTTGCACCGCTAGTGCTTGATCCACTAAATACATCATGGTTGCCCTAAATTCCTCAACAGTGATTCCTAAGGAAGGATTTCTTATCACAATTGGATTAGCTAGGGGGTTCTCAGGTAATTGTCCCTCTCTTGCCTGCCTCCCTGCACCTCTTCTTGGTGCAGCATTGCTGCTTTCTGCAGCAAACTCCTCATGTGACCCAGTCATCTTCAAGTTCTTCTTCTCCTATATGAGCAGAAGACACTATCAGATACACTGGATGACACTAGAACAGACTCTACTACCTTAGTCCAATGTCTCTGTAGACTCAGCGAATCTAGAGCTCTGATACCACTAAATTGTGGCATCCAAATTATAAAAATGAGATTTACTTAAGCGGAAGCGAATCATTTGCAGTGGATTACTGAAAATCATTAAAAATTAAAACTTTTTGCAAAGAGATCCAAACATAAGAAATCTCTTACATCAAGAACCATTGTGTAACATTATATGCATCCTGATTTAAAGGTACATGACTTGTACTATCTCTTCTCGAGGATTACAACATTAGCTGTCCTATAACATTATATACAGACATCACAAAAACCTTGAGGCATCAAGCTAAAATCTCGAGTCGATGATGAAAGCACTATCTATAAATCTCGAGGACCTGAGAGTACAGAGATGACACATAGGACTACTATCTATACAACTGGATAGGCAGTATCTCCACCTGAGATATTACTACTGTCCTTGATGCTCCTGATGTTCCTTCTCTGCCAAAGGTTTCCTGCCTCTTTGTCCGCATCCACCTAAAAACATTGGATCCGACGGGGGTGAGACAATTGTAAATTGCCCCAGTGGGAGATATAACTCTCCGCCAAAACATTTTATTGCAATTTAAAGATATGAAACTGAGCAGACGTTAAGCGGTTTAAAGCATCCTCAACTTTGTAAGCATTGCAACTATTTATGATAGAGCAATATATCATCTATTCTTTTAATAAGGAATAGGAATGACATGCATATCATTTATCCAACATATATACCATCATATCAAACTTTTCTTGTGACACTCATCATCTTGTTATGTTACCCATGAAACATTCTTGTTTCATTCTATTGGCCTTAGCCAACCTGTTAAACAGATAAAGAGATATATCTACCATGTACTCATTTATCATCAATACAGGAATTGGGTTAATATCAATCCTAAATCATCATTATAGGCATTGGGTTATTACCAATCTTGTGTTATCACTACATGCATTTAGCCTCTACCAGGTATTGGACTCTTCCAAACCTGATTACACCACCAGGCATTGGACACTACCAATCCTGATTTCACAACCAGGCATTGGACTCTAACCAATCCTAATTTCACAGCCATGCATTGGACTCTAACAAATCCTGATTTCACAACCAGGCATTGGACTTTAACCAATCCTGATTACAGGCATTACACCTCTGCCAGGTATTGGACTTTAACCAAACCTAATTTCACAGCCAGGCATTGGACTTTAACCAATCCTGATTTCACAGCCAGGCATTGGACTCTAACCAATCCTGATTTCACAGACAGGCATTGGACTCTAACCAATCCTGATTTCACAACCAGGCATTGGACTCTAACCAATCCTGATTTCACAGCCAGGCATTGGACTTTAACCAATCCTGATTACAGGCATTACACCTCTGCCAGGTATTGGACTTTAACCAAACCTGATTTCACAGCCAGGCATTGGACTTTAACCAATCCTGGTTACATAGTTCATGGAATTTAATTCCTTTAACTCATCATTGATCATCACATACTGCTTTAGGCTCTGAACCCTGAGGTTAGCCTACATAGATTTACACATTCTTTATTGAATACAGTTGTTCCTCTTATTAAGTTTATTAAAACATTATCCTTTCTTATAATAAACTTTTATAATCATTTTGGTACCTCTCACTATGCCATAATTTCTCTCATGGCTCATAAGGCCCATAAAGCATCGTGCCACCTCTCACTAGGCAACATAACATATTACTTCATGTAATACAATAGTAACACCTCTATTCCCTCAATAGGGTTAGGGCTTACTATTCATATCATATTATGATTTCTCATGTCCCATTACCCAATTTAGGGTTAAGGTTTCCCATCTCACATTAGGATTTATAGTTATCAAAGTATATCAACTTTGAGATGCTAACTGTGAAGTCTTTCATATCTTGATGTATCACTTACCTCATTACTTCCAACTTTCTTAAGTTATCAGCTTATCTTGGATTAAGGTATTTCCCATCTTAATCCTTTCATCCACTAACCTATCACTCTTACCATGAAGTGCATAGGTTACACATATGAATGGTCCAATTATCTTTAATGATATGAACTCATCTCAAGTTAAGGCATTGCTTACAATAAGCTTGCCTATAATCAACCATTTATGATATTTCACCCTTATAAGGTTTTACCCAGTGTTTTATTATTAGGATTCTGGGTTGTCATCATGTTGTCCAAGATTAAGGCTTCATGTATTATAACTTCAATTAGGGTTTCACATACCTTTACCCTTTATTAGGGCTTTGGGATTTCACATGCTATCATACTTCATTAGAGTTAGGATTGCATATAACATCACCCTTCATTAGGCTTTCACATCTCATTGCCTATACTTAATGTTTACTATTCATCCCAACTAGGGATTTCTCATGGCATCATCCTCAATTAGGGTTTCTCATGGAATCAACCTCAATTAGGGATTCACATTTTATTATCTTGGTTTAGAGTCACAACATTACTCTGGGTTTGGGTTACATCTGATATTGCTCTAAATTAGGGTTGGGGCTCAACAACCTTCTTGATTAGGGTTTCATGATCTCTTTATTAAGGATCATACCCTATTCATCACATGATCAATACTCATGTATGAATTCCTTTCCATCATCCTCTCAACTTGATTAGGTTACATCAACCCTTCAATCAAGTACATACAATTATGATTAACATAATGTACCAAGTCATTGTTCTTATAGGCAATTAGGGTTTATCCCTTAATTGGCACTAATCACTTAGGTACTATTAGGGTATCAACCTTTGTACCTTCATTGATTATCATTAATAATCATCATTGGATCAATGGATCATTCATAATCTTAATTCTCAAGAGATTCAATTACATTGGTCCTCCATTACATAAGGTATCCAATTGAATTGACCAATTGAATCTTCAATTACAATAGGTGTCCAAGTGGATTAACCAATTGAGTCCTCAATTACATTATGACTACTTGAGCCCCAAACGGTCTTGGTCTTTCAAAGTTCAAATGGTTTGAAACCATTTGGTAAAGGTGGTGCTTGAGACCGTTTGCTAAAGAAAGTATTTGAAACCATTTGCCAAAGCACCTTTTTGAAACTGCATAAACTCAACCGGTTTGGGATCGTTTGGTCCCAAACGGTCTCAAGACCATTTGGTCCCAAATGGTCTTGAGACCGTTTGGACTCAAACGATATTGAGAGCGTTTGGTCCAAACCTCCTTAAAACCGCATGGACCAAATATGGTCTCAACTAATCAAATTGAATTAGGGTTTCCAATGTTGATTCCTTCAACCATTGAATTCATGTAACCAATCATCAATTGGACCTATCATCATACTTCAATTGAGTTAAATGGGTCAACCTTCAACTAATTTGATCCTCAATTGACCCTCAATTGGTCATCAAATAGGGTTTGAATCAATAGAATTAGGGTTTGGAATCGATGATCCTTCAACATTAATCAATGTAAGATTAGTTACTTTGAAACCATTGAACCATCATCCAAATTGAACATGACCTGACCCCAAACGGTCTTGAGGTCGTTTGGATGACCTCCAAATGGTCTTGAGACCATTTTCCCATGTCAACACCAAAATCTAAGTCAATCAATCAAAGTTTGGATCATTGGATTGATCACCAAATCAACATTTGATTGCACTTCAACTTAGTACCTTTAGATCTTCAAACACCTAACCATAGTCAACCCTAGACCTCCAAACGGTCTTGGGTGACCCCCAAACGGTCTTGGGATCGTTTGGATGACCTCCAAACGGTCTTGAGACCGTTTTTCCATCATATCATCATCAACCATGTCATTCAATTAGGGTTTGGATCCTAGGAATGGTCACCAAATCAGCACTTAATTGTATTTCAATTTGGTATCTTTGGACCTTCGAACACTTGCCCAAACTTAACTCTAGACCTCCAAACGGTCTTGGGTGACCCCCAAACGGTCTTGAGACCGTTTGGGTGATCCCCAAATGGTCAACCCTGGTCAACATCACCAAACGGTCTGAAACCGTTTGGTCTCATGCGGTTTGGTGAAACCGTTTGCTACTAAACGGTTTGAAACTGTTTGCTCCCAAATGGTTTGGGAAACCATTTGAGCAACTTAATCAAGACCGTTTGCATTGGATATTTGGATAGGTGTGTGCTTATCATCTTCAACCTCTAAACTCACGAAACATTATGTGGTTTCCATGGTGATTGCATCCATCAACCAAATCAATTATTGTAAATGTGGAAATGATCATTCTTTGATAAGGAATTGAATGCAATAACAAAATCAAGGGTTCAAGTTATAAAACCCGCCTCCTATTGAGCTCCAAAGCTCCAAGCTCATGGAAACAATGGTGGATGCAACTCCTTTCACCATTCCAAGGCTCCTCCTCAAGGTTTGAGTGAAAAGGAATGGTTAGAATTGAAGAGGAGATCGAAATAGGAAGAAATCATGCATTGATTTGTGATTTCCACCATGAAATCGTGGTGAACCAAGGTCAAGAAGCTTACCAACAGGTAGGGAGTCGTACTCATGATCCTACCAAGCTCCCTTGGTCGTTTTCCAAGCAAGGAGAAGAAGTGGGGTCGTAAAAGCCTTTCATTTGGCTTGTAAAAGGTCTTTTTATAAACATTTCAATGAGAGAGAATATGCTTTTTAAAAATCTATTTAATCCAAAAAATATGGCCGCCTCTTCCCCCTCATCTTCCTTAGGAACAAGGCTATCTTGTTTTCCTCTTATTCCTCTCAATTATCCATGATTTAAAGAAAAGCAAATCAAGCACCTTAAATCATATAATATTAATATCCATATGTGAGTGGATATTTCTTTTTCTTATAAAATTGTGAGTGAGTTATCCATTCCCTTGGATTTTTTGTGGTCCTTGCAAGGCTCAAGGATGTCCATGAAAAACACTAGAGGGGGGTGAATAGAGTTTTAAAAAGATTTTAACAATTATTGAACTCAAACAACCACAATTGAAATTGGAAGAAGGAGACAAGTGTTTAGAGTGGTTCCAATCTTAGCAAATACTAAGATTGTCAGTCCACTACCCGGTTGCTTACCCAACCGGGATTTTGAAAGTATTTATTTTATTACCTTCTCAAGGATTTATACAAAATACAATACTTTCCTTACACCCCTTGAACAGCCTTCACTTGAAGTAGATGCACCAACTTGAGGTAGCCTTCTTGAAGTAACTCCAAGCTCCCCCTTGAAGTAGCCTTCCTCTCTAGAAGTAACCTCCCGTTGCACCAGCCTTCTTGAAGTAGCTCAAGGTCTCCTTCTTCACCAAGAAGATCTCCACCCTCTCCAATTCGCAGCCTCCAACCTAGGAGTAGCAAGGAGAGTACAAACAATAATAGAGAACAAGAAAGAAAAAGAAATTACAACTTATCCTTTGTAGCCCAAGGCTTGATTTGCCTAGATCAAGCGTGTAGATCTCCTAACCAAAGTGTATGGAATTGTAATTGTAGTGGATAGGAGATGCTAGCCTATAGGACACAAATTTTGAGCTAAGGAAGGAAGTAGCCAATTGTCACAATGCTCAATTTGCTCACAAACAGATTGCTCAAAGTATGCTCAAGGATTTCTCAAGTGTAACAAGTGAGTTTGAGTGTCATATGGCTTGTCCTATTTATAGGAATGGCCTAAGGATGCTTAAGGACGTTCTAGACAACTTCTAGGGGTTTCTAAGTGCTTAACTAGCCGTTAGGTACAAGTTTGTTGCTTTAGCAACGGCTAATTAATTTACTCTGCAGTTGCTGTCAGAGTTCATCTCGGTCGAGGAATGGTTGACCGAGACACCTACTCGGTCGAACTTTTGTCGACCGACAGGCTCTCTGGATCATGTGTTTTGCAACGTTTATCTCCAACTGCCAACTACCTTGTCAGTTGTGTCTAACGGCTACTCAGGGTCTTTCTCGGTTGAGAAGATTGTCGATCGAGAGTGTCTCAGTCGAGGAGTTAGTCGACCGAGATCGACCCTATTTCAATCTTTTAACTAAATCATTAAATGTGTGTATGAGTGTGCATATGTGATACTATTTGAAGGGGATGACCTATCTAAATGTGGTGTTTAGCTAGGGAGAATCTAACGCTTGATTTACATGAAATCTAAGTACTTGTACTTTATATATTTGTACAAGTTTTTACAAGGCGATTACATTTCATGAAAATACAAACATATAAGCATATGGATTTCCCTAGTTGCTTTGTCATCCACCTTAATCCTGCAACACTCAAGTAGCTCGTTAGATCAATAAGAATGAAATGTTTGTCATAATCAAAACAAAGGGATTTATAGATGTCCATTTAGCCAACAGTCCACGCACATCTGAATCCAACCATTTTAATTTTGGTTGAATGCCCTTTAATTAATACATTTATTTTTTCCCTAAATCGAATTAGGGTTTCAATTAGGATTAAATCTTGATTATTTTAATATCAAGATTCTCTCTCCTCCAACTTAATTCAAATGAGGCGCCCATCTCATTTTATTTGCTCTACATGGTGCCAAGAAACATTAGGGACCTTATTGAAGTGGTAATTTTCATATTGAACCCTAGGTTTTGGGTAAATTGCACTTTACACCAAAACTAGGTTTTAATGCACAAACATTACTTTATAAGCTTTTCCTTGGTACTCAGGCTACCACAAGCCATACCTCTGCATCATCTTCATTCTCATGATGCTTCAACATATGAGGAACATCTTATCATGCAACATTTGCAATTTAACCCCTCAACTTGGGTAATTTGCACTTTAGTTCAAAATAAGCAAACATTGCTTCAACATTGTTCAAACAGGACCAAAATTGAAACATAAGTTTCTCATGAGCCCTAATTACTTTTCACAAGATAAGATTAAACATATAATCATCTTTCTTAATCAAAACACCTAGGGTTAAAGTGTAACCCAGGTCAGGGATGTTACAGGATGTCTGTCTAGTTCCAGTAAGGGTTATTGGAATACCATGAGAACTTTATAAGTACTTATGAAGTATTAGTTCTATGGTAAGGAATAGCTCACTGTAAAGAGTTACACTGATGTGAACTTTTGAAATGACAGAAAATTGATCGTAAAATATATAAGATATATAAAAGTGAATATGAGTTGACAAATGGAAATGTTCTAATTTAAAAGCCGTTTAAAAGGGAAAGGTCGAGTATTTGTGTGTTAGTAAACAACAGTAGATACTATATGGATCTATGAGTTCATAGAGATGAACTTATAGATATTTCGGTCATTCATGACAAGTAAGGAGTGCTTGGTCATGCAATGAGGTTAGCAAAGGAATATTGGATCACATATTACGGCAACTCCATCTCATACGTAAGACGTACAACTAAGAGATGTGAGACATGCAATAATACTGACTTAGGCAAGGTGTTGCCATAACTCACTACATTAGCACTAGAGCACAGTAACATGTGGGACATGTTTGGATATCACTAAGAATATGATTCAAGGGTGATTGGCTCACAGTGCAAGTGGGAGTCTGTTGGTATGTATGCCCTGAGAGCCAATCATGGGATGATTGGTGGGATACATTAAGATTGATTTGATAAACATCAAAGGCAAGATTCCAATTCATTCTGGTTCAGTCAGTTATGAGATAATGACTGAACAGATTGAATATCTAAAGAATTGTTTTACTCAATGACGTATGCTTTTAGGTTAAGGACCTAAACATGAGATCATACGGATGTTAAGAGTATACATTCTTGTTATGTCCCTAGTCGGATTTCATTGTGGAAGGTTGATAGACAACAATGACACACAAGACTAGATTGTGTATTGGTTGATGACATAATCTAATTAGTCATGATATAGTGATATCAAACCAAGCACATAGGTACTTGTTAGAGAACAAGTGTATCAGACAGACCCACCGTGAGAGTGACACGTGGAACCATGACTTGGTAGTCACATTCATCTCTCACAATGATGGTGGTGAGTGTGATTCTTTGACATGAAATCACTACACTCAACACATGTCATTGGGTACACTTTGACATCATCAAACGCACCCCTAAAATATAGATTGTTATAAAGGTGATAATTGGGTGACTTTGACACATGGGGCTTTTGAGGGGTGAGTGATAGATATGGGATTTGTCCCTCATGAGGGAGTTTGATGCCCATGGCTACTTGATGAGTAGGACTGAGAAAGGCATGTGCATGCATGTGTGAATTAGTATGTGATATTGATGTCACACATATCTCATCCAGTATGCTCTGAGATCAAGGAAGTGAATGAACATTGAAAGGATGATTGTTCCATGCCTTGAGTTCATTCGAGATATCAGTGACAAAGGAATTATACATTCATTGTAACACCAATCATGGATTGTAGGATTGAAAGTTGTTCTCCAACTTTCCTTTTCACTTGGGTAGCACTGATGTGCGACTAGGCACCGCTCTTTTCTTGTGAAGTCATAAGTATTATGGACTTTTGTTGCCAACATGAAATGGGCCTGCAGGGTCACACACATAGGATTTAACCTGGAAGAGGAGTTTATCCACAAATGATGTTTAGATTGTTTACTAAATATGTTTAGTAGTTCAATTAAACATTCAATCAATTGACTTGACTCAGAATCACCAAGTTCAATGTTGGACTAACTGATTTGGGTGTCAGATTCATTGAGAACTGCATTGACTGATTTTTGCACAACCTAGACTGCCAACCAACCAGTTCAAGATATTGAACCGATCGACTCAGGGTCAAGTGAGATGACTGGTTCAAGTGTTGAACCGATCAGTTCATCTGGACCAAACGAGCCAGTTTGGGAAAGTTAGGTTGGTGAGAAAATATTTCGTTTCACTTGTACAATTCGATTGGGACAAGTATTGATCTTTGGATTAATTAGAAATGGAAAGAAGAAAGTCAATTGGGAACTGCCCTAGGAAGTGAAACGACCGGTTCATGAATGAACCGATCAGTTCAGCTCCCCAAATGACTGGTTCATGAGACTGATCAGTTCAGTCCCCAAACAATCAGTCCATTTGTAAAATGGTCGATTCACTTGTCACAGTGTATCAATTCGTGGAAATTCCAGACCCTTCTACTCTCGCTTTAGTCACGCATTGCCCGTGGCTGAGAACCTTGACCCTGACCCTTCATATATATAGAGGGGTACTGGAGGCTTCTCAAGAACAACTCACAACATTAGTTGCTTTGTAAAGTTGTCCTCTCTGGTTGTGGTAACCGAGAAAGCCCAAGTAAGTGCTACCCGATTAGGGAGGTACAATGAGGGAAAGACAATTGTAGGAAGACAATTGGTGGTTGGAGAGCACGTCGGTGACTAGTACGCCGACAGAAGGGGACGAATCCTTCCAGTGTCCTGTAGGACAGGACGACTGTAGTTCCCAGTGGTCCGTGTGGACTACTGCAGAGGCGGGAGATTTCTTCCGCTCGGAGGACAGCCATCAATCCGACAGTCTGGGTGCGACCAGGAGATGCACAGACACTATCCAAGACCAGAGGTGAAGACTGTACTAGTCGTGAGGTAACTTTGTCGAGCAAGCCTTGGGACAAGGTATGCCTCTACAAGCCATCCTTCCTACCGTATAGATGTTGACAAGATCTCTTTGGGTTATGGGTTTAGGGAGATTTTTTTTATTTCCACTGCCATCTCTGCCTCCCCTAAAACCCAACAATAGCTCCTCTTTGCTACCATATATTTGTTTTCGTCACTTTTTATTACCTAAAAAAATGTGGCGAACCACAAGGGTGAGACCCATGTCCCAGCAAGAGATATAACCTCCAACAATGCTTATTGATTACAATATTTTAAATAGTAGATAACTAAGCAGTTGGAGTGTTTAATAATCAAATGAAGAGATTGAACAATTCAAGTATACTAAACAGATTAAGTAAATCATCTTAGCAACAAGTATGATCATAAATGCATATATATAACAAATAAATCCATTTCTCTGGATAGATATCTACTCAAATATCATCAAATTGCATCTAATAACAATCATTATCATTAATCTGACTATCATCATATTCCTTGCTAATAGTACAAGCAATCTAGTAGCATAAGCATCCCTGACATCATCAATATGTCTAGTAACATAACATGGCTATCAATATTGGCATCTCAAATAAATGGAACATATATATATCATAAGTAGAACTAACATCATAACACAATGAACTACATAGGCATGATTAGCAGATTAAGCATTTCTAATTACATAGGCATGGCTAGCAATATTAAACATAGCTAGCAACAACATCTTAACCATCAATGTCAGTATATTTGACAACATAAGCATGTTTACAACATGATCATAACTACATCATAAGAATATCTATTATCTCTTATTGTACTATACATGATCTTAGTGAAAAGAAATCAAACAAGGATTATCATCCAATATGAAGCATTGTGTATAACCCTAAATAGATATGCTACACGACACGGCTGTCTTACATCTTTTATTATTATACCCTGAGGAATTTGAGGATACCACTCAAAATCCAACTAACCACTGCTAAGTCGAAATTAGTGCCATACAAGATCTAGGAAGAGCCGGTGTAAGGGAGTGAAATCACCCCTTTACTAAAAATTTGAAGAATTGACATCCATTCCAAACACTCTCAGAGGTATGCTGGAATGGGCATAAATTTTCCAAATTTATTAAACATTGGTATACAAAAGACCATTAGAAAGCATCAGAATAAAAAAATAACTGACTATATTCAATTTCATAAAAGGTTTACAAAAATACATCAAATTCTCCCATTAGGGTTTACATCAAGACACACAATCAGGATCTAGATAGAGGGAAGTCTAGATTACTACAATCTTGTCTCCAAGCAACATCTCCATCAATCGAGTCCAAGCCAAAAGCTAAGATCTTCCTTGTTTTATCCATCACCTTGCTCAACACCTGGGTGGTTGGGAAGGCACCCAACAAAAAGGAAAAGGGAAGAAAAGTATGTGTCACAAAACTAGTCTAGGATATCAAGATAAGTAAAGCAAATAAGAACATGCTAGGGTTCATTATAAGATGAAGATAACAAGAGTATGAGGCTATATTCAAAAGAAACTTGCCATTAACAATTATATCAAAAAGGATTTGCATGTTAGATAATTATGCCTACCTAACTAAGTAGGGTTGAGGCACCTACCAGACCTCTAACCTTAGGTGAGGGGAGAATAAGACATTCCCAGTCACTGACCGACCTAAATCGCGCGTCCGAAAAGTGGAGGCGGATTTGAAGTAGTCGGACTTTTACATTTATAACCTGAAACCTTCTAGGCCCCCGCAACTTTGTTTACGGGGTCGAAGTAGATATACGGGGTCGAACACAGGGACAAGGGTGGTAGTGTTGAGAATGTTGAATCGACACGTTACACTCTGGTAAGGGAAAAGAGACGATAAAATCCCGCAAGGGAACAACATATAAAGGTCGATAAAACAAAAGAAACCTATCTCCAACTGGAGCTACGAGGAAGATTAAGGTTTTAAGCAATTATTAGTTTTTAGGGGTTTTCGTGCAACGGAAATAGAGAGATAACACTAATGCCATAGTAAGGTGTGAAGGAGAAAACTCCGGTAAGCGGCAATAGAAACATCCTGTACCCCTCCTCTCGAAGCGGGTACCTCTAACCAAGCATCAACACCCCTCTCGAGGTTGCTGGGCTTAAGTTAGAGTGGAAAGGTTACTAAAGCAACTCCGATTCCGGGCACTCTTGTACTCCAAAATCGGACCAAACACTAGAGCCACAACACCTCTCTCGAGGCTGTTGCAATGGGAAAACATGATTCAGTAGCTAATCGAAACACGATCCAAACATACAAGCTAGAGTTCAGATGTTAAACATAGCCATCATCCAACACAGGTACCAAACATACAGCAGCAGATAATTAAGCTCTTCTATTTCCATAAACAAATAAGGTTCTGATTACATTGCATAAGTAAAAGAAATAAATGACTGAAATAGTAAAGATAGATGTCGTCTTCTTGATATAGAAGGAGGACAGACTACATCGGACCCTCCAGTCTGATACAGGGCAGGAGCCTAGCCCGATACAACCGTGTCGGGCAACACACCCTCTCAGGCGACACGCTGTGACGGGCGGATTGCATCGTGCGAGGACCCTTGCCCGATACGATCATGTCGGGCGGCACCCTCTCGGGCTACACGCCATGACGGGCGATGCGTATCGGGGTTCGGTATCATGCCGGGCTAGAGCGATGCTCCTAGTATTGGTCACTTATGTCGTGGATCCTTGTCGGCCGATATCGGCCTGTAGTGTTGCCCGGGGCGACCCTAAGTGAACCATTCCCTCCCTCTCGGGATGGGGAAGTGCTCACCTAGAATCGCCCGGCACAAGCACTGAGGCACGATACACCAGCTCTTCACAGCTTTCCTGAGGTGACTTGCGCAGGGTTCTGACCTGTCTTTTCGGCTTCCTGTAACTGCTATTTATAGGCCGCGGTTGGGGAAGTTATGGTGCTCAGGGTGCCGCGTGTCCTTCTTTAGCTCTTATTATGCGGAGTCGGTGGACGATTGATATTAGTATCGCCCGGCACAAGGATGTTAGTTGTCGGTCATCGTAACGGGCGGCGCCTACCGGTGGGTGGCTGTATCGCGCGACACGCTTAAGTAGTCATGGCGAGCCTTGCTCCCTGTCGGGTAAGAGACGCATCGCTCGTTAGTTCCTTCCTGCGCGGCACCCTTGTGTCGCACATCAGTGTATCACACTACCCTATCGGGAAGCGAGTGTATCGACCGGTTGGTGGGAAGGCCGATACAGTTGGAGCACGTTTGTGGGCTGGGACGGGCCTTATTGATGATAAATGAGTAAAAAATGGAGGAAAAGTCTGCAAAATATGATAATTTTGGGTTAAGAGCGTGGCATGGCCTGTTTATGCAAAAACATATATAAAAAGAGAGGAAAACAGTTTAAAAGGGCAGTTTTTATAACAAAATAAGGGTCAAAAACATCACAAAATTTGGTGTTATCAGTCACCTACAATATTATGGGGAGAATAAGACATTCTCCAGGGTGATTATTTACATGCCCTCTGTGGGTGGTTGTACATAAGTACCACTACTTTGAATTAAATAGAACATAAATCCACATGCTAGAAAAGTAGTCATGGCAAGAGTAGTCATAATATTCAATAAGCATGGCAATGGGGTATAAGACCCAAACAAGAAGAAATTATAATCTAATTTGAGGCATGAACAACATTAGGATTCAAGAATAGAATATTTAGGGTTCATTTAAGCCTCATTAGGGAAATATAGGGTTGGGCTGCAATTATCCCAACATAGGGTGTAAAGAATGCACATACCTCTCTTATTGATATCAATTACTAACTTTCGCCACTTTAATTGAGTCCAAGTTCTACTTTGCCTATTTTCAATGTATTAACATGTATTAGAGTACATAGTGCACATTAATATATTGAAACCCTATTTTTAGAGCTTTTTAGCAAAATTCGGATTTAGCTTTTGAAAATATCACCATTGAACTTATTAGGTTTTCCTGATCAACAAAACATATTTTTATGTTAATTTTGGAGTTATGATGATTAAGATATAATTTTTATGGATTTTATGCATTAAATTCGTTTTACAAAAATCCCCCTTCGTCAAACCACGAAATAAGACCTTGAAAATATTTTTATTAGATAGAGATTAATTTTCCAATTCCAAAACATATTTATTTGTCAAATTTAGATAAGCGGTTTAGAAGATATGAATTTTGCAATACGGAACAATAGGAAATTACCACATCATCAAACCAATCGAGATAATTAAAGAGAGAGGAAGAGGGAGAAAACACCATTTGACCCAAGATCAGGTTTGAACTTTCTTAGATAACCAAACTAGATATTCTAGAGAAGATAAAATAGCAAGAAACCAAAACCTTAGAAGAATATGGTAAAAAGAGATGGAAATCATCGGTTATCAACATAGAAGCATGGGTTTTAAGTATGTACTAAACAATATATGAGAAAGGGGTAAACAAAACTTTCCTCTAGGAAGGTAATAAGGTTCAAACAGAAAGGATTCCGAGATTAGAAGGTCTGGTTGCTCCAAGCCAAGCTCCTTTCTTGAGCAAAGATCACCTTCTCCACTTTAGAGGTGCAAACCCTAGCAAAAGAGCATGGAGATGAGATGTTTTAGGGTTTTAGGTGGATTTTTACCATGTATGGTCATGGTTCCGACCTAGAAGAAGGTGTAAGGAAGGCTAACAATATAAAAATAGGGAAGTAAGGGAGGCAACTTACTATTGTTGGTCGAAATTACCAAGGAGGAGCTTTAGAAACCCTAATAGAGTAATTTGGAAGCCCTAGGAGCCATCTTCACCAAGGTAGGCTCCCTCTATTACCTTGGGATAGAAACTTCGTGGAAAAATACAGAAGGAACTATTATATAAGCTAGAGGAAAGAAAAGGGGAGCAAGAGTTTTAAAGTTGTGAGTTGGGAAGGGGTATACATGGCTATACATAGAAAGAGGTGAAGCATGAGGTGTCTTAAGGGACTTTCCATGTGTCTTTAGCCTAGGGCTTGATGGCCATGCAAGAGGACAACTCATGGACTCTTCTTGGATATCAAAACTCGGTCCTAACATCCCACAGATCTTTCAAGGCCATACCCACCGTTTTTCAAGAAAGAAATAACCTCATTGGTTGATAGCTTTTAAGGATAAGTATCTTTATAAAGAGGGTAATCCCTATAATGCCCTTGGAAAGAAATACCATCAAACTAAGGTGAAACTAGGTTCTCCAATGGTTTAAAATCTTGTTAATGGTAAGGGAATATCTAAGGATTAAATTTAATCTGATAATTTGCAAAGAAAACCTCCCAATTGGGTAAATTGCATAAAAGTCCAGAATGTACCTAAAATTCCATAACTTTCACAAACAACATCCAAATCGAACCAAATTTGAAACTTAGCCTCATTTTATGTTTTCAAATCATATCAAAAAGTTATATTAATGTTTAGAGCACTTAATTATGGTAATTAAGCTTTCACTGAGGTATTTGTGCATAAACCCTTATATTGGTACAATTAGTGAATAAATGTTCACGAAACCACTATAAATTCCACTAATTAAATAGAAAGGCCAATAAGGATAGAAATGAAAGGAAAAGATGGGAAAGAGGGTCAAATGAAAAAATTCTAGAATTCGGTATGTTACAGTCGGAATCCTAAGATCTTTTCCGCCCCCAGTCAGTACGGGTCCTCCATAGCGACACATAAGGTCAAGCTGCTAACAGCCTAGTCCGTCCTTGGTACAGGTTATGACACTAGTAAAAGGAGGTGGGTATGCATATCCTACCATCTGAGGTACAACCACAGTTGTCCTCCAATCTTGTCACATATATAATCATCGAGACACGACTGCAACCGTTCTCAATCACATCAGATGTATGAGGCATGACCATAGCCATCCTCCACAACATGTATTGTGGATGACAAGGATATATCCTCAACTTTCCACCCCCACATACTCAATAGTATGCACTCCGAGTTTCCCTTAGGAATACTCATTTTACAATCTGGCAAGTTCTGACACTCAGATGGATCTATGGCACAGGGCACTACATGATTAGAGTTTCACTTGATTAGTTATGCCAATTGGGTGAATTAAGGTTGCATCAAACAAGTGGACATACAAACCCTAATTCACTTCTAGCAAGCATATAAATATCACAACTTTTAAAAGATATAAAACATGTGAAACATAATTTCTCATCTCATCATCACATGGTACTATTCACTTGCCATTCATGAGACCACACTAGTCATCATACTATCACAAGAAATAATTTCTTTTCACAATATCACATGGTATCAACCCTTATCAACACAAGAGGATTACACCTCATTCAGGGCTCAACCATGCCCAAAGGTCATTAAGACCATCATACTATCACAAGATATAAATCCTTTTCACAATATCACAAGGTATCAACCCTTATTATCAACACAAGAGGATTACACCTCATTCAGGGCTCAACCATGCCCAAAGGTCATTAAGACCATCATACTATTCCCTGCAAGATTATCATTATCTTTCCATGCCTTATAACAAGGCTCAACAACATCACTTACATATAATACACTAGATCAACACAATATTGCATTAATGAGCTAGGCGATATTCATAAACAATCATAGCAGGGTTATATTAACATTAAGAACATTCCTTTATTACATCAACATGCAAGGAATCTAGATATGATTAACCCTCATATTCATAATGCACATATTTAGCATAAGAAAGTACCAACCATGTGGTTATGATAACCACCAATTAACACATTAAGGTTATGATCATATTAAGGAGGTTATTTCACCATCATGCCATCATATAAGAAGGTTAAACATGAATACTCGTCTTTATCTATATGCATTAGAGTTAGGATCAACAAGATAAATTATATTAATGTTACTAATCAACACTCATACCCAAACCCTAACTCACGACATCCCCATTGGATCATGGATGCATAAGGTGAAGCATCACCATCACATTCTATACTATTCTCAAGTATGAACCCACACATAAATTAAGGTGTAACCATTAGGTTATAGCATAACAGGGTTTCAAAAACAATAAGAGAGTACTCCATGATTGTATTAATCATCCAAGGACTATTCATACCCAATTACCATCATTTAGTTATATTAAAGCTAGGTATAACAAGCTATAACTCATTAGGGTTACATATCAACATAATATGGTTATCATCCCTTCTATTCATATGAGTGAATAGGTAGGACTATCTTATTAAGGGTAACCCTCCATTTGTTCCATCATCATTCAACCCATATCATCATACCACAATGTCACCTAGAACTATTGGATGTTTAAAAGGTAAGACAATTGGTGGTTTACATAAGTAGACACCTTGAATGAATCATCTATGATGTTATTGAGTTGTGATATATAAAATTCACCATTTAACCCCAGGCATCCTTTGGTTAACAACAATAAGGGTTCTGTTGAGAGTAGGGTAAAACCCACAATCGATTGTTCATTTAAAACAAGCCATCCATGGTCAACAAGTAAGCTCCTTAAGTTGATCTTATAAAGGAAACCATATAAATAACATTATTAGGACCAACATATTACATTAGCCATCATTCCACTTTATTGGAGGAATAAACATTAGATCTTGACCATTGTTCAAGTTCATATGTTAAAACCATCAATTACAGTATAGGTCTAACCATTGCATCAAGTGACCCAAGAAACCATTGGTCTAAGGCTTAATTGATGCTACAACTATATGATTAACTCACCATATATTTTGGAGACCTAATCCACCATCATTAGTGACCATTAAGTCACCATATGTTGTTAGATCAACACTATATTCATTAATCAACATCAAATATTAAGTTAATGTCATCATTGATTGATAACATCAATAGGGTGCTTAATGGTTGATCATTAAACTTCTAATTGATCCAAAACCTGACCTAAGGGGGTAACCATAGGTTGTCACCATCATCTGACACCTTTGATCCGGACCATCAGTTGTCATGAAGATAACACCATAGGGTTGTTGCAATGGTACCATCATCGGGTCATGGGTTTATAGAAGAATTCGGCTTTAAACCCTAAAATTGACCATTGGTTGATAGGTGTTTAGCACCATAGGTTTCAAACCAACCTGATCCAAGTCATATTATACCTTAGGAATAACATACACATGATCACATGTTCATCCAGAACTGAAATCAGAACAGAAAACATTATGAAAATTGAAATCCAAGTCAAGCATAGCTTTTTAGTGTATGGATCATCATTTTCAAGCAAGAACATGAGCAAGAAAGCTTATGGTAAGCAATAAATGTAGATCAAGTTATAAAACTTGCCTCTAATTAGAAGATAAACTCCAAAACAGAAGAAAACACAAGCAGGTAGGGTAGGAAATCTAAGCATAAAATGTGAACTCGTCCATCTAGCATCTTTCTTCATCAAATGAGCAAACCCTAAGCATAAGGAGCAAGACATGTAGGGTTTTAGAGCTTTAGAGAAATTTCTACCATGAAACAAGAAGGTTTCGACATGTATAAAGGTAGGAGGAAGGATAACAAAGAAATAAATGGAGGGAAGAAGGGGATTCTTACTCTTTTAGGCCAAGATCACTAGAAGGAAGCTTTTCAAACCCTAAAAGGAAGTCAATTGCAACCCTAGATTCTTTTTCCAAGAAGATCCCCTCTTTCTTCTTCCTTGGACAGTAAATTCATAGTAGCACAGAGGAAGAATGAGGTTCATAGAAGGAGGGAAGTGGTGGAGATAAAATGGCTCATTTTGGTGCTTAGGGATAAGTATATGAAACTTTTAGATAAAGAAAAAGAAAAAGTTGAAGTTCTAGTATCGTTCCAAGTGTCTATGGCCTTAAAATATTAAGAATATACAAGCACACACACAAGAAGCTCCCCCAACATCCATAGAGACATGCGTATCCCTCTTTTCTTGAATTTTCAAGCAAAACAAATAATTCATTAGTTGATAGCTACTAAAGGTAGCTCATCCATGAAGAGGTAAACCCTAAAATACCCTTGGAGAAAACACCTTCAAACCAAGGATTAAATAGGTTCCCCATGGATAAAAAAGCTCAAGAATGATGAGATAATATCCAACGAACATAACTCAAGTGATAAATTGCAAAGAAAACCTCTCAATTGGGTGAATTGTAGAAAAATCCAAAATGTGCATGAAATTGCATAACTTGCTCAAACAGTGTCCAAATTGGACCAAATATGAAACTTAAGCTTATATTATGATTTCAAAGCATATCAAAAGGTTATATTAGGGTTATAAGAATTCAATTATGATAATTAAGCTTATTCAACTCATTAAGCAAGTTTAAGGGTCTTACATTCAATATCCATCCCAAGAGGAATCAAATAGAGATTGCAGAGGACACGACATCAATCATGTATTGTCTCCTAAATGATATTGAAGTTAAGTGGGATCATTAAATTCTACATCATATGACCCACTTTGACTCTGGGAAAAATACCACTATCACCCATCTCCCATATCCTAACCTGATCTATGGTGTGTTTACTCACCATAATGAAAAATCTCTCATCAATGACCTTGGATACAAGCCAAGTCACAGAGGGGTTTGCATTAGTGAGACAAACATGAAGAGGGATTTTATTCATACCTATTCCACCACATCAGGTGCCTCTACCTCCACCCAGGCCCCTCCACCTCCACCACCATCCCGACCTGACTGTGCCTCATTTTTTGTATCAAATGAAGCCCTCATGGGATACATGATACATCAATAGGTGCATAAACTTCAGATTTAGGAGAATATCCACTAGGACCTCTTCCAACTCATGTCTCATATGAACATGTCCTACAACCAACCCTACCCACCCTACCAGGCATACTTAGGAGTTGACTATGCCTCCTATGCATACAGTCAATTCTACCCTGACCCACACCCCCTGTTGCTTCCATTGCCCCCTACTGCTGATGATGGTGGACCTACCCCTACCCCTGGTTCTCTTCCTCTTCTGGATCTTCCAGTTGGCCCCACTGTCACTCTTCTTACTGGCTATGATGGAGTGTCCGCTCTCACCTTTCCGCAAGTAAATGCATTACATGCATGTGGCGTGTCTTCGGCTGAGAAGAATGCCAAGTGGCATGGTACACGTGCTTTTAGGAATCCTATTGATGAGGAGATGCCAGACCAAGACACTGAAGATGAGGTTGAGGATGAGGATGAGGATGTTGATGGCTCTAATGTTGGTGATGATGGATCTTCTGATGGTGACGATGATGAGGATAGAATTGATGCCACTGCTACACCATCTGATGAGGAGGAGGACTATCAACCTGAGGATGATGATGAGGAGGACATAGTTGATGTAGTAGATGTCATAGATGTTTAGTTCTATAGTCTTTTAGAGTGTCCATATATGTAACAATGTCGATCAGACAAACGTTATTAACTAAGTGGAAGCAATCACTAAAAGCGAATTAGCGAAAATCACATAAAAATTAAAACTTTTTGCAAAGAGATCCATTCACAGGAAAACCCCTTTCATTCAGAACCAAAGTAAAGCTTTACATCCTGGTTCATATATATACATCTCATGTACTTTTTCTTCTCGAGGAATGCAAACATTAACTACTCTGTCTTAACTATACACAGGTAGTATAAAACCCTCGAGGCATTAAGCCAAAATCTCGAAATCACTAACTACTACTCCGAGGACCTGAGAGTACAGAGACGACACATAGGACTTTATATACATCTGAACATGACATGACAGCCAATGTCTCCACCTGAGACTTCACTGCTGTCCCTGCTGCTGCTGTTGTTGTCCTTCACCTCCTGAAGGATTCCTGTCTCTTCGTCCGCGTCCACCTAAAAATGTGGTTCCCACGGGGGTGAGACAATTATAAAAATTGCCCCAGCGAGAGATATAACTCTCTGCCAGAAGCATTATTATTGCAACTTGAGAAGATGAATATGAACATGAGAATCATATCTATTTGACAGCAAATATTTTAATGTCTAACATATTAGAACATTATTCTATCTCAGAAGCATTGCAGTTATTACTTGATAGAATTAACATGTCACTTATCCTTTAATGAATAGGAAGAATATGTATAACATCTATTCAAACAACAGAATCATTACCACTGCATTAACTTTCTTCAGGCTTAGATCATATATCTAAAGCCTGGCATTATCAATGTGGAGTCATGGCCCGTAGCCATACTCTCTTCTTAAGTGTTGGGATCTTAATCCCTCACTTCACCACTGGGTTTTTCTCATCCTTTCACAATTTCAATACCATAACCATGAAATCATGGGTATTCAAACCCTTTGTTCATCACTTGAGCACTGTTACCTCTTTCTCAGGTAACTAACACCTTTAGGTCATTTGACCAAGGTAAGTATGATACTTGCTACACAAGCATCCATCATGGCAATTGATGCACATTAACTCTCTTGCCACCTCTTACCAGGCACAAGGTATATTATAGCACACAAGGCCCAATAAACAAATTCAAACTAATAACACATCATAGCTCATACCTGGCTATGCTCATCATCTCATGATACCTGCATGGTTAGCACATATAATAGCAGTACACCAATTATCTATCAATACCATGCAAAAACAATGTATTAATAATTTAAGGGTATTACCCTTAATCCTTTACCAGGATTTGGGTTTCCATCACACATGGCTCACAAAACCATTCACATCTTGTCACCTCTCACTAGGCAACAACTTTATTCACATGGCGCACAAGGCCATTCACATCTTGTCACCTCTCACTAGGCAACAACTTTATTCACATGGTGCACAAGGCCATTCACATCTTGTCACCTCTCACTAGGCAACAACTTAAAACAAAGGCTTACAAGCCCAACTCATCTTGTTACTTCTTTCTCAGTACCAAAAACATAATGGCACATATGGCCAATCAATTCTTATCAAATAAACATCATAGCTCATACCTGGCTATGATCATCAACTCATGAAACCTGTATGATTGTCACACATGATAATAGACTTATCAGGTTTACAACACATCATGCAATACAGGGTAACACCACTATTCCCTTACCAGGGTTAGGGTTTTCCATCAATTAGGGCTTTCTCTCACATATCATTACCCTTCATTAAGAATAGGGTTTTCCATTATTAACCATTTAGGTTTTCAAGATCATATTATCAATGATCAAACCATAGTTCATTGCTCCCCACATCAAGGAGCCAACATTTATACCATAAGTATTCACTCATACTTATTTATTCTCATCAATTATCATTAAATGATTATCATCACAAGGTATGAGTATCTCTCTCATCCTTAAGTTGAGAATTAACAAAATGACCATGTTAGGTCACTTTCAATTCAGCTCTAAGTCAAGCATAGACCACCACGGCCGTGCTACCTTGCACGGTCATGCAAAGTAAAGCTACCACGGTCGTGCTACCTTGCACGGTCGTGCTGAGTAAAGTCGCCACGGCCGTACTGCCTTGCACGGTCGTGCTACATAGGATCATCACATGAATCATATTTATATATGAACTCTATTATTTGATCCTTTCAACTTGATTAGGTCACATCAACCCTTCAATCATATGCATACAACTATGATTAACATAGGGTACCAAGTCATTGGTCCTATAAGCAATTAGGGATGCATTCCCAATTAGGGTTTCTCATGAAATCACCCTCAACTAGGGTTTCACATTGAATCACCCTCAACTAGGGTTTCACATGGAATCACCCTCAACTAAGGTTTCACATGGAATCACCCTCAACTAGGGTTTCACATGGAATCACCCTCAACTAGGGTTGAATTCAATAACCCTGTCAATTAGGGTTTATGTTCATGTTTAGGGTTTCATGATCCCTTTGATTAAGGATCATAACCCTTATACACCACATGATTCATATTCATGTATGAATTCATGCTATCAGCTTCTTAACTTGATTAGGTCATATCAACCCTTCAACCAAGTACATACAACTATGATTTACATAGTGTACCAAGTCATTGATCTTATCAGCAATTAGGGTTCATCCCTTAATTGACACTAATCACTTAGGTACTATTAGGGTTTTAACTTTTGTTCCTTCATTGGTTAACATTACTAACCATCATTGGATCAATAGTACATTCATAATCACATTGGACCTCCATTACATAAGGTATCCAAAGGAATTAGGGTTTACTATTCATCCTAATTAGTGATTTCACATGTAGGCAACCTCTTAATAGGGTTATACATGAAATCAGCCTCAATTAGGGTTTACATCATGTATTGGATCCATGCATTTGTTATGCATTAATGACTAGTACCATTAAATGTATCTCCCACCTAATCACATTAGGTTTTCAAAAAGGTTTGATCCATTGGACCTTATAAGGTATCCAATTGAATTAGGGTTTCCAATGTTGATTCCTTCAATCATTGGATTCATGGAACCAATCATCAATTGGACCTATACCCATACTTCAATTGAGTTTAAATAGGTCAAACTTCAACTTATTTGACCCTTAATTAACCCTCAATTGGTCATCAATTAGGGTTTGATTCAATTGAATTAGGGTTTGGAATCGATGATTCAACAACACTAATCAATGTAAGACTAGTTGCTTTGAAACCATTGAACCATCATACAAGTTGGGTATGACCTGACCCCAAACGGTCTTGAGGTCGTTTGGATGACCTCCAAACGGTCTTGAGACCGTTTGCCCATCATATCCCTCAAATCCAAGCCATCCAATTAAGGTTTGGATCATTGGATTGATCACCAAATCAGCATTGCATTGTATAACAACTTGGCACCTTTAGACCTTCAAACACCTAACCATACTCAACCCTAGACCTACAAACGGTCTTGGGTGACCACCAAACGGTCTTGAGACCGTTTGGATGAGCTCCAAACGGTCTTGAGACCGTTTGCCCATCATATCACTCCAATCCAAGCAATCTAATTAGGGTTTGGTTCATTGAAGTGCTCACCAAATCAGCAATCTATTGCAGATCAACTTGATATCTTTAGACCTTCAACCACTGAACTATACTCAACCCTAGACCTCCAAACGGTCTTGGGTGACCACCAAACGGTCTTGAGACCGTTTGGATGACCTCCAAACGGTCTTGAGACCGTTTGCCCATCCAACCTTTGGACTCTAGTGAAAATTCATCATGGATTGGTCTATCGAGTTGATCAACAAATCAACATTTAGTTGCAGTATGATTTGGTACCCTTGGACCTTCAATTGGTCAACTATACTTGACCCTAGACCTCCAAACGGTCTTGGGGTGATCCCCAAACGGTCTTGAGACCGTTTGGATGATCCCCCAAACGGTCTTGAGACCGTTTGGGCTAATCAACCCAAAATCTCAAATTAGCTCATTGTGATTTCAGCACTGATTTCAATTAGGGTTAGCCTAATTGATTAGCCTTCAAATCATGACTCGTTTGGAATTAACCCCTCAAATTTGGAGGGTCATTAACCAACATTATTATGAACAAAAATATCATACGGTCAACGCTTGGTCAATGCACTCAAACGGTCTTGAGACCGTTTGCCCAAGCAGGTCAAGTTGATCAGGTTGAAAATCAGCACTTAATCCAATTAGGTTTCCCTAATTTATTAGGCTTCAACTCACGATTCCTTGGGAGTTAACCCATAAAACTTGGTGAGTCATTAGCCAACATAATTAAGATAAAAAATCTCATACTTTCAATGCTTGGTCAACGCACTCAAACGGTCTTGAGATCGTTTGCCCAAGCAGGTCAAGTTAATCAGGTTGAAAATCAGCACATAATTCAATTCGATTGCCTAATTGATTGGCCTTCAACTCTCGATTACTTTGGAGTTAATCCCTCAAATTTGGAGGGTTATCATCCTACATAATTAGGAACAAAATTCCCAAATGGTCAACGCTTGGTCAACCATATCAAACGGTCTTGAGACCGTTTGCTCCCAAACGGTCTCAAACCGTTTGCCCTTAAACGGTTTGCTGAAACCGCATAGCCAATCAAATTAAAACGATTTGGAGTAGCTATAAAAATGGTTTTGCTTGGTAATTTTCTTTGGATAAGCATCTAGGATGATGTCATCATCCCCTTCCTTCGAACAACCAAGAACAGCAACCGTTCTTGATGGAAATTGCAGCAAGAAACAAGAGTGCATCAAATTGAAGAAATCAATCAACAAAGCATAGAGAATTGATGCAATAGCAATGTTTAAGGGTTTGAGTTATAAAACCCGCCTCCAATTGAGATCCAAAGCTCCAAGCTCACGCAATTAATGGTGGATGAAGCTCTTGCAACTCCCCCTAGGCTCGTCCTCAAGCTTTTGATTGCAAAAGTTGGCTAGGGTTGAAGAGGAGATCGAAATAAGAAGGAATCCATAATTTATTTTCGATTTCCACCATGAAATCAAGGAGAACGAAGGTCAAGGGCTCACCCACAGGTTGGGGACGTGCTCCCTGCTCCTCCCTAGCTCCTTGGTCGGTTTTTCAAGCAAGGGAAAGAAGAAAATCCGAAATAGCCTTTCATTTGGCTTGAAAAAGGCACTTTTATAAGGAAATTGATGAGAGAGAAAATACATTATTAAAATACATTAAATTCCAAAAATATGGCCGCCTCTTCCCCCTCAAATCCCTTAAGGACGAGGCACCTTCCTTTGCCTTTAATTCTCATTCATTATCCTTGATTTAAAGAAAATCAAATTAAGCACCTTAATGCTTATTATATTAATATCCATATGTGAGTGGGTTTTCTTTTTCTTATAATAAGGTGAGTGGAATTTCACCTACTTAGGATATTTTCGTTCCTTATCTTGGCAAAGGAACGTTCATCCTTATTCAAAATCAACCCAAAACATTTTGGTTGAAAGCCCTTCAATTATTTTTATTCATTTTTGCCCTAAATCGAATTAGGGTTTCAATTAGGCATTATTCTTGATTATTTTAATATCAAGATTTTCTCTCCTCCAACTTAATTCAAATGAGGCACCCATCTCATTTTATTTGCTCTACATGATTACAAGAAACATTAGGGACCTTATTGAAGTGGTAATTTGCATATTGAACCCTAGGTTTTGGGTAAATTGCACTTTTCACCAAAACTAGGTTTTAATGCACAACACTGCTTTACAAGCTTAATCTTGGTGCCCGAGCTTGTGAAAACCATACCACTACACCATATTCATTCTTATGATGTCTCAACATCAGAGGAACATCTTACCATGCAACATTTGCAATTTAACCCCTCAACTTGGGTAATTTGCACTTTGGTCCAAAATAAGCAAACATTGCTTCAACATTGTTCGAACAGGACCAAAATTGAAACATAAGTTTCTCATGAGCCCTAATTACTTTTCCCAAGATAAGATTAAGAATCTACTTAACCTTATTAGGCAAAACATCTAGGGTTAAATCATAACCCAGGTCAGGGATGTTACAAATTATAAACCCCTAACAAGGATTTCGTCCTCGAAATCCCAAGAAAAGAAGGGATAGATTGTTCATTAATCACGCCCTCAAGTCTCTACATATCATCTTAATATCATGGGGATATCATGAACTCTGTGATTCCACACAAAGCTCCTTTCATTAGCTCAACCTCATCAATGTTTATGCAGAGCATAAACCCCTAACATATGATGTCCATATCATTGAAAGGAAGAAGCATAAAAGAACATACTTCAATAATCACTCAAGAATACTTATCAAAAGAAAAAAAATATATATCTAACATAGATAATTCACTTAGCAAACTCTATGTAATTGGGAATGTTCACATAGCTCTTTTTTTATTGGGAATGTTCACATAGCTTTTCCTTTTAATTGGGAATGTTCACATAGCTTTTCCTTTTAATTGGGAATGTTCACATAGCTTTTCCTTTTTGTCGGGAATGTTCACATAGCTTTTCCTTTTGGTTGGGAATGTTCACATAGCTTTTCCTTTTAATTGGGAATGTTCACATAGCTTTTCCTTTTTGTCGGGAATGTTCACATAGCTTTTCCTTTTGGTTGGGAATGTTCACATAGCTTTTCCTTTTAGTTGGGAATGTTCACATAGCTTTTCCTCTTAGTTGGGAATGTTCACATAGCTTTTCCTTTTGGTTGGGAATGTTCACATAGCTTTTCCTTTTAATTGGGAATGTTCACATAGCTTTTCCTTTTTTTTGGGAATGTTCACATAGCTTTTCCTTTTAGTTGGGAATGTTCACATAGCTTTTCCTTTTAATTGGGAATGTTCACATAGCTTTTCCTTTTAATTGGGAATGTTCACATAGCTTTTCCTTTTTGTTTCATTATACTCTCTAGATTGTTTCAGAATGACTACTTGATCAGAGTAATCAAAAAGATAACAATCTAAGAGTTTCATACTTGCCTTATCTTCAATGATCATATACCTGGCCAGGGTATATAAGTATTGAGATTAGGTAGTATGCACTTTATTTGCTATCATATTCCTCACTTTTCATATCATTGTACACACAAGATTTCCATTTCCTAGATTTTCTCCAGGCATCACTTCTAAATCTCATCTTTCAACACACAGATAAAGGAGGTTATAAAACATTTTAAGGAACACTGAGTATAGGGCTAGTCAAAGGAAGCTCAAAAACAACTACTTTCATATCTTTAACACATAGAATTCATGGAATGAAATATCAAAATGAATTTTATTTCATCTGACCTGTCTGGGACGTATGTCCACGTCCTCTGTTGTTACTAGAGTACTGCCTCCTTTGTGGTCCTTGCTGACTCTGCCCTTGAGGTTGAGTCATCATTAAATTCTCGCCTGGACAATCCTTTACTAGATGTCCCGGTTGTCTACATTGATAACAGATCCTAGGTGCAACATAGGGTCTGTGAGGTCCAGTTATCGATGTTGATGCTATATTGGAGGCTCTATTTGGAATATTACTATGATCCCTATCCCTACTTGACATCCATTGTGTCCGGGTTTGGAATCTTGATGATACTTCCGGAGTAGAATATCTCGATTTCTTAAAACTTTCAGAACTTTGTTTTTGAGTCTGAGTGTACTCTTTATTGCCACTAGTCTGTCGTTTCTTGATTTTAGATCTCTCTATCCTCCTCACTGACTCTACAAAGGTGGAAAACCTCTCCCTGTTTTCTAAAGCAGACACAGGAGTGGTTAATTCAGTGTTTAACCCTTTCTCAAAACGTCGAATTCTTTCCTCATCATTAACTGCCATTTGCGGACAAAACCGCAACAGCTCCATGAACTTAGCTTCATACTCGCTAACGTTCATCTGTCCTTGTTTGATCTTCTCAAATTGAAAAATCTTCTCATCTAGATACGTTTTAGGGAAGTATCTACTGACGAATTCTCGTCGGAAAACCTCCCATCCAACTTCTTCACCTGGTCTTTTATCTTCTTCTATCATCCACCAATGACCAGCACTTCCTTTTAGGAGGTATACAGCATGTCTTACCTTCTCAGCTTCAGGAATGTCAAGGATCCTGAAAGCCTTTTCCAGTTTCGTCAGCCACAAATCAACATCTGCTGGATCAGATGTACCAGCATAATCTATGGCTCCAACCCGACGAAGTCTCTCAAAAGACTTGCCGACTCCATAGTCCTCATGGTAAGCTGATACCCTAGGTGCAGGTACTTGCATCCTATATGTCATGTGAGTCATGGAAGCTATAAACTGCCCAAACATGGCTTGGAGGGCTGGGTTCCCCATGTCAGCTTGGTTGAACTGGGGCTGTTCTAGTACAGGCTCCTCTCTTTCATGATCTTCTACACCTCCTCCTGGTGCAGCAGTGCTGCCCTCAGCAGCACGTTCTTCATGTGGTCCAGACATCTCCAAGTTCTTCTTCTCCTATGTGAGCAGAAGATACTATCAGATAAACTGGAAGACACTTAGAACAAACTCTACCACCTTAGTCCTATGTCTCTGTAGACTCAGCGAACCTAGAGCTCTGATACCACAATTGTAACAACGTCGATCGGACAAACGTTATTAACTAAGCGGAAGCAATCACTAAAAGTGGATTAGCGAAAATCACTTAAAAATTAAAACTTTTTGCAAAGAGATCCATTCACAGGAAAACCCCTTTCATTCAGAACCAAAGTAAAGCTTTACATCCTGGTTCATATATATACATCTCATGTACTTTTGCTTCTCGAGGAATGCAAACATTAACTACTCTGTCTTAACTATACACAGGTAGTATAAAACCCTCGAGGCATTAAGCCAAAATCTCGAAATCACTAACTACTACTCTGAGGACCTGAGAGTACAGAGACGACACATAGGACTTTATATACATCTGAACATGACATGACAGCCAATGTCTCCACCTGAGACTTCACTGCTGTCCCTGCTGCTGCTGTTGTTGTCCTTCACCTCCTGAAGGATTCCTGTCTCTTCGTCCGCGTCCACCTAAAAATGTGGTTCCCACGGGGGTGAGACAATTATAAAAATTGCCCCAGCGAGAGATATAACTCTCTGCCAGAAACATTATTATTGCAACTTGAGAAGATGAATATGAACATGAGAATCATATCTATTTGACAGCAAATATTTTAATGTCTAACAGATTAGAACATTATTCTATCTCAGAAGCATTGTAGTTATTACTTGATAGAATTAACATGTCACTTATCCTTTAATGAATAGGAAGAACATGTATAACATCTATTCAAACAACAGAATCATTACCACTGCATTAACTTTCTTCAGGCTTAGATCATATATCTAAAGCCTGGCATTATCAATGTGGAGTCATGGCCCGTAGCCATACTCTCTTCTTAAGTGTTGGGATCTTAATCCCTCACTTCACCACTGGGTTTTTCTCATCCTTTCACAATTTCAATACCATAACCATGAAATCATGGGTATTCAAACCCTTTGTTCATCACTTGAGCATTGTTACCTCTTTCTCAGGTAACTAACACCTTTAGGTCATTTGACCAAGGTAAGTATGATACTTGCTACACAAGCATCCATCATGGCAATTGATGTACATTAACTCTCTTGCCACCTCTTACCAGGCACAAGGTATATTATAGCACACAAGGCCCAATAAACAAATTCAAACTAATAACACATCATAGCTCATACCTGGCTATGCTCATCATCTCATGATACCTGCATGGTTAGCACATATAATAGCAGTACACCAATTATCTATCAATACCATGCAAAAACAATGTATTAATAATTTAAGGGTATTACCCTTAATCCTTTACCAGGATTTGGGTTTCCATCACACATGGCTCACAAAACCATTCACATCTTGTCATCTCTCACTAGGCAACAACTTTATTCACATGGCGCACAAGGCCATTCACATCTTGTCACCTCTCACTAGGCAACAACTTTATTCACATGGTGCACAAGGCCATTCACATCTTGTCACCTCTCACTAGGCAACAACTTAAAACAAAGGCTTACAAGCCCAACTCATCTTGTTACTTCTTTCTCAGTAACAAAAACATAATGGCACATATGGCCAATCAATTCTTATCAAATAAACATCATAGCTCATACCTGGCTATGATCATCAACTCATGAAACCTGCATGATTGTCACACATGATAATAGACTTATCAGGTTTACAACACATCATGCAATACAGGGTAACACCACTATTCCCTTACCAGGGTTAGGGTTTTCCATCAATTAGGGCTTTCTCTCACATATCATTACCCTTCATTAAGAATAGGGTTTTCCATTATTAACCATTTAGGTTTTCAAGATCATATTATCAATGATCAAACCCTAGTTCATTGCTCCCCACATCTAGGAGCCAACATTTATACCATAAGTATTCACTCATACTTATTTATTCTCATCAATTATCATTAAATGATTATCATCACAAGGTATGAGTATCTCTCTCATCCTTAAGTTGAGAATTAACAAAATGACCATGTTAGGTCACTTTCAATTCAGCTCTAAGTCAAGCATAGACCACCACGGCCGTGCTACCTTGCACGGTCGTGCAAAGTAAAGCTACCACGGCCGTGCTACCTTGCACGGTCATGCTGAGTAAAGTCGCCACGGCCATGCTGCCTTGCACGGTCGTGCTACATAGGATCATCACATGAATCATATTTATATATGAATTCTATTATTTGATCCTTTCAACTTGATTAGGTCACATCAACCCTTCAATCATATGCATACAACTATGATTAACATAGGGTACCAAGTCATTGGTCCTATAAGCAATTAGGGATGCATTCCCAATTAGGGTTTCTCATGAAATCACCCTCAACTAGGGTTTCACATTGAATCACCCTCAACTAGGGTTTCACATGGAATCACCCTCAACTAAGGTTTCACATGGAATCACCCTCAACTAGGGTTTCACATGGAATCACCCTCAACTAGGGTTGAATTCAATAACCCTGTCAATTAGGGTTTATGTTCATGTTTAGGGTTTCATGATCCCTTTGATTAAGGATCATAACCCTTATACACCACATGATTCATATTCATGTATGAATTCATGCTATCAGCTTCTTAACTTGATTAGGTCATATCAACCCTTCAACCAAGTACATACAACTATGATTTACATAGTGTACCAAGTCATTGATCTTATCAGCAATTAGGGTTCATCCCTTAATTGACACTAATCACTTAGGTACTATTAGGGTTTTAACCTTTGTTCCTTCATTGGTTAACATTACTAACCATCATTGGATCAATAGTACATTCATCATCACATTGGACCTCCATTACATAAGGTATCCAAAGGAATTAGGGTTTACTATTCATCCTAATTAGTGATTTCACATGTAGGCAACCTCTTAATAGGGTTATACATGAAATCAACCTCAATTAGGGTTTACATCATGTATTGGATCCATGCATTTGTTATGCATTAATGACTAGTACCATTAAAGGTATCTCCCACCTAATCACATTAGGTTTTCAAAAAGGTTTGATCCATTGGACCTTATAAGGTATCCAATTGAATTAGGGTTTCCAATGTTGATTCCTTCAATCATTGGATTCATGGAACCAATCATCAATTGGACCTATACCCATACTTCAATTGAGTTTAAATAGGTCAACCTTCAACTTATTTGACCCTTAATTAACCCTCAATTGGTCATCAATTAGGGTTTGATTCAATTGAATTAGGGTTTGGAATCGATGATTCAACAACACTAATCAATGTAAGACTAGTTGCTTTGAAACCATTGAACCATCATCCAAGTTGGGTATGACCTGACCCCAAACGGTCTTGAGGTCGTTTGGATGACCTCCAAACGGTCTTGAGACCGTTTGCCCATCATATCCCTCAAATCCAAGCCATCCAATTAAGGTTTGGATCATTGGATTGATCACCAAATCAGCATTGCATTGTATAACAACTTGGCACCTTTAGACCTTCAAACACCTAACCATACTCAACCCTAGACCTCCAAACGGTCTTGGGTGACCACCAAACGGTCTTGAGACCGTTTGCCCATCATATCACTCCAATCCAAGCAATCTAATTAGGGTTTGGTTCATTGAAGTGCTCACCAAATCAGCAATCTATTGCAGATCAACTTGATATCTTTAGACCTTCAACCACTGAACTATACTCAACCCTAGACCTCCAAACGGTCTTGGGTGACCACCAAACGGTCTTGAGACCGTTTGGATGACCTCCAAACGGTCTTGAGACCGTTTGCCCATCCAACCTTTGGACTCTAGTGAAAATTCATCATGGATTGGTCTATCGAGTTGATCAACAAATCAGCATTTAGTTGCAGTATGATTTGGTACCCTTGGACCTTCAATTGGTCAACTATACTTGACCCCAGACCTCCAAACGGTCTTGGGGTGATCCCCAAACGGTCTTGAGACCGTTTGGATGATCCCCCAAACGGTCTTGAGACCGTTTGGGCTAATCAACCCAAAATCTCAAATTAGCTCATTGTGATTTCAGCACTGATTTCAATTAGGGTTAGCCCAATTGATTAGCCTTCAACTCATGACTCGTTTGGAATTAACCCCTCAAATTTGGAGGGTCATTAAAAAACATCATTATGAACAAAAATCTCATACGGTCAACGCTTGGTCAACGCACTCAAACGGTCTTGAGACCGTTTTCCCAAGCAGGTCAAGTTGAACAGGTTGAAAATCAACACTTAATCCAATTAGGTTTCCCTAATTGATTAGGCTTCAACTCACGATTCCTTGGGAGTTAACCCATAAAACTTGGTGAGTCATTAGCCAACATAATTAGGATCAAAAGTATCATACGGTCAACGCACTCAAACGGTCTTGAGACCGTTTGCCCAAGCAGGTCAAGTTAATCAGGTTGAAAATCAGCACATAATTCAATTCGATTGCCTAATTGATTGGCCTTCAACTCTCGATTCCTTTGGAGTTAATCCCTCAAATTTGTAGGGTTATCAGCCTACATAATTAGGAACAAAATTCCCAAACGGTCAACGCTTGGTCAACCATCTCAAACGGTATTGAGACCGTTTGCTCCCAAACGGTCTCAAACCGTTTGCCCTTAAACGGTTTGCTGAAACCGCATAGCCAATCAAATTAAAACGATTTGGAGTAGCTATCAAAACGGTTTTGCTTGGTAATTTTCTTTGGATAAGCATCTAGGATGATGTCATCATCCCCTTCCTTAGAACAACCAAGAACAGCAACCGTTCTTGATGGAAATTGCAGCAAGAAACAAGAGTGCATCAAATTGAAGAAATCAATCAACAAAGCATAGAGAATTGATGCAATAGCAATGTTTAAGGGTTTGAGTTATAAAACCCGCCTCCAATTGAGCTCCAAAGCTCCAAGCTCACGCCATTAATGGTGGATGAAGCTCTTGCAACTCCCCCTAGGCTCGTCCTCAAGCTTTTGATTGCAAAAGTTGGCTAGGGTCGAAGAGGAGATCGAAATAAGAAGGAATCCATAATTTATTTTCGATTTCCACCATGAAATCAAGGAGAACGAAGGTCAAGGGCTCACCCACAGGTTGGGGGCGTGCTCCCTGCTCCTCCCTAGCTCCTTGGTCGGTTTTGCAAGCAAGGGAAAGAAGAAAATCCGAAATAGCCTTTCATTTGGCTTGAAAAAGGCACTTTTATAAGGAAATTGATGAGAGAGAAAATGCATTATTAAAATGCATTAAATTCCAAAAATATGGCTGCCTCTTCCCCCTCAAATCCCTTAAGGACGAGGCACCTTCCTTTTCCTTTAATTCTCCTTCATTATCCTTGATTTAAAGAAAATCAAATTAAGCACCTTAATGCTTATTATATTAATATCCATATGTGAGTGGGTTTTCTTTTTCTTATAATAAGGTGAGTGGAATTTCACCTACTTAGGATATTTTCGTTCCTTATCTTGGCAAAGGAACGTTCATCCTTATTCAAAATCAACCCAAAACATTTTGGTTGAAAGCCCTTTAATTATTTTTATTCATTTTTGCCCTAAATCGAATTAGGGTTTCAATTAGGCATTATTCTTGATTATTTTAATATCAAGATTCTCTCTCCTCCAACTTAATTCAAATGAGGCACTCATCTCATTTTATTTGCTCTACATGATTCCAAGAAATATTAGGGACCTTATTGAAGTGGTAATTTGCATATTGAACCCTAGGTTTTGGGTAAATTGCACTTTTCACCAAAACTAGGTTTTAATGCACAACACTGCTTTACAAGCTTAATCTTGGTGCCCGAGCTTGTGAAAACCATACCACTACATCATATTCATTCTTATGATGTCTCAAAATCAGAGGAACATCTTACCATGCAACATTTGCAATTTAACCCCTCAACTTGGGTAATTTGCACTTTGGTCCAAAATAAGCAAACATTGCTTCAACATTGTTCGAACAGGACCAAAATTGAAACATAAGTTTCTCATGAGCCCTAATTACTTTTCCCAAGATAAGATTAAGAATCTACTTAACCTTATTAGGCAAAACATCTAGGGTTAAATCATAACCCAGGTCAGGGATGTTACAATATATATATATATATATATATATATATATATATATATATATATATATGTTTTTGTAGACTATCATGTATTAGACATTTGGGCACTGCGTCTGAGGCATACTATTTCATCATCTCATCATTTTTTGTTGGTTTGTAGTTCTTTCATTCCAAGAGAACATGTTTGGTGTTGTCATCACATTTTTATGTACCTTAACTCTTTGGTTGACTATATCTTATGAGTTCTTGGTATGTTATTCCATATTTTGATTATGACTCTAGACTACTTGTCTCTCTCTATTTTGTATCTATTCGGTGTGTGCTATGTGTGGTTTCTTTTGTAGTTTGTGCTTGTGAAGAATACATGTGCTTTATATCTCTTCTACCCCCTAGATTTTTGATATGAAAAAGGGTGAGAAATGACCTCATCCATATTGATTCCATTTCTTATGTGACCCTTTTCTTGTCAATTATATGAAATATCATGTTACTTGCTAGAGGATCATATAGTATACATATGTTCTATGGTTGTTTGTGGAGAGACAAACCATGTAGGAATATGTAAGCATGAATTGAGGGGGACAATTAACATTGGCCATTCATATATTCTCTTGCAATTCACAAGGTAAAGGTATAACTTTCACATCCTTCTCAAAGGTAAAAGTTTAAATTTTCATATCCTTTTCAATATGTTGAGGAATGGTTTGTCATTGTCAAAAAGGGAGAGAATGTTGACCTGAGAGTTACACATTGCCCATATTTTGATAATGACTTAACTATTTCATTCATATGTATCTAATATGTCTATTTGATATTGATTTCAGGCATTAGGTACATGGAAAGGATCATTCTGTCAAGGCCTAGCTTGATCAAGTTCAAGTCTAAAGCAATGCAAATGCACTTTTTTGGAAAACATGCTAAAACCCTTAGGATGATTTTTGTAATCATTTTTATTGATGTAATGACTTTAAACTAAGATGAGAAAAAACCAAGAGCCCTAAATTCAATTGTTTAATCACTCAAATGACATTTCTAAAATTCACTAGAGGGAGTCTTTCGATCGAGATTTACCTGTTACAAACTCGACTGATCCCCTTGATAAATTTTAAGAAAATATAGGTTCAACTGAGTTTACCATACATAGAACTTGACCGATCCCTACACTAAGCAAAATAGATTTAAGCATTTGGTCGAGTTTCATCTAGGATAAACTCGACTAATGCTTTAAATTAGCTTTGCCACATAGTACAATTGGTCGCGTTAACTTTATTAAAACTCAACCAAATGCATTGTACATATAGTGCATAAAAAGTGATTCTAGCCATGAGAGTGTTGCAAAACTTGAAATTATATCCGCCGCAACCCTCAAAATGGATAGAAATTGTTCCTTAGTGCTTCTACCCTCTAGTGGACACCCCAACTATAAATATGACCTCTTGCAGTTCATTCCAAGTTTTCTTCTTAATTCTATTCAAGCTCCTAGCTATAGTTGAGTACACCCAATCTACTTAAGCTCCTTTCTCTCTCTTGTTTGCAAATCAAAATGTCCATATGAGTGAGATAGGATCTATATGAGAGAACTATTTTATTGTAAACTTGTAAAGCTCTCAAAGCTCCCCTTTCCCCAACCCATTTCTTTAACATCACGTTGGTGAAAGATTCTATAAGGTGAAGAAGAAGGTCAAGGCTGAAGATCTGGGAGTAGAGTGGGTAAATCCTTTAAGGAAAAAGACTTATTACAAGAAGGGGATCTCCTTAGCAAAGGTTTCCAACTACTTGCAAGAGTGGGTAAAACCTTATAGAGGTAGAATACTCTAGCTCTTCCACATAGGTAAGACCTAGGTTGGTTATCGGCTCCCTTCTCCTCAAAGGGAAGGTTGGGTATCCTTGTCCCGAAAAAGGAAGGTCATCTTGTATGCCTTATAATGGATTATAAATATACGTTGGTTGTAAAATCCTAGGGCTTAACCTCTCTAGGCACTGGTCTGACTATCTCCTAGTTTGGAGATTGGAACCACTCAAAACAGCTTGTGTTCTTGTGTTTGTCCAATCTCTCTCATCCTTGCTATGTATGTTTTGTTTCACTAGAAATTCAATATTTGCAATCCCATACATATTTGTAACTTAAAGGTCTAATAATTTTTGTGCAAGTGTTTTTTAGCTCTATTCACCCCCTCTAGAGCCCATTTGATCCAACAACACACACTTAACACATGTATTCTAATAGTATGATTGAAACAATATCAATGAAATCTACCACATGATTTTGAAGTAGTGAAAAAAGTGATGGACTTCCACCGCTTGTTGAACGATACATTGATTTATCATTATGGCCATCCCACTCATCATGTGTTTATCATATGATTTGTTATATTGATGTCCAATTCTCTTCCGCTTCTTTATTTTGAGCTAGTAGAAGGATTCCAATATCATCTAATCAAAACCGTTCAAACCCAACAAACATACGACACATATCATACATCTCAATCGTGAAAATTAGGTAAAGTTCAATATCTTGCTAAGAAAGGAATGAGTTGGCACAAAATCCTTGTGTTTGTTTTTATTTGTCTTGTATACCAAATCCCACTACTATCCAATCAACTGTACTAGAAGAAATCCATTCTTGAATACCATCAGAGGGCCATTTCTACCAAATTTCTCAAAATTCATAGCCGCAAGCGCAATGTTAAACTTGTCCCTCCTTGTATGATTCTAGATGACACTATCAGTCATCTCATTAGAATTGAGAATAGAGTTGAAATCACCTATGACCATCCAAAGCTCGTATATATTCTTGTCCAAGTTTATAGGGTGTGACCATGAAAGACAACATAGATCCATATTAGTATTATCACAGACTGCACTTAGTAACCAATCACTATCAATGCAAAATGCCAAATTGTCTATAATGCTGAAGAATATTCATTGTGTAGTTGGTTCCTTCCACCAATACCCAATTCCCCCTTGATAAGCCTATATATTTAACCCTAGGACAACATTTAAAGGAACTACTTTTTATGATGTCAATGGATTTTCTACCTCTCACTCTTGAATCTAAGATAGCCATGCTTATAGGCTTATGCTTCATGGTTAAGTACTCCCAAGTCCTTTGTGTGTCAAGGATGCAAAAGCCTCAAATATTTTGGGCTACAACTTTAATCTAAAAAGAATGTGTTTTTGGTGTATTTTCATGAACTTCAACTAAGTTCTTAAGAATTACATACTTGATGCTGTCACATGTAACAATGAATCAATCTAAATTGTAAGTTTCACACTTTCTTAAAATTTATAGTTATAACTGTCAGAACATGCATTAATAATTATTGTGTTTATGTGTGGGTATGTTGATCTAGTTATTAAATTGCATACAATGCTAAAAATATTATAATATAAAGATACTAAACCTGAATGTAAATTTTTTGATTTAACAACTAGACCATAAATACTTGAATTTGGACATCAGTTACTAACAAAACCAACCTAGATTGATTATGTCAAACTTTTTCATGATGAAATAACACTAGACTCTCACACCCTTTAATTAACAATTTCATTATAAGAGTTGCAATGACAATGTCAAACTAGGCCTAAGTGTTTTCATTAATTATCTATCAAATGTACCATCACTAGGGATTGATAGACTTTTGTTAGAATTGTACTTCAATTGTAAAAGATATGTAAATGACGAGTTCTTATCATACTTTTATGAAGTACACATCCTATATTAGGTATTGTTCTGACACAAAACACTCAAGATAATATTTCATTTCATTTTATTATTATGATTTTTAATGGATACCAAATTGTGTGTACTAGGAAATGGTGAATAATACCATGAATTTTTCTTACTGATGAGAAAAAACATAACAATGACCTACTTAAGATCAGGATGAACCTACAATGAATGAAAATAAATATGTATTGCAACCGAACCCAAATTTGCGCTCTGGAAGAACATATGACTTAAAGAAGTTAAAAAAGTCAACAAATTTGTACATGCACTTTTTTCTCATATTCATATATCAACACTGTTCATATGTACATATTTTTGTGAAGGCAAAAAATATTTTCTATGTTTTGAGTTTCCAGTTGTAGTGCTAAATATATAAGGAAAAATCTTGGCATACAAAATATTTAATAATGGAAAATATTGTTAATAAGGATTGTTTTTGATAATATGGCACAAAATATGCACCAAAAATAAATGCCATATACACGGGAGATGTATTTCTTTTTCATATGTACATTTTACTATTATTATTATATAACTATTTTAATATGTGTTTTGCAATTTATTATGCTAACTTATTACACCACACATGCTTAGCTCATGTTTGATTGATCTATGCTAGTACGAAAGAAAGTGAATATATAGCCCCTAGGTTTACTTTTATTATTCTCTACATTTCTCCCTTTTTTGTAGTTATGTAGCGTTTGACAATGTAATCGACACTACCAATGCCAACTCTTTGTTACAGAGAGGTAGTTCAATATTTCTGTCTAGTGAAAAAGTACATTTTCACGACTGCTCACCATTATATTAAATGAGAAACAATACAAATAATTATGAGTTACTAATTAGGTATTTGGGAACCACGTTGCAAGCTTCATATACCTATAACAAAGTCGAGTTAGGAACATGTGTGCCTGCTAATCGACTTGTTTATCACTTTTTTTTAGCTATATTAAAAGATGAAATGTTACACATGTATTACTTTTTAGATATGTGTTTTCGTCAAACCAATCTATGTGTATGTTAATAGTTTGGTTGTATGCTCATTGTTCTAATCAGTCTGTATGTTCTAATAGTCTGTCTGCATATTAATCAATCCAGTCTAATAATGTAGTTGACATCATCAGTTTCTTCAAAGGTCTATATACCTATAAAAAAATAGAGCCAAGGGTATGTATGCCTGTTAATCGACCTATTTGCTATATTTTTTTTGAGCTAAATAAAAAGATGAAATGTAATACAATGTTAGGTTTTAGGTATGCATTTTCACTAGACCAGTCTGTGTGTGTTTTAACAGTTTGGTTGTATGCTCATTGTTCAATTAGTCTGTCTATTCTAATAGTTTGTGTGTAGACTAATAATCAACCTAGTCTAATTATGTATATGACATCATTAGTTTCTTTAAAGGGAGTAAAAATAAATTACCGTGCTCAATGATCCAATTTATTTGTGTGTTCAATCAGTCTTTCTCAGTAGATCAGTCTGTCTTTGTGTTCAAATATTTTGTTTAGTATCAATTGGTCCAATCTATTTGTGTTCTTATAAGTTTGCAAGAGTCAGTTGATTTTTAATCAAGATGCTTTCTCTTAGTATGTTTTATATCAATTAACGCATGTTAATGCAATAGTCATAATAAGTCCAACGAAAAAAATAATTTTGATTTAGATTTAAGTAATGACACACTACATGTCTGAGGGAATAAACTTGTCAACTGAATGAATGTATATGCATGTGCTCCAATAGTTTGGCTATGTGCACATTGTTCTATTCATTGTTTGTGTTCTAGCAACATGTATGTGAGTTAACCAATCTAACATATTTGTATGCTAATCAATTCAGTATGTTTGTGTGTCTATAGATAGGAATGAGTCATCTGAATGTTAATCGAGCTACTCCCTCTCTTAATGGGTTAACCATTTTTTTATAATTCATTATCTTTTTACATTTTAATCCTCAATTTTTGTTGTGCATACTAAATGGAGTCAACTGAATATTAATCAAGTTATTAAGTATTGTGAGTAATAATTTTAAATTCAGAGAAAAGCTCAATTTTTGGATTAAATTTGAATAATCATTAAACATTTTTTATCATGTTTCATAGCTTACATAATTACATTAGAGAGTTTATTATGCTAATTCAACTACTTTCATCGTGCTTAGCACGTGCTTACATTTTCTTGATAAAAACAATGATACTTCCATGGATATCATAGATATTTGATGAGATGTCAATATTAAAAAAACTATTAAATAAGCCCACACATTGAGACAAAGTTGCAACAAAACACCGCAGCGAAATACATATTATATTCGCACACGTAATAGATGGCGTGATGCTCTGGGCTGCAAGGTATGGGTGGACATCACCTAAGTTGAATACGGCGTTCGTGCCTTTTCCTGTCGTAAGACGTTACACATCTGTCACCTGTTTTTCTCCTCTACCGCAAAAGTAAAGGAGGGGAACGGAACCGTCTGCCTGTAATCGACGCCTCTCCCTCCGTCTGTTCGCAATCCTGGAGAGAAGAGGGGAAAAAGTACAGGCAATTTGAAGATTTGTTGAAGGATATCTCATCTCGAGATCTTAATGATGCTACTGTAAAAACCGAACCTTTTCCTCTTCTAATTCTTTATTTTCGTCTAAGACGATCTTTTCTCATCTCATGTTCTCGTGGGTATTCCGAAGTCGGCGTGTTCTAGGAGTACGATTATTTTTCATGCATCTCTAGATCCTGATCAAAATCCATCTGGAGGGGTCTGATCAAAGATTAGACAAATTCTCAATTTTTTGTCCGGTGTTTCCCCGGGATCTTGTTGTATTTTCAGATAACGTCGATCCTATATCCAGTGTCGGTTAGATTGTTTATGCTTCTCAAAGTAGCCTAACTCGGGCAGTTACCCGTGCTATGGGCAGAATTAACTGGTCACCCCCCTAGATTTCGAGAGAGATAGATCTGAATTGTCCCCACACATGAATTTGAGATTAGCGGTGCATACTTGTGTTGCTTTATCCTTAGTATTTTGTTTACCAGGGATGTGTGTGTGTTTGATGGTAAAGATACAAATTTGCTAGGTTTTTATCTTCTGTTTCTAGCCTCCAACAAGGGGAAAAAACTGTTCCATGTCAACTATAGTTCTCCTGTTATCCCTCCTTTTTTTTGCATGTAAGATTGTCCATTCACCCATTAATGGGATTTTTTTTCGAATTATTGCAATAGATATGTTAAGCTTATTTTGACCGATTGGCTTACGTGTTACATATGACTATTGCTGTGATTCCACAATGCAAGTGCAGGCTAGTATGCTGTACGGTTGCGGTTGATTGAGAAGCAAGGCTTGATAAAAAATCTGGCTAAATTCAAAATCATGGACTCTACTCAATAACTTGAAAGTGTCATTTCAATTACTTCAAAAGATTGCGTCATTGTCCCTGCGAATACCGATAGGTTTTGTTTGCAGAAAAAAACTCTCTCTATATATAGTCTTGTAAACGAAGTTGTTTGTCCGAAGCTAAAGAATAGGAAGTAGAGCAAAGCTGAAAGCTGAACTTTTTGTTTCCACTCAGGTATATTCCAATATTTCATGTAAAAATGAACTTCATTGGTTTGCAAGCAATATACTTCCTTTATCACTCTCGTTAAGACAATAATTTAGCAAATGCTCTGTCATAATTTGTTTAAGGTTTTCTAGTTTGTTCTTTTTTCTTATGTTAGGAACTTATGCTTCGTTTCTGGCTAATTGAAATGATATTTCAGATTGACGGTGAAGTTCAATAAAGTTTTAGATAATCTCAATTTCCGATCAACTTTTTTTGCGTGTAAGGTAATAGAGTCACACATTAAAAAGGAAGAATGGAAACTGTTTTATGAGCCGTGTAACATTCAAGATCAGTGTTTTATGGCTACCATCGGAAACACACTAATGGTCATTAGAGGGGGTCGAGTACCATTTGTAGAAACTGCTGGAGACGTGTGCCAATTCTTCGTATATAAATATAGGAAAGATAGCCCTTTTTATTATAGCTAGATATGCCTAAAAGAACTTGTTGTTGGCCATAATTGTATTGGTTACCTAATTCTTTCTTATGCCATTATTTTGAAGAAAAATGATGTTCTGCCAAGTCTGAATTCTACTAGCCCTTTGGTGCTTGGAAACATGATACATAGCCCATTTTGTTTATATGAATGAACAATAGAGACGCTTTTTGGCCATAAGAATAGGCGTTCGATAATTCTGACCGGTGCCATATTATTTCAGGAAGGAAGGTTTGCTAGATATGATAACTTTGTTATATATTTTGAAAATTTACCAGCTCCTACTTTAGGTGCTCTTCTTAATATATATTGGAAGTGTGCTTATGCAAAATGGGTTTGCTTGTATATTAAAGTTGTTATTGCTTAGATTAGCTCGGAAGAGTACATTATTTTAGAAAATTTAGAGATTAAAAAAATCCCGTGAAACTTAGTTGTCAACGCTCCCTAGGCCTCAAATTGGGCGCCTAGCCCCTAAGATGTCCGCCTAAGGCCTTTTAGGCCCAAATTAAGCCACTAAAAGGCTAATTTAACATAAGTTAGGTCTGGATTTCCAATTAGACCAATTTGAGTTTTTTAATGGCTAACATAGATCTGATTTAGCCCTAATCATGTCAACTTTGGTGAAAACAACTTGACATGGGGAAATAGGTTTGATTTCTAGAAATTCAATCGATTTTTCCAAATGAGGTTCATTTTGATCAATATTGAGCGAATTTGGGATAGCTAAGTTTGATTACGTCATTTTATGCAAAATTAGGTTTGATTTAGGCCAAATTATGTCAAATTTTGGCATATTAGGTCTGAATTTGGGGAAACAAGTCTGATTGGGGAAGTGTCTTTGATTTGTGGAGATAGTTTTGGTTTGGCCAAATGAGGTCTCATTTAGGTCAATATAGGTAAAATTTGGGGAAGTTAGGTCTAATTAGGTCATGTTATGCAAAATTAGGTTTTATTTAGACTATAGATCATGTCATTTTTTTAGATTAGGTCTGATTTGGGGAGGTAATGTCTGATTTGGCCAAATGAGGTCTCATTTAGGTCAATATAGGTGTGAAATTTGGGGAAGTTAGGCCTGATGAGATCATGTTGATCAAAATTAGGTTTGGTTTAGACCAAATTAGCACTAAATAGGTCAAATTAGCTCAAATTTAGATGAAGTTAGTTCAAATTAGGGCCAATAAGGTCTAGGTTATTCTCGTTAGGTGTGATTTAGCCTAAATATTGTGTAATAATTTCATTATTACATATTTACAAATATGAAATAATGAATGTAAATAGCGAAATATGAGCATAATTGTAGAAAAAGTAAAATGCGTGGGCGTTCATTTAGTCACTTTCTAAGAAATGCCTAGCGCCTAGCTGCCTTAACAACTATGCCATGGAGTAATTGCTGCTTTGAGAAACCTTTAAGATGCTAGATGTTTCAATAAAGAACAAACAAGGAAGTATGGCACAATCTTCCATGATGAAAAATCCAATTAAATCTGTAGGTTAATACTGAATCCCAAACGGTGGATCAAAGCTACTAGAGTTTATATATTATGGCTTGTGTAATTACTAATTAGAGGCTATCCACATCTTAATACAGTTACCATATGTTTACAGCTGAGCTATAGTTTCTTATTTTTTATTTTGAGCATAGAGGTTTATGCTGATGTAATTTAGTAAACAACCTGAGAAATAAATCTAAATGTTATAGTCGGCCGATGTTCTTTAGTCCCTCTGGTTCGTCTTTGCAAATCATTTGGCTGCTTCTTGTGGCTGGATTGGGGGTCAGGTCAGTGATTATTGGGAAGTTTCATAGAGCCTAGATTGCTGCATGCTGTATTGAGTCGCAACTTAAAGGTTTGCATCTGATCACAAATCTTGAGATTTACGAGTGCAGCACTCTCCTAGAGGAAGATTTCTGTATTTTCTTGTGGTGTTAAAAGAAATTATATATTATATTTGTCTGAGGAAAAAATCAAGTAGAATCAATACCTAGAATAAGGTTTCTCAATCACATTAAATTTGTTTGTTTTGCTTGAAATGGCATCAGAGTGCAGTAGTTTCATAAGCAGTAACAAACTGGGATGATCTTGATTAGGCGTTGAAGCTCGAATTGTGTTTCACTTCCTAGGTGTTTTTCCTCTTAAGGTAGTGTCTAGGAGCTGAAAAGGTTTAATGATGGGCATGGGGTAAGGGTCGTTTCACAGGGAAACTAGGCTATCTGCATGATTCCCTTTTTTAGAGAGAAGATTAAATCTGCAGCTTGGGAAGGAGGGAGGTTTATATGAAAGGAGACTGCCGTCGAGCAACATGGTGACTTAAGGCTGGCCAATGTAATTGGTTTTATATGATCATAGCCATGAAGCTTGCACTAGATGGAAACAATATTCTTCGCGAATGCTTTTATGGTGCAAAGCTGAGGTTTTATATGATAATTGGTGTGATGCTTGCACTAGAGTTTGGATGAGTTTCTTGAGTAGTTACACGCAGTTGCTACTTGCTAGTAGATCAGTAGATTGTCTGGTCAATCGTACTTTGCGTAGTTACTCTTAAAATGTTGGTCAGTTGAATCCCAGTTGGCATTTTCACTGAACTAGAAGCATTCTTCAAGTGGCTCTCCCCATTGCTTTTGTGGTAGTGGCATTTTAGGCATGATTCCAATCAATAAATCATGTCCCTGTTATCTATTCTTTTAGGATAAATTTGTATCAAACAAATCTTATTTGAATTTAGTGCAAATCACATGTTTATTGAGTATTACCAGTGCGAATCAACATTGTGTTATATGTGGCATATGTCTCGGTTGCTGCCACGGCAAAACCTATATTGGTGATAAACATCTTTCTCAAATGCAAATTGAATTTAGACTTATGACGACACTCGAGAAGTGTGAGAAAGGAAGACTGCTGTAGATTTGATCCACTCAAAGGATTAGAAGGATAGCGATAATTGTTTTCAACAATTATACTAATGTAAAGCTAACTTTCATTAGACCCTCACATATTTTTAGAAAAAGTACTGAACCTAATAACTTCATGCTTGGAGATGGATTTAAGGGTTGCGGTTATGAAATATCACCATGGTTATGATTTTTCTCTAGAAGCCCCTTCATTGGACAATCTTCAAAGCAGTGTCTATCGGGTCCACAACATTAACCTCTATGCTCCATCCATACGATGCTAACTTTAGCTCTAAGTCCTTGGCGTGTAGAGAGCCCATACCTTGAGATCTCGAGTTAGTAATTGTGCACAAGATATGAAAAGAAAAAGACAAAATATTTGGCACGACCTAGGTTAACTGTTGCTTTTGCCAAGGTGATGATAAACTCCCCAATCACCAAAAAGGGCGTCAAAAACTTGTTGATGATTGCAGCTGCATGAATTGCAGAGACATAACTATAGAATAGAGTATCGTTTCGATGGAGAACTAGAACTGGGATTACTAGCATACTACACTCAATTATCTAGGATTACAAATAACAACAATGTAAAAACTATTCGGTTGGAAACTAGAACTTTGAAGATCCGAGAATCCAACTACCATTTATCGAGCAAAACATCATCTAGTTAAACTGTAACCAAATTAAGATGATAGACAAAACAATTAGAATTCACTTAACTAGAATATTATCACGGGCTTATCGCAATTTGAAAGATTTAAGTCTAGTAATCTCATGAATTTATGCACACAAATCAAGACAAGGAATGGAGAAAGAACTTAGATAAGCTCGAAGCTGTAACACTGGTCTTGCTAGACGATGCTTTTCGTATTTGCTTCTCAATCTCGATCTTGGTTTGCATATCCGCTTCCAATGTTCAAAATTTCGACGAAATTGTCGAAATTTTTGGCGAAATTTCTGTTTCTGTGGCAATCGGACATCGAAATTGACTGACGAAACTCTCGAAACATGCAGATCATCGATTTTTTTTCTACTTTTTCATATACTATGTACTACCTAGAGCATATTTTTTTGCACAGTTTTGTGTCTTTAAGTCTGTATATTGTGTTTGCAAACTATAATGACTTAGTTCATTGATTTTGCCATTGAAAATTGACATCAAAAATCCCCATCAAAATGCCCATCGAAACAGTTCAAGGTCATTCACTTAAAAATGACGAGACCCCACCCCCACATATCTGATATGAAATATTATTACATATTTGAGTAGATCTACGCTAGTAGATCATTCTGGTAGAATTTCATAAATTAATTTGTTTATTTTGCCGTCGAAACGCCAGGAACGCATTTATCGAAATTTTTGCCGAAATTTGTCGAAATATCTGTTTCTGTGGCCACCGAAACGGCATCGAAATCGGACATTTTCTTCCTTGTCCGCTTCTTTGTCCTCCATCTTGGACTTGGGGTCTCCTCTGTCTTCTTTTAGCTTTCCTTTTCTAGTTTACTGAGTTAGAACCTAGGATTTGTCTCAATGACAGCTAGGATCCCTCGTAAGTTTTATAGGGATCATTTGGGTATTGGGCCCTACTTTTTGGTCCTTGTTCTCCCTTTTTTTCTGCTAATTCTGTTGTGCGTGCCTTACTTCGGCATTCTTCATCAACTCTGGCCTTATCTGGTCCTGAACAGATTCTAAAATTCAATGGACGACGGCTTGTTCAGGAAGTTCTATTGGGCTGTTGCTGGATAATAAGTTTGTACTTCTCATGGAAGGAACGATCTGTATAAGTATTGTTTGTATATTGATTATCAATATTTTTCGATTTTTCTGAACTGCTCAAACATCCCTCAGATCAACTCCAGTTTGCGTCAAGTGAGTGTTCTGTGGTCACTATTCTACCAAATGAAGCTACTAACCTCAATAATCAATAAAAAATAACTTACACTGAATTCACAGAATTGCTTCTCAATCTAAAGTCAAATATGCAGGTTTTCATCAAATTCCATGTAACTTTCGCTAAATCTTTGTCCGAGGTAAATATTAAATGCCCTATAAACAGTAAATTTGCATAAAAGCCTGTTCCTGTGACCAAGGTCACATCTTTGGCCTTGAGATATAGCACGGGATTTGATTCCCTGCTGCACTGCATAATCACAGCCATGCTTCTTGTGTCCTCTAACTTTTAAGATTTCACACATTCTCAGGAGCCGGGGTTTCAGCCTTCCTGCAAGGGAGGGTTGCCATAAAAAGATTGATTCTATTCAAATTTGACCTACAATACTAGATGGGGCAATCACAGTCCAATTCTGGTGGAATCATGCACACAAATTGTCAATACATCATTTATCAGTATGACTTACTTGGTACATCAGTATATATACTATTATGTATATGTATATATATGTATACATACATGTATATGTCGGTGTGCGTTTATGTGAAAGTAGTTGAATGAATAATTTAACAAGAACTTGATAAAAATATATGCACATATTCTTTATTTAAAAAGTGGCTGTATGCATCCCATGTGTTTCAGACTGCATAATGGACTGCATTTGGCCTCATGTGAGGGCATATGAGAACACTGGTGGCTTCTGAAAGGCTTCCCCTTTTGGGGTATCACACACTAGCCTGCCATCAGTGAGGACTTCTTGATGATAAAAGAGTATCTGTTTGTTCGTGGGAGGAAAGCAAATCCTTTCTAAGGTGACCCTAGGCGCTCTCTCAACCTATAGGATGCCATTAGTTCACTTGATTTATTTCTGAAAAAATGAGGTGTTATAATATTATTGGCACCACCGATAAAAAAGAGGTTATTGGTACACAATTGCCTAGGTACAAGTGTACTTGCTTGGTCTACTGTATGGTTGGTTTGATATATTTGCAGGTTTCTAGGCTCGGCGCTCTGAAGAAGTTGAACATGAGGGTAAAAGGACGATGCACTGGTTTGGTTGGCAATGGCTAGAGCTAGACAAATTAGTTATTGTGGGGGAAGGCGGTGGTTAGACTTTTCGCCAGACCATGAAATGGGACTTTTACATGTCACACTTATATGGAATGTGGTCCTCAAGATAGCCCTCGTTTACTATCCTGCAGTCTTGTGCCAGCTTGGCAATGAAAGGACTTCTTAATTTCAAGAATCCTAGATAGATGTCCCGTGTCAGCATGGCAAAAGGACTTCGTTATAGAAAGATAGGTGGCTTGATGATGCTTGGACAAATTATATTGCTCCTGTATCTTTATGTGTAGACTGTACAGGTGTCCCAGTAAAAATATACTTTCCTGAGGCAGCACGGCCTTCTGCTCCTTTTCAAGATTAGTAAGATTAGGAATTTCAATATTTGCTCACATGTAAGCTTTGTTTGATCATACAAAAGGATTCTGATAAGGAGTCAAGAGGACAATGCTTTTTGGCTTTGAAAATTGTGGAAACAGTTAGTCACATGATGGGTTATAGAAAGATAGGTGGCTTGATGATGCTTGGACAAATTATATTGCTCCTGTATCTTTATGTGTAGACTGTACAGGTGTCCAAGTAAAAATATACTTTCCTGAGGCAGCACGGCCTTCTGCTCCTCTTCAAGATTATTAAGATTAGGAATTTCAATATTTGCTCACATGTAAGCTTTGTTTGATCATACAAAAGGATTCTGATAAGGAGTCAAGAGGACAATGCTTTTTGGTTTTGAAAATTGTGGAAAACAGTTAGTCACATGATGGGTTAACTTTATTAGCTTTACAAGGATGTCTTGAAAGTTGAACCAATTTTACCTGAAAAGATTGAAGCCTCACTTTAGGGCTCCTTTATTAGGATGCTGGGCATCCTGGATCTAACCCATCCCTTGTTTCTAGGTAGATGTTTTTTAAAGTGCCTATCAGCTTTCCTGGTGTTTTGCAGTCTTCCAGATTTTTCTGGGAGGCAATCTTGATCCGTTGTAGGGGTTTATTTGGAGACGGGGTTTGCAGTCAGGCAGTGTGGGGTATTAGAAAATTTCTGCCACTGGTCCGGAACACAATAGAATGCTGTAACTGCCACAACTACTTTCATAGGAAATTTTCTTTTCTGCAATAATGGAATGAAAGAAATTAGAGTACTAGGTCATTTCAACTCTTGTATGACTAAAGGACTTCATGATATTGTTCTACATCCATTCATTTCAAACGAAACTGAGGTTTAACCTACTAACTTTAGGTCATCGAGATATTTTAAGAGGTAAACAAAAGAAAGCTAAACATTCAGTTGCTCAAGTTTTCTTATGTATGTCTATCACTCGGTATCCATCACTTTACAATTATGTAGGAAACCGTGAAATCCTTGTAATCTTATGTATGTTTGATGGAAGAATATATGAACAGTAATTTTTGTCTTACCTGGAACTAATCATAGACGGACTTCATGAAGAATAAAGACCAATCTTCAAATAGATCATTATATAAAATAACAATTATTAGTTGTGGTGTCTTTGGCTATCAACCATGTTTGGTGTCACAAAAGACTTCCATGAAGTTTGAATAACATGATCCTAAGTCAGAAATGATGTTTTTACTTAATGGATGTTGTGTATAGTTTTGTGTGATGTCTAATTATTCTGCTTCCTTCGCTCAATCTGATAGAACTGAACAGGGCTTCTAAAAATATCAAAACAGGATTTTGTTTAATTCTATACCAGTTTGTGCTGTCTAATTACACAAAAGTACTATTTGCTGCCTATTTTGCCAAGATCCATTTTCTGAGATTGCTTCTGAAGACTGTAGCTGGCTTGTTACTTAGGTTAGTCTTGTCATTCAAACTTCAATCTGGTCATGATGGTGAATGTAAAAGGAGGTGCCTCCGGTGATGGAGATATTTGTTCGCACAAACAATGGGACGAAATTTCATGTCCAGTCTGCATGGATCACCCTCACAATGCTGTGCTGCTTTTGTGTAGTTCTCATGACAAAGGTTGTAGAACTTATATCTGTGATACAAGTTATAGGCACTCAAACTGCTTGGACCGCTACAAGAAATCCTGCTTGGAGATAAAGGATGAAACCCCTCTCTCTAGGACATCAGTCCATGAAAATGCTCTTCCCGAAAGCCATGAAGAATGGCGTCTCCAACCATTGACATCAGAACAAGCTTTTGATGTACAGGGGACGCGAAGTGACTTAATGGACATTAATGAACATCACTCTTTAAACGGAAATGGTTTTCATCTCTCTACTGGGTTAATGGAAGGTTTGGAAGGAAGCAGTCACCAAGGTAACACTCAATTGGTGAATCACGATGAAACGGCTATTGAATGTGAAGGGTCTCTAATATGTCCTCTTTGCCGAGGATCTGTCTATGGATGGAAGGTCATTAAAGAAGCAAGGCAGTATCTTGACTTGAAACCTCGGAGTTGTTCTCGTGAGTCATGCTCCTTTTCTGGAAACTATGCAGAACTGCGGAGGCACGCCAGGAGGATGCACCCAACAACAAGGCCTGCTGATGTCGATCCATCCAGAAGACGTGCATGGCGTCGCATGGAACACCAGAGGGAGTATGGTGACATTCTTAGTGCAATCCGATCAGCAATGCCTGGAGCAGTGGTACTAGGTGATTATGCTATCGACAATGGAGATGGACTATCACAGGATAGAGAAATGACTGGTGGCGCAGCAGATGCTAGCAGCCCATGGTGGACAACTTTTTTCCTGTTCCACATGATCAGCGGTGGCCCACTTCGTTCACTTGGTGACTCCAGGAGGTCATCAAGGGCTTGGAGGCGGCACAGACGTTCTTCAAGGAACAGAACACTTTGGGGGGAGAATTTACTAGGATTGCACGATAACCAAGATGAGGAGCGAAATCTAGACCCTCGTGATTCAATCCCTAGAAGACGTAGGAGATTCTCCAGGTCTGATCCAGAATTGCCGTAAAAGTAAGCCTTCTTGTAATTGTAACGTCTAATCTCATTCTGTTCAAAGTTACAATTACGTAACCCTTTTGTAATTTTTAATGTTGCCTATTCCATCCCATCTATTACCTCTCTAGTCCAAGATAACAATAGCCCATCTAAGCGTAGTTTACTATGATCCTTATGTGATTACTTGGCAGTGTCTAATGTTTGGGCTCACCGTAATGAGGGTAAACAACACCAAAGTTTATTTGTCCAAGGAAATCATTGTGTATCTATTACTAAATTATTAATTCCAGGATGAGAAATTGAGATTATCAATATATGTCTAAACACTTCGAACACAGCTCGACTGTGATGTCATTTCAATTCTGAGATCATATTGATATCTTGCATAAGGCTATTGCAGACTCCAGGCATCTCATGGGAAACCACTGCCAGAAAGGGAGCGGGACCGGTCTCACAAATGGAGCTTAAAAATGCTTGTTACTATGTATATATACTCTCTTTAATGGTCAAGTCATACATGATTCTGTCTGTATGTTTAATAGTCGAGTCATACATGATTCTGTCTGTATGTTTAAGATGTTGAACTATCTAGTGTAGATTGTTGTATGAGCACGTCTGCTTTCTATCTTGTATATTTTCTCGATTTATGGTTGGCTTTCCTCCTGTATCATCGTTTAAGGCTGGCCTGTTGTGTGAAGCTCCTAAACCTTGAGAATGGGGGGAATTGAACCGTAAAGAAAAGTTTTGCACGGATGTTGATATTGAACACATTCATACCCATTCCTGCTACGTTCCTTTTGGTGTATGGACTACTCGATTTTACACCATAATCAAATAAATAGTTAATTACGAGGTGTCGGATATCTTCAAATCTTTTTGAGTGTTTATAAAGAGCCAACGCAAACTTTTTATTGACTCTGGCATCCCCGACGAACAGCTACAGCTCCGCTTGTACGTAAACATTCTTTACATGTCTGTTTTTCATACGCTACGTCGTTATAAAATCTTGGTTGGGTTAGACTCGTTCTGGACATAAGTATTTCAATGTCCACTAGTGGATTACGGTTGAAGACATTTCTCTAGTGTTGTCTTGCTCCATGTTTTGTCTCGCAACCCTGTTTGGTACCATCTTTAGGGCTCAGTAGGGCGTCACAGGAGAGCAATATTTATACTACTAGAGAAAATTTTTCAAAAAAATTACAACACTGCCATTTTAAACGTCAACGACCAATGAGAACATATGAATTCAAAAAGCTGCTTCCTCATGTGTTTACTTTCTTGTCACGTTTTTTCAGCCCTTTTTTTGTTTTCTTAAATTCATTTAGGATAAAAAACCAAAATAGCACAGTTTTATAAAAATATGTACTGAAGTAGTATCAAAACCATCTTAATTTCTGAAATAGCCCACTTTCTGGGAAAAATGTCAAGCTTTTGGCGTATTAGTGTACCCGGGATCAAAGGCGCCAAATAGTTGGTGTTTTTCGGTGAAAGCGTCAAGTTTGTAGCGTTTTAAGCGAAAAGCGTCAGAATTTAGGCATTTTTATGTGAAAGTGCCAACAGATTTGGCGTTTTCATGTGAAAGTGCCAAAAAGTTGGCCTTTTTAGCTAGACCTCGTCAACATCTCCCTCACTTAACGCTGTGCCGTAGAGTCATGGACTACCCCCCCTTTTGTGTACTAGATGTCTCTGTTCGACAGCTTCAGCTTACTGGTCAGAAGCTCCCCACGGTTTGACATGTATGGGTGCAAGTTTGGATGGGGCAGGGTCGTCGCACTCAGGAGCGGCGCTGCGAACAAGTTCGATGGAAAGGTGTCCGCCTATCCGGGGCGTGAAGGGGGTGGTAGCTTCAACATGGAAGTATGTCTTTTGCCTGAAAGAATGACGACATTGAAACTAGACGAGAAGTGGTGATGCTTTTTATTCATACTATACTGTCTTTCCTTTTGGAAGAGACTCAGTTATCGTTGATGAGATGAGATCCGTGAGGGAGTTGTTGACGAGGTCTACCTGCTGTAGCGACGGCATTCGGAAGAACCATCCCTCGACGGTCCCTGAGAAGGAGTTCCCCCAAGCTCGGCTGCTTTGAGGTAGTGGAGGGGTGCCAAGTTTCTAGAGCTAAAAACGTTAACTTTTTGGGGATTTCACATGAAAACGCCAAATCGGTTGGCGCTTTCACATGAAAACGCCTAAATTCTGGCGCTTTTCGCTTAAAATGCCACAAACTTGGTGCATTTACCGAAAAATGCCAACTATTTGGCGCCTTTGATCCCAGGTACACTAAAACGCCAAAATCTTGGCGCTTTCCCCAGAAAGTAGGTTATTTCGGGAATTAAGATAGTTTTAGAGCTAATTCAATACATATTTTTATAAAATTGTGTTATTTTAGTTTTTTGTCCATTCATTTATTTTCTTTGTAAATAAAGGATGAAATGTTCCTTCCTCACCCTATGACGTTTCTTTGTAAATAAAGGATGAAATGTTCCTTCCTCACCCTATGACGTGGAGACGTGGTCAACTTCCACCTCTCTCCTTATTCTCTCCTCATACCCCTCTTTTCGCACTCTTCCTCTTCTTGCGAAAGTTGTGGTTTTCGTAAAACAAATTTCCCACAAGCTACGGATATTAAAGGAACAAATAACAAATAACAAACATTATCGGTATAGCAAATATTATTATTCGGGTCTTTAAAAATATAGATAAGAAATATTAAAAGCATAGATAACAAATATTATCAGTTCACCGGTTAAAACTAAATAGTTATAATCTCTCCACTAATTCTGTAAGTATAATTTCAATTAAAAAATGTGTCAGCAATGAATCCCACATCTGTTGTTTACGACCCCCACAAACAACATTGCCCACATGTTCAATACCCCATTCAATGCACCACTTCCTCTATAGAAAATCATCCACGACAAACTTGCCCACTCCCCAAAAGATTGCTGCTTACTCCGTTGGGTAGAGAAGACGAACTCCAGGAAAATCATCCACGACAAGCTTGTCCACTCCCCAAAAGGCCGCTCTTACTCTGTTGGGTAGAGAAGACAAACTCCAGGCCTCTTCGACACCAATCTTCAAAGGTTGACCACATCATGCGACGTTGTTGCTGTTGGTGCTGCCACTGCTAAAATCACCAAGAAAAAAAATAAGGTGAGTTAAGCCTTTTGATGTGACATGTACATTCGAAGAATTATAACCATCTCTTACCTCCTTGAAACTACACACAACACTCCAACTAGGAAGCTTGTCCACCCAACCTTTTGATCCATTTGCGAAGTGTGTTCCTAGAACTTTAATTTGCCATTGTTGTCGGCCAGTACAACTCTAGGCCTCTTTAACACCAAGCCTAAAGGGTAGAGTACAACATCTAGATGTCGTTGCTGCTGTTGAAATCACAAATTTCAACTTTTGAAACAGTCCATGAAAAATGAGGTGAGTTGAGATTGTTTTTGATGTGGTACATTCAAAGAGTTAAAACCAACTCTTACCTTATCAAAACCACACACATCACTCCAACCAAGAATCTTATCCACTCATTCTATTGATCCATCCGAGAATTATGTTCATGGAGCTTTGCTTTGGTGTTGCTGTCACTCCACTGAAAAGTCTAGGTACTACTCAAATAAGAAGAATATAGGTCAATTTTTTGGAGATGATATACAATATAAACATATTTAATATTGTTTCTCTCACACTCTTAAAACCTAATACAGGTAACCAATAAGCTAAACCTCTCAATTCTATCTCGCTGCCAAACGTCAAAAGGCTGTCTAGGAAGACAATTACTCAAAACTTATATACATAAGTTCCAGCAAACCTCCAAGAAAAAATACAGTGAGTTAAGATTGTTTTGACGTGGTACATTTAAAGAATTAAAACCAACTCTTACCTCTTCAAAACCACACAAAACACTCCAGCCAAGAATCTTGTACAACAACCATTTTATTGATCCATACGAGAAGTATGTTCATGGAGCTTTGCTTTGGTATTGCTGTCACTCCACTGACTAGTCTAGGTACTCCTCAAACAAGAAAAGTATAGGTCAATTTTTTGGAGATGATATACAATTTAAACGTATTTAATATCGTTTCTCTCACACTCTTAAAACCTAATGCATGAAACTAATAAGCTAAACCTCACATTTCTATCTCATCGCCAAACGTCAAAAGGCTGTCTAGGAAGACAATTACTTAAAAGTTAGATACATAACTTCCAGCAAACCTCCAAGTAAGTCATGAAATTTTGGCATGAGTTAGTTATAAGTTGTATGAAACATTTTAAATATGCATTTATTATCCCTATGTGTTAAGCAATAAAACCTAATAATCTTGTTGCAAATAATAGCCTATACACCACACACAAAAATTGTAATGATTTTAGATGAAGGAAAATGTTCGTGCCTTTATATAAATTTTACATAATTTGACCTACCTTTTTTCTAAATTTGACCTAACCTAAAACAAAATTGCACCAGATTTCACCTAAATTGGTCTACATCAGAACTACTTTGTCCAAATTGGACATGCTATCTAAGTTTGACCTAATTCGGCCTATGATAGAACAGATTTGGCATAGAATACTTAATAAAACCCGAGAAACCCTAATTTTCCCTACGCTAGAACATATTAGTTTACCACTACTGGAGATTCTTGCCATATGTTTGAAACTATGTAAGTAAGTGCAAAAGCAAGTTAAAGTTGAATTATTTGGCATTATGTAAATAAGAAGATATGCATTGCATGACATAGGTGTAGAAGAAGGGATGCTTTATTAAAAATATATGGTAGTCATCTAACAAGGCCCCTTAATGTTGTAACATGCATTCAGTGCAAAAATAGTAATTAAAAAACTGCCATTATTTGTTGGGTAATAAAATAAATATCAAGGTAGAACCTCAGGTGCATACTTTAGTAATTCCACCACGAATTATAAGATACAACCATTATGAAGAAGACACAGGTGGATCACATCTTAAGTAGATATATGATGAAGATTTGATAAACTTGCAGTTAATAGGCTACACAACATACAAAAAAGTTTATCATCCATTTAAGAATATGTCCATTGATAAAGAACATGACAAGTGAGTTTGACTAAATCAACACGATCTAATTGGACCAAATTTCACCTAAATTGGTATACATCAGAACTACTTTACCCAAATTGGACCCGCTATCTAAGTTTGACCTAATTTGTCCTATGATTAAACAGACCTGGCATAGAATTTACTCTGAACCTGGCATAAAAGTTTAGCCCGAACATGGCATGAAAGTTTTAAGATATCTGCAATTATAGATACATATTTAATAGAATGTAGAGCCTGAGGCTTTTTGCTGCTACGTCTGGCTAGGGCTGCCTTTTTAAAAATCCATTGGAATCTTCTTACTTCCTGCACCTATCTGGGATTTGAAATCAGATAGTTAGAACCTTGTATACAAAGGCATACACAACATATGTATAAGAGATAAATATGCCTATGGTTTTGTATGTTAGAACATACCACTCAACTCTTACACCTACATATGTTTCCCTCTGTTGAGGAAACAACAAATCATCATGACAAGGTCATGGTATTTAATGCCAACCGTCATAATAATACCTTTAATGAAGCATGTGGTGCCCGTAAATGTGTGGAGGATCCTGGAAACAACCACCAACTCAATGAGAGACAAAAATAAGACTACCAATATTTTATTTCAACTGGCATATTCAATGCACTTGCTTGAATGACGTACAACTAAACAAGGACAAATGTAGTGCATGTCATAGGTGTAGAAGAAGGGATGCTTTATTACAAATATAGGGATAGTCATCTTAAAAGCCCCCTTAATGTTGTAACATATGCATTCAGTGCAAACATAGTAATTAAAAAATACCACTATTTGTTGGGTAATAAAATAAATATCAAGGCAGAATCTCATGTGCGTACTTTTGTAATTCCACCATGAATTATAAGATACAAGCATTATGAAGAAGACACAGGTGGATCACATCTTAAGTAGAATATATGATGAAGATATGATAACACTTGCAGTTAATAGGACACATAACTTATAAACAAGTTTATCATCCATTTAGGAATATGCGCATGGATAAAGAACATGAAATGAGAGTTTGACTTAATAAACCTAATCTAATTGGACCAAACATCAAATATATTGGTCTACATTAGAACTACTTTACCAAAATTGGACTTGCTAAGTTTGACCTAATTAAGCTTATGATAGAATAGATCTGGTGTAGAATTTACTATAAACTTGGCATAAAAGTTGAGCCTGAATCGGGCATGCAAGTTTTAAGATATCGGCAATTGTAGATACAAATTTAATAGAATGTAGAGCCCAAGGCTTTTCGGTGTTACGTCTAGCTAGGCTTGCCTTTCCAAAAATCTACTGGAATCTTCTTACTCATGCACCTATTTGGAATTATAAATTAGATAGTTAGAACCTTATATACAGAGGCATACACAAATCTATAAGATATAAATATGCCTATTGTTTTGTATGTTAGCACATATCACTCAACTCTTACACCTGCATATGCATCCCTTTGTTGAAGAAATAAGAAATCATCACGACAAGGTCAGGGTCTTAAATGCCAAACGTCATAACAATACCTTCGATGAAACTTGTGGTGCCCATAAATGTGTGGAGGAGCCTGAAAACAACAACCAACTCAATGAAACACAAAAATTAGACTGTCGGTCTTTGATTTCAATGGGCATATTCAATGCACTTGCTTGAATGATGTACAACTAAATAAGAACAAATGTAATGTATGGCATAGGTGTAGAAGAAGGGAGGATTTATTATGAATATAGGGGTAGTCATCTTGAAAGGCCCCTTAATGTAGTAACATATGCATTCAGTGCAAAAGTAATAATTAAAAACTGCCATTATTTGTTGGGTATGTGTACTTTAGTAACTCCACCACAAATTATAATACACAACCAATATGAGGTACCAACCCGAGGTAGCCTTCTTGAAGTAACACCAAGCTCCCCCTTGAAGTAGCCTTCCTCTCTAGAAGTAACCTCCTATTGCACCAGCCTTCTTGAAGTAGCTCAAGGTCCCCTTCTTCACCAAGAAGATCTCCAACCTCTCCAATCCGCAGCCTCCAACCTAGGAGTAGCAAGGAGAGTACAAACAATAATAGAGAACAAGAAAGGAAAAAGGAAATTACAACTTATCCTTTTGTAGAACAAGGCTTGATTTGCCTAGATCAAGCGTGTAGATCTCCTAACCAAAGTGTATGGAATAGTAATTGCAGTGGATAGGAGATGCTAGCCTATAGGACACGAAATTTGAGCTAAGAGGGGAAGTAGCCAATTGTCACAATGCTCAATTTCTCACAAACAGGTTGCACAAAGTCAATGTATGCTCAAAGATTGCTCAAGTGTAAAAGCAAGTGTGTTTAGGTGTCCTAAGGCATGTCCTATTTATAGGAATGTCCTACAAGTGCTTAAGGACGTTCTAGACACATTCTAGGGGTTTCTAAGTGCTTAACTAGCCGTTAGATATAAGTTAGTTGCTTTAACAACGACTAGTTAATTAATTCTGCAGTTGCTGACAGAGACCATCTCGGTCGAGAAATGGTCGACCGAGACACCTACTTGGTCGACGTTTTGTCGACCGATAGGCTCTCTGGATCAAGTGTATGCAACGTTTATCTCCAACTGCCAACTACCTTGTCAGCTGTGTCTAACGGCTACTTGGGTCTTTCTCGATCGAGAAGATTGTCGACCGAGAGTGTCTCGGTCGAGGATTTTGTCGACCGAGATGGACCCTGTTTCAATGTTTCAAATGAAGACATTAAGTTGTGTATGAGTGTGCATATGTGACACTATTGAAGGGAATGACCTATCTAAATGTGGTGTTTAGCTAGGGAAGATCTAACACTTGATTTACATGAAGTCTAAGTACTTGTACATTATATATTTGTACAAGTTTACAATTGATTACATTTCATGACATTTACAATCATTCAAGGATATAGATTCCCTAGTGCTTTGTCATCCACCTTATTCCTGCAACACTCAAGTAGCACGTTAGATTAACAAGAATGAAATGTTTGTCATTATCAAAACAAAGAGATTTACAGATGTCCATTTATCCAACAATCTCCCCCTTTTTGAAGATGACAAACATTTCCTAAATATAAAATAAGAAAGTATAAAAACATGTGAGTTTCATACCTGAAGATTACCTTTGTAAATTTCTTCTCTTGTTTATAAAATGTGTGCTTATTATTCCCCATGAATTATGGAACATGAAATCCAATCCTTTAGGGAATATAGCAACTTTCAATATAAAGCCAAGAGTTTATGAAACTCATTGATTGAGTTTTGCACAAATACTAAGTTTTATATTTATTTCTCCCCCTTTGTCATTTCAAAAAGATATCCGTTTAAGAATAAATATTGTATGAAAAGTATTGCTCCCCCTTAAATAAATATCTGTTTTCAATAGATGGTCAATTTAGCCACAATTTTTAAATTTCAGGTTTTTTGCAAAGATGTCATCCTTTTTGATTTATGACATATTTAATACTCCCCTTATTTTGTATGCTCTACTAGAATAGTCTTATAAGCCATATTCAAATGATGCCATAGAGGAATATCCAATATAATCAGTAAAGATAACCAATTCATTTGAATCATGGATTTTTTTTTACAATCATGCAAAGATAATCATTTCATGTAAAGATAACCATTTCATTTCAATCATGCAAAGATAACCATTTCATTACAATCATGCAAAGATAACCATTTCATTACAACTAATACAACGGACACTTAAAATCTCACTGGAAAGACTTAAGTATTACATCAATATCAGGGTCTTTTCCAAGAAATGGCTCCACTCCATAATATTGGACTAAAGTTTGCCACTCCAAAGCACATGTCTTGGTTAAAGCATATGCTTCCAAGAAGGTAGGAACACAATCAAAACGGAAATGAGCAGCAATGTCTTGTAATTGTATTGAGGAGAACTGAGTATGTGTGAGATCTGTAGATAGTGGAGGTGGAGGTTGGTAGTAGTTGTAAGATGGATTATATGGGTTGAGCATGCCAGGATTTAAAGAATAAGGATATTCATCTGGTTGATTTGGAGAGAGGGTTTGCATCCTTTGATTTAGGTAGGTCATGACATGGTGGTTATAGTCTAATTGTCTGCTTAGATGATATTGTGACCCAACAACATAGGTTAGGGTGTTTTGGATGGGATCATAAGATGGGTTGGTAGGAGGAGGTGGTGGTGGTATATCTTGAGTAGATGTCTCACCTTCCATCCTAGCCCTCTTGTGACCAAAATCAATTCCCATTTTCTCTACTGTGTTTTTGCTTATTTTTTGTGGTCTTCTTTCCCATGTGTATCCCATATCCTCAATTTGTGTTTTAAGAAAGTGTTGAGTAATTTGGCATACAAAATCAGCATATGGGGGATTGCCAAAAAACTCAAGCATGTTCTTAAGTATTATGCGGATAAAATTTGTGGGAATATGTTTGATAATGGCATAAATTAAACACATGCAAAAAATAGGAACTTCAGACTTGTTAGCTCTAGGATGTATGTTTGTGGAAACAATAAGGTTGACAATCCTAGCTGCTGGTTTGAGATTAATGGCATAGTAGGCACCCCTATCTTCGTGACAAGTAATATTAGATTGAAAAATTGCTCGTTTAATGTCACTAAGACTGACTGTATTATCACCTTGGGAGAATGTATTGAGTGGATTTCCAGTTGTAAGGTCAAGAGTGTCTTGATATTCATCTAAGTCGATGTTGAGCATGTCAAGAATATCCTCTTCAGTAGATTGAAAGCTATGCCCATTGACCATAGAGTAGAAGAAGTTATTTTCATTTTCGGAATGGGAGATTAGGTTTGCATAGAACTCATTTACCACTTTTGAAGAGTAGGAAGGGAAGGAAGGGTTAAGAAATTCTTTCAAATTTTGCACCTCAAAAAGATCCTCCAGGTCGACGATGCTGAGGAAGTCCATGACGTCAACCGACCGTCGTGGAAGAGGAGTTTTGGAGGAGAGCCTGATATAGCGATCACCAGCATCTGCATCAACGAAGGGAATGTCGTTGATGATCGTCAATGGAGGAGTAGCCGCCCTTCCTTTCTTGCTAGCAACTTTCTTCTTTCCACGTGTAGAGGATGAAGCCATTTATTTGCTTTAAGGTGGAGAAGAAGCAAGAAAGTCTTGGGGATGAAGAAGCTAAAGGATTGCACAAGAATGCACTAGAGAGAGGCTATGGATGTAAGAATATGAGAGTGTGTAACAATGACCCATTTTTGGTCCTTTTTATAGCAATCCAGTGACCATGTCGGTCGACAATTTGTCGACCGATCGACCGCAACGGTCATATCCCAGACGCGCCACTTGGCCCCCAACGGTCGGATTGATGTGTTGCAACGGTCATAAAACGATCGGATTGCAACGGTCATATCCCAATGGTCACTTCTCGGTCGAGCAATTGTCGACCGACATCCGCTCGGTCGAATACTTTTCGACCGGAAGTGTGTCCGATGTAATTTTTATCTGAGGTCTGTCGGTCGAAAGAGATAGGCTGACCGAGATATTTTCGGTCGAAGAATTCGTCGACCGACAGACTTTCTGTGAATGAATTTTTAAGCTGATTTTTAATGTAAATGATAGACTAAATTTGTAGAGCATATACATATTTTCTAAGGGAGTAATATTGTGATTATTATTACCAATATTTGGACAATTTTGTGATCATAAATTAATTATTCTTTTGATCACAATTTTTATATAGAAAATGATATTCAAATAAGTATTGTGCCAAACTTATTTTAGGTCGACTTTGACTACGACCATAGCGCCCCTTGGTCAAATTTTATTTCAACCAAGAGGCAGATTTGCAGATTTCCAAATTGAACATTCATATATCTACATGTAATTTGATTTGATATCGATTTGAAGCATTAAAAAAAATATCCGTCCTTGATTTTTCTAGAAAATTTATATGGACTTTGTTGTAGATATCAAATTCTATTTCTTCAAAAAAATGAAAACATAATTAATTTCTCAAGTCTTTTTAAAAATAACATTGTGCTCCTGCAAGCATTAAAGTTCTAAGAAACTAATTATAATGCATACAATTATCATTCTCTATTCGTGCTAACATAGCATCTTCTTTGAAAGCATATCTATGATGTAATGACAGAACAATAACAACATATAATGATATTTCCATGAAATACAATGATTGTGATCATTTAAGCTAGATGTCATGATTTCTAGTGAATAAATCAGGAAATGCTTTAGGAAAATCATGTGAAACAGTAATTTCTTTTATTGAGCCAAGCATAATTTTCAGTTTTAACTTATTAAAAAAAAAATAATCTCATTTATATTTCAAACATGGTCTTCAACTTGTTTTACATGTAACATCAGTTATTAACAATGAATAGATAGCAATTTGATCAATTGAAAATACATTCAGCAGATTTTATTGCAGACTGGAAATATTTCCCTGCTCGGTCGACAATTTCTTGACCGATGGTTCTCTCGGTCGACAGTTTCTCGACCGACAAGGTTTCTGGAATGTTTTCAGAACTGTTAATTGCTTCCAAGTAAAACAAAAATTATGCAAGTTAGAGCTCGATTGTTGAGACATGACATTTGTATATCAAGAATCAGTTTAGGTCAAATCTCAACTTAATTCCATTCATTTAGTTTAAAGGTTTTGGAACCCAAACTAACTCGACATCCTTTTTCTTATAAGGACATGAAAAAGAATAGTGACCAAGGCGCAAACAGTAATGACAACATATAGAATCAACCTCATATCTTTTTCTATGATTTTGGTCTAGGTTGTTCTTGGGTATATATGTATTTGTGCCTTTAGGTACATACATAGATTGACTCTTTGGCACTTGTGCTCTTCCCCAACTAGGCTTTTGATAAGATTTTCCTTTAGGCTTGTAACCTAGTCCTCTCCTTCCAATTTGATGGTAAGAATTATCTAAAATTTTATCAAGTGTATCATTGTTATTCAACCTACTAACTTTTTGTTGCAACTTAACAATCTCATCCATTCTTTTATTTATGTCTAACTTTGCTTGATCTAGATTAGATAACAAGGAATCTCTTTCTTTCACAATAGTTGTAACATCCCTGACCTGGGTTATGAGTTAACCCTAGGTGTTTTGCCTAAATATGTAATTAAATCTTTGTGATTAACTCGGAGCATGTAATTAAGTTCTCAGAAACATATATCTCAGTATTTGCTCCTTTTTATTTAAAGTAGTAGCATTGTTTTGATATACAGGGACCTATGTGCAATTTACCCAGTTAAAAAGGGTTAGCTTGCAATTTGCACATGATGAGATATTCCTCTGATGTTGAGACATCATGAGAAATCTTTTTAGCAAAGTTTGAGGGATTTCCCAAGCTAAGGCACCAAGGTGCAGCTGTGGAAGCAATCCCGGTGCTTGAAACCCTAGTTTGGGGTAAAGTGCAATTTACCCAAATTAAGGGATACAAATTGTGAAATATGTCATCTAATGTATCTTTTTAGACTCTTGCCATCATTAAGAGAAGAAATGATGAGGAAGTCACCTCAATTGAATTATCAAGTTATGAGATATGCCTTGTGATTGAATAATCAGGGTATATGTGCAATATTTCTTTATGTATGTACCTCATTATTAGCTTGCTCTCCTTTATCTTCTTTTTAAGAGAAGGTTTGTCCTTAGAATAAAGAGGAAGGGACGATCAAGTAAAGAAGGAGGGACCTAATTGGAATTATGGACAACTTATGAACTAATGTTGAAAATCCTACCCCATGTATATAAGCTCTCCTTCCCTTAGTTGCAAGGGAACTCCCCCTTCGTTCCCTTACTGTTTCATTTCACCAAAGACGACCAAGGACTGCCTTGGATCTAAGGAGGACGACCAAGGGGTGCAAGGTAGGTTTAAACCCCTCTTCTTGCTTAGTTCCATGGTTAGAACTCGAATTCAAGGTCATCTTCATGGCTAACTCTTGAAACCCTACCTTTCTAGCCGTCTCTTTTCATCCTTCCTTGGAGTTTTCACCTTGGCCAACCTGTAAGAACTCAAGGACGCCATTAGAGCTTGGAGCTTGAAAGCTTGGAGCTCAAGAAGCAAGCTTTAGGCGGGTTTTATAACTCTAAACCCATGCTTTACTATGTGCATCTTTATATGCGTTTTGATGATAGCTCTTAGTGTTTCCCTACTTTCCCTGCTATTTTGCAAGCAAACCCATGGGATATTCGTACTGTTCTTGAGATAGGAGATGAAGGCATGATTTCCAAGAAAAACCCACCGCTTTTCACTTCCTTAAACGGTCTCAAAAGTTTGCTCTCTCGGACTCAAGACCGCGAGGTGAGCAAACGGTCTCGAGACCGCGACAGGGAAAACGGTCTCCAAGACCGTTTGGCCCCGTTGACCGAGCGTGGACATAAGAAATTTGTTCCTAATTATATAGGATAATTACCCTCAAAATTTGGGAGGCTAACTCTAAAGGAATCAGGAGATATGACCTTTTTAAGTAACAACTTTATTTGAATTTATTCCTGATTTTCAAACGGTCTGAAATTGCCTTTTTGGGAAAACGGTCTCAAGACCGTGTAAGGTCGTTGACTAAGCGTTGACCGTATGATATTACTGTTCAAAATTATGTTAATTAACAACTCACCAAGTTTTATGGTCTAATTCCAAACGGGCTAAGAGTTGAAGGGTGAATACTAGGGCTAACCCTAGGTAAAATCAGTGCTGAAATTATGGTGACCTAATTACGGTTTTTAGGGTTGATTGACCTAAACGGTCTCAAGACCGTTTAGGGGTCCCCCAAACGGTCTCAAGACCGAGAGGGCAATCAACTAAGACCGTTTGGAGGTCTGGGGTCAAGGATAGTTGACCAATTGAAGGTACAACTACACCAAATTACATTGCAATAAAATATTGACACGATCATCAACTCAATGGGTCAGACCTTGATGAATTTGCACTAGAATCCAAAATTTGATGGGAAAACGGTCTCAAGACCGTTTGGAACTCATCCAAACGGTCTCAAGACCGAGAGGACAATCACCCAAGACCGTTTGAAGGTCTAGGGTTGAGTAATTTGACCAATTGAGGACCCAATTGCAAATAAGTTATCAATTTAATCAAAATTCTGTTTTGTGACTCAATCATGGTTCAACCCCTATCAAATCACCTTAGATTTTGATGAAATCTTGGGCAAACGGTCTCAAGACCATGTGGGGTCCACCCAAATGACCTCAAGACCGTTTGGGCCAAGTTTGGGCCCAATTGGAGCTCAATTGAAGGGTTCAACCTTGTGTTGATGCACATTGTTGAGTGGTGATGGGTGAACATTGATAGATCCCAATTGAATCGATTTCAATCATAATTGGTCAACAATTGAGTGTCAATTGAATGACCAATTGGTTAAGCATAACCTTAATTAACCCAATCCATAGGTGGTCAACATAGATGGGACCTTTTGAAGGCTTCAACCTCGATTGACATTATCAGTTGCATCTTTGAGTCTTGATTGAAGGACCAAGCGGCTGAGACCATGAGAGCCTCGCGGTCTCAAGACCGTGAGAGGGCTCGCGGTCTCAAGACCGTGAGAGGGCTCGCGGTCTCAAGATCGTGAGGGGGCTCGCGGTCTCAAGACCGAGAGGAGGCTCGCGGTCTCAAGACCGCGAAGGGCCTCGCGGTCCTGAGGTCAAACTAGCTAAACGGCCTTCATGACCCTCGCGGTCTTAACCTCAAGTGGAGTCTTCGCGGTCTTGGATGCATGATGGCTCGCGGTCTTGGATGCATGATGGCTCACGGTCTTGAATGCATGATGGCTCGCGGTCTTGAGGTTAGAAGGAGGCTCGCGGTCTTGGAAAGTCAAAGTGGGCAAACGGTCAACACTTTCAACCAATCTCAACCCAATTGATGATTAATGATTGAAATCAATCAATGTGATTCCAAGTTGACTTCTTTCAATCAATTCATAATATAAATGGTCCAATGTTGCCCAAATCAAACCCTAATGATAATCTAGGATAGTAAGGGGTTATTTGACTAAGGTTTTTGACCATGATGATGATCAATGGGGTGAATTACCAAAATACCCCTGAAGGGTCAATTAAGTTATACCTTGCTCAATTCAAACCCTAATTACATGAGAATGATGTTTTTAGTCATAATGACTCTATCCAACTTGATCTAGTCTAATGTTATCATAAACCATTAGTATGATGAAAGAGAGAGTACTTCTAGAGAGAGAAAGTACCCTAGAGAGAGAAGGTAACTATAAATCACATAATGGTGATGTTTTTGGCTATGTTAGCCTATGATGACTCAACCCAACCTGTTTTAGAGTGATGTTGACATCACCTAACATTATGATGAGAGAGAAAGTACTTCTAGAGAGAGAAAGTACTTCTAGAGAGAGAAAGTACCCTTTTTAAAGTGGAAACTCAAGTAAAGCATCTCCAATGCACATAAGTGAGCATAATTAGGGTATGGTCCACCTGTGTGAGGTCATAGAAACCCTAATTATGATAAATGATGAACCTTTAACTAATCCAAGAGCATCAATGAAGATGTTACTCATACATGATGATGTTATGAGTTTAATTCACCTGGATGTGAATAGTAAACCCTAATTCAAGGGTAATGACATGTAATGTGAATAGTAAACCCTAATTCAAGGGTAATGACATGTAATGTGAATAGTAAACCCTAATTCAAGGGTAATGGCATGCTTTTGAGTATTAAACTCTATTTGATTTGAATTAAATATTTAACTCTTATCACAAGAGTAGGAAGTACATTCCTTATTGTTGTATTACCTTTATCAGATGTATTAACCATGCAGGTTCTGATATGAAGGTAATCATATCCAGGTATGGATGTTGATGTTATATTCATTAAAGGCATGCTGTTAGCCTTATGAATAAGTAAAGTAATCTGATGCCTTGCCAGTGGCATCCTATGCTGATAATGGGCTGTGAGAGCCATGAATACCATCAAGGTCATGCCTTAGATATGACTTGTGATGAGGATAATGAGAAATGATGATTGATATGAGTTAGGCCTGTTACATTTAGTATTCTTCTTTTATAGCTGCTATGCTACTGTTATTGTTTGAAGAACAATGTATGCTGTTAAAGAATACTGAATGTACCTAACTAATCAAGTATAATGTAGAGCCCTGATCATAGATCCATCATTGTCAGAAATTAAGTGATGGTGAAACAGGTTTTCCTCAGGGAACTCCTGGAGCACATACTTTTGAGTATGTGGGGTACATGGATGTGTAGAACCTTACATCCTAGTGTGGGAAAGTGATGTATGTGGAATCCATCCATTCTTCACTATATTTTCATACCGTATCAGTGGTAGGTAAACATGAAACCTCCTGATGATGAAGAAAGCACAGATATCCGTATCAGTGGTAGGTAGATATGAATCCTCCTGATGACGAAGAGAGTACAGAACACCACTGTGACTCTAAAATAGCGAAGGACCAGTTTACCCTGGTGAGCTATAGTAGTAGAGACACGGGATGTCCTACAAGTGATCCTCTTACTGACTGAGGAAGGTGAAGGTCATGAGAATCCGAATCTCTTAATGACCTATGTATGATACTGATGTGACTTCTCAACGATCAGTTGGAGTATGAGTGGTAAGCCTCATCTCCACAGGGCATAATGTTGTTTGTAAAACATAATCAACCATGTAGTATAACTTGTTAGAGATAACTCCAAGTTAGTTGATTGATGTTACATTGCAATAATGTTGATATTCTCCATATCTCCTAAATTGTAGAGATCTTGTTATACCTGCAACTGTTATAGAATGCTTTGAAGGCTTTACTGTTTAAAATAATCTTTGATGTTGTAATAAAGCTTCTGGCGAAGAGTTATAACTCTCGCTGGGACAATTATGTATAATTGTCTCACCCCGTAGGCTTCAACTTTTTAGGTGGACGTCGGAGACGAAGGAACCAACCTACAGGTGATCAATCTCAGCAGCAGCATCAGGGGCAGCAGTAATCTCAGGTGGAGATTGTCCTGCCATATGGTGTAGTTAGAGTCAGTCCTATGTGTCCTCTGTACTCTCAGGTCTTGGAGTCTTTTGTATAGTAATCTTGAGATTTTGTATCTTGATGTATATAATTACTCGAGAAGTAATTATCCTGAGATGTAAACAGTTTATCTCTCTTTATGAAAGAAGCTTTTATGGATTCAAGCTCTTGTCACGAAAAGTTTTAATTTTCCGTGATTTTTGTCTTCCGATGATTACCGTTTCGCTTCCGCTAAGTTTTAATCGTGTTTTTGATATGATTTGGAGATCAGAGCCCACAACTAGTGGTATCAGAGCTCCAGGTTCAGTTGAGTCTACAGAGGCATAGGACTTAGGATGTCGAGTCTACCTTTAGTACTCCTTCCTCATCTAATAGAATCTTCTGCTCCTCAGGAGAAGAAGATACATAAGAATGTCAGAACATCACGATGAGCACGTGGCAGAGAGTAGTGCTAGTGCACCTCGAGGCGGTGCAAGAGTTCCGAGAATAGAACAACCTGCACCTGAGTCACCAAGAGAACCACCCCAGTTCGACCCAGCTGACATGAGTGATCTAGCTGTACAGACGATGTTCGGGCAGTTCATGACTGCCATGACACATATAACCGATAGGATGCCCATTCCTGCACCTAGGGCACCTGTCCAGCCTGAAGTACAAGGTATCGGTAAGACATTCGAACAACTTCATCGTGTCGGAGCTACCGAGTACTTCGGAACTGCCGACCCTGCAGATGCTGACTTATGGTTGACAAAGTTGGAGAAGGTTTTCAGGATTCTTATGATTCCGGAAGCTGAGAAGGTTAGACATGCTATCTATCTTCTCAAAGGCAGTGCTGGTCACTGGTGGAACATGGAAGAGCAGAAGAGACCTGGAGTAGAGTTCTCATGGGAAGAGTTTCGTCGGGAATTTATCAATAGATATTTTCCAAAGACCTTCCTAGATGAGAAGATCTCTCAGTTTGAGAAACTAAGGCAGGGTATGATGAACATTAGTGAGTATGAAGCTAAGTTGATGGAGTTGTTGCGGTTCTGTCCGCACATGGCTGCTACGGATGAGGAAAGAATCAAAAGATTCGAGAAGGGTTTGAATTCTGATATGTCAACCCCTGTGTCTGCCTTAGAAAATAGAGAGAGATTCTCTACCTTCGTTGAGTCAGTCCGAAGGATAGAGAGATCTGTGGTTGAGAAAAGACAAACCCATAAAAGATATCCACAGTTCCAGGGTTCTTCATCTAGGGATTCCAAGAAACCTAGATTCTCTGCACCTAACCCTCCACCACCCAGATCGAGTTTTCAAACTCAATGGACACCAAGCAGAGGTAGAGGGCGGAGTCAACCGCTTCAAGGGACACATAGTTCTGCATCAGTGTCAGTTACTGGACCACCCAGACCACAACAACAGGAGAAGAGTTGCTACAACTGTGGTAAGGTGGGACACTTGATGAAGGATTGCCGTTCTAGGCCTGTCGGTGTGACACAACAAACCCCGAGACAGAATCAATAGGGATCTCAGAATAGACAACATCAAGGAACAGCTCGAGGACGTGGACAAGCGTCTCAAGCTGGATCATCAGCACCACCTCAACACCAGGCGACTGCGAGATTCTATGCTATGAACCCACCTGAGGCAGTGGTCAATCCACAGGTAGTGGCAGGTCAGATGAAACTTTTATATTCTGATATGTCTATATCCTGTGTTGTATCCGTTCTGATTGATCCGGGTGCTACGCACTCTTTCATCACTCGTGAAGTGATTCGTAACTGCAATGTGATTGTTAGCCATAGAGCAGATAGTTTGTTGTTAGAGACTCCGTTGAGTGGGTCTGTCGTTTTGCAGGAGGTATGTTCTCCCTGCATCCTTTTCTTTTCTGACCATCGCATTCAAGTGGATCTTATACCACTTGATATGCAGGGATTTGATATAATCCTCGGGATGGATACCTTAGAAAGGTATAGAGTTGTCTTGGATTGTGAGTCCAAGTTGGCTGTGTTTGCTGATGAAAGCAACACATGGATCTTTCAAGGTGAAAGAAAGATTCTGCCCACCTGTCTTGTGTCAGCTATGGTTGCTGATAAGCTATTGAGGCAAGGATGTTATGCATTCTTAGCCCATGTGGTAGATGTTACCAAGGAAAGGACCAATCCTGCTAAGGTTCCCATAGTCGGGGAATTCGACGATGTGTTTCCTGAAGAACTTCCTGGTATACCACCACCTCGGGAGATTGATTTTGAAATTAATCTGATCCCAGATACGAAACCCATAGCTCAAACTCCGTATAGAATGGCGCCTACCGAGATGGCAGAACTCAAGAAACAACTTCAAGAGCTACTTGAGAGAGGTTTTATCTGACCGAGTACTTCACCTTGGGGTGCTCCGGTCTTGTTTGTTAAAAATAAAGATGGGTCAATGCGGTTGTGCATCGACTATAGAAAACTCAATAAAGTAACAATAAAGAATAAGTATCCTCTGCCGAGGATTGATGATCTCTTTGACCAGTTACGTGGGGCAACAGTCTTTTCAAAAATAGACTTGAGGTCTGGATATCATCAACTCCGTATTAAGGATAGTGACATATCCAAGTCTGCCTTTAGGACAAGATATGGTCACTATGAGTTCACAGTTATGTCGTTTGGACTAACCAATGCACCAGCTGCATTTATGGAACTCATGAATAGAGTTTTTCGACCTTTCCTTGATCAATGTGTTGTCATCTTCATAGATGACATACTGATTTATAGTAAGAATGCTCAGCAGCATGAGCAACATCTTCGCCAAGCTTTGACCTTGCTAAGAGAACATAAGCTGTACGCTAAGTTTAGCAAGTGTGAGTTTTGGCTGCCGGAGGTATCTTTTCTTGGACATGTAATATCCGCCTCGGGAATTCGTGTTGACCCTACAAAGGTAGAATCTATTCTACAATGGGAACAACCAAAGACACCGACGGAGATTCGAAGTTTCTTGGGGTTAGCTGGCTATTATCGAAGGTTCATTAAGAACTTTAGCTCTATAGCTTTACCTTTGACCAAGTTAACCCGGAAAGATGTTCCTTTTTCTTGGAGTGATAAGTGTCAACAATCTTTCCAGTTACCGAAGGAGAGGTTGACAAGTGCACCTGTGCTAGTGCTACCTGAACAAGGAAAAGGATATGTAGTTTTCTGTGATGCTTCCAAGAATGGGCTTGGATGTGTGTTGATGCAGGATAAACAAGTGATTTCTTTTGCTTCCCGACAGCTTAAGAAACATGAGGAGAATTATCCAACACACGATCTAGAGTTAGCTGCTGTGGTTCATGCCTTGAAGATCTGGAGGCATTATCTCTACGGAGAAACATTCCAGATTTTCACAGACCATAAAAACCTTAAGTATATTTTCTATCAGCATGAGCTCAACATGAGGCAACGTCGTTGGATGGAGTTAATCAAGGACTATGACTGTACAATTGATTACCATCCAGGCAAGGCCAATGTTGTTGCAGATGCCTTGAGTAGGAAATCAGCAACATCAACCATGAATAGAGCACAACTAAACTCTTTAGTATGCTCTAGAAGAGATATGCTTATCTCTTTAAGGCAAGACAATGTACAGTTGAAGGTGTCATTGTTAACCGGTTTGTTAGCTGAGATGCATATTAAACCTACTCTAAGGGAGCAGATTAAAGAGGCACAGCTAGGTGATGCTGCAGTTCAACATATAAGATCTGAGTATGGAAATGAGAAGCTAGATGGTTTTCATGACTCAAAAGATCAAGTAGCTTGTTATAATGGAAGAATGATAGTGCCAGATGTGGACAACTTGAGAAAGTTAGTCCTGGAAGAAGCCCATTCTTCCATGTATGCTATGCATCCAGGGAGCACCAAGATGTATCGGAATTTGAAAGATCTGTATTGGTGGTCTGGGATGAAGAAGGACGTTGCAGAGTTTGTTCTAAGGTGCCCTGTGTGTCAGCAAGTTAAAGCTGAACACCAGAAGCCTGCAGGAACAATGCAACCTTTACCCATATCACAGTGGAAGTGGGACCATGTGACCATGGACTTTGTTGTTGGCCTACCCAGGACAAACAAAGGACATGATTCCATTTGGGTAATTGTTGATAGGTTGACTAAGACAGCACATTTCTTACCTGTCAAAACAACCTATTCTGCTGAAAGGTTATCAGAGTTGTATGTTCAAGAGATAATGCATTTGCACGGAGTTCCTGTCACAATAGTTTCTGACAGAGGTCCTCAGTTTACGAGTCGTTTTTGGGAACAGTTACACAGAGCCTTAGGCACCAAGCTAAGGTTTAGTACGGCCTTTCATCCACAGACTGATGGACATTCGGAAAGGACCATACAAACCTTAGAAGACCTATTGAGAGCATGTGTTCTCCAGTTCACCGGAAGTTGGGATCTACACCTAAGCTTGATAGAGTTTGCCTATAACAATAGCTATCAGCATAGTATTGATATGGCACCTTATGAAGCCTTATATGGTAGACGTTGTAGATCACCCTTGTGTTGGTTTGAGACTGGTGAGCACCAGTTGTTAGGTCCTGACCTGGTGCAGCAAACCACGGAAAAGATTAAAGTTATACAACATAAGATTAAGACTGCTCAGGATAGGCAGAAATCTTATGCTGACAAACGTCGTAGACCCTTAGAGTTCCAGGTTGGAGACAGAATGTATCTTAAGGTCTCACCTTGGAAAGGGGTCCTTCGTTTTGGAAGGAAAGGGAAGTTAGCTCCTAGATATATGGGGCCTTATCCAATCATTGAACGAATTGGAAAGGTAGCATATAAACTAGAGCTTCCCCCAGAATTATAGAGGTTACATCATGTGTTTCACATTTCTATGTTGAAGAAATGTCACCCAGACACCGAGTCAGTTCTACAACCTATGGAGGTAGAATTGAATGATGACATATCCTATGAGGAGGGACCAGTGTCAATCCTTGATAAACGAATTAAAAAGTTAAAGAAGAAAGATATAAGTCTTGTGAAAGTCCTCTGGAACCATCGTGGTATTGAAGAAGCCACTTGGGAGTTAGAGGATGAGATGAAAAGGAAGTATCCTGCCCTTTTCTCTTACTATGTTTTATCGATTTCGGGGACGAAATCCTTGTAAGGGGTGGATAATTTGTAACATCCCTGACCTGGGTTATGAGTTAACCCTAGGTGTTTTGCCTAAATATGTAATTAAATCTTTGTGATTAACTCGGAGCATGTAATTAAGTTCTCAGAAACATATATCTCAGTATTTGCTCCTTTTTATTTAAAGTAGTAGCATTGTTTTGATATACAGGGACCTATGTGCAATTTACCCAGTTAAAAAGGGTTAGCTTGCAATTTGCACATGATGAGATATTCCTCTGATGTTGAGACATCATGAGAAATCTTTTTAGCAAAGTTTGAGGGATTTCCCAAGCTAAGGCACCAAGGTGCAGCTGTGGAAGCAATCCTGGTGCTTGAAACCCTAGTTTGGGGTAAAATGCAATTTACCCAAATTAAGGGATACAAATTGTGAAATATGTCATCTAATGTATCTTTTTAGACTCTTGCCATCATTAAGAGAAGAAATGATGAGGAAGTCACCTCAATTGAATTATCAAGTTATGAGATATGCCTTGTGATTGAATAATCAGGGTATATGTGCAATATTTCTTTATGTATGTACCTCATTATTAGCTTGCTCTCCTTTATCTTCTTTTTAAGAGAAGGTTTGTCCTTAGAATAAAGAGGAAGGGACGATCAAGTAAAGAAGGAGGGACCTAATTGGAATTATGGACAACTTATGAACTAATGTTGAAAATCCTACCCCATGTATATAAGCTCTCCTTCCCTTAGTTGTAAGGGAACTCACCCTTCGTTCCCTTACTGTTTCATTTCACCAAAGACGACCAAGGACTTCCTTGGAGCTAAGGAGGATGACCAAGGGGTGCAAGGTAGGTTTAAACCCCTCTTCTTGCTTAGTTCCATGGTTAGAACTCGAATTCAAGGTCATCTTCATGGCTAACTCTTGAAACCCTACCTTTCTAGCCGTCTCTTTTCATCCTTCCTTGGATTTTTCACCTTGGCCAACCTGTAAGAACTCAAGGACGCCATTAGAGCTTGGAGCTTGAAAGCTTGGAGCTCAAGAAGCAAGCTTTAGGCGGGTTTTATAACTCTAAACCCATGCTTTACTATGTGCATCTTTATATGCGTTTTGATGATAGCTGTTAGTGTTTCCCTACTTTCCCTGCTATTTTGCAAGCAAACCCATGGGATATTTGTACTGTTCTTGAGCTAGGAGATGAAGGCGTGATTTCCAAGAAAAACCCACCGCTTTTCACTTCTTTAAACGGTCTCAAAAGTTTGCTCTCTCGGACTCAAGACCGCGAGGTGAGCAAACGGTCTCGAGACCGCGACAGGGCAAACGGTCTCCAAGACTGTTTGGCCCCATTGGCCGAGCGTGGACCGTATAAGAAATTTGTTCCTAATTATATAGGATAATTAACCTCAAAATTTGGGAGGCTAACTCCAAAGGAATCGGTAGATATGACCTTTTTACGTAACAACTTTATTTGAATTTATTCCTGATTTTCAAACGGTCTGAAATTGCCTTTTTGGGCAAACGGTCTCAAGACCGTGTAAGGTCGTTGACTAAGCGTTGACCGTATGATATTACTGTTCAAAATTATGTTAATTAACAACTCACCAAGTTTTATGGTCTAATTGCAAACGGGCTAAGAGTTGAAGGGTGAATACTAGGGCTAACCCTAGGTAAAATCAGTGCTGAAATTATGGTGACCTAATTAAGGTTTTTAGGGTTGATTGACCTAAACGGTCTCAAGACCGTTTAGGGGTCCCCCAAACGGTCTCAAGACCGCGAGGGCAATCAACTAAGACCGTTTGGAGGTCTGTGGTCAAGGATAGTTGACCAATTGAAGGTACAACTACACCAAATTACATTGCAATAAAATATTGACACGATCATCAACTCAATGGGTCAGACCTTGATGAATTTGCACTAGAATCCAAAATTTGATGGGCAAACGGTCTCAAGACCGTTTGGAACTCATCCAAATGGTCTCAAGACCGAGAGGACAATCACCCAAGACCGTTTGAAGTTCCAGGGTTGAGTAATTTGACCAATTGAGGACCCAATTGCAAATAAGTTATCAATTTAATCAAAATTCTGTTTTGTGACTCAATCATGGTTCAACCCCTATCAAATCACCTTAGATTTTGATGAAATCTTGGGCAAACGGTCTCAAGACCATGTGGGGTCCACCCACATGACCTCAAGACCGTTTGGGCCAAGTTTGGGCCCAATTGGAGCTCAATTGAAGGGTTCAACCTTGTGTTGATGCACATTGTTGAGTGGTGATGGGTGAACATTGATAGATCCCAATTGAATCGATTTCAATCATAATTGGTCAACAATTGAGTGTCAATTGAATGACCAATTGGTTAAGCATAACCTTAATTAACCCAATCCATAGGTGGTCAACATAGATGGGACCTTTTGAAGGCTTCAACCTCGATTGACATTATCGGTTGCATCTTTGAGTCTTGATTGAAGGACCAAGCGGCTGAGACCATGAGAGCCTCGCGGTCTCAAGACCGTGAGAGGGCTCGCGGTCTCAAGACCGTGAGGGGGCTCGCAGTCTCAAGACCGAGAGGAGGCTCGCGGTCTCAAGACCACGAAGGGCCTCGCTGTCCTGAGGTCAAACTAGCTAAACGGTCTTCATGACCCTCGCGGTCTTAACCTCAAGTGGAGTCTTCGCGGTCTTGGATGCATGATGGCTCGCGGTCTTGGATGCATGATGGCTCGCGGTCTTGAATGCATGATGGCTCGCGGTCTTGAGGTTAGAAGGAGGCTCGCGGTCTTGGAAAGTCAAAGTGGGCAAACGGTCAACACTTTCAACCAATCTCAACCCAATTGATGATTAATGATTGAAATCAATCAATGTGATTCCAAGTTGACTTCTTTCAATCAATTCATAATATAAATGGTCCAATGTTGCCCAAATCAAACCCTAATGATAATCTAGGATAGTAAGGGGTTATTTGACTAAGGTTTTTGACCATGATGATGATCAATGGGGTGAATTACCAAAATACCCCTGAAGGGTCAATTAAGTTATACCTTGCTCAATTCAAACCCTAATTACATGAGAATGATGTTTTTAGTCATAATGACTCTATCCAACTTGATCTAGTCTAATGTCATCATCAACCATTAGTATGATGAAAGAGAGAGTACTTCTAGAGAGAGAAAGTACCCTAGAGAGAGAAAGTAACTCTAAATCACATAATGGTGATGTTTTTGGCTATGTTAGCCTATGATGACTCAACCCAACTTGTTTTAGAGTGATGTTGACATCACCTAACATTATGATGAGAGAGAAAGTACTTCTAGAGAGAGAAAGTACTTCTAGAGAGAGAAAGTACCCTTTTTAAAGTGGAAACTCAAGTAAAGCATCTCCAATGCACATAAGTGAGCATAGTTAGGGTATGGTCCACCTGTGTGAGGTCATAGAAACCCTAATTATGATAAATGATGAACCTTTAACTAATCCAAGAGCATCAATGAAGATGTTACTCATACATGATGATGTTATGAGTTTAATTCACCTGGATGTGAATAGTAAACCCTAATTCAAGGGTAATGACATGTAATGTGAATAGTAAACCCTAATTCAAGGGTAATGACATGTAATGTGAATAGTAAACCCTAATTCAAGGGTAATGGCATGCTTTTGAGTATTAAACTCTATTTGATTTGAATTAAATATTTAACTCTTATCACAAGAGTAGGAAGTACATTCCTTATTGTTGTATTACCTTTATCAGATGTATTAACCATGCAGGTTCTGATATGAAGGTAATCATATCCAGGTATGGATGTTGATGTTATATTCATTAAAGGCATGCTGTTAGCCTTATGAATAAGCAAAGTAATCTGATGCCTTGCCAGTGGCATCCTATGCTGATAATGGGCTGTGAGAGCCATGAATACCATCAAGGTCATGCCTTAGAGATGACTTGTGATGAGGATAATGAGAAATGATGATTGATATGAGTTAGGCCTGTTACATTTATTATTCTTCTTTTATAGCTGCTATGCTACTGTTATTGTTTGAAGAACAATGTATGCTGTTAAAGAATACTGAATGTACCTAACTAATCAAGTATAATGTAGAGCCCTGATCATAGATCCATCATTGTCAGAAATTAAGTGATGGTGAAACAGGTTTTCCTCAGGGAACTCCTGGAGCACATACTTTTGAGTATGTGGGGTACATGGATGTGTAGAACCTTACATCCTAGTGTGGGAAAGTGATGTAGATGTGGAATCCATCCATTCTTCACTATATTTTCATACCGTATCAGTGGTAGGTAAACATGAAACCTCCTGATGATGAAGAAAGCACAGATATTCGTATCAGTGGTAGGTAGATATGAATCCTCCTGATGACGAAGAGAGTACAGAACGCCACTGTGACTCTAAAATAGCGAAGGACCAGTTTACCCTGGTGAGCTATAGTAGTAGAGACATGGGATGTCCTACAAGTGATCCTCTTACTGACTGAGGAAGGTGAAGGTCATGAGAATCCGGCTCTCTTAATGACCTATGTATGATACTAATGTGACTTCTCAGCGATCAGTTGGAGTATGAGTGGTAAGCCTCATCTCCACAGGGCATAATGTTGTTTGTAAAACATAATCAACCATGTAGTATAACTTGTTAGAGATGACTCCAAGTTAGTTGATTGATGTTACATTGCAATAATGTTGATATTCTCCATATCTCCTAAATTGTAGAGATCTTGTTATACCTGCAACGGTTATAGAATGCTTTGAAGGCTTTACTGTTTAAAATAATCTTTGATGTTATAATAAAGCTTCTGGCGAAGAGTTATAACTCTCGCCGAGACAATTATGTATAATTGTCTCACCCCGTAGGCTTCAGCTTTTTAGGTGGACGTCGGAGACGAAGGAACCAACCTACAGGTGATCAATCTCAGTAGCAGCATCAGGGGCAACAGTAATCTCAGGTGGAGATTATCCTGCCATATGGTGTAGTTAGAGTCAGTCCTATGTGTCCTCTGTACTCTCAGGTCTTGGAGTCTTTTGTATAGTAATCTTGAGATTTTGTATCTTGATGTATATAATTACTCGAGAAGTAATTATCCTGAGATGTAAACAGTTTATCTCTCTTTATGAAAGAAGCTTTTATGGATTCAAGCTCTTGTCACGAAAAGTTTTAATTTTCCGTGATTTTTGTCTTCCGCTGATTACCGTTTCGCTTCCGCTAAGTTTTAATCGTGTTTTTGATATGATTTGGAGATCAGAGCCCACAACAGTATCATAATCTATATGTGTACATAGAACAGGTTGTTTTTGAAGATCATTTACTTGAGTTTGCAAATTTAACTTTTCTAGAGAAAGAAGATTACAATTTGTTTCTACAAATTTTAGCTTAATATCATGATCTTCAATAACCTTTTTGAGATCTTCATTTTCAGATGTAAGAGCAAGAAGTTTAGCATGTAACTCATCATTTGCTTTATTAGATTTCTTTAATTTCTTCTTGCACTCAATATATTTATTGTGTGTCTCTTCAAGAGTAGCAACTAGTTCTTCTTTAGATAAATAAAAAAGGCTTACCTCTTCTTCTTCTTCACTTATTGTAGCAATAAGACATTCTTTATGCGTATCTTCCTTCTTTGACCTCCACGGGCAACCAAGTGTTGTGTGGCTTGTTCCTAAGCACCAACTGCAACTTGTTGAAGATTTTTCCATATTTTTCTTTTGTTTGCGGTTGTAGACACCACCACCCTTCATACTTCAAGACTCGATTAGAGCTCCTTGAAGCCTGCTCTAATACCAATTGAAAAACACTAGAGGGGGGGTGAATAGAGTTTTTAAATATTTTATCAATTATTTAACTCAAACAACCACAATGAAAATGGAAGAAGGAGACAAGTGTTTAGAGTGGTTCAAACCTTAGAAAATACTAAGGTTGTCAGTCCACTACCCGGTTGCTTACCCAACCGGGATTTTGAAAGTATTAATTTTATTACCTTCACAAGGATTTACACAAAATACAATACTTTCTTACACCTCTTGAACATCCTTCACTTGAAGTAGATGCACCAACCCGAGGTAGCCTTCTTGAAGTAACTCCAAGCTCCCCCTTGAAGTAGCCTTCCTCTCTAGAAGTAACCTCCTGTTGCACCAGCCTTCTTGAAGTAGCTCAAGGTCCCCTTCTTCACCAAGAAGATCTCCAACCTCTCCAATCCGCAACCTCCAACCTAGGAGTAGCAAGGAGAGTACAAACAATAATAGAGAACAAGAAAGGAAAAAGGAAATTACAACTTATCCTTTTGTAGCACAAGGCTTGATTTGCCTAGATCAAGCGTGTAGATCTCCTAACCAAAGTGTATGGAATAGTAATTGCAGTGGATAGGAGATGCTAGCCTATAGGACATGAAATTTGAGCTAAGAGGGGAAGTAGCCAATTGTCACAATGCTCAATTTCTCACAAACAGGTTGCACAAAGTCAATGTATGCTCAAAGATTGCTCAAGTGTAAAAGCAAGTGTGTTTAGGTGTCCTAAGGCATGTCCTATTTATAGGAATGTCCTACAAGTGCTTAAGGACGTTCTAGACACTTTCTAGGGGTTTCTAAGAGCTTAACTAGCCGTTAGATATAAGTTAGTTGCTTTAACAATGACTAGTTAATTAATTCTGCAGTTGCTGTCAGAGACCATCTCGATCGAGAAATGGTCGATCGAGACACCTACTCGGTCGACGTTTTGTCGACCGACAGGCTCTCTGAATCAAGTGTATGCTACGTTTATCTCCAACTTCCAACTACCTTGTCAGCTGTGTCTAACAGCTACTTGGGTCTTTCTCGGTCGAGAAGATTGTCGACCGAGAGTGTCTCGGTCGAGGATTTTGTCGACCGAGATGGACCCTGTTTCAATGTTTCAAATGAAGACATTAAGTGTGTGTATGAGTGTGCATATGTGACACTATTGAAGGGAATGACCTATCTAAATGTGGTGTTTAGCTAGGGAAGATCTAACGCTTGATTTACATGAAGTCTAAGTACTTGTACATTATATATTTGTACAAGTTTACAATTGATTACATTTCATGACATTTACAATCATTCAAGCATATAGATTCCCTAGTGCTTTGTCATCCACCTTATTCCTGCAACACTCAAGTAGCACGTTAGATTAACAAGAATGAAATATTTGTCATTATCAAAACAAAGGGATTTACAGATGTCCATTTAGCCAACACGTCAGAGAGGGAGTGTTATTTGGAGCCGACGTCGGGGAGGGAGCGAGTGTTGGAGGCTGACTGAGAGGCATGCATGGGCGCCTTTTGGAAGCCCACAATCGCTATTGTGGCTAGGGCTCCAGAATCGCTTCTGTGGCAAGGGCACAAGCCGAGCAGCTAAAATTTTTAAGACTGAGTGAAATTTTTTTGGTGTGTGCCCTATATATCTCTGAAATGAGAATTGAATCCTATGGTCAACAAGTAAGCCATCACACAGTCAGAAAACAAGCACACATTAATTTGACAAAAAATGACTATAGAAAATTTTAACCCTCTGCATTAAGAACACCGTATCATAAGTAACATGCACTAGTCCCTCTTGTGGTGTTGATTCAATTCCACAACACATACTATGCTAGCATCATGCTTGACCAAGTGAGGTACCCCACAAGTGCAAATACACACATTGGGATTGCATGTTTAGTAATTGTTCACATCTGCAAATTATGACTTAGACTTGATAAAATGAAAAAATATTAGAGTTTTACAAATTTTTGTTCATGTGGATTTCGGGTCAGAAAAGGCTGGATTTTTTTTCTTTCAAAATATCCGATTGTGCATGAATGACGATCAGGGAATGATGAGAAGTGGTAGATGGACTGTGCATGAAGCTTGGGATTGGTTGTCGGAAATAGAAATCACCGTAAAATGAGGAGTAGAGATGCAAGTCTATTGGGATGTGGTTGATATAGGGGTTAGAGTCAGGGGATGAGTGGGAATCGCTGTTGTTGCACAATTAGGGCATGAAGTAGCGGTAGGGTCAAGGAGTGAGGAATGGGGGACGGACTATCAGTGGGGGACGCGATATATCTATCCTTGAGTGAATCACACGGTCATAAATTTATCAAGCCAGGGATGATTGATATACTTATACATTTTCAAATGCAAAGAGGAACGAAGAGTGCATAATAAAAAAAGTGTGGTTGCTGAAAAATATGAAGATTGTGAAAAAATACCTATGTAAACTTTCAAGGTCTTCAAGATAAGAAAACATTTCTTATAGGTATTTGTAATTTGTTTTCATTTTATATTATCATTTTAGAATATTCGTATTAATTTCTTTGTTAATTGTAGATATCATTGGAATGATTATTAATATTGATGAGATTCAAACCATTACGAAGAAATCAGGTTAACAAGTTGCCAAGTGTGACATCACATTGCAAAATGAAAAGTAATTAATAAAGATAATTTTATTTACTCAATGACTAAAACAAAATATTTATTTCTAACACTTATATTTATCCTTGGTATTTAGGCAAACTATGACTAAGTGCACATTGTAGGGTGAACCATTTGTCATGCCATATGACAACTTGCAAGAAAACTATGAAAGGAGGAAAATAGTTGTTATTACTGGATTGAAAGTTTGATGCTTCCAAGGTAAGACATAATTAATAATTTTAATTTTGTTTGTGATAGAGTTATTTATTATTTTAAGTATAGGTTTGTACATGACCAATACTTACACAACAAGACTTCTCTTCAACACCCCATTGTCACGAGCTGAGGAAATGAAGTCAAGGTAGTCATTTCCATACATTAGACATTAAGACGGGGTAGTTCATATATACTTCTTTCTAAATTGACTTCAATAATTTTAATAGGTTTTCTGACAATGGTGTTAGTTTTTCATTATCTACGAATGTGTCCGTGCATAAAGAGAATATAGAGGCAATAAGGATCCTTCTTGACATCTTGCGTGAATCCTTACAGAGTGGGATACTACGCAAAGTAATGATAGTTTCTAACTTATAAAAATGCTTAAATGTATATTATCTGAATAACATGTTGAAAATTTTTAGCGCCACATTTATGATATTAAGGCAATAATTGTACGTATTTATCATGACCAAACCCTTTGGTACAATGTTTGTGTGAGGTGTAGCAAAAAATTATATGATGAAAATGTTCAAGGCAAAGTCTGCACCAAATGTGGAGCAAAAGATAGTATCCTTAGGCAATTTTACCTTCTTTTATTATCTAATACATCTATATTTTATAATTTCCTTGTATATTAATATTGCATTTTGTTGATTATAGGTACATTATGAAAGTGGAAGTCCTGGACACTTTTGATTCCATTCGATTAACATTATTTGACACAACTTACACACCATCTCCTAAGTTATAGTGCCGCAGAGTTAAACAATATCTACACATATGTACTTTATTTTTTTTACAAATATATAAACAATTTATGATCTTTATATTTGTAATAAAATTAAATTGGTCTAATAACATGGGAAAATAGTGAAGATATGGTGGATGTCAAACTATCTAAGATGAAATGAAATCAGATAATTTTTTGTATCAAAGCACAAGATGCCCAACCATTTGTACTTGAAGCACAAAGGATGCCAACAACAATGAAGCAAACAGCTAAAGTTTGAGATGTAGTTCCTTTAGATATTAAGCAAAAAATGTATGAATCTTCTATTTGACATCGACATCAAAAGTACTTTTTGATGATTTTTAGTATCTGTCCTAAATTCTGAGTTGCTACTTTTTCCCCCTATAATTATATTCATTAGTATGTTTTATGATACCATCTTTTTATGATTGATATTTTTATATATTACAACAAAAGTCATTCCAAAGCTTCGTGTGGCAACAAATACAAAATTATCAATAATTACAATTGAAACACAATATTTTACCATAATGGTCACTAGAAACGTAAGTAATTTGACTCCAAATATGATTATATTATTTAAATTTCTAAATATTCACACAAACTATTTTTTTCATATGTAAAAGGTTTGAAACCAAATTATAAAATATTTAGAATTAAACTACCAAAATGTATTTGGGAAGAGAAAGAGAGAGAGAAATAGGGAAAATGAGAGGAAAAGATGTGAAACATTAGGGAAGAGAAAGAGAGAGAGAGGGTGACCGGCCTAAATCACGCGTCCAAAAGTGGAGGCGGATTTGAGGTAGTCGAGCTTTTACATTTATAAACCCGATTCCTTCTAGGCCCCCGCAACTTTTTTTACGGGGTCGAAGTAGATATACGGGGTCGAACACAGGGACAAGGGGGGTAGTGTTGAGAACACGGAAATCGACACGCTACACTCTGGCAGGTATAAAGAGATGTAAATTCCCAAAAAGGGAAGCAGTAAGATGTCACAAATAAAATGAAGAAAACTATCTCCAACTGGAGCTACTAGAAAGATTTAAGGTTTTAGTCATTTAGCAGTTTTTAGGGGTTTTTATGCAACGGAAACAGAAAGATATTGCTCGAGCTAAAGTGAGGTACGAAGGGTAAAACTGCGGTAAATCAAGCGGCGGTAGAACCAGTCCTGTACCCCTCCTCTCGAAGCAGGTACCTGTAACAAGGCATCAACGCCCCTCTCGAGGTCACTGGACTAAAATTAGAGTGGAAAGGTCACTAAAGCAACTCCGTTCCAGGCACTCTCGTACTCTAGAATCGGACCAAACACTAGAGCCACAACACAACTCTCGAAGTTGTTGCGATGGGAAAACGCGATTCGGTAGCTAAGCGAAACGCGATCCAAACATGCAAGCTAGAGTTCGGATATCAAACATAGCAGTCATCCAATAGATTGTACCGAGCACAGAGCAGCAAGCAATTAAGCATCTTCTATTTCCATAGACAAATAAAGGGTCTTAATTACAATGCATAAATAAGGAATGAAATGATAGAAAGTAAAGATAGGTGTCGCCTTCTTGATGTAGAAGGATGACAAACTACTACGGCTTTCTAGCCCGATATCGGTCAGGGGCTTAGCCCGATACAGCCGTGTCGGGCAGCACACCCTTTCGAGCGGCACACATGATGGGCAACTGTATCGCTCAAGAATCCTGGCCGATACGCTCATGTCTGGCGATGGACCCTCTCGGGCGGCACACATGACGGGCAAAGCGTATCGAGTTCGATATCGTGTCGGGCACGGAGCTACGCGTTCTACTGTCGGGCGTGGATGTTGGGCACTCGTGTCACATATCTACATCGGCCAATATCGGCCCTCAATGTCACCCGGTACAGTCCTAGGTGAACTAGTCCCCTCCCTCTCGGGATGGGAAAAGCTCACCTAGTGTCGCCCGGTATGAGCACTGGGGCACGATACGTCTGCTCTTGCGATTCTCCTCGAAGATAGCTCAAGTTCCCTACTGTCCGCCTTGTCCGAACTGACCAAGCTGATCCAGCCCGTCTTTTCGGCTCCCTATAGCTGCTATTTATAGGCAGCGGTTGGGGAAAGTTACGGTGCTCGAAGCACCACGTGTCCTCCTCATTCGCGGGTCGGTGGTCGGGCGATACCCGTATCGCTCAGCTCAGGGATGTCGGACGTTGGTCACGTGACGGGCGACGGTGCCTGCCGGTGGGTGGCTGTGTCGCCCGACATACTTGGGTTGTCGTGTTGACTATGGATCCCTATCGGGTAAGAGGTGTGTCGTCTGTCAGTTCCTCCTTGCGCGGCACCCCTTGTCGCGTGTCATGGTGTCGTTCCACCCTACCGGGTAGGGCGCGTATCGGGCGTCAGGAAGGCCGGTGCATACTTGGACTTATTTTGTGGGCCGGGACAGCCTTATTGCACCAAAACGAGGAGAAACTCTGCAAAAGATGGAAATATAGGATTAAGAGCATTGCTTGGCCAATTATTGCAAAAGTGCATACAAAAGAGAGGAAAATAGCAAAAAATGGCAGTTTTGATAACAGAAAACAGTCTAAAATATCACAAAAATTGGTGTTATCAACTCCCCCAAACTTAGCATTTTGATTGTCCTCAATCAATATTTAAACTTTATTTTGTGAAGCTTCTTCTCATTTGGTACAACTTTCAGGCCAAGAGGTAAAGCAAGTATAGTAATGCCTTTAGAGATAATGATGTCTCATTACGAACAAAAGACCTTGCATTTCCTGCCTTATTATTTCAGTAATTTTTTTTTCTTACAGCTTCAGCGAGACTTTAGTGTATGATTCCGAAGTTAGCTTACACACCAAACAGCTTTATTTTTGGGGCAGAATGTTGGTAGAGGGTAGGCTAAGGCTTTTTTTGGGTTTTTCATCTTGTTTTCCATCAGTCCATCCAGGTAAGGGTCCGTTAACGGGCAAGTGATCCCTGCAGTCCAAGCCAGTTGGCTTTAGAGCAGTGATTTCACATCCTACGTACCACTACCCCGGATCTACCATGCCTAAAGATGGGTACTTTTGGAGAACAAGCGGGTATATATATTTTTTCTTTTCTTTTATTGGGCACAACTCTCATGCTTTTATTCACACTCATAAGGCTTCTCTCTCTTTTTGGGATTTTCGTTGGGTAAAGGGGAAACAAAGAGATTTCTGCTGTTTGGGTAGCTTTTTCCTTCTCCATACTCGTCTCTTAGCTGTTTGCGAGATTATTATATTTTTCGAAATTTTTTGGCATGGAAAACATAATCTTTTGTTCATTTGAAGCAGCATTATCAGAAAGATATAACAGAACTTGTATCTCTTTAAGCACAAAGAAAACTAACTTTGTAAGCAGTTGCATCAGGTTTTTACTAATATAGACTTTATACATATGTAGGGGAATTATATGAGCATATATATGTACACATGATACAGGAAGGAACAAAAGAATAAAGAATTCGAGACAAAATTTTTGTACCTCCCTCACTGGTACATGGTACCCCCCCAAACTTGGTCCACACTCTGTCCCAGAGTTGTGAAGTAGATAAGGTAGGGTAATGTTGATCCAGTGAGGGTTAGCCAATGAGCGCGCCTGCGTCTGATAGAAGCTCCCACACATATTCTCCTCTCTTGCTGTGATAATCGATGTGTTGGAGCTGGTCAGGCGCTGCTTTGTTTGCTATCCATTCCAGGACATAGATACCGCAGTCCTTAGATAGGGGAAACTGTTGCGGGCTGCGGTGGCAGAACTGGAGTTCGTGCCATTTGCTTGCTTGCGTGTCCAGGAATGGTTGTATCATCTTTGCCACCTCGTCGTAGTATTTTCGAGTTAAGCGTTCGACGGATGACAGCGGTTCTGATGTACACGACACTGGATGGATCTTGTTGTTATCCGAGCTGTTGTAAAAGATTCCTACTCGTTGCCTAGTGTACACCGTTAGGAGCGTCCAATGGTTATAATGCAATATTGGCAGAAAAATTTGGCTAGGGACCCCGCTTTCCAACTCTTTCAGAAAAAGCTTCTTTGCTCCTGTTTCATCGGCTAGGCAGACGTCGTTGAACAACAGAGGATGGGCTATGTATGTGTGTTCAAACTTGGACTGTAATATTTGGATGCAAGCGGTAAACACAGATATCGCCAGGCATCCTCCTTTAACCACGTCCCTCAGATCCTCTACTGGGACTACCACAATGCCTGCCTTGTAAGCGACATCTCCTGGGGTAGCATCTGCTAACTTCAGAAGGATTTCATCTACCTGCTCCTGTGTGAGCGTAGTACATGAGAAGCGGTCGAAGTCTTTGATCAACCCTTCTGTACCTATACGCGAAGTAGTGTCTTCCATCCTGTGCACTTTCCGCAGGGTCTCTAACTGCTTGCCTGCCCCGTGGGTGTCAGTTTCTAGTACTGCTTCTTTCTCTGCGGAGCTGCTGGATTGTGAAGATTTGTTCTCTTGGTCATCATTCAGCAGCCTATCAGGTACCTCTTCATCTCGAAAATAGTGCTCGTCTTTGATCAGTAGCATGGCGTATGTGCCCCTGCGTTGATAGAAACATGTGCCCCTGAGGGCTCTCAAGTTACCAAAAGTACTGAGCACCTCTATGGAACTTAAGACGACTAAGGCGCTATTTCCGCTTCCCTCTTCAGCCTAGATGGGGAAGCTGTGAATAGAATAGAAGTTCCAAACACCGTCGTGATGTTTGGCTCCTTCCTTGATAGCTCGTAGTAGATGCAGCGATAGAAGTCTCAGCTTTCTGTCCTCCGGGTGGCTGAAAGCAGTTCCGGAGTATGGCACCTTATTGTAATTGCAGTTCAGCAGCCGGACGTCGTGGTTCTTTAAGTCTACTATGCAGAGGAACCAAAAGTCGCGGTGCTTGTACGGTGCCAACACGAGGTTAGGGCTATGCTCGTCAATGTGTCACAGCATGTTGGTCACCGCAGTGGAGCCTTATTCCCCCTTCATTATCCTTCTTGCCAAGGTCGGGGTGGCGGCGTATATCTTCTTCCGACCTGTCCTGCTATCTATATTTTCTATTATTGCATTTTTGAGGACCCTAAACAGTCTTTTTCCGACGACGACCGGTGAGCGGAACATGCCGCAGAGTGTTCCCCGTCGTACGGAGAAGTAGCCGTCACTCCAGATGACGTCTTCTTCATCTGCCCGCGATCTTAGGACCTTGTCCAGCAACATCTGGTCTCTGATCGTCAGGTAGCCGATGGCCCTTCTGTCGAAGTCGGCCATCTCAAAGGAAGGTATTTCAGATGGCTCACAGAACATGTACGCCATCGAGCGTCTTCCTCGGGGAAGGTGTCTTTCATTAGCTGCATACACATCCCCCTTTTCTCCCTCTGATTCGTCAGAAGAGTCTCCCCCGATGCTGATATCTGCGTTATCATCTTCAACTTCATCTAGGGAGACTGAGGGATTTTCTTCCTCTAGACCTAAGGAGCTCTCCTGTCCTGCTGGAGCTCCGTCGGTTTACTTTGGCTACGTTCCTTCTTCGGGCGTTGTGGATCGCTCGCTAGAGGCGGAGGCGGACCCTGCTGCGGAGGCAGATGTTGACGAAGAAGAAGGAGACCTACGACTAGGGGGCGATGGTGACCTTCTCGGCTGCCTTCGGCGTGGATGATCGTCCCCTCTATCCAACCTCTCCTCGATCTTGTCGAGGCATTGGAGAACTTGCTGCAGTGTCGCATTCAGAGCCTCTAGCCCACCGGGAAGGCCAGCTAGAGTCAGCAGCTCTTGCTCTTGGCTGTTCAGCTTGTCTTGGAAAGATGCAAACTTGCGGGTTAGGGAAATACAAGTGGATGAGTTGTTGTTTGTTACCTCTCACAAGTAGTCGAGCTCGCTCCCTAGCATCATCCCGAATGACGGAGGGGCTCCTATTGTCCTCCCTTCCATCCTTGCTACCCCCTGCTCGCGTTCTGGTCTACCAGACGAGGCAGAGTTTATCTCTATTGTTCACGTGGCGGATGTCTCTGGGTGAGGTGTCGGCCTTCTTGCGGCCGTCTCCTCCCCACCTTCATGTCCCGGTGAATATGGTTGTGGTGTGGGCGGACGCTGCTCCACCTCTACGTCCTCGACGATCCTTTCAGCAGCTCTGACTGGAGACACTGGTGGTAGTGTCGGTGTCAGTTGCATGCCTTCGAGTCTCATCTGAAGGACCGCAGAAAACACCTCATTACTGGCGCTCGACTGCGGTTCTTCTTCTGCCTCTACTGGCATTACAGGGATGTCGGGAGCTGCGGCCGTCCTCTCCGCGGTAGCTCCCGTAGTTATTACCTCAGTGAGCTCAATGATCACTGGTTCTTCTTCGGCCCTTTCAGTCGTCGTCGTGGCTGTGGTTGGTATTGCAGGTGTGATGACAGCCCTATTAGTAGCCGTCGTCCGAAGCTCCAAATTTGTTCCTTCCCGGGCGCTTGTGGCTGTGGCGTGGGCTGTATTTTCCGCCATTGCCTCAATTTCCTCAGTAGTGAAGACCAACTTATCCATGTCGTAAGTGGCGCATCGAGGGAGCGGGAGGAGTGTGTTCGTCCTTGTGAATTTGTAGAAGTAGCCCCCCTCCTTCCTTATGATGCCGATCCTCATCAGGTATTTGAGGTCAATCACCTCATCGCCTTGTGTCCTTGACAGACTTCGGGGCTCCTTAGGGTACCCGAGCCCTACTGCAATTAGGTTAACGATGCCCCCATGCAATACTCTTTGGTGGCATCCCTTATCGGGTGTAGTCTATTCAGAAGGAACCGTCCGAGGTTTATCACTCTTCCCTCCATCAGATGCCATATGATGTGGAGTTCTTCCGTGTAAATGTTGCTGGACTCGTTTTTGCTGAACAGCAGGCATGCCACCAACTTGTGTATGATTCTCCAAAAACAGGAGTGCATCACTGCCACTTTGACTCCTGGCTTAAAGGATGACTCGCCGGTCAGCTTATTCTAGAGCTCCACGGGGTTAAACCCGTCTCCTTCGGTGATAGTCCCACTGTTATTCATCAAATCTTCCTCCTCCTCGCTGGAAGAGAAGATCTTGTTCAGCAGCTTCTCGGAGATTGCATACTCCGAGTTGTACAGCCTGGCTTGGAGTCTATCAGCTCCACCGTATTCTTTCTTTTCAGCTGCAGAATTCTTTACCCGGTAGAGAGACGACATGAACTCTTTTGTGAGCTCGGTGTAGGAGGAAGACCGACCGAGGCAGATCTTCTTCAATCCAGCCGCGGCGAGCACGCCCTTCAATCTTTCAAAAATGCCCAGCTCCACAAAAGAAGTCCGATGGTAGAACCTGCTCGGCCAGTAGAGCTTGGTTGACAACTCAGTGTAATGGCGTGCATGCTCATCATACCTTGGCAGGAACCTTCCTGGGATGTATTCCAAGGGTTCCTGGGGTGTATTCCTTGTCGTTGATGAGGGTGGTGCCGCCACCTCTCCAACCCTAGCCCTCTTTCCTGATGCCGACGTCCCAACTGGCCCTGGGTTCGGGTGCTTAGGCCTGGCAGACTGCCATTCAGCAGCAGTCTCTGGGTAGACTCTCCTGCCTTGCTCGTCAACTGGGACAGCGGTCGTCTTGATGCGGGCCATTTCTGGAAGACAATAAGAGAAATACCTTCATTAAATGTGTTGACTCTTGGAAGAAGTATATATAAACGTGTGACCAGGTGTTTCACTGTAAAATATTGTCCGGTACCCTCGTATCGGGCGACACACTGGTTTCAGAGGTACAACCTTGTACCCGATACAAAAGGGTGGTATCACCCGATACGGTAAAAGATCGAACGCGCGTAAGGTCTGTCGCTAAAAAACGGGTGTGTGGGGCGATGCGAAGGCGATAGGGTGATACGCCAGATACGGTCCTCCCGAAAGTGGAGCAGCGTGTCGCCCGATAACAAAAGCAGGAGAGGTAATGTAAAAATGGGCGACACGACTACCGCCCGTCACGAGCATCGAGAAAACGTAAATCAAAGGTACGTCGCGCGACGCTCATATCGGGCGATACAAAACCGCTCAACCGAGAAATCATAAGGCCGATAAGCTACATGCTCAAAAGAAATGTGTCGGGCGACACACCCTATCGGGCAATAAGGTTTGTCAGGCGTTACCTTCCTGAACTTTCGCATGATACGTGAACAGGGCAAACTTGCGCGATGCGGGAGCAACAACACAAGGTCTTAGCACGATATGGAAGCGAGAGAACAGTAAGGCAAGGAGTCCGACACGGTAAAATTTGTCCCCCCTTATATAGCAAACTCAACCGGGGTAAAACAGGTAAAACCGGGGCGGTTGTCGGCCGTAAGGGCAACTTGTAAGACGGGCAAGCCCATCTGTTGGCCTAAGGGTGATTAGTCCTTTGGCGCGACGGTCACAGGTGCATGCCATCTAGGTGTGTAATCCATCATGGCCCTTTGCGATGCCCGAAATTCCACTGCCCGATATGGCACACTCATAACTCCAGTTGGGATGCTTCCGTTATATCATGAAAACAAAAGCAATTTAAACTTCGACTGATGAGTAAAACATCATTGGCCGAAAACTGAGGTCCCGGCCTCAGATGGTATTACCCATCCCAGTCTATAAAACTAAGGCAGTGACCCATAAGGGCCTTATTACATGCCATAATGTTCATCTTGTTTGAAAGTAAATGCGCCCTATACTAGGAATTAAAAAAACAGCTCGGGTTGCCCCCCCAGAAGTGCTGTAGTTTTTTGTCTCCAGTTTGACGGTTCCAGCTTTTTCGTCCTCTAGCCTTTAGTATCGTACATCTTTTGCAACTCAACCCCTTCTTCTCTTGATCACATGTCTGCCTTCTTGGCAGCCTCGGTGTTGGACGGTATCCTGCTAGAAGGATTCTTCATTAATTCGGCCATTTGAGCTAATTGCTGATCAATTTGGCGTTGATGCGTCTGCATATCCGCCAGCTGGACCTGCAATGAGTTCAACACACCCGAATTTGATAGCACACTTTGCACTAGCTGGTTATTAATTGTGTCATGCTTCTTTGCGAAGTCGAAAAGCTGACCGATTACGTCTGATTGGCTCAAGCCCTTGTCTTGATCTTTGTTCGACCCTTGATATTTACCTTGTGTCTGAAAGTTTCCCTTCGCTGACTGGAACTGACTGTTCTTGGTATATTGACCAGACCCCTCTCTCTTCTCAAAATCTTGTATTGGCTTAGATATAGCATGCAGCTGGTGAGAATTCTCAGCTGCATCTTTGTTGCCGTAGTTAAACCCGGGATGATCTTGCCTTTTAAAGTTCATGAAGGAGACATTTTCGGTCTGTTCGTCTTCCGAGTCAGAATCACTGTCTACGTCCGGTCGGGTGTAAACGCAGTTTTCTACCCCATGTCCTCCTTTGCCGCATGTGACGCATTTCATCACCTTCTCGACTGGCTTCTTACCTTTCCCGCCAGCTTCTCGCAGTTGTTTAACATCAGTGGCGATCCTCTGTATCTGCGAGGTGATGGACTCCAACGCCTTATATTCAAGGGTAGACCCTTCACCGCCCTTTTTGACCTGTCCTCGGTTAGATCGATCAAAGTCCGCGCCGGCCATCAGCTCGGCCATATTCTTGATGATCTTCTCAGACTTACTTGGTTTCTTCCTGAGGAAGTCGCTGCCTGCCGCCGCATTTAGTGACACCCTTTCATCGGGAGTCAGGCCATTATAGAAGGTGGTGATGAGGAAGCCCTTCTTGTAATTATGATGGGGGCAATCCCTAAGATACTCTTGGAACCGCTCCCAAGACTCATGGAGGCTTTCACTCGGCGTTTGCATGAAGGATGTTATTTTCTGCCTGTTTCTGATCGTTCTTTCGGTGGGGTAGAACTTGTTTACGAATGCATCGGCCAAAGCTCCCCATCTGTTCAAAGACTGGTGGGGGTAACCCAAGATACTAGGACAGGGCCTTGTCTTCTAGGGAGAAGATGAAGCCCTTGCAGTAGATAACCTCTTGAGGGACTCCCCACATCTTTATCGTATCACATATGTTTTTAAATGCATCGAGATGGTGGTGCGGATTGTCGCTTTTCGAACTCCCCCTGAAGCTTTTGTTTTGAATCATAGAGATCATGGACGGCTTAAGCTCAAAATTTGCCGCGTTGAACCGCGGGGTGATGACGGGACATCTGGGGTTGTTGGCTTTTGTGGACACCAACTCTCTTAACGTCTTCTCCTCCTCTTCAGAGTCGTTGCTGTCGCTTTCTCCCCGTCGTTGTTCCTGATCATTCCGATTTCTTATTTGCCTCTGACGGTGATGGCGTCTGTGTTGGTGATGGTCCTCTTCGTACTCCCCTGAGTCTGGATCTTCTTGTTGATGGTCACCGTTGTACCTGTCATTTTCTTCAGGCGGGGGCGAATGAGGCCTCCTCCTTTGGCGTTCGCCTTCAGAATTGGGTGGTTCAATGCGAGGTGGCATGACAGTTGGAGTTTGTGCTCAGTGGAACAGATCACCGTCCTTCTGAGTACCTATTATTGGCACGAGGAATCAAGTTTAGAAGATAAATCTATTAATTTCAAACAGAGAATAATAGTAAAGAAGAAAAAGAGTGCTGTCAAGCTCATTGCTAAGCTTGAGGCACAAGAGTGTAGTTAGTGGATTCAGATTCGTCAACAGTGCCATTTTGCCTTGTCCCCGACAACGGCGCCAAAAAGTTGACCGACCTAAATTGCGCGTCCAAAAGTGGAGGCGGATTTGAGGTAGTCGAGCTTTTACATTTATAAACCCGATTCCTTCTAGGCCCCTGCAACTTTGTTTACGGGGTCGAAGTAGATATACGGGGTCAGACACAGGGACAAGGGGGTAGTGTTGAGAACACGGAATCGACACGCTACACTCTATCAGGTATAAAGAGATGTAAATTCCCAAAAAGGGAAGAAGTAAGATGTCACAAATAAAATGAAGAAAACTATCTCCAACTGGAGCTACTAGAAAGATTTAAGGTTTTAGTCATTTAGCAGTTTTTAGGGGTTTTCATGCAACGGAAATAGAAAGATATTGCTCGAGCTAAAGCGAGGTACAAAGGGTAAAACTGCGGTAAATCAAGCGGCGGTAGAACCTGTCCTGTACCCCTCCTCTCGAAGCAGGTGCCTGTAACAAGGCATCAACGCCCCTCTCGAGGTCACTGGACTAAAATTAGACTGGAAAGGTCACTAAAGCAACTCTGTTCCAGGCACTCTCGTACTCCAGAATCGGACCAAACACTAGAGATACAACACAACTCTCGAAGTTGTTGCGACGGGAAAATGTGATTTGGTAGCTAAGCGAAACGCGATCCAAACATGCAAGCTAGAGTTCGGATATCAAACATAGCAGTCATCCAACAAATTGTACCGAGCACAGAGCAGCAAGCAATTAAGCATCATCTATTTCCATCACAATCCCATTGAGATTTTCCCTAAGGGAGTCATAAGGTCATCCAACCATTATACTACTGAAAAGCGTATCGAAGTGGGTCGTCTTCTCCTACTGGATCATCTCCTCGAAGGTGTCCACAGAATTAATATGATGGTTCCAACAAAGACAATATCATCTTTGTGTTTGTAAACCATCCATACATCTAGATTTGGAAGATCGTGTTCTTTACTGACGTAAGATGTATCTAGTGGTTTGGAAACTAGTGCGAGTAAAGGTGTAACCTTTATCCCTGCTTGTCTTTTATTAACCTACGTTTTATTAGGTACGATAAATCTGACAACTAGTGTAGCATACTAAAATCCAGGGTCTTTCCTGCAATTTACCCACTTTTGATCTTTTCTTTGCCTTCTAGTCCATTTGAACCTTTTTCATAAATTTCCCATCCTTTTTCATAAAACCACGAGTGTTCCTTCCAAGTTGAGGTTGTTGAGTACCCTGTCACCCATTCTTTAAGACTTTGTTAGAGTTCCTTGAAGCCCTGCTCTGATACCAATTGAAAAACCACTAGAGGGGGGGGGGTGAATAGGGTTTTATAGAGATTTTAAAATAATTTAACTCAAACAACCACAATTGAGACAATAAGAAGGCGACAAGGTGTTTAGAGTGGTTCCAACCTTAGCAAATACTAAGGCAGTCAATCCACTACCCGGTTGCTTACCCAACCGGGATTTTGAAAGTATTTAATTTTATTACCTCACAAGGATATTCCATAAAATTACAACACTTTCAACACCCTTTGGACAACCTTCACCTTGAAGTAGTCTCACCAACCTTGAAGCAGCCTTCCTTGAAGTAACTTCAAGCTCCCCCTTGAAGTAGCCTTCCTCTTGAAGTAGCTTCCTATTGAGACAGCCTTCTAGAAGTAGTCCAAAGATCTCCTTCTCCACCAATAAGATCAAAGCTCTCTCCAATCCGTAGCCTCCAACCCTAGGAGTAGCAAGGAGAGTACAAGTAATAAGAAAGAACAAGAAGGGAAATAGAAATTACAATTACCACTCGAAGCACAAGGCTTGATTTCCTATATCAAGCGTATTGATCTCCTAACCAATGAGTATCGAAGTGTAGGTTTAGTGGATAGGAGATGCTAGCCTATAGGACACGAATTTAGAGCAAAGGAAATGAGTAGCAAGTACTAGTGTTGCTCAATTTCTCAAAACACATTGCTAATTTCAATTATGAAAGCTCAAGTATTGCACAAGTGTACTTTGGGTGTCCTATGGCTTGTCCTATTTATAGGAATGGCATATGGATGCTTAAGGACGTTCTAGACACTTTCTAGGGGGTTCTAAGTGCTCAACTAGCCGTTAGGTATCCATTAGTTGCTTTAACAATGGCTAGTTAATTAATCCGGAAAATTGCAGACAGAGACATTCTCAGTCGAAGATTTGTCGACCGAGAGTCCTAGTCGATCGAGGACTTGTCGACCGAGGGACTCTCTGGAGCAAGTGTATATAACGTTCGGATCCAACTCCCAACTACCTTGTCTGTTGTGTCTAACGTCCACCTGGGTCATTCTCGGTCGAAGAGTTTGTCGACCAAGATTAACCATATTTCAATGTTTTAAACTAAGTACTAAGTATGTGTATGAGTGTGCAGTTGTGACACTATTGTAGGGGATGACCTATCTAAGTGTTGTGATTGACTAGGGAAGATCTAACACTTGATTTATATGATGTCTAAGTACTTGTACATTATATACTTGTACACATTTTTACATTTGATTACATTCATGACTTAAAGCAATGTTAGCATATAGGTCTTCCAAGTGTTTGTCATCCACCTTATCCTGCAACACTCAAGTAGCACGTTAGTTCCACAAGAATGAAATGTTTGTAATTATCAAAACAAAGGGATTTAAATGATGTCCATTTAGCCAACATCAGGGACTCATCCTTCTCAGTTATAGCTCAGAGAGGTCGGGTTTTCATAACACATGTTCTCCTATAGTGAACTGCATGTCAGTCTGCTTCACATAAACTCACGACTCTTGTCGCCCTGGGCTTTCTCAGCCATTGCATGATCAAAGCGACTTCATCTGCACACACTGTGATCTCTCTGACCTCTACAAGGTCCTCACACTAACATCATACTAATGAAGCGATGATCGACACACCTCCCTGACAGATATTCTTACATCTCGATACTGGCTATGGTGGCTATCATCATTAGCAAACTCTTCTAGGGGCAAGAAGTGCTCCCATATATCACCCTAAACGAGCACACATGCTCTCATCAGACCCTATAAAGTCTGGATCATACTCTCTTGACTGTCCAGTAGTCAGGGGTGATATGTTGTGCTCAACTTCAATCTAGCATCGAGTTCTTCTTGTACCTACTTCCACAACATGGAAGTGAACTTGAGGTCATACTCATGGTATCAAATTCAGATCACAAAGTAGATGAACTATCTCTCTCTCATATATATTTCAATCAGATCTGTCACACTGATAGTGCTCTCTTTCTTAGGCAAGGGATTAGGTCAACTTGGTAAGGCGATCTACCATAACCCATATTGCATCACAACCTCTCTCGGTCTAGGGAATACTCACCACAACGTCCATGGTGATCCACTCCCATTCCCTCTCAGGGACTCATCAGTATCAGAAGCAACTCACTAGGTTATAGGTGTCCGTCCCTCACCTCCTCGCATGCATGGAGACAAGCTACATGCAACTCTATCTACCTCAGGTGTTCAAGGTACCACATCAAACTTTATTCATCTTAGTAGTACCATGGTGAACTTAACATCATGAGACTCTACTTGTCATGATTCCTCAAGGTTGGCTCCTCAAAAACCCTAAAACACTCTAGTAGCGGGTTTCACCACCTTCTGCTCCTAAGAGGTGTATCTAAGGTTCTTACAACCATCCTTTTATCTCATCAAGATCTAGGCTAGCTAACTGAGCAACCACCTTGACCAACAGGTCTGATGGTACCAGAGTGTTAGCCCTATATGCCTCACAAACTTAGGGTTCACCCAACAACCACTTATAGCCTCTCTACTGGCTAAACGAGATAGCTATGCCTCGACGAAGAGCATCCATTATCACCTTACATCCTTATGTGCTAGATAAGTGTGAAAACATAAACCTTCATATACACTACTCATCATCCTCAAATCAATTTAAGGTCTAAATAAGTCAAGAAAACTCCAAGCTCATCATCTTGGTTATCCAACTCAAGATTTTATAACTCATAAATTCCATGTTGCTCTGGATAAAGCGTCCTCATGATGACTACCTTAGTTCTCTTTGTGTTTGTAAACCATCCATACATCGTACTGTCGATAAAGGTATGCTACTATCTCTATCCTCATACATCACAAAAATGTTCACATCATCTTCATCCTTAGTGTATGGCATGCGTATTGCCCTATATGTCACCCCCATAATGAGAGGAAATAAGCATTTAGCTGCAGTCCAAATACAGAGCTCTTCCCATTCCAAGAGTAGGGATGGTGCATCCCACATCACCATTACACCTTTCCAAACTAAGAAGAAACGTGCATAACATGTCTCCACATCCTAAACATCTCAATATCAGGTGTACATCCATAGAAAATTGTTCCCAAACACACTTGGTTCATCACACAAACCTTAGTCATCTCCTCTAGGTCTGTAGGGTGCTGATACTTTTGGGGTCGTCCCTCTTCCCTTATGCATCCAGGGAGTTCCCACCTCATTTGCCCTTTGGGTCTCATGAGTTCATGAATGTGATCAATCTCCTAACCCATGGCCCTCAGACAATGATAGATGTTACCTCCTAACCCTATGGTCTTGTGCAACTAGGGAATTAGGCAACTCCTACTCCCATCAGTCTTATCCCCACCTGACCTTATTATAGACTTAGGATTCTATCATGGTATATATCATTCTTGAATCTTTACCCAAAACTCCATCATCTCTCTGGGCACTCATGGTCAAACTTACATCCTTTCATAGGGATCATGGCGACCTACCTAACTTGGTCTGGCCCCATACATGTTACCCCCATGTCAACATAACCTCATGCCCTAGAGATGGTTACCTATGAGTCTATGGATTCATGATCACACTATGTGCTCTCCACTTAGCTCATCAAACTAAAAAAAAACCTCTTTAGGTTATTTCAAACCTAAATAGAAGATGATACTCACCCTACAGAAGAGTCCTTCCCCAGGATGGGACAAAACTATCTCTTGATAGAAACAAAGGTCATAAATGTCTCTACGTCTAGGGTTTACACTATCATGTACATACTTAGCCCTATCATGCTATTCCAACACGTAGCTAGCAAGAAGACATCCCACTAAGCTATTCGGGGTCCCTTCGTATCATACTTGCTCCTTATTCCTCAACATTGGACCAACATCATACATGCATATGTCACCAACCTATGCGAGAGGGGTTCATCCAACATATACCCAAGTTCACATGGTTTCCTTTTTCCTATAAAACTGAGGGGGTGCCATGCTCAAATCCATAGGAACTCAAACATCATTGTGAGCATCAGGTGCACCAGGTATTACTACTTCCCCTCTTAGGTCTAGGAACCCTAGGCTCACTTCTTATGCACCAGCTGCCTAACTGCATGCCCAACTTTTCAACCATGAACCAAACATGTACAAGGTATAGCATGCACTTCCTACTATTCTTCCACGTGAACAACACCTTAGAGTCCTAGCAGGGACAACCGACTCAGTGTGAGACCTCATAACTTGTTACTCTACTTCTTCAGGGTCTAAGGAACTCTTCTTTCTGTACCTATAAGGTAAGGTAGGCACCTACAACTCCTATACATCAACTCAAGAAACCTCTTCCCTTTTCTAAGTTTTTGTTCCTCTAAAGGAAACCAAGATACCACAAGCCTCCAAGGATCATGCCCAAGGAAACCACCACCATCCACTTAGGTCATCCATTCTAGGTCATAACATACCCAACTTCTCATGGTCCCTCATGTCTTGGAGTTTAAGCTTCCAACCTTCTTGCTTGGGTCTTGCTCTCTCTCTAGAGCTAACCCTACAACCAACCTTACCACTGGAGGTTCTCTCTATAAGAAGGTGGACCAAGCTCTTAAGGATACATGCATACACCTGCATGGGTGGAACACATGATCCAAACATATGTCGGATCAAGATTATCCAAAGCTCTACATGCTTATCTCATAAGCTATCCAGCATGCCCTACTGGCCTAGGTCTCAACCTACTGCCAGCAATGCTGACGTGCTCTCCTACATAGGAGCATGCCCTTCGATTCTCATATATGCCCATAAGGGTTTCTATATGGTCACTACTATCCTCTTTAATGAAGGAGCTATCCTTCACCCTAACAGGAACGACCCTTCCAAGGTTGGTTATCCAAAAGGTACTAGGTCAACCAACCTCACATAGCTCATACTTCCCTCGAGTATTCAAAACCAAAAACATATCACCCCACATATATGGTCGACCATAATATCTAACTTATCATGTCATCTCTCTCTAACATCCACTTAGGGTTAGGGTTAGCATCGTCCTCAGAGGATGCGCCAGGTCTCAACCTCTTCCTGGAGGCCTCTACCTCCAAGGCTAACTTTCTCCTCATCCTCCTACAACAAGGTCTAACCTCAGGTCTCTCCTGAGGGCATGACAACACATGTCATGCTACCTAAGCATGTAACTATTCTTTAGTGTACGCTTAAACTATTAAGCTTATGTCCATGACATCTTATTTACATGCTTTTCATTGATTTGGTGGAGGATTCCTTAATCCTTATCATACTTACCCTAACCTCAAGAGGGTGGGGAAGAGAGAGAAAACCCCTAAACCTTAGAATCTTAATTGAATTAGGGTTGAAAAGGGAAGAAATAGATGAGAGAGTCCTAAAGGTATCTTATTTTGAGTCAAAACCTCAAACTTTAGCCAGGCAGTCACACTGCATCTGGGAGTCCTCATGACCAACTAGCGGGGTGGAGGAAAATATTGCCAGCCCCCAGACCGTGATCCTTTTTGAGACACCTCAGTCTTTGGAAAATACCCTAATAACTCCCTCAGTTCTACAAAGTTTGTAAAATTTTATAATTACTAAGGATTAAATGAGAAACCAAGGCTCTTATACCAAATGTAATGACCCCGCCTCCCGGTAACCCCCAATTAAGGGAGACCAGAAGGTTAGAGACGTTATCCCAATATTTCTGGATCAGTGGTTCGACATTTAATCAATAATAATTATAAAATTCTACTAAAACTAAAATGAAAAGTTGGAATAAAATTAATCTCTTGATACCTTGTAAAAATTTCGGATGCGTAGGCTTCTATCCATAGATGGAGTCTATCTATCTAATCCTCCTTGAATTAATTATTTGTACTTTCACAATGTTTCAGTTTACTATTTATCCTTTTCAATGATTGTACCTAAAATGCTGACAAACAAAACGTCGGTCAATATATTTCTATACCGATATGTGGGGAACAATCACAATTTCACAAATAATTTCTAACAACCTAATTATCACAAATAAGTTACTAACAATCCAAATTACGTTTTCAATGTGACATTCTCAACCAATTTTGCCCTAAAACCTAGATTACCCTCTCTTAGGTCTTTGTCCTTGCAAGGGACATAAGAGCTTGGTGTCTGGAGTCACCTCTCATCGTGCCCAATGGTCTTCCCTCCAGGGCTTGGTCATGTATCATACATCAGGGTGGCATGTAGGTTTGAGAATGCACATGTATACTTAATTGTGATAATCATAGTGACTTTATAGGATTGCATAAACAAACACACAACAGTTTAGGTTACATCCAATCGATCAAACTTTTGAGAAAAACTTTGTGAAACTAGATCGATTATTCATAAATAACCACATACCTATTCTGCTACTTTGAGATAGAAATATTCCAGGCAAGTAGGAAATCCAAGCAAGAAAGCAAGCACACAACAAGATCCTGAAATAAGCATACAATTTCCTTTTACTACTCATGTTATCAAGATCTATTCAATCTAACTTGCTCCTTAGGGTTTCTACTTCTTTTTAGGGTTTCACTTGCAATTAGGGTTTTGCTATCACTTTTATCACTACAAACCCTAAATAAGAAAAACTACTCATAAACCCTAATCATCTTATCCTATCTCTCCTAACAGGCTTAGGATCAACATTTATCTACATATTTCCATATATTTTGAATTAAACATAATCATCTCTTCTTTTACCCTAAATTCGGGTTTCTATATACATTATCATATATTCTTGGTTTAAAACCCTAAAACATGCAATTTCTCATCTATATCAGATTTGAATCTCCCATTATCATCAACAGGTTATCAGTACATCAAATTAATCCATTAAACATTATAGATTCAATCTTTAATCTCAATTAGGGTTTCTAACCTAATTTTAATGCACTTTTCATCCTCTCAATATACTTTTGCAATTAGGAATGAAATCAGGTACCAAAACTATTTTTATCAGGTTCCTAATATTTTTCTGATCAAATTTCATATTTTAAGTTTATCCATAAGAGCTTCCTAGCAATTTCTACGAATTTTGCAAGGAAAAACATTATCTTGGATTATCTATTTTTTTAGAAAACGGTCGGCTGTCCGATCTATGGTCCACTGGACCATGAAAAATCCAATGTCCCACAATTTGCATGCTTCACTACTTATTAAACTAAAGAATTGGGCGAGAATGTCCTTACCTAGATAATACGAGCACGAGGGAAAAGGGGTCTTTTACCCCTTGTCTTCTTCAACCTCAGTTTGGCTCGCGAGCAGCCTAGCTGAGTCAACTCAGGGGTTGACTCCGGTCGTCCGTGTGTCTGCGATCAAACTGATCGGTCCAGGAGCTCCGTCCGCTCCTCACGAACTCGCCCAGCTCTTTAATTGTTGGCAGGCTTTGTTCCTTCACCGCTAGCAAGCCGCCGGCTCTCCGGCGAGGTCGATAGGTCGAAGAGGGGGAAGGTCAGGGACGATCGTCCAATTGAACTCACCAAAAAGTTCGTCGTTGCTCTCTGAAGGTGTGAGGGTTAGGTTTTAGGTGCGTGGGTACCCTCGAGCGCCCTCCCCTATATATAGGGTCGATTCTGATGAATTGGGAACTTCTGCGCTTGTCGACGAACCTACCCAAAAGTTGGGTCGAGAAGCTTCAGAACAAACTTCCGAAGTCAATGGAATTGTTCACACCTCAAACTATCGCATAAAATGCGAGCAAAAAGGATTTGAAATCTCAATCTCCCTTCTCCCTTTCCTTCTGTGAATTGAGGTGGATGATGCACATCCATCGTCGAATCTGTGGTCCCCTGGATCTCGCGGGGAATCCGATGGCCGTCATCATCCCCTTGTTTCCCTTTTCTTTTAAAACTAGGAAAATTATGTGTTATTCAAATGAAACTTGCAAAATCTATATCTCTCTCCTTGATTAACAATTTTCACTCAAATTTAAAAGGAAACTTTGTCTTGGCATTATCTACTCGTGTTTTAAATTTGAAACCCAAATTCCAAAGGAAAAGGGTATTTCCTTCATAAGCAAGTTATTCTTTAATAAAACCAATTTAATTGGTATTTCCTCTTTCTTATGCCATTATCTTGGTATCTTGGACTCCTTGGACCCCAAGGAACCCTAAATGCATGAAATCCCCTCTTGGATGATATTCCCTTGCCTTTTTCTTTATCTTTTCTTCTTTTCTTATTTATTCATTTATTGTTTGAATTTATTTTATCTCTTTCTTATTATTGGGCCCAATAGCCAATAAAGCCCACTAAGCAACCAAACAAGGCTATTGTAAACAAAATCCATCCAATTCAAACAAATAAAACAATTATTGATTTCATTTATCATTAAAAGGAGAAATACAATTTCATTACATAGTTAGAAAAATGGGGTTGTAACAACTAACTACTCTCCAATGTGAGGGACACATTTTTACATTTACATATATATAATAAAATATTATATAGTTTTTCTCTAAGAAAGAAGACATCAGAGAAAAATATCGAGGCTTGAGCCAATTGGAAAACAAAACCAAATTAGAAAAATCGAGTGTCCCACACACAATAGATAGTCTAGTGCTATGCCACCTAGTGAAATGGTGAGAATACAATGTAGACTAGTGTAGCTACCCAATACATATGAGCTCTATTTGGAAAGGGTTTCACACACTTCTCTAAACCTAGTTCTCAAACATCTAGGTTCTAACTTAGAGGCTAAATCAAACCTTATTCCTATAAAACAACTTACTAAGTTTCTAGGGTTTAATGTGAAAGGCAAAATTTAGTTTTTATGTTTCATGGTGAGCAATTTTCAGGTGTAGCTATTTTTCATTCTCTGATACCAATTGTAACGTCCCTAGATTCTTCCACCTCGAGAATTAGAAGGCCCGAGAAGACAAATAAAAAAACATTAGCTAATCATTTCAGAGGGTGATATGGAAGTAACATACACATACATGAACATACAACCATAACATACACCATACATTTCTCAACATTCAACATGTGTATCTTACAAAATGAATTAAACAACATGGATTACAATTACATATTGAAAGGAGATTTTACATAGTCAATGAACATGTATGCTAATCAGGATCTACATAATAGGTACAACATGGATTACAATTACATATTGAAAGGAGATTTTACATAGTCAATGAACATGTATGCTAATCAGGATCTACATAATAGGTACAACATGTACAACTTGCTCACATCTTGTTCTTTTATCCCATGGTAGCTCTAAACCTAAAACATAAGTAAAACAACGAATCAACACACAAGGTGTTGAGTACATGGGTAGAAAGATACATATATTTATGGTTTTCATAATTTGAAAAGATTTGCATAAAGAAAGAAAGGAAATTAAAGAAAACATTTCTTGATTAAGTGAAATACTCCAATTTTATTCATTTTTCTAGATAAATTGATTTACTAAGGTGGACTAGTACCAAAACATATATATTAGGCCCATCCTCGTGTACCGAGTACTCTAGGGAACTCCCCATACACCGTGTTCTCTAGGGAGGTGTACTAGTCAACATTCATCCATTCCCTCATAAGGGGGAATAATGAACACCTTAATAACTAAAAAACATCTACTCGTCATTTATGTTTTCAAGTGACAAAACATCGAGTACATATAGTAATACTACATCTAATATTTGCAAATAAAAGAGCATACATAGATATCATGAGTCAACCAAGAAAACCATAATCATATAATTAAATAAACCCACGTACCTTTGTTTAGATATTTCTAATTTTCCTGGACCATCTGCATCACTGTCATCACCGGATTAATAATAATGAATTTATCATTAATACAAGATTCAACATTATTATAGTTAATTAGGTCCAAATTAGGGTTTGACCAAACCTAAGTTCAAACTGACCTTAACTGGTCTATGATATTTTTGTACTGATCTAGAGGTCATTGTTTAGGTCTGGTTCAGTTTTCATAATTTTTTGATGATAGGTCAATTTTTTGGAATTAAAATGAGGCAAAAAGCATCCAATCAATCATTAATAGGAAATGACCTATTGTTGATGTATATTACTCAGATTAAAGTCTAGAAATGGATTTAAATCATCATTAGGGTTCTATAAGAATTTTCTAAAAATTTATGTCAACTGTATACAATTTATTTCATTTAATGAAACCTAAATGGGGTATTATCTGTTGGATTTTAGGGGAGGCAGAGATGGCAGCGAAAACAAAAGTTCTCCCCAAACCCAGAACCCAAGGAGATCTCGTCAACATCTATACAGTAGGAAGGATGATTTGTAGAGGCGTACTTTGTCCCAAGGCTTTCTTGGCAACATAACCTCACAACTAGCACGGTCTTCACCTCCGGTCTTGGATGGCGTATGTGCAGCTCCTGGTCACACCCAGACTGTCAGATTGACGACTGTCCTCCAAGCGGCAGAAATCTCCCGCCTCTATAGTAGTCCACACAGACCCCTGAGAACTCCAGTCGTCCTGTCCTACAAGACACTGGAAGGATTCGTCCCCTTCTGTCGGCGTACTAGTCACCGACGTGCTCTCCCTCTACCAGTTGTCGTCCTACAGTTGTCTTTCCCTCGTTGTGCCTCCCTAGTCAGGTAGCACCTGCTTGGTCTCTCCTGGTTCACAACCGGAGAGGAAAACTTTGCAGAGCAACTAGTGTTGTCTGAGTTGTTCTATCTGAGAATCCCCCAGTACCCCTCTATATATAGGAGGGGTCAGGGTCAGGGTTCTCAGCTCCGGGCAATGCGGGACTAAAGTGGGAGTAGAAGGGTCTAGAATTTCCACAATTTTGATACACTGCGGCAGGTGAACCGGTCATTTCACAAATGAACTGATTGTTTGGGGACTGAACTGACCGGTTCATCTCATGAACCGATCATTTGGGGAGTTGAACCGATCAGTTCTTTCATGAACCGGTCGTTTCACTTCCCAAGGTAGTTCCCAATTGACTTTCCTATTTCTATTTCCAATTAATCCAAAGATCAATACTTGTCCCAATCGAATTGTACAAGTGAAACGAAAGTATTTTCCCACCAACCTAACTTTCCCAAACTAGCTCGTTTGGTCCAGCTGAACCGATCGGTTCAACACTTGAACCAGTCATCTCACTTGACCCTAAGATGATGGGTTCAACAACTTGAACCGGTTAGTTGGCAGTCCAGGTCGTGCAGAAATCGGTCAATGCAGTTCTCAATCAATCTGACACCCAAATCAGTTAGTCCAACACTTGAACTTGGTGATTCTGAGTCAAGTCAATTGATTGAATGTTTAATTGAACTACTAAACACATTTAGTAAACAATCTAAACATCATTCATGGATAAACTCCTCTTCCAAGTTAAATCCTATGTGTGTGACCCTGTAGGCCCATTTCACATTGGCAGTCAAAGTCCATAACACTTATGACTTCACATGCAAAGAGCGGTGCCTAGTCGCTGCCACCCAAGTGAAAAGGAAAGTTGGAGAAAAACTTTCAATCCTACAATCCATGACTGGTGTTACAGTGAATGTATAATTCCTTTGTCACTGATATCCCGAATGAACTCAAGGCATGGAACAGTCATCCTTTCAACATTCATTCACTTCCTTGATCTCAGAGAAGATTGGATGAGATATGTGTGACATCAATATCACATATTGAATCACATATGCATGTGCATGCCTTTCTCAGTCCTACTCATCAAGTGGCCATGGACATCAAACTCCCTCAGGAGGGACAAATCCCATATCTATCACTCACCCCTCAAAAGCCCCATGTGTTAAAGTCACCCAATCATCACCTTTATAACAATCTATATTTCAAGATTGTGTTTGATGATGTCAAAGTGTACCCAATGACATGTGTTGAGTGTAGTGATTTCGGGTCAATGAATCACACTCATCACCATCACTGTGAGAGCTGACTATGACTACCAAGTCATGGTTCCATGTGTCACTCTCACAGTGGGTCTGTTTGATACACTTGTTCTCTAACAAGTACCTATGTGCTTGGTTTGATATCACTATAACCAACACACAATCTAGTCTTATGTGTCATTTTTGTCTATCAACCTTCCACAATGACATCTGACTAGGGACATAACAAGAATGTACAAACTCTTAACATCTGTATGATCTCATCGTTCAAGTCACATACTTAAAAGCATACGTCATTGAGTACTGTCATTCTTGAGACATTCAATCTATTCTGTCATTATCTCATTACTGACTGAACCAGAATGAATTTGAAGGTTGCCTTTGATGTTTATCAAATCAATCTTAATGTATCCCACCAATCATCCCATGATTGGCTCTCAGGGCATACATACCAACAGACTCCCACTTGCACTGCAAGCCAATCACCCTTGAATCATATTCTTAGTGATCTCCAAACATGTCCCACATGTTCTAGTGCTAACACAGTGAGTTATAACAACACTTTGCCTAAGTCGATATTATTGCATGTCTCACATCTCTTTGTTGTACATCTTACATATGAGATGGAGTTTCCATAATATGCGATCGATTTATGGATAGAAGTCTAGACATCTGGAATTTTTAGAAGGTATCAAGAGATTAATTTTATTCCAGATTTTCATTTTAGTTTTAGTAGAATTTGATAATTATTATTGATTAAATATCGAACCACTAATCCAGAAATATTGGGATAACGTCTCTAACCTTCTGGTATCCCTTAATTGGGGGTTACCAGGAGGCGGGATCATTACATTAGTGTTCATGCAACCTAAGTGAAAGGCAGTGGCATCAGTATAGAAGAGAGTGTAGGTCTAGATTAGATGTCTAGAGCCTTATAAAGATATGTGATACATAGAATAGAGGTTAGAATGATAGTTGATATAAGCATGGATGATCTTATCTAAGTTCTATCTCTGGGGAGTGAATGTGATTACCTTATCTAAGTTCGAGGATGAAATTCCATATAAGGTGGAGTGAATGTGATGACCTTGATTTTTAGGGTTTTCACAGACAATATCATTTTAGAGGTCCGCATATATTCTTGGTTGGTTAATCCCAAGTTAGAGTGACTTTTATTCAACAATGTATTCTTTTGACCCACATGTATGACTATAATATCTTTGGAAGTTAAATAATTGCTTCAATGCCATTTATGTAAATGGAGATGATCACAACTAGATATTGGTCAATTTTGAAGACATATGGAGTTAAGCATGTAATGAAGTGTATGTGTATCCATATGACCTAATCATGAAATTTGAGATGCATCACATTCATACTAAGTTGAACTTTCATTTTTGATATTAGAGGTAAATTGATGTAAAGTATAAGTTCATTATATTAATATTTGTACCTATTTGGAGTATGTTATTTGAAGGGTCAAATAATGGAGTTTGGGTACCAAATTTATATGTAAGGTGAATTACACTATGAATAATTTTGACTCAAAATCTTAGGTTCAAAGTTGTTTCCTACATATTCTTTTAAGGTTTGAAATAAATAAGACAATAATATGTGTGGTGATTCTGAACCTAGGCTGCTATAATGTTTGATGTATGACGAGATATGGGTGACACAACCAATGATATTGTCTTGCTGCATGGTTGTTTCTTGAAGAGCCTTAAGGCCATAGGTATGATCTAGCGATCGATTTGTAATCCCCTACCCCCGTTTCTCACAGAGATGGTAGTTCACTTGAAGACCAAGTTCCTAGTGCCATGGCTTTGAAATAAAGGGATCGTAACCAAGAACTATAGCTAGCCATCATCCGTCCTCCAAGTTCGAATCTATCTAACAACTTCTACCCTGTGAATATGGGCAAGATGAGGGAGTCAAATCCCAACCTCCTCCTCCTCGCTCCATCAACCAAGAGATCACCTACAGAAGGTTCAATGATCTAGAATGGATGAGAGTGAAACCAGACTACAACTCCTATAACATCCCAGGATTTGAGACCCCAGATAATATGATCTTAAAAGGAATGATTGGACTACCCATATCACCAAGGTGCACCTCCTTTTTCGGGATCCCATTACTAAATAACTCCATAGTTAAGCATGCTCAGGTTGGAGTAGTACTAGGATGGGTGACCAGTCGGGAAGTTGATATTGGCTTGCACGTGAGTGAGAATAAAGTGCGCAGTTAAGGTTAGTGGTGGTATGTGGGGCCAGTCGTCATTCCTGAAACTCTACTAGAGCTAGGGCAGTGGGAAGTACTGGTATGTGGGGCCAGTAGTCATTCCTGAAACTGTACTAGAGCCTTGGGCAGTGGGCTTAGGCATTAAAAATGGTATCAGAGCCAATTCCCCTCCAATAGGTGGGGCCCACATGGGCATGTGGCATGCCAGTCTTGAGTCGTACGGTCCAGGCATGTAGGAAAGGGCTATCCATGGTGATGTAGCCACCCTTGCGCTGGTATTCCATGATCGGGAGTTGGGTGTTCATGGGCCATGTTGGGTTTACACTAAAATGGGGAAATATTATGAGGCCATATAATTGAGCCTTGACGAGGACATCAAGAGTCTAAATGGGGGAGATTGTAACATCCCTAGATTTGTGACCTCAGATAACATGATCTTAAAAGGAATGATTGGACTACCCATATCACCAAGGTGTACCTCTTTTTCCGGGAGCCCATTACTAAAGAACTCCATAGTTAAGCGTGCTCAACTTGGAGTAGTACTCCATATGTGGATAGAAGGCTAGACATCTGGAATTTTTACAAGGTATCAAGAGATTAATTTTATTCCAGCTTTTCATTTTAGTTTTAGTAGAATTTGATAATTATTATAGAATTTGATAATTATTATTGATTAAATGTTGAACGACTGATCCAGAAATATTGGGATAACGTCTCTGACCTTCTGGTATCCCTCAATTGGGGGTTACCGGGAGGCGGGATCGTTACATTAGTGTTCATGCAACCTAAGTGAAAGGCAGTGGCATCAGTTTAGAAGAGAGTGTAGGTCTATATTAGATGTCTAGAGCCTTATAAAGATATGTGATACATAGAATAGAGGTTAGAATGATAGTTGATATAAGCATGGATGATCTTATCTAAGTTATATCTCTGGGGAGTGAATGTGATTACCTTATCTAAGTTAGAGGATGAAATTCCATATAAGGTGGAGTGAATGTCATGACCTTGATTTTTAGGGTTTTCACAGACAATATCATTTTAGAGGTCCGCATATATTCTTGGTTGGTTAATCCCAAGTTAGAGTGACTTTTATTCAACAATGTATTCTTTTGACCCACATGTATGACTATTAATGAATGATCTATTCATTATCATCATCATCATCATCATCATCATCATCATCATCATCATCATCATCATCATCATCATCATCATCATCATCATCATCATCATCATCATCATCATCATCATCATCATCATCATCATCATCATCATCATCATCATCATCATCATCATCATCATCATCATCATCATCATCATCATCATCATCATCATCATCATCATCATCATCATCATCATCATCATCATCATCATCATCATCATCATCATCATCATCATCATCATCATCATCATCATCATCATCATCATCATCATCATCATCATCATCATCATCATCATCATCATCATCATCATCATCATCATCATCATCATCATCATCATCATCATCATCATCATCATCATAAACATCATTAACATCTTATTATCTAAAAGGGTCACGTGGGAAAAGCTCAGAAATTCCACCATCCTGAGTATGTTCATCCCAGCCTATACTATATAGTCATCCCTACCATTAAATTATTAGCAGTTTGGTGTACATAATATTGACTTGAGCTTTTAAATGAATTTTTTTTCTGACATACATACATCTATCAAGGATAACCCAAGATAAAATTTTAAAAATCTATTTTAATTGTCGAGGTAGTTCTTATGATGGTAAGATTAGCAAGGCTTGTCTGGAATTCTCAGTTTGGTAGCCTCCACATATGTTTGACATTAATACTAGGATTTATCCAGGTTTTACTTATTGTAACCACTATTAATCATGGTCATGCCTACAGTTAGTTTGATTCCTAATGAATAAACTATATGAAAATCCACCCCTTAGGTAATTGTTTGATATCCGAACTCAATGTGGAGGTCTTGCCACGAGTGTGATAACTTGGTACATAATCTAGAGCGGCAAAAGGGTGGATCCACTATGTCCGATATATACATATGAACTAACTATGTCAGTCTTAGGCCTAGGGTATTAGGGTTGAACATACCAACCAAGGGTACTTCACTAAAGAGATCCTCTATCTCAACTTCCTTGGGATGGCGACTTGGTTCCAAAAACCATCGATAAAATCTGAAAACTTTTCTTTTGTACATATAAATTGATAATGAAAATAAGTTTGACGATGCAAAACTTGCGGTGAAAAATACAAAATTGGCGCCAAAAACAATCAGGGAACCAAGTCAACCACCTATCACAACCTGACACAAACACTACTATCCTATCATCACTTCCTCCTCCAAAAGGGTCTGATCCTCCTATCTCCAAAAAGATCATACGACTATTCTCTAATATGTAAGCATGAGAGAGAGAAGGGTTTCTTATTACTCACGGTCAACCTCAAACAAAAATCTATGAAAGCATGACATTCCACCATTCCCCATGTCATTCTTAAGCATAACTGACACAACCTCATCACAAGACCTAAGGGAGTCATAAGGTCATCCAACCATTATAGGAAGAAAATTGAGATTTTCCCAATACTACTGGATCATCATATTATAGGAAGAAATGGTCTTAATTACATCTTTTATAAATGGTTCCATAGACAAATAAATGGTCTTTTCTAAAATAATCCTGGCCGAAGTCAATGGGATTGTTCTCACCTCAATCTATCACATAAAACGCGAACAAAAAGGATTTGAAATCCCGATCTCCCTTCTCCCTTTCCTTTTGTGAATCAAGGTGGATGATGCACAACCACGGTCAGATTCGCGGTCCCCTGGACCACGCGGGGAATCCAATGGTTGTCATCGTCCCCTTGTTTCCCTTTTCTTTTAAAACAAGGAAAATTATGTGTTATTCAAAGGAAACTTGCAAAATCTATATCTCTCTCCTCGATTAACATTTTTCACTCAAATTTTAAAGGAAACTCTGTCTTGGCATTATCTACTCATGTATAATTTGAAACCCAAATTCCAAAGGAAAAGGGTATTTCCTTCATAAGCAAGTTATTCTTTAATAAAACCAATTTAATTGATATGTTCTCTTTCTTATGCTATTATCTTGGTATCTTGGACTCCTTGGACCCCAATGAACCCTAAAGGCATGAAATCCCCTCTTGGAGGATATTCCCTTGCCTTTTTCTTTATCTTTTCTCCTTTTCTTATTTATTCATTTATTGTTTGAATTTTCTTTATCTCTTTCTTGTTATTGGGCCCAATAGCCAATAAATCCCACTAAGCAACCAAACAAGGCTATTGTAAACGAAATCCATCCAATTCAAACAAATAAAACAATTATTGATTTCATTTATCATCAAAAGGAGAAATACAATTTCATTGAAAATAATTTGAGACAAGCCGGCGAATGATCCTTGGAACAAGACATCCTCCATAACGTCTTGGATAATAAACAAGTTCCTTATGTTCAAGAATGATTTACATTTTCATAATGGAGATACTAACAAAACTTTGTCATATTTGCAAGAATACTTGATTACATGTGTAAGTTAATTTTTTTCACTTGTGCACAAACTCTCTCAAGACCCCCTAGTAAAGGAACTACTAGACACTACAACATCTGGATATCTTTTCTTATGATTCTCATCGCATACCTCAAGATGATGTATCCCCATTCATATCCAGACCTAAAAATTGTTCATTGGTAGATTAGCCAATGTCTAAGTGAGCAAATACATAAACATATTACATTATTGCAACGTTCTTATTTTTAACACCAACTTAACAATTAATAACCAAATAGTATGGGCAACACATTACTTAGGCATAATAAGTAGTATAACATAAATGCATAGAAAGCATTAAATTTCATAACAAGTCTAGGATCCCCCCCAGACAAACAACACAAGTCTAGGATCCTACCCCTACCTAGACAAACAAAACAAATCCAAGATACTCCCCCCTATGGACATATAAACACAATTCCAGGATCCCCCTTCTGGACATATAAACATAAGTACAAGAGCCCCCCCCCCCTCGAGACATATTTTTACTTTCGTCCTTCATCTTCAACTCGGGCCCAAGCTCCTCTTCCATATCATTACACACAAAGCATATCATCATGATGAATAAATAGCAATTCAAAAAGAATTATTATAGTATAATTTATCTACATTTAAGTCTTATCAGGCCATAAGATTATCATAATAATATTAAGTCTTCTTCTAAGACCATCGGCTGCATTTAATCCTTAACAAACCAAAAAATTATCATATAAATATCCATCCTTCTTCCAAGTCAATCAGATGTATTTAAGCCTTAATAGGCCATAACATTATACACACACACACAAACACACACACACACACACACACACACACACACACACACACACACACACACACACACACACACACACACACACATATATATATATATATATATATATATATATATATATATATATATATATATATATATATATATATATATATATATAGCCTTTATCAAATGATCAAGCCCTTATTTGATAAGGCTTTCACAGACTATCGCTACCACAATGTCATATAAGTATCAGACTGTATTAAGCAAACTATAAGTTAATTTCAAGCCTTATGTAGGCTTTCTATCAGTTAGAACTTCTCAAGAATAAGATATTAATATCATAAATATCAATACTTCACTATTGACAGGAAACACATATTTATTTATGTCATGTTCTTATGCATTCCATGAGTTGTATATTAGAAGAATAATAAATTCATACTATGATCACTTTTAGTAAAACTAGTAGCAATCAATAGTATGTATAGTTAAAGTCTTCAAATTTATTCACTTTTTATCATTTCAGAACTTATATCAAGCATGATGGAAAATACAGACCATACTAGGTCTGATTTCATACTTTCCTTATGATCCCTTTCATTTGTATTCTGGAAATAAGGTGTTTTGAGCATAGGGGGAAGAAGAAGAAAGGTGCAGAACAAGTACTACAAATACATATCTACTCATCTTAATTTAGAAGAGAGAAAATTTGAAATTTATCAAGAAAGCACAATCAGACTTCCTTCTGGCATGTTTTGTTCTGAAATCAGCCCTCATTCATTCAGAAAACATCCATGGAGAAAATAAGAAAGGAGGAGAAGAATCTCTTATCATTTTCTCTAAAAAAAACTAAAAAGAGGTGAATTCTTAGGTATACAAAGTCTAGGAAGAACCAATTTTAAATCCTATAAAAGAGAAGAAGATTCAGACATTATAGCTACAAATCCATAGGAAAATGGCTTTATTCAGTCCTTTTTAGCAAGGCTCTCTTTTGGTCACCATGGAAGTCGCCCTACAAACCTCTAAAGGTTCTAGTTTTAGAATAAAAATACAAATTCGTGGATTAAAATTTCATTGAAATTCATGAGTACATAAAAGCTTATGCTATTGCATATGAACATGCATAACTTTTTAGTTTTGAACAACGGCGCCGCTCGCCACCTGTTGTTTCCACGTGTCAAATGCTACTTTTTCGATACAGGCATATTAAAAAAATAATAAATTTTTATTTTAACTCTAATTCAATCCATTATTTTTGTATTGGATTTTTAATTTAATTCTTTACAAGATTACTATACAAATTTAACAAAATATTATTTAACAAATTATATATATTAATTACTCAAGCTTTTGAGTATGGAAATCTTCTCCACTATATGTTGTTCCACTTTTGCCTCTATTATGGTTCCAACTTCCAAAGTCAAAATTATTATACATTCACTCTAGTAAATTCATTCACATTATCAGAATACAACTCTTAGATTAACAAGATAAGATGGGATTTTGACTGATCATGATGACTAATCTAAGATTTAGAAATTATCTAAGTTTGGGTTATTACAAATTATCTCCCCCTTAAAAAATTTCATCCTAAAAACTTAGAATAGTTCCATACGAGTCCTCATCCCACTCTCAAGCTCCAATGTTGTTTCTTTTTCTTTTCAATGTTGTAGTGGTTCCAAAGCACTTTAATAATGCGTTTTTCATGGTTCTTACATAGCTGAAAATTTATATCCATAATCTGAATTGGTCCCTCTTCATCTACTATGTGTACATCTGTGTCCTATAGAATTTGAGTTGTTTCTGGATGACATTCATTAGCATTGAAACATGAAAGATATCATGTAACTATTTGCTCATGTGGTAACTCTAGTCTATAGGAAACCTTACCTATCTTCTCAATAATAGGATATGGACCTATATATATTTTGGTGTCAACTTTTTCTTTCCAAATCTAAGCGCGCCCTTCCATGGAGAAACCTTCATGAATACTTTATCATCAATTTTCAATTTAAAAGCCCCGTGCCTTTTGTCAACATAACTTTTGTGTATGTCTTGGGCAACCCTTAGTTGTTGATTGATCACATCAATCTTATTTGTAGTTTGCTGAATTATTTCATGGCACATCATTTGTTTCTCACCTACTTCATACTAACATATTGGTGATTTACACTTCAATCCAGTATAGGGATGGAACCTTATGAAACTTTATATGGTAGAAAGTGTAAATCACCAATATGTTAGTATGAAGTAGGTGAGAAACAAATGATGTGCCATGAAATAATTCAGCAAACTACAAATAAGATTGATGTGATCAATCAACAACTAAGGGCTGCCCAAGACATACACAAAAGTTATGTTGACAAAAGGCACGGGGCTTTTAAATTGAAAATTGATGATAAAGTATTCATGAAGGTTTCTCCATGGAAGGGCGCGCTTAGATTTGGAAAGAAAAAGTTGACACCAAAATATATATAGGTCCATATCCTATTATTGAGAAGATAGGTAAGGTTTTCCTATAGACTAGAGTTACCACATGAACAAATAGTTACATGATATCTTTCATGTTTCAATGCTAATGAATGTCACCCAGAAACAACTCAAATTCTATAGGACACAGATGTACACATAGTAGATGAAGAGGGACCAATTCAGATTATGGATATAAATTTTCAGCTATGTAAGAACCATGAAAAACTCATTATTAAAGTGCTTTGGAACCACTACAACATTGAAAAGAAAAAGAAACAACATTGGAGATTGAGAGTGGGATGAGGACTCATATGGAACTATTCTACGTTTTTAGGAGGAATTTTTTTTAAGGGGGAGATAATTTGTAATAACCCAAACTTAGATAATTTCTAAATCTTAGATTAGAAATTCCAAAAATACACCAATGTGGTTGTTATGATGGTTCCAACCACATTGGTGTACCCTAAGGAGCCCCGAAGTCTGTCAAGGACACAAGGCGATGAGGTGATTGACCTCAAATACCTGATGAGGACCGACATCATAAGGAAGGAGGGGGGGCTACTTCTACAAATTTGCAAGGACGAATACACTCCTCCCGCTCCCTCGATGCACCACTTACGACACGGATAAGCTGGTCTTCACTACCGAGGAAATTGAGGCAATGGCAGCAAATACAGCCCACGCCACAGCCACAAGCGCCCGGGAAGGAACAAATTCAGAGCTTCGGACGACGGCTACTAATAGGGCTGTCGTCACACCTGCAATACCAACCACAACCACGACGACGACTGAAAGGGATGAAGAAGAACCAGTGATCATTGAGGTCACTGAGGTAATAACTATGGGAGCTACCGTGGAGAGGACGGCCGCAGCTCCCGACATCCCTGTAATGCCAGTAGAGGCAGAAGAAGAACCGCAGCCGAGCGCCAGTAATGAGGGGTTTTCCGCGGTCCTTCAGATGAGACTCGAAGGCATGCAAGTGACGCCGACACCACCACCAGTGTCTCCAGTCAGAGCTGCTGAAAGGATCGTCGAGGACGTAGAGGTGGAGAAGCGTCCGCCCACACCACAACCATCTTCAGCGGGACATGAAGGCGGGGAGGAGACGGCCGCAAGAAGGCCGACACCTCACCCAGAGACATCCGCCACGTGAACAATAGAGATAAACTCTGCCTCGTCTGGTAGACCAGAACGCGAGCAGGGGGTAGCAAGGACGGAAGGGAGGACAACAGGAGCCCCTCCGTCATTCGGGATGATGCTAGGGCGCGAGCTCGACTACTTATGTACATGAAACTTATATGGATGAAATTATTTTCATCTCCATTTCCATAAAGCTTTTATAAATGTGTTTTTTTTATCTTTTCTAAATTATCGTGTACAGGAATGGTTCTACCGAAGTCAATCCCATTGTATCTCACTTTCTTTGGAACCATCATATTAATTCTGTGGACACCTTATTTTCATCCATCGAACTTGGGGGAACTCCTTAGACAATAGAAGAATGTTGAACTCCTTCCAGATCTAGACGAGAAGGTTTTGGTCCCCGAAATCCATCCTTAGACAATAGAAGAATGTTTTGATTCGTGATTACTATGATGGTTCCAAAAATACACAATGATACATTTCATCTTATTGAACAAGAATGTTCATCTTTTCTCTTGTTCCATAACTGATGTGATTGTTTTGGGGTAAGTTAGATACAAATCTCAGGTTCAGTCCTTAATAATCATGTTGAGGTTGATTATTAGAATCAGGTCTCAACATTTATCCAACATACATGGTCGAGATCAGGCAGGTGAACTCTAAAGGGATTCACTGAACACTTATAATTTCTTCAACCGACCCTAGTGTATGAGGCAATTGAAACTCTTAAAAGATATTATCTAGTCCCTAAGAACAAAGGCTTAGGGAAACTGTAACGACCCCACCTCCCGGTAACCCCCAATTAAGGGAGACCCAAAGATCAGAGCCATTATTTAATTAACAGGATCAAAGGTTCGGAAAATAATCAATAATAATTATGAAATTCTACTACTAAACTGAAAACTGGTATAAAATAAAAACTTTACTTACCTTTTAAAAACTGGGATTTCTAAAATTCTATCCATGAAGATACTAATCTAACTAATCCTCCTGTGTAAGTTATTCTCATTTAGTTCCACATATGCCACTTTACTGTTTGTTCTTTTCATTTGTACCTAAAATGCCGACAAACAAAACGTCGGTCAGCAAGAAGCTGGTATGTGGGGGAAACAATAATTGTGCAACTATGTTAACAATTTAGTCAACCAAATATCATCTAGCATCCAAAATTATGTTTTAAGCGATACTACTCAATCCTTTCCTATCCCCTATCTCTGTGCTGTCCCTACAGTGGACATGGATACTACCTCTCTCATGTGGTAGATCCTTACCCCCATGGCCCTACCACATAGGTAGCCAATTCTTAGGGTTATGGAGTCGCATGGCCCTACCCAAAGGTAGCCCAATCCCTGACTCATGATGACTTGATGGTCCTACCCCGTTGGTAGACATTTACTAAGTCATTTAATGACCTGATGGACCTACCCCATTGGTAGCCATTTACTAGGTCAATCTATAAAGCTACAAAGGGGACTAGGATCTGAGCTAGTAGGCACATCACTTATGTGATAGTCATATTCACATTATAATTTGCATGAATTAAATGCAACCAACAGTTTAATTCAAGTCATCGATAAAACCTCAAAAATCCTCGAGAAACTAATTCGGGATATTCATAGGCATAACCACATACCTGTACATGTAGATTCAGGTGTAGGAATAATCCAAACAACAACAAGCAAGCAAGCATTCAATAAGATCATGAAACAATTATACAATTTCCTTTTATTACTCATGTCATTAAGATCTATTAAATCTAACTCGCTTCTTAGGGTTTCTAGTCCACTTTTTAGGGTTTCCATTACAATTAGGATTTCCCTTCATCTTTTACTATTTTAACCCTAATTTAACACAATTGATCACAAACCCTAATTATTTCCACATCTAATCCTCAATTCCAGATTAAAGGCATAATTAACCATTAATTAAGCTCATTAAGCCTCTCTTTTATTAAAGCTACTATTTTTATCCTTTTAATCCATGACAATATCATTATATGTATTTATCACTGATTCATAGTTTATTATGGTCCAAATCACATATGAACCCGATTTGCCATTAATTCCACCTTTTATTCATGAGAAAACCCTAATTACTACATTTAGGGTATTTATCCACAAATTAGGAACTTTAATGCTCAAAATAGATTTTAATCATGAAAACTCAGTTCTATACATGAAATCAAATAATTAAAGCCATTAGTAGTCCTAATTACCAACATTAGGGTTTCAAGGCCCATTAAAACATATTTATGCACAAGAAACTCTAAATTAACTAATTATGTGCAAGGTTCATCCTTTTTGTTCCTAATGTTCCTTTTTATCATTAATAGGATAATATCAACTTTAATCATTAATTAAACCCTACTAATCACATTAATCATATCAAAATAGGGTTCTTTAATCATCATTACATTAAAGTTAATAACTTCCATTAATTTTCGAATTACAATCAGAATTAGGCTTCAAATATATTTTTATTGCATTCTACACATTCTCCTGATCAATTTTCATATTTTGTACATTTCCATCCGAGCTACCAATCTTTAGATATGAATTTAGTAAATATTTACCTTTTTGGACCAGTAGGAGACCGCCACGTCACCAACCCATGCAATGTTGATGCGGCTTGCTTTAAAACATTTTGAAATTCCATTTCTGCCCCTGCGCAAGTCAGTTGGGCCTTCAACTCACGGAGGGTATAACGGTCCAATAACCAGAGATCTTCTTCAAGCTCGGGACAAACGAGCTGTGCGCGCCTAAAGCCCTAGGCGCGGCTTCCCCTCTCCCCGTTAGCCCCGATGACCATTGGGAAGGGTGCCTCTACCTCCGCCTTACCCCCACACACTCAGGGGCATCGAGATCCCACGACCAAGGTGGCCAGCTTGTGCGGGCCAGGTTTGCAACCCGCAACCCTACTGCGGACCTCCGGTGGTTGCTGCGCTTCGGTTCTGGTATAGCCATGATGGCCACACAACTCTCTGACCTCCTGGAACACCCAGCGATCGTTGCAACCCATTATGGCCGCTTCATGACTTCACAGACACGTAGCCCCTCTTAGTTAGGGTTTATGGATGAGATCATGGAAGAAGAAGATAAGGTGGTGTGCGGGATCTTCTGGACTTGTCCCAAGGCCTTATCCCCCTTATATAGGGGAGGGTTTTCGCACCTCAAGATGTTCATCCTCCAAGATGCAAGATCTTGTCCCAATAGGAAACTAATTCCTTCATTAGAAAGAAAGCTTTCTCTCTCTCCTTTATCCTTTTGCTATTCCTTTCTCTTTAAATATTAGGATTTTCGAAAATTATTTCCTCTTTATTCCTTGTACTTGCCTTTTAATTAATTGGCACGAAATTATGTTTTCTTTTAATAGAAAATACTTCCTTGTATCAATATTACAAAATTCATCAATAATATATCACATTATGCTCTTATTTTGCAATCTTGGTATTTTCTCTTTCTTTCCTCTTTATTGGGGCTCCTTGGACCCCAAGAAACTCAAAGAATTTGAAATAACTTTTTAAGGAATACTCATTATCCTTAAATGCATCAATATGCATTATTTCAAATTGTCTTGTTTATTTCTCATTATTAGGTTGATTTCTTATTAAAATATCCCTTTTTGAGGATTTCTCTTTATTTCTCTTTTATTTTCCTCATCAGTATTCCTTTTATTATTAGGAATCCTTGGGATACGAAATTCCACCAAGGATAACTCAATTACACCTCTTTTCACTTATTTTCCACATTTTATCATTGTTTCCAATTTATTTCTTAATAAAGAAATACTTAATCGATCTTTTTCTTTTCTTTTTGCATTATCATGCAACTTTTGACTCCTTGGAACTCAAGGAACTCATGTGGCACGAAATCCCTCTTTGGATTTGCCTTCTAGAGGTTTCCACACCTTTCTTTTCTCAAAAACTCAATTATTCATTCATTAATTGGATTTCCTTGTTATTGGGCCCAATAGCCAATAAAGCCCACAACACAATCATCAAGGCTATTGTAATGAAATCCATTTATTCAAAAAAAATTATATCTTTATTTGTTCAGATATCTTTTATGTGAGAAATTACATTTCTCACCCAAATGAATTCAAAATTGGGGTTGTAACATCCTTCCCCTTATATAAGAATTTTTCCCTCAAAATTCCATCAAGCAAGTAAACAAACAGGATAAGCCTTTCATGTGTCCATCATGGCTCCCATGTGGCTCCACCCTTTCCATGGTGCTTCCCAAGAACCTTCATCATCTCATATCCTTCCATCTGAGTTCTTTCTTACCTTGGTATATCGTACCCTCATAGGTGACACAGGACATTTCAGCCTCTCAAAAGCTGAATAAGTTCAGGGCTCAACACATGGCTTGGGTACCTCACATAGTGCTCTAGATCAGACTCATGGAACACATTTATTCATCAAGTTATCCTGAGGGGCAAGGCTAAACACAACCATCTCCACCAATCCATCTCAAATGGACCCATATACCGGGGACTCAGCTTTCTCAGCTGTAGCTCAGAGGGGTCGGATTTTCACATTATATTCCCCCACAGTGAACTGCATGTCAGTCTACTTTGCATCAGCTCGTGACTCATGTCACCCTTGGGCTCTCTCTCAGCCATTGCACGATTAAGCTACTTCATCTGCACACACTGTGGTTCTTTTATGACCTTCACGAGGCCTCCTTCACCAACATCATCATAATGAAGTGGCGACCGACACAACCTCCTTATAGAACTTCTTGCATCCCGATAAAGGCTATGGTGGTTAACATCACATCTTTAAGAACTATCTCATTGTATCACCCTGAACAAGCACTCTTGCTCTCATCAGACCCTCTAGTCTGGATCATACTAACCATTAGTTAGGGGTGATAAGTGGTACTAAAAATGAGTTCTTCATGTATCCACTTCCACCTCATGGAAGTGAACCTTGGTCTTCCCCAAGAACTTTTAAACTCACATCATGGTGTAGTTGAACCATCTTTCTCTCTTAAGTAGTTCAACTAAAACTGTCCCGTGATAATACTCTTTTCTTTCTCATGTCATCTAGGTAAGGCGATCTACCATAACCCATATTGCATCTTGACCTTCTTGGTCAAAAGGAGACTTACCACAACATACATAGTGGATGAACTCCATTTCCTCTCAGGAATTCTTTACTCTCTAAGTCAAAGCACTGGGTTACTGGTGTTTGTCCTTCACCCTTGGCTTGCATGGCCACATGCTATATGCAACTTCACATCAAGCAGCCAAAGTGCCACTATCACTTACCATCTTTGTAGTTTCACGGTGTATGGTGATCTTAAAATCATGATTTCCTATATATCATGATTCCTTAAGATCGATTCCTCAGAAACCCTAAACCACTCTCATCAGGGTTTCATTACCTTCCTATCCAAGGAAGTGTATCCGAGGTTCTACAACCATACTTTAACACCCAAGGACTAGGCCGGCTAACTAAACAACCATTAACTTGATTAAACGCTATTGATACACATGGGTGTTAGCTAAACTTATCTCTTTTTCTCAACTAGAGCATTCATTATCGCCTTTCATCCTCCATGCATTATACTTATCATCTCATCTCAAACTCTAAGTTTATCTTCATCAAGAAACTCTGAGCTCATCCACCTGGTGATCAAACTCAACCTTGTATAACTTGCAAATTCCACAAAGCTTCTACTAGGAACATCCTTACAAGGTGATTATTTTAATTTTTTTTTATTGTTTGTACCTGTCCATGTATCATTCACTCTGCCAGGGCACATTATCATCTCTGTCCTCATTCCTTATAGCAACTTTCCAACTCACATCATCTTTACCCTTGATGTATGGCATGCATACTGTCCTATCTCTCACTCCCATAACAAGAAGAAATAAGCATTTGGCGACCATCCAAACACAAAGTTCTTCCCGTTCCAAGAGTAGAGATGGTACAACCCACATTGCCAGTACACCTTCGAATCTAAGTGGAAACGTGCAACTTATGTCTCTACATCACAATCATCTCGATATCAAAGTTACTTCCATGGAAAACTGGTCTCGAACCTACTTGGGTTACTATAAAATCCTCGGTCATCCCCTCTAGGTCTATAGGGTGCTGACACTTTTAGGGTCATCCCTCTTCCCTCATGCATCATAGAGTGCCCTACTCATCTGCCCTTTGGGTCCCATGAGTTTATGAAGGTGATCAATCTCCTAGCCCATGGCCCTCAGACAATGATAGTTGTTACCTCCCGACCCTATGGTCATGTGCAACTAGGGAATTAGGCAACTCCTTCTTCCATCGGTCTTATCCCTACCTGACCCTAGGATAGACTTAGGATTCTATTATAGTACATGTCCAACTTAGAACCTTCCCAAGCATTCATCATCTCTCTTCCTGCATTCATGGGCTGACTTTCATCCTTTCATAGGGATCATGGCAACCTGCCTACCTTGGTCAAGCCCATACCGGGTACCTCCATGGTAACACATCCACATGCACACAGAGATGGTTATCTATGGGTCTATAGGTCCATTCTCATACCATGTACGTTTCACTTAGCTTCTCAAGATCCTATGATCCTATAAAACCTCTTTAGGTTTCCTCAAAACCCACCAAAACTGGTATACACCCCACAAAAGGGTCCCTCTCCCAGGATGGGAGGAAACTACACCCTGATAACAGCAGTCACAAACGTCCTTATGTTTAGGGTATGCATCCACATGAGCATGCTTAGCCCTAGAAAGCTACTAAGGCATAGGAAAACACTTACCAAACCATGTTAGGTCACACTTGTTCTCATCCTCAACATTAGACCAACTTAGTTGTGAGGGGTTCGTCAAACATACCCTTACCTTAAGGGGTTTCCTTTACCTCTACACATTAAGAGTACCATGCTCGAAACTATAGAGACTCAAATCTCATCATGAGCATCAGATACACTGCTTCCCCTCTTAGGCCTAGGAACCCTAGGTTCACCTTTGGGTGTCCAACTGCATGCTCAATCTCTTTACCACGAATCAAGCATGTCTAAGGAATGTCATGTACTTCCATGATCCTTCTACTCGGAGTTCAGTCTTCTTCCAGGACAACCAACTAGGTATAAAGCCTCACAACTAATTACTTAAAGCTCCTCAGGGTTTAAAGCACTCTTTATCCATCCAGTAGGTAATCACTTATACCTTAGGTACTAGAAGCATCATCCTCACTCTAGGGTTTGGTTCCTCTAAAGGCAACCAAGATATCATCAGCCTCCAGGGATCAAGCATAAGGCAACCACTATCATCCACGTAGGTCGCATCATCCTCAACTACCCACTATTCCTTAAGTTCTGGGGTTTTAGGCTTCCAACCTCCTTTCTTGGGTCCCGCTTTCTCTCTCTAGATCTAACTCCACATCCAGCCTCACTTCATGAAGTTGGATCGATCTTACTAGTATATCCCTACCTGGGTGAAGCCTTTGCTCAGCTCATGTTTGGCTCAAGATTATCCTTAACTCTTTACGTTTATCTCATAAGACATCCATCATGATTCCTTGTCCAGGGTTTCATCCTACTGTCAGCACTACTGACGTACTCTGGGTGCAAGCTACACCCTACTTGCACAAGCCCGTAGGGTTCTATAGATTCTTCTCTAACTTCATCCATGAAGGAGCTACCCTTTGCTCTAACATGCACGACCCTTTCCCGGGTTGCCAAAGGTTCTAGGTCATCCAACCTCTCATGGCTCGTATGGCAATCCAAAGGAATATCTATCCAAACACCCAGTCAACCATGTCATCTAACTCATCATGTCATCTCTCTCACTACCCTCCACTTAGGGTTAGGGTTAACATCATCCTTAAAGGATGTGCTAGGTCTCTACTTTAATGGAGATCTCTACCTCCAAGACTCACTTTCTCTACCCATCCTCCTGACAAGAAGGTCTAGCCTCAGGCCTCTCCTGAGGGCAATGACAACTTATGCCATACGACCTAAGCATGTATCTATCCTTTTACGCATACTCTATTAAGCTTCTGTCCATGACATCTTCTTTACATGCTTTTTATTAATTTGGTGGAGGATTCCTTAATCCTTATCAACCTTACCCATACCTCAAGAGGGTGAGGAGAAGAGAGGAAACCCTAATCCTTAAGGTCCTTATCAGAATTTGAGTTGTGAAGGGATGAACAAGATGAGATATTCCTAAAGGTATCTTATTTCGATTCATACCCTAAGACTTTGGTCAGACAGTCACACAGATCCGGGAGTCCTCGTATTCCGACTAGCGGTGTGGAGGAAAATATTGCCAGCCCCCAGTCGTGATCCTTTTCTAGACACCTCTGTCTTTCAGATAATCCTCTAATAACTCCCTTGGTTCTGTAGAATTTGTAAAATTTAATAATTATTAAAGATTAATTGAGGAACCTATGCTCTGATACCAATTGTAACGACCCCGCCTCCCGGTAACCCCCAATTAAGGGAGACCCGAAGGTCAGAGCCGTTATTTAATTAACAGGATCAAATGTTAGACAAATATTCAATAATAATTATGAAATTCTACTACTAAACTGAAAACTGGTATAAAATAAAAACTTTACTTACCTTTTAAAACCTGGGATTTCTAAACTTCTATCCATGAAGATACTAATCTAACTAATCCTCCTGTGTAAGTTATTCTCATTTAGTTCCACATATGCCACTTTACTGTTTGTTCTTTTCATTTGTACCTAAAATGCCGAAAAACAAAACGTCGGTCAGCAAGAAGCTGGTATGTGGGGGAAACAATAATTGTGCAACTATGTTAACAATTTAGTCAACCAAATATCATCTAGCATCCAAAATTACATTTTAAGCGATACTACTCAATCCTTTCCTATCCCCTATCTCTGTGCTGTCCCTGCAGTGGACATGGATACTACCTCTCTCATGTGGTAGATCCTTACCCCCATGGACCTACCACACAGGTAGCCAATTCTAAGGGTTATGGAGTCGCATGGCCCTACCCAAAGGTAGCCCAATCCCTGACTCATGATGACTTGATGGTCCTACCCCGTTAGTAGCCATTTACTAAGTCATTTAATGACCTGATGGACCTACCCCATTGGTATCCATTTACTAGGTCAATCTATAAATCTACAGAGGGGACTAGGATCTGAGCTAGTAGGCACATCACTTATGTGATAGTCATATTCACATTATAATTTGCATGAATTAAATGCAACCAACAGTTTAATTCAAGTCATCGATAAAACCTCGAAAATCCTCGAGAAACTAATTCGGGATATTCATAGGCGTAACCACATACCTATACATGTAGATTCAGGTGCAGGAATAATCCAAACAACAATGAGCAAGCAAGCATTCAATAAGATCCTGAAACAATTATACAATTTCCTTTTATTACTCATGTCATTAAGATCTATTAAATCTAACTCGCTTCTTAGAGTTTCTAGTCCACTTTTTAGGGTTTCCATTACAATTAGGATTTCCCTTCATCTTTTACTATTTTAAACCCTAATTTAACACAATTGATCACAAACCCTAATTATTTCCACATCTAATCCTCAATTCCAGATTAAATGCATAATTAACAATTAATTAAGCTCATTAAGCCTCTCTTTTATTAAAGCTACTATTTTTATCCTTTTAATCCATGACAATATAATTATATGTATTTATCATTGATTCATAGTTTATTATGGTCCAAATCACATATGAACCCGATTTGCCATTAATTCCACCTTTTATTCATGAGAAAACCCTAATTACTACATTTAGGGTATTTATCCACAAATTAGGAACTTTAATGCTCAAAATAGCTTTTAATCATGAAAACTCAGTTCTATACATGAAATCAAATAATTCAAGCCATTAGTAGTCCTAATTACCAACATTAGGGTTTCAAGGCCCATTAAAACATATTAATGCACTAGAAACTCTAAATTAACTAATTATGTACAAGGTTCATCCTTTTTGTTCCTAATGTTCCTTTTTATCATTAACAAGCTAATATCAACTTTAATCATTAATTAAACCCTACTAATCACATTAATCATATCAAAATAGGGTTCTTTAATCATCATTACATTAAAGTTAATAACTTCCATTACTTTTCGAATTACAATCAGAATTAGGCTTCAAATCTATTTTTATTGCATTCTACCCATTCTCTTGATCAATTTTCATATTTTGTACATTTCCATCGGAGCTACCAATCTTTAGATATGAATTTAGTAAATATTTACCTTTTTGGACCAGTAGCAGATCACCATGTCACCAACCCATGCAACGTTGATGCGGCTTGCTTTAAAACATTTCGAAATTCCATTTCTACCCCTGCGCAAGTCAGTTGGGCCTTCAACTCGTGGAGGGTATAAAAGTTTAATAACCGGGGATCTTCTTCAAGCCCGGGACAGACGAGTTGCGCGCGCCTGAAGCCCTAGGCGTGGCTTCCCCTCTCCCCCACTAGCCCCGATGACCATTGGGAAGGGTGCCTCTGCCTCCGCCCTACCCCCACACACTCAGGGGCATCGAGATCCCACGGCCAAGGTGGCCAGCTTGCGCGGGCCAGGTCTGCAACCCGCAGCTCTGCTGCGGACCTCCGGTGGTTGCTGCGCTTCAGTTCTGGTATAGCCATGATGGCCACACAACTCTCTGACCTCTTGGAACACCCAACGATCGTTGCAACCCATTATGGCCGCTTCATGACTTCACAGACACGTAGCCCCTCTTAGTTAGGGTTTATGGATGAGATCATGGAAGAAGAAGATAAGGTGGTGTGCGGGATCTTCGGGACTTGGCCCAAGGTGAGGGTTTTTGCACCTCAAGGTGTGCATCCTCCAAGATGCAAGATCTTGTCCCAATAGGAAACTAATTCCTTCATTAGAAAGAAAGCTTTCTCTCTCTCCTTTATCCTTTTGCTATTCCTTTCTCTTTAAATATTAGGATTTTCGAAAATTATTTCCTCTTTATTCCTTGTACTTGCCTTTTAATTAATTGGCACAAAATTATGTTTTCTTTTAATAGAAAATACTTCCTTGTATCAATATTACAAAATTCATCAATAATATATCACATTATGCTCTTATTTTGCAATCTTGGTATTTTCTCTTTCTTTCGTCTTTATTGGGGCTCCTTGGACCCCAAGAAACTCAAAGAATTCGAAATTACTTTTTAAGGAATACTCATTATCCTTAAATGCATCAATATGGGTTATTTCACATTGTCTTGTTTATTTCTCATTATTAGGTTGATTTCTTATTAAAATATCCTTTTTTGAGGATTTCTCTTTATTTCTCTTTTATTTTCCTCATCAATATTCCTTTTATTATTAGGAATCCTTGGGATACGAAATTCCACCAAGGATAACTCAATTACACCTCTTTTCACTTATTTTCCACATTTTACCATTGTTTCCAATTTCTTTCTTAATAAAGAAATACTTAATTGATCTTTTTCTTTTCTTTTTGCATTATCATGCAACTTTTGACTCCTTGGAACTCAAGGAACTCATGTGGCACGAAATCCCTCTTTGGATTTGCCTTCTATAGGTTTCCACACCTTTCTTTTCTCAAAAACTCAATTATTCATTCATTAATTGGATTTCCTTGTTATTGGGCCCAATAGCCAATAAAGCCCACAACACAATCATCAAGGCTATTGTAACGAAATCCATTTATTCAAAACAAATTATATCTTTATTTGTTCAAATATCTTTAATGTGAGAAATTACATTTCTCACCCAAATGAATCCAAAATTGGGGTTGTAACAGAAACTCTATGGAGAAACCATGTTGAAGGTAAGGCTATGTGAATTTAGTTTAGGACATCAATGGTTAAAGTGTGTCATAATAAAGTCTTACACTGTGATCCAAATTTTCTTATATGAGCATACTCATTCTCAAAGTGAACATAGTTGAGAACCCACTTGAAAAACAATGTATAAAAGGGTTAAGGGGGTAATTAAGGTCAACTTAGAAAAGAATTTCCAAGGTAACCTACGCTCTATAATGAGTGAACTATCTTTACATTATGGCTAGATATAGAAGCTAATAACTAAAAGTGTCAAATCTTACGTAGTAAAAGTTTTGGCGACTAAGGTGAGGGTAGGGGTATCTAGAGTTAGCATAAACTAAGTCACAATCATGGAAGTAGTCTAGGGATTAGGGATACCAAGTCAAGTAGCGGTTGAAACCCAAATTTATGTTTCAAGACTCGAGATATGCCCATTAACATCATCTATAGGGTCATCTAATTGCGAAAGGCATATGTATAAGATCAATAAATGATAACTTGGAATATTCAGATTAATTAAGTTCTTAAAATTTGATACCATACTTGTAATAATTGATATTATAGAGGGGATCCAATCATTACTAAATGAGTAATGAAACTTCATCCCACCCAAACACACTGACAAGTATGATGGAAAAGATATATTTTCATTGCTGAATATGTTATATCAAATGGAGTTATTTATAACAATGAAAAAAATTATATATTACAACATTGTTCTCATTATATTTCATACATTATTACTCACCAAAAGGGTGGCATTACAAAAAGGAATAAGATACATCCAATTAATACAAATGACTCATTGCAGAGGGCAACTAGACATCCCAAGTTATCTTCAAAGTGTGTATTCCTAGTTCATCTTCCTCCTGAATCAATTTCTTTAATTCATATAAAGCTAAGTGGTTGGGGAACAACTCCCAAAAAGGGAGGAAATAAAAAGAAATATATATATAAGTAAACAACTACTATGTGCAATAAAAACATTACCTGGGAAAATAAAGATTCAAGTACACAATTAATGGTGTTCCCTTTTAAAAGAAGGCTAAACAATAAGGCATGTTCAAGAGAAAGAATAACAAGAGAATGACATATTCATTTTATAAGGATATTGGTACATATAAATAAATATTCCCAAATAAGCTATTCAACACTTCACAACAAAATAGAATGTGCTTGTAGATAAAAAATATACTGAGCTATCTATAATAGGGCCTAGACACAATATGATCATGAACAAGAGGTAGGGGGAATTAAACACCAATACCTCATATATGTATAATGGGAGAAATAACACATGCCCTATGAATAGTTGTATAGACATACCACTACTATAGAACATCTACTCTAATTATCAAGCATGCATAATATGGTGACAAGATAAAGTGATATACTCATTATACCATTGAAAGATGTATAACACGTTCATGTAAACATAGAAAGTGGTGCCCTGAACCCAAATTAGACAGAACTTCTCATCATTTGCAAAAGAATTAGTTGCTTATAAATTATGAGTCAAGAGATATCAAGTAAGGTAAAAAGAATGAGTTTAGTGAAACAATGTACCTCATTGTTGGATTTCATGTCTCATCCTTCTAATGGAAGAATCAATGGGAGACACACATACCTGAAGTCTTGATTAATTTTATTACTTTAATTTAGTTCTATAAAACATCATTTCACCCTAGATCAAATGTTGTGCATAAATAACTCAATACATATACAAATATCTATTCATCTTAAGTTAATATAAATTCATGTTTAGAAACAATATTGTCCCATAAGTGTGAATTGCGATTTTTATCCTACATCTTCACACATAAGGTTATCAAATTTTTGCATAAATAAGTCAATACATAAACAAATACATATTCATCCTAAGTTTATATAAATTCATTTATAGAAACTACTATTGGTAAATGTGAACTATGATTTTTCTCCTACATCTTCACACATAAGGTTGTAACAAGTTCACATTAACAAGGTGAGTGGATGTTTATCAAAACTATAATGTAGCATTATATTAGAGTTAAACATTGATTATATGCCACGAGTTTGAATTGGATACATTTCACTCATATAACATTAAATGATACACTTCAAGTTATCCCTTCATCAAGGTTCACATTTGAGGCTTTGATCTACATTCCATTTTAATTGACCATTCTCAATGTACCACATTCTCTTTCTAGTAATTATATTTACCAAATTTAGTGCCATTCTTTCATCCAAGAAACATGGTGTGTTTACAACTACATAAAATTTGCATGTGATTCTAACATGGTGTGTTTACAACCACATAAACTTTGCATGTGATTCTAAATAAAGTATCATCTAAGTTACATTCCTAATTACATCGTTATCCATAACATTATTCTTTAAGCAAGACTTACTTTCACAATTTTCACACAAACTAGAGTATTTCCAATTGGTTCAAAGTGGCTCAATAATTTCTATTCAATTATTTGAAGTATATTTACTATCCCTTTGTTAATGATTTAGTATTCTGATATAGTATAGAAGGCATTTAATAGTAAGACATCTCCATATATGTTTATAAAGCACTTGAAATTATATAATTTTTAATTCTTTTGTAATTTGATTCAGAATAGCCAACATACATACATATATAAAGATACATTATAAATACATATTTATATACATTACACGTTATATATGTATTTATGATTTTTAGTATATAACATTAAAAATAATATTTTGCAAATGTTTCTTACTAATACAAGATGGATTTATTATATCATTTATCAACCACTTCTTAGCACACACATGCACCCCCATCACACACGCGCGTTCACACGCACACGCACACACATAAACATAGACACACACACATGCACAACACACACACACACTTATACACACACATTGTTACATATGTATTAACCAATCTCCATAAAAGTAATAACTATGGAGGTGAATGTTTAGTAGTAATATGATATACACTAACATGCATACTGGTAGGAAATGTACATAGGAAATGATTAGATACTATTGACTATTTTTAACTAGATGTTTATATGAACATAAAATATGATTATCTGATCCATAGTTCTGTATACTTATTAGATATGCTTGTATACAATTTTTAGTGTTGATACACTATTACCCTTAGATTTATATATGAATTACATCCAGATTCATAATCATATTAGTAGGCTTGCCTCTAGTTTGCTTGTGGTTCCATCATTACTGCTTATATTAGACCTATTATTTTATGATCTCAAAGTTCATGAACTTTATAAAGGTCAACCGATTTATAAGTTATTGATTTGAAGTGGCCTTAATGGTTGGTTCTTTTTCAAGATTCTGTGGATGAAGATAGTCACTAGTTCATCAGCTTGAGAACGTGTGACCATTCCTTCTGGTTCCATCACACAAATGACTATTGTGACACCCAATTTCTTTAGCAGAAGCATAAACAACAATTAGTTTTTTGGGAGTGTCACAAACATGATATGAATTATAGTAATAATAGATAAGGAGCATCAATGAATGTGTATGAAAGAAATTCTCATTATATAATTAGATAAGGAATATTATTGCATCATTATATATAATAAGAACTTAATGTCATGGAACATATAAGGGAGCACGATGTCCTCCATAGGGCTTGGGCGGGGAGTCACTGGTGGCGCTGATGGCGGCCATGGCAGAGGCCTTGGCGGTAGGGGTTTCACCCACCAGAGCCGGCCACCGCAATACACCACCAACGGGGAGCATGATTCCGTCCAGAAAACCAATGTTTCTATCGAGCCACCGTGTGAAGACGACGTCGTCATGGATGATTCCCGTGGAAGGGCCGACACAACAAAACCGTCATACAAGGATGCTACGACGGGCAGGTCAGGAGGCACACATACATATCTCAACCCGATCTCTCTAGATTTGATCAAAGACATCGATATCTCGGTTGATACCTATGTGACCCTACCCTCTATTCTAGTATGAAGAGAAGTCATACAAACGCTCCTTGAGCCATGGCAACATGCGGTCATTGTGAAGGCCATTGGAATTAACCTGGGATCCCAAGCCTTGGTTAACAAGATTCAGACATTGTGGCATCTGTCAGAATCATTCGGGGTGATTGAACTCGATCAAGGCTATTACATTTTCCAGTTTTCAAACCAACTACCACGTCGCCATGACTGGAGGGCCATGGACTGTATTCGGGAACTATCTTTCAGTACAGTCATGGTCTCCTTCTTTTTGGCATTTGGACCCAATCCCTAGGAAGCTTGTTGTGTGGGTCAGAGCTCTGGACCTGCCCTTCTTTCTTTATTAGAATCAACTGCTTCATAGCATCGAAAATTTGATTGGAAAGACAATAAATTGACTCTAATAATTCCCAAGGTAATCGAGGCAAGTTTGCGAGGATTGCAATGGAGGTTGAAACCTCCAAGCCTCTTCTTCCTGCAGTCTTCATCAACAACGATCACTTTCACCTTCAATATGAGAACCTTCCTTTCATCTGTATGAAATGTGGTAGGTTGGGCCACAATGACAATGAATGCAAGTTTGTCAGCTCCTCATCAAAAGGAGCATCCTCCTCAATTCCTATCCCGTTGCTGAGTATGTCTTACACCATGGCTATCCATGCCCAGAAATCTGAGAGGAAAAAACCTCAGCCACAGAACAAACCCGTGCAAAAGGCGACTGTCCAGGGGCTAAAAAAAGTCCAGGGTGATAGTGATACTATCCCTATCTCTGATGATGAGGCTACAAGAAAAGATGGAGAATGGGAGTCAACAATGAGCAAGAAAAAAAATAGGGTAGCAAAGAAACAAGCTGCAAACCTCAATGCCAACAAGATCAAAGATAAAATGGCCACAAGTGCCTCAGAAGAAGGCATGCAACTTAACACCTCCATTCTCATGTAGGAGGACGAGGTCAGAAAAGGGTGACCCATCTCATCTGCAACAACTGACTCTTACCAGTTCCAAGCCTCCAAGTCGGGTGACACCTCCAAGCATCGTGTTCCACTGCTACGCTGAGGTCAAGATGGAAATGACTTTGTGATGCTAAGGAACCAGAAGATTGTCTACCAATCGGTCCAAAGTCCTGACAAGGTCAGGAAAAAAGGTCGCCTCCACAAGTGACACCCTCAATCTGAAGAGAAAGAACCACCTGATCAACATGCCTCCATTAATGCTACTCGCTCCTTAGATTTCAATAAGCCAGAGGGGCCAACCTACGAGGACATGTCAATTAATGCTGAGTTATAGGAGGACACATAGGATGTGGGGCTATGCGTTGTTATCAATTAATTCCAACCCACCCAACTTCCAATAGTCACCTCATGAAGCTCTACTGCTGAAACATCCAAGGCACCTACAAAGGCTATAGAGTTCGGCTCATGAGAGATTTAAAATTCACACATAAACTACACTTGCTTGCTATGCTTGAGCCAAGATGTAGTGGAAGTATAGTGGATGATATCATTCATCAGGTAGGTTTCCCCACCTCCCATAGAGTTAAAGCTGTCAATTTCTCCGGTGGAATATGGCTGTTGTGGGACAATTCTTGCTGCAACATAGAAGTGATTTGTATCCATCAACAATTTATTCATTGCAAGGTGGATGATGGATGGTTTCTAACCATCGTCTACGCTAGCCCCAATCCATCGTAGAGATGTTTCCTTTGGAATAGACTCGAAGAACTCTCTACCACTATCTCCTCAGTCTGGACAGTCATGGATGACTTCAACACTATGTTGGATTCCTAAAAAAAGAAGGGCAGAAACTACTTTGACAAGCATGCTTCTGCACGGTTCAACGAATGCATGTTAAAAATTGGTTTGTCAGATGCCATAAGTCAAGGCCAGTTTTTACCTTCCATTGTGGTCGTCTACATGAGTGCCTGAATAGAGCAATCATCAATGACGCCTGGATTAATCTTTATTCAGATGCTACTTTCACTATCCTCCCTAGAATCAGATCCGACCACAACCCGCTGCTCTTATGTCAAAGTGGGGTCTATGTGAAACGAACTCAAGTCCTTGAAACAAAAGCAAGTTGGCGACTGAACCCTTCCTTCTACAAAGATGCATTGCCCAAATGGAATCACCTGGCCCCCTTTACCGAGGCCCTGTGCGCCTTTAAGGAGGTGGCACTGAAATGGGACCATAAATGACTAAATCTTCATCACAAGGAGATTATAACTTATTAGATACCATCGATTCCAGTATCTAATAAGTTTTTTGTGCATCCTCTTTTTTTCGATTAGACTTAATTGTATTCAATTAGCGAAATAAAAAAAGAGTATAGAAATCAAAAGAACTTTTTGGTAGATTGACTAGTTGGAAATAGCATTGACAACCTCTACTCGCATCTTAGCTCATCTGTTATAAGGACGGTATCCTTCCGAATGGGATAAGAGAAATTTACACTATTTTCTTTTGTTCTCTTAATTTATCAATTGAAGAAATAATTTTAGAAACAAAAATAAATAAGAACATAGTTCCAATAAAGGGAACCCAAGGACCATATTCTTCCCCGATCTGAGTTTTGCTCAAGTCTTGAATAAATTCAAGGATATATTCGAAGAAATTTTGGCAGAAATTGCATCTATATTCAATTTTTTTCTATTGGAAAATGGAATTAGAAATAGAAAGCATATTATATACCTATATATAATAAATAATATATAATAATGGATCCCCCCTTAAAAATCGGACGTGAGGGTTTCCTCTCATCCGGCTCAAGTAGTCACAACAAATAAAGTAAAGAAAGTCATTCTTTTTTTTTATTGAACAAAATTGGAAAAACCCCATAAAAAAACCACTCCTTACTCAAGTTTCTACTGAGGGCCAACCTAACATATATATGGATTCATTTTTACTTCAACCTTTTTGTTCAAATAACAATTAAGGCGAAGCAGGGTCAGGAACAACGAAGCTCTTTATGATAAATAGATCCATTTTGCAAGTTCGTTATTACGGGTAGTTCCTACAAAGGAGCCAATTCCAATAGACTTATTGAACGTTCCCATTGGTATGCATCCAGCAGGAATTGAACCTACGAATTTGCCAATTATGAGTTGGGCGCTTTAACCATTCAGCCATGGATGCTTGACAAGGATCATCGTACATCGTGAATAACCAAATTCCAATTGAAATGAAATCTTTAGGAGGAATCAATGAAAGAGGAATCAATGAAACAACATCCATTCAAATCCTGGATCTTGGAATTGAGAGAGATCAAGAATTCTCACTATTTCTTAGATTCATGGATCAAATTAGATTCAGTGGGATCTTTCACTCCAATTTTTTTCCACCAAGAACATTTTATGAAACTCTTTGACCCCCAAATTTTGAGGTCCAGGTAGCATCCCAAACACATATTGAAATTTTCTTTTCTGATAAATCGATAATGTTATAGGAACAATACAACCAGTACCTTCTTCGTGAAGAGGCTGATTGGCAAAAAAAAACTCATATTGACTGGCTCACCCTCGGGGATGATAACACCAAGTTTTGTCATTCCTTTGTCAAAGCTCACCGCCATTTCAACAAGATAACCAGACTCAAAGATAGATTTGGTGACTGGGTCACCTCTGCACCAGGGGTTCAGTCACTGGTTCTTAATTTCTTCTCCGGCCTCCTTACCTCTGTTGTAAGGTCGGATCCACATGCTATTGCTGAATATGCTGGTGTCTTCCTAGGCATTCCCTCTACCGTGTATGATCGTCTCCTTGTTGTGCCAACACCAGATGAGATCAAGCACACCCTCTTTCTGATGGCCCCGTCCAAGGCGCCTAGATCAGACAGAGTCTATAACGAGTTCTTGCAGACTAATTGGTACACAATTGGCAACTCGCTTGTATAAACTTTCAATGATGCCTTCTCATCTGAACAGGTTGAAGATTCCATTGCTAACTCTCACATGGTGCTCATTCCTAAGGTCAAGCCCCCCCCAGAGTTGTAGTGACCTGCAACCTATCTCTCTCAACAATGGATGATTCAAACTTATCTCCAAAGTCCTGGTTGAGTGCATTAAACCTTTCCTGAATGATTGGATATCACCATCAAAATTAGAGTTTATTCGTGGAAGACTTATTAGTGACAACATATTACTCATCCAAGAAGTAGTTCATTCAATGAAGTCTAAAGCTACAAGGAAAAATTGGATGTGAATCAAACTAGATTTTTCGAAGGCCTTTAATCGTATGAGCTGGGATTTCATCCGGAACACCCTTACCAAAACTGGTCTCCCACCGAAAATTAGTAACTTGATTATGCAGATCATAAAAAAAGGCTCTACCTCAATCCTTTGGGAAGATGCACCCCTCCAGGCCTTCAAGGCTTCTAGAGGTGTGAGACAAGGCGACCCAATCAACCTGTATGTGTTTGTTCTATGTATGGAAATGCTTAGCCAGGAAATCTCTAAGGCTATGACAGATGGAAGTTGGAAATCAAAAATTCTATCTAGGGGAGGCATGAAGATCTCACATGTCTTCTTTGTGGATGATATTCTGCTAATGGGGGAGGCCTCACTGGCTCAAGCCACAACAATCAATGCTACCCTTTCCCAGTTTTCCCGAGTTTTGGGACATGCAGTCTCGATGGAGAAATCCAAATGTTTCCTTAGCACAAATACACCATATAGAAGGAAGATGGGCTTCCCATGAACCTTGGATCTCAGGAAGTACCTAGGGGTGCCCATCCTACATCATCATGTCAATAAGGCAACTCATGTGTTACAACCCCAATTTTTGGGTTCAATTGGTGAGAAATGTAATTTCTCATATTAAAGATAATTGAACAAAGAATGGTATAATTTGTTTTGAATAAATGGATTTTGTTTACAATAGCCTTGATGTTTGTGTTGTGGGCTTTATTGGCTATTGGGCCCAAATAACAAGGAAATTCAATTAGTAAACGAATAATTGAATTTTTAAGAAAAGAAATATGTAGAAACCTCTAGAAGGCAAATCCAAAGAGGATTTCGTGCCTCTCAGGTTCCTTGGATATCAAGGAGTCCAAAGTTACATAAATATTGCAATAAGAAAAGAAAATATGAATTAAATATTTCTTTATTAAGAAAGAAATTGAAAACAATGGTAAAATGTAGAAAATAAGTAAAAAGAGGTACAATTGAGTTATCCTTTGTGGAAATTCGTTTCCCAAGGATTACTAAGGTTAAAAGAAATATCAATGAGGAAAATAAAAGAGAAATAAAGAGAAATCCTCAAAAGGAAATATTTTAATAAGAAATAAACAAGATAATGAGGAATAATGAAGAATAATGCACTTAGATGCATTTAGAAGGATAATGAATATCCAATAAAAAGGATTTCGAAATAATGGAGTGTCTTGGGATCCAAGGAGTCCCAATAAAGAAGAAAGATAGAGAAAATACCAATATTGCAAAATAAGAGGATAACGTGATACATTATTAATAAATTATCAGATATTATTAAAAAGGAAGTATTTTCTACTCAAGAAAAATGTATTTCGTGGCCAATGGATTAAAAGCCAAACTCAAAGCAGATCAACGAGATAAAATCCATTTTCCTAATGACTAAGGAATATGAATTATTAAGGAGATAATTAAAAGAGAGGATTACTTTGTAAACAAGGAGAAAGGATGGGTTTAATTCAAGCCCTTGCCTTTAATCCTTGGCAATCACGTATGGAAAGTCGATCCTTTCATGTTTAACCAGGCGGTGCATGAAGGAAAGCCCCTGCCTTTTCATCGATGTCTCTCGGTCTGCTTTCTTTACGTGAGGGCTATTAGGGTTCCTTCTAAAGTGTATATATATAAGGGCCACTAGATTTTCTTAATCCCGGGCATGTGTCTCCCTTCCCGGTTGTCCAAGGAGAACCCTTACTCTTCCCCACCTTCCTGGCTTTCCGCTCAGCGATGACCAAGACAGAGATGTCCCTGGATGGCTATCGTGATGCACCCCATCCACGGCCACCATGGCTCTACAGGGAGGACGAAAGGCATGATCGCCGGTGGTGAAAAGGAGGAGCATGAAGTAGCAGTTTCGCAGGTTCCCCATCCGTCCGGCGCTCACCGGAGCTAACCAGGACAAGAAGGTCTTGGCTGGACCCTATCAACCACTGAGTGATACATATGGATAGTGCGATCATAGGGCGACAAGTTTGGAAGGGGAGAACTTGGCCAACTCAGGGTTTTGACCGGCATAGATCAGGCTCTACGGATGGCTACCTAGGGCGCCCGACGGCAGGACCTTTGGAGGTCTGCAACCTCCATCAACCTGGTCAGAGGAAAGGGGAGGTAGATCCGGAGGGGACAGCCTGGGCGACGTGAGAGAACTCTGCCGGTGGTAGGTGCCACCAGCCCTTCCGCGGCGGGCATCGGTGCCCAGCTCTGCACAATCGCGATCGGGCATCCAGCCTGAGTCGCGCCCCACGCGATGAAGAAGAAGGATAGGGTCAAAAGACCCTTATGCCTCGTCATAGTAAGCTAGACCCCAGGGACAGGTAAGTCCTTTTGCCATAGCTTGAGTTATTCATCGACAAGTTAATAATAGGAAATAAAGGTGACATGGCGTTCTTTGATTGGCCCAATTATCCTTATCTTGCAAAATTCCTAGAAATTGCTAGGAAGCTCTAATGACAAAACTTTATATATGAAAATTGATCAGGAGAAAATGAGGAATCCATTAAAAATATAATTCAAGCCTGATTCTGTTTGAAATTCAAAGAGTGTATAAAGTTATCATATTTACTGGTTTAATTAAGGAAAAACTCTTGGAATTGATGATGGTTGAATATAGTGATGTTCTCTGAATGTTTAGAACGAATATTAACCTGTTGATAATAAAAAGGATGATATTTGTACATAATTGGTTTAAATTAGGGTTTCATATACCTAAGTGTGCATTAATGGGCTTAGAAACCCTAATTTAGGAGGATATGTCTTTTAATGATTTTAATTGTGTAAATCCATGAACAAGACAAAGTTATGTTGTTATAAATCCAGTTTGAGTATAAAAGATCATTAATGTGGATATTTTGGGGTTCCTAGTGTATAAAGTGGAATTAATGATACATTAGGGTTTACTGACATAAACGATGAGAATTGTAGTAATTAGGGTTCCTAGAGAATCGAACTATAATTCTTTGTTGAGTTGTCAATTCAAAGAAACCTGAACATGATAATTGGTCTTAATGATCTTGACATGACTTAAAATGATAAAGATAGTAGTTTTTGGACTTAATTGACTTTTAATGGTGTCTTTGATGTTGGAATTAGGGTTTGTGGACTAAATGAACATTAAAAGTGATAAATGCATAATGGAAGTTAAAACCCTAAGAGGATGGCCTAGAAATCCTAGGTGGAATCCAAGTAGATCTTGAGGAGGTTTGAAATAAAACAATGACACTTGGATGTTATGCATTAATTTCAGGATATTGATGATTGCTTGATTGATTGTTCCTGAATATTACTACTTGGACTTCAAGTTGCTCTGAACAGGTATGTGGTTACGCTTATGAATAATCGCTCTAGTTTCTCGGTGATTCTCGAAGTTTTAATCGGTTGCTTGAAAATAACTGTTGGGTGTTTATTTAATTCATGCAACTATAAAGTGACTATGATTATCACTATAAATGTGAGTATATAACTGACTAGATCCGGGTCCACCTCTATTGTAATGAAAAGGCTAAGAAAAAAAAGGTAATCCTAGAGCAAGGTCTAGGTTACCGAGAGTTAGAAACTGGGCTACCTACGTGTAGTGCCATGAGACTCATTAGCCTGCCATGAGTTAAGGAGTGGGCTACTTACGAGTAGTGTCATGTGACTCAACCCTAGAAATTGGTTCGCTTATAGATGGATCATGAGGGGTTTAACGAGGACAACATAGAGGATAGGGTACCCTTGGATCGAGGAGTTATATTTAAAACGTAATCTTGATTGTTAAATAATTAATTGAATGATTACATTGTTATCATAGTTGCATGATTATTATTTCCCCCACATACCAGCTACGGCTGACCGACGTTTTGTTTGTCGGCGTTTTAGGAACAAGCCAAAAGGACAAATAGAAAATCGTCACATTGTGAAATACATGAAGAAAAATACAAGGAGGATTAGTTAGCGTAGAATCCTTTAGTGGATAGAAGTTAGAAATCCAAAATTTTAAAAGGTATGCAAAGTTTATTTTTTTACAGCTTTTCAGTTCAGTATGTTAAAATTTGATAATTATTCTTGGTTAATTGCCGAACCTTTGATCCGGAAGTCATGGGTGCGGCTTCGACCTCTCTGTCTCCCTTAATTGGGGGTTATCGGGAGGTGGGGTCGTAACATTTGGTATCAGAGCTTAGGTTCCTCAGTTAACCATTAATAATTATTAAATTTTACAAACTCCATAGAACCCAAGGGAGTTATTAGAGAATTATCCAAAAGACGGAGGTGTCTAGAAAAGGATCACGACCGGGGGCTGGCAATATTTTCCTCCGCACCGCTAGTCGGAATACGAGGACTCCCGGATCCGTGTGACTGCCTGGACAAAGTCTTAGGGTATGAATCGAAATAAGATACCTTTAGGACTTCTCATCTTATTCATCCCTCCTCATCACAAAATTCTGATAAGGACCTAAAGGATTAGGGTTTTCTTTCTTCTCCTCACCCTCTTGAGGTATGTGTAAGGTTAATAAGGTTTAAGGAATCCTTCACCAAATTAATGAAAGGCATGTAAATAAGATGTCATGGACATAAGCTTAATAGATTAAGCGCAAACTAAAGAATAGATACATGCTTAGGTCGTATGACATAAGTTGTCATGTCCTCAGAAGAGACCTGAGGCTAGACCTTCTTGTCAGGAGGATAAGTTAGTCTTGGAGATAGAGATCTCCATTTCAAGTAGAGACCTGACACATCCTCTGAGGATGATGCTAACCCTAACCCTAAGTGAAGGTTAGAGAGAGATGAGTTGGACCAGGTGTTTGAAAGGACATGCCTTTGGGATGCCATATGATCCATGGGTGACCTAGCACCTTTGGCAACCCAACCCTGGAAAGGGTCGTGTATGGTAGGGTAAAGGATAGCTCCTTAGATGATGATGTTAGTGAAGGACCTTAGAAACCCTATGGGCTTGTGCAAGTAGGGTATAGCTGGCACCTAGGGCACGTCAGAGTGCTGACAGTAGGATGAAACCCTGGATAAGGAATTATGATGGAGCATAAAGGGTTATGGATGGTCTTGAGCAAACATGAGTTTGAACCTAGGCTTCACCCATGTAGGGCATGCTTTTAAGGTTGATCCTTCATGAAGAGAGGACCTCAATGGTGAGGTTGGATGTAGGGTTAGCTCTAGAGAGAGCAGGAAACCCAGCAAGAAGGTTGGAAGCCTAAAACCCTGAACAATGGATGATAGTGGTTGCCTCATGATCGATCCTTGAAAACTGATGATATCTTGGTTGCCTTTAGAGGGGCCCAACCCTAAGTGTTGCTCGAGTTGAAGGATGACAAGAAGTGCATGTCATGCCTTTTGCATGCTGGGTTCGTAGTTAAGAGATAGAGCATGCAGTTGGACACCTACAAGTGAACCTAGGGTTCCTAGGCCTAAGAGGGGAAGTGGTGAACCTAATGCTCATAATGAGAAGTTGAGTTCCTATAGAAGCGAGCATGGTACTCCTCATGTGTTTGATGAACCCCTCACGGCTAGGTTGATGATAAAGAAAGGTAGGATCTTGATCCAACATTGAGGAAAGAGGACAAGTATGACCTAGCATGGTACAGTAGGTGATCTGCTTGTGCCTTAATAGCTTGCTAGGGTTAAGTAGGCTCATGTGGATGTAAACCCTAGACCTAAGAGTTTTTGTGACCATGGTGTCAAGAGATAGTTTTCCTCCCATCCTGGGAGAGGGACCCCCCTTTGGTAGGGTGTATATCAGTTTTGTTGGTTCAAGGTAACCTAAATAGGTCTCATAGGATCTTGAGAAGCTAAATGAAAAGTACATGGTATGAGAATGAACCTGTAGACCCATAGATATCCATCTCTAATTGCATATGAATGTGTTGCCATGGAAGTAACCGGTATGGGGCTTGACCAAGGTAGGCAGGTTGCAATGAAAGGATGAAAACCAGCCCATGAATGCCAAAAGAGAGATGATGGAGACTTGGGTAGGGTTCTAAGTGTTAGGAGATTGATCACCTTCATGAACTCATGGGACCCAAAGGGTAGATGAGTAGGGCACTCTCGTGATGCATAAGGGAAGAGGGATGACCCCAAAAGAGTCGGTACCCTATAGACCTAGAGGGATGACCAAGGATATAAACCTCAGTAGGCTCAAGACTAGTTTTCCATGAAGGTAACTTTGATATCTAAATGGTTGTGATGTAGAGACATATGAGGCACGTTGCAACTTAGATGTAAAGGTGTATTGGTAAGGTGGGATGTACCATCTCTACTCTTGGAACAGGAAGAACTCTGTATTTGGACTGCAGCCAAATGCTTATTTCCTCTTGTTATGGGAGTGAGAGATAGGACATTACGCATGCCATACACTAAGGATAATAGATGATGTAGGTTGGAACGTTGCCACGAGAATTGGGGATAGAGAAGATAATCTACCCTGGTAAAGTGAATGATACATGGATGGTTTGTAAACACTAAGAGGAATGAAGTAGTCACTTTATGACAATGTTTTTATCATGAGCTATGTAGAACTTACAAGTTATACCAGGTTGGGTTTGATCACCATGATGATGAAATCAGAGAGTGTTCTTAATTGAAGATAAACATAGAGTTTGAGGTGAGATGATAAGTGAAATACATGGAAGTGTATGTTTTCAACGTTACCTAATACCTAAGGATGTGAAGTGGTAATGGATGCTCTGGTTGAGATACGTCTGACTTGTTTGACTAGAAGCTAGAAGAGGTTGTTTGGCTAACCCTAAGTTTGAAAAGGAGAGGTGTTTGGATAACACTCAGATGTAACAAGATACATAGAAAAGTTAGGGGTTGTTTGGTTAGCCAGTCTAGTCCTTGATGCAATGAAAGGATGGTGGTAGAACAATAGATGCACTTCTTTGGAAGAGAAGGTGACGAAACCCGGGCTAGAGTGGTTTAGGGTTTCAGAGGAATTGATCTTAAAAGAATCATGACATACAGGAAATCATGATTGAAGATCACCATACACTGTGGAAAATGGCAATAGCACTTTGGATGCTTAAGATGAAGTTGCAGGTGGTTTATGGCCATGCAAGCCGGGAGGTAAAGGATGAACCCCAGTAACCCAGTGTATCGATATAGAGTACAAAAGAGTCCCTGAGAGGGAATGGGAGCTCAACACTATGGATGATGAGATAGGTCTCCCCTAGACCAAGGAAGGTTGAAATGCAATATGGGTTATGGTAGGTTGACTTACCTAGATAACATGAGAAAGAAAGAGTTCTGTTAAGGGACAAATCTAGTTGAACTACCCATGAGAGAGATGGTTGAACTACACCATGAAGCAAGTTCCAAGGGTTCTTGAGTTTGACCTAAAGGTTCACTTCCATAAAGTGGAAGTAGGTACATGAAGAACTCAATGTTAGTATAGATTATCACCCCTAACTATGGTTAGTATGATCCAGACTAAAGGGTCTGATGAGGGCATGTGTGCTCGTTCAGGGTGATATCTAGAGATAGTTTTTGTCCTATGAAAGATGTGAAGATAACCACCATAGCCAGTATCAGGATTTATAAGAAGCTCTGTAAGGGAGGTTGTGTCGGTCACCACTTCAGTAAGGTGATGTTGGTGAAAGGACCACATGATGGTTAGAAAAGGGCCACATGATGGTTAGAAAAGGGACCACAGTGCGTGTAGAAAAGTCACTTTGATTGTGCAAGGGCTGAAAAGAGCCTAGAGACGATGAGAGTCGTGAGCAGATGCAAAGTAGACTGATGTACAAGTTACTGTGGAAGAATATGTGAGAATCCGACCCCTCTGAGCTACAGCTGAGAAAGCTGAGTCCTCGATACATGGGTCCATTAGAGATGGTTGGGTGGAGATGGTTAGGTTTTGACCCTACCCCTCAGGATAAAGTAATGTGTGATGAGTTCCATGTATCCAATTTAGAGCACTATGTGAGGTACCCGACCATGTGCGGAGCAATGAACCTAGTGAGCCCCAAGGGAGGCTGACATGGCCTGAGTCACCTGTGCAGTTTATAGACGCCGGGATGAAAGGACTCTGAGAAAAGAATATGTGATGATAAAGGTTCTGTGGAAGCGCCATGAGTACGGTAAAGCCACATAGGGGCCAATGATGGACATGGAAAAGTCTTATCCTAATTTATTTGTTTGCTTGTTTGAATTTTGAGGAAAAAATTCCTATAAGAGGGGAAGGATGTTACAACCCCAATTTTTGGGTTCAATTGGTGAGAAATGTAATTTCTCATATTAAAGATAATTGAACAAAGAATGGTATAATTTGTTTTGAATAAATGGATTTTGTTTACAATAGCCTTGATGTTTGTGTTGTGGGCTTTATTGGCTATTGGGCCCAAATAACAAGGAAATTCAATTAGTAAACGAATAATTGAATTTTTAAGAAAAGAAATATGTAGAAACCTCTAGAAGGCAAATCCAAAGAGGATTTCGTGCCTCTCAGGTTCCTTGGATATCAAGGAGTCCAAAGTTACATAAATATTGCAATAAGAAAAGAAAAGATGAATTAAATATTTCTTTATTAAGAAAGAAATTGAAAACAATGGTAAAATGTAGAAAATAATTAAAAAGAGGTACAATTGAGTTATCCTTTGTGGAAATTCGTTTCCCAAGGATTACTAAGGTTAAAAGAAATATCAATGAGGAAACTAAAAGAGAAATAAAGAGACATCCTCAAAAGGAAATATTTTAATAAGAAATAAACAAGATAATGAGGAATAATGAAGAATAATGCACTTAGATGCATTTAGAAGGATAATGAATATCCAATAAAAAGGATTTCGAAATAATGGAGTGTCTTGGGATCCAAGGAGTCCCAATAAAGAAGAAAGATAGAGAAAATACCAATATTGCAAAATAAGAGGATAACGTGATACATTATTAATAAATTATCAGATATTATTAAAAAGGAAGTATTTTCTACTCAAGAAAAATGTATTTCGTGGCCAATGGATTAAAAGCCAAACTCAAAGCAGATCAATGAGATAAAATCCATTTTCCTAATGACTAAGGAATATGAATTATTAAGGAGATAATTAAAAGAGAGGATTACTTTGTAAACAAGGAGAAAGGATGGGTTTAATTCAAGCCCTTGCCTTTAATCCTTGGCAATCACGTATGGAAAGTCGATCCTTTCATGTTTAACCAGGCGGTGCATGAAGGAAAGCCCCTGCCTTTTCATCGATGTCTCTCGGTCTGCTTTCTTTACGTGAGGGCTATTAGGGTTCCTTCTAAAGTGTATATATATAAGGGCCACTAGATTTTCTTAATCCCGGGCATGTGTCTCCCTTCCCGGTTGTCCAAGGAGAACCCTTACTCTTCCCCACCTTCCTGGCTTTCCGCTCAGCGATGACCAAGACAGAGATGTCCCTGGATGGCTATCGTGATGCACCCCATCCACGGCCACCATGGCTCTACAGGGAGGACGAAAGGCATGATCGCCGGTGGTGAAAAGGAGGAGCATGAAGTAGCAGTTTCGCAGGTTCCCCATCCGTCCGACGCTCACCGGAGCTAACCAGGACAAGCAGGTCTTGGCTGGACCCTATCAACCACTGAGCGATACATATGGATAGTGCGATCATAGGGCGACAAGTTTGGAAGGGGAGAACTTGGCCAACTCAGGGTTTTGACCGACATAGATCAGGCTCTACGGATGGCTACCTAGGGCGCCCGACGGCAGGACCTTTGGAGGTATGCAACCTCCATCAACCTGGTCAGAGGAAAGGGGAGGTAGATCCGGAGGGGACAGCCTGGGCGACGTGAGAGAACTCCGCCGGTGGTAGGTGCCACCAACCCTTCCGCGGCGGGCATCGGTGCCCAGCTCTGCACAATCGCGATCGGGCATCCAGCCTGAGTCGCGCCCCACGTGATGAAGAAGAAGGATAGGGTCAAAAGACCCTTATGCCCCGTCATAGTAAGCTAGACCCCAGGGACAGGTAAGTCCTTTTGCCATATCTTGAGTTATTCATCGACAAGTTAATAATAGGAAATAAAGGTGATGTGGCGTTCTTTGATTGGCCCAATTATCCTTATCTTGCAAAATTCCTAGAAATTGCTAGGAAGCTCTAATGACAAAACTTTATATATGAAAATTGATCAGGAGAAAATGAGGAATCCATTAAAAATATAATTCAAGCCTGATTCTGTTTGAAATTCAAAGAGTGTATAAAGTTATCATATTTACTGGTTTAATTAATGAAAAACCCTTGGAATTGATTATGGTTGAATATAGTGATGTTCTCTGAATGTTTAGAACGAATATTAACATGTTGATAATAAAAAGGATGATATTTGTACATAATTGGTTTAAATTAGGGTTTCATATACCTAAGTGTGCATTAATGGGCTTAGAAACCCTAATTTAGGAGGATATGTCTTTTAATGATTTTAATTGTGCAAATCCATGAACAAGACAAAGTTATGTTGTTATAAATCCAGTTTGAGTATAAAAGATCATTAATGTGGATATTTTGGGGTTCCTAGTGTATAAAGTGGAATTAATGATACATTAGGGTTTACTGACATAAACGATGAGAATTGTAGTAATTAGGGTTCCTGGAGAATCGAACTATAATTCTTTGTTGAGTTGTCAATTCAAAGAAACCTGAACATGATAATTGGTCTTAATGATCTTGACATGACTTAAAATGATAAAGATAGTAGTTTTTGGACTTAATTGACTTTTAATGGTGTCTTTGATGTTGGAATTAGGGTTTGTGGACTAAATGAACATTAAAAGTGATAAATGCATAATGGAAGTTAAAACCATAAGAGGATGGCCTAGAAATCCTAGGTGGAATCCAAGTAGATCTTGAGGAGGTTTGAAATAAAACAATGACACTTGGATGTTATGCATTAATTTCAGGATATTGATGATTGCTTGATTGATTGTTCCTGAATATTACTACTTGGACTTCAAGTTGCTCTGAACAGGTATGTGGTTACGCTTATGAATAATCGCTCTAGTTTCTCGGTGATTCTCGAAGTTTTAATCGGTTGCTTGAAAATAACTGTTGGATGTTTATTTAATTCATGCAACTATAAAGTGACTATGATTATCACTATAAATGTGAGTATATAACTGACTAGATCCGGGTCCACCTCTATTGTACTGAAAAGGCTAAGAAAAAAAGGTAATCCTAGAGCAAGGTCTAGGTTACTGAGAGTTAGAAACTGGGCTACCTACGTGTAGTGCCATGACACTCATTAGCCTGCCATGAGTTAAGGAGTGGGCTACTTACGAGTAGTGCCATGTGACTCAACCCTAGAAATTGGTTTGCTTATAGATGGATCATGAGGGGTTTAACGAGGACAACATAGAGGATAGGGTACCCTTAGATCGAGGAGTTATATTTAAAACGTAATCTTGATTGTTAAATAATTAATTGAATGATTACATTGTTATCATAGTTGCATGATTATTATTTCCCCCACATACCAGCTACGGCTGACCGACGTTTTGTTTGTCGGCGTTTTAGGAACAAGCCAAAAGGACAAACAGAAAATCGTCACATTGTGAAATACATGAAGAAAAATACAAGGAGGATTAGTTAGCGTAGAATCCTTTAGTGGATAGAAGTTAGAAATCCAAAATTTCAAAAGGTATGCAAAGTTTATTTTTTTACATCTTTTCAGTTCAGTATGTTAAAATTTGATAATTATTCTTGGTTAATTGCCGAACCTTTGATCCGGAAGTCATGGGTGCGGCTTCGACCTCTCGGTCTCCCTTAATTGGGGGTTATCGGGAGGTGGGGTCGTAACATCATGCAAGTGTAATTTCTTCCATCCGTGACAAATGAACAGCTGGACCATGCAGAACCTATCCCTTACTGGCAGGATCACATTGGCAAAGTCCACCCTCCAGGCAATTCCTACTTATTGTATGCAGTCTGTACAACTTCCCCCTTCGCTCTGTGATGACATCAATAGGCACATTCAAAAGTTCATTTGGTCTGGTAACTGGGAGTTCAATAAACTCTCCCTAGTCTCATGGAAAAAGGTTACATCCAACAAGAACGTTAGTGGTCTGGGCATCAAGGATGTGCACAATCAGAGACAGGTCAATCATGTTTTCCTTGCTCTTATTCCTAAGAAGGACATTGTTTCGTCTCCAGCTGATTTTAGGCCTATTTCTTGTTGCTCAATGCTCTATAAAATTATTTCCAAAGTCATCTCTAGGAGGTTAGCCAATCTTTTGCCAAATATTATCTCTCCTTACCTAGGTGCATTTGTCAAAGGCAGGAGTATTGAAGATTGTTCTCTTCTTGCAGATGAGTTTACTCTTAAATTCAACCGGAAATCCAGTCCCCCTACTTCTTGCATCAAGTTATATATAACCAAGGCCTTTGATTCTGTTCGTTGGTCCTATTTATGGGATTTTCTTACTGGTCTTGGGTTCAATGAGAAGTTTATCTCCATCCTACAACAATATGTGGAGACTCCATCCTAAAGCAATATGTGGAGACTCCATCCTTTTCTCTCTTGCTGAATGGCTCTTCGGTTGGCTTCTTCAAAAGTTCCAATGGTCTTAGGCAAGGTGATCCCTTATCTCCTTTATTATTCACCCTTGCAATGGAAGGTTTCAGCAGATGTCTTAAGGAAGCGTATGACAACAAACTCATTAGAAGCTATCCTATCAATAGGACCAAGGCTCTTAGCCATTTTATGTTTGCGGATGATGTTCTTATTTGCGGATGAGTTTGGTTCTGTCTCTGGTATGAAGTGCAATCCTAATAAAACCCATATATTTCTTTCATCTTCTTGCCACAACAAGGATGCCTTGATCAAATGCTTGGGTATTCAGAAAGGCACTTGGCCTATGAAGTATCTCAGATTTCCTATGGCAGGTGGAAATCTCAGGAGGCACCACTTCTATGAATGCTTGGATAAACTAAGAGATATGATACAAAGATGGTCGGGGTCTAAAATCTCTATGGCTAGTCGTCTTGTGCTTATTAAGCATTGTGCCATGGGTTTGATTGGCTACTGGTTATGTATGGGAGAAATTCATCCATCTGTTCTATGTAGGATGGAGTTATTGCTTTTAGATTTCTTATGGGGAAGCTCCGCGCACCCCTCTTGTTGGTCTCGGTTGGCCTATCCACTTTGTGAAGGAGGTCTTGCTCTGAAGAGACTTGATGAACTTGTGGATTATCATACTTTACGTCATATTAAGAGGTTCACTCAAGTACAAAGAATATGGAGTTCATGGCTTTCTTGTAGGTATGGTGATTCCTTGGTTTTTGTTTCCAGGTGTGGTTCTACTTGTCATAGATGTATGGTAACTATGTGGCCTTCCTTCTCTACGTGGGTGGGCAAGGATCTTTGGGAAAATTCCAGGCAAAAACGTCCAGGTGACAAGGCTTATGAAAGTCTTTGGTTATCTATGCATTATCCTAGATGGAGCCTCACTACCTTTAGAGCTATCAACAATGTCCTTCCTGCATTGGAAAAGATTAGCTCCTGGTCGGGGGCTCCTGTCCCAGCTTGCTTATTGTGTGGCCAACACGAGGATTCGATAGCTCATTTTTTTAAGGGCTGTAAGTTCTGGAAATATATTTGGGGCCATTCTCAACTTAACTCAACATCAGAACCTCTTATTCTTTATATGGTTGCCTTACTGGTCTTGGTAAGAGATCAAAATAGTCCAGTATCATTGAACTTTGGGCCATTACTAGTGTTTTCTACTTCATTTGGGAGGAGCATAATAAAAGGCTTCATAATGGTGGCGCTTCAGAATTTGATGTCATCTTCAACCATCTTGCTCTAGAGATGAAGAGAATGTATTTTACTTTTAAATCATGTCTTGATATTTCTCGTATGATTGCTAGGAATTGGGATATGTTGTAACCAATTCTTAGGAGTGTGTAGTCACTTGTGTGGGTGTGGCTTGTAACTTTATCCCCTTCTCCCGGTTTTTGGAATATACTTACCCAATTTTCCAAAAAAAAATATTGTAGATGATAAAAGTCTGAGTGCAAATAAGAGTGTTTGTCTTCTCTTTCAGGAGAGTTGAGGATTGGTATCCATCTGGTGTATGACTATGCTCATGAATGTGGGTATGTCATGCCTGGTAGTGCCACCTAGAAGGCTAATTAGAGAGTCACTAGAAACTCCTAGGAGACCTATGAGATCATCCTAGTAGTTGGGTTGGTTTGAGTGTAGTATGAGGAGTTTGTCTCACTACTATGGGCCAACTAGCTCAGACTACAAGGACTGTTGCTTGTTACAAGGACCAACCTGACGCAGATGGGGATCCTTAGAAGTTGTTAGAGTCTTTTTTTTCTTTTGTTGCTTCTTAGGACGTGAATAAGTGGGAGGCGTGTTGTTCGTGATTGGTTACATGAATACACGATAGTAGCTCATTACTCATAACCCGTAGGATCACCTATGAGACAACACTTTAATGCTTCATAATTATGACTCAAACTCTCAAGAGTATCAATAGGTCGCAGTGAATTCTCTTAATCATGCATGGATGCTCTTTGGTCCTACTTTAGTAGATTGTGCTTAATTGGCGGGGGTTTTCTCTAAAACAACATGGGTCTGGAGAATTAATGTTTTAAACTATTTTTCTTAACCTTAGCATTTATCACAAATCTTAATTTGGATGTTATCTTTTTGTTCTTTGAGCACAGTCTTGCTTGAGGACAAGCAAAGGTTTAAGCTCAGAGTGGTTGATAACACCCATATTTAGGCATTTATGTTAAACATTTATTTATAGTTTTGTATCATTATAGACTTACTATTCCCAAAATAACTCTAGATACTTATATTTTCATAATTTATATATCTTATAGAGATAAAGTCGCTCAGCTAGCCAATATTGGGACATGCAGGCACCAAACCTAAAAAGACATCTATTCTCCAAGATTTCTCCCCAACACATGGATTTTGTAGCAGCTAGGCTCCATCCATCGTGGTCGCAATACCTAACGCAACCGAGATGCTCAGCACAACCGTGATGATGACAAGGGTCAGCTGCACCTATCTCTCCTGCGACACATATCGTGAGCATGACACCTATCTCGATAGTTGTACCCATCTTGCCCGCGACACTTGCCTCGACTGCTACACTGAACATGTCCAGACCCAGCCCGGCATGGTCGGGCCGAGGTCAAGGTGTAGCGACCACTACACTCATCTCCACCGCTACACTATCATGACTGCTATAATGTCGTGACCACTACACTCATCGTGATCATTTGGCACAGCCATGCCCAACCCAGTACAGTCAGGACAAGGACAACAACTGACAACTATCTTGACCATGAAAATTGTATCATTCATGACGCTCATCTCAACCGCTAAAAGCTATGTGCCTGCGACATGCATCTCGACCACAAATACCATCTCGACCGCGACGCTCATCTCGACCACTACAAGCTCTACGCCCATGACATCCATCTCGACTATGACATATCTCGACCGCTACCCACGACACGACCATGCCAAGACTAGGGTAGCAACCAAGACAAGTGTCTCAACCATCTTCCGCCTTCGTCTATAAATACCTACCCCTCACTACCAGGAGGGGGATTTAGAGATATTTTTAGTTCCATGTTGTGGTTCTACACCTTTTGGTACCTAGAGCCCCGTGGGAGAGTTTCAAGGTCTAAAAGGGTTGAAGTGCTCATTGTACATCCACTCCTCTAGTTTGCTTCCATCTACCATCATTTTCCACCACCATTCACCCACTTTCTACCATTCCAGCCATCTTCCACTTCCATACACCCACCAAGCTACTGTTTGAGGTGGAATAAAAAAGAAAGGAGTCCAAGGAGTCTAGAAGACTAAGGAGGATGGCCCTAAAGACGAGATCCTACCCATACGGAGGCTAAGAACCAAGAGCCACCTCTCCTCTATGGGCTAAATCTCTTCTTCTCCTCTTATCTTCTACTGTTCTCTTTAGATTTTGTACAAACAACGTTCTTCCATCTTTGTTTGGTGCCAACTATGCTTGTCCATGGCTAGTTGAGCTCCTTCTTGGCTATGTAGCCTATTTTTTGGGCATGTTTATATACTTTTACCTTAAGCAAGTAGTTTTATTCTAGATCTCGTAAGTTTTCTATTCTATCTTCTATTTTTGGTTATGATTGCTAGTTTGGTTGATCTCTTTCTTTCTTGAACTTCTATTTCTACCTATATCGAGAGATTCATTGTAGAAATGGATAAGAGAAGCTAGATTGGATCAGAATCTGAAAAGAAGATGGTTCAAGGTGATCTATGCAGAACTGTAAACCTGGGCATGATCGAGTCTAGCCCAACACGATCGAGCCCACTACCAGGTTCTGCCCAGATCACACATGTTCCTAGCATCTCAGAATATTCTAGACCTGAGAGGGTATCTAAAATATTCTAGGGTGTTGATTTTTCATCCTTGAGAGAGGTTTCATATCATTGATGGGTTATAGTCACACTGCTTGAAAGTGAGTGGGATGACCCCCTTTAGGAATAGACACCATAATACGTACAACGTTTGGATGAAGGTTGCTTGTTGGGGTGTTTGAGGGTTGTCTACACCCGAGAACGAGTGCATAGATTGTCCAACTTGTGTTTACATCTCTAGGAACTCCTTCTCTCTTATTAGTAGGATCCCACAGACTCTGTTTTGTTTTCTTTACTTGGTTTTGTTTTATTTTGTGACATTTTGCTAGACTAGTTCTAATCTATACTTTCATTGACTATCGAATTGGCTTAACTGACTTAGGAGTGAGATCTTAAGTGTCCTAAACATCCCCACATCCTTGTATTCGACCCTGTATATCTACTTCAACCTCATAATAAAGTTGTGGGGGTCCTTGAAGGTTTTGGGTTATAAATTCAAAGTTTGATCCTTCTTAGTCTGTCTCCTTTTGAGTGCACATTTTAGGCCGTATCAATCTTCTTTCTCCTTCTCCTTTTCTTCCTTTTCAGCTTCTTTTTAGTTTCCTTTTCCATTTCAGCTTCCTCCTCCTTCATCTTGGCTTCTCTTTTCTTCTTGGCTTCCCTTTTCTTTGTATCAATATTATCCTTCCCATTCCTTAATTGCTAGTTTTTGGAGCCATCAACAAGGTATATCCTAGTATGAGTACTCATAGGTTGAGTCAAAATCATATCAGACCACAACATGATGTTGGTCTACATTTTACAAATATTAATTTAAATTTAAGTTGTCATGCATGCTATCTAAAATCATGAGAGTAGTGATCAAGTCAAAAAACATAGTAAGAGAGACAATATATTAGGAGTCATCCTACTTCGAACTAGTAAGTCGTCTCATGGTTCCTTTGAGAAAAGATGACATGATGCAATATTCTCTAGGGTTTCAAAGGAGAACATTTAGGTCTAGTTCTGGATCAGCTGAGGCCAGGTAGAGCGGGGAACCTCACCTAAAATTTTGAGACAGATAGGAGGTGACTATAGTTAGAACCCCGAGCCTAGACACCTTAGTTTTTACCATTTGGACTCTAGGGTTTCTCAGGTTCATGAGATTGAGGAATTTATTTTGTTGACGTATATGAGAGTGTGTATGCTTTGATATCAACTGTCATCGAACTATTATTACCCCAATCCCAATCCCACTACCTATAGAATGGTAGAGGGATTTAAGTGTATGTTCCAGGGTGGCCTGAAGGGAATAACACACTACATCTACAATAAAAGATAATATCTTTGACTGTAAAGGCTAAAAAGAACTAATCATCCCCTTTAAAATAATATCTCATGATTCAGTGAACTTGTCCTTGTCATCAGAGTAGTCCAAAATAAAATCACATTCATCTTTTTGAAACCTATTTGCCTAATAGGGAAAATTCAAGGCACACAGTCAGTACACACACATAGGTATGTTGTTGGTGAAACCATAGGAATTACATTATAAAATAGGGTCTTGTCATTTATATAATAAATGCAGTGTAAAATTTCAATCATATAAAATATTTCAAGGAAACACCATGTATTTTATCTTGTTCTCTATTCTCTTTATATGCCCGTAGGTTCTAAGATATAGGTATTAAACCTTGTCAACACCCAAAGGTGAGTGTCTATTTACCTCTACATTAAATCCATTTAATTCACTTGTAGGTGTGGATCTATTTGTGTCGATGTACGTTAGGCCCTTTCAACATCCAAATGCGGGGGCTTTCTTGTACCTATGCATTAAACCCTGGATAAACCCATAGGTGGGGGTCTATTTGCATGTCCAAGTTTGATGACAATGTACAATAGATCTTTTTATATATTGTATGTTCAAGGTTCCCAAAATATACTTAATTTGGAAAATCCGAACATTGTATCATAAAAAGTCATTTATTTCAAACAATTAATTTTATATGTCAAAAAAAGGAAATTAATTATACCATAAAAGCAAGCACAACCGTAAGTATGACAAGGAGGATAATAAGCGTACCTTCATCACTATTCAGAGTAAAAGATCTTTAGAAGTCAAAAGTAGGTCAGAGTAAAATATTGGCACAATAATAAGTATATATGCATTAGTATTCTACTCATCAATATGTAGGGAGAACAAGGACCAGATCAAGGTTTCTAAAGCCTCATATTTTTTTTCTTAGTTGTGGTACTCCATCATTAACTAATATTCCACTTTATCAAGTTTTCAATCATCATTTCCTAACATCATCATTGCAAAGTTTAAGGATGGTCCACACCTAATCCATAATGTGCACTATTCCCTAATCCAGCATCATAAGAGTTGACTCTTCAATATATAATTTTAAGGGTCAATATTGAGGTACGCATGACATGATTCTCAAGTCTAAAGAGGGTTTAACACCAACTATCAAGATTCCTCAATTTTTGGGTACATAGATCATATACTTGATATAATAATATGTGGAAAAGTCAGCAGACTTAAGATCTACTCCTATCACTATTTAATTCATGTCTATATGGTCTAGAGTCTTACAACATAATCATCGGATCCCACCACTTTGGGTTTCAATGATTAATAACCATAATCAAGTCATTAGCTAGTTTTAATATTTAAAAGATTAAGTTTATGAATATCAGCGGAAAAGCATATTGAATCAGGGTTTGAAACCATTTTTAAATTCTTCCTTGATTTTTTAATTGAATTGGACTACTAGATCATTATATTTGGATAAATGAATAGAAAGATTTGATTCTTTTAAAGAAAGGTTAGCATTTTTCAACAAAGAGGGCGGGGGAGGGTGAAGAATTAGGGGTCGAAGAGGGATTTCATGAGCGCAAGCCAAAGCTAGGGTTAGTTGGTTCATGGTCTACCTGCCTCGTATCATATCCAAGGTAGAAGATGATTGGGCGGCATTAGATGTTGATCTAATGGTTGTTGTGTCGTGGGGCTGGGTAGGGGCCAACGACCTATCTAGTCTCTCATTTCCAATGATTTAAGGGAATTAGACCCCTGGTTAGAACATTTTCTAGCTAGACTTGGCTTGTGATGACTAAGCGGCTAGTGGGACAAGCCCAAAAGACTAAAAAAAGAGGGAAAGAGGTATTTAGAACTGTTTTAGAGTACAAAGCTTGTATAAATCATAGAAATGTAAAGGAAACTCAGTTTAATTCCAAATCTAGGATACAAGCTCAAAACAGAGAGTACAAGTATGTAAAGTTTCAAATTAGTATGAGCAACCTTGATCAAATATTAGTCAAGTGATTGAAGGGCATTTTAAAACTAGGGTTTTATGAATATATGTGTATATAAATTTATTCAATATGTGGATTTTCACTATATTAACCATAATAGAGACATGGAATCATAGGAAGATTAGGAGTGTGAGATACACGTCAATTGAGGATAATTCGGTAAGTAGATTATAATTTTGTCAAAATGCACATTGTCCCAGATACATTATGTGTATGTTACATTTTGTCTAAATCTTTTCATACTCTGCCAATGTATTTGGTCATATTCTTTCATAATGTAAATGATTATATTAGAAATCCTTAGGTAATTCTTATTTAATTATTTTTATTTATTTTTTTAACATGGTTTGTCTACAAAATTTTCTAACATCAATATGACAAATAATGTATAACTTCTTGAATTGGTAATTCACATGTTTTTTATATTATAACTTTAATTAAATAGAGATAACATGATTTTAGATTCTCTTATAGATGACAATAACAAGCACACCAATGAGGAATCTGTTGGGTTTTAGGGGAGGCAGAGATGGCAGTGGAAACAAAAATTCTCTCCCCAAACCTAGAACCTAAAGAGATCTCGTCAACATCTATATGGTAGGAAGGATGGTTTGTAGAGGCGTACCTTGTCCTGAGGCTTGCTCGGAGACGTAACCTTGTAGAGAGCACAATCTTCACCTTCAATCTTGGACGGTATCTGTGCAGCTCCTGGTCGCACCCAGACTGACGGATTGACGGATGTCCTCTGAGCGGTAGAAATCTCCCGCCTCTATAGTAGTCCACACGAACCACCGGAAAATCCAGTCGTCTTGTCCTACAGGACATTGGAAGGAGTCAACCCCTTCTATTGGTGTAGTAGTCACCGACGTGCTCTCCCACCACTAGTTGTCATCCTGTAGTTGTCTTTCCCTCGTTGTACCTCCCTAGTCAGGTAGCACTTGCTTGGGCTCTCTCGGTTACCACAACCAGAGAGGACAACTTTGTAAAGCAAGTGATGTTCTGAGTTGTTCTATCTGAGAAGCCCCCAATACCCCTCTATATATAGGAGGGGTCAGGGTCAGGGTTCTCAGACCCAGGCAATGCGGGACTAAAGCAGGAGTAGAAGGGTCCGAAATTTCCATGAATTAATACATGACGGCAGGTGAACCGGTCATTTCACAAACGAACCAATTGTTTGGGGACCAAACTGATTGGTTCATTCATGAACCGGTCATTTCACTTCACAGGGCAGTTCCCAATTGACTTTCCCCTTTCCGTTTCCAATTAATCCAAAGATCAATACTTGTCCCAATCAAATTGTACAAGTGAAATGAAAATATTTACTCGCCAACCTAACTTTCCCAAACTGGCTGGTTTGGTCAGGCTAAACCGATCGGTTCAACACTTGAACCGGTTGTCTCACTTGACCCTGAGCCAATCGGTTCAACAGTTTGAACCGGTCGGTTGGCAGTCTAGGTTGTGCAGAAATCAGTCAATGAAGTTCTCAATCAATCTGACACCCAAATCAGTTAGTCCAACACTTGAACTTGATGATTCTAAGTCAAGTCAATTGATTGAATGTTTGATTGAGTTCCTAAACACCTTTAGTAATCAATCCAAACATCATTCGTGGATAAACTCCTCTTCCAGGTTAAATCCTATGAGTGAGACCCTACATGCCCATTTCACGTTGGCATTGAAAGTCCATAACACTTATGACTTCACAAGCAAAGAGCGGTGCCTAGTCGCACAACAGTGCTACCCAAGTGAAAAGGAAAGTTGGAGAACAACTTTCAATCCTACATCCGTGACTGGTGTTACAATGAATGTATAATTTCTTTGTCACTGATATCCTGAATGAACTCATGGCATTAAACAATCATCCTTTCAATGTCCATTCACTTCCTTGAACTCAGAGTAGACTGGATGAGATATGTGTGACATCAATATCACATATTGAATCACACATGCATGTGTTGGGTTTTAGGGGAGACAGAGAAGGCAGCGGAAACAAAAAAATTTCTCCCCCAACCCATACCGAGGAAACGCGTCAACGTCTATATAATAGGAAAGGATGGTTTGTGGAATCATACCTTGTCCCGAGGCTTGCTCGGCGACAATACCTCGCGCAATGCGCGGTCTTCAACTCCGGTCTTGGACGGTGTCTGTGCAGCTCCTGGTCGCACCGGGACTGACGACTCCTCCTCCTACCGGACTGTCGGATGACAGTTGTCCTCCTGAGCGGCAGTGTCCTCCCGCCTCTGTAGTAGTCCACACGGACCACCTGGAACTCCACTCTCCTTGTCCCACAAGGAAGTGGAAGGAGTCGCACCCTCCTGTTGACGTACTAGTCGCCAACACACTCTCCTGCTACCAGTTGCAACTGCAGTTATCCTTCCCTTGCTGCACCTCCCTTTTGCGGGAAGCACTTGCTCGGGATCTCTCACGGTTACCAAAACCAGAGAGAACGACAACTTCGCAAAGCAACCGGCTTGCATTGAGTTGTACTTTGAGAAGCCCCCAATACCCCTATATATAGGCGGGTCATGGGACAGGGTTCTCTGTGCCCGACAATATGGGACTAAAGCAGGAGTAGAAGGGTTCGAGAATTTTCCACAAAAAGCAACCGGTTCGCAACTTGAAATGATCGGTTTACAACTGAACCGATCGGTTCGGCCATTGAGCTGATCGGTTGGACCTGAGCCGATCGTTTGGGGCACTCCAACCGATCGGTTGGTGCCCTGAACCGATCGGTTCATGGTCCTAATCCGGCTCAAAAAGACTTTCCTTGTTTCGTTCTCAATTGGTATCGTATACCAATGTTATTCCCAATCGAATTGGGCAATTTGAAACCAAAGGAAAATTCTTGCCGACATGACTTTCCCAACTGGTCGGTTGCACCAGTTGAGCCGATCGGTTCAACTCTTGAACCGGTCGTTTCAACCTGGGCATGAGCCGATCGGCCTGGACACTCCAGCCGACCGATTCAACACCTCAGCCGACCGGTTCATCACATGAGCCGATCGGTTGGGAGCACAGGTTGGGCAAAATCAGTCAATTGCGATTTCAATCAATCCGATACTCCAATCAATGCGTCCAACACCTTGAACCATATGATATTGAGCTATCGACTGATTGAGTGTTTAATTGAACTACTAAACTCCTTTATTAATCAATCTAAACATTTCTTTGTGGACAAAACTCCTCTTCCAGGTTAAATCCTATGTGTGTGACCTTGCAGGTCCATTTCACATTGGCAGTGAAAGTCCATAACACTTATGACTTCACAAGCAAAGAGCAGTGCCTAGTCACACATCAGTGCTACCCAAGTGAAAGTAGAAAGTTGGAGAACAACTTTCATCCTACAATCCGTGAATGGTGTTACAGTGAATGTATAATTCCTTTGTCACTGATATCCCGAATGAACTCAAGGCATGGAACAGTCATCCTGTCAACGTTCATTCACTTTCTTGATCTCAGAGTAGATTGAAGGAGATATGTATGACATCAATATCACATACTGATTCACACATGCGTGCGCACACCTATCTCAATCCTACTCATCAAGTGGACTTGGATATCAAACTCCCTCAGGAGGGACAAATCCCATATCTATCACTCACCCCTCAAAAGCCCCATGTGTCAAAGCCACCCAATCATCACCTTTATAACAACCCATGTTTCAGGACTGCGTTTGATGATGTCAAAGTGTGCCCAACGACATGTGTTGAGTGTAGTGATTTCAGGTCTAAGAATCACACTCACCACCATCACTGTGAGTACTGACTGTGACTACCATCTCATGGTTCCATGTGTCAAACTCACAGTGGGTCTGTCCGGTACCTTGTTCTCTAACAAGTACCTATGTGTTTGGTTTGATATCTCTATATCATGACTAATGAGATTCTGTCATCAACCAACACCACAATCTAGTCTTATGTGTCATTGTTGTCTATCTACCTTCCACAATGACATCCGACTAGGGACATAACAAGAATGTACAAACTCTTAGCATCCGTATGATCTCATCGTTCAGGTCCTCAACCTGAAGGCATACGTCATTGAGTACTGTCATTCTCTAGACATTCGATCTGTTCTATCACTATCTCATATGACTGAACCAGAAAGAATTGGAAGCTTGCCTTTGTTGTTTATCAAATCAATCTGAATGTATCCCACCAATCATCCCATGATTGGCTCTCAGGGCATACATACCAACAGACTCCCACTTGCACTGCGAGCCAATCACCCTTGAATCATATTCATAGTGATCTTCAAACATGTCCCACATGTTACTGTGCTCTAGTGTCAACACAGTGAGTAATGGCAACACCTTGCCAAAGTCAGTTTTAAATTGCATGTCTCTCATCTCTTCGTTGTACGTCATACGTATGAGATGGAGTTGTCGTAATATGCGATCTAGTATTCCATTGCTAACCTTTAGCCACATTGCATGATCAAGGATTCCAGACTTGTCATCAATGACCGGAATATCTATAAGTTCATCTCATGAACTTCTAGATCCATATAGTATCCACTGATGTTCTCTAACACACGGATACTCGGCATTTCCTTTTAAATGGTTTTATTGGAACACTTTCAATTATCAACAAACTTCCACTTTATACATCATATGTATATTTTGCGATTAATTTTCTGTCCTTTCGGAAGTTCGCATCAATGTAACTCTTTACATCGAACTCTTCCTTATCTCCATAGAACTAGTACTTCCCAAGTACTTATCAAGTTCTTATGGTATTCCAATAACCCTTATTGGAAGTAGACAGACATCCACTCGTCATGTCCTACATACGAGTTATCAGGATGAGCACATCATATTTCCATGTCCTACATATAAGATGATGAATGCATTTTATTCTTGCCATGTCAATACATGCAAGATAATGGGATGATTGCATACATGATAGATCCATATCTATTCTTAGTGTTCCCATTCTTTATAAGAATTGGACACTTGGCCTTGGGATACTAATATCCATATAATTTGAACAAGTTTTCTCCCACTGAATCTGTGCATACTGAACCCTTCAGTACACATTGCCAATGTATGCTTTCTCTTTCCAGGTCAAGAGATTTTTTGAGAACTATCTCTATAGATCTCTATTCCTATCATATAGGAAACATCTCTATCTTCCTTAAAGATAATTTCCACTTTTGGATTTCCATTCTAGAACATTTCCATTTCACATCAATATGTGGAATGTGAACACGCTCCCACTAAATCACAGATCCTTCTTTATCTTTGACATATCAGTCAAACCCTTTGACTATATCATCAAAGTAAAGATCCAATTTTGAGTTGCTTGTACTCAATCAATCACATTGATTAGTCCATTGTAACTTATAGACTTCATTTGCATTAGTGGATTCATAAACCTTATAGGTTGTGTCACATACACATCCTTGTTTTATTCCTCATAGGAATGCGGTTTTAGTATCCATATGCCAAATGTCTCAGTTATTAAGTTGCAACCAACAAGCATCATCCTTCTCAAAATGTTATCCATGTGTCTTAACACTTAAGACTCATTTGCACTTATGGATTTCATCCAATGAGTGCTACCATCAAGGTCATACCTTATGGTTCACATGGATGTCATTTAGGATGTAATGGTCATAAACCATAACTCAAAATTTGATTCCTCATATCTTATCAAGATAGTTGACTCATCATATGAACAACTCATCGCATAGATAATTGAGGTGCATCTGTCAAGGATATAAGAACTCACAACTCCTTGTGATTCTCAATGTCCTTTATTAGTGTGGGGTATTCATTTATTAAGAAGAATTCAATTATTTGATAATCATTCTCTAACTCCTTAGAGTATGATTCCTTCTTGATTTAGACATCACCATGCCTTAATCATGAGTTCACTATGATACACTATCATAATCACTCAGACGGATCTCAAACATTTGGTCCAAGTATTTTATTCATTGATCTCATCAAGAATTAATACTTTACCAAATTTGTACTTCATTTATGATAATCTTGAACACTTCAAGACATTCATATTGGTATTTCTCTAAACACCATTTGAAGTATTAGCATTTATTCCAATAGGTATGTAAATACATCACATGTATTATACCTAATAGGATAATCACTCTCCCACTACATTAGTGAAGATTGATTAATCATGTCCAAGATATTCATGTCTCTTACTGGTTCTCAAACCAAAAGAGTCTAGATGTATCCATCACCTGGAAACTAGAAATGAATTTCTCATGATTGATGCTAATTTCATTGTTTGAGTTATCTATAACTTTTAGGTATCATTTTATCTTATGCATATCAAATACCACAAGATAAACAAGGCATTGCCACAAAGATCATATCTTTAGGATTGAAACATCAACTTTATTAATTGCCATCATTGTCATACAATATGCAAAATAAAGTGTTTCTATCTATTGGCAATATATGAAATAGCAGTTCTCAACTCTATTTCGTGCCCTTTTAGGCTGAAATAAACTGAAAGATACTCCTATCTATGGCAGCAACACTTGCTCCAATGATGGGTACTTCTTTCTTGGTCCTTTCACAAAGGCCATCACTTCTTTGCGGATATTGCATATCATATATGACATATCCATATCTTGGTATCATATACCTCGGATAAAGAAGCGGTTCATTTCATGATACCTTAGGTGGAGATCTCCATCCCCTCCTTCATCTTCTCTTGTTCTTCCAGATATAGAGGGCAGTTCCCTCATACACCCTTTCCCCATGTGCCTTGAGGCTGAAGACGGCTTGGATTGCTGGCTAGCATCAGAACACTTCTTTGCTTTGCCCTTATCCTTGCCCTTAAGAATTACCTTTCTCTTTGATCACATCAAAGATTATGGTTTGTCTTTCTTTATCTATGCCTCTACTATCCTCAACATGTCCAACAACTATGTCAACGCTTGTCAAAGTTGTTCATGTTGTAGCTTATCATGAATTGTATGATTCTCACAACATTTGCAGTATCATACCAATAGCCAACTCTTGGCTCAGATGGAATCCTTCTTAATCAGGTTTTCCACATACCCAATCACATTGAGTGTGTGAATACTTTACTGGATCTCCTTCTGTCATGACATACTAGGACAATATCTTGGAGACATCATATGTCTCATGTTGTCTCTGCAACTCATAGTTCAGAGAACACAACATCAAGCACTCCTCATCAATGTCATCCTCGGTATGCTTCCATAAGCATACTTTCAGCCATTGATGTGGTGGGATCGAGTTCATCTGGTTCTGGTATAATTAGGACTTAGAGCTTCCGCTCTTTGATTGAGAACACTTCTCATCATCATCCTAACCAGTCGTGGAATTATTCCCATTTAATTTGTTTGTCTCAAGGACAGATCGCAAATAAAGTGATTTGTTGATTAACCATTTATTTTATCAAAAGGAAATATATGCAATTTTAGTCCAAAAACTCATTTTTGACTTATTTGATTGATTTGAAAAATTTGACGATATAATTAGGCCTTTAATTGATTATCACTCCCACTATTTTAGTTCAAATTGATAGCCCTCACCATCAATTCGGAAGATTGCAGCGTACAACCTTCTAGTGGGCAAGATCCTGAAATCCTCTAAGTCATGAGTCAGCTTTGGCTGATCGCCCACAACTTAGATCTCTCAGGTAGGCAACTCTTGCCAATTGCATCATATGCAACTCTTGTTGAATGAACATGCACAACACCTTGCCATGAACATTCCTTGCCTCTGGGCTTAGACGCTCTAAGAATCACCAGTTAAGTCTAACCCAAAAGCCGACATGGTAGAACATATACCCTGCTTTGGCAGAACCTACATGTCTACCCTTCACACTTCCACAAGATAGACGACGCACCTCGCTTTGGCGTAACCTACGCTTGGTCGATTGAGCTTTTCATGTGTGCCGCTAATGGAAGGCATATAAGACTTAATATTTTAATGAGGGATTTGGTTTTTATATACATATACATATCCAATCACCATAATACATAGTACATATCATATACATGCTATATCCCACAGAAAACATGCACAAACGATAAAAGGCGATGATTATGGCCATCCTAATGTGATTCCTCGAGCCAAGAGGAATCACGGTCATCTAGGTCTACATCACATGCAACCTGTACAAGATGAACTATGTGCCTTGCCATCCGAGTTGATCAACTCATCACATGAATGATCTGTACTCTCCAGCCGGTCGTCTGGGTGCCACCAGCCGATCGGTTGGCTCCTCCAACCGATCGGTTTGCCTGGTCGTCGTGCATCTCGTCATGTCCGCCACCCGCTCGTCTCGCTCCTCGAACCGGTCATCAACCGATCGGTTCACTCCTTGAACCGACCGTCTGGAACGTCAACTGATCGGTTCACTCCTTGAACCGATCGTTTCAGCTGTCGTCTTGATGTCCGCCGGTCTTTGACATAACAGGAAATAAAAAATCTATCCTATTATTACATTACTTAAAAGAAGAAACCCCGAGTTACATTTGGGGGGAGCAAAGGTAGGAAATAATCTCGAATTATTTCGAGTTACATCAGGAATAAGAGAGGGAAGATCGGTGCGCAGACCGAGATGCAAGCAACCACAAACAACCACACACAGATAGGGGTTTATAGGCCATAATCATGCTACACACATCCACCACAAAACTCGTTTAAGGGCGACGCGTATCAAGTACATTAATAATACATATCATATATGTAATTAGGGATTTGTGAATTTAGGTTTGGACATGCATAAATCTGATATTATTTGCATCGTATGCAATAAATAAAGGCGACAAACCAAAATCGATCATATCGATATTCCTAAAATATAGAACAGCTGACCTGGCTCTGATACCACTGTTGGGTTTTAGGGGAGACAGAGAAGGCAGCGGAAACAAAAAAATTTCTCCCCCAACCCATACCGAGGAAACACGTCAACGTCTATATAATAGGAAAGGATGGTTTGTGGAATCATACCTTGTCCCGAGGCTTGTTCGGCGACAATACCTCGCGCAATGTGCGGTCTTCAACTCCGGTCTTGGACGGTGTCTGTGCAGCTCCTGGTCGCACCGGGACTGACGACTCCTCCTCCTACCGGACTGTCGGATGACAGTTGTCCTCCTGAGCGGCAGTGTCCTCCCGCCTCTGTAGTAGTCCACACGGACCACCTAGAACTCCACTCTCCTTGTCCCACAAGGAAGTGGAAGGAGTCGCACCCTCCTGTTGACGTACTAGTCGCCAACACACTCTCCTGCTACCAGTTGCAACTGCAGTTATCCTTCCCTTGCTGCACCTCCCTTTTGCGGGAAGCACTTGCTCGGGATCTCTCACGGTTACCAAAACCAGAGAGAACGACAACTTCGCAAAGCAACCAGATTGCATTGAGTTGTACTTTGAGAAGCCCCCAATACCCCTATATATATAGGCGGGTCATGGGACAGGGTTCTCTGTGCCCGGCAATATGGGAATAAAGCAGGAGTAGAAGGGTTCGAGAATTTTCCACAAAAAGCAACCAGTTCGCAACTTGAAATGATCGGTTTACAACTGAACCGATCGGTTCGGCCATTGAGCCGATCGGTTGGACCTGAGCCGATCGTTTGGGGCACTCCAACCAATCAGTTGGTGCCCTGAACCGATCGGTTCATGGTCCTAATCTGGCTCAAAAAGACTTTCCTTGTTTCGTTCTCAATTGGTATCGTATACCAATGTTATTCCCAATCGAATTGGGCAATTTGAAACCAAAGGAAAATTCTTGCCGACATGACTTTCCCAACTGGTCGGTTGCACCAGTTGAGCCGATCGGTTCAACTCTTGAACCGGTCGTTTCAACCTGGGCATGAGCCGATCGGCCTGGACACTCCAGCCGACCGGTTCAGCACCTCAGCCGACCGGTTCATCACATGAGCCGATCGGTTGGGAGCACAGGTTGGGCAAAATCAGTCAATTGCGATTTCAATCAATCTGATACTCCAATCAATGCGTCCAACACCTTGAACCATATGATATTGAGCTATCGACTGATTGAGTGTTTAATTGAACTACTAAACTCCTTTAGTAATCAATCTAAACATTGCTTTGTGGACGAAACTCCTCTTCCAGGTTAAATCCTATGTGTGTGACCCTACAGGTCCATTTCACATTGGCAGTGAAAGTCCATAACACTTATGACTTCACAAGCAAAGAGCAGTGCCTAGTCACACATCAGTGCTACCCAAGTGAAAGTAGAAAGTTGGAGAACAACTTTCATCCTACAATCCGTGAATGGTGTTACAGTGAATGTATAATTCCTTTGTCACTGATATCCCGAATGAACTCAAGGCATGGAACAGTCATCCTGTCAACGTTCATTCACTTTCTTGATCTCAGAGTAGATTGAAGGAGATATGTATGACATCAATATCACATACTGATTCACACATGCGTGCGCACGCCTATCTCAATCCTACTCATCAAGTGGCCTTGGATATCAAACTCCCTCAGGAGGGACAAATCCCATATCTATCACTCACCCCTCAAAAGCCCCATGTGTCAAAGCCACCCAATCATCACCTTTATAACAACCCATGTTTCAGGATTGCGTTTGATGATGTCAAAGTGTGCCCAACGACATGTGTTGAGTGCAGTGATTTCAGGTCTAAGAATCACACTCACCACCATCACTGTGAGTACTGACTGTGACTACCATCTCATGGTTCCATGTGTCAAACTCACGGTGGGTCTGTCCGGTACCTTGTTCTCTAACAAGTACCTATGTGTTTGGTTTGATATCTCTATATCATGACTAATGAGATTCTGTCATCAACCAACACCACAATCTAGTCTTATGTGTCATTGTTGTCTATCTACCTTCCACAATGACATCCGGCTAGGGACATAACAAGAATGTACAAACTCTTAGCATCCGTATGATCTCATCGTTCAGGTCCTCAACCTGAAGGCATACGTCATTGAGTACTGTCATTCTCTAGACATTCGATCTGTTCTATCACTATCTCATATGACTGAACCAGAAAGAATTGGAAGCTTGCCTTTGTTGTTTATCAAATCAATCTGAATGTATCCCACCAATCATCCCATGATTGGCTCTCAGGGCATACATACCAACAGCATGTGCATGCCTTTCTGAGTCCTACTCATCAAGTGGCCATGGACATCAAACTCCCTTAGGAGGGACAAATCCCATATCTATCACTCACCCCTCAAAATTCTCATGTGTCAAAGTCACCCAATCATCACCTTTATAAAAATCTATATTTTAGGACTGCATTTGATGATGTCAAAGTGTACCCAAAGACATATGTTGAGTGTAGTGATTTTAGGTCAAAGAATCACACTCACCACCATCACTGTGAGATTTGACTATGACTACTAAGATATGGTTCCATGTGTCACTCTCACGGTGGGCCTGTCTGATACACTTGTTCTCTAACAAGAACTTATGTGCTTGGTTTGATATCACTATATCATGACTAATGAGATTTTGTCATCAACCAACACACAATCTAGTCTTGTGTGTCATTGTTGTCTATCAACCTTCCACAATGACATCCGACTAGGGACATAACAAGAATGTATACTCTTAACATCTATATGATCTCATCATTTAGGTCCTTAACCTAAAAGCATATGTCATTGAGTATTGTCATTATCTAGACATTCAATTTGTTCTATCATTATCTCATAACTGACTGAACCAAAATGAATTGGAAGCTTACCTTTGATGTTTATCAAATCAATCTTAATGTATCCCACCAATCATCCCATGATTGGCTCTCAAGGCATACATACCAACAGACTCCCACTTGCATTGCGAGCCAATCACCCTTGAATCCTATTCTTAGTGATCTCCAAACATGTCCCACATGTTCTAGTGCTCTAGTGATAATGCAGTTAGTTATGGCAACACTTTGTCTAATTTGATATTATTGTATGTCTCACATCTCTTCATTGTATGTCATACGTATGAGATGGAGTTGTTGTAATATGTGATACAATATTCCTTTGCTAACCTTTAGCCTCATTGCATGACAAAGCACTCCTTACTTGTCATCAATGACCAGAATATCTATAAGTTCATCTTTATGAACTCCTAGATCCATATAGTATCCACTGTTGTTCTCTAACACACATATACTCGACATTTCCTTTTAAAATGGCTTTATTGGAATGTTTTCATTTTTCAACACACATTCACTTTTATATATCCCATATATATTTTGTGATAAATTTTCTGTCTTTTTTGGAAGTTTGCATCAGTATAACTCTTTACAGTGAGCTCTTCCTTATTTCCATAGAACTAGTACTTCTCAAGTACTTATCAAGTTCTCATGGTATTCCGATAACCCTTGCTGGAACTAGACAGACATCCAATTGTCATGTCCCATATACGAGTTATCTGGATAAGCATATCATATTGTCATGTCCCACATATAATATGATAAATGCATTTTGTTCTTGCCATGTCCATACATGTAAGATAACGGGATGATTACATACATGATAGATCCATATCTATTCTTTGTGTTCCCATTCTTCATAAGAATTGGGACACTTGGCTCTGGGATACTAACTCCATGTATCATGGACAAGTTTTGTCCCACTGAATCTGTGTATACTGAACCCTTTAGTACAGATTGCCAATGTATGTTCTCTCTTTTCTTGGTCAAGAGGTTTTTGAGAACTATCTCTATAGGTCTCTATTCCCATCACATAGGAAACGTCTCTATCTTCCCTAAAGATAATTTCCACAAAGGATTCCATTCTAGAACATCTCATTCCTCATCAACATGTAGAATGAAAATACGCTCCCACTGAATCACATATCCCTTCTTTATCTTTGTCATATCAGTCAGACCCTTTGACTATATTATCAAAGTAAAGATTTCCAGTTCTGAGTTGCTTGTACTCAATCAATCACATTGATTAGTCCATTGTAACTTATAGACTTCATTTGCATTAATGGATTCATAAACCTTATAGGTTGTGTCACGTACACATCCTTGTCTTATTCCTCATAGGAATGTGGTTTCAATATCCATATGCCAAATCTCTTAGTCATTAAGTTGCAATCAACAAGCATGATCCTTCTCAAAATGTCATCCATGTGTATTAACGCTTAAGACTCATTCACACTTATGGATTTTATCCCAATGGGTGATACCACTAAGGTCATACCTTATGGTTCACATGGAAGTCATTTAGGATCTAACGGTCATAAACCATAACTCAAAATCCAGTTACTCAATATCATCTAGATTGTTGACTCATCATATGACCAACTCATCATATAGATATTTGAGGTGTATCTGTTAAAGAATTTGAGAACTCACAACACTTTGTGATTCTTAATATCCTTTATTAGTGTAAGGTATTCTCTATTTAAGAAGAATTTAGTTATTTGATAATCATCCTCTAACTCCTTAGAGTATGACTCCCTTTTTTATTTAGACATCACTATGCCTTAATCATGAGTTCTCTATGATACACTATCATAATCACTCATAAGGATCTCAAACATTTGGTTTAAGTATCTCATTCATTGATCACATCAAGAATTATTACTTTTACCAAATTTGTACTTCATTCATGATCTTCTTGAATACTTCAAGATATTCATATTGGTATTTCTCTAAACACCATTTGAAGTATTAGCATTTATTACAATAGATATGTAAATACATCATATGTATTATACCTAATAGGATAGTCGTTCTCCCACTACATCTAGTGAAGATTGACTTGTCATCATGTCCAAGATATTCATGTCTCTTAATGGTTCACAACCAAAAGAGTCTCGCTTTATCCATCAATATGGAACCAGAAATGAATTCCCATGATAATGCTAATTATTTGTTTGAGTTATCAATAACTTTTAGGTATCATTTTATCTTATGCATACCAAGTACCACAAGATAAATAAGGCATTGCCACAAATATCATATCTTTGAAATTGAAACGTCAACTTTATTGATAGCCATCCTTGTCACAACAAGATGCAAAAATAAAGTGTTTCTATTTTATTGGCAAATATGAAATAGCAGTTTATAACTCTATTACATGCCTTCAAGGCTGAAAATAAACTAAAGTACTCCTATCTATGGCGGCAACACTTGCCCCATTTATTGAGTGCTTATCACTTTGCATCTTGGTATCATATACCTCAAAATTGTTATAAGTTTATTTCATGATACCTTCAGGTGGAGACGCCCATCGCCTCCTTCTTCTTTTTTGTTCTTTCAAATAGAGAGGACAATTCCTTTTCCAATGTCCTGGCTTTTAACAATGGTGGCCATTGTCTCCCTTGGTCATGCCTCCCTTGGCCTTGAGAGTTGAAGATGACTTGGGCTGCTGGCTAGCATCAGAACCCTTCTTAGTTTTACCCTTGCCCTTGCCCTTGGACCTGCCTTTCTTTCTGTTGATCAACATCACAAACTTAGGCTTGTCCTTCTTCATCTGTGCATCGACTGTCCTCAACATGCCCAAAAACTCTGTTAACGGCTTATCAAAGTTGTTCATGTTGTGGTTCATCACAAATTGACTGTAGGATTCTAGCAACGATTGTAGTATCACGTCAGTATCCAACTCTTGGCTCAGGGGAATTCCCAGTCTCGTCAGGTTTTCCACATACCCAATCATCTTGAGTGTGTGAGGACCAACTGGATCTCCTTCTGTCATGACGTACTTAAACAACGCCGTGGAGATATCATATATCTCTTGTCGTGCTTGGTCTTGATACATGTTCTTGAGATGATGAATCATCTCAATGACGTCCATGTTCTCATGTTGTCTCTACAACTCGTGGTTCATAGAACACAACATCAAGCACTTCGCATCAATAGCATCTTTATAATGATTCTTAAAAGCATCCCTTTCTGCCTTTGGTGTGGTAGGAGCAGGTTCCTCTGGAGATGGAGTATCCAGGACATAGAGCTTTCGCTCTTGATTGAGAACAATTCTCAATGTCCTAAACCAATCGTGGAAGTTAGTCCCATTCAGCTTGTCCTTCTCAAGGACCGATCGCAATGAGAAGTGATTATTTTTTGTGGCCATTTGTACTACAAAAAGAAATATATGGAATTTAGTCCAAAAACTCATTTTTGACTTATTTGATTGATTTGAAAAAGTTTTACGATATAATTAGGACTTTAATTAATTATTTCACCCACTATTTTTGTTCAAATTGATAGCCCTCACCATCAATTTAGAAGATTACAGTGTACAACCTTCTAGTGGGTCAAGATCCCAAAATCCTCTTAGTCATGGACCAGTTAGGGTTGTCACCCACAACTTAGATCTTCTAGGTAGGAAACTCTTGCCAATTGCATCATATGCAACTCTTGAAAGATGTCATGCAAAATTCCTTGACACGATCACCTCTATGCCTCAAGGTGCTAGATCCTATCTAGGTCATCTTGTTAAGTCCAACCCAAAGTCAACACGATGAATATGCACCCTACTAGGACAGACCCACATATCCATCATTCACGCTTCTATGAGATAGACGGTGCACCACACTAGGGCGTTCCCACAGTTGGTCGATCAAGCTTTTCATGTGTGTCGCAATTGGAAGGCATCTAAAACTTAATATTTATTGAGGGATTTGGTTTTATAGGTATATATACATATCCAATCACCACAATATATAATACGTATCATATACATGCTATATCCCTCAGAAAACATGTGAAACAATAAAAGTGATGATTATGGCCATCCTAATGTGATTCCTCGAGCCAAGAGGAATCATGGTCATCCAGGTCCACATCACATGCAACCTGTACAAGATGAACTCTGTGCTTTGCCGTTCTGGGTTTGATCAACTCATCTCCATGATTGATTGGCTTGCCAGCAGGCTAGTCGGTTGGGTGCCACCAGCTGATCGACTGGCGCCTCTAGCCGATCGATTTATTGGTCATCGTGCATCTCCTCAGGTCGCCACCCGCTCATCTCGCTCTAGGAATCGGCCACCTTGGTCCACCATCCGATCGTCTCACACCCGAGACGATCGTCTTGATCCTCCAGGTGTCTGTCATTCTTTGACATAACGAGAAATATAAACTAATCCTATTTACATTTGCATTGGGAAACCCTGAGTTACATTCGGGGGGAGCAAAGGTAGGAAAGAATCTCAAGTTATCTCGAGTTACATCAGGAATAGGAAGTAGGGAATCAGTACACAGACCGAGATGCACGCAACAACAATCAACCACACACAGATTTAGGGTTTATGGCCACAATCACGCTACAATCACCATAGAAACCGTTTAACGGCGACGCACATCGAATGCATTTATATACCATATATATATAGGGATTTTTTGGATTTATATTGGACATGCATAAAGCCAGTTAATTATTCGAATAGTATGCAATAAATAAAAGGCGACAAATAAAAAAACCGATCACATCGATTATCCTAAATTATAGAATATTGACGTGGCTCTGATACCATTGTTGGGTTTTAAGGGAGGCAGAGATGGTAGTGGAAACAAAAATTTTCTCCCCAAACCAAAAAACTAAAGAGATCTCGTCAACATCTATACGGTAGGAAGGATGGTTTGTAGAGGTGTACCTTGTCTCTAGGCTTGCTCGGTGACATAACCTCACAGTGAGCACGGTCTTCACCTCCAGTCTTGGACGACGTCTGTGTAGTTCCTGGTCACACCCGGACTAACAGATTGACAGTTGTCCTCCAAGCGGTAGAAATCTCCCGCCTCTGTAGTAGTCCACACGGACCACCGGGAACTCCAGTCGTCCTGTCCTACAGGACACTGGAAGGAGTCATCCCCTTCTGTTAGTATATTAGTCACCGACGTGCTCTCCCGCCACCAGTTGTTATCCTGCAGTTGTCTTTCCCTCGTTGTGCCTCCCTAGTCGGGCAGTACTTACTTGGGCTCTCTCAGTTACGACAACCAGAGAGGACAACTTTACATAGCAACTGATGTTCTGAGTTGTTCTATCTGAGAAGTCCCCAATACCCCTCTATATATAGGAGGGGTCAGGGTCAGGGTTCTCAGCCCTGGGCAAAGCAGGACTAAAGCGGGAGTAGAAGGGTCTGAAATTTCCACGAATTGATACACTGCGGCAGGTGAACCGGTCGTTTCACAAATGAACCGATCGTTTGGGGACTGAACCGATCTGTTCATCTCATGAACCGGTCATTTGGGGAGATGAACCAATCAGTTCATTCATGAACCAGTCGTTTCACTTCCCAAGATAGTTCCCAATTGACTTTCCTCTTTATATTTCCAATCAATCCAAAGATCAATACTTGTCCCAATCGAATTGTACAAGTGAAATGAAAATATTTTCTCACCAACCTAACTTTCCCAAACTGGCTCGTTTGGTCAGGCTAAACCGATCGGTTCAACACTTGAACCAGTCATCTCACTTGACCCTGAGCCGATCGGTGCAACCGTTTGAACCGGTTGGTTGGCAGTCTAGGTTGTGCAGAAATCAGTCAATGCAGTTCTCAATCAATCTGACACCCAAATCAGTTAGTCCAACACTTAAACTTGATGATTCTAAGTCAAGTCAATTGATTGAATGTTTGATTGAGTTCCTAAACACCTTTAGTAATCAATCCAAACATCATTCATTGATTAACTCCTCTTCCAGGTTAAATCCTATGTGTGAGACCCTGCAGGCCCATTTCATGTTGGCAGTGAAAGTCCATAACACTTATGACTTAACAAGTAAAGAGCGGTTCCTAGTCACACATCAATGCTACCAAAGTGAAAAGGAAAGTTGGAGAACAACTTTCAATCCTACAATTCGTGACTGGTGTTACAGTGAATGTATAATTCCTTTGTCAATGATATCTTGAATGAACTCAAGGCATGGAACAGTCATCCTTTCAACGTTCATTCACTTCCTTGATCTCAGAGCAGACTGGATGAGATATGTGTGACATCAATATCACATATTGAATCACACATGCATGCACATGCCTTTCTCAGTCCTACTCATCAAGTGGCCATGGACATCAAACTCCCTCAGGAGGGACAAATCCCATATCTATCACTCACCCCTCAAAAACCCCATGTGTCAAAGTCACCCAATCATCACCTTTATAACAATCTATATTTCAGGACTGTGTTTGATGATGTCCAAGTGTACCCAATGACATGTGTTGAGTGTAGTGATTTTAGGTCAAAGAATCACACTCACCACCATCACTGTGAGAGTTGATTGTGACTACCAAGTCATGGTTCCATGTGTCACTCTCACGGTGGGTCTGTCTGATACACTTGTTCTCTAACCAGTACATATGTGTTTGGTTTGATATCACTATATCATGACTAATGAGATTATGTCATCAACCAACACACAATCTAGTCTTGTATGTCATTGTTGTCTATCAACCTTCCACAATGACATCCGACTAGGGACATAACAAGAATGTATACTCTTAACATCCATATGATCTCATCATTTAGGTCCTTAACCTAAAAGCATACATCATTGAGTATTGTCATTCTCTAGACATTCAATTTGTTCTATCATTATCTCATAACTGACTGAACCAGAATGAATTGGAAGCTTGTCTTTGATGTTTATCAAATCAATCTTAATGTATCCCACCAATCATCCCATGATTGGCTCTCAGGGCATACATACCAACAGAATCATCATTGACTATCTATAGAGAGATCCCATATCATTTTGTACTAATTCACTATTGATGACTTCAACAACCTAAGAAATGTATTATTTGAATTGCTTGAATTGTATCATTTTATCAAATTTGGTATTTTCATAGTTATATTTTAATATATTTTATAGGCGATGAGTAAAGGAATTGTGTCTACTAGTGTTGAGGAAGCCAAATGTTGACAAAGTCTCCTATTTTTTGAGTTTTGAGCGATATGTCAATTGACTTCAACAATAAATTCCATGGTTTGCTTGTTCTTCTTGGTGTTCCACTAAAGACATGATCATATGCAACTTCATTAGGAGACGACCTATAATGCACACCAATGCAAAGGAGTATGGTGCTAGAAAAGTTCCCTAAAGTTTCAATTTTACACGAAATGACATTTCATAGTGTCTCCAATGTCCTTCTCATTGATTCCATTTGATCATCCACTGTGAATAACAACCATTGAATTTCTTGGCCTACTGACTACCATCTACAATCTAGCTTATACTTTGTGTGTTTGTTGTTGTGAACATAATATGAAGATTGTATTTAGAGTTATAAACAACTTTTACCACTAAATGGGGATATCTAATTTTATTTCTCTCTACAATTGTTGTTGCATATTCCATTCTTCTTTCATATATGAACACATTGTTTTTTGTTGCATATTCCGTTCTTCTATTGACATTCACACGATCAGCCATTTTTCATCACAATGTTTTGAGTGATGTTGTTTAGGAAAGAATGGAATATATAATTTCGTGTTTTTTTCATGTCTAAATGTGTAATAAAATATATATTTTTTCTCTCTCAATATACTATATTTAGATATTGCATGATATGTAGTTCCCTTGGCGATAATCATCCTATCGAGTGTTAATAATCAAATTTTTTACTACTAGTAAACACACACGTGAAATGCATCTTGACATAGGAATATGCTCAAATTTTGATAATTAAATTTCTTTTAAAATTAAAAGCAAAACCAAAATTTTGGCCAGTTGTTAAGATTTATAGAACATATAAGATAGGTTTACTATTCATTAAGATGGTTTCAATTAACTATATATAACAAAAATAAATATCACAAACATTTAACATATTCTAATGCAAATTGAAGATTTTGAAACTTAATTTCACATTAACGAAATAAAAAAGATAATATCTTTTTAAAAATTATCGTGTAGATTCAAATAATTATTAAATAACATATAGTTGAATGTGACTTATATTTTTTCCTATAAGCTGGGTCTTTGTGTGAGAGAGAGAATGTACATATAGGTAACTATCACTCATTTCTGTTCACAAAACACATTGTATCAAAGTTGATTGAAATTTTCACAAGATATACTGAACATATCAGTTGGAAAAAACATGGTGGTGACTACTTGTCAATTTGCATCACATTATTATCATTATGCATGAATCAATAAAGACCCGATTGGATATGTTTCTTATAATTCGCATGAAACCCAACAACGTTTAGGACACCCCAAATGGCGTTGTCATCCATTCCTTTGTCTCTATCTATAACATGATATTTTTTCTCTATTATTAAAATATTAATTCTTAAACCCTTATACATATCATTTACAAACTAAATCTCTTGTTCTTTTTAGAATCCAAGTGGAATATAACCTAACATAAACACAAGTGATAGGAAGTATAATACCAACATCTATAAAATTATCTATCACATCCAAGGAATATTATTTTGGGACGTATGTTGATTGGGCACCCTATGTTGAGGAAAATATGGCCTAGGTTGGATGATACCTATGGTTTTACTGAACACTTCATATGTTGTTGGGGTTTGGGAATTTTTTTTGCCTTACAAACTTCATGAAGATGTGCACCTATTTTGGTTAGTTACCCACCTTTGCTTCGTGTTTATTTTTAGAGTTAGAAAGATGTATAAGACTCATTTGCTTCATAGAAAAATTACAGTGTTGAAGTTGGCAAGGCTTGTGACCAAGAAATGACTTGTATATCAAATATAAGATTATAGTATTGAGTTTCCTCAGACAGTTTTATGCCATTTTACCACTATTATATATAAGGAAGTGACTACAATTTATTTTCCCGAGATGGATGTCTTTGCCACATTATGTTCTTCACGTTTGGGGTTTGAGTTTTCTCTTGTCTTCCATTGTTATATGCTTCATCTTTGACTTTGATGTAAACCATTTAAGGTGAAAAATCAAAATTAAGGTAGATGGCGACATAAGATTTAATTAGATATAAACACCTTCATACATTCACACAAAATGAAGTAACAAATTTCTTAAATGGATAATGGAAAAATACTAACTATGCTATATAAAGACAGTCTCTATGTCAAAGTGATTTGGCACACTATAGTTAATTCAAAATTTGTTGTTAAAACTTGCCTACAAAAAAGTATGGATCTCGGTCGTAAACTGTAAACTCCAATCTTGTTCAAGGATGAGGTCATAATTCATTCACATCACAAAGAGATAAATTATATAAAACATATTATTGTACTAACCATTAGAATGGCCACTCTACTTGTTAGCTATTGGCTTATTGTAGTACATAAAATCATTTTTCATATTTTTCCTATCTTTCCCCGTGGACCAATTGTGTCTCTTTGCCTACCATACTAACCTCTCACGTTTATGAAGTCATCGTTATCTTTGTATCTCTCTCTCTCTCTACAAACATTAGATGATATGCTTGTAATGCAGGACTCATGAAAACTTGATCGGATTTAAATTCTAAAATATTTATGGATATGTAACTTTGGCATCAATTCTTACTTATATTGCATGTAAAATACATATCCAAACATGGTCAAGTGCATTAGTTTGTTTACAAAGGGGTACACTTTTGTATAGAGTATAAATCATAAGTTGTCACTCATCTTTGAAAATTTATTGACACAAGCTCAAATTACAGTCTTGGTTCAGGAAGTACATGTTTAATAAACTAGGAATAATAATAAGACACATAATCAGAAATTATTATAACTAATCATGTGATTGTTAATGCTCCTAGGATCTCAACTCAACTCCAAATTTGACCAATTAGATGAAGAGTTGTTTTTAAGCCTTTTAAAGCATGCTAAATAAGATAAATTGTTGTCACAAGTATAACAACATTTTAATATCCCAGAATTTCCATATTTTTAAAGATGAATATACTAGCATTCTTCATATGAAACATCATCAACATATAAACATTACAATTTCTTGGTTCAAATATTACAATTTCTTAATTTCACTTTGAATTAAAAAAAATAGTTTATCCAAAAAAAGTAAAAATTGAGTAACTATAAAATGTCATATATCAAAATTACTACATGGAATCTTATTATACAGATTGATACACGTATCTCTTTGCCTTAATAATGGAACACTGCATGTAACCAAATCTATGGATATTCTCTAGCCTAGGACTGTAAATGGACATATGTATACCTACATACGTTGAAACCCATATCCTCTATACCCATTATGGGTATAAATTTTATAGCTATGTAATTGCTTATCATTATACCTGCATATCCGCCTCTCACTAGTAGGGTTATGGTTATGTATGTAACCATACCTTGTATATATATCCACATACCCATTTATTATATTTTTTGTATAAATTATATTAGAATGTAATGATGCATATTTTAATACTCACATATGGCACACATTGGTACCTTAGATTAGTGCATATATATATATGTGTGTGTGTGTATATATATATATATATATATATATATATATATATATATATATATATATATATATATATATATATATATATATATATATATATATATATATATATATATATATATATATATATGGGCCCATCTTTATTACCCGCGCGGGTAGCTACCCGCCCACCCTTCCGACCACTTTTTTTCAAAAAAAAATTTCATTATTGTAGAGGACTATTTTGTCTAGCTCTCCAAAAAATTTTAGCCAAAAAAAATATCATTTGCCCCTCCAAAATCAAAAAACATGTCCTTATATATATCTGCTGTATATTTTGTACAGAGTTACTTTTTTGGCCAGCAGAGTTACTTTTTTAACACCATAGTTACTTTTTTTACAACAGAGTTACTTTCTTAGCTAGGAGAGTTACTTTTTTGGCTGCAGGGTAGCGAAAATCCATGCTATCCGCGCGGGCAATGAATGAACACCCTATATATATATATATATATATTGAGAGCAACTGGACCGATTCATTACTTGTTGGCCATACAGCATCTACAATTGGGGAGAAAGAAGCAAACAAAACAAACAAACTTCAACTCCAGTAAGACAAAAGCACTACATCTCATATTGGGATGAGAGTGGAACATTTCTGCCTTGATTCTTCTTCCCTGAGGCTGACTGAAGCAACTTTCTACGAAGAACTCCTTCAAGTTGAGCATGGAGTAGTGATAGAAGGGCTGGACTAAGTCGGTATTCTGAATGTAATTCAACACAAAAGATGCCATAAAACCAAGTGACGAGATCAAACCAGAGCAAAATGGAGTCGTAGCCATGGCTAGAGAAAACTCACCGCTCTCCCTAAGAGAGGTCGTAGCAACAGCACGGACTGATAAACGCTGACAAGCGGCGACAAACCTACGAGCCGACAAGCGGCGACAAACCTACGCACCTACAAGGTAGATAACTTGCCACCACCAACTAAGCCTACGAACACAAAACAGAAAACCAGAGACTGATAAAGAAACGAAAGGGAAAAGGGGGGAAAGCCTGGGTTGCGAGAAACCGGAGGGTATCAAGGCTATGAACGAAGCATGTCGACAGCAAGGGGGAAACTGAGGAGCACCTCAATGTCGCCTGAGCCGCAGCCGCCTCCTCTTCCGAGAACCGCCGTCGAGGATCCGGCCTTCGGGACCAGATGCCGACGCTGCTAGAGTGAAAAGAGCAGGGAAACAAGCCGACCACAGCTTACCACCTGACTCTGGATCCGAGCGACCCAGACGAAGAGAAAGCCCGGGGGGAGCGGCTGGCTCACAACGGTCGCCAGAGCCTCTCCCCCAAGCTTTTCGCCGCACTCAGGAGCCGCAAACCCTAATCGCCCCTTTCGTCGCCAGACCGTGGGTATATATATATATATATATATATATATATATATATATATATATATATATCATGTAATGTTCCATATTTTAGGACTTAGATCTAGTAAATATAAGTAGCTTACAATAGTAAAATAAACATATATGTTGAACCTCAAGCACCTTTATAGTAAATTTCATCAAATTAAGGACATAAATTCATACTCTCATTCTTCTCATTTTCCTTACCATCTTGAATGATATTTTTCAATACATATTTAGAGATATGATACATATTGTTGGCTTTAATTTTTCTCCTAATCTTAAGACAAACCAAAATTATTTTCAAGGTCAACATGGAGTGTCTTATTCTAGTACTGGTATAGTCAAACTATGAAATATTCACCAACAGAGACAACAACTATCATTTCTTTTTCTATTTTGATTAGTTGTATCAACATGGTAGTCTTGGTTGTCAATTTTAAGATGACGTATTATTTATTTATCAAATAATATATTTGTATAAAAAGAAAATATTTGACACCATACTAATACCAATATCACCCAAACAATGTGGTATTTTGTTGTATCCCTAAGTTTGTAGTGTGTTATTGTAGCAAGTCTATCCAGAACTGTATACCCACTTATCCATCCATATACCATGCAGTTATGCAGTATGGGTATAGTGCGGGTAAAGCTTTTGAAAAAGCGGGTATATGCTCATAACCATACCTGCTTAACTAAATGATTATGGTTATGGTCACCATACCCTACCCATTTACAACCCTACTCTAACCCAAGTCCTTTTTTACACCATTAAGAACATAAAACCATCATTAAAGGAACAATGTCTTCAAAGTATACAAAACATCAAAGTAAAATTGTAATTCTCTTCAATTATTTGAACCACTTCTAGAATTCCATACTTTTTATGCCTTATAGGAGAGGTTCATTTCTCATCTACATAAGGAACGAAAAAAAATCCAAATCAAATTATCATCAACTTACATCCTCATTTGGAAAATTATTGTAAAAAACTACATGTGAATCTCGTAAGACTTCATCTGCCACCTTTATGTTATTAGTTAGTTAGTCTAAGAAAAGGATTTTTTCACTGCCTTAGGCAGAGCCCGCATCCTTTTTTCAGCCATAGCCCGGATAATAGTTAGTCTAAGAAGCCATCATGTTGTGTAGTCCTATATGGTTCAGGTCATATTGGTGGATTGTTTTGTGGAACATCAAGCCCCTGTTTAGTTTAGGATTGGAAATATGTGGTTAGGTTGAGTTAGTCAAAATATATGTAGTTGTCAGATCCGGATCTAGTCAAATTTGTTGACAACTTAATTGACACTCAAATTGGACTGGTCTCATTTTCAGTATTGTATATATAAAAAGTAGTATATAAGACAGAGCTAAATACAAACTAAAATTTATAATCCTTTGAAAAAAAGATTGAACTGGTCTAGATAATTGGATTATAGAATTCTGAAAGAAGCCCGCTAGTCCAGTTTTTGTCAAATTAAATAAGATTGCACTCTGACTGAGTTGGTCAATTTTTTTGCCTACCTTTGACCCTGATTAGATTCTTAACCAAATAGTCCCAAATGCTTTAGATCTATTGATACTCCAAGAAGTACATCATGTCCTAGTCAAAATCAAAAAGTCCGTTGAACTCTCATAAAAAAGTTGGGTTTTTCAGAAAAAAAAACCCTCAAGTTTAAGGAAATTCCATATAACCCATTGTATTTTCACAAATCCTAAAAAAAATCATCTAACCATCTCTGTCATTACCACCCGTTCAATTGACGACTTCCTTCTTTTATTTCTTTAATATCCCTCTATGTCGTCTTATTTAGTTTATTTAGAGATTTGCTTTAGATCCTAGTTTACATTTCCTTTAATTCTCCTACAATATTTTCTTGGAAAAAAAGTTTGTCGGCGAGACTATAGTTCGTCGTGAACAAATGTGTTCCCCAATGAAAAGGACTGTGGATCAAATTCTCAATTTTGGGGCTCAGAATGACAATGATCGAGTCACATAGGCTGGCTCACACTGTGAGTTTATACGTCTCTGCGATTTATGGATATTTGAGGGAGGATGGGTATACACTGCCCGCATAAGGTCACTAGAATAGCTCTTACTTGAGAATAGTCCTAATATCGTAAAAAAATTAGTCATCCCGAATGAGAAAAATGTATGTATTTATATAAGACAGTCGAGGTTGGACTGACTTGAACCCACATATTTGTAAAATATTTAACATGTACCTACACTCAACTTGATATTGTATAACTTTAAGTTATACTTAAATAAAATCCAACATGAATTCTTTATTAAAATCTGACATGAGTACATTATTTTACAAATCAATCTACTTCACCTTGGTCTAGTAGATAAATAATAAAAGTAGAGTATTTTTTTGGCATTCATATTTTAAAAAAAATTTGGTCGGTAAAAAAAAACGTGTTACTATAATACCAAAAACTTTGGGCACGAAGAACCTAATTACAACATGAGCTAAAAAACCTTGATACCAACAAGCTGGTAATCAAGGGCAAAAGATTGATATTCTACGACTTCTAACTTGTAAATGTTTCGGATCAGATTTTTATTTTAGATATTACTTTTTGTGTGGTTAAGAGTAGTCGCCAACGCTGTAAACAAGACCCAAATAGTACATAAACACACAAACAAAAATGCCAAATTTAAGTACCAAAATGCGTTTGTTAGAGCTTTTAAGAACGCTCTACGGAGTGAGGTATAATAATACAATTGGAGTTATATGATCTGAATTATAATGTGGCATCCAATCCAGAACCAATACTTTAGCACACCAACGGCTAGAAGGTAATGATGTGAGAAGAACAATCCAATCCAAAAGCTTTACAACTGAATCTAAAATCGGAAATTAGACACAAACGAGTGTCAACTTTTCTGGAATTTAAAATATAATTATTGAGCAAATATTTTGCTTTTAGATATTCATTTACTTGCCTACACCGATCAATCTGAAATAGCTTCATTTATTATCTGTTGCAGTCGTGTCAGTTTTGTTAAGTGTATCCCAAAGTTATACATTATGAAGTCGAGTTTGAGTCCATATTAAATTCATTACAAACAATTTGAGTCCAGGTCCATGTGGGATAGACAATTATATAATCCAAGATATGTTTCTGGCCTTAGCTGACTAAAATTCCTCTTTTTGTCTGCTGTAATATCATAGGAGAATTAGAAAGACACAGTGCAGGACTTAAAACAAATGACTAAATAAATCAATACAAGTAACGTAGAGAGGACACGTGTAAAACAAAAGAAGAAAAGTAGCAAGAAGCTATCAGGTTGAATGATGAGTAACGGCAGGAATGACTAGAGGGGTCTTTTCAGGATTTGTGAAAATGAAGGGGTTTTCCTTAAAACCAAGGACGTTTTCGGGCAAAAACTCTAATAGATTGTGTTGCGTGTACCCTACCAATACAATTGAAACCAATATTTATGTACCCTAATTCTATACCAATACAATTGAAACCAATATTTATGCACCCTAATTCTATACCAAAACATTGAAAGGATATATAATTTTATAAAATGACATAATTCTACATATAATAGTCTTAAATGCTCAATTAAACAAAATCAACCATCAAATATGAAACCGTCAAAATCATAACGAGTCATCCTGAGTGTCAATGATACTAAAGGATCTCAACTCCCTGTTAGCTGAAGAGGGGTTTTAACCCTGTATATGTTGTTAATATAGGTTATCGTCGTTCATGCAACAACGACAGGTGCAAAATAATTAACAGTGCAGACAGATCCAAGATAAAAATCGAAGAACAAATGAAGCAGGAGAATAGAAAACAGAAGTTAGATTCGCAAACCAGATCGTTCGTTGAGAAACGAACGTGTTACTTAAAGAAACCAGTGCCCGACAATCCTCTCGGATAGGCACCGTTCTCCCAGTCTCGATCCGGCACAAACCTGGAAGTTGCACGTCTTGCTCGTGCATGTCGCACTGCTACCAGTGCAGCACAGCCACCGCAGGTACCACCGCCTGACAGCTGCGTCTGAAGGGAAGGATGAGTCGCGCTTCACACAGGAGGACAACTCTGCAAAGCAACTCCGGGGACGACAACTCTCGCTCTCGGGATTAGGGCTCACAAAACACACAGCGGCAGAAAAACTGTTTTCGGTGTGTTTAACCCTAATGACCAAGTCATATATATAGTCACGCGCGTCCCTAATCCTATTCCCAGTTAGACGCAACACTCGGTTGCTCTCGTACACAATACGAAATAATCCGTAAAAGAGAAACACTTTCTAATTAGGATTTAAGAAATCCGAATAAGAAAGCAACAATTAATTACACGAGTAATTAATTACTTAGTCGTATTCTAGTGCAAAAAGAAGACGGAAGACATTCTCCACAATCCACAATCCCCAAGCCCAAGCCCAAGCCCAAGCCCGAGCCCGGCCCGGCGAGGCGAGGCGTGGCGCGCGCGCGCGTGCGTGCGTTGTGATGTGGCAATCTCACCCACCAAGGAGGTGAGCATACCTCCTTCCTAGGACTCCTTTGGACACTAGTGCCCATGTGATCCTACATATGAGGACCACAAAAGTTCTAGGTGTGAGCAATATGGGATAAAACTTCTTTGCCATTTGCACTAGAAACAACACTACATTCTCACATGTATTTGTTGCACTACATTGGGCTTAACCCATGCTAAATAAGTGATTACCACAATAGCCTAGCTACAGTAACGAGCTGCTACAGTAACTAACTAATAGCTACAGCAGCTACAGTAACTAACAACTACCGTAATCAGTTATCTAACAATCCCCCACAAAGTCCAATGTGTAGTGTGCTCTACCATTCAGTCCTCCATATTGTGCTTTCAGCAGATACCTTTCGGTTTGAATCTACCTGAGTTATCCAACTGTGACCCCTGTAGGAACTAGGTGAACAAAAGTCTTGAACCTGAACCTTGGGTACAAGAGTATAGGTTGGTAACAACACAATAAAGACATGGTAGTAAAGAAAAACAATGCATTAAGGCCATGCATACAAAATTTTATATCATGATTGATAACAGAGAACAACCCAATTCTCCTGTTGCGGCCTACACAACATCAACCACTTAGCTGGAGTCTCCAAGGATGTACTGCTAACATCTTGTCCTAAGACTTGACACCATTAAGAGACTACTCTCTTACTAACTTGCAGTCATGACACTAACAGGTTTCCAGGAGATAGACACACAGATGTTAGAAGCATCAAACAAGAATACATAGTGTCATCTGATTTACCCGACAGCTTGTTATTACCACATTGAACCCAATTTGTGGGATCTCCACTCTTTTGGGTTGGGTTGCTACTGCCTGCAAATCTATAGGGGTTTCAGTCCCATCCCCAACCTGGATTTTTCCACTAAAGCCAAGGTAAGACCTTTAGTGAAAGGATCAGCTGTATTATCTTTGGTACCGACGTAGTCCACAGCCACGACCCCATTAGACACTAACTCCCTTACAGATTTCAATCTGACTTGGATGTGTCTACGCTGTTTTTTATTGTACTTGGAACTCTTTATCTTAGCAATAGTTGTAGTGTTGTCACAGTGAACTGAAATTGCAGGAAGCGGCTTCATTACCATAGGTAAACTAGACATAACTCCATGTAGCCATTCAGCTTCCAATCCAGTTTCATCTAAAGCACATAACTCTGCCTCAAAAGTGGACCGAGACAATATGGTCTGTTTCTTAGACCTTCAGGAAACAACTCCTCTGTGACGTCCCATGATTTTCTAAAACTTAATCTGATGTGTGACATCCAAATTGAAACCCTCACCTCAGCGAGAATCCCAATTTAAACATCCCACACTAGGCTAAGAAGAAGAAAATCGAGGGAGTCAGAAGGAAACATACATCAGTAGCACACGTACATGAACAATAATAAAACCATACACACATGTTCACCATTCAACATATAATTACAACATGAATTGTTACATCACTTGATATTACATATTGAACAACAAACTTAAACATATACATGTACTACATTCTAAAACAACAGGATCTTAAGACAACAGGTCCACCTGTTGTAAGCTCGCCACACAACTCTCATCTATCCTGGATCTTCAACAGAAAAACCATAACCTATACAAAAAGATTACATGTGGTACACGTCAGCACAATATTCAAAAATATTGTACTGAGTACGCCTACGTGTCTTTTTATTTACCTCTCATCATATCTTGGCAATAAGATAAAACTAATATACTTGGCAGTAATAGAAGATTATAAGAAAATCATATACTTGCACAAAGATGTTCCTTAACAAAAGAGAACACATATTTTAAGCACATTTTCCATTATATACTCATGCATCCGCCTACCAATGGGATAGATGCTTTATGGCCTCATGATCCGCTTACCAAAGAGATAGATCATTTCATATGGTGATCCGCTTACCAAAGAGATAAATCACCTTTAAGCACTACGCTTACCAAAGAGATATAGTGCTTTCATATAATGGAACAAATATATTATGTTTCAAGTGTTCATAGCCATAAGTATGGAAAATCAAGCAAGATATCATACAAGAACAATCATTTCATCCAATATCATATGCCAAGTATTTTACTATGCATATAGCACAAGCATATTGTATAATAAGCCAAGTAAGAGGTAATGGCGTACCTTCCAAAGAGACATCCTAATCACAACATATTCCTGATATCAACTATATCCTTGATTAAACCTGATCAAGACAAGACCATATACTATCATCAGGTTCTCATCGTCTTACATCTTATCTTAACTCTAATCGTGTTCATATTAGGGTTTAGCTTAGATCATTAGGATATTCCCATCATTACTTGTATTCTTGTCTTATAATTATCTCACTGATGTCATATTCTATATTATAGTTCATTAACTGGATATACTCCTGTGTCATATTATTATGTGAACATATTTAACATTATGTCACTTTTATTAACCATCTTAGGGTTACATCACTTGTATTAAGGATTCTCTTCATATATCATGAATTTCATGTACAAAACTGATCTCAGATCTACATATTATCTTCCAATTACTGATATGAACTTATTCTGTAAATTTTGTCATTTATTGATCATCAATGTATTTATTGCATTTTATTTAGGATAATTAGCCCTAATTAGACATATGGAGCAAATTACAAGATTTCGTGCATTCACATGACCATATCTGACATCATATGCATTATAAACATAATTATAGATTTACTGACATTTTTCCACAATTTTATATCATCATTTTATATTTATTACTCATGAACTAAGCATTACACATCTTTCGTGATATCATAGTGTTTTAAGCATCAAAAGCAAGATATTATGCTTCCATGTTGTGCTATGCATTTTTCTGAGAATTTTGGTATATTATTTGTATTATTCTGATGAACAGGCTAATTACTGTGAATTAAAGAAGATCTAAGCATTTTCTTACCTTTTGGCCAATCGACCGCTGCCACGTGGCAGAGCTGCTCTTGACGGAGCCGATCTAGTTTTGGCGCTCCTGGTTTGACCCGGTTTGGGGTTTGATTTGGCCGATTCTGGGCTCTCTCTCTACTTGCGATCTACCATCCACAGTGTTGCGCCCGCGCGTGGGCTTTCTTGCACACGAAGCCGCCGCTGCCGTGGCTGGGTCTGCTCCTGCAGGTGGCGCTGCCGTCAAATGGTCTTGTGAGAAATCGCCTCCGCGACACTCTGCTCGTCATCCAGAGTCATATCAGAACTCTATTCATGAGGGTCGTGTGCGTGGGGCCGCTCGACTCTTCTTCCCAAATCTGCCGCCGTAACGCAAGGAAACGGCAAGGTGTCGACGGACGACCCCTCCTTCTACTGCCGAAGCTCCCACGACACAGCCGCCGTTGCGAGATCCTCCACTCACTTCTCAGGTGCTGCTGTGCGGTTGGGATGGCTCCGGTGACCAAATGAGCATCACCATCTCCTTGTCAAAAACTGATCACAACGCCACTGGATCTGATTGCTCTCCCTCAGCGCCACCGGCCTTCCTCTCAAGCTCCTGAGCTCAAGGCCAAGGTCGTCATCATCTCTCCCCCTTGCACAGGCTGCCGTCGTAGGGGGGACTCCGGCGAGCGATCACCTGCTCATATGTCCTTCTCATCACCGTCAATGATCTTCAGATGATAAATCCAGGCTGTGCGTCCACCTCGACATCACAGATCTTCTTCCTCGCCTCCCGGTCACCTCTTGCTGGTGGTTGGAAGTCTAGAACCGTCTCCAGGCTACCAGCACCGCGAGTCCCTCCTCCTATGGTCTTCTTTTCCCCCCACCTAACATGCTGGCGGAGAGGCTGAGACCTCCTTCTTGTTGTTCCCTCATCCTCACGGTTCAAATGAGGGGCTCAAACTGATTAGCATCAATGTGTAGAGGGAAACTGCCGCTTAGTCTTGCCTCTCAACCCACGACCTCGAAAGAGCGCATCATGGAGTCCTCATCCACGATCATGTAACTGCAAAGAAGGGGGAAGGAGGAGTCCACTACGGTCGGATGCCATCCAAGGACCATGACTGAGTCAAAGACATATCCAAACTGTGGTTTCCCCCTTTTCCAAGAGTTTGCGTGACATCAGATGTCTCCCGTAAGCTACAGCAAACAGATATCAAACCTTGCTACATCACGCCTATACACATTATTTCATCTTTTCCCAACCTACATAACTTCATCCAAACTAGATGCACCTTCCTATGATTAAAACTCACATATGCATATTCCAATATCAAAACCAAGAACATGATTATCCGATTGGGTTTTCAAGAATACCAAAAGTTCACTCCGTCACATCCTCCTCCCAACAGGAATACATATCCTGAGACACCATTACTCCCAGAATTCACGGCAATCCAGCTTGCATCACTATATCCTTCGACTACGGAAGGATGTTTACCATAATGCAGCCCAAGGGAACGTGTTCCCTTGATATACCTCAGAACTCTGTCAAGAGCTTCCCAATGGGTCTTGTCGGGACAACTGGTGTATCTACTTAACTTGTTCACAGCAAACGCAATGTCTGGACGTGTACAGTTCATAAGATACATCAAACTTCTGATAATCTGAGAGTGTCGTAATTGAGACACTGGAACCCCAGTCTCATTCTTGAACAAGGGTTTGGATGAATCATATGGAGTCTTAACAGGTTTACGTGATGTGTACTCAAACCTCTCCAGTATCTTATCAACGTAGTGAGACTGAGAGAGAGCTATACCATCAGTAGACCTTATGATTTAAGCCCTAAAATCACATCAGCGACACCCATATCCTTCATCTCAAACTTGCTACACAAGAATGACTTTGTCTCTTTTACTACTTTCATATCGGAACCAAAAAGTAGGATATCATCGACGTATAAGCATAACAAAATGAATCCATTATCGACAACCTTGTAGTAGAGACACTTATCAAATTCATTAGAAATAAAGCCAAACGATGATATCACAGAATCAAACTTCTCATGCCATTGCTTAGGGGCTTGTTTCAAGCCATATAATGACTTAACAAGTTTACACACTTTGGACTCATTCCCACGACCCACAAATCCCTCAGGTTGTTCCATATATATCTCTTCTTGAAGATCACCGTGTAAGAACGCGGTCTTCACATCCATCTGATGGATATAGAGATTATAAATGGAAGCCAATGCTAAAAGCACTCGGATTGTGGTCATACGGGAAATAGGTGAATAGGTATCAAAATAATCTATTCCTTCCCTTTGTGTGTAACCCTTAGCAACCAACCTAGCCTTATACTTATTGATTGTCCCGTCTGCATTCAGTTTCTTCTTAAAAATCCATTTACAACCAACTACAGAACAACCAGTAGGCAAATCCACCAGTTCTCAAGTTCCATTCGAGAGAATTGATTGGATTTCATCATTAACGGCTTCTTTCCAAAACTTAGCTTCTGGAGATTCCATAGCTTGTTTGAAAGTAACAGGATCATCCTCAACATTGTAAGTGAGAAACTCACTTCCAAAGTCCTTTGAAGTCCTAGGCCGTTTACTTCTCCTTGGTTCAACTATTTCTTCAGAATCATCAGATTCAGAAATAGCTTATTCTGAGTCGCCCCCCACATTTGTCATCCTTTCCACGTGCTCGGGAATGGAACCTGTAGTAAATGAATCTTCTTGAGAAACTTCATTGGGCACACCAGTTTTCATAGGAAACACATCCTCAAAGAATGTTGCATCACGTAATTCCACAATTGTATTGACCTCAATGCCAGAGATATCTGATTTTACAATCAAGAATCTAAAAGCATAGCTTGTCTCTACATAACCTAAGAATATGGCATCAACCGTTTTCGGTCCTAATTTCTTCCTTTTGTGTTCAGGGACA